>LR990068.1:8566665-9862589 GCA_905147135.1 Blastobasis lacticolella
TATTAGAAAGCGTATTGTCGTGTGGCCAGAGTAGAATAGCACCAACCCGGTACACTCGTGGGTGTCGTACAAGGCGACTAACGTTTCCGAGGCAAAAGATCTAGAGTCTCCGTAGACTGGAAAATGGGCAGCAGCTTTTTCCATTGTTATATTTACTACACTGCGATCTCCAACCAGCCCGCCAAGAGTGGAGATTATGGTAATACCTTCCCCTTTTGTGGGAGAGGCCTTAAGTCCTGCAGTAGACTGTTATGGGCTGTGATGATGATTAGAAAGCAATAGCATGTTAGAAGTAAGTACTAAAATATTAAATTATGGAAGTTACTATCCAATTTTCAGTAAAATTCTTCTTCAAAACTTGAATCATCCCCGCTTTAAGGAAAGGAAAACTGCGTCGATTCCACTTAGTTTTCAACAAGGTTTTCAAACGTTAATGGACGCCATTTTCTAATAAAGGCGCGAGAATTCCCGCAGCCATATTGGAATCCGGGACAAATTCCCGCCTTGAGCACCGCGTTGGGCACAGCGCGGGCAAAATGCGATATATAGCTTCCTAACAAGGTTTCTTGAAGAGGATAGCTTCTTACAAGCTTTTATTTAAGTTGCAATATTTGTAGATATACACACAGCTCTTAAAGCGAGGGAAAACATTGTGATAAAACCTGCAAATTCAGGCAACTGAATTGGTAACCATGATCCAATCCGGTCAGGTTCCCCTGGTAGTAGAGTCACGGAGGTCAGATGGTGGTCGCTCCACTGTAATTATCTGATCGCCAAATCCTGGCGGCGGACCCTGGACCCTCGTTCTCGACAGCACGAGCGGGACATTAACGCCAAGATTATTTTTTATATTTACACAGCATAACTATGTGTGTTCGGGGCAAATTTAGCAAGCTTGATTTGACCCACTTTCCGATGTTCAATTGAGCTGTTTGTTATACCTATATAACATGGATCACAATGCATTAATATGGTACCATGTAGCTGGTCTGTTGATGGAGTCGGAAGGTGGTCTGAACTAATACTAATACCACGCGAGTGACAGAGATAGGTAGTGATTATAAGTGGATGCGAGCGGTTCAAAAATCGTGCTCTTGGAACGTTATATTATATACTAGCAGCCGCCCCGGCTTCGCACGGGTACCACTACGGGTACACGGGTATATAGCCTATGTCACCCGGGGATAGTGTAGCTTCCCAACGGTGAAAGAATTTTTGAAATCGGTCCAGTAGTTTCGAAGCCTATTCAATACAAACAAACAAACAAACAAAAAATCAAACCTTTCCTCTTTATAATATTAGTATAGAGTATAGATATAGAAGATAACCGAATTTTACACAGACGAACTCGCGGGCAAAAGCTAGCTGCAACCACGCGTCTCTGTCTTGCACTATGTATTCGTGTGAAATAGATAGCGTGATATTGCGGATACCGAAGCTACGAGGTGTACCAGCCAATGGCATTTATATCGCTCGTCCTCGAGAATGGAATTCCCTCAGTATTGAAGGACGCATTTCAGTCTGTACGTAATAGGATTGGCACGAAATAAATTATTTATTATGAGGCTGTAGACTGGGCACCTACGCGTTGGAATTCAAGGAAAATTTATTAGAAACCAACTTTTATTTCACTTGCACTGTTCATATGTGAGTTGTTCGTCAAAACTTGCAAATAATTTTACGACCAGATTGAGCTGAAATTTGATAGATACACCTATGTAACTTTATTATAATATAACTTGTTTGTAACTGTGTTACTTATTACCATCATACAAGTTATTTCCAACATCGTGGTTTCAATAAGTGTGTGTCCGTCCACTCTACAACTCAAAAAGAAGAATTAGGGGAGCTCTATACCTGATATCAAATATCTACACATTGTAAAAACTTTGAAAGTCTTTGTTTATAACAATTGTACTTAATACTACTTTTAACGACTTTACTATGGATGGATGCGCACACAAATCGGAGGCGTTTTAAATAGTAAGTTTTTTAAACCACTAAGATGGCAAACAAGCTTACTACCTGCCTGATGGTAAGCAGTCACCGCAGCCTATGGCCGTTTGCAATACCTAGCTTTATTTTTTCACTGTGATTGGGAGATTTCTCGAGAGACGACAAAATTTGAAAGACGATTGAAAGACAAAATATTTCAAATTATCAAAACGAGATCGATGTATAGAAATATAGATATTTTGCGTTTTCTTGCAGAAAAGGATCTAAAAACACCTTTCCGAGTAATTTCGGTTATCAAATTCAATACTTGAGAATCCTGTCTAAGCACCGCCATCTAGTGAGGCACGCCGAACTACACTTTATATTTTTTAAAGTAATCTGTCTGAAAATTCTCCATTATCTAAGTATAAGTACCTATAAGGGGTATGACGGAAAATAGGGATTCATAATATGAAAAAGAGCGACAGTAGAAAACCATTTCAACCTTTTAATAAAATACAAAAAGCTGATATAGTACCTGAATACAAATATGAAATAAAACATTTCTATTCGATTTGACGTAACAAACATTTAAAAATCTTCTTTATTCGTTTTATCTAGCTTATGCCTCTGCTTGCAATCAACTTTGACTCTCTTTGGCTCTTGTATAAAGTTCCTTGTTATATGATAAATAGGCTGTGCATATGCAAAATCTAATTCACAATAGTATAGATGCTTATTCCTATCAGCTGGGTTCGGATAGTAAGCTGCGTATAACACCTCATCCACTTCGTACAGAGCGATATCAAGAGTATGCTGGAATATAGTGCCACTCATCAACATCCTTTCTATAACACAGCAAGTTCTATGCGTCATTTTGTTCCCCCATATATTGAGAAACCTTAAAAAGTATGGCTTCTTTATCGTGTTCAGAATATCTAGTAAGCCACGATCGTTGATTTTGTTGTGAGACAAGTCTAAAGCTCGAATCTTAGAGAACGGCATGCCGAAACTTATGGCTCTAGCTCCGGTGTCTTTTATGCCGTTCGCTGCTAGATTCAGAAGCAACAACTGCGGCCCTTCTCTCAAATATTCAGCAATTAAACCAGCCCCGTAATCCCCTATCCTATTAAATCCAAGATCTAGATAAAGTAACGCGTCGTTTTTCCTCAAACCACGCGCGAAAAATTCCATGTCGTGACCGATGAAACCGTTCTTCTGTAGATGCAGTTCAATGATTGAAGAATTGCCTCTGAGAAGAGCTTCCATGTAGTAAGCTACCCATTTAGTCTCGACGTCATATCTGTTGAAGCAAGGCACGATTCTGCTGTAATCGAAGACTCTTAGTGTATTATTCTCGCCATATCCTTCAGTCAGAGAGCCGATGATGTGACATATACTGGATAACGTCTGATCAGTCTCGCCGATGTCAAGGAACTCGACAGTTCTGTTTTTAGTCAAAAATTGGCCGAAATGCATACCACCTACCGTGCCTATCGGGTTACCATTCAATCTCAGATATTTCAACTTGACGACTTCCGCGTATTTCGCTAGATATTCCATCGATTTCTCGGTCAAACTGTTGTTCATTATGTTAAGATTTAAGATGCTGGAACGACCTTTTATCAACAGCCTCTTCAGCAACTTGAAGAACCCTACATCAGTGATGTTGTTATAGCATAGATCTAGCTTGGTTATTCTTCTAGGCATCTCTCTGCAGTACAAAACTATAGCCCTTATATCTGTGTCGTCGATTCTTCTGCCGTACCTGTCTTGTATATCTTTTCCTCTGAGCACTAGGAAGCCTGTGCCGTCACTGTTCCTCTCAGTGAACAAATTCAATCGGATTTGGTTCAGTTCTGTCGAAGTCAAAGGCTTTGGGTGAAATGTAATTTTTTTCAATACAGCTACTCTATCGCAGATACATTTTTTATCTTTCTTTATATGGGTCTTCCTAGGTCTTGTTTTAACATGTTTCTTAGGTTCTGGTTTCTCTTCTGGCTCTTCCACAGTGTCTTCATTCTTCTCTTCGACTTTATCCTCTTCCTCCATGATTAGTTTGATGAAATATAACGATGTGATGTATAAAATTTAACTATTGTAGAAAACTATTGCATTGGAACACTTATTATTATTTGTTGTGAAATTTCTATTTGTTTACCTGTCACATGACATAAAACATAAAACATGGCTTTGGAATATAATTTTTACCTCCATGGGTCAGAGGAACCTTCTTGGACAAGGAAAAACAGGTATCTCCTTAGAGTATTCAAGTAATCATACCGAACAAATAGTTTGGCTACCGATCACGGCAGATCACCACTTGGCGTTAATGTCCCGGTTGTGCTCTCGAGCACGAGTCGCCGGGGTCCGCCTTGACCATGATCCAGGATTTAACAGATCAGATAATTACAGTGGAGCGACTGCCACCTAACCTCCGTGACCCTGCTACCAGGAGAACCTGACCAGATTGGATCATGGATACAAATTCAGTTGCCTGAATTTGCAGGTTTCATCACGATGTTTTCTCTCACCGTAACGGCATCGGTTAGGATTCAACTAATGTAAATACATAACTCAGAAAAAAGTCATTGGTACATGGCTGCAGTGGGATTCGAACCCGGTACCTCTTGCTTACGAGCCGGATTCTAAACCGCTCGGTCACCGACGCTGCCACTCTATTAGTATAAAATGCCATAATTTGATGAAGTGCTAGGTTCGAGAATCAAGTGGAGTATCATTGACAATTTGACATTTTCGTTAATTTGCGAGATTCATAATTAACTATGGTAATAAACGAATATTTAGCAGTCTCAGCTGTGCTCGACTAAGCGGGACCTACACTACACGTGCTGTGTAATCGTGCTGTGTAATCAATTGGGATTTTAAGGTCCCAAAATCCATACTAATCTTGCTACGCTCAGTCATTTATTTATTATTTATCATGTTCACCCTCCGACTATTGAATCAAAATTCGGAAAATTTCGTGTCGCTCGCTCATTTTCAATTTGAGTTACCTTGTTTGTTAGAATGTGATTGATGTTGGTTACTTTTATTACGATTATCCTAGCTTTTAAGAGGGGGGAGCGGGTAACAATAAAAATTCCTTTTCATTAATCTTGAACCCCCCAAACCCAAATCCACCACCACTTCATTACCACGATGTAAAGTGATAGAAAATAAACTTATTATTTATTTCCTTATTCAATGATCCCGCTCTGCAAAGCCCGAAAATAAACTTATTATTTATTTCCTTATTCAAGGATCCCGCTCTGCAAAGCCCTCGGCGTGAAGGCCACAGCGACGGTGTTCACGGCTGCTGCCTCGCAAGCCGTGGCGGCCAAGGCTGGCTTCGAGACCCTGGCGGAGATCACTTACGAGGAGATGGCCCAGAAAGGTTGGTATTCATCACGGAGGAGCAAGTTTTCAATCTTTTTGATGCTCATGTAGATAAGACTTAAGCCATGTAGCTGTTCTACTCTCTCAAGCCTGAAAATTCCACAGCTTTCAAAGCGGTGGTGGTACCTCGAGCCGGTAACTTTTTTGACTTAAACTTAGGTTTTATAATTTTTTTTATTCAGGTGGTAGGTCCTAGCCAATCCGGAGGAGTCTGCGTAGGTGAGCACCGCCGCCTTATCCATTTCTGCCGCCAAGCAACAATGCTTGCATTGCATTCCGGTTTGAAGAATAATGTAGCCAGCGCAATTACAGGCATGAGGCATTTTATCTTACTCCGCACCTGCGGTTCTGCATTTTTGTTGCCTGCAACCTAAATGCATGGATCGTAGACGTTGTGGGCGACAGTTACCGCTTACTAGGTCTACTAGTTTGTCACTGCGTAGATTAAAAAATAATCATCCAAGTGGAAAATCCTTACTTACTTACTGCGCTGGCTCAGCTACCCAAAGTGGATCTACTGATACTACTAATAGTATAAAGTTTAAATATGTAAAAGTATATAGTAGGTACTTACCTACTTTATTGTGCTATATTTCGACATAAGCCTCCTCCCTCCCAAATTGCTGCGCCCTACCGGGTCCATATTGTATTAACATTATTACTGTAATAACTTTGTGGAAGCGAATAAATAGAAATAAATAAATAGATACTGGCCTCCGACACCAGAGATCGCCACCTCTCCCTATCCTTAACAGAATATTTTTTTTTTCAGGTTTCGTCTTCCCGGGGATAGAGCAGGACACAAAATCATCCAAACTCATGGCTATGCGCATCGAATAGTGTTTTCGCTAATCCCCTACAATTATACTCATACTTATTTCATTATTGCGAAAAGTCTTTAATGTTACTTATATTTACTAATTGCCAAAGTACCTGTTTATGTGATTTTCTTTCAGTATTAGAAGGCTGTGATATTTAATTGCTTAGTGTTAAGATTTGTTCGGGAGTCCTATTTCTGAAACCGCTCTCATCTACTCGAGCGCTCGCCTTCGAATGCTTTTGTATCTCTAGCAATATATTTTTATTTACCTATTTATTAAAACTTCATGCACAATATTTTACAATGGTGGACTTGAAGCTAAAATAGCCTTATCTACTAGTCAACCAAGAGATATTGGGTAAAGAAAAAGGTAGGCGGTGCAAGAGAAGCTCCGAGACAAAATGGAGGAGGGGAAACGTTTATGCAACTATTACCGAACCAGAGATAAATGTACGGATAAAAATAATTTACCACGAGTGTGAAGAGGCAGGCGAGCGCTCGAGTAGATGCGAGCGGTTTATAAAGGGCCCCAGATCACCGACATATCCGAATGTATTTACGTAGGTTCCTATATTGTTAAGTTTGGCTTAGATGCTGATAATTTATGAAATATATTTTGTTTCGACGCTTAATGAGTGGTTTATTTAACTTCTCACCAACAGCCCATAACAGTCCACTGCTGGGCTTGAGCCTACTGCACATTAGTGGTGGTTATTTCCATCCCCACGCTTGGCAGGCGGGTTGCAGATCGCAGTGCTGTAAATACTCAACTGCACTAATTCATATATGGTATACTCCGAAGGGTCATATTTGTCAAAATTGTATGTAGATCATATGCCTGTGGTCAGGCATTTGACCGCCATCTCACCTGGTGGTGACGATGCGGCCGAAGAAGGAGCATCCCTGTCTAGGAACAGCCTATTCACGTTAGCCTTGAAGGCGTCCAGGTTGTAATGACCAGGGAATACACTCGCAGGCAACGCGTTGCATTCCTGAGCCGTACCTATTCTAAAAGTGAGACAAAAGGAAGGGGGAGTAGAAAAACAAACTGTCTAGACTTGGAGCACAGAGTTAATAAAGTTAATCGGTAAGTGTTCAACTAATATAAGCCATACCTAACTCAAAAAGTCATGGCTAAATGGTGGCACAGGGGATCGAATTCGTACCTCTGTACTTATCCCATAACCATTATTCCACCAATACTCTTAAGTTTTCGTTCTGAAGTAAGCAGAAGTAAGTATAGATAGATAGTCGCCCCCTACCTGGATGAGCTCGCTTAGCTTTCCCTTTGCTTTCCGTTACATTTTTGACGTTTGAAAAGAGATAAATTAACGTAGTCCTAATTCAATATATACTTTTTGTCATTTTCATTTCATTAGCAGAGAAAGTCACCAGCACCAAGAAGGTTCGTTGCGCCCTAAAACCTTTGTTCTGTGGTGTGCGCGTGCGCGTATCGGGCAACTTGTGCGTTTTAATGCTGAGGGGTAGATGGTCCAGTTATTGACACCTTTCGAACTTGAATGTTTGTCATAACGTTTTATACTATTGTGGTTGTTATCACACATTTTAAATGTATGTTCCGGGTTTCCTACCGCGTATCACGGTCACGGGACCAAGATGCATGCAACTACTTCGAAATATCGGGCTACTAGTAAACAAAGGTACGCGGTAGAAAGCCCGGGATATACCTTTACAATGTGAGATTTTTTACTATTAATCTATGGCGGTTATTATCAGACATACGTTTAAGTGGTAAGAAACCCGTTAAATACATTCATAATGTCAGTTTATTTGGTGTAAATGTCGTGTTTGGTAGAGCAAAGTAGGGATATTAAAGGGCGGTAATATATACGAAATAAGATTGTGTCGTTCTAGTCACCCCTGTACCTCTGTTTTTGCTCTCTAGCAAAAAAAATGCTAATCTACTCGTATGAAGGTAGCTAACTTTTGCTCCTGTAGATCTTGCCTAAATAGAAGTTGCAGCAAAAATTAAAATAATTTATGGGTAAATCTCTAACAACCACGATTTATTTTGCTATGTAGGTTGGTACCTAAGTTCAAATTATTGAGGAGCTACAATCCAGAAAAACAGTCATTTTATTATACCCGCAATAGAGAAGCGGCACTGGTTTAGTAGCAGCGTGCTTGCGAGACCAAGATAACCAAGTTTATGTAACGCTCGCAGAGTCCAGAACCTGGATGGGTAACCGTTATTTAGAGGCTAGTCGAATTTCAGCACCACAACGAGCTTGCCACTCCAATACCGTTGGCGAAGCAGGTTGACCAAGGTCTTCTGCTAGGAATCCAGAGGCTGGTTGATCAGTCTTGGAAGCCGAATGGCACTCTGTGGCGGTATTTTTTTTATGCTACGCTGTGACAAACAGACAGACAGTCCACCTGATGGTAAGCGGTAACTGTCACCCATAACGTTGCAGGTGTATGTATATTATGTTTATTATAGAGAAATACACAAAGAGGTATAAACAAAGAGGTAAGTTGACATACATCGCAAACAGATGGCACCACTCCAAAATCTACGTCGCGCTATCAAACTATCTCCATCACGTCTTCCGTGACTTATTATGTGAGTGGGCATTAATTACCCCTTCCCATTGTGTTTCTACTTGCCAGCGCACGAACCTACCCTACCCTACCCTTTCTGTCAAACTCCGCCGAACATCCATTTCTGCGATGTAGGTATCATTTCATTTTTTCTGACACTCCTGTAACGAATTTCCTTCTGATATACCATATATACCACTGTGTATTTACAACCGCCTACACCCAAGTCGCTGACAGGGTTCATCAGGTATTTAGGTTTTAATTCTTTATTGACCCAATGCTAGCCTCACCTTACAGGTACCCCTGTCAATCAAGCGACGCTTTACCCCACACAGAAGCGCACTGCAAATCTTCGTACTTGGCAGCCGGCCAAAATGGCGGCAATCCAGCTCTTGGTCGCACCAACAGCAAACACGCAAACAGTCTACTTCTAACTAGAGAACTGATCGCACGCTCAGTTCTGAGTTATAAAAACACAAAAGTTACACGAGCCAACATTTCTTTGTTATTTGACCCAATTTTTGGTAGCGAACAGTTTTTAGTTCAGTTGAGGTTATAAAATTAATTCGATTTTGACAGCGCGGGAAGAAAGCGCGCGCTTTCTCCGTCGTAGCGGAAACAAAGGAGATTGCATTGTGTTCAATTCGTTGTTTGGATTTTGTGGCGAAGTAGCTGGAAAAAGGTGAGTGAGTTGTGATTTATTTTAGGATTTGTTTTCGGTATTAGAATATTAGGTTTTTTGATATTATGCCAAATTAGTTTAAGTTCAAGATCACATGTTTAATGTTTACCATACTAATCTACGCGGCAACTCGGCGAATATGTAGGGTGCAAAAGATCCGGGCGCAAATAAGCGTCAGGGTGAGTCTATCAAAACAAGTACTTTTTTTACGAGAATAATTAATGAAATACGTAGTTTATTTATCGAAATGACATTTTCCTGTCACAATACGTTTAAATTTAAACTGGAACAAAAATCCATGCGTACGATCTCCTTGCAACAATAGTCTTAATAAACACGTGTCTCTATTATTTCTACGTAATACAGTTTTCAATCGACTGACGTTATAACTATAGATTTGCATCTACGTCTCAACCTACATCTAGCTTTAATCTCAACCCAACTGACGTCACACCGTCGCGTCGCAGATCATACTTCTTGATCAAAATGTAGGGGTGGTTTAGATTTAGATTTATTTATTACTCTTTTACACTTTACATACTTAATAATATTATATTGATCATCATATAAAAGAGAGTTAAAATAATACAAAATTTAATAAAATTTTACACAATCGTAAAATTGACCTAATAATATATATCAATAAAATAAATGTCAAAAATAAATTAACAATCCAAAGTTTTATATAAAAAATAAAGATAACAATTTTCTCCAATGTCACATTAATAAGTTACCCAGGAGGTAAAATATTCGATAAAATAATAAATAGATCACCCAAATGTACCTAAGTTGTATAAAGTGTAGTGGCTCTCCAGACGTTTTGGAGTAAACTGTAATTTTGGAAGCAATTGCATAATAAATAAATAAATTAGATCTGATCTGATCTGACTTTTTCACAAAGAAACGGAACAAATTTTTCCTTAAATGTTTTTGTTGGGATTCTATTTAAGTAGGTACATAATACATTTTTCAATCGACCGACGTAATTTATCAATCTACGCACCTACGTTTCTACGTCTCTACTCTAGGTACGTCTTCCTTGGTCATGAAAGCCAATGAAGTGTGTAGTGACTGCTTATTTACTAGCAAGAATGAGAAAATAAAATGCAGTGGATGTTTATGAAACTTTGTTTACACAATTATAGTATCTAATACTACTCGATAACCAAGTCAATAAATAACGAACGGTTAATAAAACATAATGTATATACATTATGTTTGTTTTTTCTTACGTTATTGTTTTGTACCTAATGCGTAGTCACCTACATCGAAGTTCATCATCAGCCAAATGCAGTCTACTGCTATTTCATAACGTTTCCCAATGCGTGCTTCTTTTATCTGGGGCCTTATAAAATATTGGCAAGTTAGCTTCTTTCATGTAGACTAGTACATTTTTTTATTGCTCTTTGGGCCTTATCCTTTACTGTAGACCTTGATTGATACTATCCAAGTCCTGTCACGTCGAGTTATTTTTGTGTTCTCTTTCTCTCTGTGTCGTATGTCTATGGTTATCCATAGATACCACACCATAATACCTGCAGTTCCACCGCCTAGACTTGAATTGAACGCCGCCATCTTCGCCGGCTGCTCAGGCTCTGCCTTGCTGCGATTGGTTACTATACCTATAGGATAAGATGGCGGCATTCAATTCGAGTCAGGAGTCATGAGCAGTGGGAATTGAAATCGGTACCTCTCGCATTGCGAGTTGGAGACCACTGGGCCACCGACACTTTGCAGCTGGTACTTGTGTGCGGTCCTAATTGTGGTTTTCACTCAAGAATAGGTACCTTTACCTTCATCAGTTGAGTGATGACTATTTATTTGTTTAAGAAAAGGGCCATAACCAGCCTACGCCATTACAACGTGGAAATTCTTTGTGTTATGTTTATTAGGTAGGTCGAGCAACTTCGTTCCAGATCATGTCTGTTTGAAAAACATCTCGGTATAATGTTTTGTGGTATTGGCGACAAAAATATGCTTTCACAACTTTTCAATGCCGAGATCTTTGCGTTTAGGGATGTTGTTATTTCGAATGTAATGGTGTTTATAATATTTGGCATTTTCTTTATATTTGGCCTACCTATATTTTTCAACTCTGTTGATACTTACTGTCTTACTGTCGTGTCGTGGTGTCTTGTGACAATAAATGTTTATTCTTATTCATATTCAACTGAGTACATAAATCGAATAACAGAAAATACAACAACAATTTCAGAAATGGCCTTATTTATAAGCAACAAGAAATGAAAAAGATAAATTCTACACTCATTTTACATAGATCATGAGATTGCACCATTATACGAATTCTTAAATTATATTCAAGGATGAGGTCAATGTCTGTGTAGGTACTCTGTACATTTCTATTTTCGTCCGCCATTTTGTTTTGCTTTTCCCGCCTTCCGCCGTCTGGCGTTCAACCAGCTAGTGTTTGTACATAAAAGGAACTATTTTTGGACGGCAATTGACTTTAACCTCTTTGGAGGTTGATTTTAAGCATTTCGCAGTGAATATTCTTTCGAAAGGAATACCTAATGTCATTATTTGGTCACAAATCATGAGAAATTAAACAAGCCTACCCCTCGGTTTCACCCGCGTGCAATTAAGATCAGATGACTGTAAACATTCAACTATACCGCGGGATATAATTACTTTTACGGGATCATAAGTATCCTAGAACACTCGGGAATAGTGTAGCTTCCAGTTAGTAAAATAATTGTCGAAATCGGTTCAGTAGTTTCGTAGATTAGGTACCTCCAACTTCCAAACTAATAAATATGCTTGGACAAATTCACACAGCGCCATCTAGCCCCAAAATAAGCAAAGCTATGGATGTTGTGTTATGGGTGTTAGATAACTGATATTGAGACTTATATACTTTTCTAAATTCATACATACTACATCCAGACCCGTAACAGAAATTAAAATTCATCATATCAATTTCTGCTCGGCCGGTAATTGAACCCGGGACCTCTGCGTGGCGACTGAACCATTCAGGTCGTCAACTTACAAACTTTTCCTCTTTATAATATTAGTATGGAATATAGCCGGCTAAGTTACCCTATTGTTATGGGATATGCAGAAAGCGTTTATTTCGATACACATTATTTATTTACGTAATTGGGCAATAACTCTCGGCAAACAACTCTTGGCGAAGGATATATCACGTTTTCAATTTTATTTTTAATACGAAGCATGTAAATCAAACAAGTGTAATTATCAACATTTCAAGAGATCAGATACCTATTGAAGCGTCACAGCTATTCCGATTTGTACCAGCTGTATTCTGTATTTTTGTATCTTGTCTGTCCTCGATCCGATTTTAATGCGTTTTTCAACAATAGATAGGGTGATTCAAGAGTAAGGTTACAAGCAAGAAAAAAGGGAAGGTAGAGTAGGTGTACGCGAATGAAGTCGCGCCGGGTCCACTAGTTTATGCAATAAAATAAATCGTACATCCATCATCTATCTGTCTGTAATAATACGCAATTGTCATCATTTCCGTTGGCTCGATTATCGATTCATTAATCAAATTTTCAATAGTATATCAATTTTTTGTCGGGGAGCGACTGAAATTATTGGATGGTTGACAAAAATACGAATCTATTCAACTCTATCAATCTCTATCTTAATCAATTGGTCACGTGTTGCGTAAGTCCCAGGAAACGTGGGGAAAAGGCGCCTAACTTTGCCGGTATTAAAAAAAACCTCGAAAACCCCCGACCAAGTTTACATATACTCAAATATTTTCTAAACTGCTAAACCGATTTTAATGAAACGAAAATAGAAATTATCTCGATTAAACCGCCTTGCAAATTAAGAAAACCGCATTGAAATCGGTGCTACCGTTCAGGAGCTATGGTGCTACAGCAGACACACCTCCACACACCTCCTCCACAGACACATTGATACATACGTACACCAAACTTATAAATAAAATAATAAAAATGAATTAATTGACACTTTAGTATCATCATCATCATCACAGCCCGTAACAGTCTTAACACACTGCAGGACTTAGGACCTCTCCCACGAAAGGGGAGGTTATTGCCGTAATCTCCACGCTTGGCAGGCGGGTTGGAGATCGCAGTGTTTAAATATAACAATGGGAAATGGTGCTGCCCATTTTCCAGACTACGGAGACTCTTGATCTTTTGCCTCGAAAACATTAGTCGCCTTGTACGACACCCATGAGTGTAAGGGGTTGATGCTATTCTACTCTGCCGGACACCGCACGGCCACTTTAGTATATCATTTTGATATCATAGGTAATTACAAAGTGACGGTAAATGTTCTTATTATTCTAAGTGGAGAAGACAGTGTAGGAAAGCGTGGGACCCTCGCAGAAGCCAGGATTGACCGCCAGGATGATGATGATAATAATTCAACCCTATATACTAAGAAGGTTTAAAACAAGACTAACGTAAACACTTCCGCCATATTAATGTTTTGTGTTCTCGGATGTGTTTATGATTACAACGTGTTAGGCGAAATGTTAGGAAACCTACAGAGATTTCAAACAGGTAGTGACCTAGAAGATAAAACAGAAAACAGGAAATGTGTTCGAACGCACGCCACGAGCTCCTTTTACTCGAATCTATCTATCAATACTATTTAGAACGCTTTCGTGCGCTTCCTGTCTCATACATTTGTAGTAAGTTTTATTTTATTTTATTTACTTAAGCAAAGCCAACAGCAGTTGTTACAATAATAGTATTACATAGCCAATTATAGGCTTCCACTGATAAAATTACAATATTCAAAAAGAAGTGCAACAGTTAATGAGACACAACAACTTAAGCCTAAAAATGAATTTTGCTCGACTCAATCAATCAAACAAATTACTTACGTTACAGTGTGTCAAAGTAATACTTAAGTACACGATTTCTCGCCGATTCACAACTTATATTAAACAGGTCAAGGTCAACAACTTTGGACAAGACGTTAAAATTTTGAGTTGCTCGTAACAGAAAGGTATTTTTCCTATAGTTGCTAGAGGTAGAAACATAGAACAAGAAAAAATTGCTAGGCTAACAAAACCTTCAACACATAAATAAACTGAAATCGTATGTTTACAAATGTGTCTTTGACAACCAAATTGATTGTCAAGCTGACATTTGGCACGCATTTCACCCAAGAGGGCCGTTATACTCAGCCACGAAGGTAGCTAATTTTGCAATCTTTTTGGGTAGAAAAGACAGTCATTAGAAAGCGAACGCTCGCGAGGATGCGAGCGGTTCAAAAATAGAGCCCCTGACTGTTAAAAATGTAAAAAAAGAACCGCTGCACAATTCGACATGATGAGTGTCAATTCGGTCAAAGCCCTATCAAAGGTCGAACTGTCTTGGAACCCCACTGGGTTGCCACGACGAGTGGTGCCAGCTGCCAGCGATCACTCTGGACTTATATGGGCATGCACCTCGATCAGATCTTGACCTAGTTTTGCAGAAATAGATCAGCACAGAATATATCTAGGCACTACTAGTAAGGTGGTTAATTTTGAATTTTGATCTGATCTTTATCGACCGATCAGTCGTAAAACTAGCTGGAAGTCATTTAGAATTGGTGATTTTTAAGCTATAATATTTTGGCGACCTGAGTGGTTTAATGGTCAACATGCCACGCAAGTGTCCCGGGTTCGATTCCCGGCCGGGCACAAATTGAAATGATGAATTTTAATTTCTGTTACGGGTCTGGGTGTTCTATGTATAATAAGTATGTATTTAAAAGTATATAAGTAGTATATCAGTTATCTAGCACCCATAACACAAGCTTTGCTTACTTTGGGGCTAGATGGCGCTGTGTGAATTTGTCCACTATAATATATTATTATATTATATGTAGCAGTCTCATTAGCATTGCAGATTTGCAGCTAATTATGTTTGGGGGTGACCGATGCTCTTACGGTGACGGAAAACATCGTGATGAAACCTGCACATTCCGGCGACTGAATGTGTAATCATGATCCAATCCAATCAGGTTCCCCTGGTAACAGGGTCACAGAGGTCAGATGGCAGTGGCTCCACAGAAATTATCTGATCTGTCATATCCCGAATCATGGTCCAGGCGGAGCCCGGGCCTTCGCACGTGAGAGCACCACTGGGAAATTGACTGAAGTTTTAAAATGGGTACAATAACTTTTGAGTTAATTCATTAAAAACTCACAAATACACAAACCGACAAACAATCAAATATTTCCTCTTCATAAAATTTGTATATACAGACCGATACTTTGATTTAGCAACAACCCCAAACTTTACTGAAGATGGGATGGCATTTCTGAAAACGAAATGTCAAAGTGGCTGCATTGCAAGAGATAAGTATCTAAGTACCCAAGTTAATGAAAATGCAAGCATGGTTCAAACGATGCAAATAACTAAAAACGCAAAAGGCCAATACACTAACTTTTGGCCAAACTACAGGAGTGTGAAATGAGTGGAAAAAACTCAGACCAAGTCCAAAATCAAACGCAGATGTCATGTTTTTTGTAAACACGACCACGTGGCTCCCTCTATTGACACCAAAACAAAAGGAAAAGCGGTACAAGGTCATTACCCCATATTATCGGCCATTTTTCATCGACCTATAAAGTCGCTACATTGTAAAACATCACAAAGGAAAACCTTTATACGTCACAGGTCTCCCTACACTGGTTGGACGGTACAACTCTGGATGGTTTCCAATTGCGAAATGCTTTAATATACACACGGGATTTCCTGAATCTATGGTTAATGGCGGAATTATAAATATTAAAAAGTGTAATAGGTTTTTAGATTTGGTTTTTGCTGAAATATTAATGTGATCCAAATTATTTATCGTTGTTTTCGCGGGTAGACAAGGTCAATGTAAAAACTGGTTATCTCTGGCAATATTTTACGGAAATTATCAAAAATAGCAACTGTGTGTTGCAACTTCATAAAAACGAGTCTATCCTGTATATATACTAGGGATGTTATGGAGGTGGTTTTATCGGAACCGAAGTCGGAGTCGGAGTTTCTAAATTTGGTTTTTCGGAGTCGGAACCGGAGTCGGAACCGGAATCGGAAGCGGAATCGGAGTCGGAGGCGGAGTTGGAGATAGTACGGTGAAGAAAGATGTGTTAAGGGCAGGCAATAAAATAAAATAGTAAAAACATTAATCAATCAGCCTCTTTAATTTCAATTAAAAAGTAATAAACATATATCATATAGGTGTCACAAATAAAAATAAACACATTTTTATGACAGTTAGCAAATTAAATCAAATTAATTGACTCCAGAAGTAGCAAATTATATTTAATAAACAACAGCTTTGCAGCTTTGTCTCCGTCCAATCTATTTCTTAACGGATCATAGATTAGGCGAGTACCACTAAAAAGTTATTCGCTTGCTACTAAACCTGGTGGACACGATAATTATTGGAGGACAATCGGTTTAAGGGATTAGAATTTTGTATTTCCATTCACTTTCCACTAGTTCCAAATCAAAAACAGATAACTTTAATTGACACACCGCACAAAACAAACCAAACCATCCGTATTGCGTAACAACAAGTGAAATATTAATCGATGACAGAACGCGTGCTTTTCCAACGACATGCATTAACCTGTTCGTACACGTTGACCGCAGCCGCCGCGCGTCGCCGCCGCCGCTATCTGCTATGGTTCGACCTCCGATTAAAACCTCCGATTTAAAAGTATCGGAACCGAAGTCGGAACCGGAGGTGTAAGATCAATCGGAAGCTCCGACTTATCGGAGTCGGATGCGAAGCTCCGTAACATCCCTAATATATACTACCCTGTACTAGCGAGCCCGCCGCGACTTCGTTCGCGTGGCGTCCTACCCGTACCTTACGCCTACCGTATACCTACTTTCCCCCTACCTACCCCTTTTTTTTAGCCTATAAACCTTCCACTTGAATCCCTATATTATATAGATATATATATATATTGATGAAAACTGAATTAAAATCCGTTGCGTAGTTTAAAATATTTAAGCGTATATATTTATACACATAGATAGATAAAGACAGACGGCGGGAAGCGAGTTTGTTTTAAAGAATATACATATATATAGATAGCAACATACAAACTTCATAAAAGCGACTCTACCAAAGATTTTGACATATACATAGAGGGACTCTACTTATATAATAAATAAATAAATAAATATTCGTGGACAATTTCACACAGCGCCATCTAGCCCCAAACTAAGCAAAGCTTGTGCTATGGGTGCTAGATAACTGATATACTACTTAAATACTTTTAAATACATACTTATTATACATAGAACACCCAGACCCGTAACAGAAATTAAAATTCATCACCTACCTATCATATACCTACTTATTGTCATGTCATGAGGCGGACTATTACGACCTCCGAAACCTGGAAATGCGCAGCATCATGTAGGAAAAAGAAAACATGTTGTTGCATGCGTTGTTTACGTCGGTATTATCAAGAAGGAACAAAACATCTTTCTATATGAAGATTCTTGGACGTCATAAGACTCAGAAGCCAACCTTACCTGCACACGGTCCCCCTGCTGACGGACGAGGCTCTGGCGAACAGGCTTCTTGTTGTTGTGTATATCTCTATGACAGACGCCGTCTCAGTCAGATAAAATTTGGTTTGAGACGCAGTCCTAAATGTCTTCATTTTGATACATCTAACGTTCGCTGAAAGCGATTTCCTATAGAACAGTACACGCGCGGACCCTGGTTGGTAGATCCGCTGAGTCGGGATTTGCAGCCATGATAAAGAAGGGTTCTTGAGCGATAGTGAATGTTTCAAACAGAGGGCCTAGTGTGAGTTCCGTTTCGATTTTACTTAACTATCGCGTTTGCGTTTACGTGAAAATTAGTATGGAAAAATATATAGCGCCGCCTAGTGGTACGTAAATGAAGTTTTTTTCTTCATACTAATTTCGACGTAAACGCAAACGCGATAGTTAAGTAAAATCGAAGCGGAACTCACACTAGGCCCTCTGGAGAATCAATGTTCCTAAATGCAACACGGCCACTTAAATTAATAGTAAAATCTGACCTTTTCTCATTCTCGACGAAGCTATTACCATCCGTCAGCCAAACGAAACGTAATTTTATTTCAGCGAAAATCCATGACGTAAGAAGGGAAAAAAACGCGCCAAAACGACAAACACATGTTGGCGAGCCGCCATCTTTGTCTGTTATTACTTTTTAAAATCATGTGCCGTGTCGACGACATCGACATGTGGCAGACAGCCGGGTGGTTAATCGAATTGTTTATTCGATTTTGATCGCTGACTTATTTGCGATGATTAATTATTCGAGACAAAATTTCTCAACGCAGTCGTTGACATTGGTTATTTTATTTATTTATTTATTATTTATTTATTTATTTATTTTACAGTCTTACAGCAATATACATTTGTTTACAATCAGATACAGATAAAAGTGGTACTGCCAATTACAAAACTGCAATTTACAAATGGGATTAGTGAAGCTAAGAATACCAAACAGCAAAGTACCCATAGATTTGTTCAGTGATGATACGGATAAAATAATAATAACAATGATAAAAGAATAATGATAAATGAACATAGTAATAACGTTTGCGTATGTGTGTGTGCGTGTGTATGTGTGTGTGTGTGTGTGTGTGAATGTTCATTTGTATGCCTATACCTATCCTAGTGATCACTGATAATAGTGATATCACGTCACTATCATCGTCCTTTACCGAGACTGTAGAAACTTAAGAACCCCGCTCAAAAAGGGTGTGCGGTCAAGATGGAAAATATCAATAGTTTTGGACAAATGTTTTTCATATTTATTATTATTTATTAGTTATTTTGTAAGAGAGGGAGGCACGCGAGCATGCTGGCCACCTGATGGGAAATGATCACCGCTGCGCCTAGACACACGAATCGCCCGGGGAAGGGGAGTCGCGAATGTGTGCCGAATCCGCTCCCTTTAGGTTGCAGATGTCCTGGACGAGGATAGCTGCTTTCCATCAGGTGGCTACATCTCTCCGCAGAGCCAGCCAGAGGTGGCAGTTGAGGAGTTCGGCGTCGTAGACCTCTATGGGCAAAAAAGAAGAGGCTGATATTGAGCTGCCCTGATCCAAAGATGGAACAATTTTTTACGCCTACCGGGTATATGGACACCTAGGCGCCTACCAGCTAAACTGTGCCTTGGGAGTACCTATAGCCGGCAAGGGTTTTTAGATTTCATCGAATGCGACTCCCCATAGGGATGGGATGCGCATGAACAATGCGGCCTAATTTGCGCCTTGTATAGTTGGAGGCGATTTCCGCGACGATTTACGAGTGTCCTAAGTTAAAATGTCTTATTATACCGGTACAGCTTTTAAATCAGTACATTACTCTTTATTAAGTCAAAACAGTACACAAATCAGTAAATGTCAAAATTAAAACTACAACTAAACGTCTGTAAGTACATTATCTCGTCTTAATTTAAGCTAGACGCCCTCTCCCTCATTCGAAGGCCCACATCTTTAATAAATACTCTTGCCTCTTCAGTTTAAACTAAGAATATTAGGCTAAATCCAAAAAGTTTCTAATATTTACGATGACAGCGTTCTTCTTAGCACCAACACATTTGCCAACACCTGAACCCAAGACACGTGTACCTTCCTACACTTCGTAAATGACGTAATTGACGGAACTAAGGTTTTTTCGCAATTTGGCAAAGAAGTGTTATTTTTAATTGGTATAGTAATGTCAAAGTTGTAGTTGGCTACGCGTAGGATGTGACTAATTTTGTAGAATTAGTATAATTCTGAGATAATGGACGAGAATAGTCTGTCAGACAGTCAGTGAACTTGACTTTGAGGGTATAGGCACACCTATTATTACATACTATTCACGACAATGCCTGGTTTAAAGATCTAGTCGACAAACGCGCGAAACGACACCATAATCATATAGGCCGAAAGACGCCCAGTGCTAGGCATAGGTCTCCCTCAGAGATCTCCATAAAGGCCGATCCTGTGCCTTCCACATCCAGCTGAAACCTGATACCTAAACGACACCAGCGCGCTGACAATCCCTGACCACCCAGGGCGAATTCTCTTGTCTGTTCACTGTGTGACCGAATCTGTCTTTCCCGTGTCGGCTTCTACAGCCATCAGAGAACGTACCGTACCATTAACAGTGACGCTATTTAAATCATCTATTGTACATGTCTAAGGTCAATGATTTATTGTTTGATTGACATGCAACATACATTGCCTCTTCACATTCATACATATTTTCATAGATTTACGCCGGTTCAGGATACTCCTAGTCTCCTTCCTGACCTGTCCATGTATTATTGGTGAAATATTATCGTAGCATAAGACGTGAGGATCGTGAAGGCAAGCGAAACCTAACTTCTGCCAGGATTTACCATTCTCGATTGATGAAATAGAAATGAGTAGAAAAGATTACCAGGGTTGCCGATAGCAAAAAGATTCAGAGAATCCCAAAACTCTTAATTTTCATAGTCCTAGCGCTTATCCCGGTCTATGCCAGGGTCCGCCTTTCCGCTCATTCTTCACCACTTCCCCCGGTCTTCGGCTTTCGTAGACCGTAGGCCGCGTCGTAGGCCGTTGGCACTCGCATCCGACTCAGTGATGTCATCCTTCGCTTTGGCGAATCCCAAAACTGACGTGGCAGTATTCTAGCAATCGTCTAGGCGCTACGTAGGCCACTTAACTCGTAGAATGACGTCTGTTGAGTTGGGAAAGTGTCAAGTTTGAAAAGGGAAAAGAAAATGACGAAGTCGTCTGTATTGGGCCGACGCGAGATATAATCCAAGAGCAGCATAAAAACAACCCTAAATATAAATACAATTTATTCCATTTTGACCTGCAAGAAGACTATATAACACCTTACAACCTCACATTACCTTCGCGAATGGCGTATTTATTACAGAAGCTGAAACATACCATTATAAACAATCAGTAGTAAACAACATGTACCTACAGTTTCGAAGTTGAATGTCTGAAACTGTCTATTGCGTAGTCCGGAGTTCATTCAGGACATAAAATTTCTGCGTTTCATTTTATTTATAGAGCGGTTTCTTCTCTATAAAGAACCACACTATTTATATTAATGTTACGTAGAAACTTTTAAGCCTCGTGTTCGAACAAACAAACGTATTCCAGACAGACAGAGCGTCGAAGACCATTGTTAAGGGGTTCGACTCGTACTCCGAGGTACTGGATTGGAACTCCAGTGCCGTCATGTGTCGATAACTCTTTTCTGAGTTATGTACATTAGTTGAACAGTAACCGATGCTTTTACGTAGAGGGAAACCATCGAGATGAAACCTACACATTCAGGCGACTGAATGTGTAACCGCGATCCAATCTGGCCAGGTTACCCTGTTAACAGGATCACGGAGGTAAAACGGCAGTCGCTGTGCTGTAATTACCTGATCTGCCAAGTCGTGAACCATGGTCAATTCGGACCCCGCGCCAAGATGATCATGACCAGTAAATGTAAGGGGTGGGTGCTTTTAGACTGTAAGCACGCCGTTGGTTATCCTACGTCAACGAGTAAAAGAAAAATTCCACTTTTACAAACATAATTACATATTAAAAACTACCAACCAATAAACACCATGTGTGGTTGTCAGATTGTAGTCACCAAAAAGAAAAGTGACTTTGTGACACCACACTGCTGTTATGATCATAATCATCACCCTAGCGGTCAACCTCGGCTTCTGACAGAACCCACTTTCCTACCCTTTTTCTCCACTTCGTCCAGTCTTCGACAACCTCGCGTCGTAAGCAGTAGGCTCTCACATCCGACTCAGTGACGTCAATCGAACAGCTGTTAGGATATGATGAAATAACATAATATACAACAAATCCGATCATAGCTGGACAGCGTGTGTTACGATCCCACATAACAACATAACCGCGCATTGGTGTTACTGCGTCGATCTCCTAAAACTAGGGCATAGCGACAGCATTTTACGCGCTATGGAGTTTGACCAGCAGGAGATGCTGGGACAGTATAATATGCCGTACTGCAACAGCCCAGCCGTCTAGGATAAGCACGTCACTTTTGGATCTCACATCGACCAACTGTCACGATAATTCATTTAATTAGTAGGAACCTTATTACCACAGTCCATAACAGTCCACTGCAGGACTAAGGGCGTCTCCCACGAGAGGGGAGGTTATTGCCATAATCTCAACGCTTAGCCGGGGGGTTGGAGATAGCAGTGTTATAAATACGAGTAAAACAATGGAAAACACTGCTGTCCATTTTCCAGCCTAAGGGGACTAGATCTTTTGCCTCGAATATATTAGTCGCCAGAAAACATTGTACGACACCGACGAGTGTAAGCGGTTGGTGCTATTCTACTCTACCTGATATCACACGGCCACCTACTATTAGGAACCAAATTAAAAGTATATTGTAATTTTGGCGACCTGAGTGGTTTAATGGTCTGCCACGCAAGAGGTCCCGGGTTCGATTCCCGGCCGGGCACAAATTGAAATGATGAATTTTAATTTCTGTTACGGGTCTGGGTATTCTATGTATAATAAGTATGTATTTAAAAGTATATAAGTAGTTTATCAGTTATCTAGCACCCATAACACAAGCTTTGCTTACTTTGGGGCTAGATGGCGCTGTGTGAATTTGTCCACTATTATTATTTATTATATTATATTTTAATAGTAATATATTATTAATACGATCATTTTTCGTTTCTTTTGCATCCTTCGGCTATGTCTTTCGTAATTTGCGCTACACCAATACACAATCGTAAATGCGATGTGCTATTTTAACACCAAAGACGTAATGATCACGATCAAATGATCAAATGAGCGGAGAGCTAACAGATTTATTTGCAAACGGGATAAAGTTGGGCGCCAATCACGTTACGTACTTACGTCATGGTGTGTGACAGATGTTAACAATGAGTACTGTCTTATATCTATTTAATCATCATAATCACTTTGCCCGATCTTCGTTATCCTTACGTCGTAAGGTCGTTGGTTCTCGCGTCCGATTCGGCGATGTCAATCCATCGCTTCTTGGGTCTCCCGCGAGACCTCTTTCCTGATACAGGCAGGTTTAGGCATATATTTCTCACGTATCCCGGGGGCTTACGCAATACGTGACACGTGATTATCATCCTCATTATCAGGTAGGATAATAGAGCGTCGGTGAGCTAATGGCTAGGCTAGTAGGTAGGATTCGTAGGCGAGAGCGTCGAGATCGATTCCCAGTGTCATATATTAATTAGTCTTTGGCGGTGATGGAGATAAGGCAGCCGCCAATGTTGGCAAGCGAAGATGAAGTAGGTGGAAAAGGGTAATTACCCACCTGGCCGGGTGTTGTGACCAGGGGACCAAGGGTCCGACAGTTGATCGTCGGCAGTTGTATATATGCCGTGGAAGTTGGCCTATTTCGCTAGCGCGATGTAGGACGCTTAGCGCCATCTATGTGCGGATGCTTGCCAACCTTGTGTACGTGTACTCGTAATGTGAGTATTGTAGAGTTTCCCTGTTAGAGCGATAGATGTCGCTACAAGTCATTTATTGCTTTACATGGTAATATAATAACATTAGATCTTAAAAGTAGGTGAGTATCTCATGTGGTCACAGGGTCCTGTGAGGACACTGCAGGATAATAAAAATTATAGCAAACAAAATTATCTTAACAATTAAATCTAGATTCCATATTGCATAAATTATTACATGTTCATTAACAACAAATTAATTAATTAATCAAGTCTCGATACGTCAATTATCTTTTACTGAGCTAAGTACATTAGTTGAACACTAACCGATGCTCTTACGGCGAAGCAATCTGATCTGCATCCCCTGTTAACCGGGTCATCGAGGTCAAACGGCAGTCGCTCCACTGTAATTAAATTACCTGATCTGCTTATCGTCAAGTCAGATCTCGCGCGCGAAACAGGATATTGCGGCAAAGATGATTATTATTAAGTCAGCAGTTCTTAACTCTACTTGGTAGTTGGTATCTAGACTATCTAGATTTCAGCACCTTAACAACTAGACCTGGCAGAAGCCAGTGCATTGTTCTTGTGGAATCTATTGGCGATTGAGAGAGGTATACCTACCAATATCGATGCTATTTTTAATTACATTTTTTCTGCCCAGCCAGAGTCGTTGCCCCAACTGCCAGTTCATTACATTTTGGCAGCGATTTGAGAGCACTTCTTTTGATTTTCTTCCGTTTTCTCTTGAAGAAGTTAATTTAGAGTTTTCGGGTCAAAATCCTGGGTTGACTGGGACAGAATTTGAAATGTTTTTTCCTGTTTTTCAGTAGTTTTCGGTTGTTCGGTTGAAGTGTTTGTTTCATGCGGTATTGAATGTTGTTAGGAGTGATTTGTATTGAGGAATGTTTTAATTCCTATTTTAAATTTTGTGCGGCCAGCCTTCTGGGCTTTTTTCCTAGTTCTGGGAAAACAGGGCTTTATTATCTTTAGGGTAGCTTTTGTATAATTTAGTTTAGTGTTAAATAGTCATGATTTGTATTTATAAAAGTTTATAGGTATTTTGATATTTTAAATAGGTACCTACATTTCATGGCTTGGATACATTGTGGTTGTGCCGGTTGTAGATTAGTCCAATATTTCGATTGAATATTAATTAACTAATTATAAAAAGTTCAGTAAATTATTCCAAAATACGCGAAAATACAACGTAATCCAATGGAGTTAAAGTACAAACGGAATACAGGGTGCGCCATTTGAAGTATTACCTTAAATTATTAAAAATAGGTTATTGTTCGATTTAGCCGCCTTTCCCGAAGAATTACATACTTTATCAACACATACATACATAGGCCAAATCACAGAATAGGTACTATAATTAATAAATAGTTGCCTATACAGTTAAGATTTGCTTAGATGAGTAGATGATATACATTTTACGTACAAGTTAATATCCTAGAATTCAGTGATTTGGATTGCCGCATCCCAAAATAACATCGAAAAAGAATATACGAAAAATCCGTCACAACCTTTTCGAATTCGACCGCCATGATATTTCGAATTCTAAAGTGGCTTATCAGATTTCTCAGGCGGTTCTTTCGGCCAAAAGGTATAAAAATTTTGTGTTTCCTATCCATTTCTAAATGAAAATTTCTGGTAGTTTTCTTTTCTTTTAATTAAACAGCAAGATAAATACTTATTTATTCTTTGTTCGATTCTATTTAAGTACAATGAACAAGCAAGGTGAGACGAAGCCGAGTTATTAAGTGGTCAGTGGTCTCAGAAAGTGCTGGGTTTTTGCCTAGAAAATTTTAAATTAATATATTACATTGTATTGACCACAATACCCTCTAGTGGTGTCCACGCAACCTACATGGCGGGACTGGGGTTCGAACTCTGTACCTTAGTAGGTACACGAGTCGGACCCCTTAACCATTAGGCTACCGCTATCTACGTCCGCTATTCCCTGTGACGGCACCGCTCTTTAAACGTCCATAGGCTGCGGTGACTGCTTACCATCAGGCAGGCCGTAAGCTTGTTTGCCACCTTAGTAGTATATAAAAACCACCTTCTCCTCTCTTCCAGCCAAGATGCCTTCCGAGGTGATGGCCGCGAAGTCGCTGCAGCGCGAGCTGGCGGACTCCATCATCAGGATGGTGCCCCTGGACGAGATCCGGATCCTGCTGGCTTGTGGTGCTAAGGTAAGTGCTTGGACGGGAACTCATAGAACTCATAGATACATCATAGAACTCAGGCGTGTTTGTTTTCCGCCAAAAGGAATCCATTCCATCCAACTCCAACTTTTCGGGATGTTCCTGTCGAAATTACCGACAACCTACAGCTTTTTGGTGTTGAGCTATGTACCAATCTCAACTTCGGTCACTACATCGAATCCAAAGCAAAGTCTGCAACTAAAAAACTTTGTGTTCTCTCGAAGGTTAGGCAGTACTTCACTTCGAAGCAGCCTGTGTGTTCCCACACACATGCAAGCAAAGCGTTCCATTCATTAGCTGTACGCGTTTTAGCCCCAACATTAATTGATCTTCTGACCTCATCCGCCTCCCCAGGTCAACGAGCCAGTGACGCAAGGCCTGCGTCCTCTCCACTACGCGATCTGGCAGCGTCACCTGGAAGCCACGAGGCTGCTGCTGGTGCGAGGCTGCGACGTGAACGCCACTGACGACTGTGGCTATAGCGCTTTGCATCTCTCTGCCGAGCATGGGTAAGTATTAGCAGGCGCGGATACAGGATTTGGTTGAGGGGGGGGCAAATGTCAAAATTATAGGTATCTTCTAATTACGGGTATTTTCTACTCAATGAGCGAGCGCCCCGAGTAAAAAAAATTGCCCTTGTTAGTGGGGTGAATAATAAATGAATGAGCGAGCAGAGCGAGTTCGGAAATTTGAACCCTGGAGGAGAACAACGAATGTGTAAGCGAGCGAAGCGATCTAAAAAATTTTGACATTTTGGGTCATTAAAGCTACGGTGATCAACGAATGAGCGAGCGCAGCGAGCTCGTTATTTTTGATATTTAGGGTCTTAAAAGCTGGGGTGAGTAATCAATTAATGAGCGAAGGGGGCGAGCTCGAAATTTTGGACATTTTAGCTTAGGTGCTGTGATGATGTGTGATGCTGATCGTAATAAAAGACAATAAAAGAAATTAAAATTATTAAATGAGCAATCGGAGCGCGCCCGAAACTTTTAACACAAGCTTTTTAAAAGCTGGGGTGATTGTTAAAATGAATATTTGAGCGAACGCAGCGAGCTCGGAGTTTTTGGATTTGAAATATTGGTAAATAGTATGACAACATTGAGGGCAATGAATGAGCATTTCTGATCTAAAAAGTTACGAGTGATTGATAAAATTAATAAAAAAATTACCGAGCGTAGCGAGCTACGAATTTTTGGCTTTTTGGCTCATAAAAATGTAGGCGATTATGAGTCTTAGTATTAGTACTGTTGGCCAAGTTGCAAACGTTTAAAAAACATGTTCCGGGTTTCCTACCGCGTACCTTGGTTTACGAGTTTACCGATATTTTGACGCAGTTGCATGCATCATGGTCACGGAAATATCGGGCTACTCGTAAACAGAGGTACGCGGTAGGAAACCTGGAACATGTTCTTTAAAATGTGTGATAATAACCGCGATAGGGTAAAACATTAGGTTGCAAACGCTATGAAGTTGATCTCCAACCTCCAAATACCAACAATTTGTTGGCTTTTGCTTGCTGTGACTGCCATCGGACCGTAAAATGCAGTCCGTCCGTCTGTCAGTACTGTAAACAGGTGAGGTCTGTAAACAGATGATGGTAACCCGTAACTCCCATAACCCTTGCAAGGTCACGGAGTAACTTTGGTCCTCTATCAACGGGCCCTTACTGATGATGATCCCCAACCTTCAGATACACGGAGCTGGTGAAGCTGCTGCTGCAGAGCGGCGCGCAGGTGGACTACCGCCTCGACACGGGCGAGGAGTTCCCGAGGACCACGCTCTGCGACGAGCCCCTCAGACTGGCTATCAGGAATAAGCATTATGTAAGTTTTACAACGGTATTAGGTTATTTTTTAATATTGTTTTTGTTAGACTAGCCAGACATTTGACCGCCATGTCACCTGGTGGTAAGTGACGATGTGGCGGAAGGTGGAGCATGCCTGTCTATTAACAGCTTATTCACTCTAGCCTTGAAGGCGTTTAGATTATAGTGATCAGGGAACAGACTCACAGGCAACGTCTTCCATTTCTTAGCCGTATTTGGCCTCATCGTCGCTTTCCCTCGGGTGTGTTGAGATCAAATGCAAGCCTATTGATAAAAAAACAATAAATTCAATTTACAGACACACTTTTTACTGTTTCATTATATGTAAAGACGATGATATTGATGCTAAACTCCCATCCCCTCCATCATTACAGGATGTGGCTCGTCTCCTCCTGGAACACGGGGCGGACCCGAACAAGCGCTACTTCTTCGGCGCCGAGATCAACCTGGTCTCCGACCCTGAGTACTTGGAGCTGCTGCTGACCTTCGGAGCTAATCCGGACTCCCGGGATAGAGCGGGTTTCACACCGCTGATGAAAGCTGCTAGGCAACGGCGTGTAAGTAATTTAAAAACAATATTTTATCTATTCGTATCATGAATGCTATGAACAGTTTTTTTTATTAGAGTAGCCAAGCTTGACCGCCTCACATGGATGAACATGGAGCATGCCTGTCTAGGAACAGCCTATTTACAAATACATTCGATTCATTGGCTAAAGTGGTAGTGGACAGGGCACATAGTTCGAAGAACAGATGGCCGATGGGGCAGCAAAGTTCTCGAGTGGCGACCACGTACCGGAAGACGCAGCGTGGGTAGGCCTCCCACAAGGTGGGCCGACGACCAGGTGCCAGGTGAATGCGGAAGGCACAGGACCGGCCGTGAAGATCTCTGGGGGAGGCCTATGCCCAGCAGTGGGCGTCTTTCGGCTGATATGATGATTCAATTCATTCAATTATCAGGGAACACGCTCAACACAGAGCAACATTCTTGAACTTTGATATACCAATATCTCCTTCGAATTCGGCGATGGATGTCAGATTCCTCGACTATAGAGAGTAATTTGTGAAGGAAGGACACACCCTAGGTGCCCATTAAAGTTCCGAAGCGAGACGTTCGTCAGTGCATATACAATACACTGTTACCGCTTGAACAAATAGCTGATAACCCAATCAATGGCAAGATCGGGATTATAAAGATCTCAGCATAGCTATAAGTATATCAAAATCGACAGTGTTATGTAACCGCATTGCTGAAATCCCAAAGAGCGACCACGGTTACTTTCTGATTTGACATATCGTTTACTATTTGACAATGATTAATTCGATCCAATCGCTGATCCCCAGGGCATGGACGCAGTGCTGACGCTCATCACCTACGGCGCGGACGTCAACGCGATGACGGACGCCAGGAACGACTATCGGACCGTCATGCATTATGCTGTGTTGAGTGGTAAGTTGGTTGGTAAGGAGTTGGTGGTTTTATTTTTAACAACAGACGGAAAAAGAGGGGCGTTATAAGGTTGATGTGTATATAGTTCTCAATTAACTGGCTTGTTTCATTGAAATCGGTTGTGAAGTTTAAAATTTAGGGAATATTTTTATATTTCGTCGTTTATTTGGTCGGGGGTTTTCCGAGATCTTCCTGTCAGTTTGTAATAGACGGTATGATAGCGGGCCATCTGCAACCGGTAGTCGGTAGGGGAGCCTATAATAAGGTAATTAGCAACAGCAGGCGAGTCACCAGGCCACTGATTAGGAAAGAGGTACCACATTACTTTAATTGATTTCTATTGAGTTCTACGTATCCAATGCGTTGCCCGCCTTCAACGAACCTTTTGAAGGATGTCATAATCCTAAGGAGACACTGGGTGCGTGATCACGAGAGTGATACCCCTGGGGCCGATCCAATAGAGTGTAGACACAACGTGGGTAGGCCTCCCACAAGGTGGACCGACGACCTGTTAAAGATCGCAGGTACCAGCTGGATGCGGAAAGTACGGGACCGGCTTTTGTGGAGATCTCTGGGGGAGGCCTATGCCCAGTTGTGGGCGTCTTCTAGCTGATACGATGATATTGATAGAATAGAGTAGCTCTAGCTCCGCCTTATTGCTATTGGTCCCTATTCAATTGGATCATGATGGCGGCGTACTATCGGAGATCGGCGGTACCTCACCTGGTATTGCAAACGTATATACGCAGCGGTAACTGCTTACCGTTGCTGCTTGCTGCTGGACCGACCAAGTAAAAGCTGCAGTTAATGGTTCTCTCTATGAGTGTACTAGGAGAGCAGCAGTTCGAGAGGACTGGCGCCGGATAGTGAAGCGTGCTGCCAATTCTCAACCGACGACCACGACCACTCTGTCAAGAGTGTAGCGACTTAGAAGAAGAAGAAGAACTGCTTACCATCACCTTATTGTCTTTAAAACAACATTTCTCAACCCCTCAGGTAACACAGAAGTAGTGAACCTGGTGATCAAGCAAGGGGCCCGCGTGAACTACCCCTGCCCGGAGCTGAGCAAGCCCAGCGCTCTGGACCTCGCCATCCTGAAGGGCGACGTGCCGATCGTGCAGATGCTGCTGGCAGCTGGTAAGTAAGATTGGATTTGAGGAATTTGGCGTGAATTCTCGCCGGCCTTCGGCATTCTCACATCTTAAGCCGTTGGCTCTCGGATCGGACTCATGTCTCTCAGCGATCCATCTCTTTATTCGCCTCCCGCGGTACTTCTTTCTTTTTCTCAAGACCGAACCAGACCATTCGAGTCTCTTCAATCTTGATGTCTTAGACACTGTCCTAACTGGTAACCTCAAAACAAATAGGAGACTTTAAAACCGAACGTCACAATACCGTTGCCAATTAGAACAGCACCATACGCCAATGATGCTATACGACAATGGTGCTGGTTCGTTTCTGATTCTAATGGATATCCATTCACAGGCGCGGAAGTGAACGCGTCCAGCTCGGTGATCGGGTCGCCGCTGCACGTCGCGTGCTCCGACAATATCTCCAACAGGAAGGAAATCGTTAAAGTGAGTATACATTCGTTTTAGGAATAGGAATCCTTTCTTTTGACACCACTTTACTGTCCCTGGTTCTTCCCCAGTCAGGCGGCTCCATTTAGGATTCGGCTCTCTTAAAATACAGATTATCTCCTAGTTCCTCCACCTGGTTACATGTATATATATATATAATATGTATACAATAATAATTCTCCCTCGAAACCTGTTACGAACCATCGGTTTCGTACGCGGCCGATGGATTATGGATATAGCTATGGTAACTTTTTTATGTTATACGGCAGAAAAACAGGCAAGTAGGCCACCTGATGGTGCGTGGTCACCGCCGCCTATGGACATCAGCAACACCAGGGGAGTCACCAATGCGTTGCCCGCCTCTGAGGAGATCTCTAACATAATTCTTGAACAATCCCATGTCAAAGTCCAATGGAAACATTGTGGCTGTCAGTTCATTAATAAATAATCGTGGGCAAATTCACACAGAGCCATCTAGCCCCAAACTAAGCAAAGCTTGTACGGGTGCTACCTAACTGATATACTACTTATATACTCTTTTAAATACATACTTATTATACATACACCCAGACCCGTAACAGAAATTAAAATGCAGCATTTAAATTTTTGCCCGGCCGGGAATCGAACCCGCGACCTATTGCGTGACTGACTGGCATGTTGACCACTGAACCACTCAGGTCGTCGAATTTTTCACATTCCACATCCGAATCGTACGAGCGAGAAACGTTCTTTCGCGAACCTTCGCGTGGTGACCAACAGAGGGTCTTCGTAGTGGGGATGAGTACCCGAGTACCCAGCCCACGGCGGGTGGTGCGATGGCGGAATTGAAACTACTTTTATTTTCCTTCCAGATCCTGCTAGAAAGCGGCGCCAACCCGAACCTAAAAGTGTACAACGACGACGACCACACGCAGCTCAGACCGGCCTTGGCGGAGTACCTCGCCAGCGAGGCGGAGCCCTGCAAAGCCGTCGTGGAGCTGCTGCTCCGGCATGGGGCCCGGGTTAGTCGATATACCTACATTAGCCTATACAGATAGACTATAATGTTTTAAGCTATAGCGGTTATTATCACAAATTTTAATGGTATGTTCCGGGTTTCCTACCGCGTACCTTTGTTTACAAGTAGCCCGATATTTCGACGCAGTTGCATGCGTCATGGTCACGGGGCGACTATCTATCTATATTATCTATACCCACTTGGCCGTGTGGTGTCCAACAGAATAGAATAGCACCAACCCCTTTGGCACTGTTTTAATTGGCGACGGTTGGCTTTTTTAGTTTTTGTATTGTCAATTATTTTGCATTTGACCGCAACGCACCTGCGACCGTATCCAAACTGACTTGTCTTATTTGGTTCAGGAAATTATCTATTAGTTTAAACCGATCATAGCAACTAATGTTTTCCAGGAAAAAGTTCTAGAGTCTCCGTAGGCTGGAAAATGGGCTGCAGCGTTGTCCATTGCTATATTTTCAACACTGCGCTCTCCAACCCGCCTGCCAAGCGTGGAGATTATGGCGATAACTCCCCTTTCGTTGGAGAGGTCCTAAGTCTGCTATGGGCTCGCATATAGACGACACCGGCGATGTCCATCGCTTCTTGATTCTCACACGGGACCTTTTTCCTTATACCTTAACCTTCACGTCTGAAGCTTACATACTTCGTAATCAGAACTGCGCAGGCAAGGCTCTTCAATCTTTAGTTTAGTTAGGATTTAAGAGTTTAATTGGGTACAATGACAATTATTTTTTTAATCATTTCCCGCAGGTCATCATGAAGACACAGTTCCGCGACCCGGACGGCATCCTGAACCACCTCCAGCACGTCACTTCGGAAGAGTACGAGCACATCTTCTACCAACTTCTGGAAGCTGCAGAAGCTTTCGACTTGTGCATGATAAAGAGGAACACAGCTGTCACAGCCACGCAAAAGATGGCGATGATCGAACGCGCCAAAAACCCACTCTCCTTGCTGAAGCAAACCAGAATTTTCTTCCGTAAACATTTCAATCACATTTTGACTGGTAATGTTACTTGCTTGGATATCCCCACGACGCTTCATCGCTATTTATTGTTTGAATGTAGTTAGGGCTTCCCTATTTTCGATTTAATTGGATTTATAAATTCAAGGCTGAGAGGATGGAACTCCTTTGCCTGTTTATTGTCAGAGAAAATTATTGGTGTTGCCAGATATTGGTTCCTTGCCATATTTAAGGCAAAATTGTATTGGTTCGAAAGATTTACCTCTTTTTGAGAAAAAATATTGGTGTTGTCAAATATTTGTTACTTTACTTGCCACGTTTATGGCAAAAGATAGATCTAAATATTGGATCGAAACTAGTTATTTTTTAAAGTGTTTTCGTAAATATATTTTTGAAATGGCAGAGGCTATTTTATTTTTATTCTTTGTATTGAATTATATTGTGTTCATTACCTCAATACGAAGATCTCGATATATTGAAATAGTTTGCAGATATAAATGTAAAATGTAGTAATTATGTATTTACTAATTTGATGTTTATCTGATTATATTTGTACTCCTATTTTTTTTAAATCAGATTGTTTTCTTTTAGGTACCTACGTAATAAAAAAAACTTTCGATGCTACGAATGCATCTCAGGCTAAAAAATTATGTAGGCATTATATGTTTTGTCTGATTTATTTTGTCTTAATATAAGAAAGACGTATGTGATAATTTTTATAATAGCTTTTAGCCGTGTGGTGACCGGTAGAGTAGAATAGCACCAACCCCTTACACTCGTGGGTGTCGTACAAGGCGACTAACGTTTAGAGGCAAAATATCTAGTCTCCATAAACTGGAAAATGGGCAGCAGCGTTTTTCATTGTTATGTTTGCAACACTGCGATCTCCAACCCGCCTGCCAAGCGTGGAGATTATGGCAATAACCTCCCCTTTTGCGGGAGAGGCCCAAAGTCCTGTAGTGGACTGTTATGGGCTGTGATGATGATGTGATAATTTGTGATAAATGTTATTTTTTATAAACCTACTTATGTATTTGTACGTACTTGGTGATTGTTAAAGATTTTAACAATTTCACAAGTAGAAGACTTATTTTACGACTGTATTATTATAACTGTAAGTTTTAATAAACAATTATATGTGTGAAAGTAGTAGCCTTTTTCTTTCAACTCTTTATTTCTATGGCAGCTAAAATAGACGAAATATGCTTAATTCCTGCGTACGCCAGCCAGGTACGCAAAAATATTAGATAATTTGTCTAAATTATTCGTCAACAAATTAAATACAAGACTTTTTTTTTTTTCCAAAAATTGTTACGTCTTTTACGTCATCACAGCCCATAACAGTCCACTACAAGACTTAGGGCCTCTTCCACGAAGAGGTTAGTCCGATAATCTGCACGCTTGGCAGGCGGGTTGGAGATCGCAGTTTTATAAATGTATCAATGAATAACGCGAGTATATGCCAAAAGATCTAGAGTCTCCGTAGGCTGGAAAATGGGCAGCAGCGTTTTCCATTGTTATATTTATAACACTGCGATCTCCAACCCGCCTTCTAAGCGTGGAGATTATGGCAATAACCTCCCCTTTCGTGGGAGGAGCCCTTAGTCCTGCTGTGGACTGTTATGGGTTGTGATGATGATAAGCTCCTTAGAATAGAATTTAACTGTAGGGTGAGATGTCGAACAGTGAACCAGTAGTACACAGTTAGTCACCATTAGTATCACCATCAAATAACGTTGCCAGATCGTGCAGTAAGCGTAATCGTACTTGGTTTTTACCGCTCTTCTTGCTTTCCAGTTGGTAGCGAGCTCCAGTGCAGAACACCCGCGACTCAGGGCTTTTTGTGATTTTCGGCGTATAAACACGGAAAATCCTAAGTAGTAATTTTTAGGTTTTCAACCTTATACTGCATCTTTTAAAAATAATGTTTTTTTCTATTTCTGTACTGAATATCTTTGCATTGTTTGGTCGTACATTCATGAATCCTACTTTGATGATGATGATATTTTTTATGAATTTAATATCAGTAGAGGTGTGTGTGGTACATAGTGACCCACTACACCGGCACGACCAGTGAGCCACCGCTCCACTGTGTACAACATCAAAATTTTGATTTTGTTAATTATTTTACCTTTCATATTCATATAAATCAGCTACCGGTTATTTTTTTAGAGTGATTCCATTTAAAAAATGCGAGTAGGCAATATCAGGCTTCTGCCGTCAGTCTTCTTGAATAGGTACATGAATTGGCTGGACGGCGCGTCTTGGTTCGCGTGGTTTTAATTTAATGAACTCTACCTCTATCCCACTCCTACATGTACTCTACCGCTATCCGCGCCCTAACCGTACTCTATCCGTACCCAAAATCCCTCAAGTCAGTTACATCCACTGCAAGGCTCCACCAGTGGATCGAATCCCTACTCCATCACTTACTTCTTTCTACATCAATTTTTGTAGGGGATACCCCTCCCTACCACACCACCACTGTCGTTAGACGCCTAAAATATAATAGGACCACGATAAGTCCGTATTGACTGACAGTAGTAAACATTATAAAGTGTGGATATGGCAATAATCTGGGGATAATCTTTCCTTGTTACTCCTTCTCAGACCTTCTTGTAAGCATTCAGTTATTTGGTAACTATTAGCTTGAACTTTTGTCTAAATTATTAATCATGCTAAAAATTATTTTCCGCAATTCACCTTTTTAATTGTTTGCAAAGTATTCAAAAATATTTTTCATAACTCACGAAAATAAACATACCTCCAGAAATCAAATTGTTTGTTATGACTTTTAAGAATGACGTTCTATGACGGATAAAAAACTTAGTTGCCTAACAAAGGTTTTATTTTTTTTTAAATAAGCAATTCAGTCTTATTATAGATCTTAAGAACTCTAGTGTAGCTAGTTGACTATAATACAACCTTAAAATATATCATCAATATCATCTGTAATTAGAAAATAGGTTAAGTTATGTTGTTATTGATTTATGTTGATTTACAGTCTTCACAGTTATTTTGGTGAATATAACTAACTGTTTACACATTTATAAAGAATGTATTATTATCTGATTTATCTACTATGCTCATAACTACAACGAAGAAACGTTAATAATAGTGATCTCATTCGTCGGGCTCACTGTGTACTCCCCGGTTTGCTGTAGACCAATCCCCTGGTTCAATGTGTGCCACGAGGTGGACACAATGAGCCATTTCCCATCTTTCAAAAAATCTGCATTATCATTTTATCTATAAATCTTTTTCCATTAACTTATATACAAAGTGAGAGTCAGATATATTACTCAATGACTAGACCACAAAACATTTCATGACATTGACAAACTTATGAGTTATGATTGTTTAACTTTTTTGTGGGTCACTGTTCGACACCTCACCCTAATCGTCGCCGCTTTGGGTGAACTCTGGACCTACCTGCAATCATTATATTATAAATAAATATCATCATGCCAAAACCTAATTTTATATATTTAAATATTGCCAGGTAAGGTAGATACAAAAAATAATTTAAAATATTTAGGACACCCATACAAATATTAGGCCTATTATGGCGTAATGCAGTGACAAACAGGCAGGCAGACCTTACAAACAGGCAGTCCGTAAGCTTGTTTGCCACCTCAGTGGTATAAAAAAAGTTTACAGGTCATCTGGTTATCTTGGCGTTAATATCCCGGTTGTTCTCGTGCGCTCGAGAGCCTGGGTCGACCTTGATCATGACGGATTTGACAGATCAGTTAATTACAGTGGTGCGATTGCCATCTGTCCTCCATGGCCCTGTTACCAGGGGAACATGACCAAATTGCATCATGGTTACACATTCAGTCGCCTGAATGGGTTCACTCTCAAATTCCGACGCAAACTTTCCCGCTGTGGAGTAAACGGACTTTTGGATGATCAGTTAGGTCCCTTAGTAACTCTAGACCTCCTTCATCCATGCTCTACAACGCATAATCAGAGTGCACCTAGAAAGTCCCCAGGGGGAAATTTAAGGTCTCCAAATTGTCAATTGCCTCGATTGTATGTGATTGGTGTGGGCCACTTTTATAGGAGATGAGGTGTCATGTCAGGTCTTTACTGGAAAAAAGTGTTAACTCCGGCCAAGTCAGCGGCCAGTGAGGTTCGGAGAATATCTTGTCCCTCACTGTTTCGCTGGCCGTAGCCAAAGCCACCGTGCACCCGACCCAACTCCTCGCTCCTCTGGCCCACATGACCGTTGAGGTCCGCACCAACCACGATCTGTGTTTTCGAAACTGTTCCAGAAGGCAGTCTTTACGGTGTCGGCGCAGCCGGTCTGGGGAGCATAGGCGCTAATGAGGTTGGTTGATCCTCAATTTCCGCCTTGATCACCATGAGTCGATCGCTCACCCTGTTTACCTCCAGAATGCCGTTCCGGAACTCGTCCCCCACCACAATAGCGACCCCATTCTTCCCTTCTGCCGATCCGGTGTACAAGAGCTTATATCCCTGCCAGATTTCCCAAGACTTGGAGCCACGCCACCTCGTCTCTTGCTGGAATGCCACCTGAACGCTGCGTCTGTGCAACAAGTCGGCCAGCTCCCGAGACCGGCCTGTCAGAGAACCAACGTTCAGCGTGGCGAAGCGGAGCTTCCTACTACTTGGCGCTAACTTCTTTAACCCTGCCCGCGCGTGACAGGGTAGCCCTAGCCCACTTATCGCAGGTGTAGGGCGATATGCCTGCGCGTCGTTCAACGGCGAAGCCCTAGCATGGTGTTCATTTCGTGTAGCGGACCTTTTCATGCTTTTATTTAGCGGTGTTTTGGCTTATGAGCGGCGACTACCATCCGCCCCGCACAACCCGTTAGGGCGAAGACGGTTCGCCAGAGCCTCGTCCGTCTGTCAGCAGGGGGACCGCGGCCAGGTGAAGTTGGCTTGGGCCCATGAGATGGTGGTTGGGCCCCACACCCTACAAAAATACAACAATGTATTGCTATTACAGCACAATATTTAATTTGAAAATAGACTTCTTAAACTATTAAAAAATAAACAGGTCAACTACTCTCGAGAAAGTTCGAGACAAAAGTGTACAGAAACACTACGTTTAGTTTGAGAAAGTACAGTGTTGCCAAATTAAAAAGAAACTTAGTTGAACTAAAAACGGCAGTTTTTATTTTAAATATACCAAAAGTGATCACAGTCAACTCCCTACATGTGCCGACTGTAATGAACGATGCAATGGGTAATGAACAATATTTGTAACAAATTTTCCTTTAAAATGGGTATAATATTCTATGTGGCTATTCTTTATGATAACAGCGATAGATACTCGTACCGTACATGTCAAAGCCGAGTCAAAGGTACTACGATGCCAAAGCCGTAAAAGAAAACAACTGTCAAATGAAATGATTCTTACAAACAAAAAAATTGCAAAATCATTGGACTAGATTTTGTTTCCCTAAATTTATAATAAAACTACAATAATGGCCGATAAACCGAAAGTAGATCTTGGTCTTCTGGAGGAGGATGATGAGTTTGAAGAATTCCCTGCAGAAAGTAAGTATTTGCAGAAATACTTACGGTGGCTTCTATGTTATTTACATATTAGGTACATTGACTAAAATTACATGTATTTTATTCGTTAGATTGGGGCACCGAAGACGCCGATGATGCAGATCTATCCGTATGGGAAGACAACTGGGAGGATGATATCGTACAGGATGATTTCAATCAACAATTGAGGTTAGATTATTCTTGATGAATTTCTTTACACCTGAACCTTCAAATCATACTTGTGATTCTTGTGAAGTACATATCTTCACATAAATTCACTTTAGTGTAGATATAGTTCAAGTCTATCAAAAAAGGCTTCATTGGTGGTAGCTTTTAGTGGTTAGATTATAGTGATTAGTACATTTGTATTTATCTAAAATTTTTATTTATTTATTTAACATTTTATTGCACACAGTAAAATACATAGAGACACATCATACATATAGACGACACAACAGGCACTACTTATTTCTAAAAGAAATTTCTTCCAGCAGGCCTACAGAAGAGAGATGAGATAAGTAAAGCAGATCGACGTGCGCGATATAGAATACATACTAAAATACTTAAACATACTTATCTTCTCAAATAAAATATAATAAATATAATATAAATTTATAATAATAATACAATACTATACATACATATCTATGTACAACTAGGCAGAGATAGATAATGGTCCTTGACACGTTTTTTAAAAGTCTGTAGTGACGGACTGTCCCGCACCTTATGTGGAAGAGAGTTCCAAAGTCTCGCAGCATGAACAGTAAAGGAATAGGAAAAGAAATTGGAGTGATGGATAGGGATGGCCAATAACGATTTAACATTAGAGCGACAGGGTTTGTCTTGGTCTCGGGAGAAGTGAAAGAGGTTACGGAGATATGAAGGAGCAGAAGGATTGTGCAGGATATTAAAGAGGGTTGAAAGGATATGAGCATTCCTGCGGTAACGTATTGGTAGCCATTTGAGCTGTGTTCGGAAAGAGGAGATGTGGTCATATTTGCGTAAACCGAAAATGAACCTAATGCATACATTTTGGAGACGCTCCAGTTTGTTCAAAAGCTCTTCTGTGGCATCCAGATAGCAACAGTCCGCGTAGTCAAGAATAGGAAGAAGGAGAGTTTGTACAAGGGTGATTTTGGTTTTAAGTGGTAAAAAGTTTTTGAGACGATTAAGCGAGTGAAGCGAAAAATGTATCTTCTTGCTGACCTCATTGACGTGAGGGAGCCAGGATAGATTCGATTCAAGAATCACTCCAAGGTTTTTAGCGAATTTACTGCACTGTATAGGCGTCCCATCATAAATCACCTGAGGAATATAATTATCAGAACCAAGTCGTCTGTACATGTTTGGGCTCCCTATCACTAAAGCCTGAGATTTCTTGGGATTCACTAGAAGCCCAAAGGCCTTAGCCCAGGCAGATATGCGTTCAAGATCGGCATTGATTTGGGCGAAAGCATCTGTAACATCAGCGATTTTGAAATGCCGGTAAATCTGTAGGTCGTCAGCATACAGGTGGAAATTTGAAGAGATGACAGGAGTGACGGTATTTATGAATATGGAGAAGAGAAGTGGCGAGAGAACACCACCCTGCGGTACCCCGCCGACGAGCTCGCACCAGTCTGAGGAGACCTCATCATGGTGGATCCGCTGGGAACGACCACGGAGGTACGACTCGAACCACTCTATTGCCGGAGGAGAGACGTTGAGGGAGCGAAGAACAGCGAGAAGGACATCAAAGTCAACGGAATTAAAATTTTGATGCAAAAAGGTTTTTACGGGGTCGGCAACGCTTGAGTATTGCAAACGTCCATAGGCTGCACTCTGCAGTAACTGCTTACCATCAGGCAGGCCGTTTGTTTGCCATCTTAGTGGTATAAAAAATATTATTGTTATATTGTTTTCAAATGCCAGGAATTATGCTAAAACATACATGAACAATGGAAACTATTGACAGGCAGACCATACCCTGGCACAGGGTCCCCAAATGTAGACCCAAAAAAATATCTAAACCAAACTGCTGCTGAACCACACCATTCTCAAGCCAATGCAACTTTGGATCTGAACCACAATGCAGGAACTGAAAGAAAAGATCTGGGCATGGGCAGCCCATCAAAATCTGATTATTTAAATCCTAAAGACAATGATGAACATGAGAACAGGAATATCTAAACTTTTTTTAGTACTGCCTATGCCATTTTTAGTTTATGAAAAATCTATGATAAATAGACAGGGGATAAAATTTAAACGCAGACTTCTCAGAGTATCTGAAGTTACCTTGACCAGATACTAATGCTCCAAAGTGCTTTAAACTCAAAAAAATATTAATTTAAAGTTTTATCCATAATTAATCAATGTATTTCGCCTTAGCGAAATTGTCATTAGATGTCTTGGTACCGGGCATTTCCTTCATACTGGAGCGACGTAAACGATCGTAATGACAATATCAAGTATACCGACTGGACACGACGCTATGCAGTACATTGCTGGCTCGATTAATTTTGTTTGTAAATAATAACACATTTATTTTTCATTTTATAAAATTAAAACCACATGGACTTAGTTATTGATTAGTTAAAGGGTCTATATTTTAATTTTCTGCCCTTGTTTCAGGCCCCATACTGTATAACATATACCCTTATGATTTGTGTGTCTTGTGTAATTCTACTTATACACAAATGTAGGTCACCTTTGAGTCCTGATAAATGTAATAAGAGTAAAGAACGCAAGATTAGTTTATAACAAATACATGCCTTCATACCATTTACCATAGGGGTCGGCAGAGACCACATCCTAGTGTAAGGGACAGTGCTCACATGGTTTGGGTACACTATTTAATACATTATAGGTTTCTAATCTATCCACTTGTTACTCATGTTAAGTACTTAGTTTGTAACACAACAAAATGTAGTGGTGCCTATGTGTATAACTCAATACTCAATGCATAGTTCCCTATTGTATGCAAAATATTTTTTATGTAGCCTCACTAGGTTTAGGTTTGGGGCTCCCATTTTGCGTACTTGGACTCAAATTCGGTCCTTTATACGTGACTGAGAGCCGGCTATTGTAGCCAGCTCAGCTCCTTCCAGAAGTCTATTAGTCTCTTGGGATGTCCACAGACTTCTCGAAGGGACCCTGTTCCTATTGAGGCTTTGGCTCTGTAGTCCTTTAGCTCCTCACACTCCAGGACCACATGAGCTGTTGTTTCCTGAGCTACTAAACATCCCCTGCACAGGGGGCTGTCTGTAGCTCCGATGGTATGCAGTAGTTTGTTCAGGGGGAGGTGCCCTGTAGCTGTACCAACTATGTAATTGTTCCCTATTGCATGCAAAATATTTTAATGTAGGCTCACTATAATTTTATTCCCAACCTGAGCAACATGGCCCAGGGCTATGGCAGGATTTTAGATGTGGGCAACGCATTCTTGTCTTTTGGTGTTGCTAATGTCAACAGGCAGCGGTGACCACTTTCCATTAAGTACTGTTTGCTACTGATTTTGTTGAAAAATTTTGAAGTATAAGACAAAAAAAATCTAGCTTAGCTATATTATAGCATATAAATCAATTGTCCTGTTGTCTCAGCCCACTATCTTTCTTTTTATTCCCAAAAAAGGCAAAGTCCAATGGTCTACCTGATGGAAAGTGGTCACTGTTGTACAGGCGAATTAAGAACCTCAAGTTTCTCAAGTTTATTTTATTTATTTAATTTTTATTGTTTCAGACAACAATTGGAAAAGCTGAAAGAATTGAATAAAGCCTAAGTTCTTAGTTTTAACTTAGATATTATGTTTCTATTACCATAATTATAATTTACCATCAACCTTCAAAAATATTACCACCAACACCTGAAGCAAAACGGTTCATGTTCATATAAAATTGAAAAATAAATCTCAAGTATATTTTTAAATAAAATATGTAAGAAATTCCTATATGTGTTTCTTTTTAAATATCAATCCCGCTGTGTTGAAATGAAAATGCTGCGGTGGATGTGTGGAGTTTCACGGAAGGACCACGTGCGAAACGCCCACATTCGATGTAGCCTTGTCGTCCTTGACATCGCAAATAAGCTGAAAGGGTGTCACCTTTATACCATCGAAGGTGACATTTTGCGTAGACCGGCTAATTACATGGGGAAAAAATGACTGGCCATGCCACCCCCACCAGACAAGGAAAGGAGAGGTCGGTCCAAGAAGTGATGGCTTGACGTCGTCACAAATGATATGTTTGCCAACAAGCTCACCACCAAGGATGCTGAAGACCGAGCAAAGTGGGCCAGAAAGAGTAGGAAGGGGGACCCTGGGCCCACATAACGCCGAGATGATGATGATGATGATGAATACCGCTGAGATAAGTTATATGAAAGGTGTAGTCTGGTACCAATCCTAAAACATCTTTTGTATTACAAGCTTTTATCCGACTTGTTTATAAGTTCGGTTCTAATCTTGGAAGCTACATTAAAAACACTTCCTGACGTTCGATTGGGCTGAAATTTTGTATACTTGTGTGGCATATCTTAATAACTTCGGTAACAATGAAATTATATGGTACCACAGAGCTGGTATGATGATGGAGGCGAGGTGATCATAGGAACTTCTAACCTAGACAAGATTAATCATCAAGGTTGAGGCTGATTTGTCTTGGCAAACACTTTGTTGGTGCTACATAATCTAATTTAAAATAGAACGCGCGAGATAAGCTTATGAAAAAAAAATTTTTAAAAAAATTTTTATTTGAGAACTTATTTAGGCAAGTCTTGAAAATTAGAGATGATTGTTATTAAAACAAATAAGATTTAAAAATTACAAATATTTATTTAAAACTTACATACAACATGAGAATATCACATTTTCAGTATTTTCCTCTATCAGTCTAAAAATTGTTAATAAAGAACAGTATAAATTAGGCAAATTCTTACCCAAAATTGACTCTGGATGAAGCACACAAAATACATTTTCTAAAATACTAATTTGATTTATATTTTATAAAAAGATAATCAACAAATGTAGATACATATAAATTGGATTAACTAGTGAAATTTAGATTCATACCTTAGCCTGGTTTTGCTGGCAGATCTACCAGTTTAAGTCTTTTTTTTTATAAGTCTAGCTAGGCAGTTGACCGTTATCTCAACTGGTGGCATCTCATCTCACCATGCCTGTCTAGGAGCAACCTTTTCACTCTAAGCTTAAAGTGGACGCCTTTTATAATGATCAGGGAACACACTCGCACTTTACGTGTTCCATTCCTTACCCGACTTAACAAATACAAGCAGACTTCTGATATACTAGAGATGCCAAATACTTAGAACAGACTTGTATTGTAACCCATATTAATTTGATTGTATGTATTTAATTGATTGTGAAGTATTAAAACAATAAACAATTAAAAAGATTAAATTTAACAATATAATTATTATCCTAAAGGCATTTTTTTGCTAATACAAAGCCCGCTAATTGGAGGCCGACCGCCTCTCAGGAACTTCACTCGAATGAACGCTAGAGAACGCTATACCTTCTATCTATATTACGAACTGAGTGGTTCAGTTAGTTAGCATGGCGTCTGTCACGCAGAAGTCCGCGTTGGATTCCGATGCGAAAAGATGAATTTCAATTTCTGGTACGGGTCTGGATGTTATATCTATACTAATATTACAAAGAGGAAATGTTAGATTTTTTGTTTGTTTGTTTGTATTGAATAGGCTTCGAAACTACTGGACCGATTTCAAAAATTCTTTCACCGTTGGGAAGCTACACTATCCCCGGGTGACATAGGCTATATAGCCGTGTACCCGTAGTGGTACCCGTGCGAAGCCGGGGCGGCTGCTAGTGTATAATAAGTATGTATTTAAAAAGTAATATAAGTTATCACAAGCTTTGCTTACTTTGGGGCTAGATGGCGCTGTGTGAATTTGTCCAAGCATATTAATTGATTTATACTACAGTGACGTTATTTAGCATCCATCTCGAGCACTTATTTCAAGAGAAATAAGGTTTTTAAGGGTCGGCAACGCGTGGGTGATGCCCCTGGTATTGCAAACGTCCATAGGCCGCGGTGACTGCTTACCATCAGGCAGGCCGTAAGATTGTTTGCCACTTTAGTGGCATAAAAAAACATACAAATGAAGTTCGTGAGAGGCCGTCATATTACCAAAAATACCAGGTAATGCAACTAATATGTCACAATACTGCACCATGAAAAGAGCTTGTGAATATGGTGTTAGAAGTTGATATTCTGGTTAGAATCCATCGGTTTGGCCCCGAATTGGTATTCCTCATCGGTCTTCTTGGGGAGCGCATTCTCGTCGTCAGCTGTCTCGAAGTAAGTGTCCAATATGTGAAGAGATTTCATGTAGATCTGTTGAGTGTGAAAAACATAGTATTTTATTCATTTGTATGTGTATAGATAGGCTAATCTTAATCTTAATACACCACCAATTCCAATCAACACCCCATTGGGGTGGTAGACACCCCTTGGGTCCTAGAAGGAAGTAAGGGAGTTTGGGCGCGGTGGGTGGAAGTGGGTGGTTGTGGGAGGCAAAAACGTAATATAAGATATATATCTGTCCTTTTCTAACTCATTAGAACTTCGGGAAAGTTCTGAAAATTTCTAGAAAGTACTGAAATTAATAATCTGTCCTTTTTTAACACATTAGAACTTCGGGAAAGTAACTCATTAGAACTTCGGGAAAGTTCTGAAAATTTCTAGAATGATCTAGAAAGTACTGAAATTAATAATCTGTCCTTTTTTAACACATTAGAACTTCGGGAAAGTTCTGAAAATTTCTAGAATGATCTAGAAAGTACTGAAATTAATAATCTGTCCTTTTCTAACTCATTAGAACTTCGGGAAAGTTCTGAAAATTTCTAGAATGGTCTAGAAAGTACTGAAATTAATAATATCGGTTATTATCATTCTGGAACGTTCCAGAAAGTTCGGTGTATATTTTAACCCGTGCAACGCCGGGTTTCGCAGCTAGTGTTATATAAAAAGGCAATGTTAGGCGGTCGATCGATCATCTTGGCGTTAATGTCCTGGTTGTGCTCTCGCGCACGAGGCCCCGGGGTCCGCCTTGACCGTGATCCAAGATTTGGCAGTTCAGGTAATTACAGTGGAGCGACGCCATCAATAGGCTAATTACGTAACTCTGTTGCTAACAATTGTCTAATTTCAATGATTGAAATTGTTACTTTTGCGATTACGTATAATCGATTTCATGGGTTCAGTTGCTAACGAAGTTCCCTTGCAATAAGCTGAGCTTGTACAAGCCGTGCAGAATAGCACGAAATTCAACGTAGTTCCAACGGGAACGGGCCAGAACATCACTTTTTAATTAAATTAAAATTCGGTTACTACTACTAAATTTTTCGTGAAAGAATTCGTGGGAAAAAGCTAGTTACATCATATGAACATACCTGTTCGTTCTCATGTTGCTGCAAAGCTTCGATCTTGTCGAGGGCACCAGCTTCTTCCAGCCTCAGGCACATGGGCTCCAATTGTCCGAACTTCGATGCGGCCTGGAAGGTAAGATACATAGAAAAACACTTTTATTACTCATAAAACATAACAGCACCAATCACTTACAGTAACAAGGAACACATATGAGCAAAAGCGGCCTTATCGCTACAAGCGATCTCTTCCAGGCAACCTTCACAGACAATTGAGACAGGAATTTTAAGTGTTGAGCCACAGGATACAAGAGAATGCGTTGTGTATTTATGTAAACACCAACAAATAGCCAAAAACATGAAATAATCTGAAGAAATTAACGTTTCTCGCTCGTACGATTCGGATGTGGAATGGTCTCGCAGCCACAGTGTTTCCTTTGGACTATGACATGGGATCGTTCAAGAGGTATATTAGAGGTCTCTTCAGAGGCGGGCAACGCATTGGTGAGATGTCCATGGGCGGCGGTGACCACGCATTAAGGAGGCCCGTGTGCCTGTTTTTATGTAATAACATAAAAGTATCACTATCAATACATATTATAAAACAAAGTACCACGCCGCATCTGTCTGTGTATGTTCGTGATAAACTCAAAAATTACTGAACGGATTTTCATGCAGTTTCGACCAATAGACCAATAGACACGAGTGATTCATGAAAAAGGTTTAGGTGTATAATTTGTTAAAGTTACCACCCGTGCGAAGCTGGGGCGGGTCGCTTGTTTTGGGAGTAATACTGAATCGAAGTACAAAATAGCGATGAGAATTTCGAAGTTCCGTATACGGCGATGATGAACATTCTCAATTTAGTCAGTCGTACTAATGAGCAGTTTATACAAGATGCTTCTTAGCTTTGACTGATTAAAATCGGTTTAGAAGTTTAGGAAATATTTGAGTACAGGTATACTAGCACGGCATTTTTGGCATTTATGGCCGTGTGGTGTCCGGCAGAGTAGAATAGCACCAACCCCTTACACTCGTGGGTGTCGTACAAGGCGACTAAAGTTTTCGAGGCAAAACATCTAGAGTCTCCGTAGTCTGGAAAATGGGCAGCAGCATTTTCCATTGTTATGTTTAAGCACTGCGATCTCCAACCCGCCTGCCAAGCGTGGGGATTATGGCAATAACCTCCCCTTTCGTGGGAGAGGCCTTAAGTCCTGCAGTGGACTGTTACGGGCTGTGATGATACTAGCACGGGGGATTTCCGAAATATTTTTGCCGGTTAGGTTAAAACATAATCGACAGAAAAACTCGGATAACCCTTCACCACTCACATATTTCCTTAACCATGATCCGATTTGAATGAAACAAAGCCAATAACCATTTCGATTAAACTGGCTTTCAAATGTAGAAAACCTCATCGAAATCAGTCAATCCGTTCGAGAGCTTTGATGCCACAGAATGACACACAGATATACACGTCTTACTTATACCCTGTGCTCTGGAAGATAGCATATATATATACCATAACCAGTATAAAAGGAACTAACATTGCTATGCGCGTCTATAGAGACGGTAGCTCATCTTATACTGGTTTGGGTTGGTTGTGGAACCTGTATAAAAGGAGCTATCATTGCTATGCGCGTCTATAGAGACGGTAGCTCATCTTATACTAGTTTTGGGTTGGTTGTGGAACCTGTATAAAAGGAGCTATCATTGCTATGCGCGTCTATAGAGACGCTAGCTCATCTTATACTGGTTTTGTGTTGGTTGTGGAACCTGTATAAAAGGAGCTATCATTGCTATGCGCGTCTATAGAGTCGCTAGCTCATCTTATACTGGTTTTGGGTTGGTTGTAGAACCTGTATAAAAGGATCTAGCATTGCTATGCGCGTCTATAGAGACGCTAGCTCATCTTATACTGGTTTAGGGTTGGCTGTAGAACCTGTTTAAAAGGAGCTATCATTAATATGCGCCTCTATAGAGAAGATAGCTCATCTTATACTGGATTTGGGTTGGTTGTGGATCCTGTATAAAAGGAGCTATCATTAATATGCGCGTCTATAGAGACGGTAGCTCATCTTACACTAGTTTTCGGTAGGTTGATACCTCGTGCCCAATACCAACCTGCAGCAAATGCGTCAGCCCATCCAGGACAACGGTGATGGCCTTCTGGTCCTCGGATCCCATCAGGTCGATGTAGGGTTCCAGGAAACCGGCCAATAGCAGAGCGTCCAGCTGTTCAGGAGTCCCGCCCAGACAGAGGTTGGTGATCGCCCAGGCTGCTTCCTTTTGGGACCTGGAATGGAAGAGGTATTTTACGGTCGGTACGGTCGAGGGTCTTTTGACGGTTGAGTGTCTTATGATGGTAGAGTGCCTTGACGGACGTGTCTTTTGACGGGCGAGTGTCTTGCCGGTCGAGTGTGTCTTGACGGTCAAGTGTCTTTTGCCAGTCGAGTGTCTTGACAGTCGAGTGTCATTTGACACTCAAGTGTCTTGACAGTCGAGTGTCTTGACGCTTAAGTGTTTTTTGACTGTCGAGCCAGTCGAGTGGTTTTTCAGGTTGAGTGACTTTGGACTGTCGAGCCAGTCGAGTGGCTTTTGGAGGTCGAGTGTCTTCTGACAATCGAGTGTCTTTTGCCAGTCGAGTCTTTTGACGGTCGAGTGTCTTTTGAAAGTCGAGTGCTATGTATGGGTGTCGAATCCAGAGCCAGCCACCCACCTGATGTCCTCGTTGGCGACGACGTCCACCAGCGGCCTTAGCACCCCGGCGTCCACGGCGCGCTGTATCTGGGCCGCGGTCCCGGCCAGCACGTTGCTGACCGCCCAGGCCGCCTCCTTCATCAGGGAGGGCTTGCCGCAGCGCAGCAGCCGGCAGAGGTGGGGCAGGCAGCCGGCGTCTAGGCAGCGGTCTGTCTGTGGGTTGGACAGAGGAATATTCATCAGGAAGATGTAACAGGTGGTAGGAAGAGTCCTCCCACCTGACTCTGTCTAGCCTGAGCATCTTACACGTTTGCAAAAGGGAGCTAGTCGGTAGATGTGAGGTGACTCACAATCGCCCACAGTTTTATGATGCCTAAGGCCAAAAATTCTAAGCTCGCTGCGCTCGGTTAATTATTTTTTTGATTTTATCAAATACTCCAGCTTTTTAGAATAGATGTCCAAAATGTTTAGCTCGCGTCGCTCGCTCATTCATTAACTTCAGTTTTTCATACTATTCACCAATCTTTCAAAACCTCAAATTCCAAGCTAGCTGCGCTCGATCAAATATTCATTTTAACAATCACCCCAGCTTTTAAGAACCATAATGTTAAAAGTTTCGTGCGCGCTACGATTGCCCATTCGATAATTTAAATTATTTTTATTATTCTTTTATTACGATCAGCATCACAATATGTCAAAAATGTCGAGCTCGCTTATTCATAGGTAGCAGTTACTTTTCTTACCAAACTCGTTGCAGCCGCTCATTCATTGATTTCCCTAAGTTAGTTTTGTAATAATCGAAATTGCCGAGCTCGCTCCGCTCGTTCATTTCATTTATTGATCACGCCACTAAACAGGCCAATTTTTTTTTATAGTGCGCTCGCTCATTGATAGACACCTATAATTTTGACTTTTGCCCCCCCGTTTTGCTTTACATTATGGCTTTTGTGGTATTTTGCGACATCGGCAGTTTTCGAATGTCATTTTGTGACATTGTGACAAATGTGAATTCTGTATATTCCATTTATATAAAAATGATACCAAACTTACCATAGTAGCTTGATAATACAGACCAAATTGTAAATAGGTAAATCGCCTCTTAGAGGGAATTGTCACCACCGAAACGTTACGGATTCTTATCAACTTTTAGTTGCAAGTGGTCCTTGAAGTTTATATTTTTAGAATCGGCATAAAATACTCTTTATTCGAGTATTTTTTGTTTGTTATATTTTTCTGTTTGAAAGTTATTAGCTCTCAAAGCAGAAAAAAAATTGTTAATTTATTACTTTCATACGATTTTTTTAAAATATTACTATGAAAATGATTAAAATAAATACCGTCAATGAATTCTACTACATCTTTATTTTACACGAAAATGATACCAAACTTGCTGTAGTAGCCAGCGGGACTAACAGATTTTTTAAATATATGGTGGGCGGATGGGTCCTTTATACCCCCCTCACCCCTGGCAGCAGCATGTTTTTTCGTAGGTCCCGCGCTAGAAAAGCTTAGAATTACTTAAGGAATAAATGTGGTGAAGCCCATAGCTCTATAAAAATGGTTAAGGTTCTGTATGGGAGCGATCTAATAGAGCCTAGACTAATCTGTCATCCAGGTAGTGGGCGACAACTTACACCATTACGCGGAATGGGGACATTCCGGAATCAGGAAGGCCGTCTGTTAGCAACACCATTGGATAATACTATGATAGTTTGGGCTTAACGCCATAGATGGCGGTGGCACGGCGAACCCTTCAGTTCGGCCAACACGCCGGGTGTGTTTTTATAGAAAAAGGCATTAGAACGTTAGCTGTGAGTAAACGGAAAAGTTGTATCACCAGACAACCAAATCATACTACTTCCTACGTTAATTGTTTTATCATAAGTTTATTATCATTAAGCCAAAGTCCATACTTTTAATAATATACCGATTTAAGTAACACATGGCCGTGTGGTGTCCGGCAGAGTAGAATAGCACCACCCCCTACACTCGTGGGTGTCGTACAAGGCGACTGTGTTTTCGAGGCAAAAGATCAAGAGTCTCCGTAGTCTGGAAAATGGGCAGCAGCATTTTCCATTGTTATATTTAAACACTGCGATCTCCAACCCGCCTGCCAAGCGTGGAGATTATGGCAATAACCTCCCCTATCGTGAGAGAGGCCCAAAGTCTTGCAGTGGGCTGTTACGGGCTGTGATGATGAAGTAACACATGGTTTGTATATATTTCTGATCCTAACAAATCGCAAAAAACACCTACTGCATTATGATGTTCTTCCCATGCGCCAAAAATTTGTTGAATGAGGCTAATACCAGCTTCGGTAGTATTGCGGCCTTTCGTGAAGCCATATTGTTGTTGATGAAATAATTTATTACTAATAAAGTGTATAACCATTTGACTTAACATAATTTTTTCAAAGATTTTACTGAAAACGGGCACCGACACCGATGGACACCGGTCTAAAATTATTCAAACTATTTTTACAACCTGATTTGAATAATGGCACCACTTAAATGATTTTCATGAGGTCGGGGAGAACTCCTACTTTGACGCAAGCATTAAAAATGTAAGCTAAATACGGTGCTAAAATATCAACAACAGTACTTATAACTCTGACTGACATTCCCCAAATATCTTCCGTACTTCTTAACTTAATAACTTTTATGAATAAGACGGTTAGAATGAATGAATAAATAAACAAAATAACATCTCACCTGCTCATCGGATCCAGTCAACATATTCCCCAAAGCCCTAAGCGCTGGGGTCTTCACCGAGTGCTGTCTGTGTTCCAGCAGCGCTGTCAGTCTGGGCAGCAGTTTGGGGGTCAATTGGACCCCCTCGATGCGGTCGTTGGGGCCGTCCGTCAGGTACGACAGGGCCCAGCAGGCGTCCGCTGGGGAGGGGATTGATAGTTTGAGAGAGGTAAGACAATACAGGGAAGTGCCACTGGTATAGTGGAAGTGTGCTTGCGAGACATTCAACCAGTTCGCTGGGGCCGCCTCGTTATCACGATTAGGAGATGGCGCTAGTGAGGCGTAAGGTTTGTTGTCAAGCTCTATTATGGGTCAGTCTGAAAACCAGCGCTGTGTTTGGCTGCAGCCATTCATAGCATTAAGCTGAGGCTGGTCCAATTTGGTCCGAGGACGCATCGCCCTGCTTTCCTAATATGTATTTATTATGTTAGTTTTAAGTATTTGAATGTGATTGGACCAAATAAAGTTACGTCTATGTCTATGTCTATGTCTAAAATTTTATGCCCCCCTTTTTTAAATTTGGTTTATTTTTGTCGTGTCGTAATGTCTTGTGGCAATAAATGTCCTTATTATTATTCTTAAAATACTGCCGTACTATTGGATATAAGCAACTGCTGTAAAATGAGGAATCTATTCCAGCCAATGACAGGGCTTTATTTTGACAGCAGACTTTACGTCGCAGAACGAAATCTCGTGAATTTGGGAATCGCGAATCTGTGGTAATCGGCATTACTCGAGTGCACTCGACTCATCTGGCCGGTCCATACAAAACTGGCTGATTGAGTCAGACAAGCGAGCAGACAGCCCACCTGATGGTAAGTGGTAACTGTCACCATTAACATCACAATTGATTTAGGTTGCAGGTAAAAAAAATGCAAAACCGCAGGTGCGTCTGTCAGCTGTCACTGTGAGAAATATTAACTTACCCAAGACATCTTGATCCTGGATCTCAAGCAACTCGGAAATGTAGGGCAGAGCCGCGGACACTTGCTCGAATTTTACCAGAGGATTCTTGTTTCTGTAACAAATTGTTGATAATTGACATGTGGATTACGATGGAATGGTGAATTTTTGATATTGGACGTCATTGTAATTAGGAGTAGCAACTCGTTACGCTCTGTCGCAACTAGTTATGTTCACAATTCGTCCCATTTTCGCAATGACAAGAAATACACAGAGACGAAAAACTTCACAACTATGAAAAAAGACATGACAAAAATGCCGAAAACTACACAAAAATTATTAAAAACTGCACAGAAATGAGAAAAAACGTGACAAAAATACCAAAAAACCTAACAAAAATTACTAAAACCACACAGAAATACAAAAAAAACTGCACAAATATGACAAAAAATCTTTAAAAAATGTCACAATATTCCTTCTCTCCATACTAGACAGTCATCCACCAACCCGCCCAGCTAGCTACACCTCCACTCTGCTATCCTGAGTCGTGCGTCCGACGTAGAAGCGGCCGAAGCAGGCAGCGAGGCCGGCGCCGGCGATGGTGCCGCGCGAGCCTGGCGCATTGCTACCCGGGAGGATGGCTGGGTGGGTAGTGACGTGGGAGGGAGTGTGTGGGACGTGGAGAGGGGAGACCGGGTCGATGGTCATTTCTTCTATACACAAAGACTCACGTTGTTCAGCAATGACAAATTGTCAAAAGAATTGGACCCAACAACGACATCTAAAACTATACAAAAGACAGAAAACTTCAAAAAATGAAAAAAAAAAAAAGGAAAAAAAATCAATTTTATAAAAACAATTTCTCAAAAAAAAAAAAAAACATTTCAAAAAAATTAAAAAAGGCAGGGATTGTGTGGAATGTAGGGATATGGGAGGGATTCTATGGAGTGTAGGGGGAGACCGGAGTAGCGGTCACTTTTATCGTAGATAAAATAAGCCTCATGCTATTCAGCACATGCAAATTCGCAACAATATGGACACAATAACAAAAAAAAACCTATAAATGATAAAGAGCTTCAACAATTAAGAAATTACAAAAGCCTAAGAACAATGAAAAACTTTTACAAAAATGACAAAACAGTGTACATAAAAGACAAAAATTCAACGAAAATGATAAAGATTTTCACAAAAATGACAAAAACTCCACAAAAATGACAAAAAGCCTCCTAAAAATTACAAAAATTACATAAAGTTCATTCTCTTCACACTAAACAGTCACCCACCAACCTGCACAAATTGCTATACGTCCACACAGCAGTCCTGAGCTGTGCGGCCGGCGGAGAAGCCCCCAAAGCAGGCAGCAAGGCCGGCATGGCCCCCGCTGCTAACACAGCGTCGCGGGGTCCCGCGCCGTCGCCAGCGATGTTGCCGAGCGATACTAGCAGATTGCTACCTGGGAGTATGGCTGTGTAGATAGCTACGAGACTAGGGATATGCGAGGATGTCTACGGAATGTAGGGGGAGACCGGGTTGACGTATACTTTTTCGATATGTAGTTAGCTAAGCCTCACGATATTCGGCACAGACCAATCGACTAAAATACTCGACACGAAATTGACGAGATTTACACAAAAAAAACAGAAAACTTCAGTCGATAAAATACGCGAAACGAAAAAAATAAGTTCCTGCAAATGACAAAAACTTCACAAAACGACAGGAAACTCCACTAAGAATGACAAAAAAATTAACAAATGTAACAAAGACACTCCATAAAAATGACATAAAAATAACAAAAGTAACAAAAAAGCTCCACAAAAATTACAAAAAACCTCCTAAAAATTACAAAAATGACACAAAATTCATTCTCTTTACACTAAACAGTCATCCACAAACCTGCACAAATTGCTATACGTCCACACAGCAGTCCTGAGCTGTGCGGCCGGCGTAGAAGTGCCCAAGGCAGGCAGCAAGGCCGGCATCGCCCCCGCTGCCAACACGGCGTCGCGGGGTCCCGCGCCATCGCCAGCGATGTTGCCCAGCGCCCAGGCACACTGTTCGCCCACGGTACCTCCCCTGGCTAGCAGGGCTATCAGTTTGGGGATCGCTCCACCCTGGGGGGAAGGTATTGTGTTTTTCATTGCTGAAGAGGTCCAATTCTTAACCGAGGCGTTCTGAGTACGAACCCTAATGCCACCGTGTACCAGTGGCTCTTTTTTTTAGTTATGTACATGTTTAACACGTACCGGAAGACACAGCGTGGGTAGGCCCCCTACAAGGTGGACCGACGACCTGGCAAGGATCGCACCTACCAGCTGGATGTGGAAAGCACAGGACTGGCCTTTGTGGAGCAGTGGGTGTCTTCTGGCTGATATGATGATGATGATGATGATGTTGAACACGAACTGATGCTCTTATGGTGAGTTAAAATATTGTGATGAAATCTGCAGTCAGGCGACATAATGGGCAACCATAATTTAATTTGGTCAGGTTCCTCTGTTAGTGTTTCCTTTGGACTATGACATGGGATCATTCAAGAGGTATATTAGAGGTTTCTTCAGACGCGGGCAACGCATTGGTGACTCCCCTGGTGTTGCTGATGTCCACAGGCGGCGGTGACCACTTTCCATCAGGTGGCCCGCTTGCCTGTTTGTCGGCCGTATAACATAAAAAACAAAACGGGGTCACAGAGGCCTGGTGGCAGTCGCTCCACTGCCAAACCCTGGATCACAACTGGGCATAACCATAGCGCCAAGATAATTATTTTAATTATCAATAGCTTTTGCCCGTGACTTCGTCCGCGTGGAAATCGTTTTTAGGACAATTTATCTGCTTCACGAGCGACCATTTTAAATGAAATTTAATGTATGAAAGCTAGTAGTACGGAGAAGTCAAGCTGTATCTCTGGTTCTATCCAATCAAATTAGATGAAACATGGCGTAGATTGAAACTTGGAACCCAAACTACCAAATTATTAAAACCAAATCAGATTCCGTTCAGTAGTTTTTCCATGTTTCTTATAGTTTAGCTGCTCTATTATGGTCCCACATCAGGTGTTCCAGTTTAAAAAATCTTACACTTATACGCTATACTATAATTAAAAAACACGCCGAAGCCCATGAAAGAAGGCTTCATCATCATGTGAATGTGTCATGTGTCGAGGCTATCCAGCTCCTTGACAACACGAACATAGTGCGAAGATTAAAAAGGACAAAACCTTTTGAGTTAGTGTAGTGAATATTAGTGATAAGTAGTGCGATGAGTGCTTACTGCAAAGAACACAATAACAATGTGTCTTCCCCTTAATAGAGACAATAAGAAAAGGTGTCAATGGACACATTCATATATTATTCTAACCTAGCAAATTATGTTAAATTTAAATTACTTATTAGTCTTTAGGCTAGATTGTAATTGCAATGCTCTACCTACTTGACTTATACGCTATATGTTGCCCAGGCTAAATAGCTACACAACAAAGTATTAGCGTAAGAGATTAGGATGTAGAAACAGACGACAAACATTTTTAAATTGTTATTCTATTACACCTAGTGTCAAATAAGAAGAGACTTGGCGGGTCACGTGGTTCTTTGCGCTGCATACGATTGCCTGCGCGAAATCCCCTCTACTGTCGTTTGACAAGTCTCTTCTTTCGTGAGGCGGGTTATACTGTTTCTTAATCGCCCTAAAGGTTTTTTTTGTAAATATTTTCAATTTACAGTCACACTTTTTTACTGTTTTATCATCATCATATATTTAAGAGTATGACTCTTGTCGGTGGAGCCATTGCCACACTTCTCTCCTGTCTGCCAACCTCTTCATCTCTTTATAATCCCCGGCGCTCATTTTTTCTTTCACATCCTTCCAATATTCAAATCTTGGCCTTCCCCTTCCTCTCTTTTATAGATAATGTAAAATCGATACAATTTTAAACACATCAACGACTTACATCAACTACTGCCATGGTGTGCTCATGGGTCCCCGAAGCGATGTTGGTGAGAGCCCAGGCTGCTTCGAACTGGAGGTCGACACTGAAAAAAATACACTTGTCAGATGTACCAACAGAACCGCAGGTGCATTGTCACTGTAAGGACTATGAAACTAGCTCTCAGTTGAATAGTCATTGGCGTAGCCTCCTAAAATTTACAAAGAGGCTACCGTTGTAATCCACAATTGAGTTACAATCAGACTTAGTCCCTACGTTAGTAGAGCTCGTCTAATCTAAAATGACGCGCCCCACTATCGCATTAACGCACACAAGCAAGTTTAAAATATGGACGCAATACATATACAAATGCCGTTGTAATTGGTCATTCAGTTGCCGGTGAGACACCAACGTAGGAGCTCGCGTCGTTCGATTGGAGCAGTCGACGCTCCCGCACAGATGAAGTGTTGTTATTAATATTTGCACTCACACATCGAAATCAACTAACTAAGTAGTGAGGCGCGTCATTTTAGACTAGACGAGCTCTAACAGGATACCAAAACCGTGATAAACTTCCTGAGATCCAGCAGACTTAGGGCCCAGGCCCTCAGTGAGCTAGCTATTCCAACAGCCTGCTGAGTACTCACCAGTCATCCCTATCCAGTGCATCCACAAGCGGCGGGATCACCCCAGCATTCACCATCATGGTGATGGGAGGGTTCTGCTCTCGGGAGAGCAGGCGGCGGGCCGCACGCGCCGCCACTGCGCGGAGTTGCAGTTCTGGGGCCTTCAGGCCTGGATTGGGACAGACGGAAAGAAGGAATATTATAATGCGAATGGCATAGGAGTGGGGATCGCCTTGACCGTGACACAAAGATCCTAAATAAACCTGAGGCACCTGTTGTCTGCATTTATGCATGAATCGTAGATGTTACCGTTTACAATCAGGTGAGGTTTCTGTGAGGGCGCCGTATGTCACCCTCACAGTCGATAAGATGATATGCCTGTAATTGCGCTGGCTACCTCCTTCAAACCAGAACACAACAATGCAAGCATTCTTGGTGGCAGAAATAGATAAGGCGGTGGTACTACCCAGGAGGACTCCTCAGGCTCGACACAGTCCTGAAACCTGATAAAACCCTCACTCTTTAATAAATATTCTTCATCATCACATCCCATAACAGTTAACTGCAGGACTTAGGGCCTCTTCCACGAAAGGGGAAATCATTGCCATAATCACCACATTTGGCAGGCGGGTTGGAGATCGCAGTGATAAAAACATCAACGGAAAACGCTGCTGCCCATTTACCAGCCTACGGAGATTCATTTTCCAGATCTATTGCCTTGAAAACATTAGTCGCCTTGTACGACCCACCAGTGTAAGGGACACGGAAAATACTATTCATCATTTGCCTGCCCTTATACCGTTAATTTGGGGTCGGCACAGTATGTTGTCTTTCTCCATTCATCCCTATCCGCTGTCATCTCCACGCTCACCTCTCGCTCACTGACATCACAATCCTTATTAATATCCTTAACAATGTTTTCTTTCTCCTTCCTGCGTATCCATCCAGTGTGAATATAATCTAGACGCTTTCAAGACCAGAGTTCCTAGACAGGCATGCTCCATCCGTCGCATCGTTGCTTACCACCAGGTGAGGTGGCGGTGAAATGGCTGACTAGCCATTATAAAATAGAAAGAAGAAAAAAAACTCGTTCAATATGAACGAAGCAAGACAGACGGCTACAGAAAATACCCTTACCTCGAACAATTTCGGACGGAGTCATCTGTTTTTCCTCCTGCTTAGCTTGTCCTGCCTCAGCTTCCGGGGACAGGGCCCGTCTCTTGAGGAGCTGCTCATCCCTCGCCTGCTTCCGGAGGGCGACGCTGAGCTCAGCACGTTTGCGGCGCAGGTCCTGGTGTGGATTGTTTTATTATTATTATTATATGGAGATCTATGTATTACAACTGTGGAGGAGGGAACAATAAGTTTGAGAACTTATTATGTATTTCAATGCACACAGCGCCGGTGGCCGAGCGGTTACGGTATCTGACTCGTAAGCGAGAGGTACCGGGTCCGAATCCCGCTGCGGCCATGTACCAATGACTGTTTCCTGAGTTATGTACATTAGTTGAATTCTAACCGATGCTCTTACAGTATGAGAAAACATCGTGAACTGCAACTGGCAGGCAACTGAATTTGTAACCATGATCCAATCTGGTCAGGTTCCTCTGGTAGCAGGGTCACAGAGGTCAGATGGTAGAATACTCAAACACAGATCTTTCCAGCTAACAACATGGCTTATGCTGAGTGTGACCCCATTGTACGACTTCTCATGGCACGGGTAATGACACAACACTATACTATATTGTCATTACTGCTGTTATTGTAGTTTATAATTATTTCCTTTTCTTTACTTTTTCTTTATTTATATATTGTACCTTGAATTACAGCTGTTGAGCCAAAGAGATGCCCTAATGTGAGCATACTCAGATAGTTATAGGACCTAATAGTTGTGTCCATCCTATTAGCTGAATATCTCCAGATTGGCATAGTTGAATGAACAGGGGAGATTTGCGAAGCGAAAGTTGGGTGTGGCAGAGGAAGCATGAAAGTAGAATAAATGTTGTAGAATTTAAAAAGCAGTGTTAATAGGGATGGCAGGAGTGCCAATGGAAGATAGAAAACGTAATAACTGTATGGAAGCAAAGTTTTTTTCTTTTTATGTCATATGGTAGGCAAACAGGCAAGCGGGCGACCTGATTGAAAGTGGTCACCACTGCCTATAGACATTAGCAACACCGAGAGTATCGCCAATGTGTTGCCCACCTCTATAACACGTTGCTCTGGCAGCAAAATGGCAAATGTCCCTCCACTACCAAAGCCACGGTTCCCCAAATTCCCACCCCATGGAGAACTGGAAACCTTACTCACCGGCAGAAACACAATACTATTTAAAAGAATATTGTTTAGCTGCGGTATTCTGTAAGGTGGAGGTACTTCCCCAGTCGGGCGGCTCCAATTCGAACAGGGTTACCCCGCTATGCCCTACCTTTCTAATCTCGGGTGTGGCAGACTAACTTATAAAATTAAAAATATGTGGAAGGAATGAATGGAAGACTTGGAAGGGAAAGACGGGGAAGGACATACCACAATCAAATCGGTGATATTTTAAAGAATGGTCAGGTCAAGGGTAGTCTAAACCTATGAGCATTTTTTTTGTATGGGAAGGTAATACAAGTGCCTTATTATTATATTTGTTCTTAAAACTACTATCATATCATGTAGCAAGTATAAATAACTCGTTCTTGATTCTTCTAATTTACCTACTAATGAAATGATATACATTATAAAAAATAATTATTTTCTTGCTGTCAATATCATAGTGACTGCCCTCTGACCTCCATAACCCTGACAATAGGAGAACCTGACCAGATTGGATCATAGTTACAGCATTGGTTAGTGTTCAACTAATGAAAATAACTCCTTCCAGAAATTTAACAACTCTCTTTTTCCTAAGCGCCCCCTTTGCTACACTCCAACCCCTTCCAGTCATGGGTATGCCTTGTGGGAAAATAGTTGTAATAGACTATAAATAAGCTTTGACCTCTGGAGCAGAAATTGAACAGCAGCATTTTCTGTTGAAACTGCACACTGCAATATTGAATGTGATTGCGTAGATTATTATACTTGCTAAACCTGGAGAGGATTAAGTCCAGAAGTAGACTGGGTTAGTAGAGGATTCAAAAAGTTCTGTGACCGAAATTCAGAAGTGGACTGGGTAGAGGATACCAAAAGATACAATTCCAAAGCTCCGTCTATGAAAATTTTACAAGTCTTTTGTCCTTAGCACTGCCTATGCTACATTCCAACTGTGGACTGTGTGATACGTCCTACTGATGCGATATGTTTAATAAATAATGAAAGTTTATAAATGAAAGTCGTACGTAGGTAGATGGTAATAAAAGCATTTTCATTAAAATTAAGGCAGTCAACTATTCACACAATGCATAGCGTTAATTGTACGATAATTTAGAAGTAACAAAGTGTATATTCGAATTCAAAAATCGTGCGGAATTCGATTTCAAAGCTATCGAACCTTATTAGAACAAAGGATTTTCAAAAGTACTCACGGTCGTTCCATGGCCAGCATTTTTATACGACGACAAACGCGAAGTGTGTGTGTTTTCTGCCATTGTAGAATAAATCACAAATTCAAACAATTATATTGCAATAAATTAACAAAACTTATATGAATGGAATATCAAACAAAACGTGGGTGAACGAACTACGAACAGCTCAGCTGAGAATTCAAAATCAAAATTCAACGGAAAAAGGTTGACTTTCGCGGGGATACCAGTAGAAAATTTAATTATAGCTTAAATATTTCGTATAATGCTGTGTACACACCGGCCCATCGAACGCCAACGAAAGGGTTTCGTTGACCTTCGTTTTTGACCTGTTTGGACGGATTAGCGTACACTAATGATCGTTCGTTGTCGTGTGATGTGGCGATAACATCAAAGTCAAATCGACCAAACGCAGTGTGAACGGATGCCGAACCCATTCGTTGGCTTTCTTTAGGCCGGTGTGTACACAGCTCAAAGAACAAGAAAAATAACGATTTTAATTTATTTAGGGCTTGAATAATGGATAAAAGGATTTTCTTTTTCCATTATGAAATTTAAGAAAATCTAGGTAGACGCCGTAATTTTCCAGTGTTAAGCCAGCTAAACATGTTTGCCGAGCAAACATGAGTGATGGCATGTACCAACGTAAAGCGCGCTCCACATGTTCGCCGAAACTTCCGGCGAAACTTTTGCCGGGACTTTGGTCGACCCTCTACATTCTCGTCTATTAGGGATGTGGTGGTGTCAAAACGCGCGACATTTTATCGATTCATCGGGGTATTATCGGTAATCTACTGTAAACAGGGTCACAGAGGTGACGGCAGCTTCTCTACTGTAATTACTTGATCTACTAATATCCTGGATCATGGTCAAGAGTACCCCGAACCTGTTACGGGAAAAAGCGCTAGGAATATAAATATAAAATCGATCGAATCGAGACGACAACAAACAATCTCTACTTAGTCTATGAAATAGGCGAGACATGCCAAACATACACGGGACTACACGAATACTACCTCTACATTCTCGTGTTCCCGCGGAACTGTCCACATGTGGAGCGCGCTTGAGAAAGAAAGATTTGCATTGGCCGAAAGGAATCAAGCGCCAATGCAATAGGATCATAGAGAATAATTTCTTAATCTTTTTATAATTTTTTAACAATTTTTAAGCCGACGTCTGGTGGATAATTGAAATATGGAAATGGCAACATTGTATGTAACATTCTGTTTTGTTATGTTGGCAGAACTATTGTTCTTTTATTGTTAACCCTATGAATGCTTTTTAATTTGTTGACATTAAAAATACTTTGCCGTAACAAATGCCGTATTAGTAAAAAACTTGTACTGGCGCCATCTATTACACATAGGAAGTACTTCTTGCTTTATGCAGACAACTGAACAGCTGATACCTAACGTATGATGATACACTTGATAATGTATTGGAAATGTACGTAGTAGAGTAATGTGTATCGTAGATTAATTTAATCATGGCGTAGGTAATACAAATTTAATAAGGTAGGTAAAGGAACTTTATCAACTTCAAAAGTACCTACTTACATCATTAGAAATTAATTTAAGTTTATCTGGGTATGTCGAAATAAAATGCAAAGGTGAATGGATGCTATTATCTTTTACGGCGTGATAATAAGTAGTTTAAAATGGTTATTATTACGATAAGTATCTGTAAACGAATGGAATCGATTATAAAATTGTTAATATCAGTTAGGTAAACTTAGGTACCTATCTAGTTAACAAGACTAATCACTTTAAAAAGTTTTAACACTTCGATAAGCACATCTTTAACGTGTGTTTATCATTCCTGTAATCAAAAGATTATCTTAAAAGCTTCCTACCTTAGTACCTACTACCTACTTAGTATTATGAACTCTTATCCTAAAACTCTGAATCCGTACCAATTTCAAATTAAAGCTTCCAGGAAGAATTCTCTACGGCATTAGTAGAAATAAGTACAGTACAAAGTCGTCGGAACGAGACAAGAATGGAATAGCAAATTAAGGTTAACTTAATTATTAATCAAACTGCATTGCGACTGCAGCAAGCATCGGGTATAATGCAGTCGGGATGAACATTCGAAAAAAAGGCTCTGAATAAAATAAGACAAAGTAGGAGGCGCTCTTACGACAGATATTGAGTGGTGGGACGGGCCTAACATGCGCAGAGAGGTATTACTCCAAAATAATCCGGCATTACACTATAATTAACCTATACTATGACCGACACTTACATCTTACGACCTTACGTATGGAATGATCGTAAATTAACGTTATTAAAACCAGTTTACAAGCCATCATGAACGTGTAATTACGCAAAACGTTACGCCGCTGGGCGTGACATCACAAATCAGTCCAGTCTGCTTGAAGACAACACTATCTCGCGTCTCTGTCTGCAGTGAACGTTGGAGAGGGACGGGCTGAGAGCGCTGATCGTATTCTGTCCGAGGGTGTCGCCATTTTCGTTTTGACGAATATTGACAGCACACCAGGGCAGACAGACAGCGGCGCGGCGGACGACGCAGCGTCTACCGAGACTATTTTTATTTTGGTTACTCTAACTATTCGTCTTAATTTTTATTTGTTAGATGTATTTGTACTATGCCCGTTTAATAAATAACACGAACAAACCTGACAAGTGATAGACAAGTTTACGAACGCGGATTTTTGGTGCTAACCTCATACTTCTTCGTGTGTGTGTTTTTTTGTTGAGAGAACTGCAAGACTGTGATCGATATGTGCAAGATGTTCAGATGACTCTGCAATATTCTTCGTGTAACTTACATCTGGTGAGTCTATTTGGATTAATTTGTAAATTATTTGTTTTAAATGCAGTCGATATCGGTGACGCCAGACTGATACGATATACATTTATCGAGGCGTACAAGGGTGGTCACGTCGTAACATTTAGCGTATATCGAATAGGTTGTACTCGGGAAAATGTCAGGTGTCCTTTGTTGCGGTAGCTTCGGTTTGTTTACGAACTGTCACGGGCAGTACACGGCCTAAGATATATTGCCCGGGTTGGCGACTATGCGTGGGACTGTTGCGCGAAGGAAAACTCACTCTACTGCATTGCGATAAGGTGTGTTTTCGTACGGAAGCGGCCACGATAACGGCTCGTAGAATTAATTTATCACACGCCGGGCTTGACAAGTTGAAAACATAAATTCGACCTTGGCGCTCCACGTGGTTTTGAAGTCATTGCGCTTTCTACTGTTTTTCCACGCGTTTCTAATGGCGGCTGTTTGAAGTATTGATTTTTTGTTTTTCATTTCTTAATATTATGTGAGCCTAGTTAATTGAATAGTGTACTATCTAGATTTTAGCAGCATTTCAGAGTGTAGAGCTTCACTTTATATGTTAACGCCGAATTATTTATTTTATAATAATATATTTTAATTAATAACTATTGGCGAACAGGGGTTAAAATTTAAAAAAAATTTAACGGTTGGCAGCATTGATTGACTGTCAAAAGTCAAAACAAAACCAAAAAGTTTGGACACTTCTCTTAAGATTTTTCAGTTTCAGTTTGTATTTCTTTAATCAATTCTCAGAAGAAAAACTTCACTGACGCTAATTGGAATAGAAAATATCGTAAAGTAATCCTAAAGTATCATAAAGTATTTAACCTCCGACTAAAAGGAGAGGTGTTATAAGTGTGACGTATGTCTGTGTAGCTGTGTATCTGCTGTGGCATCGTAGCTATCGAACGGATGGACCGATTTGGATGCGGTTTTCACTTATACAATACCAAAGGGTGTACTTTATTGAAAAAAATTTGAGAATAGGCACCCGGGCGGGGGTTGGCGTTGGGAGTGTAAGAAAAGACTTCTTTTTGAAAGCTATTAAACTAGTTTAAAACGAGATGGTTCTTAGCTTTGTTTCATTAAAATCGGTTCAGTAGCTTGGTTAGAGGATACCAAAGGGTGCAACTCAAAATTACGTCTTTTTTCCTCAGCGTCCCCCTTTGCTACACTCCAACCAGTAGCTTAGAAAATAATTGAATGTTTGGTTTCTCTAACAGAACGGATAAGTTTTGAATGAGTTAGATTTAATAAATTCATTTAAACTTAATAAAATAAAACAATATGAATGTTAATAAATACCTAATAATTCAATTCATTGCTATCTTCACTCTAAATTAAATTTATTATAAGAAAGTGCTCAAAATATACTTACCTATAATGGATATTATTACAACTGCATAACATCTATCAGGGAACTAGAAACCCCAGACACAATTTTTTGCCAAATAGGATTGTCTGTTCATGAAATGAACTGCCGGAATCAGTGATCAGTGCTCCATCAGTGAATTCTTTCAAAAATAGACAGGATAGACATTACAAGAACTAATTATTGTGATATACATGCATTCGTTCACAGCTGTAGTGTATAATAAATAATAACAATAATAATCTATTCTCTGTACCAATCTTCTAGCAAATAGTAGGTAACTAGGTATTACACATTAGGGAAATCTATTTTGCACTTATTTAATATACCATAGGGTGGAAAATTACACCTTTTTTTGTGTCATACACAAAGTACAAGAAAGTGGTCACCACTGCCTATAGACATTAGCAACACCAAGAGTATCGCCAATGCGTTGCCCACCTCTATAACACGTTGCTCTGACAGCAAAAAGGCAAATGCCCCTCCACTGCCAAAGCCACGGTTCCCCAAATCCCCATCCCATGGAGCACTGGAGACCTTCCTTACCTGATTTCTTATAGCTACTATATAACTAGGTAATGTCCTATTTTGTGCTTCTTTAGCTAAAGAAATTTATTGATTTATTTATTAGTTCATTTCACAGTTTTACATCAGTTAAATACAAATGAAACCAATATAGGTTTTAAGATTTTCGTGATTATTTCTTCATATGATGTGGAATTGGTGGTGCTACTATCTCTTTGATCATGTTGCATGTGTCATGGTAGCAATACTAACCGTGGTAACAAACCCGATAATATGTGTAGTGAAAGTACGAGTATACCTACCAAGTTTATAAGTACTTATGTATATATTTTTTTTATTTAATATTATTGAGAAATTTTTTACAAAATAGTACATAACAGCTCTGTATTATAACAATAACAGTATAAAAAGGCTAACTTAGAAACTAGTTAACCACGCAATTATCCCTTAGTTAAGACGAGTGAATATTTATTTATTTAACATTTATTGTGTACAATAAATAGTATACAAAATTGACGTAAAAAAAAATCACAACAGGTACAGTTTATTTCTAAATAATATGTATCATTTAAAAGCATAAAAAGAATAATTTCTCATCCTGCTCAGTACTATGTACATAGATACTCTAACAATGACTAGAAGGCCTCCACATCATATGAATTTAATTTAACGTCCATCCTCTAGCATAAAAATGTAGCATAAAAAAAAAAAGAATCTACACCTGTTCCCATTAGAGCCCTGAGACTGGTTGAACTATCTTGGGAGCCAATTGACATTCTATTACGTTATCGTAATATTACTAATTTAAGTATTTATTCATAATAAATACTTCCTATTATCAATTGACATGTAACACAATTACCAAGAAATTGTATTGTATAATCACATTACTTCAACAGCCTGTAACAATCCACTGCTGAACGGCTTATCCACAGTAGAGGGTTTTGCTCGAAATCTTTTTTGGCAGGATCTCAGGAATAAAGCAGACAACAGAAAATGCTGCTTTATAAAGCCTATATAACTCTACAGAGGTCCTACCTGGTCTACGTCTAAGACATTAGTAATTTATTTATTTGGTCATAGAACAGTATTGTTGTATATACAAAACTAATGCACTGCAAATCTGTCTATCAATACTATTATAAAATTGAAAAAAGGATGTATTACAGAATAGAATTCTGGAAAGTAGCTATACTCACAATTTTTTTTGCCATTTTTGCCTGGCTGAACGGTTGATTCGGTTTCGATAATTTGGGAGCTTGAAGTCCAGGGTACAATCTAAGCCGTGTTTCATTTAATTCAGATAGGCAGAATCAGAGATACAGCCTGACCACCTCGTAATTCTAGCATTCGTACAGTACGGAGGTCGTTTAAAATGGTAATGCGGGCAAAAGCTAAACAAGCATAAAGACTATTTCCATGAAAATGGAGAAGTAAAAGCTAGTATTAAATAGAATTACTTACCAGCAATAACATAAAACAAAGAAAGTAAAAAACATTTTTTTTTTACGACCTGAGTGGTTCAATGGTCAACGTCTGCCACGCAAGAGGTCCAGGGTTCGATTCCCGGCCGGGCAGAAATTGAAACAATGAATTTTAATTTCTGTTACAGGTCTGGGTGTTCTATGTATAATAAGTATTTAAGTAGTATATCAGTTATCTAGCACCCATAGTACAAGCTTTGCTTAGTTTGGGGCTAGATGGCGCTGTGTGAATTTATAAAAAAAAAATCCAAAAAAACAAGGGTACTTATAAATAAAAATATGAAATTTTACCATAAAATTTTAATAATCATCAACAATCATTAAGTAATTTTATGTGACTTACATGTATGGAAGACAGTTGCTGCAATATCCACTCCACACCATATAATCTTGGTTCTGTAGTGTAGTTTCCGGCAGCGTAGAATAGCACCAACCCCTTACACTCATGAGTGTCGTACAAGGCGACTAATGTTTTCGAGGGAAAAGATCTAGAGTCCTCGTAAGCTTGAAAATGGGCAGCAGCTTTTTCCATTGTTATATTTACAACACTGCGATCTCCAACCCGCCTGCCAAGCGTGGAGATCATGGCAATAACCTCCCCTTTCATGGGAGAGGCCCTATGTCCTGTAGTGGACTGTTATGAGTTGTGATGACGATGAGACTGAAAAAAAGAGCTCTATAAATAAAAAAAATATTATAGTGAGCTCCATTATTATAAATCAAACACTATTTGTTCACACTAGTTCCACTGTATTGTTTCGTTCAAACACATTTTATAAATTTTTAATTATTATGTTCGTTTTTATCTTTAAGAGATCTCGGCTCATAAAGAACCGGAAAAATATGGCACGGGCCTAAGCCAAGTACCAAATATAGAGTTAATTTTCTGTTACAATTATTAACATTAAGAAAAAATTAATGTCTTACTCTAACACAAAAAACCTTAATTCTAACTAAACTAAAGATAAAAAACTTGACCCAGGTCCTCCGAATTTGGAAAAGTCCCCAGAAGGCTGGCCGCGTTGCCCCGCTGAATAGCGAGGCTTAAACGCTTGATTGTTATTATTCCTGTAGCCGTATTCACAATGGATCGGAAATCGGATTCGGATACGGAATCGACAAAGGACCCCGCAAAAGTTCTTAGGAAAATGTGGTTTCAGTTAATTTTGATGAAATTTTCATGTTATAGTAGTATAACATATGAAAATAGAGAGATCTTATGGAATCTATCGGGATTCTGAATAACAGTTTTCGAATCGATCGACACGGATTCGCCGCTCACGAATTTCGTGTCGAATCGTTCGGAAACGGTTTCGAATTATTGTGAATACGGCTACCGAACAGACAGGCAGTTGGAACTGATATGTCTGTATCTCATTATCCTCAACCCATTGCAATTGCAACCGGTTGTTATAAGTTTGACTTGTGTATCTTTGGCTCTGTGTGTCTGTTTATGGCATCGTAACTCCCGAACGGATGAACCGATTCGGAAGCGGTTTTCTCTATTTGAAAGCCAGTTTAATCGAGATGGTTCTTCATTATGCTTTGTCTAAAATAGGATGATAATTTTGACAGCTCACTAATTGTTGGTCTTTGGCGCACGCCTATGAAGTTTTAAGTTTTTTTCGGTAAAATGTACTACGGAAAATGTCGTACTTCATAGACAGGCCCCGCCCCTTTAGTAAAGTGCCACGAATAACGAATAACAACAGACAATCGAAAATCGATATTGATATAATATAATCGAATATTTAAAATTAACATTTATGTAACCTTATTATTTTTTGTAATTAAACTGTTATTCTTTATTTATTTATTTATTTAACCATTTATTGTACACAAGATTGTTACAAAAAGTATATTACATAATATATTAGACACAACAAAACTTTGTTTGGATTTCACATTAAGAGACCTTTCACAACAACAATTTCGAGTCGCGCGTATTCTACGTAATAGGATGACTGACCGAATATAAATACGCACGTGTCATAATCGTCGTTGTAGAAGGGATTTTAATGTCGTATTATTAATTTTTAATTCAGAAGAAAATAAATAGTTTATTTTGTATAATACGTATAGAATAACCATGCAACTATCGATTCCAAGTTCTATGAGAATTATAATCGATAATCGAATAGATTCATTAACGATTTTACACAACCACATCCCTACTGTGATCTGTCAAAATGATCATCCTATTTTAGACAAGGTATAAAATCCGGTTAGTAGTTTAGACAATATTAGAGTTTAAGTAAACGTCGGGGGTTCTCCGTCATCTACACTAATATTATAAAGAGGAAAGATTTGTACCTATTTTTGTATGTTTGTATGTTTGTAATGAATAGGCTCAAAAAGTACTGGGCCGATTTAAAAAATTCTTTCACCAATAGAATGCTACATTCTTCCAATTTGACATAGGCTACATTTCATTTTGAAAAAACTTAGGGATCCTTGGTAAAATTTGAACAATGTAACCGAAGGTGTAGAAAAATACCCAAAAAATTCCTTACATCGCGTGCGCTGCGAAAACTATTGATGATAGAACAAAATAATGTACTACGACTTTGCAGAACACATCATTATCTACAAAAAGTGTCGCGACAGTATATGTCTAACTATTATAGTTATGTCACAATAAGTGTTCTTTTATTTTGAATATTTAATTGAAATGCCGCCGCTAAAAAACGCTCTTTATTTGTACCTTGGTATTAATCCTTATCAAAATCAATTACTTCATATTCACGACTACTTCAATACCTTTATATAACTTTTTGAATTATTCAATTCAGACATTCCATTCGAAAGATATCACGAGTTTAAAAATGTGAATATTAGAAAAAAGTCGCGTGTTCGCCGCTCAGTCCGCTCGGCTATCTAGGCAGCACGGGATACGTACGGGAGGGGAGTCAATGTCAAGAAATACGGCCGTCAGGAGCCGGGTCGCCCCCTTCCCTCTAAAATGGTTGAGGAGACGGTTGGAACTTTTGTGATCGTAATATGGTGTCCTGTTTGTAACGGGACACTACTCAGTACATACTTAAGTATAATATAATTACTTCATATTATAAACACGAAGTCCCACGGCGTGTCTTACTGTCAGTCTGTACGCGATAAACTCAAGAACTACTAAACGGATTTTCATGCGGTATTCACACACAGACTACATAGTGCGGTTTTAGACAACGTGATTCATGACGAAGGTTCAGGTGTATAATTTGTTAAGGTTTACTACCCGTGCGAAGCCGGGGCGGGCCGCTAGTTTAGGTTATATTAGTATTGTATTCCTGACGATGATTAAGGTTTGCTAGTGTTCCTTGGGGAACCGTGGCTTTGGCACCGAAAGGCATCAGTTTCACATTTGTAAGAAAGAAAGAAAGAATTAAAAGACATTTATTACATGGCAATCATAGTTAGAATTAGAATTATCTTTATTGTAGAACTGTGTAAGGCATTAGCGTATCTAGGGCTATTTTCCTGGCCCCTGACGTGGCCGATGAAGCCGAGTCAATTGCCAATGTAGTCAGTGAGCACCCGATCCTGGGGTGGGCACCAGACCATTCTGGGGTGGGCACTGCCCATCCGGCCCCCCCTCTTCCTACGCCTATGGTGTAAGGTATGCCGGTACTCAGATATAGTTCCTACAGTTTGTCCATTACGGACGTACAATAAATACAGTACATAATTGCCAAAAGAAACATTAATAATTAAAACAATGAGTGGCCTCCCATGCCACTGTCGGTGCCGTGTCACGATCTGCTATCACGTGGCTGAGTAGGAGCGGCGGTTGCCCTGAGGACTTCCCGGAATCCGAGGATTACCTGTAGCCGTATTCACAATGATTCGAAACCGTTTCCGAACGATTCGATACGAAATTCGTGAGCGGCGAATCCGTGTCGCTCGATTCGAAAACTGATATTCAGAATCCCGATAGATTCCACGGAAACTCTACTCGATATAACATATGAAAATTTCATCAAAATTAACTGAAACCCCATTTTCCTAAGAACTTTTGCGGGGTCCTTTGTCGATTCCGTATCCGAATCCGATTTCCGAGCCATTGTGAATACGGCTAGGTACTGATCTCTACTTGCGGCCATATACCAATGACTCTTTTTCGAGTTGAATGCTAACCGATGCTCTTACGGTGAGAGAAATCATCGTGATGAAACCTGCACAATCACGCGAATAAATGTGTGTAACTATGATCTAATTTGGTTAGGCTCCCCTGGTACTCCTTGTAGTATGGTCACGGAAGTCAGATGCCAGATGCTCCACTGTTATTGCCTGATCAATCATCAATCTACCATATACATGGACTATGAAATAAGATCGTTCAAGAGGTATTTTAGAGGTCTCTTCAGAGGTGTCCGGCGGCGATAACCACTTTCCAACAGGTGGCCCGCTTGCCTGTTTGTCTGCCGTATAACATGAAATAAACCCAGGATCAAATTCACGGCGAATCCCGGGCTCACGTGCGCGAGATCAAAACCGGGAAGGTAGAAGTAGAAAAAATCTATACATAGTATAAAACAAAGTCGCTTCCCGCCGTCTGTCCCTAAGTATCTATGTACGCTTAGATCTTTTAAACTTCGCAACGGATTTTAATGCGGCAACAATATATAGAGTGATTCAAGAGAAAGGTAGGGTAGGGTAGGTGTAGGGTAGTGTAGGGACACGACGCCACGCGAACGAAGCCAACTAAGTCGCGCCCGGTCCACTAGTAAAGAGAGCAAACGTAAGATTAATGATAGCTGAAATCTTAAATTATTGTTTGGGGCCTGACATCTGTCGGATAAGTTTTCCGACATGAAACCTGTAGGCGCACAGTCACTTTTCTCTTTTGTGACTATATATCATCATCATCACAGCCCATAACAGTCCACTGCAGGACTTAAGGCCTCTCCCACGAAAGGGAAGGTTATTGCCAAATCTCCACGCTTGGCAGGCGGGTTGGAGATCGCAGTGTTGTAAATATAACAATGGAAAACGCTGCTGCCCATTTTCCAGTCTACGGAGACTAAGATATTTTGCCTCGAAAACTTTAGTCGCCTTGTACGACACCCACGAGTGTAAGGGGTTGGTGCTATTCTACTCTGCCGGGCACCACTCGGCTATGCCGGGCACCACTCGGCTAACTATACTATGACTATGACTATATAGGTAACCTGAAAAACGAAACTGCCAAGGGGATGTGGAGACGCCCCGGTTCTTTTTACGTATAGAATCCACACAAGAGGACCTGATGTTATGTACCTGAGTGTTATGGCTACAAAAAGTAGAATTTCTTTCCCTTCTTGAATTCCCTAAAAATTTTTTTCGTGCCTGGATGTTCACGGCCAACGTTTTATAGGTCTCCCACACGTCTACTAAAAGTACAAAGTGGAATCTTTCTTGTACTTGATGACGTAGGAACAACCCAACAAAACAAACCCTGGCGCATTTGAGCTCACTTCGTAATATACTAAACCGCTGTACGAAATGGTACTGTTTTTTTTTTATGTCATGCGGTAGACACACAGGCAAGCGGGCCACCCGATGGAAAGTGGTCACCACCGCCCATAGACATCAGCAACACCAAGAGTATCGCCAACGTGTTGCCTACCTCTATAACACGTTGCTCTGGCAGCAAAAAGGCAAATGCCACTCCACTGCCAAAGCCACGGTTCCCCAAATCCCCACCCCATGGAGCACTGGAAACCTTACTCACCGGCAGAAACACAATACTATTTAAAAGAGTATTATTTAGCTGCGATATTCTGTAAGGTGGAGGTACTTCCCCAGTCGGGCGGCTCTAATTCGAACGAGATACCCCGCTATGCCCTACCTCTCTTAAGTAGTGTTGTGCCGAAACAACAAATAAGTGTGGAAGTTACTTTGAGGGATGTAATAAGAATGTAATGAAATCGCTTTAAGCGATAAGGCCGTCGGTTGCTTTTCTTTTTTCCATTGTTTTTGTTATATTTTTGTATGAGCAATAAATAATTTTTCATTCATTTATTCTTTCAATGATTAAAACAATATAAAATAATAAAAGCCTATCTATCCTTGAGCCCGACCTAACCTAAGGCGCCATGGAAAGTACCAGGGAGATAGTCTAATCGTGTTAGTGTTTATCATTGACGCAAATTTTAGTAATTAGTGATCACTCTGTTATCACTGCCACCATGAGGGCGTTATCGGCTAATTTGTGGTTCGAATAATTAGGTACAGAAGGCAGCAAAGAACCAAACCAGTATAAGATGAGATAGCATCTCTGTGGGCGTACATAGCAATGTTAGTTCCCTTTATACTGGTGTTGGGGGATGTGGTGCTCTGTATACTACACATAGCTGGTACCTAATTGTAATGATGCGTTGCGTTGCATTCGTACGTAATTTGTTTGAAACGTTGAAGTATCTCTACCTACCCATCCATTATCATATACCTATGTTACAAGGAAAAATTTAAAATTGCCGTCGTTGTGGAGTCTAGCAGAGTAGAATAGCACCAACCCTTTCACTCGTGGGTGTCTAATGTTTTCGAGGCAAAAGATCTAGAGTCTCCGTAGGCTCGAAAATGGGCAGCAGCGTTTTCCATTGTTATATTCACAACACTGCGATCTCCTACCCGCCTGACAAGCGTGGCGTTTATTCAGTCCTGCAGAGGACTGTTATGGGCATTCGTACGTACCTACCTACTGTGCTTGAAACTTTGATGTATCTCTACCCACCCATCAATTATCTCATATCTCTTATGATAATTGTATACTAAAGTATACAATTCGTCAAGCTTTATTATAGTTCTAATTGCCAATCGTGTTTTTGCCGACGTTTTTGTTTTTAATTAGCCAAGTTGACAATGGTAAGTCTTGATTTCGAAAATAGAGTTCTTATAAAGGTTTGAAAATACACATTTTCATTAGTCGTCAGTTTTGCCTCTTTAACCAGATGTAGTTGTATGAAAAGGGTATTTTATCAAAATTAAATGGTATGCACTAGTTAGATTAGTTTTGTCTGATTATACCTACAAAGTTTCATCGTAATCGGATTATCCATATCCAAGAAATTGTAAAATTTGCTTGTATGAAAAGTTTCCAGTTTCCGTCATTTTCGTTATACAAACCGCTAATTTCATAGGTAAGTAAGGATCTAATATATTCAAGGTAGTCGGCTGTGTGGTGTCCGGCAGAGTAGAATAGCACCAACCCCTTACGCTCGTGGGTGTCGTACGAGGCGACTAATGTTTTCGTGAAAAAAGATGTAGTCTCCGTAAGTTGGAACATGGGCAGCAGGTTTATACGTTGTTATATTTATAACACTGCGATCTCCAACCCGCCTGCCAAGCGTGGAGATTACGGCAACAACCTCCCCTTTCGTGGGAGAGGCCCTAAGTCCTGCAGTGGACTGTTATGGGCTGTGATAATGATGATGAGTAGGTAGTTAGGCTGTCGCTTTTTGTTATAATAACAATATTACAATAAGAATGTTACACAAATTATTGATTAGGAATCTGTCACTGTTCGATATGGCTCAGATAAGACAATGAAACATGCTACGCTGTTATAGATAAGCAAGTTGTAAAGTAATTAAGTTTATTGTGCAATAGTGAAATTGAGGATTGATAGGTAAACCGCAGTATATCAGTGTGTTTAATCCCCGACGAAAAAAGAGGGGCGTTAAGATAGTTCTTAGCTGAAATAATAAATAAATAAATAATAAATAAATAATCGTGGACAAATTCACACAGCGCCATCTAGCCCCAAAGTAAGCAAAGCTTGTGTTATGGGTGCTAGATAACTGATAAACTACTTATATACTTTTAAATACATACTTATTATACATAGAACACCCAGACCCGTAACAGAAATTAAAATTCATCATTTCAATTTCTGCCCGGCCGGGAATCGAACCCGGGACCTCTTGCGTGGCATACTTGTTGACCACTGAACCACTCAGGTCGTGAAAATATTTAAGTACCTATGTTTTTTTTAATGTGAAATAGACAGGTATTTGACTGCCATCTCACCTGATGTTAACTGCAGATGCAGTCTACGATGGCGCATACCTGTATTTATACTTGATCGGGTGTTATCCTACTTTTTCTGTCGCTTAGGTTAGTTTATGAAACGAAGAGACCCCCGCCGCGTTTGTCTGTCTGTTCGTGATAATATCAAAAACTACTAATAGCTGATTTTTCAATCCTCAGATAAAACATTAGTCTGATATTTATCAGACGAATATTTTATCTGATTATTTTAGTTGCTTAGTAACTTTATTAAGCAACTAAAATAAAATGGTATCATTACTTCATATATAAATTACTATATTACTTAAACTGAGGATTGAAAAATCAGTTCTAAACGGATTTTAGTGGGGCTGTCCCTAATAAACAAAGGGAATCATGAGGAAGGTTCCGCTTCCGAAGGCCTGCTGGAAGAGATTTCTTTTAGAAATAAGTAGCGCCTGTTGTGCCATTTATTACTTTGCCTGTTATTCACTATGTATTTCCTGTGCACAATAAACTGTTAAATAAATAATAAATAAGGTTTATGTGTATAATACAAGCATATTGTAATAGAGTAATTCCGAGAAAACCCGTGCGAAGCCGGGCGGTTAAATAAAGTTCTCTACAACCTACAGGAATATTATAATGATTATAATATTTATGTTAAATATTAACTTAGTTTATATTGTTGTTGTTTTCATTTCTAAATTTTATGTTTCTCGGTTTTAGCTTTTAGCATTTAATAATTGTTATTTTTATAATTTTTAATTATTGTATACCCGAAAGGGTAATAATGTAAACATCTATTTGTTAGCACAGTCTTAACAATAAAATATTCTGATTCTGATTCTGATAACTATGACTGGGGCTACGTACCAAGGACCAACTTTGAGTTCAAGTGCGGAAAAAGGAGCCCATTAACCTAAACCTATGACTGGGGAAGTACATTCACCTTATAGAATAAAAAAAAGAATCATCTTGGCGTTAATGTCCCGGTTGTGCTCTCGCGCACGAGGGCCCAGGTGCCCCCTTGAACATGATCCAGGATTTGCCAAAAATTTTCGTTTATCATAGTCTGAGCTGTCAATCTCGGCTTCTGCCTGGGTCCGCTTTCCTACTCATTCTTCTCTACTTCGCCCGATCTACGGCACGCTCGCGTAGTTAGGCGTTGACTCTTCCACTCCACTCGGGGATGTCAAATGTCAATCCAACACTGCTTGGCGAACAATTTTTGTTGTTACCTTATAATGTAAAATATACCTACAGCTGTCGGAATACCCAAGACAATAAATTAGAGTATTTCCCAAACTATCTACCTCCTGAATCAATGTTGTTGAGACGAACCTAAGAATAATCTGTTTTATAAATAGAGAAATCTGCATCGAACGAATTTTTGTAAGTATATATACGTACCACAAACAGATACGTCAATACCAATACCTGTCTTTTTGCGTCAGGGGTTGAAAATCTTTCAAATTATAAGTAGACGCCAACCGTGGATAGGGAAAAATGATTTTAATTTTTTGGATTCAAATCCTAGCACATTTTAAAATAACATTAACTCCCTTTCGAAACAAAGGACCGTCTGCGAATAATAACGGGAGGATATTCTGTCTCGGCTCGGACATAGAATCTGCGAGGCAGCGCTTTTCCCGCGAAAAAACCGCCTTGACAGCGAAAAAGGCGGGAACAGCCGCCATTACTCGCAAGTGACGCCACGCCGCCCGAAATAATTGGCGGGCAGAAGTTATGGACAGATTTTAATAACGTAAAACTGGAGTTATGGCTGTTCAGGGCTTATTTATTTGGAGACAACAGGCGTTATTGATGCGGCGGTTTTCGAACGTTTCGAGGTTATGGGCCCTGTTTTGTGGGGTTAGATTAAAGTGTCGTAAGACAAACGACTGGTATTTGTAAACGTAAATTGTTAATAGCTCGGTTATAGGTGCAGTGTGCAACGAATTATTTATGCACAACTTTAATATGTGGATAACGTGTCTGGTTTTACAATAACTAAAATAATTTTGTGTGATGTATTTTGATCTACATACATTGTAAAACTGTTCCTAGTTGTTCCTAATAAAGCAAAATAAAATAACGACTGAAAAAATAAAGCAGACAGACCACCTGATGGTATGCGGTAACTTACGCCCATGACATTTAGGTTGCGGCGACAAAAATGCAGAACCGCAGGTGCGTTGTCACCGTGAGGACTAAGATGAAATGCCTCATGCCTGTAATTGCGCTGGCTACCTTATCCTTCAAACCGGAACACAACAATGCAAGCATTGTTGTTTGGCGGCGGAAATATATAAGGCGGAGTAAGAGCATCGGTTAGTATTAATGTACATTACTCAGAAAATATGTAGTTATTATTCCTAGGTATCTAGGTATATTCTTAGATAAAAAGTATGAAAATTTTATTCAGCGCCTCGTAACATTTTAAACCTATTTTAAAGAAATCGGATAAAAATGGCTTTAAAAACCTCGAAGTCATTATTAGTTTCAGTTTAATGTAGCGTATTCACAAATTAATGGGCTCGTAGGGTTTAAATCTGTGGTAAAGTGGTAAAAGGCAAAATGTACTTGTGCACACGAGGGTTTTCCGACCGTGTCGGTTAGATTAACAATAGACGCACTATAGCGCTAGAGACGCGACAAACTTACAACACCTTTTTTCGTTCGGGGGTCTAAAATAAAACACAATCTATTTGGCTAACACGATAAAGTAAGTAGGTACCTATTTCAAATAAAATGCTAAAGGAAACGAACCCATTTTTCCGGAGTGCAACCGGAAACTGGCCGCAGAATTCAAATTCGGAATTGGAAGGGTCGCTGACGTGACCTCTTTGCTTGTTGTTTTTTTCTTATATTTTCTTTTTCTGAGCTCTTAGCTGACTGTGCATCTTGCAAGGTGTTTGGGAGGGTCCATCCAGCTTGGCTTTTATGGGTCGCTATATATATAGCATAGTTTGAAGCGTCTAGAAATTAGACGCTTTTAAATTCTATTCAGTATAAGTAATTAACATACGAAGTATGGGTTGATCTAAGGCAAGAGCACAACCGGGACATTTTTTTTTTTTTTTAAAGTGGGTTCTCTAATGCTTTTACAGTCCCAATATCACTGTGACCATTCCTGATCTATTGTGATCGCCTCTTTTTTACAGTTCAGTCCTAATCCCTGCAGCTTCTATGAACTGTAATAGTATCTTAGTACTGATTTCGTGCACCTCATCGGGTAGTAGTTGCTGTTTACCCAGATGGACCCTACGTTTGCGCATCAGGGCCTCACATTTGCAGATTAGGTGGAGAGGCGTTTCATCCTCCTTACAGAATCTACAGTCCTTTGTTCTGCTTATCTTCAAGTTATACATGTGCTTGTTCAGCCAACAGTGACCAGTCATTCACGCCGAGATGATTTTTATAAGTATTAAACTAGTTAGGAACCTTCGATCCACCAACAATCCAACCAATGTTCGCCGATATCCCACCCCCACCTCATATAACACTAATGTACCACCACGAGGTAACAATCGGCTCCCAAAACTGTTCAACAGTCTCCGTGTCCCCAGCGGAAGACCTTGATCAACCTCTCTTCGCCAACTGTATTAGGAGGCACACCTAACGAGTGGCGAGCTCGTTGCGGTGCTGAACTTTCCACTTGAGGCTAAAGAAAGTACGAAACGGTCACCCATCCAGTTCCCGGACATTGCGTGCATTGCTTAACCTTGGTTATGTCGCAAGCACGCTACCACTGGACCATTGTAACTCGCACATATTTGAAATGATGAATTTTAATTTCTGTTACGGGTCTGGGTGTTCTATGTATAATAAGTATGTATTTAAAAAGTATTTAAGTAGTATATCAGTTATCTAGCACCCATAGTACAAGCTTTGCTTAGTTTGGGGCTAGATGGCGTTGTGTGAATTTGTCCACGAATATTTATTTATTTATTTACTTATTTCACTCGTTTTCCCGAATTGATTCCGAGCGCTCGTTTCCGCAAGGCGAGTTAATCACATCACCGTAATGTTTCGATCACGAGTTTGCCATGGCAAAAGCCATGTATGTATAAAGGATTTGGTTCACTCATTTGTTGTGTGTGAGTTATAAAGGTAGAAGTGTGAACACGTCATTCGCGATCGAGAAAATTCCCTGTTATACATAATCGTCTTGGCGTTAATGTCCCAGTTGTGCTCTCACGAACGCGGGCCCGGAGTTCACCTTAGAGCAACGCTTAGTATTCAACTAATGTACATAAGCCGCAGTGGGATTCGAACCCGGTAGCTCTCGCTTAAGAATCGTATACCACCACTCGGCCACCGACGCTTCGAAAATTGTCTATAAATGATACAAAAAGTGCTGTCGCAGTGCAAAAAACACGGCGATTTAGCAAAGCCACGTGACCAAGTTAATTTGGCCGGCCTACCGTCGAACACATCCCTTCCGCAGCCAATTCCTGGGCGATCTGTTATGCGAGCGCGCAACTCAATATTTGAACAGATGCGCTCCTCAGCAGGCGAAAATGTTATTTTTATGCGACCTACATGGAAATGCTGCCTGTGCCACCCCTGCTAGGGGTGGGGCCGTCGGGTGGTTATATCGATGATATTTTTGTTTGTTCAAATGCTTCTTTTTATCGATGCTTTTGGACGCTTGTTCTTCCAAATAATAATAAAAGATCAAATCAAAAACGCTCACAATAAATTACTCTGTATGGACTTAGTTGATTTATGATTGTTTTGAGGCAACTGAGGTAGAGCTCGTCTAAGCTGAAATGACGCGCCTCACTATCGTAATGCCGTTGTAATTGGTCATTCAGTTGCCGGTGAGACTAAACATAGGAGCATGCATCGTTCGATTGGAGCAATCGACGCTCCAACACAGATGAAGTGTCGTTATTAATGTTTGCACTTAAACATCGAAATTAACTAATTAAGTAGTGGGGCGCGTCATTTCAGCTTAGACAAGCTCTACTCCAGCATCGTAGCTTTTTGTACTCGCTAGTCGCTACCTACCCTGTGGGATCTAAGCGTAATTTTATAGTAACTTTAAAAAAAAGGCTGACTGAAAATATCTTCAAAATGGGCAGGGGTTTAGTAAATCACCGTGTTCCCGAATCGATCGCGGACAGCATTTTTCGTATCATGTATAAACAATTTTGGCCCTCGGAGTGCGATTAGCGAGTGACGTACTCACATTTCTACCTTCATGTCTCACACACACACACAAATGAGTGAACTTGAACATGGCAAACTCGTAATCGAAACTTTACAGTGATACCATTGACTTGCCCTGCGGGAACGAGCGCTTTGGATCAATTCGGGAAAACGGATGAGATAAGAAAATAAGCCCCATGGTCAGGAGTACCCTCAATCGGCGTAAATATACTTAAGAGACGATCTGCGAATGTGGAAGAGGCAAATAAGGTGTTTTTTGATAGCTTATGGCACTCAGTAGTCTCTGCTTAGATACTTAGGTAGGTAGGTATGTTAGGTAGGTGGGTAGGTTATACGGTACCCTAGGGTACCCCTATGGGGTACGGGCGTGAGTGTATCCACAAAATAAAAATAATAAAAGTGGTTTATCGATACTAAAATATCGACACGGGTGCAACTCTAGCCACGAAATTTGCTCCATGCCCGACCCCCTTTTACCTCGCGTAGGCGAAACAAGAAATTTGTTTCTTAATACTATCCTTGTCTATTATTTAACGCATATAATCATAAATTCAAAAGGGTTGAGCCCGTGGCTGTACGCAGCTGCTTGCCTTCGCCTCGAAATTTTTTTCGTACGGAAAAGTTTTGATGAAAATTTTCGCCCGCCCCGTTACGTTTCATATTGAATTTCTGAACGAACGTTCACGTGATGGCGACTCTTTGCCAACGGGGACAATTTTCGGGGGTCAAGGATTTGAATTTATTCCTGTTCGTGACTACTAATGGGGATCAATCATAACATCATCATCTTGGCGTTATGTCCCGGTCCGCTATTCGGATCAATCATAGCAATAAAGTAGAATTTTATAGGTTTGTTGATAACATCTAGCTTTAGCTTCTTCGTCCGTACCTCATTCGGCAGGGCTCACTGAAAACCAGCGCATCGGTTTCCCCGAAGCTTTAAGTTGAGTGGGGTTCCTTTTGCACACATCACCACACTACAACAAACTCATGCATATGCAACGTCACTGTGTAACTATAATATTTAAAAAAAATTACTACTGGTTACTACTTTTTACTCTTTTTGTTGTGATTTTTTTTCTTTTGACTTTGTACTTTTTATTTTGTGGTCTGTGTTTGTGGTGTTGTTTTTCTGTGTAATAAATGTTTTCTATTCTATTCTAAATCTGAACGCATTTTCATAGCAACGAAAACCAGTGAAAGAATTTTTGGAGTCCATTTTGAAATGCTTTTGTTGTATGGGTTTGAAGGAAATGTCAAGCGCAATGAAATATTTGCTTTAATACGTTTTACGTAATGTTTATCCGGGTGTCGAATGACGTTATCAGACATGCCAAAATCAGTGTTCTAGCGCTTATATCTTCTCTGGTTTAAGAGATATCGTGAACATTTCTTCACAGTCATTCATGCGGTATCATAAGCTAATGGAAAAGTCACTAAACATAAATTGCAACTGATCCTCATTGATATAGAGCATATTATTTCCTACAACTTATCTACTTACCACATAGGCATTTGTACATTATGTAGACAGCCCATAACTGTCCACAGCTGGGCCCCACTTTAGTGGAGATGCCATAATTTCCACGCTTGGCAGGTATGAGCGCCAACGACTATATTGAATTGTAACTGAATCGCAAACGCAATAGCAGGTTAACGGCAGCATTCATTGTAGCACAATACCGAAAACGCGTAGAACTGCCATTGAGCTGCATTGTAATTGGATCTCAAATCCAATTACAATTTAATCGAGATTTATTCATTTATTTTATTTATTAGGAAGAACAACTTTACAATACAATAGTTAATAGGATTCATTAGTAAATTAGCGGATTGAGGCTCTGTACTGTTACGGAGTCTGACTGTATGCCTTACATCATTCAGTCGCCTAAATGTGCAGGTTTCCTCTCCATGTTTCCCCTCACCGTAAGCGCATCGGTTACTATTCACCTAATGTACAACTCAGAAAATGTCGACACAGTCGGTACAGGGCTCGAACCCGGTACACCTCGCTTACTCGTCGCACCCGCCAAGCTCAAGAATATACTTCCAACTTCATTTGAATTCGGTCCCGATACGTGCCAACTATCAAGACACGTTTGTTCATAACAGAAGCGAGTTACTCTCCACACAACGGCGTTTATAGCAAATTTATGCTAAGTACTTGATTTGTAAGCGTGCAGTCTCACCACGCACTTGTTTTACTGATCGGAAACAAACGATCTACGCAAGGAGTCAAGGTACTGGCAAGTGTTTGGGAGTATTTTTTTTTATAATCTGGCAACTCAGTTTCACTTTCTTATCCGAAATTATCTTCTCGAAATAATTACAGAAAAGTTCCATAAATATGGAGCTCACTGCGCTCTGATTTCTGTTATTTTTATTATAATAATATAATTCCATAGTATATTAGTAAAATCAATTAAGAATGATAATTAAATTTTACTTATATTTATGGTCGCCTCAGCTCTTTTGAGCAAAATTGGCTCTTTGAACTAGAATTCGAAAAATTTCGACCTTGCGGCACTCGCTATTTTTTAATCATGGCTACTGCCCGTGCCGCGTGCCTAATCTGCATTAAGAAACCAAAATACCAAATACTCCGAGCTCGCTCATTCATTGATATTAATTTTATGGTGTTCATACCAACTTTTTTGAGCAAAAATTCGAAAAATTTCTGAGTTTGCTACACTCGCACTTTAGCGGTATATAATATAATAAAAGATCGCGGTTATGGCGTTTCCGATATAGTGCAAGCTGTTAATTGTTTTAATAATTTTCTTAATGCCACTGTCGTTGGACAAGCCAAGCTTAGGTTCTGTCCTAATTGGCAACGGTACGACCATGGTCTTCTCGACTTATCAAAGGTTAGCTGGAAGAAATCCCTTTGTGGGATAAGCTCACCTTATACCTTATAAATTGATGCAATAAAGTCTCTTATTGGTCGGGCGACATCCGTCATACGACCATGGTTGCACGCTGGCAATTAGGAGAGCGCTTTAGATTGTACATACGTAGACGGCCATGAGCTTAAGTGAAAGGGGTGGCTGCTCTGCAGCCGCACTAAATCCTCCACTAATACACATAGTGTCTAATCACAAAACACGCAAACGCTGTTACAATGTAAAGATCAATATATCATAGCGTAGTTGGCGTGACGGCATGTCCGTAGCCAGGCTAGGGTGCGACCATGTAAGACGTTTCGGTATCAAGACGTAACTATTCGTTTCGCCGCAGGCCGCCATGTTTGCAAGCGAAGTATTGGGCTCGACCCCCCAGTGCTATGTACAAAAAAATACGAAAACATTTATTTCTCTCAAAAAGGCATCAGAATCCTTATGAGAGCTAGAGTCTGTAGTTTGTTAATGAAAACCTATATTACAGATCGCCAGGCTCCCAACCTCCTGTATCCCTTACAAATAAATACTTTAGATGATGTTCTCAAAGCAATATTTAAGAAAACAATAAAAAAAAAAGTATGTAAGTAGTTTATCAGTTATCTAGCACCCATAACACAAGCTTTGCTTACTTTGGGGCTAGATGGCGCTGTGTGAATTTGTCCACGATTATTTATTTATTTTATTTAATCATAACATAATAAAAAAAAAATGTAAGAAGTCGAAGAAGTCGTAAGAAGCCAACCGATGGATGCAAGAGGCACAGAGTCGGTCGGTGAAGAAAGCGTGGGGAGAGGCGTATGTTTAGCAATGAACGTCACAGGCGGAAGCTACACACCCAATTTAAAACGCGATACGTATCATTGATACAGATCGTGGATTTCTGATATTCTAGCAATCCTCTGATTCGTATCACAATCCGTGAGTCCTACACATTCGATAAATATCGTGATCCATTATCGTAATCCATTTATCACGATAAATATCGAGCGTTCATCATACGGCTGAGATGATAATGGTGACGATACAAATCTAGAGTCGTCAAATCAAGACTGAATAGGTATCATGCTACGTCTTCGACCTCATCGTCGCTTCTCATCAGGTGAGCTGAGGTCAAATGGAAGCCTATTGATAATAAAAAAAAAACAATAGGGACGTGTTCTAAGGAACTATTTGATCTGTTGTCCATAGCACAAGTCCGCCATCGCACCACCCGCCGCGGGCTGGGTACTCATCCCCATTACGTTGACACTCTAATGGTGCTTGTATTTTATCTGTGGTAATACTGTCAAGCCCGAGAAGTCCGCCTTTCTCGATGAGTAATTTCTGCCGCCAAGAATAATATTTAAGTTTTTATTTGTTGTTTTATTTTAGGGAGACCAACAGCTTTTAAATGCAGGAGTTATACACTCGTTTTCGGCCGCTTATAGAACCGGAGTTTCGGAAAACACCATTCCGTTACCGACCCGTAATGCTCTCAAACCGATAGATTTACATGGTCGCCACAAAGAAACTAGTTGTCCGTCGGTGTGGTGTGAAACAATTATCGCTATTTGACGCCTCTTAAAAGTTTTCATCGACGCATTCTCGGCTGGCTAAGTGGTCGTGATGCGAGCAAGGTGGCCTGGAATAGATCGCTCTGTGGTGTAAGGCAGGGACTGTTGGTTTTTAACCAGCGACGAAAAGAGAGGGATGAGAGTTTGACGCGTGTCTGAGGGTCTCTGTATACTCCCGAACGGTTTGATTGATGTAATCTTTATTGTACCAAAATCCAGGCGCGGATCCAGGTTCAAAAACAAAAAATTCCGAAGTCACTCCGCTTGCATTCATTTATTGATCACCCCACTAAAAAGGCCAACCTTTTTATAAACTCAGGGCGCTTTCTCATTGTATGACTGTTAGATAGCTCCAGCCAAAATGGAACGTCTGTCACTAGTTTTAAGGTCCTAATCAATAAGAAATTTTGAGTTTGAGTTTAACTTTGATGATCGGTCTCGCAACCCGCTCGTGCCTTGGCCCACTAGCTCGTTGGTTGCTTATTAATTATCGCAACTACGCAACTCTGTGAACTAGTTCGGTATTGTTCAGCTATTGTTTCACAGTGTTAGAGCTTGGAGGTGGCAAACGAGTTTCATTACGAACAAATATTGGCTTTTGATAGGTTTTTATGTGAGTTTCTACGTAAATATGTAGGTTTCGGAGCATTGGCGTCGGACTGGTCCGAATATTAAATAATCAATAAATAAATATACTAATAATTCACAGAATTAATTAGTAATATTCCCACATTATAAATAGGGTATCTTATCGTCCTTCTATCATCCTTAGGGCTAAATTAGCTGCAATGTACCTTATTTAAATAATGTCCTCCACTGAAGAGGAAAAAATAAAAGGTTTACTGGATATTCAACAATTTACATATTTCTATTAATTAATTTAAGTATTTCTAAAAGGAGAAAACTTCGATAATGTAAACGAAACAATGCGTTTCAATTCACCTCGGATGAGAAAATCTTCCCATTTTTTATAAGATAACAAATAAAGAAGGATAACACACTGAAATTAGCCGTATGATTGCTATGATTATAATAGTTAGTTATTTGGCTTTCGGTATATATAAAATGAAACAGTTAATACAGTCACATTCTCAAAATATAGGTATTAAATTTAATAATATTAAATTTCACGATTTTTAAAGGTATGTTCCGGGTTTCCTACCGCGTACCTTTGTTGACGAGTAGCCTGATATTTCGACACAGTTGCATGAATCATGGTCACGGAACATACCCTTAAAATGTGTAATAACAACCGCGATAGTTTAAAACATTATGTTCACGATTTTTGTGACAAGATAGCCAGAACACCGCAACCGCGGATCTTAAGTCATGTACGTATGATTAGGGAGCTGCATATGGGTGGAAGCGAACGAGTTGCGAAGTTGGCAGCTCTCTATCTGTTTTAAGTTCCACGTAATAACGTCATAACACCTCGGTGTCCCCTAAAGCAGCCACAGCAGCTCACCTTTTTTTCATACCTTACACAAAACTTCGCTAAACTACGCCACATTGAGACCTACCAACCGTTCTGAATTGCTGAGATCCGAAGGTCTATCGTCTCTTCGCCGTGGAATTGGATAAGTTCGGAATTTTTCGGTTTTGTCGAAATTTATGATCCTTCGAGGCGAGATTATCGGGAATACTGGTTTGTGGTGTCAAATATTTGAGGCCAAGTTAATTCGAGTTCGGCAGAGTAAAATAGCACCAACCCCTTACACTCGTGGGTGTCGTTCAAGGCGACTAATTTTTTCAAGTCTCCGTGGGCTGGAAAATGGGCAGCAGCGTTTTCCATTGTTATATTTATAGCACTGCGATCCCCAAAAGGTTGGAGGAAAGCGTGGAGATTATGGCAATGACCTTCCCTTTTGTGGGAGAGGCCCTAAATCTTGCAGTGGACTGTTATGGGCAGTAATTAATTAAGTAAATTCTCTGATTCGTTAAAGACTCGAATGTTTTCTGTTTTATTTGTTACTAGCAGCCTCCCGTGTATTTTACGCACGCGCAGTTCGGATCCCTGTATACATTCAATGATTCTGCGGGACCTATTACTTTTCCAGGGGCCTCTGTCACACTGAAACAATGTAGCTTTTTATTACTGAAAGAATTTCAAAATCGGTTTAGTACTTTCTTAGATTACCTCCTAAAAACAAATTCACAAACATATATACCTACTTTTCCTCTATAATATTAGATGTGTCCTGCATTTGCGGGATTGGATTCCCTAGTCGCACACGTGTTAGTGAATTAGTTCGAAGCCATAAGCCGATGTGAATTTTACCGCCTTTTTAGGCCCTGATTATTTGATCAAACCATTAGGCACACTGAAAAGCTTCCTCTTCAACACATCCGTAGGATTTTAATGACCACTCGAAAAAATATTTGCCCAATTCCTTCCAAATTTCGCTCGCAGGCAACACTGCACATTCGAAAATTGAACTAATTGACAAGTCAGTGCCGGCTCTCTTGAGTCGAGGGCTTTTGCACTGAAGAGAAAAGGCGGGAAAGTGACAGGTATGTACTCAGTAGAATATCTATCTATAACATAGTATTAAAAAACAAAGTCGCATCCCTCTGTCTGTCCTTATGTATGTATCTATGTACGCTTAGATCTTTTAAGTTACGCAACGGGTTTTATGCGGTCCACAGCAATAGATAGAGTGATTCAAGATGTAGGTTTAATAAGCAAGAAAAAGGGGTAGGTAGGGATAAAGTAGGATAAATTAAACTACATTCCTTTGCAAAATAAGAACGGGCACATAGACAATTTTTTATTACCATTAAAGTGGGCATATAACTTTGACGTTTGCAACTGTGTCTGTAGCATTGTAGCTCTCGATGGTATGGACACTATGAACTGATTTCCAAAGTCAGTTTCATCGACACTGCTCCTAGCTTTGTTTCATCATAAAACAATTTTTAAATCGTTTATGTACTTAGTTGTAGTGGTACTTGATAGATAAACTAGTTAATAGTTTATATAGTGCATTATTGATGGAACTACAATGCATGATATAATATAACACTTTTTCTCAAGTTCCATTATAATTTTTTTTTACCATTCTATCAGATACCTATTGTGCACGTCCTATTGGCGACTCGTTAACAAATCACACTTCCGAAGGCCTGCTGAAGATATTTCCTTTAGAAATAAGTAGTGCCTGTTGTGCCATTTATTACTTTGTCATATCGTATCGTATTTCTGTGCACAATAAACTGTTAAATTAATAAATAGATAAACACTTTATTGCTCAAACAATACATACAAACCAAAATACAGCAGCTTGTTACAATCAATAACATACATATAGTATGAAAAAAACGTATAGCGTACCATCTTGTGGTATGTCAATGAAGTTTATTTTTCATGGAAGCAAAACTTACACTTAGTCCACAATTAAAAAAAAATATCGCCCTACCGCCGGCCCTGGCAACGTTTTTCGCTTTAATTATAGTCTGGGAGAGCCTTTAGCCGGAGTGCTCTCGTGAAGCGGACGGAAGCAAAACGAGCACAACTCCAGTTTCGGGAAAAAGGCTAATGTTTCAGTTTTTCCTGCAGATTGACTTTGCACTGGCGGCGTTTACTTTAAAGGACGGTCTGGGTGAGTTTAAGTAAATCTGAAAGTACTTTTTAGTCTAATAACACAAGATTCCATCCAGCTAACCAAATAGCCGTGTGGGGCAGAGTAGAATAGCACCAACCCCTTAACACTCGTGTCGTACAAGGCGACTAATGTTTACGAGGCAAAAGATCTAGAGTCTCTGTAGGCTGGAAAATAGGCAGCAGCGTTTTCCATTGTTATATTTATATCACTGTGATCTCCAACCCGCCTGCCGACCGTGGAGATTATGGCAATGACCTCCCCTTACGTAGGAGAGGCCCTTAGTTCTGCAGTGGACTGATATGGACTGTGATGATGATTTGATGAACCAAATAGACTGCATATTCTGAGCTCTGTAAGTATGAGCAGTTTTCTAATAGGTATCTAAAGCATTCCTAACCACTCACTAGATGGCGCCCCGACAATTTTGGTAATTGATAATCGCTTGAAATAGGTTCTTAACAAACAGGATATAAACACTGGGTACGTTGTATTGGATAATATTGTATTTGTCAATAGTTTTCAACCATTTTAGAGGTTGTAATAATAATGGAACATAGTGCCAACTTCTATAAATATTTCTTTTTACACGTTTTTCAACCTTTAACAGTTATGTTTATATTAATAAACATTTTATTTTTAAGTTTAGTATTAGTTGGCTGCATGAAATCACTGCCAACATCATACAGATTAAAAAAAGATTACCAAAATTGTAGGAGCGCCATCTATTGATGCTTTTTGAAACCAACTATCAATACCTACTGGAAAACTCCTCATTATCTGAGGCATTTCCATGTGTTTTCTGCTGAACTTCCCATTACTGCTGATACTTCTATACATTATTATTAAGGGACGGCTATAAGTTGTCAAATACCCCTCCATAACCATTGCTATTATCAAATTTGGTGGCCTTGGTCACCTAGTGTTCTCGCTTTTCGTATGACATTGAGTCATTTCTATAGAGTTGTGACAGAGTGACAATGTACATTCTCTATTTGCCGAGGCTCCATCCATGCTCTTTGTCCAACATCTTTGCATAAAAATATTTTTTTGGGTTTGTCCTCACGAAGTTTCTTTCGTCATCGCCTTAAGCTGGGTACACACCGACCCAACGAACGTCAAGTAATGGGTCTTTAGGACCTACGTTTTCCTTTTTGGATGGATTAGCAAACGACATTTATCTTTCGTTGGCGTGTATCGGCAATCCGAAGCGTGGTGGTAACATCAAAGGGATAAAAGTAATAAAAAATAGGGTCATAATGCTGAGTGATGTCCTTTTTTCAGAAATACACCACCACAATCCATTATCAATTAAACTACACAACAAATTAACAATAATCAAGTAGGTATAAACATCGGCACTGTGTAGTATTCTCGTGTATTTTAAGTTGTATGAATTGTATTATTTTTACGTATATTTGTTTTCTTGTCTTTTAACTTTTTCAATATTGTGGTGTTATTGTTTGTGTCAATAAAAGCTTTTTCTTTCTTTCTTTCAATCGACAAAACACGGTTCAGACGTATGAACAAACCAATTCGTTGGCATTCGTCGCGGATGTGTACACACAGCATTAGAAGAAACAGGCGGCGTTTCAATAAATCGCGGGTTTTCATCCTGGCCGCTTGTACGGCACGTGTACAGTAAATATTCAAAATTCGAACGGTCCGCGCCGGCTCGAACGGCGGCCGCATTCAAATGGACGCGTTATCCGCGCGCTGGGAGCTTGTTCTTTAGTGAGGGGATACTATGGGTGGGAATTTGTCGATGTGAGAATCGATCTGTCGCTGACATCCGAATTTTGAGATTGAGTCTCAAATCGGCAAATCTTAACTCAAAATAAAACCTAAGTATGTAAAAACTCTCTACTGCACACACAAAAGCCTAAACTTATGCCTAGGTAGTTTGGGCAAGAAACAAGGTGAACAAAAATATTGTCGATGACTGGGGTGAGGGTTAATTGAGAATTAAATCACCTTTTGTACAGTAATTCCATTTTATTATACAAATTTTATTCAATTACAACCGGTTTCATTCATAATAAAATGGGGTTCCATAACGAAGTCACAATCACAACACAAAGTGTTAAATATTTAGGCTAAGCTGATTAAAAAAAAAAGAGATTTGAATTGTTACTCCGAAAAGATCTGCCCATTAACCGCAAAAAGATTGATATATCCTTTCATTTCACCTTGATATCAACAGTACTTGATGATTTTCATGAGTAACATTTTTTACAGAATTAAAAAATTGGTAGAAAGGATACATAATTAAGCCAAATTCGCTGTGTTTGTAAACCGCGGAACATGTTACATTTACCAAATATAAATGTGGTCTATCTATCGGGAAGGAGGACCCCCTGGTCCGTACTAAATATCCTACAATATTTCGACGACTCAGATATATAAGTAATCCTATTTCAATAATAGAGTTTGAGGTTGGAGTTTATTAAATGTCACATTAATAACGGGCTATGCCCATCACTCACTCCCACCGCTGCAACTCCTGTTTAGTCAGGATCTACAGAGACCATACACAGGTCCTGAATTTTCACACTCATGTACGCCCGAGGGCAAGCTAATATCGCTAAGCTAATAACTTTATCGACAAGTCCCATCACCGGCAAGGCTCAGGGTAACGACAGTACGTCTGGGAAAATAGACATTTCTAGACACTCGCAAATGCAACTTGAATTATGCAGCGGAGGTTAAGATCTGTATGTACGTACGCTCGGATTCGATATAATGGAAATGGTTCATGCGTTGACTTGTTCTAAGTGCCAGGACATGTGAAATAATTGAACAGTACTGGAGCAGTACTGTTCAGTTTCAAAATTATTTATATAGGTACCCCATCAACATGTCCCGGTTGTACTCCTAATTTAGGATGCAGGTAACAAAAACGCAGAACCGTTTATTTTTGTTATAGTAAATTGTCTATTTATTTTATACTTGTTTTTGTTCTTAATAATTATTTGATTAGGATATGTCGTTTTTAAGCGAGAGTTTCGGGTTCGAACCCAACTGCCGCCATGTACCAATGACTCTTTTCTGAGTTCTGTGCGTTAGTTGAACACTAACCGATGAATGATGAATGATGCTCTTACGGTTATCGCCATAATCTCCACGCTTGGCAGGCGGGTTGGAGATCGCAGTATTATAAATGTAACAATGGAAAGCGCTACTCCCATTTTACAACCTACGGAGCCTGTCTCGAAAACATTAGTCGCCTTGTACGACACTTATGAGTGTAGGTGGTGCTATTCTGCTCTGCCGGACACCACACGGCCTAATTTCTGCTTACAATACCTAAATCCGTATTATATATAGGTATATTTATTTAAAAGCGTCCAAGCTCATTTGTCAATTGTTATTTTTCGCTCCAATTTACTCTTGAACTACTTATTAGTTCATGTGTAACATTGCCTCTTCCCGAAAGTTGTCTGGAAGAGATAGCTTAAAGCGATAAAGCCGTCTTTGCGCGCATGTATACATATTCTTGTAAGTTATCTTGTAATATGTGTGCAATAATGAGTTTATACTTACTTACTTACTAAATATCGTTATAACTTCCTACAAATTCAACGCAATACTCCCACAACATTATAAACAGTGACGGCGAGCGTTCTGAAACCTGATGGGGTGGTTTCGGGTAAATGTTAAGAAAATAGGGGTATCTTATATCAATCTAGTGGCAACACTTGTGATGAATGCGCTCCTCGCGCTTTTAATATCTGTTTTTATTGCCAGCCTGGAGTACTTTCATAACGGCGGGGGATGCGCTAGACAGTGTGGAGAAGAGCGGTTTGTTTATCTATTGTAGTTTTAAAGAAAGCAGTAGGTACTACATTATAGTGGACGCTAAATTATAAATATATAATATAATATACTATAATATACTGAGTGGTTCAGTGGTCAACAGCCGGTCTGCCACGCAAGAGGTCCTGGGTTCGATTCCCGGCCGGGCAGAAATTGAAATGATGAATTTTAATTTCTGTTACGGGTCTGGGTGTTTTATGTATAATAAGTATGTATTTAAAAGTATATGAGTAGTTTATCAGTTATCTAGCACCCATAACACAAGCTTTGCTTACTTTGGGGCTAGATGGCGCTGTGTGTGAATTTGTCCACGGTTATTTATTTTATTTTATTTTATAAATAAAGAAAGAATGAAATAAAAACATATGCTTGGACAAATGGAGGACACAACAGATAAGTAGGTAGAGCCAATGGCCTACGACGTGAGGATGCTGAAGATAGCCCTATCAGTGCAGGAAATTAACTGAAGTTAACTTCCCAGTCGCATATCCATCAGAAAGCGGGACAGAGGACCATGGCACATGCCGGGATAAACGAAAATTCAATTCAAATAAAACCAATTATTTGAAAATCAGTATCCCATAATTTGTTAGTAAATGAACAATACCTATTGCCTGTGCTAAGTTCGTAGATAATTTTGTTATGTCGTAAGATTGATATATTCGTATAATTCCATAAAATTATTCTGTATTTAACATCATAATGTTAAATGAAAAAATAAAAAATTCTAAAAAAAATACTTGTGTCCAACATAGTCGCTTCTCTTTTTTTTTTTTTTTTTTTTTTTTGCGCCCAACGCAAAGGAAATGGGCACCCTCCGGTATAGCGGTTGGGAGGGAGGAGGTGAACTCTCATGAGTACCAGCCGGCCGGCCGGACTGGTTATGCGCGACTCGCCAAAAAAGGGACCTAGGTGCATACGTGCTAAACACCCCCTGGGAGCATCTGTAGCCATAAGGGCTTTTCAGGTTTCATCGGATCCTACACCCCGAAGGGACGGGGTGCGCTGGTCGCTTCTCGCCGTCTGTCTCTTTCTATCTATGTACGCTCAGATCTTTTAAACTACACAATGGATTATAAATGCTATTTTCAAAAAGATAAATGTATTCCAGAGGAAGGTTTATTAGGTAGGACAACACGTGAATGTCGTCGCGGCGGGCCAGGAAATAAATAACGATGAATCGGAGATATCTTTATAAAGATCAGGTTTACTAAACCCATCACGTAACAACCGCTTACCGGTTTTGATTGTGTTTTCACAGTTGCTTAGTTGTTAGTTTAGGGTCCAACTTAAAATCTATGTTTCAGCCATGTTTCATCTAATTCGGTTGAGTAAAAGCTGGATAGGTAGGGTAGGTGTACAGTTGAACCCTACCGCTACTGCACACCTACCATATAATAGTGTAGGCGTAGGATGTCACGCGAACAAAGTCGCGCCGAGTCCACTAGTAGATACAAACAAAAAAAAAAACTCAGCCAGACCACCGGTCATCAATAATCGGTACGCAGTATATGGACCACCCCTGAAATCGGTTCGCACCCGCACGCTGCCAACTCTTGCTTACTTTACGTACTTTCGGCATCTTTATTGGCTTGTTGTGTTTCTGACGTGTTATTCGCCAACGGTTGGTGTATTCCACGTTATTTTTAATAGGTACAAGTTTGCCGGAATTGTGTGAGTATCGGTGTAGTTCTGGTGGTTTTTGGTCCGGGTTTTCTTTTTAGTTATTCGTTGTCTTTGGGAAGTTTTTGAATGGTTGTTGAGCGTTGGCCAGCGGGTGAAGTTTTTTTAAATGGTTAGACAAGCTAAGTTTATTTGACGATTTGAATGGTTCAGATAGTTAACATGCCGTCTGCCATTTGAGGTCCCGGGTTCGATTCGTCACCGGACAGAAATTAAAACGATGAATTTTAATTTTTTTTTACTCAAGTCACGTTGCTAAATTATCAAAACACCGTTAAAACCCCCGGTTGTCCGAGTTCAATATTATTTTGTGTTTATGTTTGATATAATAGCACTAAATTGCGCCATAAGTATGTTAACGATTAGAAAAACTCATTTTTTTTTAATGTCACCTGGAAAGCCTCTAATTTTTATTTTCGGCATGAAAAACAATATTTTTAATGGTAACACCGAAAACGAACGGTCCGAAAATTAGGAAAATCAGCGTCATGCATCAAAGTCATTTTGATGCATGATTGCATTGAGACATAAATAAAATTATAAAATATATTGTGTAATTTTTCTTCTCAATGACGTAGGACCTACGGCTCCTCCCATTCTATTAGACAATACCTGATTGTTACATCTTTGTCACAAAAACAAAAAACACTTCCTAACCGTCGCAAAACACTAGCGCCTAGTAATTTCTACATTGCAAACAAATGCGGGCCTCTGCTCGAATTAAGCATAAATGGGATACCTAAACAAACCTTATTATATCCGGCTCCTTTAGGAGGGGAGCGATAATTGCGCCCCACCCTTTGTTTGAGGCGTCGGTAGTCAAACTATTGGGAGCGCGCACCCCCTGGATGTTCTTTCTCTAAGTTTGCAGGGGTGCGATTGCTTTGCGATACTATTGCGAGAAGATGGCAATATATTGACATCGTTTAGTTATTTTATTAATTGACATGTGAAATCACGCATCGTATCCAGTTTTCCGTCATTTCTGAAAAAGGCGTTAATGCGTCAATAAACTCTTTCGAAAAGACTCTCCTGAGGGCTGAGTGTAAGTTTTGCTTCGGTTTTACTTTACTATTGCGTTTGCGTTACGTTAAAATTAGTATAGAAAAAACTAGCGCCATCTAGTGGTACGTAAATGAAGTTTTTTCTTCATACAAAATTTCGACGTAACCGCAAACGCGATGGTAAAGTAAAACCGAAGCAAAACTTACACTCAGCCCTCTGAACGATGAAAATAGGACGTATAATAACGTTTTTCGTTTCCAATTCGCTACCATTTCGTTGCCACTTCTGACAAAGCCCCGTGGGGTTTCGCATACGCCAGTTTGAGATCCACAGCCTTAATACAGGGAAAACGCGTCTCCGGCTCTGGCTGCTGTTTTCAACCATTGACATGGCCGAATTGGCGATATCATCTGGTCCCTTTGCTTCGGGGGGAGCTGCTTCGGTGGCCTAGTGGCTAGTGAGACGAGAGGTTCAGAGTTCGATACCCAGTGACGCCGTTATCTTTTCCAAATCATCTTATTTCATCCAAAAAGTGAGCTTCAATATTGAAGTTCGCATCAAAACAGTTACCGTAGTCAGTTTTCTCTAATTTCTGAAATGCACAAATAAGGGGGTGGCCTTGTGGCTAGAGGGTAGGCCTGGAGAGGTTCAGGCCTAGACAGGTTCAGGCCTAGGCAGGTTCAGGCCTAGACAGGTTCAGGCCTAGACAGGTTCAAACCTAGACAGGTTCAGGCCTAGACAGGTTCAGAGTTCGATGCCCAGTGCCGCCATGTACCAATGACATTGTACTCATTAAATCCGGTTTAGCAGTTTAGGAAATAATTGAGTGGATTAGGATAGTAAATTCTGTCGGAGGATTTCCATTTTTACCCGCCGCAAAAAGGGGTGTGTATCTGTGGCGTTGTGGCTTCTGTGGCATCGTAGCTCCCGAACGGATGGATCGATTTGGAAACGGTTTTCTCTATTTGAAAGCCAGTTTGATCGAGATGGTTCTTAGCTTTGTTTCATTAAAATCGGTTAAGTAGTTTAGGTAATATTTGGATTTAAGTAAACTTGGTCGCGGGTTATTCGACTTTTTGTGTTGGTTAGGTTATAATTGAAAAATAATGAATAATATGCTTGGACAAATTCACACAGCGCCAAAGTAAGCAAAGCTAGTGTTATGGGTGTTAGATAACTGATAAACTACATACTTACGAGTACTTACGTCGCTGGCTCAGCGACCCGAAGTGGATCTTGGCCTCCGACACAAGAGTTCGTTATCTGGAGTTCGCGCAGGTCTTTCCGATAAACTACTTCCATAATTAAAAAAAAATACATTCTTATTAATAGTACCTACACAGACCCGCAACGGATATTAAAATTTTTCATTTAAATTTCTGCTTGGCCGGGAATCGAACCCGGGACCTCTGCGTAGCAGACCGGCATGTCAGTTATAGTTTACAATCAATCAAACACCTACCTAATTAGCGTTTTCTAGTGCGCCAGCACGTATATCAGTAGCTACTGTGCCGGTAGAACGTTATAGGAGTACCAGGTACGTGACAGATCAAGATCGTTAAATATTAATATTGGGTCGTTATCTATGAAGTTGGCGTTTTCTTGCAAGTATATATTTTTAATTGTACATAACATATCTAAACACTTCGTGGGGGTATGACAGTATACGTGGGGGTCGTACAAGGCGACCAATGTTTTCGAGGCAATACTTCTAAAGTCTCCGTGGGCTGGAAAATAGGCAGCAACGTTTACCATTGTTATATTTATAACACTGCGATCTCCAACCTGCCTGCTAAGATTATGGCTAAACCTCCCCTTTTGTGGGAGAGGCCCTTAGTCCTGCAGTGGACTGTTATGGGCTTACCACCTCCACCCAGGGTCCTATCGATCTCTCGGTCATACGGACCGCGTCAGACCTAATCACGGGTGATACGCGCGCTTCCTTGCCGGTGTCTCTTTGGGCGTGCGCACTTCTTGACACCCACAAATCCAGTGCTGTGATGATGATTATTATTATTGCTAATCTGATCTCTCTTTGCCTGCAGAGGGTGCCGATGCGCTGGTGAGCGGCATGCAGGGCGGCGCGGCGCCCGCCGCGGACGCGGGCGTCGACCAGGCGCAGTTCGAGGCGGACAAGCGCGCCGTCTACAAGTAAGTGGATTCATTATCGTCAGAATCAATGTTTCTTTATCTGGACACAATGGCGATGGATGATACGACTGAATCGCGCCCGACAATAGCAGACAAAGCTGGATTGCGCCCGACAATGCTAAACAGACCCAGACGCAACCGACAATGCCAGGCAAAGCTGGAACGCGCCCAACAATGCTAAATAGAGCCGGACCGCACCCGACAATGCCAGACAGAGCCGGACCGCGCCCGAGAATGCCAGACAGAGCCGGACGCGCCCGACAAACCGAGACAAAGCCGAAAACACCTGACAATGGCAGACAGAGACGGACGTGCTCGATAATGCCATATAGAGCTGGACCGCATCCGACGATGCTAGATAGAGCCGGACCGTATCTGACAATGCCAGGCGAAGCCGGACTGGAACCGACAATGCCAAGCAGAGCCGGACCGTGCCCGACAATGTCTAGCAGAGCCGGATCGCTCCCGATAATCAGACAGAGCTGGAAACGTCCGACAATGCCTGGTAAAGCTGGTCCGCGCCCGACAATGCCAAGCAAAGCCGGACCGCACCCGCGCCGTGGATCTGCACTGCGCAGATGCGAACTGCACTGGCCGCTTCGGATTCGGTGGAATAACGTGCAAAAGGGATTTGTAACCCGCAATTCATAGCAGCTAAGTTGCAGAGCCTCGAGCATTGGCGTAGAGTTGCCCGTCTGTCGGTCTTCTATTGGTTACATTTCGGAGAGTGTGCGAACTAGTGCGAAGCAGTTGCATGAGCACCGCTATTCCCGGCACCGCGCCGCCACCGGGAATAGCGGTCCGTGCGGACGTTTCATCCTTATGTTGTGGATCTATCCGCACAAATCACTTTGATTCAACTCAACACAATGGGATCCGATGGAATACAGCCAATCTTAGACCATCTGAAAGGAGATCTTAGGAGGCATTAATGAGTATATATACTTAATTAAATTTCTAGAAGCTATCAGCACCCGAGCAGTCAAACCCAGCTTTTAGGGCCTGCTTTCTTGCTCATTCTCCTCCACTTTACCAGGTCTACAGTATCCTCTCTTCTCTCCTTGATTCTACTTAGCTTGAAAATGTTTAGGTAAATATCAAACTTAAAATTACAGAATTTATTAACAACTCATAAAAAATAGTTAGGTATGTCTATTTAAATAGAAATATGACGTATCCTCGTACATATTCAATTCGAATATTTTAGAGGCTATAATTATCCGCAATAAATACGTCTAATCATAAACTTAATGTCTAATTTATTACAATTTAGTGCCTGGTTAATTTGCATAATCATTTAGTTAATTGCAAAAACATGAGAGGCAAAGTTGTTGAATAATAAAATTACGACGTAAGGAGGAGCGGTGGCCGAGTGGTTGAAGTATCCGACTCGTAAGTTTACATCCCGGGAAACTAATAGGTTCGGAAGAGTTGATTGTTTACAGAGATCCGAACTGCGCGCTGGTGAAAGCCGCTGAGAACGGCTAGTGGCTTTATATTATACTTTTCGATGTGATGTGATGTTACTTAAGTTATACCCATCTCACAAGGTGGTTTATGCGACGACTCATCCAAAAATGTCTAGAAATATTATTAGCCTATTCTAGACCCCGTTAATCTGTCCAGATTAGATTATTGTTACGTTAAATTTAGTTGTCTGAATGTGCAGGTTTCATCACGATGTTTTTTTGTTATTGTTTTGAGGCGGGCAACGCATTGGTGGCACCCCTGGTGTTGCTGATGTCCATAGGCTGCGGTGACCACTTTCCATCAGGTGGCCCGCATGCCTGTTTGTCTGCCGTATTACATAAAAAATAAAAAATGTGTTACCTCATCGTAAGAGCATCGGTATCTTTATTGTACACTAAATTATTAATAGTACAGTAGAAATAGATGTATGAAGGTGGACTTAACTCTACAAGAGATATCTTCCAGTCAACTTTGCCGTGTGTTACGAAAGTAATAAATACGGCAAGGCAGTAGTGTGTAATAAAAAATATTATAAAATATAATAAACGGTTAGTGTTCAGAAAAGAGTCATTACCAATTGGTTTCGAACCCGTTAAGTCTCGCTTACGAGACGGAATTGTACACCCAGCTATCCGCACGAGCCTCTTTGGCTCGACTTTTATAATGCGTACGGCTAAGGAGTGGAACGAGTTGCCTGCAAGTGTGTTCCCTGATCAATATAATCTGAACGCCTTCAAGGCTGCAGTGAATAGGCTGTTCCAAGACGGGCATGCTCCATCTTCGGCCGTATCGTCTTACCAACAGGTGAGATGGCGGTCAAGTGCTTGTCTTGTATAATATAAAAAAACATTAGGCCACAGTTGGTCGTGTTTGCCCGTGCCCGTGCCATTGGCCGTGTGGTGTCCGGCAGAGTAGAATAGCACCAACCCCTTACACTCATGGGTGTCGTACAAGGCGACTAATGTTTTCGAGGCAAAAGATCAAGAGTCTCCGTAGTCTGGAAAATGGGCAGCAGCATTTTCATTGTATTATTTAAACACTGCGATCTCCAACCCGCCTGCCAAGCGTGGAGATTATGGCAATAACCTCCCCTTTCGTGGTAGAGGCCCTAAGTCCTGCAGTGGACTGTTACGGGCTGTTGATTAGGCCACAGACGCATCATAATATTCCATTCCATTCCAGACACCCGCTCTTCCCGCTGCTGGCGCTCCTGCTGGAAAGATGCGAGCAAGCCACAGCTGGCTGCGAGCCCGTCGCAGCAGAGGCCTTCGGTGCTGACCTGCAGGCCTTCGTGCAGCACCAGCGGAGGGATCACAGGCCCTTCCTCGCTGACGAGCCGGAGGTGGATGGGCTCATGATTAAGAGCATACAGGTGGGTGGCTAACGAAAAGTAGATAGATAGATAAGTTCTTTATTGCATTAAAATAATAATTACATTAAAAAGTTCCGACAAAAACCATAACTAGTTGTGAGCAAAGGCGTCCTTGTTGCTGCAAGCGATCTCTACCGAGCAACCTTTGTCTAAAGAACCGCTTAATACACAGGCAAGTCAACAACACGGACTTATACTAGCGAACTTACACCTAATACAAAGTACAAATAAACATCTACATGCCAATATACACATAACAAAACTAAAATATATGGACAATACACCTACACAAACTACATAAAAAATAGCCAACATGGGACATCAATACTCATTTGCCAGCTGAGAGGAGATGCGTGCACAACTTTGCTTTAAAGGAGTTGAGTGATTTAGAGAGTCGAATCTCTTGGGTAATTAGGTCCACAAGACGGTAGCTTTCACAATGAAGGACTCTTTAAAATAACCATATCGTGTAAACAAGTATCTGTTGATTTTTTTTGCGTCTACCGCAAAGTGTATATATATGGCACCCTCCGGACTTTCGAGACAGGGAGACAGTACGCGCGGCCGCCGGCTGGCTATGCTGGACTTGCAAGAGAAATCTAGGCGCCTACCAGCTGAACTGTGCCTAGGGAGTACTTATAGCTGGAAAGGCTTTTTAGGTTTCATCGAATCCGACACCCCATAAAGATAGGATGCGCACAATCTGTTGATTGTCGGAAGTAGTATTTATGACACGGAAGTTGGCACACTTCTCTAGCGCAATGTAGGAACGGTCAACGCCATCTATGTGCGGATGCTTGCCAACCTTGTGTTCGTGTACTCGTAATGTGAGTATTGTTGAGTTTCCCTATTGGAGCGATAGATGTCGCTACACCCAGAGAGTTGTAAATGATACGGAGTAATACTCATGAGCACACGTAACGCTTATCTAGGCTGATAATTAAGAGCGTATAGGTGGGTAGGCTTACGAAAGGTAAATCCCCACAATCCTATCGCACTATTACTCATTGCAATCAGAAATAGTGTGATAAGAGTTCATTGTGTTGAGTTGTTTGTTGTATGTATTAAAATTATATTTCCAGGTGCTCAGGATCCATCTCCTGGAGCTGGAGAAGGTGCAGGAGCTATGCCGCGACTTCTGCGGCCGGTACATCGCCTGCCTGAAAACGAAGATGCAAAGCGAAAATCTGTTAAGGACGGACTATACTGGAGGTGATGTATTGATTAGAAATTAAATATTTTAAATTGATATAATATTGGAAAGGTACAGCGCGTAGTCAACGCGTAGCCACGGCGTAGTCACGGCGTAGCCAACGGGTAGACACCGAGTAGCCACCGCTTACCCACCGGGCAGACACCGCATAGCCAACGGGTAGACACCCAATAGCCACCACTTAGATACCGGATAGACACCGCGTAGCCACCGGGTAGACAACGAATAGCCACCGCGTAGCTACTGGGTAGACACAGCATAGACAACGAGTAGCCACCCACCGGGCTGACACCGCGTAAAGACTGCGTAGCCACCGCGTAACCACCCAGTAGCTACCGCGTAGGCACTGGGTAGACACTGCGTTGGCACCGCGTAGGCATCTAGTAGTAACCGCGTAGCCTCGGCGTAGCGAACATGTAACACATAGGGTAGTAACCGCCTTGTCAACGCGGAGCCATCGCGGATTTCGATATTTTAAATTCACTTTGAAACTACTGATTAATTATAACCTAACCCAACCTTTAAAAACACCTTTTTATTTATTATTTATTTGTATTTGTGTTTCAGGCGGCGTAGAAAGCAACAATAACCTCTCCGGTACATTGGACGACCATTCCAGCACCTCCAACTCGCCTCAGTATCAGGTAAATGGAATATTAAATAATTAAATTAAAATAAATATGCTTGGACCAATTCACACAGCGCCATCTAGCCCCAAAGTAAGCAAAGCTTGTGTTTATGGGTGTTATATTTCTTGAATTTTTAGAAAACAGGTGGCGCAGCGGCGATGGTGTAGTACATTTTTAGACCCGGCCTGTAAAGCCCTTTCATATGATTCTAATAACGAAGGTTTCTAAAAAAAATGTAATTCCAACACAAAAATTTGATGACGTCATCACTGGTACATGGGAATATTTTAAGAACTACCGCTCAAAATGATTCATCATCATCATCATCTTGGCGTTAAATACCGGTTGCACGCCCGCGCAACACGCGGGGGCCCGGGGTCCGCCTTCATACTCTTCCTTGTCCACTTGCTCGGTCTTCGGCATCCTCAGTGGTGAGTCCGTTGGCACGCATGTCACTCTTGACGACGTCCAGCCATCGCTTCTTGGGTCGGCCAAAATGGCCGCTCAAAATGATTGTTTTAATCTAAAGTACCCGTGTACCAAACGGCTATCCTGTACATCAATTTGCGGTTTTCTATAAATTTTTACATTGTACACCGTCACATCACACATCACACATCACAGCCCGTAACACTGCAGGACTTATTGCGTCTCCCACGAAAGGAGAGGTTATTGCCATAATCTCCACGCTTGGCAGGCGGGTTGGAGATCGCAGTGTTTAAATATAACAATGGAAAACGCTGCTGCCCATTTTCCAGCCTACGGAGACTCGATCTTTTTTCTCGATAACATTAGTCGTCTTCTCCGACACCCACTAGTGTAAGGGGTTGGTGCTATTCTACTCTGCCGGACACCACACGGCCGACTACACACCGTCAACTACATGCCAAACCCGTCCCACCCTTAGTCGCCGCCGTCGACGGCGCTGTCGTACCCGGCGCCGTTCCCCGCGGCCGCGCACCCCGAGATGCCGTTCGCGGCCGCCCCCGCCGCCGCCGCGCCGCTGCGGGAGACGCGTGAGTTGGAACACTTTATTTATTTATCCATTATAACTTTATGCACAAAGTACAGTGGCGGACTTAAAGCTACAATAGCCTTATCATACCAATCAACCAGGATATACTAAGCTTAAGAAAGGTAGGCAGTGCAGGAATAAAACTACATGCGTAAAGAGGAGGGATACATATTTATACAACTATAGACTTGAAATGCATACTAAATACAAATAAAGAAACTATGAAGTACACAAAACTAAGTAGGAAATAATGGACGCAGTTATTTTTTACCCATATATAAATGGATCATGTGATAATCGCTGAGAACAAACAAAACGTAAGGCAAGTGGGATTCACATTAGACAAAGTGAAGAGAAAAGAGTAAAGTTTAAAGTTTATTATATCTTCTATCTCTCTATCTTGATGACAGTCCACATTTTCCGCATCCACTACCTTTAAGTCGTTTCACGGACGGTACGTTGACGGCAGTCGTCGACGTGCTGACAAAGACATTGTGGACAAAGTGCCGTCCGTGTAAAAGCACGCTTAGGTTGATGTCCTGAACGAGAATGATAGTGTTCCATCAGGTGGCCAACCTGACAGCCGAATGAAAAAATTATTAGCGCAGGGCAGTGTTCTTGGCACAATTACTTTCTGTTTAGAAGTATCATCATTATCACCGTCATTTCGTATCCCGCAGTTGAGCTTAACCCTCCTACACATAAGAAGTGTTTTAAACTATTGCCTATTAAAAGCTGGTGCCTTGTCGGGTGCAATTGGGTTTTTGGACGTAAAGAGTGAGTTGCTACTATTATGACTCGCTTCTTACGACACCTGTAAGTGTAAGGAGAAGATTTTTTCGCCAGAACAGGAGCTCACATAACTGTTATATCCCTGGGCCTAATTTTCGCGCTGTGACATCTCGCATTCAATGTTTTTCTAGCCACATATCTCCTAATTAATAATAAGTAATATTATTAATGACATTAAAATGTCTATAGCAGACAAAAATATTTGCTCAACTATCTTCGACAGTCGTTTATTGTCGAGGATCAATTTCAGTGATGTTTTAATACAGTTTTTTGGCAAAAGAATATGTCGAATTTGAGATGTCACAGCTTTACCCTTATTTATTACAAATTGTATTTGAGAGTGCCTCAAGGAAGTGTTCTTGGTACCATATTGTGTGAATGTGTTTTCTGATTACAAATAAATGAATACATGTATTTTACGTTACAGCATCGTTAATAGTCCAAGGCTCCACGCCCATAGGACAAATAGGCGCGGGCCTGCTGCCGACTGATACCTTCACAGGTTAGTGTTGATATTTAGAAACTGTTTCTGTTTCTTCTGTGATTCTGTTTTACAACCTACTGATGAGTTCCAGATATCTTATTTGGCAGATATCTGTGATGCCGTCGCCTTCTTTTTAGTACATAACGAAAGATACGGCTATATATGGAACTAAGTTATGGAAAATTTATCTAAGTAGTAAATACTAGTTTGCATAGTAGCTGTAATTTATTACCTAACTTGTGCAACGCATTAGTTTTTAACTGTAATGTTGTTTGTACAAAGTATGAATAAAATAAATAAATAAAATTAAATAAGAAGGTGGTAAAACAGGCCCTTTTACTTATGAACGGTAGCTATTTTACAAAACTTGTAAATGGTAGATCCTTTTAAGGGTATGTTCCGGGTTTCCTACCGCGTACTTTTGTTGACGAGTAGCCCGATATTTCGACGCAGTTGCATGCATCGTGGTCACGGGACGACTCAACTAACCCTTAAAATGTGTGATAATAACCGTGATAGTTTAAAATATTATGGTAGATCCTTTATGTCGCTGTCAGTGTCGCTTTGCTTGATGACAACATAATTATTTATTAATTTTTTTGTTCTCTTAGCTTGTTTTGTTCGGTATACTGACCTTACATATATACTCCAGAGGTTTTCGATATAGACGCCAATATTATTCGGATTTTTCGGGTACGAATGATCGAATACCTAGTTGTATTAGACCTTACATATTTACTTAAGAAATTATGAACCCGAAGATTTCGACATTGACGCCAACATGATACTTTTTCGGAATTTTCGGGTTACGAATTATAACTTTCCTCTCCTAACTTACCCCCTCCGCTTTCCCTTTTAGGAGCGAACTCCAACAACTCGTGCTCGTCCGTTTCGGGCTCCCCGCCACCCGACGACGATGGCGAGGAAGGCGGCAAACGCGGCGTGTTGCCACGGCACGCCACCCAGGCCATGCGCGCCTGGCTGTTCCAGCACCTTGTGGTGAGTAGAATATTTTCGGGTCTTTCGGGTTTTTGGGTTTTAGATATGTGTGGTTAGTCGGGCTTCCGGAAACCCAGTTTGTCGGGTTTTCGGGTTTTTCGATTTGTCGAGTTTTTGGGATTGTCATCATTGTTGGGTTGGGTGGGTTTCGCGGGGTTTATTGAATGAGATTTTTGGGGTCTAAGAGTGACCCCTTGCGATTTTGTCCGTGGGGGTGTCACCGGGCCCCCAACTAGTGTTCTTCGGTTTCCGGCTCTCAGTCGGGCGACGACGAGGGAGAGGAAGGCGGCAAGCGCGGGGTGCTCCCACGGCATGCCACGGAGGCTATGCGCGCCTGGCTGTTCCAGCACTTCGTGGTGAGTAAAATATTTTGGGTTTTCGGGTTTTGCGGATTTATGTTGTTAGCAGTGATTTTGTTGGGTATGTGTGATGTCGGGTTCATCGGGTTTCCGGGGTTTACCAATGTCATCCATAAATTACCGTAATGGGCTCCTAGACTGCAAGTTTGAAAAGTAGTTCGTCTTGTCTTCCAACAGCCGATTTAACAGTACAGAGTGGGTGATGATGGCGACCTGGAAGCTAGTCACAATTTACTTGGAATTTCTCTGTACGGCTCCGACCTTATAAGAAATCGATGGCATGACGTCTGCGTGCTACTGCCAAATCGCTGTGTTGTAGAAAATGATTTGGTCCTTATGAAATTGGCGTTTTGTATGGCGAAAACGACAGAAACTGTAACTTTCAGACAAGCAACTTTTTTTTTTTTTGAAAATGTCCAATCGAATTACAATTAAACTTCGTAGCTATATTCAGATAACTTCAATACCCAATATTATTGGCCATCAGTTTGTCACTGCGCAGAATAAAAAACACAAAAGGCTTTGTTTTAGATGTAGGTAAGCATAATGTAATATATCTCCCCCAGCACCCGTACCCCACCGAGGAGGAGAAGCGGTCGCTGGCGGCGGCCACGCGGCTGACGCTGCTGCAGGTCAACAACTGGTTCATCAACGCGCGGCGCCGGATCCTGCAGCCCATGCTGGACTGCGCCGACAAGCCAGGTAAGCGACATCTAGCGCTGCAATAGGGAAACTCAACAATACTCTCCGCACATAGATGGCGCTGTCAAGCCAGGTGACATCTAGCGTAGCGACATCTAGCCCTCTAATAGGGAAGCTGACGCTGCTGCAGGTCAAGCCGACGCCGACAAGCCAGGTTAGCGACATCTAGCGGTCAATATAGGGAAACATAGGGAAACTCAAGTGTCACATAACGAGTACACGGACACAAGGTTGGCAAGCATCCGCACATAGGTGGCGCTAACAAGCCAGGTGGGTAGCGACATCTGTAGGTCCAATAGGGAAACTCAGAAATACTCACATTACATTAAAGAGGTTCATCAACACTCATCGATGCTGGACTGCGCTGACAATCCGGGTAAGTAAAAGAAAAAAGCAAAAGAGCCACCGGCAAGTAAGCGTGCGCATCATGACAAGCCAGGTGGGTGGCGACATCTGTCGGACCGATGGGGAAACCTCAACAATTGTCACATTAGACGGAGTACACGCACATAAGGTTGGCAAGCAGCGGAGTAGATGGCGCTGACAAGCCGGGTGAGTAGCGACATCTAGCGCTGCAATAGGGAAACTCAACAACTCATATTGCGAGTACAGGGACACATAGATGGCGCTGACAATCCAGGTACCCATACTTGCCTCAGACCAAATCACTCATCATCTTGGCGTTAATGTCCCGGTTGTGCTCTCGCGCACGAGGTCCGTCTTGACCATGATCCAGGGTTTGACAGATCTATTACTATACTAGTTACACTAACTGATAGTACGCTAGTATATTATAATATGTACACAAATAGTAGCCAATCACGTGAGATTTACCATTTTAATCTAAATCGTTTGATTGTCGTTCATCAGGTGGCAAGAAAAGTAAAAACGGATCATCTTTGAGCAAGAGGTACTGGCCGGACGCTCTCTCCAACGCACAGTTTACTGCAGGTAAAAATATACACACTATAATAAAAATATACATATATGTCGCAGCAAGTGGTATGTGGTGCCGCCACCTAAAAGAATAGCACCACTCCATCTCTTGTGTCGTAAGAGGCGACTAAGTGAATGACCCGAAAGATGGGCAGCAGCATCTTTTTGGGTACATTTACAGCGATCGCCAACCCGCCTGCCAAGCGTGGCGATTATGGCAACCCAGATGGCGCTGTGTGAATTTGTCCACGAATATTTATAGTAGCTTAACTTAGGTTATCGGTCTCGCAAGCGTGCAGCTAGCCCAGGGGCCCAATTTTTAAAGCGCGAGCTCTAGCGTGCGCTACCCATCTCTTTCATACTCGTTCTAAGTTGCTAGATATAGAAAATACAGACATTAGAAGGCGAGCTCTCGCGTGGATGCGAGCAAAATCGATAATAAAAGTTAAGCAACAGACGCTGATACAGACTGGATGGGTGACCCCTGGCTTCCGTTTATAAATAGTTATAACATCAAAGTTATTCTAATTTCCTTACTAATTAAAAAATACTTCCCCAGGACTCCTCTCTTCATCGGAAGACGAGGAGCAAGAAGGCGATCAGTCCGAGAACGAACCAGATCAGACTGACGACACCTCCGATCACTACCCTCCCTTACAGCAGAGCATGCATTGAGGAAATTGATAAATAATCCAACAGATGTTGATTGAAACGTTGGGCCTAATATTGACCCTTGAGGTACACCTTTGAATTTGATATTATTGTCCAACAGATGGCGCGCTACACATTTTGTAGTTTTCCCTTAGCGCTACCCTTAAATTGAAAAGTATGGAATTCTGTTTAAAATGTTATTTTTACCAACGTAAAATGTAACTTCATCTGTAATTGTGTTGGACCTAACATTGACCCTTGAGGTACACCTTTTGATTTTGGTATTTTCTTTGAGAACTTTTTGTTGTAATTTATGAATGTGACCACGTATTCCGCCAATGATGAGACGACCTTCGACGTACTCCAGATAAAAATCGCTTTTTATCAAACAAGTTATGTGGATTTTTTACATTGTGTATCTTCGACTGCGCTGTTATATATAAATACTGTAACTACGATTTATTTTTAAATAGGTAAATAAACCGTGTAAGAGTTTGTTTACAAATATCCCGATTTAAGGTGGTACGATTTTCATACAAATTTTATGTAAAATTTGATCGACTTTCCTTCAAGAGTTTGATTTTTCTAGTCTAATGTTTTTGCAATTGGCCGTTGATAAATTTGTCTTTATTATAAATCATTAATCATAGAAACCCAATTTACTAAGAGTATAAACCATAATAAAATTACTAAACACTCAAAGGAATGACAAAAGAAATTTAGTATGGGTATCGAACCACCTTAATATCAATTTTTACTCTTGAAACGTCAATGGACGTCGTAAAAATATAAAAATAGTCATAAACAATTTAATACCATGACAGTCATTTTCCTTACCCATTTCATCGATACTCATAGGTACCATTATTAACTAACTTAAGTTATTTCGTTAGAAGCTGCGTCTACGTTTGCGATTGAGAGAGACATCTCATCCAATTGGTAACCAAGGCAACTACCCAAGTGTAAAGTGTTGCAAGTGTAGAAATTTGCTTTTTAATTTTTAAATTGCAAATTTTAATATAAAAAAAGAAACGATTTAAATGTGAAATGCTTAAATCTAAAAAAAGTTTTAGCGGAAAGTATTGAAGCCTCAAGATAGAGGTTCTGAATGTGTTGTGCATTTTTACTGGACTGGGTTGCATTGAATTATAATTATGACAATAGAAGCACTGTCAAATTCGAAAAAACAACATTTATGCATATTGGTGCGTGATATAAGTATGTAAATAATTATTTTTTATTAGGAACTGAATGACGTTGAATGTAATGTCAATGATGAAAGAATGAGCGAATTTTTTTTAGAAATGATGACGAAAAATAACGATTTAAAAAATATAAAAACTTTGAACGTAAATATTATCATACAATAATAATTATACGCTAAGTGTCACAAAATGTTATTTTCTATTATATAAAAGACATATTATACCTACTGAATAGTATACTGTAATTTTTAAGTATTATAGAATAGAAACATGTATACGTAAACCATACCTCAATATTTTAAATTTTTAACAATAATTCCTACTAAAATTATCGTCATTAGTAATTGGATTATCAGGCAAGTCTCAAAAATTTTAACATTGAGTTTCATTTCGCTCAGTAAAATATAGAAATAATATTGGTTTTATAAAGACAGTTGTTGCTTATTTTTTGTTATTAATGTAATAAAGGGTGTCATTTGAGTAGATATCTTATATTTATTTGTATCATTGTAGAATCTTCACAATGGAGTCTTCCACGAAATAATGTTTAATTAAAATATTAAACTTAAATATAAGACTTTTTTGAGACTTGTCCCTTACGTTGCATTAGTGTTATTTTTTTAAAAAGCTTTCTAAAGTGATTTCTTACTGATAATAAAAAGTTGGCTTACAATTTTTTCTGCAATTTACGCAAGTGTTCGTCAATTTTTATATCTGGTTGTGAATAAAAACCTTATTCTTTTTTTTTTAATTATTATACACTTCCTAAATAGCCGACTGAAATAACCGAAATAGTGTATAAGGATATTTTTACCACGAAAAATACTATAGCAAACCGTCCACAGAATGAGAATTGTATTTATTTAAACTGTAAAATAATAAGTTTTATATACTCATTGTATGTAATTATTTTTTAATTTTCTTTTAAGGCAGCCATATTAGGGGTTAAATGTTATGTAAGTATAATATTCGGTTCGAGTTAAAAGTCGATAAATTTTATGCCGATTTTAATCAATAATTATGTAGGTAATTAAAATAAAAAGTTCTGTAGGTGCAAAATATTACCTGCTTTATAATATCTTATATTTTTTTCCATCGCCGAAATTTATCGACTTTTATCGAACGACTTTGGAATCTTAATCGATTATACGACCTAAATTATATGACTCCATTGAAATTTGTATACTCTTGAAAACTGTTTTGATTCAAAATTGTATACGCCAGAAGTATTAATAATAGTGTTCGACATTTTTTCAAAAATTAGGTGTAAATTGGGAGGAAATTCGCATCATGAATGAAATTTCTACATTAGCTAGGATCGATGTGTTATTTTTTACTTAAAAAAATGATTAAATAAGTTTTATTTGCGGCATTGTGTGATAAAGGGTCGAAAATATTTTTTTTACGTTGATTACACATTCTTGTTATGTTTAAAGGGTAATTTAGAAACGTCAATACTAAGACAAGTCATAAAATCATCGGTTTTTTCATAACAAAATGTGAAGTTAATGTAATATTGAGCAGTTGGGAGAATGGCCATTTTTATTGTTATTTTTCTCAATAAAATGTTGTTCTTCAGCTCCTTTTACGTTTTCAAAAACAACTGGCAAATAGATAACTAAAAAAATTTTATCAAAAAATAAAACCTGCTTAGAATTAAGCTGTTTGAAAAATAAAAAGGGTCGTTCGGCGAACTGTGAAAAAAAATTCCCAATATCATGAATGCCAGTGATTCTGTTATACGATGAAACGGATATACGTAATTGGTATGGTGAAAAAAAAGATTTTTATATTAATTATTAAAAAATATAACTGTACGTATACCTACTGTAGGAATAAATTTGTAATTTAAACAAAAATATTTTAAAACTATCTGTGACTTAGAATAAAAAGTATAATTGTAATGCAATTTTTTACGGTACTCTAGGGCTTGTTAAAGGTTTTTTTAATTGAAGTGTTTTTTATTCTAAGGCACGAATGTACTATAGTGAAAAAATGTCCAGTTTCTAGTATACTATAGTTTATAGTTACCCGTCTTTGCATATGCTCCCGGGTACAATCTGTGCTTCATTATAGCTATTGTAAGTCAAGTTTCCAGTTATACATACCTGTAATATGGCATAATATTTTGCTAGTCAAATAAAATACTTTTTAGGCTCGATTTCGATGTTTTATTTATTTTAAGGCTTCGCTTCTCGTTTTACAACGAAAGATAAAATCTTTTTATTTGTTGAAGCGTACTGACAATCCTCCGCATTAATAGATCATATCAATTAATAGTTATATTAACTATTTTACTATAAAGATTGATGTGATAGCGGGCAGGGCATATGTGAGCTATGGCTCATGGTCGATGGGACAGTAAAGTTCTCGAGTGGCGACCCCGAACCGGAAGACGCTGCGTGGGTAACCCCCCACAAGGTGGACCGACGACCTGGTAAAATTCGCAGGTACCAGCTGGATGCGGAAGGCACAGGCCTTTGTGAAGATCTCTGGGGGAAGCCTATGTCCAGGTGTGAGCTTCCAGCTGATATGATGATGATAATAATATGATATAGCTTTGATCGGACAGAACAATTTACTTCTCTAAAATAAAAAGAAACTGTCTAAATCTAAACCACTATAAAAAGTTCTGAAGATCTCGAAATAAAAAGCATTTTTTTCATATTGTGTTCGACCAATATTTTTAATTGTAAACAATTTTTAGATACAAAAAACCTTACTAACAATATTTACAACCTTAGAAGCTAAAATACAAAAATAGTCCTTATAGTAAAACCCTTTTAATATAAAATTTATATAATGGAATGTATTTGAATCCGATTTCCTATACAATATAATATATTATGTAACAGTAAGTTTAATTTCATAATAATTATTCATAAAAAATACAAGAAAAGTCTTGGATATTAAAGCTTTTCAATGAGCCGGTGCTATTCAATATCTACATTTTAATATTATAGATTTTTAAATTCTATTATTTATGTAGCTGGTGTAATCCATTACTGTAGTTTACAAAAACATCATGAGCTTCGCAAATTTTCATTGTAAATTACCTAATTACATCAAATTAGGCAGTAATTGTTTTAATTTATTTTAATTATCTACAATTAAAAATAATTAAAACCCTGATTCTTATTTAATCAATAATAATCGTCAATAATTACGTATACTTATTATCTCAAAGAGTTTGAGATAATATTTCATTGATAATCACCATTTTTATCCTCAGATATATTGACGTTTTCAATTAATTCAGAAGCGGTCCCTTTTCTAATTATTTACTAAATTTACATTGAGCAAATACCAAATAAAAATAGATACATCCTGCAACAAGTCTAGACTATTTATTCGGAATTTTAATAGAACAAGTTGGAGTACAGGTTGACCAAAAAGAGAAAAAAAAACTTTCTTTAAAAAAAAGAAAAAATGATGGTCTACCAAAAGCGTTTGGTCACACTGTAAACGCATGCCGTGGACTTGTTGCACCTATATTAAGTTTCATTTCGTATCTAAATTCTTAGTCCAATATAAAAGACGAATAATTTAACTTTTATGTTATTATGAATAACACAAACGTTTCCCTTTATAAGTTAACTAATTTCCATTTGTACAATTATAAAATTAGGACTAGTCTACAAAGTCTAATTCGATTTAAAAAATATACCTACACCTACGTACTTACCTTTTTGTTCAATACAATTGAATACTAAAAACTATTTCATAAATTTAGAAACTTGAATTTAAATTTTTAAAATTGTAAAAATATCATTTTACAAAAAATCTTTCCACAATTTTGAGTTTTTCAAAAAAGCACCCGAAGAATTCCCCCCTGATACCATTTAAAATCAACAATTATAATCCCGCAACATTTAAAAAATGCTACATCAATTATAAGTGGTAAATTTATAAAGAAGCAATGAAAAACGAATTAAGTATTTTTAAAAACAAACTATTATGCATGGCTTTTACTTACTGACGACTAGCATATAAAATCCAGATTACTCATACAAATATTTATCTATCTCTACAATGGGTAGTACCTACCAAATAAATATGATATGAAAGAGGAGTGGAGATAGACAACACTGATCTCATACTTTTTTAATTGTCAACCACAATAGTCGTCCATATCTATTTGGAAAACACCATATTGCCTAAAAGATTAGTTGTCTTATACAGTATAATATGAGATTAACAATGCCTGTAACAAAATTTAAACCTCATATGAAACTTAAATCGGAATTGCCTAAAAGTTTTTGCAAGAATACCTATGTAGAGTTTGGGAGATTCGACGATTCTTTTTTCACTAATTTTAAGCTATTCAAATATTCAAAAAGCATTAAATAAACGAAGGCAACTACCCCTATGTACAAAATTCGTTGTCGTTCTAAATATTAAATTACATTTAGGTTACTAAAATTACCATTGGTTCGATGAACATTTAAATTGTCATAGATCCCCAGTACCTGTTATTTACTTTAACTCGTAGTACTGTCAGCTGCAGAATGAGAATGAGAGTGACTCAGTCATTCTGCAATCGGTTTTACTAGAGCCCAGTTACATGTACCTACACTTACTGAAAATAGGACGTAAGTCGGTCATTTTGTGAAATGGCTAGATTAACACAGTCTTTCATTATATAAGTTTATAATTGTAGCCAGAACACAAAATGAACTTAAATAATTAAATAATACATATACGAAATAAGAAGTTCTCACATTTTGATAATAATGTCAAAAAATTATATTCTGAATTTAAAAATACTATCAAAGTGAGACTTTCTAAGTAAATACTTAAATAGAGTACTTAATGAACATTATCATCTCATATGCGCATAATCATTATAAAATGAGCAATTCCGTATATTTCTAAAGTAGACCTTAAAATAATGGTTCCATTCCCAAATTTTCAGTCATTACACAACCTTATCCAGAAATTGCATACCAATTTCCGTTACCATTTCCAAAATACTTGCATCCCAATAACGAATTACCTATAAATTAATTCGCGAAGTTAAATCTACAATAGCCCTATTTCTTTCTCACTCGGGCGTATACGTGTTTGAAGAGAACTGCAATGAAAACGAAAGCTTTCGCCTTTTCCGTAATCATGACTATGCCAACTTATAGCACTGGGCCAAGAACGCAACCTTGGGGTAGCCCGGCTGGAATTTGGTGTACCACAGGGTTCCGCATTGAAGCCAATGCTATTCTTTAAGTTCTCGATTTACGCTTACATTTCATATAAGTATCTCCGTGCGAACTAGGTACTATCTACAATTTGGTAACAAAAAAGGACTTATTAAATCATAAATTTATGGTAGACACAGAACTAGGTAAAGTTCTAAGCCCTGATTACCATTATCATACGTTTATAAGAGTAATAGTAGGTCTATACGTAAGTATTAATATTAAAGACGATAAAATATTTTTCCCTGTTAAAGGCTTATAAGAGGTAACATGGCTAAAACCCGCCCAATGTACACATCAGTTTAGATTAATGACGTATACAACTATACCTATATTATAACTATAGATACTAAGTCACGTAGATCCAAACTTAGTTAAAATTTTTGTCTACATTCCAGTAACGGATACCTTGAGTGACTTTTTCTCAGTGAAATTTTCAGTTTCTGCAATAAATATCTCAAATACATAATTCTTCGTTTCTATACGTCATTAGTCTAAGACAAAACTAACCTAAATCAATAGCAACTGCCAGACAATTTGATTACGCTACACCGCCTCAATTCTGACTGTATGAACGCATTGTCTGATTCTATAAGCGATTCCCTCTCATTATCATCAAAGCTTGTCTTGACGAACTCCGTTCTCAACATGCTGCTTAGCTCCACCATGCTTTGACTAAGTTCTGGTTTTAACGAAGGCTTTAGATCAAACTCTTTTATATTATCCGCGTCAGTCGCGGCCGGTGTCTCAGCGTTCAATGGCTGATAAGAGTTCTCCTTACACGTCAAAAGCTTGTGCGAACTGTTGATTATCAGTGTGGAACCACGTCTAATGGTTTCGCGACCCAATTCCATGATTTCTATGGAATTTTGGCCAAGTACGACGTTTTTGTAGGCGGTAACGAAGATGTACACTAGAGCTAAGACGCCGGTGATTATGAAGGAGTATGTGAGCGCTGGGCCAAGGATAGGAGCAACGACAGTTCCGAGGTAGATCCAGCGTTTGATCGATGGTGTCAACTCTTCGATGCCCTGAAATGGATTAAAACACATTAATAATGGTATTGCTATTAATAAGTAAATAAGAGATAAGAAGTAAATATGAACTTCACTTTACAACTACATATAAAATACCCCAGAACAGAAATATCTAAAGTCTCAACTAGGGACAGTGTATATTATCTAACGACAAATCAGCCATAGCACTGGATCCCGTCTCCGAGTTCCTCTCTAACAGTAATTATCAATATGTAATCCATTGTTGGACTCGAGTCTCCTTCACATTAGTGGAGGGCCTTGCTTTATTCTCGACGCTTGTTCGCATTGCGACATCTCGAATTCGACATTATTATCCCTAACCCGTGTAGACAGATGTGCTCCATCGTAGACTATATCTGCGCTTAACATCAGTTGCCAATTAAGACAACAATGTTATCTCAAAATCAATATTTTTTCTATATTTTTCATTTTCTACTATCAGTTTCTCCGATAACTTCTTCTAAACCACGTTACTGATTTTGACTACAGTTTCACTATCACTTATAGATTTCTTCCGAAAGGTTTATATTATGTTGCATATGCAGCGTAGAGAAAATCCGAAAACACCCACACGAAGTCGGGACGGGTCGCTGCTAAATTAGAAGAAAAGTTTGATTCAAAAATCAATACCAACCTCCTCAACCCACATGATGGGGAACACGATGCTGGGGAACTTCTTGATCTGGTTGCTGACGAAGAACGAGTTGGTCTTCGTGACCTTCAGGTTGAGCTGCACGCGCACGAAACCCTCGAGCGGCACTCCTAGTTTCTGTGGAGATGGAGAGGATTTTGATAAATGTTTTTTCGTCAAAAAATAATTGTAAGTAGGTAATTTTTTCTGTGTTTTTGTTGGTAAATGCCAATCAACTTTGATTTTTAAATAGAAAATTTGTGTTTTACTTAAACTTTTTTAATTAATTACGTCCGAACGTCCTATTGGACGTAGAACCTTTCTTCTTTGAGTAGACACGTCAGTCGGATGGCAATAGACTGACATCTCAATCTGCGTTGTTTCTAATTCCGCCATTTCACAGATAAGTTTGGCCATGAGTCCGGCAGAGTAGAATAGCACCAACCCCTTACACTCGTGGGTGTCGTACAAGGCGACTAGTGTTTTCAAGACAAAAGTTCTAGAGTCTCCGTAGGGGGGAAAATGGGCAGCAGCGTTTTACATTTATATATTTACAACACTGCGATCTCCAACCCGCCTGCCAAGCGTGGAGATAATGACAATAACCTCCCCTCTCATGGGGGAGGCCTAAAGTCCTGCAGTCCACTGTAATGGGATGTGATAATGACAGATAAGTTGGTGGCACTGTTACTTACCGGCTGTATAGTGAAGAAGGTCTCATGCTTATCCTTGATAGGCTTCAGCCCCTCCACGCGGTCCAGCAGCGCCGGGTCGGCCTCGTAGAAGTGCGGGAACGACAGGTATACCGGGGCAACTGTAGAATGTAACGAAATGATATTATATCACCAATGGAGGTTTCGGGTTGTCAAATACGAACGGTGGTCGAACCGAAACAATTTAAAAAAACGATCTTTTTTAAATGACTGGCAACGCCAAAATTGGTGTTTTGGATGTTTACGTGAGGCGACTACCATCAGACCTACAAAACCCGTTAGGGTGCAGGGAGGCCTCGTCCGTCTGTCAACAGGAAGACCGCGAGCAGGTGAGGTTGGTTTGGGCCCCTGAGATGGTGGTCGAGCCCCGTAACTATCCAAAGTAAGTAAGTAAAACCTCTTTATTGCATACATATTACAAGACAATATACAAGAATCAGTATACATGCGCGCAAAGGCGGTTTTATCGGTTCCAGCGATCTCTCCCAGACAACCTTTGGGAAGAGGTAATGTTTCACATTTAACAAGGCCCCTGCTCGTGAGAATAAAACCCCAACTCAAATACCGACAGGGGCTGATGTTCTGAAACCCCAAATTAGGCCCCCCTCGCAGTAACATCTGTTGTCCAGGTTCACGTCCTCTTTTTCGAACGTAGACATAGCGGCGTGTACTTGACCATGATAATAACGCTGGACCTAGAATGCAACCTTGAGGTACCCCATAGCATTTGGAGTCCCACAGGGTCCCATATTGGGGTCAATGCTATTCTTTGTATTTTCGATTTATGTTTTGATCTTTACAGTTATTTCTCTTCTCATATCTTCATTCGAAGTAGTTTTATCTACAATTTGGTTATAAAATCTCTAACTCACAATACTGGCAGGGACTGATGTTCTGCAGCCCTCTCGGGGGGCACTCGCCTTCGCAGTAGCATTTGTTGTCCGGATTCACGTCCGCACTCTCGAACGTTGAGCTGGGCGGTGTGTACTTGCCGCCGAGGATGCCTGAGGGGGATATGATGAGTATTATTTACAATTTATATAAAAGAAAATTTTATATCTATCAGGGTAGGAAGCGAAATTACAGGCATGAGACATTTCATCTTAGTCCATGTCTCTGTGAAGTGACAACGCTGCACTGCCTGTGGATAAACACCGTGATTAAACCTGCACTTGCAGGCGACTGAATGTTTAACAACGATCCGTGGCTCGGTAATCGCTCCACTGTAATTACCTGATCTACCAAATGTAATGCTCATGTGCCCGTGGCCCGCGTGCGCGAGAGCGCAACCGGGACATTAACGCAAGCTTTTTATTTATTATTTTACGTTACATACCATCTCTGTAGACATTCTCCCGGTACTGCAGCGGCAGGATCCTGCACAAGTCCTTGTCGTAAATGTGGACGAGGTCCGAGTGTGTGACGTCGCGCGGCGGGAAGAACGAGCCCTCGGACGCGCTGGGAAGGAAGAGGTTTTTGAGGTTATTTTTTATATTATTCGTTTGGCACACAGGCTGTGTAAATAAATTGGAATTAAAATAACTGAAAATTTTCGTTTACAGCGCCGCCTAATGGCAATATTAGGAACTACGGGTTGAGATGTCATTCGATTGTCAGTGTCTATCTATGGTGACTTACGTGTGAATCAAATTACAAATTAAAAGATCATGGAATTATGTGGGAATTATATTATCCACTAGCTTTTGCCCGCGACTACGTCCGCGTGGAAATCCTTCTCAGGGTAGTTTCTCATTTTCCCGGGCGATAATTTTAAATTACCTTCCTAATGTATGAAAGCTAGTGCTACGGAAGAGGTCAAGCTGTACCTCTGGCTACACCGAATGAAATGAAACATAGCCTAGATTTTAAGTTGAACCCCAAACTACCAAACTGTGAAAACCCATCAAAATCCATATTTTTTTACTTTATCTTTTCTACCATACTTGGTAATCAGGTATGCCGGTTTCCAAAATCAATTATACCCTATATATTGCGCAGGCTTAATAGCTACACAACAAGAAAAAGTAGCAGGTACCAGGGTCACGGAGGTCAGACGGCAGTCGCTCCACTGTAATTAACCGATCTGCCAAGCCCTTGATCATTGTCGAGGCGGACCCCGAGTCCTCGTGTGCGAGAGCACAACCGGGACATTACCGCCAAGATGAACAACAAACAGTTTCATTCAAATCCGTCCAGTAGTTCCGGAGATTATCGTGTACAAATAGACAGTTTATTTTTAAATTCTTATTTTATTATTATATTAAAGGTTTGTAGGTAGAGAATAATCTTTAAAAACAGTAGAAAATGATGAATGACATTATAGATAGGGTGTCTACAATACTCTCTGCACATTGTCCAGTTGTATTTAAACAGAGTCGTGTAGAAGTTGCCATACAACCAGTCGTGTTTTTCCCAACTTTAGCACATGGGCGTCCACTCGATTCTCTATTTGCTCACTTCAAGGTGAGGATTTCCTTTAGAGACAATATTTGCTCCTACAACTACAAGGTCTCGGCGTGGAAAGTTCATTTCGTACTCGTTAATAAAATAAGAATATTATTTTTATTATATTCAGATTGGCCGTGTGGTGTCCGGCATGGCCGTGTGGTGTCCGGCAGAGTAGAATAGCACCAACCCCTTACACTCATGGGTGTCGTACAAGGCGACTAATGTTTTCGAGGCAAAAGATCAAGAGTCTCCGTAGTCTGGAAAATGGGCAGCAGCATTTTCCATTGTTATATTTTAACACTGCGATCTCCAACCCGCCTGCCAAGCGTGGAGATTATGGCAATAACCTCCCCTTTCGTGGGAGAGGCCTTAAGTCCTGCAGTGGACTGTTACGGGCTGTGATGATGATTCATATTAATTTGTCACAAACTAATCTGCAGCGTCGCTGTGGTTGACATTGACATGACAATTCAAAATGGCGTCGCTTAGTTCCATAACTGCCGCCAGCGGTCCAAATAAATTTGTGGGACTCTAATATGAATTATAATAGGAACCGCTAATGTGGCCTTTTCAAACCACCTGGTAAACAAATATGGCGTACTAGTGATTTCCGAACATCAATATGATTTTTTTATCTGTGGACAGAGTGGTTTGTTGGTTAGGAATAGATGATTGTTAATATAACTTAATACAGTGTATATAGACACTATACATTGACAAATGATTACACCAATGTACCTACTTACCTATTCACTAAACACTTTATCAATGTAAATTGGACGTAATCCCAAGTAGGTATATTCCGCCCTTCCAAGTCATAGGTAAGCAAGAGGTATGTACCGAGTTTAATGCCCACTGCCGCTATGTACTAAGGACTATTATCTGAGTTAAGTACATTAGTTGGACACTAACCGATGCTCTTACGGTGAGGGAAAACATCGCGATTAACCTGCACATTCGGGCGACTGAATATGCACAGTTACACAGGTACACACTTCAAACTCTAATAGAACTCCTTTTTTCCCTCAAATGGTAAAAATATAACACAGACTAAAGCAAAGGTACTTTGTTTCATTGTTCGTGCTATATCAGGAACATGATCTAATAGGAAAACAGTTAGATCACTAGATATATGGAAAACCTCTGCATACGGTATGGCTACATCCGCAGCTAGATCACATATTTGCTTAGCATTGCATTCTTGGTACAAGTATCTACTTGTTTCTTATCATGGTAGGTACTGATCATTATTTGATAAACTGATGGGTTGCAAATATATATATAAGAAGTCTAACAAAGAAATGAGGAGATTCGCAAGTGAACCAAAGTCACCGACATAACCCAAAGAATTGCCAGGCTACAGTGGCAGTGGGCAGGGCAAATCGCTCGAAGAACAGATGGCCTATGGGGCAGTAAAGTTCTTGAGTGGCTACCGGCATACCGGAAGACGCAGCGTGGGTAGGCCTCCCACAAGGTGGACCGATGACCTGGTAATCGCAGGTACCAGCTGAATGTGGGATGCACAGGACCGGCCTTTGTGGAGGTCTCTGGGGGAAGCTCATGCCCAGCAGTGGGCGTCCTTCGACTGATATGATGATGGATACATAAAGCTTGAATCACTGCAGTTTGTACTGGCAGCAGGAAGATCCACGACATAAGGATGCAACGTCCACCCGAACCGCGTTTCTCAATAGCTGATATTCTCCTGATTTTCAAGGTACTTACCGTATATCGTTGCAAGGCCTGTCGTTCCAGTGGTTGAGGTGGTCAAGCCCGTTGATCTTGTCCATATACCCGAAGCGTTCCATGGAATCCAGACCGGTGTACATCGTCGACACTTCGTTCAGGGTGCCGTTCCGCTGGAAATGTCAGTTTGAGGATTAGAAAAAAAGAAAGAAAACAAAGGACACTTATTTTCTGACATTTAATTATTTTCCTTTTTATTGACATCGATTTATTTAATTTATAATTTCATATTCGCTGACGTTTAATTGTTTTAATTTTAAACGACATTAATTAAATGTGTACCTAATATTTAGTAGCACATCATGGAGCCACTATTATATTTTGATGATGCATGATTTGTTGTGTTTGTGTGTTTGTACCTACTTTATTTTTGTTTAGTATTGAAGTGTTCTAAAAGTTTCATATTATGTAAACGCTTATGAATTTTTGTGAAGTCAAAATAAATCATGTCTATGTCTATGTCTATGTCTATGTCTATGTCTATGTCTATGTCTATGTCTATGTCTATGTCTATGTCTATGTCTATGTCTATGTCTATGTCCTTTATGTTACCTATGATGACTAATAAATGTTTTGATATTTGACACCACGACAATACAATTACATTTAACAATTTGGTGTTTGTGTGCGTTTTTTAACGGTGCATAAGACACAGGGACAATTATAGGGTTCCCAGTGGCATTTTTCCTGGGCATCCAGCGTAAATGGACCCTCCTAAGCATAATGTTGTGGCCGCTTGCCGCGAATCACAACGCTGGTTTTCAGTGGGATTTTCCTTCTCTATCCTTATGCTTGTTTGGATACTTCTAGTGACAGACAGGAGATGCTGACTACCGTTTCCAAAAACTATACTTGTCTTGTGGTTGTAGTGTTGGTGGCGTTGTGGTTAAGCGGTTCGACTCGTAAGCGAGAGGTTCTGGGTTCGAACCCCGGTGTCGCCATGTAACAATGACCCTTTTCTCGGCCCGGTGACACCCGCGTCACCGTTCGCATTCTATCTACATCCTCGTAATCGCTTGCCATCAGTTGAGATGAGGTGAAATGCAACAGGTACAGGTCGTTTACTTACAGCTAATAGTAGGCCCATCTTGCTCTCCGGTCGTTTCCCTTTCGGGTAGAATTTGTGCGCCAGATTCACCAGCGGATCGTCGTACCTAGAAAAAAAAACACGGACTTAGCACGATATCTCGTCAAGGAAAAAAGGAAAAGATATGGGTTATGCCAGCGTGAATGCACGCCATAAGTGATAATGATACTTTATTTTAAAGTTTATACTTGTTTATTGAGCTACGTTTGTGTATTTTTCATTTTTATACAAATTTTCCAAACTGACTGATGACCAACAAACCAATGATAGTCAATAACCTAAGCGACAGGTTTCGGAAAACCACCGACAAAGTCTACATTTAAGTACTATAATATTTCCAAAACTAATGAACCGAGTTTAATGAAACAAAGTTAAAATCATGTCCATTAAACTGGGTTTCAAATAGATAAACTGCATCGAAATCGGGCCATCCGTTCGAGAGCTACGTTGCTATAATACAGATTATACAGACAAACACACGCTAAATTTAGAACACCCAACTTTTGCGAAGGCGGTTAAAAAACCATGGAATTTGCATAAGCATAAAACAATTATTGCACATCAAATTTAAAGAACCGTTTGGCCGTGTGGTGTCCGTCAGAGTAGAATAGCACCAACCCCTTACACTTGTGGGTGTCGTACAAGGCGACTAATGTTTTCGAGGCAAAAGATCTTAGAGTCTCCGTAGACTGGAAAATGGGCAGCAGCGTTTTTCATTGTTATATTTACAACACTGCGATCTCCAACCCGCCTGCCAAGCGTGGAGATTATGTTAATAACCTCGCCTTTCATGGGAGAGGCCCTAAGTCCTGCAGTGGACTGTTATGGGCTGTGATGATGAAGTTTAAAGAAATTCGCAGACTTTTAGCGCAACGCGCGCGCGTAGTAGGTGCAACTGAACAGAAATTCTAACTAAATATTTTGACTTAAATATTTGCTTTCACAAATTAGGCGCTTAAATAATAAAAAATTAGGTGCTTGTCATCGGGTGGTCATTTATGGGGTTAAAATTTACTGGACATTACCTACAAATCAAAGGCCATGCAGCCAATTCATGCATTAACACTGCGCTGCCCATACAAACACACACAATACATACACTTACTACGCTTCTCCTGCCTGCTTTGTACACGTTTCCATCTTCATCATCCAGCCGCGTAAAAAAAACATCAACAAAATACGTAATTAACAAAGGATTTCTTATCAAGAAGTTATAGAAGTTGGCAGCGCAATTACAGGCATGACGCATTTCATTTTAGTCCTCACAGTGACAACGCATCAGCGATTCTGCATATTTGTTGCAACCTAAATGCTTGAATCGTAGATGTTATTGGCGACAGTTATCGCTTACCATCAGGGGCCTATTTCTCGCCACATACCTATCTCCATTAATATTGTATATCATTGAAATGAGAAGAGAGGTAGGGCATAGCGGGGTATCTCGTTCGAATTGGAGCCACCCGACTGGGGAAGTACCTCCACCTTACAGAATATCGCAGCTAAATAATACTCTTGGTGTTGCTAATGTCTATAGGCAGTGGTGACCACTTTCCATCAGGTGGCCCGCTTGCCTGTTTGCCTACCGTATGACATAAAAAAAAATTGAAATGTCTATTGCAGCCAAAAAATATTTTCTCAACTATTTTCGACTGTCGTATATTACCTATCGAAGATCAATTTCAGTGACGTTTTAATACAGATTTTTGGCTTTGAATTGAATTTGAGATGTCCAAACCCTCCTCCCCCCTGTCAATTCTTTCGACATTTTCTTTAGCCACAAATTCCTATTAAAAAGTCACTGAAAATTACAAGCAAAAAACTTGTCTTCAACGATTTTCACTAATCGAGATGTCACAGAGCGAGAATTAGGCCCCTCGTAGTGCTTGTTTATCACTGCATAGAATAAAAAATTACATAAAACAGGTTCTTACCCGAACACCAATTCCTCAGCAGTGATGTGTACGAACGGCTTGTTGCTTTTGTCACTAAACGTCAGCGCCAGGGTGAAGACACCGGAGCCGAACACGCCGGAGGAAGTTACCGTCTGGAATGAAGTAAATGACAATGAACCTTTGTAGCCCATTGACCAATATCATCATTTTCGTGGGAGAGGCGAAAAGTTATAAAGATCCTAAGTTTTAAATTTGCTCTCGTGCCGTCTAAACTTTGTATCTTTGGGCCGGCGAAACTGCCGACCTGCTTAATCCTCTGGACTCCGTACAGAGACGCGCCGCACGAATTGTCGACGATCCGATACAAACAAGCGAGTTTGAACCACTGGCTAACCAATGGGACTTTGGCTCCCGATGTGATCACTTTCCTTCAGGAGGCCCGCTTGCCTGTTTGTCTGACGTATAACATAAAAAAATACTTCTTCGCTAGTTCGTGTTATAAGTAAGCACTCGAAGTAAAAACTAACTTTGCTCTACTGTTAAACAAAGTATTTCCCATCTAACGCAGTTAGGAGCGACTATTTTTTACAAGATTTTATTTAACTTGCACTGTTCGTATGTAAGTTGTCCGTCAAAATTTGCAAACCATTTATCGACCATTTGTTGGTATCCGATTGAGCTGTAATTTTGTATACAGATGTAACTTGGATGACAATGCATGAATTTGGTACCATGGAGCTGGTCTGATAATGTAGTCGGAAGGTGGTCTGAGGTCTAATGAACGCAATAAGATAACCCGTGTTTGGACTCTTTGGAATGGTCTTGATCTATACTATCTACTTCGCAACGTTTTTTTTTCATTTCAGAACTTATTCCTTTTTAGGTTCTAAGACTTTCGTGGTTATTCACCACACTTTCATCGCAAATGTTATCGAGTTTATTAACACGGTTAGTATATTTTTTACCTCTATATTTCGACTCAGTTTCGATGCGTCATGGTCACGAGTAAACTAGTTATTTCTTTTATATTTGATATAATAACGACCAAAACTCACCAGCAAAGGTATGTTGGGCACGAACAGCTTCTGGGACTTGTCAGCGGAGAGCTCCGGCACGAATCGGAGTATCTTCTTGTGCTGGAAGGTCACGGTGTCGTTGTCGTGGAACTTTATGTTCACCTTCTCCATGTCTTCCCTGGGAAGGTGGATAAATATTAGTCAAGTTATTTAGAGAACCAGTTACCGACCGGAACGGGAGGCCGGCCGCAGCTCATGGAGAACGGGAACGTACTTGCTACGTCGGCGGAGTCACGAACCTCAGCATTGAGGGACCGATTGAGGAGGAGGAAAGAACGAGTTTTAGGAGCGCCGGTGGCCGAGTGGTTAGCATATCCGACTCGTAATAGAGATAAGCGCGTAAGCGGGTTCGAATTCCACTGTAGCCTTGGCCTTGATGACTATTTTTGTGTGAGTTTTCGAGTTTATTCAATCATCAACATCTTGGCGTTTATGTTCCTGTTGTGCTCTTGCGCACAGGCCAGGGGTCCGCCTTGATAATGATCCAGGATTTGGCAGATCACGTTATTATAGTGGAGCGACTGCCATCTGACCTCCGTGACCCTGCTACCATGGGAACCTGCCCATATGGGATCATGGTTACACAATCAGCCGTCTGAATGTGCAGGTTTCATCACGGTAAGAGCATCGGTTAGTGTTCAACTAATATACATAACTCAGAAACCGCATGTTTATATAAAGAAGGAAGTACTTAGTCGTAGGTTGTGGCCTCTTTAATATAGGTGTACCTTTTGTCTCTTTTCAAGCCAGTAATACAATTGTTCTTATCTGATCCAAGTGCATAATTTATCTATATTAAACTACCTATTAATGTAATGTGGAAGTACTTTACGTAAGGGAAATTTAAATAAAGCTTTATTAATGCATACATATATACCTACGCAGGAAGGGGAAGACCAAAGAAAATATGGATGGATTGTGTGATGAGGGATATCAGTGAGCGCGAGGTGAGCGTGGAGATGACAGCGGATGGGGACGAATGGAGAAAGAAAACATACTGTGCCGACCCCAAATGAATGGGATAAGGGCAGGCTATTGCCTTTGTCAACTTTACTTTTATACTTTTTATTGAATTTCGAAAATATTCGACAACCTACAATAGTTCGTTTAGGAAACTTATACGTGAACTTAGTTCGGGGGTTTCCCGACGTTTTGCGTTCGTAAAGTTATTTCGTAAACAGCCTCACCTAGGAATAATGTTTATTTTTAATTAGACTGGCCAGGCATTTGACCGCCATCTCGCCGTGGTAAGTGACGAAGCCGAAGATGGAGCAAGCCTGTCTAGGAACAGCCTATTCACTCTAGCTACCAGATTATAGTGATCAGGGAACGCCGGCAACGTGTTCCATTCTTTAGCCGTACGCATTATAAAATGGACACTGAAAAAATTCTCGACTCTACGTGTTAATCGAACGCACGTGTTTCAAGTTGAAGTATTTATGTAAATAATAACTTATTATTAGGCAGCTAAATGAACAAATAATTTAGTTACTAATTAAGAGCGGCTATCACCAAATTCTTAAACGCATTTAAGCTGATACTTAAACAAAAACTTAATTTAAAAAAAAAACCTTGGGTGTCATCTTTAATCATGTTTAAAAATTTGGCGCAAGTGGGGCAGAGCAAAGTAAGTAAACAAATAATATGGTTTCTAGAAAATTTTATAACTCGAGATTTTAGTTACTAAGAATAAAATGAACCGTCACAAGCGAGACGATTCTCTGGTTTAGCAATAATACCCATAGTATCATTGTTCCGCTTTTATTATCACTTTTCAACTCAGTCATTTCTACTGTTTTAATCAGCCATAAAACATTAACCTTGCAGTTAATTCAAGGAAATAACGAGGTCCATTAAATAGCCTGATTGAGATATAAAGATGGTTGTTAATTTACATCATCCTAGGTCTTAGGGTTAAGGTCTGGGCTTTGTGTGACCTAGGTTTTGTACCTTGACGTCATTTCCGAGAATAGGGCTATGCGGCTTCGGTGGAGACTAGCTTTTGTGCGCAGTTTCGTTTCAAGATGGCGGCGGTAATTAGTGCAGAATATTTTTTAATCGTTTTTATTTTGATATTCGATATAAAAAATTAGATATATTGATGCATAATAATGATTTTCCCTATTTTTGAACCATACTCTTTCGGTGTCAAAAAGTTAAAACCAGTATTTTTTATGCTGGTAACCCTTATCAATAAGTGACAGCTAGAAAAAAGACGATATTTCGTTGCATGATGCAGATTTTTCCTATTTTTCAACCGTAGTCTTTCTTTTTTACCAATGTGACTTAAAAAAATTGTTTTTTTTTTCATGCGGAAAATCAAAATTGAAACCCGTTCGAATGGAAGCGAACGATTCAAGATAAGGGCCCCAGGTTTCAGCATCGTGGGGCATCGTCTTAAATGCCATGTCATAGCATCGTTGCCGTGTGGTGTCCGGCAGAGTAGAATAGCACCAACCCCTTACACTCGTGGGTGTCGTACAAGGCGACTAATGTTTTCGAGGCAAAAGATCTAAGGTCTCCGTAGGCTGGAAAATATTTATAACACTGCGATCTCCAACCCGCCTGCCAAGCGTTCAGATTATGGCAAAATAACCTCCCCTTTCGTGGTAGAGGCCCTAAGTTCTGCAGTGGACTGTTATGGACAATATGTAATTATCGTTTTTATATTTTATTTGATGTTTCATTGTTTAATAATTGTTTGATATATTGAATTATTTTTAAATCTAATATTAGTATGCTCCCTTGGGACAAAATAACAACTTGTGTATTAACCACTTTCACAAATATAATGCATTTAATTTATTTGAAAAATGGGCAGTGATGATGAATCTCTCTTCTATTCTCTTTTTAGTCGGCCACTCTTGTCAGTGGTCATGGTTGCGTAGACGACGTACCCAGAGAGATGCCCATTGCGTCGCAGACTTTCCCGAGGATTGCTTTCTCAGCAATTATGAATAAATAAGCCTGTAATATATAGTACCATGTACCAATGACTGTTTTCTAGGTTATGTACATTAGTGGAATACTAACCGATGCTCTTACGGTGAGGGAAAACACCGTGATGTAACCTGCACATTCAGGCGACTGGATGTGTAACCATGATCCAATCTGGGCAGGTTCCCCTGGTAGCAGGGTCATGGAGGTCAGATGGCAGTCGCTCCACTGTAATAACTTGACCTGCCAAATCCTGGATCATGGTCAAGGCGGACCTCGTGCGCGAGAGAAAAACCGGGACATTAACGCCAAGATGATTATTATTTTTATTATATGAATAAATGAGCCTATATATTACTAATCGGATGTCCCAGTCCTTTCCGTCAGACTGACGGACGGAAAGCACGGTGTGGAAACTGCGCGGGCGCAGTTCGCGCGACGACCGGTCCGCGTTACGAGACGCTTGTTTGCGGTCGTGTGCAACGGACTGGTGGGTGGAGAAGTGCTTTTTGCGGAGGGGATGGGAGATAATTATAAGAGGTGGCGTTGATTAGACATAGACATAATGTTTGTTTGGCAATTTATAAATATTCCTTACTAACTTAAATTAGGTAAAAATATTGTAGTGTCATGCCAAACTAGAGCTCAGGGGCCTTACCATGAACTCTTATAGCAGGACCTAAACAGAACGGCCCTGCTTAGAACGAGACAGCGCTAGCGCACAGATGGTCATTTTCCTAACTGAAGCGGCATACTGACAGACAGACGACATGCTTTTTACTTATTTGTTCCGAGCTCAGGGGGCGACGCGGGTAGGCCGGCTGGGGCGTGCGGGGGTGAGCGCCGGCGGGCTGGCTGGGGCCGGGCGCGCGCCGCACATGATTCGCCTAGGCGGTTATGTGCGTGACGCGTATCGGTGCCCGGTGTCTCGCCGGAGTAAGCCCTCGTACGCGCTGATCGGTCTGCATGCGTCGCCCCCTACCTGGATGAGCTCGCTTAACTTCCCTTTGTTTTCCGTTAGATTTTTGACTTTTGAAAAGAGATTAATTAACGTAATCCTAATTCAATAAATACTTTTTCATTTTCATTTTCATTTTTCATTTTCATTTTCATTTTCTATACGTGTCACATAAGCTTGTCTCGTTCAAACCAAAAGCAATTCTGTTTAAATATAGATCCTGCTATAAGAGTTCATGGTAAGCCCTCAGCTCACCATATGATGTAGACACGATTCACAAAAATAAATAAAAACGTTAGATTTATAAAAATGTTGACATTTTGCGCTTTCATCTTAGAAAAGTTACTAAAACAAAGTTTGTGACAAATTAATATGAATCATATTATGTAACGCTAATGTAGACCACAGACATTAGCAGACACGAGGCGAATATTATGAAAGTGAAAGTTTGTAAATGTCTTCCACTCATAAAAGTGACAGAAATAGTTTTAAAAACTGTTCTATTGAATTTTTTTCTGAAGAGACAGGTTTTGTTATCGACTGTACCTACGAATCGCGTGAAGAAATACACACACATATTTGTAATTTGGGTTATTACTGGCAATACGCTTGACTACGGTGCGTCTTTGGTGTCTAATAAATAAAATAAACAACTTTGAATACTTCATTGTGCAATAAAACGAAATTATTGAAAAAAATATCATTTCCTTCTGTTGGGACTTTTTAAATTTTTAATGCTTAATTTTTTATGTTTTTAGTACTTTTGTACTAAAAACTATAGTGAAAAATCAAAGAAAAATCATAGCGTTTTTGATTTTTTCCACTCTACTTTTATTTTAAATACTCTTTCATCTTTAATTTTTTGAATTAAAATATCTTTAATTAAAGTGATCGTATTAAAAATAATTTAAATCAGTAAATGAATGAGCGCAGTAAACTTACTAAAACTTAACCAACAGAAAAAGTCGGAAAACCCTAGATCAAGTTTACTTAAACTCAAATATTTCCTAAACTACACACCCGATTTTAATTAAATAAAGCTACGAACCATCTCAATTAAACTAGCTTTCAAATAGAGAAAACCGAATCCAAATGGGTCTATCCGTTCGGGATCTACGACGCCACAAACAGACACACAAAGTCTCTGATACATATACACATATCAAACTTATTATAACACTCCTAATTTATAGGAATAAAGTAAGTATTTTTCGTCGGATGTTAAAAAGGTTTGCTACAATGCCACAGACAAACACACAAAGCTCCAGATACACTGATATACACGTCAAAAATAAAACACCCATTTTTAAAAAGGGTTTGTCTGTTTGCTACGATGCCACAGCAGACACACAAATACACACATCTAACTTGACCTACCTTGAACTTTGACCTTGCTATCACAGTTACCTAGTTTCAGGGTCAGGGGTCCACTCTGATTGCATTTTCTAATGAGTTAAACCTTTGTAAGATATGAAAAAACTGATGTATATTATTTGTGTTTGTAACTGTTTTTTATGGAAATAAATACTTTTATAATTTTAGAATTATTATTATTAACTCATACCACCCCTCCTCTTTTCGTCGGAGGCAGGCGTATATTTTAATACGGTAATCACAGAGCTGCCGTATACCGTATTTATGATGCCTAAGATGCCTAAATGCCGTATATTACGGCAATTGCCGTATCAAGAACAACGCTGGTCGGATGCTCAAACAACGCACTATACCCCATCGTATCAGCCATAACGATTTGTGTTATTAGCGTACGCAACACAAAACGCGGACGGATCACGCGATGCGGCGAAATTCGCTGGACAAACTGACGAACTGTGGTGTAATATACATATCAATTATTGGGACTTTGAGAAAGGTCGTATAAGTGGTGGTCTTTATAAGTTTCATTCAGTAGCCGTATTCACAATGATTCGGAACCGTTTCCGAACGATTCGACACGAAATCGTGAGCGGCGAATCCGTCCCGATCGATTCGAAAACTGTTATTCAGAATCCCGATAGATTCCACGGAAACTCTACTGTCTATAACATAAGAAAATTTCATCAAAATTAACTGAAACCACGTTTTCCTAAGAACTTTTGCGGGGTCCTTTGTCGATTCCGTATCCGAATCCGATTTCCGAGCCATTGTGAATACGGCTACAGTTGTCTACTTATAAAATTAGGGGCGTCGCTGGCGAAATTTTTTGAAATTCAATTAAGGTCCCGCGGGGAACTAGGGTCGCCAACTTTTTTAAGACCAAATATAGTATTTTCGGATTCAGTAGCCTTAATAATATAGTTGATATGGAATTCATTAAATAATATAAAGTATTTTTTTAATAGAATATAGCTATTTAGTATAAAATTGATCTTTGGTATTAGTCTAGGATGTCCAGCGTCGGTGGCCCCGCGGTTAAGGTATCTGATTCGTAAGCGAGAGGTATATGGTTCGAATCCCACTGCGACTATATACTAATGACTCTTTTCTAGTCTCTTGTGTATTTTATGTTTTAATAATTGTGTTCTTTTTATGTATTTTTGGTTTACTGTTTTATTTTTTGTTGTGGTGTTGTTGTTTGTGTCAATAAATGTTCTTTCTTTCTTTCTTTTCCAAGTTCAATTCAATTCAATTCATTTATTTTGATAAACATAAATTTACACGTCAAATGTCATCAAATTCTTGAGTAGTCATTATTCTTAAAATAATGTTACAACAGATAAAGGATATCACAATCTTAATGTCATGAGGTTAGTTACACAGTACAGTACAGTTATGTACTAACCGATGCTCTTACTGTGAGGAAAAAAAATTGTGATGAAACTTGCACATTCAGGCTATTAAACGTGTAACCATGATCCAATCTGTCAGGTTCGCCTGGCAGTGTCACAGAGGTCAGATTTCAGTGGCTCCACTATGATTTTCTGAGCTGCCAAATCCTGGATCATAGTCAAGGCAGACCACGGGCTCTCGTGCGCGAGTGCACCACCGGGACATTAACGCCAAGATGAGGACGATAACTCTTAATAAATAAATAAAATTAAGTGTTCTGCCTAATGCTATAATTTATTTATTTATCGTATGGCTTTTAAGTTCCTACTGCTACTTAAATTTTCAATTTACATGTCGTCAAGTAGGCGAGAGCTTCGGCCGAAAGGGACTGAAAATCTTCCGCTTGCCCGCTGTAGTTGGTATCCGGACATTCACTGACTGCTCAAGGCAGTAATCATAATTAATATAGCTAAAATTAAATCTAGTTGTGACATATATTATAAGAGATAAAAGGATGAGGCCAATGCCTTTTAATACGCTTTTCGGAACGGAAGGGGTAACCCGAAAATGTTATCATGGACAACGTTTAGATTAAAAATTAAATAAGAATTCTAATGCTTTCAAACCGCTGATAACGGACGATTTTTATGGAATTTAACGATATATTGCTATATTTTGAACAGTATAAATTTCCATATTCGGCATGTAAAATTGGATATTTTGATGAAAGATGCTGTTCCCTCCTAGAGAGCGTCGGTGGCCCAGCAGTTAGAGTATGCAACTCGTAAGTCAGAGGTTCGAATCCGGCCATGTACCAATGACTGTTTTCTGAGTTATGTACATTAGTTGAATACTAACCGATGCTCTTACGGCGAGGGAAAACATCGTGATGAGACCTGCACATTCAGGCGACTGGATGTCTAAAAACTAGAGCCCCTGGGGGACAATTCTCGCTCTGTGACATCTGGAATTCGTCATTCTCTCTACCCACAATCTGTTTTGAAACGTCACTGAAATTGATACTTGACAAAATACTTTTTGGCTGCAATAGACATTTCAATGTCATTATTAATGGCGATATGTATATCGAATTCCAGATGTCACAGCGAGAGAATAAGGCCTCTGAGTGGTTCACTGGTTAATATGGTCTCATGGTCTACTAACCAAGTGGTCCCGGGTTCGATTCCCGGCCGGGCAGAAATTGAAATGATCAATTATAATTTCTGTTACGGGTCTGGGAGTTCTATGTATTTAAAAAAAAAAAAAAGTATTTAGGTAGTATATCAGTTATCTAGCACCCATAGTACAAGCTTTGCTTAGTTTGGGGCTAGATGGCGCTGTGTGAATTTGTCCACGAATATTTATTATTTATTTATTTATTTTGCTGCAAAATCCGCCTGGCACTTTGCTGATTTCCAGGTAATCGTGACCACAACCTTTTTTAGGGGATGGCCTCTCCTTCCCATGCCCGGCGGGGGCGGCACGGCCAGACACTTGTTCCCCACATAACTTGCCGGTCTGCGCCAAGATAAATACTGATAAATAATTAACAAACTTACCTATAAACGAAAGGTCCGACCTCCCTCAGCTTGGGCTTGGCACCGTCCAAGAACCCTTGAGGGTTGGTCACGTTGAAGATGTAGACCTTGGTGAGCCTTGTCACACCGGGCTTTTGCCAGTAGTTGTAGCTGATTGAGCCGTTCCAGAGGCGGAGTTCCTGTGAAGGTTGAGGGGTCGTTGAATTGATTTTGAAATGTAACGTGGTAGGAGGTTTTAAGAAAGGTAGGGCATAGCGGGGTCTCCCGTTCGAGTTGGAGCCGCCCGACTAGGGAAGTACCTCCACCTTACAGAATACCGCAGCTAAACAATACTTTTTTAAATAGTATTGTGTTTCTGCCGGTGAGCAAGGTCTCCAGTGCTCCACAGGGTGGGGATTTGGGGAACCGTGGCTTTGGCAGGGGAGGAGTTTGCCTTTTTGCTGCCAGAGCAACGTGTTATAGAGGTGGGCTACGCATTGGCGATGCTCTTGGTGTTGCTAATGTCTATAGGCAGTGGTGACCACTTTCCATCAGGTGGCCCGCTTGCCTGTTCGCCTATCGTATGATACAAAAAAACGTACGCTGTAGGAATGTCGGTGGCCTAATGGTTAAGGCTAGTTTCCCCCGAGCGCGCTCCATACAAACGCAGTTTTATCATATATTCAATATTACGCCATAATAAGCCAATAAAATTTAGTATACGTGATCTAGAAACCAATATCTAGGTTTGTGGTTTGTCAGATTTTCGTTAAAATATTTTGTTTCAAAGTTACACAGGATTTAAAATTTGTATGGAAATGTTAGGGTAGGTGCAGGTGCAGAGTAGAGTTGAGTAGGAGTAGGGGCATGACATTAGTAGGTGTAGGGTAGTGTAGGGGTAGGATCCACTAGTTATTGTTTAAAATCTTACCCTTAAAATTATGTAGTCCAACCAAGGCACGAAGGAGAGGATGATGCCGACGACCACTGTGCATATGCTGAACATCACCACAGCTAGGCGTCCTGCAACAAACAGACAAACAAATTTAAACACCGAAGAAAAATGCTTTGACAATTCACACAGCGCCATCTAGCCCCAAAATAAGCAAAGCTTGTGTTATGGGTGCTAGATAACTGATAAACCACTTATATGTATATTTTTAAAAACATACTAATAATACATGCTACACCCAGACCCCAGACCAGACCCAGGCCGAGCCGAAACTGAACCATTGAGGTTGTAAAATTATATTAATTAATCATTTTTGCCGAACTTTAAAGGGTTCAATAATTAAAAAATAGCAGTTGTCAGCGTCGATTGACTGTCGAAAGTGAAAGCTTCAAGTAAGGAACACTTTTCATCACGACTTTTTCGGTTTCAGTTTCGATTTCTCTGAAGAGAGCATCATTTTTTGCTTTGCTTTTTGCTGCCAGAGCAACGTGTTATAGAGGTGGGCAACGCATTAGCGATACTCTTGGTGTTGCTAATGTCTATAGGCAGTGGTGACCACTTTCCATCAGGTGGCCCGCTTGCCTGTTTGCCTACCGTATGACATAAAAAAAAAAAAAAAAAAAAAATTTTTACATTTTTAAGAACAGACGTGAAAAGAGGAGTTATATAGGTAATAAGTTTGGCGAATGTATATGTATGTGTGGAGGTGTGTGTCTGTCTTTAGCATCGTAGCTCCCAAACGGATGGACCGATTTCGATGCGGTTTACTTTAATGGAAAGGCAATTTATTCGAGATGGTTTATTTCATTAAAATCGGTTTTGTAGTTAAGAAAATATTTGAGTATATGTGAACTTGGTCGGAGTTTCGGGCTTTTTCTGTCGGTCAAGTTATTAATGATAATGTTCCTCGAGTCGCGATCCTTCCCCATTCTCTTCACGATGCAAGCCAATTCAGTCTTGCGTTCTTTTATTATCATGGAGGCCTCCGCCAGAGATCTCCACATAAACTGGTCTAGACCGAAAAAAAAACAACTTGGATAAATGCACACAGCGCCATCTATCTCCAAAGTAAGCAAAGCTTATGTATAGGTGTTAGATAACTGATAAATTACTTATATGTTTTTGTTTAAATACATACTACACCCAGAAGCGTAACAGACATTAAATTCATCATTTCATTTCAAATCGAACCCGGAACCACTCAGGTCATCAAAAGGAAAACTTGTACAAGACAAAAATGAAGCTGTAAATGTAAAGTAGACCGCACGACTAGTTTGCTAAGAAGTAAATCTTCAACCTCAGAAATAATAACTGACCGTTACTGTCTTTACAAGTCATCATTTACAGTGACCTAGTTATCATACAGCGTCGCTAGTGGTCAAGAAGTGGACATTTCAAAGTACAGTGGTGTTGAAGTTCCGAATTTGTCTACTGAACAGTTATGTTGGTGGTGCAGTAATCGATTTTGCGACATCACTGTTCCACGGAATCGATTATGTCTAAAGGGACCGAGTCATGTGATTTCTGATTTTTCTGTTCGACTTGTTTATTATTTGTTCAGTCGGTAATGTCATCATTGTCGTCTATGTATGTATAATATGTGTTTATATGTAATATGTATGTATTTTTAGTATATGTTTATATAAGCAACTATGTTTATCATATCCACCGTACTAAGTTTAAGTGTACACTTTTAGTACCTGCATTTAAGTTAAACCTGTTCCTATGACTCCAAGGTTTGCTGGAAGAAAACTCAATTAATGAGTTAAGCTTGCCTTTGTACATATCTGTTACTGAACTGTATTATTATGTCATGTTTGTGTACAATAAAGAATATTGAATATTGATCATTATCATCGTGCCGTTAATGTCCCGGTTGTGCTCTCGCGCACGAGGGCCCGGGGTCCGCTTGACTTTGATCCAGGATTTGGCAGATCAGGTTATTAGAGTGGAGCGACTGCAATCTGACCTCCGTGACACTGCTACCAGGGGAACCTGACCAGATTGGATCATGGTTACACATTCAGTCGCCTGAATGTGCAGGTTTCATCACGCTGTTTTCCCTCACCGTAAGAGCACCGTTAGCATTCAACTAATGTACATAACTCAGAAAAGAGTCATTGATACATGGCCGCTGTGGGATTTGAACCCGGTACCTCTCGTTTGCGAGTTGGATACCCTAACCGCTCGGCCACCGATGCTCACCGTTCAGTCGGTCATGTGCTTAACTTAATCTAGAACATACCTAATGTAAATCGCTGATGTGGAAAACGTTAACGCAAAAAGGAAGGGATTATTATGAAAAAGTGTTTAGTAAACTCATAAGGATAATACTTATAGCACATCGGCTATAATGTGCAATACTTATCATACAAATAAACCAACGTATAAAAAAGTAGTAATCGAGCCCGTTCATTTACTAGTGGCCCGATCGAATTGTAATGGATCGCTATCGTAGATGAATGGCAGTTTTAACGTTTTGGGTATTCTGCTACTATTACTAATGGGTCGATTGAATTGTAATTGAATCGCCGCTCAAAGGCAGTTTTTTAGTTGGCAATTACAATTCGATGGAGTTATTAATAAATTACCTGAACGTGAATCTCGGTAGGTAACTAGCTTTCTGGGTACCTACAATCCCTTGGGCAAGCAGTGTGGCTGACCTGTTCTATTTTTGAATGTGCTAAGTACACATTCTTTGTGTAACCTAACCAGTAGCCGTATTCACAATGGCTCGGAAATCGGATTCGGATACGGAACCGACAAAGGACCCCGCAAAAGTTCTTAAGAAAATGTGGTTTCAGTTAATTTTGATGAAATTTTCATATGTTATAGAGAGTAGAGTTTCCGTGGAATCTATCGGGATTCTGAATAACAGTTTTCGAATCGATAGACACGGATTCGCCGCTCACGAATTTCGTGTCGTATCGTTCGGAAACGGTTTCGAATCATTGTGAATACGGCTACTGAATGAAACTTATAAAGACCACCACTTATACGACCTTTCTCGAAGTCCCAATAATTGATATGTATATTACACCACAGTTCGCCAGTTTGTCCAGCGAATTTCGCCGCATCGCGTGATCCGTCCGCGTTTTGTGTTGCGTACGCTAACTACACAAATCGTTATGGCTGATACGATGGGGTATAGTGCGTTGTTTGAGCCTCCGACCAGCGTTGTTCTTGATACGGCAATTGCCGTAATATACGGCATTTAGGCATCTTAGGCATCATAAATACGGTATACGGCAGCTCTGTGATTACCGTATTAAAATATACGCCTGCCTCCGACGAAAAGAGGAGGGGTGGTATGAGTTAATAATAATTATTATAAAATTATAAAAGTATTTACCCTCCATATATGCTACTTACATTCAGCCCGGTAAAGTTGAAAAAATTGGGGAGGATGTATTATATAAAACAGATACTATTTAAGAACGAGAATTCGAAAAAGAGGAGGTCCCAGAAAACTTTACTGATTAGATCAGTAATGTTTTCAAAACGCTGGGCTACGAAGTGGCAAGAATAAAAGGAGATGTATGAAAAGAATTGTAGACATATGCGGGGCTAGGGAGTTGTGTCAGGACAGAGCAAAGTGGCGGTCCATATCCATACCCCACCTGTGGGACACAGGCGTGAGCTTTATGTATGTATGTGAGAGGATAGTTATATAACTTTGCCATACGTTGCTTGATAGCCCATTGGTGGTGACCTCTCGATATTTTATTCAATAAAAACTCCAATAGCTATTACATAAAACCATAAAGCGTACAATGTAGTAGATTTAATCACTCTGAGCCAAAGTTTACACGTTTCATGTAATTCTGTAGGACATAATTATTATATAGGTACTATTACCATTACATACATACAGCTAACCATTTATTTTTTATTTTTATTTCTTTAGCAATGACCACTCATTTACGTATTACAGAAGGGGCGTTCAGAAAATTATTGTTTTCTCACGAGAAAATTGGATTATTTTGTTTGCAGTGCTAACAGTGATTGCTGGCTGAGACTTTGTTGCACCACGCCACAAAAAAGAAACATCTTGTCGTTAATTTCCCGATTGTGGTCTTGCGCACAAGGGCCGGGGTCCGCCTTGCCAATGATACAGGATTTGGCGATCCGGTAATTACAGTGGAGGGACTGCCATCTGAACTCCGTGACCATACTACCTGACCAGATTAGATCATGGTTACATATTCAGTCGCCTGAATGTACTGGTTTTGTGACGATGTTTTCCCTCACCGTAAGAGCATCAACTAATGTACGTAACTCATAAAAGAGTCATTGGGACATGGTCGCAGTGGGATTCGAACCCGGTACCTCTCGCTTACGAGTCGGATACCGTAGCCACTCGGCCACCGACGCTCCTCATTACTTATTTAAGTATTGCAGAAGGTGTTACAGTAAATTATTGTGATTGAGATAATTGCATCTTTTTATTTTGAGCAGTGCAAGGATGATTGCTAGCTGAGACTTGGTTTCACCACTCCATGATTATGAATAATTACTTCTATTTGAAGACCTGAGTGGTACAGTTGGTTTTTTTATTACACAAGACAGGTAGTTTAAGAGAGGTAGGGCATAGCGGGGTATCTCGTTCGAATTGGAGCCGCCCGACTGGGGAAGTACCTCCACCTTACAGAATATCGCAGCTAAATAATACTCTTTTAAATAGTATTGTGTTTCTGCCGGTGAGTAAGGTTTTCAGTGCTCCATGGGGGTGGGGATTTGGGGAACCGTGGCTTTGGCAGTGGAGTGGCTTTTGCCTTTTTGCTGCCAGAGCAACGTGTTATAGAGGTGGGCAACGTATTGGCGATACTCTTGGTGTTGCTAATGTGTATAGGCAGTGGTGACTACTTCCCATCAGGTGGCCCGCTTGCCTGTTTGCCTATCGTATGTCATAAAAAAAATGGCATTTGACCGCCATCTCACCTGTTGGGAAGTGACGATGCGGCCGATTATGGAGCGTGCCTGTCTAGGAACAGCCTATTCACTCTAGCCTTGAAGGCGTCCAGATTATATTGATCAGGGAACACAGTCGCAAGCAACTCGTTCCACTCCTTAGCCGTACGCATTATAAAGGTTAACATGCCATTGGTTAACATGCCACACAGAGGTTTCCGTCCCGGCAGCAATTGAAATGATGAAACTTACTTTCTGTTACGGTTTTGGGTGTGTATGTAAAATAAGTATGTATATGAAAAATATATAAGTGGTTAATGAGTTTTTTGACACTGCTTATAACCCGTGTCACGAAAGAAGAGACTTGTCAAACGGCAGTGGAGGGGATTTCGCGCAGGCAATCGTATGCAGCGCAAGTCGAACCACGTGACCCGCCAAGTCTCTTCTCATTTGACACTAGCTATACTTTGGGGCTAGACGGCACTGTGTTAATTGTCCAAGCATATTTTATTTATTTATCGTTGGATAAATAATTTCTGATCCATTACCTTTGGTCCTTGGAACATTTGGGAAATAGTAGATTACTGGGCTTTTGGTGAGGCACATAAGGGTCTTTTGGTGAGGCAGGTTATCTTCGTGTAGTGTCAATTTCTAGAGACGTCATTCATTTATTTATTTATTTATTGGAGTACCAACAGCTATATAAAACATAACAAATATTATATTAGAGTCAATAAGCCAATTACAGGTCCTCGCTAGTAATAAATCATGTTCTGGGTTAGTCATTTTCTAAGGCGGCCATTTTTATAATCTCTATCGACTGTAAGGGCGTTAAAGGATTTCCTACGTCATCGACAAATTTCTCATTGTAGCGATAGTAGTAATTAGGAGACCTATAAAACGTTGGTATGCACGTGCCAAACTTGGTAAAAAAAAATTTTTTTTTACTAGACAAGTGTTTCTAAATTGCTATTGTTCATACATTTACTATGAAAGCTGATGTCCCATGTATCACGCACTTCGCATCACGTTACTCTAATGTGGCGCTACCTCAATACTTGTTTATAACGAAAATGCGTAAAATCGTTTTTTTTTGCAATTCTGACATTGGTTGTTGTTTAATACTTGGTACTTATTATATTTCACTTCGTTGTTTAATTAAACGCACTGTCGACTTAAAATATTTTATCTACGTAATTAAAATTGGACACCAAATAAACAAGACATATAATTAAAAGTTATTTAAGAAATGATCCTGCCGAGAATCGAACCAGAACCCAAGGTGAGCGTGTCCGGTAGCACTGAGCATTAAGCCATATCAATCATATCATGTTAAAATTTTGGGGCTAATTAAGCTGGAGTTGGAATAAAAGTATGGGTTCCGTATCTCGTGAATCAACTTGGCGTTAATGTCCTGGTTGTGCTCTCGCGCAGGAGAGGCCCGGGGTCCGCCTAGACCATGGTCCAGGATTTGGCAGATCAGATAATTACAGTGGTGCGAATGCCGTCTGACCTCTGTGACACTGCTACCAGGGAAACTATATTGGATCATGGTTACTGTTACTACATTCAGTCGCCTGAATGTGCAGTTTTCATTACGATGTTTTCCCTGACCGTAGGAGTTCTCATTCGAACCCGGAGTCTCTCGCTTATGAGTTGGATACCTTAACTACTCGGCTACCGATGATCCACGGGTTCTGTATCTAGATCTTGTCCAAAAAAGTGTTAAATTCAAATTTATTAAACATTACAGGAAAATATACATGTAATTTAAATAAGAAAATAAGCTGTCGGAAGCTCTGAACACCATGTCGGAAAACTCCGATATATCCTGAATTACTACACCGATTTCAATGAAACAAAGCCAAGAACCATCTAGATTAGACTATTTTTCAGACAGAGAAAACCGCATCGAAATCGGTTCGTCCGTTTGGGAACTGCGATGCCACAGACAGGCACACATATTCACAAGTTAAACACATTACATTTTCTCCTTTAAATGACAAATATTGCTTTAGCTTTAATTTTTAGCACTTTTTATTATAGCACAGGAATTTCGGATCATCCGAACCATGGATCCGGATATGAAATGAGCTCCCAGCGTTACCTTTGACATGGGATTGTTCAAATATACAATATAAGAGGTCTCTTCAGAGGCGGGCAACGCATTGGTAGCGGCCCTGGCGTTGCTGATGTCCATAGGCGGTGGTGACCACGCATATTCAGACATACGGGCAGGCGGGCCTGTAAGTATGTCTGACGTATGATATAAAAAAAAACGGGTTACTCTACCCAGAGTCTATTAATTAGCCAATAACTCTTTTTAGGAAATGTAATTTAAATTTTGACAAAGCAAAGTGTGAAAATCATTGCATGTTTGACGGTATTCTGCACGCTACATTTCGGGGAATGTGCGAAGAAATTGTGCAATTCTTTTTGTAAAATAGTCCTGTACTTGACTGAAATCTCACCTGATGTTAAGCGCAGATGCAGTCTACGATCTTCGAGCAAAATTTCAACTCAAGTGTACGTCATAAGAGGCACTTAACACAAAATGACATATCTTCAAAATAAGCCAATACCATGGCCATGAACATAATTTATAGGTAGCTAGCGCTAATAACTAGCGTACCTAGGTATTTTCACATCCTTAAGAGGTGTCAAAGTGATAACTATCAATAATCTGCTCAATTAAGTACCTGGAAATAGCATTGAAGATAAGTTAACATCTCATAAGGGGGTAACAACTCTTTACGGTCCCCAGAGCGGAAGACCTCACTCAATTGCAATGAGGAGTTTTCCAGTAGGTATTGATAGTTTGTTTCAAAAAGCATCAATAGATGGCGCTCCTACAATTTTGGTAATCTTTTTTAAATCTGTATGATGGTGGCAGAGATTTCATGCAGCCAACTAATACTAAACTTAAAAATAAAATGTTTATTAATATAAACATACCTGTTAAAGGCTGAACGAAATGTAAAAAGAAATATTTATAGAAGTTGGCACTATGTTCCATTATTATTACAACCTCTAAAATGGTTGAAAACTATTGACAAATACCATATTATCCAGTACAACGTACCCGGTGTTTATATCCTGTTTGCTAAGAACATATTTCAAGCGATTATCAATTACCAAAATTGTCGGGGCGCTATCTAGTGAGTGGTTAGGAATTCTTTAGATACCTATTGGAAAACTGCTCATTAACAATAATTAAATAGCGATAATTTAACAAACAACGTCTAAGAGTAACTAATTGATAGCTAAAGTTTATACCTATTATTCCACAAAGGTGGCAAACAAGCTTACGGGCTGCCCGGTAAGCAGTCGCAGCCTATGGACGTTTGCAATACCAGGGGCATCACCAACGCGTTGCCGACGCCGTGGAAACCTTTTCACCCCTTTCTTGAAGAACTCCATGTTGTACTCTCCAGGTAGTTCATTCCACAACCTTACTGTGCGTGGGAGAAAGTACAACTTACGCTAATAACCTAACCGACAGTCGCACAACCCCAGACTAAGTTTAATAAGAGAGGTAGGGCATAGCGGGGTATCCCGTTCGAATTGGAGCCGCCCGACTGGGGACGTACCTCAGAATACCGCAGCTAAACAATACTCTTTTAAATAGTATTGCGTTTCTGCCGGTGAGTAAGGTTTCCAGTGCTCCATGGGGTGGGGATTTGGGGAACCGTGGCTTTGGCAGTGGAGTGGCATTTGCCTTTTTGCTGCCAGAGCAACGTGTTATAGAGGTGGGCAACGCATTGGCGATACTCTTGGTTTTGCTAATGTCTATAGGCAGTGGTGACCACTTTCCATCAGGTAGCCTGCTTGCCTGTTTGCCTACCGTATGACAAAAAAAAAATAAAAAAAAAACTTAAGCTCATATTTTCTAAACTACAAAAGCGATTTTAAAGAAAAAAATAAGAACCATCTCTATTAAACTGGCTTTCAAATAGAGAGAACCGCATCCAAATCGGTTCATCCGTTCGGGAGATACGATGCCACAAACATATACACAAAGCTGTGGCTTATATTTCGTCATCTTACGTATACAAGTCAAACTTATACACCTCCCTTTTATCGTCAGGGGTTAAAATCGGCTATATTTAGCAAAATATAATGTTATAACAAAGTAGATATTGAAACTGGCCGCTTGGTGTCCGGCAGAGTAGAATAGAACCAACCCCTTACACTCGTGGGTGTCGTACAAGGCGACTAATGGTTTCGAGGCAAAAGATCTGGAGTCTCCGTAGAGTGGAAAATGGGCAGCAGCGTTTTCCATTGTTGTATTTATAACACTGCGTTCTCCAATCCGCCTGTCAAGCGTGGAGAATATGGCAATAACTTCCAGTTTCATGAGAGGCGAGTCCTTTTTTTTTTTTTAAAGAGGGGAAATCTCCTGAAGATACCACTTCACCCGGAGGAGAACGTGAATATGTGGAATTGCCCGAAAAATGACCCTACCCACTAAAACCCCTCTATCTATCCACAACCGCTTTTTATTGAAACACCACAGGACCTCATACATAGTTTGCACTGTGATGTTTCGGCGGATACCCAAACTATGTTGGGTCTATCAGCAGGTACGGGAGATATCCTGATGCTCTAGGATGTCACCTAGTCATGTGGAACCGGGCAATGTAGGAAAAGAGTCCCCCGACTTTTCCCCACTGGTCCATGGGAGATAAGTCCTGCAGTGGACTGTTATGGGCTGTGATAATGATGATAATGTGTGATTGTACGGACAATGTCCTATCGGTCACGTTTATCGGGTGTGTACGCAGCTTTAAGTCCCCATCATCAGCATCATATCAGCCAGAAGACGCCCACTGCTGGGCATAGGCGTCCTCCATAGATCTCCACAAAGGCCAGTGCTGTGCCTTCCGCATCAGGCGCTTACCAGGTCGTCGGTCCACCTTGTGGGAGGCCTATCCACGCTGCGTATTCTGGTACGTGGTCGCTCGAGAACTTTACTGCGCCATCGGCCATCTGTTCTTAACCGTCATCATCCCGTCGTTCCCTTTTTAATCTGTTTTAAGTCCCCAACGACTACGGAATCCTACAGTTCGAACTTTCGCACTTCCCTGCTATATATAGTCGGTCAATGCAAGACCGCGTTTATGTTATCATGAGGAAGGTAAAAGCCAGTTTTTTTTTTATAATGGAATGTGATTATGGAAACTGTATTACGTAAAGGTCGCAGCTACCGATCGCCGTCAGGGTTCCGCGGGGTGTGGTAAGTAAATAACCATCTGAACCAAATACGACCTGAATGTGTCCTAGAGTTATAGAGGTGGACAACACGTTGGACATTACATATCTCTGGTATTGGCTAATGATAAGCAGCGATGATGTATGTATGTACGTATGTAATCTCTTTATTGCATCAATTTATAACACTACAGGAAATAAAAATACAGTTTATAATACAAAGGCGAGCTTATCCCACAACGGGATTTCTTCCAGCTAACCTTTGATAAGCCGAGAAGACCTTTGATGAGCGGTGAAGGCAATTAAGAGTAAAAACAATTAACTTTAAAGAATTTAACCCCATATATACATATGAGGATGTAAATATAGGCAGACTATAATATACTAATTACTAATCAAATACTAATACATATGTTATGTACATAAATTAACATCATTTTCAATTTCAATATTTTACGACCTTAGTGGTTCAGTCGGTTAACATCCAGTCTGGTACGCAGAGGTCCTGGATTCGATTCGATCGAAGACTTTTAATTTCTGTTACAGGTCTGGGTGTTATATGTGTATATTAAGTATGTATTTAAAAATGGCATTATGTTCAGTGCGGCCCATTGCACTTTTCCATGGCACGGCTAACGACAACTTGCGTATTTTTTTTTTAATATTTTTTTTTGTTTTTTTCTTTTTTCATTGTGGTCTTGTATGTTAAGTGCAATAAATATATTTCACTTACAAACTTATTAATTTTACATATACCAAAAGTAATCCATATAAGAACCCGCGCCTCAATTTTAATATATAACATCAAGAACCTTAGCTTAACGGTTCGCGGTCCACTGCGCAAGGCCGGAATCGAACCCGCGACCTTATAACAACGTAGTAACGTACCTACATATTAATATTTATACCATATCGACGCGTTACACATGAAATTCTGACAGCGAGGTCGCACTTTTATATTGACTTGTTGTTTTTTGTTATTAATATACCATATAGGCCTCATTTTGAGTACATCCGTGGCAGCCTTGGCGTGAGAGGGAGATAAGATCGAAGAGGCTCGCTTGCGCTGGTTTGGTTACGTGTTGCGTAAGCCCCAGGGATACGTGGGAAATAGGTGCCTTCTGGTATCAGGAAAGAGGTCCCGCGGGCGACCCAAGAAGACAGAGTCCTTCCACCTGAGGTGCTAATCAGCGACAGTCACCACTCTCCGTCAGGTGGACTGTCTGCTTGTTTCACACTTGTTTTATTCTACGCGTTGACAAACGAACAGACAGTGCACCTGTTGGAGAGTGGTAACTGTCGCTCATTAGCACTTCAGGTGGTAGGACTCTGTCAAGCCTGAGGAGTCCGCCTGGGCGAGTACCACCGCCTTATCTATTACTGTCAACAATGCTTACAATGTTGTGTTCCGGTTAGAATGATAAGGTAGCCAGTGAAATTACAGGCATGAGGAATTTCATCTCAGTCCTCACAGTGACAACGCACCTACGGTTCAAATTTTTATACCTGCAACCTAAATGTATGAATTGTAGTTATGGGCGACAATTACCACTTACAATCAGGTGCCCACCTGATGGTAAGTGGTAACTGTCTGATCGGTTGTCACTGAATGAAAAGCATATGAAAAGGTAGTTGTATAAAAAATAACTAGCTATTAATTTAGATGCTTCTCAGCCATACGGATGCTAGTTTGTATACAAATATTAACACAAGCGTTTGTTTGTCGGTCCATCGTAGCAAGGACGGTCAGCTATCGGCTTACAGGTGTTGATAATTTGTTATATTTTATCTTTTTCTTGATCAGGGAGTACTAGCGCGGTATCCCATTCCAATTATTTTTTTTTTAGTCATACCATAGGCAAACAGGCAAGCGGGCCACCTGATGGAAAGTGGTCACCACTGCCTATAGACATTAGCAATACCGAGACTATCGCCAATGCGTTGCCCACCTCTATAACACGTTACTCTGGCAGCAAAAAGGCAAATATCCCTCCACTGCCAAAGCCACGGTTCCCCAAATTCCCACCCCATGGAGCTCTGGAAACCTTACTCACCGGCAGAAACACAATACTATTTAAAAGAGTATTGTTTAGCTGCGGTATTCTGTAAGGTGGAGGTACTTCCCCAGTCGGGCGGCTCCAATTCGAACGGGATACCCCGCTATGCCCTACCTCTCTTAAATTAATTGCGTTTAAGTTTACATAATCTTCGTATGTTTAGGTGGGCAACGCATTGGCGATACCTCTTTAGGCTAATTACATAACGCTGTTACCAACAATTCTCTGATTTCAATGATTGAAATTGTTCTTTTTCCGTTTCCGTACCATCGATTTCATGGGTTCAGTTGCAAGATCCGTTGCAATAAACTGTAACCTACCCTACACCTACGTTATCCCTACCTTTTTTTTATACCACCAATGCGCAAACAAGCTAACGGCCTGATGGTAAGCAGTCACCGCAGCCTATGGACGTTTGCAATACCAGGGGCATCACCCACGCGTTGCCGACCCCGGAAAAACCTATTAACCCCTCTCTTGAACCTACCTTTATAAGCAAGAAACACAGGGTAGGTGGGGGAAAGTTGGTGTACGCACAGGAAGTCGCGCCGTGTCCACTAGTCTACAATAAAAACCATATCTATTATACCTATTAAGAATGCTGACGTCTGTGACTAAGTTAGTTTTAAGAGAGGTAGGGCATAGCGGGGTATCCCGTACGAATTGGAGCCGCCCGACTGTGGAAGTACCTCCCCTCCACCTTACAGAATACCGCAGCTTAACAATACTCTTTTAAATAGTATTGTGTTTCTGCCGGTGAGTAAGGTTTCCAGTGCTCCAAGGGGTGGGGATTTGGGGAACCGTGGCTTTGGCAGTGGAGGGGCATTTGCCTTTTTGCTGCCAGAGCAACGTGTTATAGAGGTGGGCAACGCATTGGCGATACTCTTGGTGTTGCTGGTGTCTATAGGCAGTGGTGACCACTTTCCAGCGGCCCGCTTGCCTGTTTGCCTGCTGTGTGACATAAAAAAAAAACTACTCTCGATTGACAAGACATAGATAATTTAATTTCAAATAACTCTGTAATAGTAAAGCTTTCGTAATTTTAATTTTTAAACCCACGACCCCGGTAATGTATCAAGTCCAAGAGATTCCATTGTCTACAATCCAAATTGGCCCTACCATAAGTTTTGGCGCAAGTTGTTTATCAGTTATCTAATACCCTACATGCTTTGCTCCCTAGGTCAGGGGTATTTATTTGCGCCGTTTGGGGTTGAAACTTTTTAGCCCTAGTGCTACAAACATGTTCCAAGAGGTATCTACCCGGTTAATAGTGGCAACCGGATATCCTCGTGCTGTCGCATACCTCGGCCAACGTATTAGTTTGGCCATTTAACGAGCTAACGCCGCCAGCATTCTGTGAACGCTCCCGCTTGGCAGCGGTCTAGAATCAGTTTATATATGTAATTTATTCTTTGTGTAAAATTTTTATTTTGTTTCCCAAATGGTAGTTTTAAGGTTGTACATATTGTAGTGAAACTATGTACGTAGATAATTAATGTCATCTAAATAATAAAGTATCCATAAGCTTTGCTAACTTTGGGGCTAGATGGCGCTGTGTGAATTTGTCCAAGCCCAAGTATTTACTTATTTATTTTTTATCAACTAACACTTTTTCTTTTAAATGATTTCTGTTATGTATAAGTAAAATTCGGATTACTATATATCTCTTAGAGTCATCTTGGCGTTAATGTCCCGGTTGTGCTCTCGCACACGAGGGCCCGGGATCCGCCTTGACCATGATCCAGGATTTGGCAGGTGAGGTAATTACAATTATATAGGTCTTAGAGTATCTCGTGAATATCTATAGATAGAGAGATACCCTTATAGCATATAGAGATTCACGCGATAATTTGTAATCTTTAAGCATTCATCTTTGTATCTTATATCTTAATCAGTCTCGTAAGCACCACTAAACCAGTGCCGCTAAAAAATACTAAATTAATTAAAAAACTGTAGAAACTCGATCTAAAACCCTTACCAATGGTAAGGGCGACACAACTGCTGGGTATCAGCCAAGTCTGATGACGAATCCTTTGTTTAATTGCCAATTTCCCACGTCAAGGTCACGGCCAATGCTAGAGTCCCACGGGTGGGACAAAGGATTGCTTTAGAGGATTATTGGCTTGAAGATGCGAAGTAATTCCTACGTGTTCATGGTGTGGCATTTACATTGAAGACCTAAGTTGTGGAAAAATGCGGATGAAAATGAACGCTACTAGGAAAATTCAGGAATGTTGAAAACGGAAATTGAAATTCTTTCTTTCTTTCTTTCAAATTACGACACGGGAAAATAAAGCATTGTGAAAAGTGACACTGAGAAAATGTGGGAATGAAATAATTGACACCAAGACAAACTGATTTTCGGAAATTATAGGGCACGCACCTACTTGTACGTATTAATAAATAATGAATATTTTTTTCTCTATGATAATACGTACTTCTTCATTAATCAACCTTGAATGACGACCTAAGTTGGTTAACATGTCGGGCAGAAATTGAAATTATGAATCTTAATTTGATTTTGGGTGAATGAATAAATTTTAATAACTATCTGTTTGTTAATGGTTATCTTGGCGTTATTGATCCGATTATGATCTTCGAGAGCCCGGGCTCCGCCTTGACCATGATCCAGGATTTAGCAGAACAGGTAATTACGATGGAGCGACTGCCATTTGACCTCCAGGGGAATCTGACAAGACCCAATCAAGACCCAATTTCGTTCCAACTTTAACAGTTGTGTTTATATTAATAAACATTTTATTTTTAAGTTTAGTATTAGTTGGCTGCATGAAATCACTGCCATCGTCATACAGAGTTTAAAAAAGTTACCAAAATTGTAGGAGCGTCATCTATTGTTGCTTTTTGAAACCAATAAAACAAATAAACCAATAAACTCCTTATTAACGATCCACTTCTTTGACCAACTGACACGGTTCCTATAATACCTATGATGTGCGGCCGTCTGTCTGTATGTCGAAACTATTATATAAAAGCAGCAACTGTCCGAGTGCTCCAATGATGATGTTATTAACAGTCTGTTTTAGACGAGCATAAAATATTTAAAGTGCTTTTAGAGGTGTAGAACTTTACATTCTAATATAACAAAGACAAAGTATTTAATATTTTGACTACCTGAGTGGTTCAGTGGTCAGTGGTCTGCCACGCAAGAGTTCCCGGATTCGATTCCCGGCTGGGCAGAAATTGAAATGATGAATTTTAATTTCTGTTACGGGACTGCGTGTTAAATATATATTAAGCTTATATATTTAAAAGGCCGTGTGGTGTCCGGCAGAGTAGAATAGCACCAACCCCTGACACTCGTGGGTGTCGGACAAGGCGACTAATGTTTTCAAGACCAAAATCTAGAGTCTCTGTAGGCTGGAAAATGGGCAGCAGCATTTTCCATTGTTATATTTATAACACTGCGATCTCCAATCCGCCTGTCAAGCATGGAGATTATGGCAATAACTTCCAGTTTCATGGGAGATAAGTCCTGTGTGAGAAGCGAGTATAAAAATTAAAACATCTACCATGTACCATTTTACAGCAATAATTCATTCATTCATAGCTCTGTATAATTAAAAGTTTAGAAATGATTGAGTTTAAGTAAACTTAATCGGGAGTTATCCGACTTTTTCTGTCGGTTACGTTATCGACCTATACATACATAATTAACTTCACAACTTTTTTCATAGTAGGCAGAGACTACAAAGCGAAATAAATACCAAAGTTTGTGAAGATTTCTCGATGAGTTTGTTGCCCAATTCATGTCAACAGAAGGCGCTTAGATCCTTGGAAATTACCGTAGGCTATATCTTATTGAAATCTTGCAAAAGCTAGTCTATACAATGTTATATAACATTGTAATATAACATTGTATAGGTACGGTCAGGGAGAACATTATGATGAAACCTGCTTATTCAGACGACTGAATGATTTACTATGATCCAATCTGGTCTGTTTCCCCTGGTACTCCTGGTAGCAGGGTCACGGAGGTCAGATGGTAGTTGCTCTACTGTAATTACCATCAGGTCATCATGGATCATGGAGGATCATGGTCAAGGGGAACGCCGGGCCCTAGTGCGCGAGAATTCAACCGGGACATTAACGCCAAGATGATTATATTGTATGGAGTTGGTAATCTTTGTATGTTTAGAGACTCGGATGGGCTGGTCGCCGTTTTGTCACTGTGGAGCGCAAAAAGGAGTAGATTATATTTTTATTTATTTATCACAATGACAAAGATAAAGTTCAAAGTTTCGGAGTGGGGGCTCGTTACGTCACTTCTGCACGGCTAGCATAAGTGTGTGTTTCGCGCGCGACATGCCAGAAACGGCGCGAGATAGATTCTGCTCTTTTTCATCTTAGAATTGAAAGAAGGAAATCAAGGCTCTCTCGCGGCGCGAGTTATGACGCGGTTATCGCGCTGAGTAAAATTTGACCTTAGGCGTGACGTCACGCAACATTTCAATACACTGCAACGGAGTAATTTTTTGTTTAAGTAACAAAAAAATATTTTACTATTGAAAACTTGCTTTCCGGTTAACTAAAAAATTGCTTTGTATCCGTTCACAAACACTGTCAACTCCCAAATTGCAAACCGCGGCCCCTACGGCCTTAGAATGTGGTGGACGGACCGAGAAAGCGGCTAGCCTCTACCGAGTTGATGCAATGCTGCGTTGGGAATGTCCGTATGTTTGTCATTTTCGTCAAAGTAGGTAGACGGACGAATGGACGGAAAGAGCGTTGGTGGGCTAATACTAATCGCTCCGAGAGGTAGCGAGTTCGATTCACGTTGGCGTAGTTATGAGTTTTCTGAGTTATGTAGGTGCAGTAGTTGGAACGCTAACCGATGGTCTTACGGTGAGGGAAAACATCGTGCAGACTGCACATTCAGGCGACGAATGAAAACCATAATGGTTAGGTTTAGGGCCCTATGTTTGAATAGCTCTCCTTCATCAGAACGGTTTTCAATTTAGATTTTCGGCATGAAGATTCGATATTGTGATGCATGATGCATTTCCCTATTTTTGAACCGCACTCTTTCAGTGCTTATTTATTTATTTATTTTTATTCATACTTTTGTATTACATTACAGCTTAAAACTAATGCGTTGCACAAATTAGGTTTTAAATTACAGCCATTATACTTATTATTTAGGTAAAATTTTCAGAAATTATTGCTATTATCGTATGCATATTCAATAAATTATCGGCAAACAGATCGCAGTCTGGTACCTCACGCAATAATTTGTTAAGTTGGATGCGTGCTAACCGGGACATAACGCCAAGATGATGATGATGATGATAAGAGTCAATCAGTCTTGGAAGACGAGCGCTGTGAGAACGCATAATAACGCTACTTTACTTAGACAAGTATTCTTTGTGAATACTAAATATAATAATCATTTATTTATTTATTTAACAATTTATTGCACACAATAAAGAAATACAGAGATATAACATAGATATAACTGACACAACAGGCACTACTTATTTCTAAAAGAAATTTCTTCCAGCAGGCCTACAGAAAGGAAATGTTTAGCTAAGAAATGCAGATACGACGCGCACAATTAATGAATAATTATAAAATACATATGAATATGACTAATTTTTATATACTATATCAATAAATACATACATACTATACACTTAAATACTACTACATATCAATAAAAATAGATAAAATTTATGGACTAGACAGGGACAGGTAGTGGTCTTTTACTCGCTTTTTGAATATAGGCAGTGACGGACTGTCACGCACCACATGCGGGAGAGAGTTCCACAGTCTCGCAGCATGAACAGTGAAGGAGTAGGAAAAGAAATCGGAATGATGGATGGGGATGGCTAAAGACGATCTTACATTTGAGCGACAAGGTTTATCTTGGGCCCGGGAGAAATTGAAGTTGGTGCGGAGATATGAGGGAGCAGAGGGATTGTGGAGGACATTGTAGAGCATAGAAAGGACATGAGCGTTCCTGCGATAGCGAATGGGAAGCCACTTGAGCTGAGATCGAAAATCGGAGACATGGTCATATTTACGCAGTCCAAAGACAAACCACGCAGTCCAAAGACAAACCATCTTGGCGTTAATGTCCCGGTTGTACTCTCGCACACGAGAGCCCGAGGTCCGTCTTGACAATGATTCAAGATTTGGCTGGTCAGCTAATTACATTACGAACTGTAAAGTCGAAATGGACTTTGCTCTTGCAAGTACCTACATCCGAGTACACCTAATAATTAAGTATGTAACCTGGTTTCACTTTCAAACTGGACAACTTATGTCTGGTAATGAAAAAAATGCCGGAAGAATACATACACTGCTAACTACCACTATATTTTGACTCTCACTTTTTTGCACGCAAAAGTGTGCAGAAGGAGCACAGAAACCTAACCATAACAAGAATAAGATGAGCTAGCATCTCTATGAACGCACACAGCAATATATCTCTTTTTATACTGGTTTGTGAACTTTTTATACTGCCATCTTGTAACTACCCAACCAATTTTTAATACCAAAATGTTCCCCGGAGAGGAAGTCTCACACGACAAGCGAAACGGTACTCTATTACACAAACTTTAAGGTTCCATTTCGCTTGCCGGTAAATCTGAAAGGTCCATCCTCACTTTTAGTTTCGTTCAAGGTCAATGGTAACTTGTTGTATGGTGAAAGATGGTGAAAGGTTACCTATACACTTTCTTGTCAGGTCTCATTGTATTGTGGACTACATTTATGGTAGTTGGTGATTGGTGAAATTAAAGCTTCGTTGCCCCGTGGTACCGGGTTTGAGCCCCAGTGCCTCCATGACAATTACTGCTGTCTGAGTTATGTACACTAGTTGAATGCTAACCGATGCTCTTACGGTGAGGGAAAACATCGTGATGAGACCTACACATTCATCATCACAGCCCGTAACAGTCCACTGCAGGACTTAGGGCCTCTCCCACGAAAGGGGAGGTTCCTGCCATAATCTCCACGCTTGGCAGGCGGGTTGGAGATCGCAGTGTTTAAATATAACAATGGAAAATGCTGCCCATTTTCCAGACTACGGAGATTCTTGATCTTTTGCCACGAAAACATTAGTCGCCTTGTACGACACCCACGAGTGTAAGGGGTTGGTGCTATTCTACTCTGCCGGACACCACACGGCCATACATACTACACAGACCTACACATTCCGGCGACTGAATTTGTAACTATGATCCAATCTGGTCAGGTTCCTCGGTTAACAGGGTCACGGAGATCAGATGGTAGTCGCTTCATTGTAATTGCCTGTAATACTAAGTCCTGGAGCATGTCAAGGCGGCCCGGGCCTAGTGCGCGAGAGCACAACCGGGACATTAACGCTAAGATGATTTTTTTCTGCCAAATTTCAACAAAATCCGTTCAGTAGTTTCATTCTTACAACATTTCGCAAATATAATATTAGTAGAATTATTTTACATGCTACATTTCAAGGCCAATGCTTTATTAAAGTTAGCAATAATGCAAACAAGATGGAATATGCAAAAATCAAAACCTAAATACATGTCATTACTGGCAGATATTTATATACTGCTTCTGCCGCAATATAGCAAGGTAAATGCTCCTATCTGTGAGCCTTCGGATCATGTAATGACCACTCTCATTGTTTACCAAAATCTAAAATTATGATGTGGCCCCATGGGAGATTCCACTAACTCCCGCAATTTATTCCTAGTTTGGGATACAGGGCATCAACAAATTTTATTTTCCTATCACACCTACCTTACTGTATTTTTTATATAAAAATAAAGAAAGAGATTAACACGTCCACGTCCACGATTACATTAGCACGTCCTAAAGTCACAATTTCCATAAAATATCACTTCCCAGTATGAGTGTTCTATAGTATTGTCAAGAATCTTCGAGATAAACCATCCGTCACGGGGTGCCAAACGGCTCCAGATACTGTTTAGTCAGTGTCGCCCAGGAGTCCCCATTATTCCGGTATGTCCCCATTGTCCCCATAAGTATGACACTCGAGGAGCGTCGGTGGCCGAGTAGTTAAGGTATCTGACTCGTAAGCGAGAAGTACAGGGTACAAATATTAGAAGGCAATTCATGTGCATCTTTTAACACGACAATATAAAAATAGTTTGTAATAATGACAGAGTTATTATAGCGTCGGTGGTCAAGTAGTTAAAGCATCCGACTCTTAAGCGAGAGGTGCATGGTTCGAAACCCACTGCGGCCATGTATCGATGACTCTTTTCTGAGTTATATACATTAAGTTGAACACATCGTGATCGGTGAAGGAAAACATCGTGATGAAACCTGTACATTCAGGCGACTGAATGTGTAACCATCCAATCTAGTCAGGTTCCCCTGGTAGCAGGGTCGTGGAGGTCAGATGGCAGTCGCTCCACTGTAATTACCTGACCTGCCAAATCCTGGATCATGGTCAAGGCGGACCCCGGGCCCTCGTGCGCGAGAGCACAACCGGGACATTAACCACATTAATCCACGCGGAGTAGTGTAAAACGCAGTGCAAGTAGCAGGAGAGTAGTTTCCTCTAAATAAAAATTAATTAGAACACTCCAAGCCTTATCATCATACAACCAACGCTTTTGTTTCCGACTTTTTGCTGGATTTAAAATGCTATCGTTTCAGATAACATAACGAAGGTCAATGCCCCATCAATGCATGCCATTCACTTTATTTTAGTAGTTACAGATATTTGAAATGTCAATGATATTTGTGTAACGTTAATCGATTCAGTGCCAAGTCGCACTCTGAGGTTGTGGAATGAACTACCTGGAGGGGTTTTCCTTGAAGAGTATAACATGGAGTTTTTCTAGAAAGGGGTCAAGAGGTTTTTACGAGGTCGGCAAAACGTGGGTGATGACCCTGGTATTGCAAACGTCTACAGGATGTGGTAATTGCTTACCATCAGGCAGGCCGTAAGCTTCTTTGCCACCTTAGTGGTATAAAAAAGAAATACTTCTCTTGGCGTTAATATCCCGGTTGTTCTCGTGCGCTCGAGAGCCTGGATCGACCTTGATCAATTCGTGACAATTGTTACTGATGTTCCGCTGATGCTGATATTCGAAACAACCCGGATTGCAACGCAATTATTTCATGGTGATTTGTCAATTTCAAACGGTTCTCATTAGTGAATAGCGTGATTAAGTAGGACGGTAACGATTCATTTTGTACAAAGTACAGTTTTCTGCTGCACTGTCCGTAAATTTCATTAAATATCTGTAAAATCCACCAAGGATCCAGATACAAATTATATTCAGATGTCATAATATAAATTGTGGTAAAAATCTGTCAAGTAGAAATCATACCAGTTAAAACGTAAAACGGTAAAATAGACAGACACCGTTCCGCATTTTTAAAATCTATTTATACACCTTCATATTTAGCAACGTTAAATATTAACCGGTGTCAACGACGGGTGTATTTACCTCACTTATGAATCAACACCTCTCGTATTTTGTAATAATAATAATAATAACGGCCAATTAACTCTGTAAACAAAATGGCGATAACCTTATAGCCTTCCTGTAACCTACATTAGTATTATTACATAGTATAATCAGCTCATGGAGCGTTAGTGACCCAGTGGTAAGGTATCCGACTCGTAGGCGAGAGGTACCGGGTTCGACTCCCGCTGCGGCCATGTACCAATGACTTTTTTCTGAGTTATGTACTTCAGTTGGATGCGAAACAATGCTTTTTTATCCGATGAAATTTATCGAATTCTGCTTCAAAGAGCCAATTTTGCTTAAAAGAGCTGAGGCAACCTTAATAAAAATAACAGAAACCAATGAATGAGCGAGCGCAGCGAGCTCGTTATTTATGGAACTTTTCTCTTATTTTTTTTGTATGCTACTCAGTGACAAGCGAGCAGACAGCCCACCTGATGGTAAGTAGTAACTGTCACCCATGACATCTACGATTCTATCATTTAGGTTGCAGGTAACAAAAATGCAAAACCGCAGGTGCAGGTTAAGAGAGGTAGGGCATAGCGGGGTATCCCGTTCGAATTGGAGCCGCCCGACTGGGGAAGTACCTCCACCTTACAGAATACCGCAGCTAAACAATACTCCTTTAAATAGTATTGTGTTTCTGCCGGTGAGTAAGGTCTCCAGTGCTCCATGGGGTGGGGATTTGGGGAACCGTGGCTTTGGCAGTGGAGTGGCATTTGCCCTTTTGCTGCCAGAGCAACGTGTTATAGAGGTGGGCAACGCATTGGCGATACTCTTGGTGTTGCTAATGTTTATAGGCGCTTGCCTGTTTGCCTACCGTATGACATAAAAAAAAAGTGCGTTGTCTCTGTGAGGACTAAAATGAAACGCCTCATGCCTGTAATTTCGCCGGCTACCTTATCCTTCAAATCGGATTTTTTATTTTGAGAAGATAATTTCGGCAACCCGCACATTCAGGCGACTGAATGTGTGACCATGATCCTATCTGGGCAGGTTCCCCTGGTAGCAGGGTCATGGAGGTCAGATGGCAGTCGCTCCACTGTAATTATCTGATCTGCCAAAGCCTGGATCATGGTCAAGGCGGGCCCTGGTGCGCGAGTGCATAACCGCTGCATAACGCTAAATAGTACAGTCATCTGCAGAGTGAATAATAATCATATTGGCAATAATGCCCTCGTATTCTCTCGTGAGGGCCCTGGACCTTGACCATGATCCAGGATTTATCAGATCAGGCAATTTAAGTGGAGCGACTGGCGTCTGACCTCTATCACCCTGTTAAAATGGGAACTTGACCAGATTGGATGATGGATACACATTCAATCGTCTGAATGGTTGTAAGGAAATGTGTAGGTTTCTTCACGACATTTTCCTTCACCGTAAGAGCATCGGTTAGTGTGCAACTAGTGTTAGTTACTATGATAGTGAATGGATATATTTATTTATTTATGGGGGGAGGGGTCAGTTCTTCTGCAGCTGACTGTAGATGGCTATCGGCCTAGTTTCCATATTATAATATTTTAAATATTAATATTATTATATAGAGTTTTTTTTTATACCACTGAAGTGGCAAACAAGCTTACGGCCTGCATGTTTGTAAGGTCGTATAGCATTAATATTTTGTCACTGCATTACGCCATAATAGGCCTAATATTTGTGTGGATGTCCTAAATATATAATATTATTTTTTGGCAAGATGATATTTATTTATAATTAATTACATCAATAATAAATATCATGATTGCAGGTAGGTCCAGAGGTCACCCAAAGCGAAGACGATTACAGTTAAATTCTATTTTAAGGAGCTTATCATCATCACAACCCAAAACAGTCCAGTGCAGGAATAAGGGCCTCTCCCACGAAAGGGGAGGTTATTGCCATAATCTCCACGCTTGGCAGGCGGGTTGGAGATCGCAGTGTTATAAATATAACAATGGAAAACGCTTCTGCCCATTTTCCAGCCTACGGAGACTCTAGATCTTTTGCCTTGTACGACACCCACGAGTGTAAGGGGTTGGTGTAAATGGATTATCACTGTAGCCAATCTATCGCTCCAATAGATAAACTCAACAATACTTACATTACGAGTACACAAACACAAGGTGACAAGCATCCGCACATAGACGTCGCTGACCGTCCTGCATCGCGCTAGAGAAGTGCACCAACTTTCGTCGCATATATACAACTTCCGACGATCAACTGTCATACCCTTAGTCCCCTAGTCACAACACCCGGCCTGGTGGGACCCTTTTCCACTTCTCCATCTTCGCTTACCAACTACCTACCTGTTTATTACCTTCTACCGCCAAATCACCACGTAAAAATGAAAACAGGATCCGCCGCCCATGACGTAGGGCGCTCTTTATGAATCTAGAATTCAAATTCGACTTTCCTTATCATGGTTAAAAATAACAGGAACGCCATTAATGTCTTTTTTTTTCATTTTAAAAACCACACTCAAATATTTTTAGATGACAATTCGTAAACACGTCTTAAAATTAAAAGTTAAATCAATTTTTTTGCCAATTAACGTCTTTAATGTTTACCACAAATTGTATTTGTCATCCTTTTCGCTGTCACGCTTTGTAACATGTTGAATGACATCAAAAGAAAAAAAATAACACGGGTACTTTAGCGAGAAACCGTAAACATCAATTTCAAATACCTAACAGCAGAGTGCGTCAAAGACCCAAGATTCGTTCCATGTCTAATTCCATTGCAAACCGCAGATTTGGGAAATTTTACATTCGATATAATAAATTAGGTACAAACGGCAGTTGATAAACCTACCCAAATCTATAGACAGTATAAAACAAAATCTTTTATTTATTTAACATTTATGACATACAGATAAAATCACAACATCACAAAGTCGCTTTCCGCCTCCTGTGTTAAGGGATCTTTTAAACTAGCTACGGTATTTAAAGCGGTTTTCAAGAGGAGATAAAGTGATTCAAGCAAAATAATACGTAGGGGTAAAATGGGTGTACACGAACGAAATCGCACCGGGTATACTAGTAAAGTATAAAAAGAGTTAACATTGCTATGCGTATTCGATAAAATAAAAAACATATCTTGGCGTTAATGTCCCGGTTGTGCTGCCCGAGGTCCGAATTGAACCATGATTCAGGATTTGGCAGATTGGATCATTCCATCATCACACCGCTCGTCACAAACAATTCATCCTCACACCTTGGAGCGAAATTGGTCCCGAACTGTGCTGTTCCAAAGGAACTTTCTCCCATGCCTTCTTATATTCTTTTTTTTTTTTTTTTATGTTACTTAGCAGACAAACAGGCAAGCGGGCCTCCTGATGGAAAGTGGTCACCGCCGCCTATGGACATCAGCAACACCAGGGGAGTCACCAATGCGTTGCCCGCCTCTAAAGAGACCTCTAATATACCTCTTGAACGATCCCATGTCATAGTCCAAAGGAAACACTGTAGCTGATATTCGTGGACTTTCCACTAAGGTTGCGGAATGAACTACGTTGAAAGGTTTTCCCTGGAGAGTACATCATGGAGTTCTTCAAGAAAGGGGTGAAAAGGTTTTTACGGGGTTGGCAAATCGTGGTTGATGCCACTGGTATTGCAAACGGCCATAGGCTGCGGTGACTGCTTACCATCATGCAGGCCGTAAGCTTGTTAGCCACCTTAGTGCTATGAATAAAAAAAGGTAATTGCAATGGAGCGACTGTATTCTGACCTCCGTGACCCTGCTAGAGGAACCTGACCAGATTTGCTCATATTGATTTTGGGTAGCTTGATATGGCACCATCTGTATAAGGCGGTGAAGACATGAAAAAAATGTGTACCTACATGTAAAATCATTATATATTTAAAGAAGACTTTGCTATTGATAGAAGAACTGATTTCAGATAAAATCGATAATCGGTCTGTATGATAAAAATATCATCGGGCAAAATGATAAATTGCGCAGCCATTTTTTGTAGGTTTCCAATGGATAGGTGATGGAACTGCAATCAGAGATAAGTCATTTAGAGGAGAAATATCGTTTATTAAGGTACACATATCAGACAAATAACAAAACACAGATATTATTGATGTAAGATATCTGAATAAATAAGATATTGAATAAAGATTTTTATGATTTAAATTTATTATTCTGTTTGCAAGTTCTGTGACCCGCCCATTGGCATAAAACATTTTGTAGGTGCTCCATGAGCATATTAATTTTGGTTTTCTATACAATACATTGTGGATAGTCAAATATTAATGTCAATCATAATACATACATACATAAAGATCACACCTGTGCCCCACAGGTGGGGTAGGCAGAGACTATGAACCGCTACTTTGCTCTGTCCTGACACAACTCCCTAGCCTCGCATTTATCCACAACTCATACATCATCCAGTTTACTACATACAGTTTCATACATCTCCTTTTAGTCTTGCCACTTCGAACCACAGCTTTTACCTGATCACACATTACTGATCTGATCAGTGAATGTTTATCTGGGTCGTCCTGTTAAGGGCCGGTTTTACAAATTCGCGCTATACATATACCTCTTTCGTCAATCTTCTTTCATCCATTCGCTCTACATGCCCGAACCATCTCAACATCCCTCTTTCTATTTTTGTCACTACACCATCTTTCATGTAGCATGAAAGATGACCTTTCACAGAATAATAATGAAATGACAAAAGTAATAATTACAAGCATAAAAATTAATTAAAGCTCATTATCATAAAACTATTACTTGTTATTCCAGCAAAAATATAAAGGAATTGAGTCCCGCTAATAATAAATTAGAATAGACCCGTAAACCAGTCTCAGGATCTCCAGCGATAGAGCTTCGATGAGCTCGCTTCACCACCTAACGAGTAGCGAACTTGCGGTGCTGAAGTTCAATCAGCTTCAAAGTGCGAAACTGTCGCCCATAACATCTACGATTCAACAATTTAGACTGCAGGCAACAAACATGCAGAAGCGCAGGGGGCGATCGCACTGTGACATCTCAAATTCGATATTTTCTCTAGTCACGTCACTGAAATAGATCTTCGATAATATACGACTGTCGAAGATACTTGAGACAATATTTTGTGGCTGCTATTGCAGCTCCATTGTTATTGTCATTAGTCAATAATAATGGAGATAGTCAATAATAGCCGAGTGGTGTCCGGCAGAATAGAATAGCACCAACCCCTTACACTCATGGGTGTCGTACAAGGCGACTAATGTTTCCGAGGCAAAAGATCAAGAGTCTCCGTAGTCTGGAAAATGGGCAGCAGCATTTTCCATTGTTATATTTAAACACTGCGATCTCCAACCCGCCTGCCAAGCGTGGAGATTATAGCAATAACCCCCCCTTTCGTGGGAGAGGCCCTAAGTCCTGCAGTGGACTGTTACGGGCTGTGATGATGAATGGAGGCTAAAAAAATACCATATTCGAGATATCACAGTGCGAGAATTAGGCAACAGGAGCGTTATCACTGTGAAGGTGTAATGATTGCCCTGGCTACCTCATCCTTCAAACCGGAACACAACAACGCAAGCATTGTTGCTTGGCAGCAGAAATAGATTAGAGGGTAGTACTCATCCAGGCGGACTCCTTACGCTTAACAGAGTTAGACCTCCTACAAATGCGTCTTGCCTGTTATTGCGCTGGCTATCTTATCCTTCAAACCGGAACACAACAACGGAAGCTCGTAGCTACCTACACTTTTATTTCTAACCTATTAACCTTCCTCTTCAATCACAATATCTTTTGTTGAAAACCGCATTTCGTTGCGTAGTTTAAAAGATCTAAGCGTACATAGTAGGCTGAACAAGCACATGTTTAACTTGAAGATCAGCAGAACAAGTAGTATTCTTCTGGGTAAACACCAACTACTACCCGATGAGGTACACGATATCAGTGATAAGAACCTATTACAATTCGAATTAGAAGTAGAACTAGAATTCACACTAGTTCAGTAATGGTCGACACGATACAAGGACTGAACTTGCTTTGAAAAGCCGACTTCAAATAAAAAAGAAACAAAAACAAAAGGCGTACATAGATACATAGAGACAGACGGCCGGAAGCGACTTTGTTTTACAATATGTATAAAATGGTCGTTAACGTCCTATATTCAGGCCTTAATATCAGCTATCGAGGCCGAAATAATAATCTGACTCTCTCCTTCTAACCCGTTTGTTATGAGAGAATGTAAGATAAGCACCCTTCCTCCGGAAGCCATATCGCGGGAAGAGCATTGCTCGATTTTGATTTTTATACAGTTACACATTTTTATCGCTGGGCCAATGTGTTCGTTATACGTTAGATAAATCTATTACGGTCAACATCATCATCACAGCCCATAACAGTCCACTGCAGGACTTAGGGCCTCCCCCACGAGAGGAGAGGTTAGTGCCTTAATCTCCACGCTTGGCAGGCGGGTTGGAGATCGCAGTGTTATAAATATAAAAATGGAAAAAGCTGCTGCCAATTTATGGATGGAGCTGCTGCCAATGCTATAGCGTCTCATTGCGCGATCGAATCAGGAATGAGCAGAAAAGGCAATAATTCAAATGGAACACATTTGAATTTATACCTAGCCAGTGCTATGTGTGCTCATAGACGCAGGCTAACAGCTTGCGTCCTACTGGCTCCGACTATCTAAGCCTACACGCCTACATCCTAGTTGCTCTAACCTACTTAACCGACTAGAGCCCCGGTTACCCTACAGGAGCAGCAGGTCAACCCGAACGCCTACCTAACTTAGAGCCCGTCCAAACATACGGCCTCCGACACCTACCTGTCTTAGAGCCCGTCCTGCACGAGCACACATGCTACAGTAAACAGGTATATACTCGTATTTATTGAAACGAAGAAGGTTTTAAAATAATTACAATTATATTATTTAATATTTAACTATGTAAACTAACATAATATGAATTACTGAACAGTAAGTATCTATTAATTCGCCTATAATATTAAAAAAGAAAAATAATTTAAAAAGTTTACTGTCGCACTAAACAATATTGTATATGCATGAGCATTTAAGCATATTAAGTGTCTAGTATGCCTATTGACATATTGACGTTAACTCCATAACGTTGACACAGAGATAAGTCATAGAAAACCACAACTGCGGCCAACCTAGTCATGGAATATGGTTCAGAGGAAACGTGACTGCGTCTATGAGATTAGTAGAATTAAGTTCCCCGAGACCCGGATTACGCTTATTCCTAAGATAAACAATAATTATATGCATACTTAGGAAGCGACGCGTTTTTCCTACAGCCTCCATTGACGCAGCAAGATGACAATCTTGGCAAACTGTAATCTTGTGGTTATTCCAAAAAAGTTACAATCATAAAGCCGACCGCAATGCGTCAGGACAAGCTACTTAAACAAAAAAAAAAAATAACAAATATATGGTCCAAATATGTTTAGTAAACAAGGTGGCATGGGTTTTTACAATGGGTTTTTATTTGGACATTGACCGAAATTTACTGTAAATTCGTGATTTGTATTAATGTCGTCATTATTAATGACGACCTGAGTGATTCAGTGGTCAACATGCCAGTCAGCCCCGCAAGAGAAATTTAAATGATGAATTTTAATTTCTGTTACGGGTCTGGGTATTCTATGTATAATAAGTATGTTTTTAAAAAGTAAATAAGTAGTATATCAGTTAGCTAGCAAACACAGTACAAGCTTTGATTAGTTTGGGGCTAGATGGCGCTTTGTGAGTTTGTCCACGATTATTTATTTATTTTATTTAAAAAAATATGTGAGGAAGTTGTGCCTTAATCACATCATTGAAGGGTGGTTTTGCCATGATGTTTGTCAGATTTGTCCGACTTTTTCTGGTTTAGCAAATCAGGTAATTGCAGTGGAGCGACTGCTATCTGACCTCCGTGACCCTGCTACCAAGGGAACCTGACCAGATTGGTTCACGGTTTCACATTCAGTCGTCTGAATGTGAAGTTTTCATCGCAATGTTTTCCCTCCCCGTAAGAGCATCGGTTAGCATTCAACTAATGTACATAACTCAGAAAATAGTCATTGGTGGCAGCAGCGGGATTCGAACGCGGTACCTATCGCTTACGAGTTGGATATCTTAACCGCTCGGTCACCGATGCCCGGCATATTAAGAAGGGATTAGTCCCTAATATTAATTTATTATGGGAAACCAAGAATTGCGTCAACCAAAGGTTTTCTTGGCATACTAATGAAGCTTAGAGGAATCGGACCAAGGCTTTGACCTTGTGGTTTCCGCTCATGATTTCCGTATTAAAAATAATCATTTACGCACAATAATAAGAAACGTACCTGGTTTTCACTGTTGACAAGGTTGCGTCATATTTCGTCTTAAGAATGGGATACCTGAAGATATTTTTTATACCACTAAGGTGGCAAACAAGCTTACTGCCTGCCTGATGGTAAGCAGTCACCGCAGCCTATGACCGTTTGCAATACCAGGGGCATCATATAAATACCTTATTTAATTAGGTATTATAATTTCATTGTAGTATATTTCTTTTTGGTAATGTTATGTAGGTTAGGTATTTTAAGGTGCACGCCGTCTGCCTTTCTGATCATGCCCTGTCTCTTCCGTAGGTCTGCTGTAAGATATTTCTTATGAAATAAGCTGTACCTGTTGTGTTGTTTTCCTTATGTCAATATTGTATAAATGTTATTGTGCACAATAAACTGTTAAATAAATAAATAATTATTTACGAATAGTAATTAGAAAATTACCTGGTTTTAACTGATGATAAGGTTGTGTCATATTTCGTCTTAGAAATGAGATTCCTGAAGATGTGCTTAAAGCATGTGTAACTATTATCTAATCTTGACAGATACAGAGTCACGGAGGTCAGATGGCAGTTGCTCCACTGTAATTATCTGATCTGGAAAATCCTGGTCAAGGCGGAAATTAACGTCAAAATTTTAAGGGTATGTTCCGGGTTTCCTACCGCGTACCTTTGTTGACGAGTAGCCCGATATTTCGACGCAGCTGCATGCATCCTGGTCACGGGACGACAGTCGTCTATAAAGGTACACGGTAGGAATACGGAACATACAATTAAAATGTGTGATAATAACCGCGATAGTTTAAAACATTATATTTAAATTGTGTTTATTATTATTATTATTAGGTATTTATTTTTCTCCCAACAAAGTTTACAAAGACATTTAAAAAATCGAAAATAGTTGATTGGGAGACAGGAGTCCAAACTAGGTTAATCGGTGTTATGGATAATCCTGCCCCGCCCCCCCTCCCCCTCTAAGATAAGTGTAGAACTTAAAATAACAAAAAAAATTAACAAAGTAATTATTTTAAATATATTGACGTCAAGATGACCATCCTACGTCATACTCTTGTGTTTGTCCAAAAGAGACTGCCAGAGCATACCCAGGCCGTCCACTCAACAAGCACGCTGGACACGTAAACTGCAATTTTCGCCCCATTGCAAAACTGTTTATACCTATTCAGAGTTATTTTCGTAATAAGTAATTCATTTGGCCACCGTCCAAGTTGTGAGCGGAAGAGCTTTGTTTGCGTTTTTGTTTTCTACGCAAAGAAAAGCAATCAGGCCATACTTGACTCAATTGTAATTGGATCGAGATAGCAGCTCAAACAAATATTACTTAACACCATTATAAACGAAATTTTTACATATTTCATAACAGGTGATAAAAGTGCATATGGCTCAGGGGAGCGTGATACAAGTAACACACCTACCCCTGCTATTCTAATATAATCATCACAGACCGTAACAGTCCACTGCAGAACTAAGGGCCTCCCCCACGAAAGGGAAGGTCATTGCCTAAATCGCCATTCCATATGCAGGTTAGACATCGCAGTGTTGTAAATATAACAATTAAAAACGCTGCTGCCCATTTTCCAGCGTTCGGAGACTCTAGATGGTGCCTTGTACGACACCCACGAGTGTAAGAGGTTGGTGCTATTCTAATCTGCCAGATGCCACACGGCCTACCTACATAAATGGCCATATTAACTTTTAAATTTTTACCAATTTATAAAACATTAAAACAGATTATAACAATGACATAAATAACTACAGACTACTAATTACAAATTTACAATTAATTAAATAAACTAAGTAAAACAAACTTACAGATAAAAAATTTGTCTTATAAATGTTTTTTTTTTATAACAAACAAGGCAGGCATTTGACCGCCATCTCACCTGTTGGTAATGACGATGCGGCCGAAGATGAAGCATGCCCGATAGGTCCCTATTTCATATAAAATTTCTCTAACCTCTACTTGTTAAGAAAAAGCGGACGTTAATGTCATGAATCCTAAAGAAAACCGTGCAGAAACTCTTTACAAGTTCCTACTTCAAGGGGTTGGTGCTACCCTAGTAGTCCCAACCTACAAAAAAAAATACGAAACACAACCGCTACCTCCCCCACTTGGCCCACTGGCCGAGGATCGGACCACATCGCGCGAGCGCCGCCTCGCGTTGCGCAAGCGCCGCTGCGTATTAGCACGTTAAATGTGCGCCTGCGTCGGTCAGCTGATTGCTGTTACACCTCGACTGTTGGACGAGAGAACTGTCTGGGGGCCAAGTCATATAAATAAATTAAAAATCTCGAATAAATAGTACTGAACGTGTGCAAGGATATTACGGTCTACTGATTTTGAATACCAGTTTCATAAACTTTATCATAAAACAAAAATATTTCTCATCTATTCAAGTCAAATTTTCTGAATCAGATTAGCAGAAGCCAATGTCAGCAAAAAGCGAAACATTAAATTTTCAAATCCTGTTTTTTTTTATACCCCTAAGGTGGCAAACAAGCTTACAGCCTGCCTGATAGTGAGCAGTCACCGCAGCCTATGGACGTTTGCAATACCAGGGGCATCACCCACGCGTTGCCGAACCCGTAAAAACCTTTTTATCCCCAATGTCTATGAAAGCCGCTTTCTACCCCACTGTGAGCCTGACTTTTACGCCTTCGCACCGGAAGAGAGGGGGGAGAGGTTCTATATATAGTATCCATACGATACCTGCTATCCGCATGAACCGAGAGTTATATAAAAAAACATAATAGGAAAAGGATGAAGTAATTTTTTAAAAACCCCGACTGGCAGATCTCTCAAAAACACTGCCGAGAACTGCCATTCCTCGTAATCCCTGGTCTCAAGATGCTGTCTAAGCCTGTGCACAAGTGAAATGTCGTCAGCATATTCCATGAGCCACGGAGGCGTGTCCGGGAAGTTAAATGGTCACGGGCTCTGTTTTTGAATAACTCGCCTCGATTCGTACGGCTTTCAATTTTGATTTTCATTAAAATTGAAAGCCGTACGGATCGAGGCGTTAAAGAACGAACGAACGAAGGCATTAAAAATTCAATATTTTTTAAATCACTTGGGCAAAACTGAAAGAGTACGGTTCAAAAATAGGGACAATCAACATCATTCATCAAAATAACGAATTTTTAATGTTCAATATCAGAGTTGAAAACCGTACAAATCGAGGCAAAGCCCCAGGACTGGACCCTGGTGAACACCAACGGTAATCGGGAAGAGATTCCCGATTACTGTGCGGTTCCAAAGGAACTTTTTCCCACGCACACTAAGGTTGTGGAATGAACTACCTGGAGAGGTTTCCCTGGTGAGTACAACATGGAGTTCTTCAAGATAGGGGTAAAAAGGTTTTTACGGGGTCGGCAACGCGTGGGTGATGCCCCTGGTATTTCAAACGTCCTTAGGCTGCGGTGACTGCTTACCATCAGGTAGGCCGTAAGCTTGTTTGCCACCCTAGTGGTATAAAAAAAAAGATTCGAGCTATAGCTTACGGTGATTTTGACAACGCCTCCAGAGTTGACGTACCTACATATAAATTTATTTTAATTTAATCCCAAGCCATCAAGCCTATTTCTTTTAATTAAAAAATATAAACTATTTAGTTTATTTTTATTTAGTGTTAATTAGTTATGATTTATTTAGTATTGTTTTGAATTTTAATATAAATATGAATTGAATTTCAATTTTAATAACACATTTTAAATTTTATTGATAAATTATATAAATAATATGCTAATACTAAATTATAAAATAATAAATATTTACAAATAAAAATCTTGCCCCAAGTCCCTTGTTAAAGGAATTGTTCCCAAAAGGCTGGCCGCATTGCCTCGCTGTATCGCGAGGCTAATCCTTTGGCCAAGGTATTGGTATTAATATGTAAATAAATAGTTAATAAATTTGCACAATGTGTGAAAATGACCTTGATTTGATTTATGTATAATTTTCGCAAATTAGAATTTAATGCACAAAAACTTTGTAACATTTTGCTAATCATCATCATCAACATAAATTAAAAGAAATGCACTACGGTCATGTACCTTTTATTGACAGCTTCAACATAAACAGTACCTGCTTTAGTAAATACGCAATAAATTACAAAAACTATATAAGTATAACTAGTTTTTATGGGAAATTACAACTCAAAATAATGTTTAGATCCTGTTCTGTATTTGAAGCTATTAAGCAAGCAGACGGGTATCTTTGACGATGGATATGTTGTCTGGCGGAGAGATCGAGATTATACAAAAACGAAACAGAGGTACGGTGGTGGTGTTCTTATTGCTTCTCGTAAAGAATTATTTGTCATACCTGCCTTCCACTGCAGTGCCGAGGATCTCTGGTTGACAGTTTGCCTAAAGGGTATTCATGCAGCAGATACAATTAATCTGCATATCAGTGCAGTTTACTTATTTAGACAGAATCTTGGCTTATCATTTTCGCAACAACTGCATTACTTCTTAAATAATTTAGAATTAGTGGTTAATGGACATTGTAATAGTAATTTTATCATTGCCGGGGACTTTAATATGAGTAACTTTACATGGTCAACTTCTACATCGGACGAAGGCTCCTGCGACCCATCTAATTACACCACCAGTGATAAGTTGCTCCCAATTGCACTGAATTTATCACAGTATAACATTAAAAATAGTTATGGCAAAACGCTGGACCTGTTCCTCGCGTCAACTAAATTGGTGGTCTCGGACTGTAGTGACGACCCTCTTGTCCCTGTTGGTCCACACCATGGTGCTCTCACTTGTGAAATCTCCTTTGTTATCCAGGAGTACCTGGATCGATCTAAATATACTAAATACCTATATGACAAAGGTGATTACGAGTCTATATACAAGGATAATTATAATCAGTTAGTCGAAAATTCCATAAGGGAAATCTTAAATTTTTCGGTCATATTTTAAGTCGAAATCGAAGAATAACGTGATGCCCAATAGTCTGAAGTACAACGAAGAGTACAACGGAGAAGGTATATGTAATGCATTTTCGACATACTTCCATTCTACATTCTTGAATTCATCTAGTTCTATTCCAACCAACTACGACAGCGATCCCTTGAATACGGTGTCGGACATCTCGCCTATTTATGTTGATAGGGCTTCTATTGTAAAGATGCTCAACGATTTGGATCCGAGCAAATCAGCTGGGCCGGACCATCTACCTGCCTTATTTTTAGTTAAGTGCGCAGAAACTATATCTGATCCCATAACACTATTATTTCAGAAATCCCTAGCTACCGGTTCTGTTCCTAGTATGTGGAAGCGCGCTTTCATAATACCTGTGCATAAAAAAGGTTCTAAAAGTGAGATCACAAATTATTGCCCGATTTCTAAGCTGTGTATTGTTGCTAAGGTTCTGGAGAGAGTTGTCTACGAGCAGTTGTACCCGGCCCTTAAACAATCTTTCAGCGACACTCACCACGGATTTCTTAGAGGTCGATCAACTGTATCTAATCTAACTTTACTTAATAATACCATAACAGAAGCCATGGAAGACGGTTCACAGGTTGATGTCATTTATACTGACTAAAGTAAGGCGTTTGACAGAATACAGCATAACATTTTATTATCGAAGTTATTGAAGATTGGTGTAGGGGGAGACTTGCTCAGTTGGTTTTCCTCCTATATTGACAACCGCTCACAGGCTGTAGTCATCAACAATTACATATCTGAATGAGTATCTGTTCCCAGCGGTGTACCCCAGGGATCCTTGCTCGGGCCATTATTATTTGGTCAATTGCTAGTATATGCTCCAGTTTATCACAGTTATGTTGATCAGCACAACAACGGAACACTGCAGGAAAGTCTAATAATTTAATAAATTTTTTTGACCACGAAATTCTACATAAAAAATTAGAAGCCATTGGAGTAAGGGGAAACGTAAAAAAATTAATTAAATCTTATCTCAGTGACAGAATTCAAATGACCCAAATTACTCGAATATGTCACAAAACCAAATTAGAAACCCAATATTTGTCAAAAGGTAATATTGTTCGCTACGGTGTTCCGCAAGGGAGTGTATTGGAACCTCTATTATTTATTATTTACATTAATGACATTATAGAATCGATCAATAATCAAATTATCTTATTTGCTGACTGCACTGCGCTTTTTAATAATGAAATTGACATAAATCCTGCTCTGACTAATGTAATGGAATGGTTAAAAAATAATAACTTACAACTAAACCTAGATAAAACGAAAATTATTAAATTTAAACAACGATACAAGAGCACTATTCAAGCAAACGTAACACATAATGGACAAATAATTGAAAACACTAAAGTTACAAAATTTTTAGGACTATATTTAGACAGCCATATGAGCTGGACAACACATATAAAATATGTTGGTAACCGAATCAACCAATCCTCCTATGCACTGCAATTGAACAAAGTAGCAAATCGTGAAACTGTACTAATGGCTTATCAGGGTCTTGTAGTCTATACTTAAGGCACAGAAGCGTTGTATCAGAGCCATCTGTAACCTGAAACGCACAGACAGCTGTAGGCCATTTTTTAAAGAACTGAAATTACTAACTTTGCCATCTCTCTACCTGTACGAAATTGCCGTATTTGTACGCACAAATCAGCATCTTTTCCCTAGCGTTGAAAGCGCACGACGCCGAGATCAACTGCACATCCATCCGTGCAAAACTGCCCTCTTTCATAAGAGCGTGTTTGCGATGGCCCCAAAATTGTATAATGCTATCCCAAAAAGGATTCGCGAAGTAGAGACTATTGGTAGCTTTAAGAGGCAGCTTTACAATTTTTTGGTCGAAAGAGCGTTATATACGGTTGAGGAGTTCCTTTTGGCTTGTAAAGAAAGTAAGTAGTTTTTTCTCTCAGTAAATGTACCTGATTAGATGACATATTATGTGTAAAGCTGTTGAATTAATTTTGACATATTTTATGATTGGCTTTTCATTATTTTGACATTGTTGATTATTGTGGATATTGTTAATGATTTATGGTTAAATTTAATATTTATTTTAGAATGATTTTTAATTGTTTTTTTAATAGGTATAAATTGACATTATATTTTTATTGACATTATTTTTATTGACATTTGAAATATTATTGACACTATCTACTGTTTGAAATCTTAAATTATTAATTGTTGAATGTGTAAAAATCAATTTTTATAATTATGTTTTTATAATACTTAAAATGAATAATTTTTTAAAATGTTTGTAAATCAATTTGTTTAATGATATTATTTAACTACAAACTCCTAAAATTTGTATGCCGATGGCAGGTCGCAGAGACTTCATTTTACTACAAATGTACCTAACAACTGTATAAACCTGTGTACCACAAATTAATAAATGATTATGATTATGATAATTTAAGTTTACTGTTACACAATTCAAAATACATACCATTCTGATCACCGTTTCTCGACCCCCAAAGAATCTTATCTTTTGTAGCACCTGTTTTACAGCTTTTAGAAGGCACTATATCCACATTAACTTTCATAGTTATAGGCAAGTGATCAGACCAATACGCACCATAAGCCACATTCACGTCAGTGACCGTTTGCCATGCGGATTCCGTGAGCACACAGTGATCCAGCCAGCTAGTACTGCCATGAACATCACTCACAGATGTGTAAGTGCCAAAGTTTATACCCAAGCTACGTATGTCAGCACAACACCACTTTTGGTCACAACAACAATTTCCAATTCACAACTAAAAAGCTCACTTGGATTCGCGTTAAAATCCCCCAAAATGTATACGGTCTCTATGCCACTACTGCTGCTATGATATTACGGTCTACTGATTGTGAATACCATATTCATACAACTTTTTCATAAAACAAAAAAGAATTTCTCATCTATTCATACCAAATTGTTTGAATCAGATAAGCAGAAGCCAGTGTCAGCAAAAAGCGAAACATTGCATTTTTAAATCCTGTTTTTTTTATACTCCTAAGGTGACAACAAGCTTACGGCCTGCCTGATGGTAAGCAGTCACCGCAGCCTATGGACGTTTGCAATACCAGGGGCATCACCCACGCGCTGCCGACCCCGTAAAAACCTTTTTACACTTTATGTCTATGAAAGCCGCTTTCTAGCCCACTGTGCGCCGGACTTCTACGCCTTCGCACCAGAAGAGAGGGGAGTGAGGTTGCGTATATAGTATCCATACGATACCTGCTATCCATACACCTTAGTGGTATAAAAAAAATGATTCGAGCTAGTACCTACAGCCTACGGTGGTTTTGATAACGGCTCCAGAGTTGACGTACATGTCTATTTATATATTTAGTTTAATCCTATATTTAAAGCCATAAAGCCTATTTCTTTTAATTAAAAAATATAAACTATTTAGTTAAATCGAAAAGGTATGTCGCGTGCAAGTCCCGTCTAATATAGTAATATATTTAGTTTCGTTTTATTTAGTTTTATTTAGTGTTAATTAGTTATGATTTGTTTAGTATTGTTTTGAATTGAATGTAAATATGAAGTGAATTTCAATTTCAATATCAAATTTTAAATATTATTTTAATTTTATAATTAACTAGCAGCCGCCCCGGCTTCGCACGGGTACCACTACGGGTACACGGGTATATAGCCTATGTCACCCGGGGATAGTGTAGCTTCCCAACGGTGAAAGAATTTTAGAATTCGGTCCAGTATCTAGTTTCGAAGCCTATTCAATACAAACAAACAAAAAATCAAACCTTTCCTCTTTATAATATTAGTATAGAAGATATGTAAATAAATAGTTAATTAAAGATAAATAGTTAATGCACAAAAACTTGTAACATTTTACTAATCATAGCTCATTAAAATAAATGCAAGACGGTCCTGTACGTTTTTTTGAGAGCTTTAACAAAAACAGTACCTGCTTAAGTAAATATGCAATAAATTACATAAACAATATGAGCATAACTAGTTTTTATGGGAAATTAAAACTAAAAATAATTTTTAGATCCTGTTCTATATTTAAAGCTGTTAAGCAAGCAGACGGGTATCTTTGACAATAGGTATGTTGTCTGGCGGAGAGATCGCGATTATACAAAAACGAAACAGAGATTAAGGTGGTGGTGTTCTTATTGCTACTCGTAAAGAATTAACTGTCATACCTCAACCTGCCTTCCACTGCAGTTCCGAGGATCTCTGGTTGACGGTTTGCCTGAAGAGTATTCGTGCAGCAGATACAATTAATCTGCATATCTGTGTAGTTAACTTATGTAGACAGAATCTTGGCTTTTTATTTTCGCAACAACTGCATAACTTCTTACATAATTTAGAATTAGTGGTTAATGGACATTGTGACAGTAATTTTATCATTTCCGGGGATTTTAATATGAGTAACATTAGATGGTCTACTTCTACGTCGGATGAAGGCGCTTGCGACCCTACTAATTACACAACCAGTGATGAGTTGCTCCTAATTGATACCATTAACTCACTGAATTTATCACAGTATAATAACATTGAAAATAGGTACGTGGGAAATAGGGGCCTGAATCTGCCGGTATCAGGAAAGAGGCCCCGTGGGCGGCCCAAGAAGCGATGGATTGGCATCGCTGAGTCGAATGCGAGAGCCAACGGCTTACGACAAGGGGATGCCGAAGACCGGGCGAAGTGGAGAAGATTGAGCTTGAAGCTTGAGATTGAAGGAGAGCGGACCCTGGCAGAAGCTGCGGGATAAGCGCTAGGACGATGATGATGAATAACATTGCTGTACCTATGTAAGGAGACACCTTAAATATGCCTCTCAGATATGGAATCCCTGCTATGCCTCGTACCTGCATCGTATTGAAAGTATCCAGAAGAGATTCGTACGTACCTATGCTTCCGTACTGGTGACCACTTTCGATCTGACGACTATTTTATCTTTAGTAAAAAGTACCACCTTCTACCTCTATTTAAAAGGCGTGAATTTGCAGATGTGGGGTTCCTTTTCCTAGATTGTCGTGGCGTGCATGTAGTTTGTTTAATGGTTTGTGCAAGGATCATGACTTGGATTTATTTAATAGTAAACTCGAATCTGTGCGGCGGTTGTTAACGCGGTCATTCTTTGACGGCGTTCCATGAAGTCAAGGTGTACTTTGTTTGTGTGATTCTTGTTTGTACCTACTGTAGCTGTAAGTGTTAAATATGTACTTCTCAATTTTTATTATTATTTTCTCGTTTTTAATCTATTTGGTAATTTACCTAAGTGCCTATTGTACGCGCTACAGCGTGTTTGTGTGCTTGTGTAGCTTTTTACATATGCTGTCTTTACTGGCGAGGACCTCTAATTGGCTTACTGTTTTATAATAGAACTTTATACATTGTAATGTACAGCTGTTGGTACTCCTACAAATAAATAAATGTAAGTATAAATAAATTAACTAAATTAGGATGCGAACTTGAGACCAGGTATTTATAAATCGAACTTAAGACTTAGAATTTTAATGATTTATTGCCGATTTTTTGTAATTGCGAATTTTGTATAAGGAATTAGTCATTTAATTGCAAACTCTATCTATATCCTCTCTATTATTATTCAATAAATTATTGCTATAGGTACCCTACCAGGGTTCCATGTCGTGTTTCTAATATTTATATTTTAGGACTTGTATTTACCAACACATGGAAACGCAATAAACGAAGTGAATTGAATTGTATAGAGTTCTAGGAGACAGGCGGACCCTGGGCCCTCGCGTAACTGGGACATAACGCTAAGATGACGATGATGAGAGTTCTAGGAGTTCACTTAAGTAACGCTTAAAATAAGTTTCCAAACTTATTTTGTCTAGTGCGTACTTTGAGAATCAATTACTTTCTATAATCTGTCCAAACTGACTTGTCTTATTTATATAAGGAAATCATGTATTTAAATGGATAATGTGCAGCAGTATTCGATAATATTTACATTCAATGTGTTTCTTATATAATTCTCGACATCTATACACAATGTACGTAGCGTGATTGATACGGCAAGTCGTAATTTTTGGCATTGTTTGTTCACCAAATAAGACAAGTCAGTTTAAACAGGTCATAGCGCTTTCTACGACATTAACCAGTGTGTTTATACTTTTACTGAGATAAAACTTACATTTCAAATAAATCAATTTTAATAAGAAGCAATAGAAGTCTGAACTTTGTAACCCCTCTTTCCTAACTTACTAGAGTCTAAGTCTACTGGCCCTTGGAGGACTTCAGAACCGATAAAGGGGCGTCTGTGCCCTTTAAGAAAAATGCTCAAATATGACCAATATTTTTCACGAACCTCACGAACACTACTTTGGGTGTGTATAATCGCAGCTTTAACCTAAATGGCAAGTTAATTTTTCCCGATCTCTGTAATGTAGGTCACCCAGGGGACATATATCTGTACCTATTTAAATAAAAAGAATAGTAAAGTATCACTTACCATGGTTAATCTTGCCCTGTTGTGATATCATCATGTTCAGCGGCACAGTCTTGTCCCTCGACGCGAATCCGAAGAGCCTATTCGTCGCCGACTGCCCCACGGCCAAGTACTGTTTGTGACCCATTTTCGTCATTTTTAGGCTTTATTTATAAGATTATCTAATTAAAAATAGTATATGTCCAGCCTTTGTCACTGGGACATAATATTTCTCATAGGAAAGTTGGAAAATTGAGATATTTTTTTAATCCTGGTCACGGCACACTCAAATTGTAACCCTCCCTATTTCGCAGGAATTTACTTCGCTTAAGTTCATATTGGCTTTGGCGGCGTCGGTTATCTGAAAAGAAAGAGATTCATTTTAGATTTCTATTTTGTGATTTTCCTAGGGATACGTAGGCAATAGTTGTAGATAAATAAAAATGTTGTCTTCTCAGAAAAGGTATTAAAGTATGTATAAACTCTTTATTGCACACATACATATGATAACATACAAGAATCAGCATAACATACATGCGCGCAAAGACGGTGTTATCGCTTTAAGCGTACTTAATCTGAGTATATTTTCACTAAACAACCTTCCGAGTAACTTTCAACCAAATTCAATACTTGAGAATCCTGTCTAAGCAGCACCATCTAGTGAGGTATGCTAAACTACACTTTTTACTTTTTAAAGTATCTACCTGTATAAAAATCCCTAATACTAAGCACTTTATTAGTGAACAACATCTTAAAGTAATATAATACAACAAATTTAGAAAATACAAGTCCTTAACTAAAGAAAAAAAACCTACAACTAACCTACAGATAAAAAATGTTACCCAGGTCCCCCGAATTTTTGAAGGTGTCCAGAAGGCTGGCCGCGTTGTCCCGCTAGATAATGAGGCTTATACGCTGACCCAAGAAAAGGCCAGCCTTCTGGTCATTCGTAATTTGGTCTAAGCGCTTACATAATTACATAAACAACAAATTCAAATCATAATTTAAACCATGACCTCGCACAATACATTACCGCCAAATAGATCCTCACGTGTTATGCAATACACATTACATTACATTATTTGAATATTATTTCAAATAAATTATAACATTTACATTATAAAACCAGTTTGCGACAGCCGAAAGAATTTAGAATTGTTATTATTTTTGCATACAAATAGGCTAACGTTCTATTCGGATATAAAATAATCATGTTTTAGAGTTCCATTTTGAACGAGTCGTAAGTTGTAGTAAGTTGCTATGTTGTCTTGTGATTTTTTCTCATGTATATTAAACAGGGAAAATGTTTAGACTGAATTTTTACAAGGCGTGAATTTGTAAAATAAAAGAAAAATACAGTACTTTATGCTACAGCATTATCATTCTGTTTTTTTTAGTTTTGTTGAGCGTGGCTTGTTTTGTTGGGTGTAATTAAATTACAAGCATGAAGCATTTCATCTTAGTCCTCGCAGTGACAACGCACCTACTGTTCTATATTTTTGTTACAAAAATCCTAAATGTATGAATTGTATATGTCATAGGCGACAGTTACCACTTACCATCAGGTTGACTGTCTAGTCGTTTGTCACTGAGTAAAATATATCTTTTTCAAATTTAAACGATTGACAAACACGCAACCAGGCCTCCTGATAAGTGGTCGCCGCCGCCAATAGACAACTGAAATATGTCGTAAGCTACGGGTGGATGCGTGTGTGTACGTGAAGTATGGATTGGAAATAAAATGAAAATGGAATCCTTGAAAAGGATAGAGTGAGAAAGGGCCTTGAGTGTCAGAAACAGAGACATACAGATTGACAGACGGACAACGTTCTGTTTTTATCTGTAGTTCGGAACTTTGAAAACAAAATAATAATAATAATTAAATAAATTTTTATTGCTTAAAATGTGGTTTACAATAGATCTTAATTAACATTTTCACATAGGTTCACACAATTTGCCAGAATCTGGTATGCAATGAGTTCATTTGCATATTTTTTATAATTTTTTTTTAAAACACCAAGGTGGCAAACAAGCTTACGGCTCAAAATAGAAAACTAATAGAAGGTCCACTCCCGTCGTCATAAAAAATTATTACCTAAACTTGCCGACTCAGTAGGGTTGCTACTGTATGTATTCTGAATTTTGAAAAGGGTATTTAAAAGATCGAATAGAATTTTAAAGATCGTTCACAATAACACGTCCTTTGCAAAGGACCAATATCTAATCCTTGCCATAATGTGATCATAATTGCTTCCCAAGCTGTTCAGATTGTGTTTAAGTGATTTTCCATACCAGCTTCAGACATTATGCCTTTAGGAGGCGTAATAATAATCTACTGTTTATTCACTTTTTAAAAATTCATCGCCACCTGATTATATCATCAGACCCTGAGAATAACCTTTCCCTGACCTGGGATCTGATCCACTTCCAGATCATTGATACACATGTAAAATGAAAATGCAATATTAAGTTATTAGTCTGATGATGGAGAAGGAAGGTGGTAAGCGACTTTTTTTAATATTAGACTAGACAGGCATTTCCGACTAGAAACCATTAAGGTGGCCATTACGGTTTCTTATTCTGTTAAAAATTGTCACCGTGGTGCCAGAAACTGTTCAACTAGTCCTAGGGTCTCTAGCGGCAGACCTTGGTCAACCTCGCTTCACCATCGGCATTAGAACTCGTGGTGGAGTCTCAAAGTCTGAAATGGTCACCCATCAGTTCTAGGACTCTGCGTGCGTTGCTCGTATGTTATTAAGTAACCTTAGTTACGTACAAGTATTTTTATTTTTTCAATAAAAATATCCTTTAATAAAACAATATTCAATTTAAGTCGACACTACAACGAATTCTCGCGTTAACAATCGCGACCGAGCACTGCTTGAAACTGCGTGAGAATGCCCGTAAACGTAACGTCAATGTGTGCGTGACGGAAATGGCGCATTGTTTCCAGCGGACCTTCTGCTTGGCGCGGGCCGTTCTTTATTTTGTGCTTACGGCCTGCCTGATGGTAAGCAGTCACCGCAGCCTATGGACGCCACGCCATATATTTTGTAAGGACACGCTCCTGCTTCACCGAGGGGCAACCCAGTAGTGGCCAAGCAATGACTACTCGATTGCCCCTCAGTAGCTTGCGTGTCCATAGAAACTATATAGCATATTGGTGGCGTTGTGGTTAAGGTATCCGACTAGTAAGCGAGACGAACTAGTGAAAGTGACGCCCCCACAGCCAGAAGAAACCTGTGGATCAATAAATTTTCCAATCCCGCCTTTATCCCTCCGACTAAAAAGCTCCCACCCAGAAACAAACTTCCGTGGCCAACCTGGAAGGCGTTAAATAGGCTGCGAACCCAGGTGGGCCGATGCAAAGAGAATCTCTTTAAGTGGGGATATACAAATGACAGTTCTCAGTGCTACTGTGGCATATCTCCGCAAACTATGGACCACCTCGTTTCATGCTCGGCGTGCCCTAAAACTTGTACCATGGAGGACTTGTTGAAGGCCAGTTCAAACGCTGTATCCGTCGCCGAATACTGGGCGAATAAAGTACAAGTGAGAGTTTTAGTCCATCGACTCAATAAGAAGAAGAAGAAGTAAACGAGAGGTACTGGGTTCGAATCCCACTGCCTGAGTAGGCTCGGACACGCCACAGTGTAGCATGACTCACATTCAAATCCAGCGGTCCAGCTAAAAGGCTGTCGATGACGAATATGGGTCACATCAAAGGTACAGAACCTTATACGTTTATAATTACATCACATTCCTATAAAATTGATAATTTATAATATATTAGCTGTTGCTAGTAGAAGCACCATATCCTTCTCAGTGGAAGAACCGGTTTTCAACGAATAAACTTGAAATTTGGGTTTTTGGTGACGCCTTACTGGATGCCAATGACATTTTATTGTAATTTTGACATTGTTTATTGTAGACCCGTGATTTTTAGTTTAGTTCCGTGATTCATGTGGGTCACTTTTTTTGGCTAGCTTTGTTTTGGGTCCTTACATATGAAATTAGCGTATTTCGTAAGTATTTATTTGCTCTAATAGTTTTGTATTTTATTGAACGTATCAATGTCAATAGATTAAGATTTCGAAAATAGAGTATGTTTAGATGCCATTTTTAATAAAAAATTGTTATTTCAGTTGTCATCAAATTTACCTCTTTAACGAGGTGTAATTTTATCAAGAAGGTACTGATTACACTAAAATTATATGCACCAGTTAGCTTAATGTTGTCAGATATACCTTCAAAGCTTCATAGTAATCGGTATTGCAATTTCCAAAAAATTTAAAAATTTGCTCATGAAAATTACAGTTTCCGTAATTTTCGCTGGAAGATCCACGACATAAGGATCAAGCGTTCGCATTTCCCGATGATTAAAGGGTCTAGCGGAATGAGGTCAAGCAACTGCTCCGCACAGTCACCGAAGTGCAACCTGTAGAAGACCGACAGACGCGCAACCCTACACCGATGCGCGAGGCTCTGTAGCTTAGCTTCAATCAATTGCGGGTCACAAATTATCTTCTTTGCACGTTTTTCCACCGAATCCCAAGCGATCAGCTGGTATTCCGCTGATCGATTCCAGAGTTTGCACCAGTATTCCATGCAGGAGGATCCTCTGGACAAACGCAAGTGTTTCACTCGTATATTCGGTTAAAACCTTTGCTATGAAATGAACAGATGTGCCGCAAGTTTTGTATACTTGAAATACTGGTTGTTTTATATCAAGTTTGCGGGTAAAACCCGGAGACGTATGTAGAATAGATATTTTAATATAAGGGCTTATACAGACAAGATGTCCCGCCCGTGCTGTGCAAGAGGTCTCTGACCGCTTTTCCGAAAATTAGGGAAATAGGAATTTCTCGTTTTCGGAATATTTAGTTTCTCTCAAAGATTTTTAACAATAACCTTATCATATAGTTGCATCATGTTGATACTTTCCATGTTGAAATTATGAATGTGTTTCTCTTTGTGTACTATGTATTTGTATTGCTTCTTGGAATAAACATATTCTATTCTATCCTATTCCATTCATGTCTCATTTATATTTGGATTACAAAATAGATATATAGAAGAATATGGTGCAGGTCGTTAAAGTTATAGAGCACCATGACACTTGACCTTCTACTACGTACGATTTTGCCATCACGTTTGACAGGCACATGAAAACTAAGCATCAGAATATGCTGCTATTTATTTTCTGGCCTACGGAAGGCACGAAATGTCCTGCTTTTTTCTATTGCCTAGGGACAATATTGCGGATGGACAGTCCACCTGCCTGTACTGCGGTTATGATCCAAAATTAAAAATTAAAGAATTATTTATTGATTAGGACATTAAATATCTCTTTCAATCGTCAAAAAGGAGCCTAGGGGGGTAGGAAAGTAGGAAGGAAGCACACAGTGACACGCTGGCCGCCCCATGGCAGCAGCAAACCCACCCCACGCCAGTCACGACCGGATCGTGCTAGGATCCAGGGTCTTTGAGGTACCTGTCTGTCGGACATGCCTTTTGAAGAACCCCATGTTGTAGTGCAGAAGAAAGACTTCGAAAATGAGCTCGTTCTTGGTAGAAAGGCTCGTTGCTTCTATGATATACAGTTGGTGAAACTCTCCAGCGTGAGATTGCGATGCCCCTGTGCAGTCCATTCATCATGTCATCCACGAATGTCTAAAGCGGGAATACACTGGAGACTCTTTGGACTTGTTATCTCCTGATGAAAACGCAGCCCAATGGGTGGAGAATTTATATATTTACTTGTGGTTTTAGGGTTCATTAATAGAATAGGACTACGATTAGTCCGTATTGACTAAGAGTGGTAAAAATTATGAAGTGTGGATACGGCAATATCGATTGGATAATCTATCCTTGTCAATCCTTGTGAGTCTTACTTGTAAACATTCAGTTATTTGGTCACTATTAACTTGAACTTGTACTTCTAGTTTGTTGAAAATTATCTCCCGCACTTCCTTTTTAATTGTTTTGCCCCTTGTTTAATAATATTTTTAATAACTAACGAAAATAAACAATCCTAGAGAAATCAAATTGTTTGTTATGACTTTTATGAATGACGTGCTATGACGTTTAAAAAGCTTGGCATAAGTTGCAACACAGATATTTTTTTTTAATAGGCGATGCGGACTTATCGTGGTCTTATTCTAATAAATAGCGACTCGGCTATGAAGGCCGTACAAATAAATAAATGACACACGGTTGTGTCTGTATATTCATTATAACTTCTAGCCATCCGCCAGCACACTCGTTTGTCGATAATAGTAAAAAACAAACTCATGTATGAACTTTTTGTGTAACGGCCTTAAAACACGTGCTATATGGAACCGTGAACTTGAATGTAGTGTCATATTTTTTATTGTAAATTTAAATTTGGGACAAAATTTTTTTGGAATCCGGAACCCGTAGCACAAAATCAAAACGCCCTTCCGTGCTTGTCTTCAGAAATGTTACTATGTCTCACAGTTAGAACTCAGAGTTCCGACTAATAATACTTGCGGGGTAATCGGCACTATAAAGCCATGGTGTCCGGCAGAGTAGAATAGCACCAACCCCTTACACTCGTGGGTGTCGTACAAGGCGACTCATGTTTTCGAGGCAAAATATCTAGAGTCGCTATCGACTGGAAAATGGGCAGCAGCGTTTTCCATTGTTATATAACTTCCAAAGCGGTGTCCTGACCTGCCCAATTTGTTCCCGCACATTTAAAGCCAAAATTGGCTACGTAAGTTATATGCGGGCACACGACAGACAGGAGCAGCAGGAATAACCTAACTAGTGGCGTCGCTGCAGTCGCTGTAGCCGAATACGGCTAGGAAGGCTATTAACACTGCGATCTACAACCCAGCCGAGCGTGGCAATTATGGCAACAACCTCCCCTTTCGTGAGAGAGGCCCTAAGTCCTGCAGTGGACTGATATGGGCTGTGATGATGATGGGCATTATGCGTTCGTCAAAATGAACGAAATTGACCAATCACAGAGCAGTATTGAACGCAGTGCGTTCACTTAGCAGACGAGCACAGTGAGAACGCATATGCTAGTGTTAATTTTGACTATTTTACCTTTTAAAAACTTTTTATAAAAAGAAGGTGAACGAGCCATGGGTTTTGCGCCGCTAAACACCGCTGTGTAATAGAAAGAAAAGAAAGAAAGAAAGAACATTTATTGACACAAACAACAACACCACAACATAAAAAAAAAACAGTAAACCAAAAATACATAAAAAGAACACTATTATTAAAACATAAAATACACACGGAGACTACACAGCGCCGATGCATATACCCACTTGGTCTTTGTAATATGCTATTTAAAACATCTACAATAGACGTTTCAGGCCAATGATGATGATGATGATGATGAAGGCCAGAAACGCATTGGCGGCACTTCTGGTGCTACGGATGTCCATGGGCGGTTGTGGTCACTTATCATCAGACCCAAGCGGGTCAGAAGCAAGCGCTTGTATAAAAATAACCATCTTGGCGTTAATATCCCGATTGAGCTCTTGCTCACGAGGGCCCGAGGTCCGTCTTGACCATGATTTAAGATATGGTAGAGCGACTGCCATCTGACCTCCGTTACCCTGTTGACAGGGAAACCTGACCAGATTGGATCATTGGCATCCGCTTGTTTGTATTCAACCTTATTCTTCAATTATTAATTATTAATGATTTCTCAATAATAAAAAAAAAATCCAGGTTATCCACAAACAAACACCCTTCTTTAGAAGTGACAGACGATATACAAAATTTGTATGGCATAGTGGGTTTTCCTCAGTCTACGATTAAAGCGTTTTGCGCAAGATATAGAAAAATAACAGGTTTTAACTTTAAACGTATTAAAATATGAATGTTAAGCAACCTATTGGTCAATTACGATGTTAGAAGAATATAGGTTAACATTATTTTTGTGTATTCTTGGTCGTCGAAAGTCTGTCCACAGTTGGACTTAAGCCTCTTCCAAATTTGTGGAGGGTTCGCAATGAATGGTGTAGAAAAATGAATTATTAAATAATAAATATCATTTATTCAAGTAACTACAGACTTATAATGTTAGTAGATATTTTTTAGTGTAATGTTCGTAAAATTACAAATATTAGGCCTTACCTATGAAATTGGCGTTTTGTATGGCGAAAATGACGGAAACTGTAGTTTTAGAAAAGGGGTATTTTCAAACTCTTATAAAACTTAACAAAATCTTTTTTATTTAATTTTACAGGCATATGTCCATTAAAATATACACCAAAACCTAGTATTAATTTTGGTATGTTATGATGACCGTAGCAAGTTGAACGATCACCGTAACAAGTGGAAAGATGACCGTAGCAAGTGGAACGATGACCGTAGCAAGTTGAACAATGACCGTAGCAAGTGGAACGATGACCGTAGCAAGTGGAACGATGACCGTAGCAAGTGGAACAATGACCGTAGCAAGTTGAACGATGACCGTAACAAGTGGAACGATGACCGTAGCAAGTTGAACAATTACCGTAGCAAGTTGAACGATGACCGTAACAAGTGGAACGATGACCGTAGCAAGTGGAACGATGACCGTAGCAAGTGGAACAATGACCGTAGCAAGTTGAACGATGACCATAACAAGTGGAACGATGACCGTAGCAAGTGGAACGATGACCGTAGCAAATGGAACGATGTGGTGTGTCTGCCTCAAATAACTCATTTATTACACTGGCAACAGAAAGGGACAGCAAAAGTAATAAAGCTCGCTCTTGGCTTTATGATAATTTTTGTCTTAATCCACCAAGTCAACCCTCCGTGGCAGGATGACAGAAACAAATACACGATTAAACAGGTTCAGCTTAGAACCAGTTCACCAAACAGCAGAACCGCAAGTAATATAATTTTTTCGCACACAAAGAATAACGTCTAATTATGGGACTGGACAATTACAGATATAATTTAATATAGTGTCAAATTGCCGAGTGACGTCTGTCTGTTTTATATTAATTAATTGTAATTGCACCTTTTTTAAGATGTAGTTTTTTGTAAAATACAGAGTTTGGCGAACTGTTATGTAATGGAGTTCAACGTTCAAGATCAGAAGGCTAAGATAAATAAATAAATTATCGTGGACAAATTCACACAGCGCCATCTAGCCCCAAAGTAAGCAAACCTTGTGTTATGGGTGCTAGATAACTAATAAACTACTTATATACTTTTAAAATATATAGGCTCACGCCTGTGTCCCACGGGTGGGGTAGGCAAGGACTGTGGAGCGACACTTTGATCTGTCCTGACACAACTCCCTAGACTCGCCTTTTTTTTTTTTTTTTTTTAACGCGGCGATTGCATTACGCACGATACCCTCCGTTGGGGGACGAAGGGCCTGTGTGGGACTCCTGGTATTGGCCAACCCACTAAACCCCACTAAACCCCGCGGCGCTCCTACGACGTCTGAATGGAGGTGTCATGAGAGCAGCCGAAGCCTTGTCATCCACGACACCTCCGACGACCGCCCGCCTGTCGCGGCAGGTCCGCCATGCCCCCCGCAAGGGGGACGGATGGGAATAGCAGGAAGCGCCGGACCATTCCCATCCAGCGCAGGTGGAGGCCTGTGCAATGCAGGCGGAGATGCCCCCGCACCTCTGGCCCGCTGGCCACCACCGGGAGCGAGAACAGTTCACACACTGCTTACCATCAGGCAGGCCGCAAGCTTGTTTCACAAACACATCTCCCTTTTTTGTTGCCACTTCGGACCCCAGCTTTTTTGAGAACATTACTGAGCAGCGGCCTTAGCCAAGAGGTTTCGTTAATCTACAATCGTTAATCTACAATCGTTCGTGGTAGAAAAAATGTATGAGATTTGACATAAGCTAACGTTATCATAAGCGGTTTGTGGTAGAAATTCTTGGTCCATAGACAATTCACGTACTTTCGGTGTACAAAGAAGGCGGATTGGTGAATGATCCTACACAATCAGAGTTATTGTAGATGTTGGTAGGAATAGTCGAACTTCGGCCTGTCAATTTTCTACCATACACGCATCACGCAAGCGGAGCTGTCAAAGATGGCTGGACTGGCTGATCAGTAAATGTTTATCTGGGTCGTCCTCTTAAGGGCCGGTTTTATAAATTCGCGCTATATACCTCGTAGCTATATAAGTAGTCGAATGATCAACTAAATCCAGCTAACCTGGGAAAATCAAACATTTATAGCAATAGTGTAAAACAATTACATCAAATAAAGAATATGTCAATGACTAAGCGAGTCGAGGCGAGTACAACGGTAACTCATAATTGTCATCCGCGATGGTAATCGGTGGCAATTAGCTGTCATGCTACCGATAATGGTTAGATGGTAAAGCCCATTCTGAGTAAAAACCTATTGGTGGCATTCATGGGATATAAATTCTTCGTTTTTATTCGAATAGTACGTGCGAGCCAGAAACGTCTCTAGAACAGGAGAACCTGACCAGGTTATATAATTCATGGTTCAGTAGCCTGAACGTACAAGTTTCCTCACGATTTTCCCTCGCCGTAAGACGCTGTCGGTCGTGTAACCTTGGTCGTGAGACGGCGGTGGATTTGAGGCCGGGCGACCTCATATGCCAATTAGGACAGCGCCTAAGAGCATCGGGTAGGCACTGTCCTAATTGGCAATCGGTGTGCAATCGTGTCACTGCCACTTAATGTTTAACTGTGCATAGGTAACTCATGGTATATGGCCGCATTGGGGTTTGAACCTGGTACCTAACTGCATACCGGTACGGTCTATAAGATTCCGACGCTCCAAAAAGTATGCTTTTGATTGTATGGTAATATTTGAAATTGCTGAACCGATTTTCAAAAGTCATATTTCATATTTCATTATTCGCTGTTAAATGGTACAATATGGTTGTTATAAATAGGTATTCGTTTCACATTTAACACCTTATAAAAGGCACTACGAATGTCAGGTAGTTGAATACAATTAATAATAAGGATTACAAACCATTCAATTAATATAAAATTAATCAAACCAAATTGTCAAATCATTACTCTCTTCCACTAATAGGAAAAAATTCCAAGAAAAATAATAAGATCCCGCGAGATATAATGTTCACAGACATTCGAACCGCACAAGGATGAAACCGCGGGATCCCACTGGTATTTTTCATCATTATAAAATGCTCGTACGGTGAGGGAAAACATCGTGGTGAAACCTGCACATTCAAGCGACTCAATGTGGTCAGGTTCCCCTGGTAGCAGGGTCACGGTCAAATGGCAGTCGCTCCACTGTAATTACCAGATCTGCCACATCGCGGATCATGGTCAAGGCGGACCGCAGGCCCTCGTGCGCGAGAGCACAACCGGGACATTACCGCCAAGCTGATTATTCTTTTTAGCTAATGTAAACATCTAATAAAATGGTAGTAAACGTTAATTTCTGTTCTTCCATGGTTATTTATTTTATGTCTTCCTCAATTTATGTCGCATATATACTCGACAATAGTTATAATTTGATTTATTTGACATGGTACAGACGTCAGCACTGTGATCTACCAAAACCAGTATAAGATGAGCTAGGATCTCTATAGACGTCAATAGCAATGATAGCTTCTTTTATACTGGTTTATGTCGATCGATGTGCTGACTTCTGTACTTTGACTCAGTCCATTACAGGTAGTGGGTTTTTTGTACTAACTCGATTGGTGACAAATGATGGCTATCCAGACAGTTAACAGAATAAATAAGCAAACTGTCTGTAGGAAAAACGAAAGTTAGCTAACTTGAATATTTCTACATTTTCGGCTCCGCTATCGGTAGCATCATTAGTATATTAGTAGCATATAAAAAATTTAAAACAATCTTGTTATAACAATTTTTCCATCAGTAACAAGTTTTTACACACCTACTTGCATGCCACACACATAGACTAACACAAACACAAACACACACACACACACACCACACACATACATATTTTTTTATGTTTTAATATGATGAAAGCTTATATTCTATAAGTTAAGTACAACCGTATGGTAACTTAGTAACAACTTATTATGTATAGTTGATTAAGAAAGAGCGGAGTCTCCTAATACAGGCTTCAAATGTTCAAAAGGAGGTTCCTGCCACTTATTATAATGCACTATTGTTATAAACAAATAAAGTTTTTTATTAAAAGAAAAAACTATGCTTTAATCTGAAGTCCTATAGTTCTCTATAAAGCTAACTCGTAATCTACATATTACCATACCTAGTTACATTATAACATTGTGACTGTGTCTGCCGTAATTACTGTGCGAATCCACGTGACAGAGACACGTGTAGAACACTCGTAGCCGTATCAATTATTGTTTAGTGTGATTATCCTATTAGCAGAGCTATCTGTGCTGTGTTGAAGCGTTGAGCGAACGCCTTGCGTCAAACCCAAGCCCGTAATAATCTTATTAAAACAGACAGTGGTCGGAAAATACCTGACAATAAGTAAGGTTGTGCTCCTTGAACATGATCTAGGATTTGACAGATCAGTAAATTACAGTGAACTGGCGTCTGACTTCCGTGATCCTGCTACAAGGGAGGGGAACCTGCCCAGATTGGATCATGGTTACAAATTCAGTTGACTGAATTTGCAGGTTTCTTCACGATGTTTTCCCTCGCCGTAAGAGCATCGGTTGGAATTTAACTAATGTACATAACTCAGGAAAGAGTCTTTGGTACCAAAAAAGCTGATAATAAACAAAAACAAATATCAAATGACGAATTACGGTGCTATTTGCATTGCATATTTATATTAATATGTATTATTTTGTAAAACACCTGACAAGTTTATGTTTTGCTAATTTTTATAAGCTTATATTTAACTAGCATGTTAGTGTTGGCTCAAATCTTGGAAGCTTAATTGGTATTACTTCTTGACATTTGATTAAGCTAAAATTCATTATGTTATCTGGCTTTATTAATACAACTGTTTTTTATGCTATAAGGCAGACAAACAAGCACGCGGGCCACCTGATGGTGCGTGGTCACCGCCGCCTATGAACATCAGCAACACCAGGGAAGTCTCCAATGCGTTGCTAAATAGCTGTTTAACTAAAACGCTGGAAGACAACCGTTCTCCAAGTAATGAGCCAGCCCTGCGGTCACGAGTAGATTGTATTAGATTTATTTTTAATATGCATTATGAAAATAAAAATGTACATACCATTTTGGTACATTAAATAATACGTCAATCAATCAATCAAACGTTTCAACGCTAAACCATCTTCTATGTCAATATACACATAATAATACAGTAAAAATGTGTGTCTGTACATTGATATGATGATATTTGCAACAAAAATAATTTAGGACGTTGAAGAAATACTAATAAAAAAATAGTTTAATATTTTTTTCTCTCTGTTTGTTTGTACACACATACAGGGTTATAATAAAATTGCCACATAGCAAGAATTGTGGCAAAATATAGGATATAACTGATTTTGGAAACGCCTGATGTAGAACTAATGTGATGTAAAAAGATTTAAGACAATAAACAAATAAATAATAATAATAGACCAGCTAAACTAAAATAAATATGGATATGGCGCAGAACGGATTTAGATATAATTTACACAACTTGGGGTTTAGGTTCCAACTTAAAATCTAAGCCAAGTTTCATCAAAATCGTTTGGGTAGAACCTGACATACTGCTTGACCTCTCTTTAGTACTAGCTTCCACACATCAGAGAGGTCATTAAAAATAATTTCCATGCGGGCGAAGTCGCGGGAAAATGCTAGTATAATTATGTATAATAAATTAATAGAAGGCAACGTTATACTTCGGAAGATGGCCATATCTACAGCGAATGCGTAATATGTGTGCGTCCGTATGTCGGTCAAGGTAACTTAAAGGGGGGGGGTTTCATGTATCACTCTTCAATGCCAATCTTCGTTAATATATTTAGCAAACATGTTTATTTTTAAATATTTAACACTTGTGTTGTGACTTCGTGATGGAATTTCATTATTTTGAACTGAATCATTTTTTGTACACTAGTTCCGCTTCGAATTCAGGCAAATTAATGGAATTTGTAAAATAAAGTGGAACATCAATCCAGATAAAGTGGAATCCATGGGGTGGGGATTTGGGGAACCGTGGCTTTGGCACTGGAGGGGCATTTGCCTTTTTGCTGTCAGAGCAACGTGTTATAGAGGTGGGCAACGCATTGGCGATGCTCTTGGTGTTGCTAATGTCTATAGGTAGTGGTGACCACTTTCCATCAGGTGGTCATTAAAAAACTAGTGTACAAAAGGCGATTTAACGTAATGTTTATTTTTACATAATTGTATGAGAATATTGAATGTGGCCGTGTGGTGTCCGGCAGAGCTGAAAAGCACCAACACTCGTGGGTGTCGTACAAGGCGACTAATGTTTTCGAGGCAAAAGATCTATAGTCTCCGCCTGGAAAATGGGCAGCAGCGTTTGCCATTGTTATATTTATATCACTGCGATCTCCATCCCGCCTGTCAAGTGTGGATATTATGGCAATAATGTCCCCTTTCGTGGGAGAGGCTCTAAGTCCTGCAGTGGACTGTTATGGGCTGTGTATAAATGTGGAAGAACCAAAAGAGGTTTGTCAGGTTCGTAGCTTGTGGCCATCGATAGTATCTGAATGTCTACCCCTAAAGGATACAGGCGTGAATGTGTGTGTTGCCATGGTTATCTCTCGGTATATGTTCGAAACCGTGGGTGACTATTGTCAATCTAGGCTTCTAGACTAATCAATCAATTAATTTCCTTGATTGATCCCTATTTGGGGACTAGGACATCTTCAATCTGGGGGCGAATGTCGATCGCCACTCAAGGAGTGTACTAGGCAAGCAGCAGTTAGAGGAAGGTGTGAAAATTGCAAGGAACGATTTCACAGACTTCCAAACTGAGAATTAACCGTTAAAAACACAACCCAAGGTTAGAAAAAACGTCTTTTGTTTTGTTCAGACATAGATTTCGTACTAAAAAAAGAAGACTCGAAATAAAACAAAAGACTGTCGTTCGAGCGAAGAAACCTTATGTAACAGATCGGAAGCAATGTCGTTTCCGCTTTAAAAAGGAGTTAGTGTTTTAGACTGTCACTAATTAACAATTAAGAAGATATTATTAAGTAACGGCTAGAATTGGCTATAAAATCTTGCACTTTTTCAGTTTATTCTTGCAGATTTTCGAGATTTATGCGCTCCCTGTGAGTGGTTGAACTGTCTCGGGAGCCAGTATGCTATAATAATCCCGGTTGTGTCCTCGCGCACAAGGGCCTGGGGTCCGCCTTGACCATGATCCAGGATTTGGCAGATCAGGTAGTTACAGTGGAGCGACTGCCCTTTGACCTCCATGACCCTGCTACCAGGGGAACTTGACTAGATTGGATCATGGTTACACATCCAGTCGCCTAAATGTGCCGGTTTCATCACGATGTTTTTCCCTCACCGTAAGAGCATCGGTTAGTATTCAACTAATGTACATAACTCAGAAAGAGTCATTGGTACATGACCCGAGCGGTATTCGAACCCGGTACCTCTAGCCAAGCGGTTAGCCACCATGCTCCAGGAGCGCCGAGAGCCAGTAGACTATTTCACAGTATCTATCGCGGAGGTTTACCATCACCAGACTGGGTTAGAGAACCCAGAGGGGAGCCTCGATTAAGGATTTTTTATTCTATGCAGTGACAAACGAGCAGACAACCCACCTGATGATAAGCGGTAACTGTCGCCCAAAACATCTACGATTCATGCATTTAGGTTGTTGTTGCAAAACCGCAAGTGGGTTGCCACTGTGATTACTAAGATGCTTGCGTGGAATTCCACTGGCTTCTCACCCAGGCGGAGCCCTTAGGCTTGACAGAGTCCTACCTGGCCGTCCCAGCTGATTTGACGACACGGATACATGAGTCGCCTAGTACGACAGTCGTAAGTCGAAGAAGTAGATGCTATTCTCCCGGACCACATAGCATGAAAATGAAAATGAAAAAGTATTTATTGAATTAGGATTACGTTAATTAATCTCTTTTCAAAAGTCAAAAATCTAACGGAAAACAAAGGGAAGTTAAGCGAGCTCATCCAGGTAGGGGGCGACGCATGCAGACCGATCAGCGCGTACGAGTGCTTACTCCGGCGAGACACCGGGCACCGATACGCGCCACGCACATAACCGCCGGCGAATCATGTGCGGCGCGCGCCCGGCTCCAGGCAGCCGCCGGCGCTCACACCCGCACGCACCAGCCGGCCTATCCGCGTCGCCCACTGAGCTCGGAATAAATAAGTAAAAAGAATGTCGTCTGTCTGTCAGTAGCATCCGGAAAGGTAGTATGAAAACCAGCTTGGTTAAAAAATTTGCCGTTGAATGTGCTCCCTCCCAAAGTCATTCCTTTGGACTACAACATGGGGTTCTTCAGAACGCATGTCTAAGGATACCTCAAAGGCTGGCACCGCATCTGCTCTCCTGTTGCAGATAACGGCGGCGAAGAACCACTTTGCATCTGGTGGACCGTCCGTGAGCCTCACTAGGCAATAAAAATAAATGTCACTGGACACACCAGTGTTCCGACCACATCATGGCTGCTCACGTACTGCGTAAGCCCCAGGGGTACTTGGGAAATACCTGACGATATCATAAAAAGTATTTACAAAAAGGTCATCCACTTTGCAATGATTTGCACGGCCAATGTCATTGAATAAATTATACGAATAGAAAAAAATTGCTAAGGTTGGTAACCTGGGCACAAAAACAAATTGTTTATTAAATTTTGTCAGTCCATAATAGTTCTATCAGCGAAGCCTGATGGTGACCACCTTGAAAGGTGGCTCCTCATCCTACCAGCATCATCATTATCGTCCTAGCGCTTATCCCGGCCTCTGCCAGGGTCCGCTTTCCTACTCATCCGGTTTCCTACCAGCATATCCTGGCTCAACTGGTACCCTTTCATCTGTCAGCCAGGGTCGTTTTTCTTCTAGGAAAGCGCTTCGATTTACTGAAAGCGGTTTCCTACCAGAATCCTTAATTATAAATATCTGGTGCTTTGGCTGCTTTGGCTACTGCCATCTGAACCCGTTAGGAGAAACCGATCCGCCAGAGCCTGGTCCGTCTACCAGCTGGGTGACCACGGGCAGTTGAGGGATGACTTGGACCCCTGAGATTGTTTTGGGGACTTGACGACTTAAGTGGTTCAGTTGGTTAACATGCCAACTGAACCGCTCAGGTTTTGTTGGCATGTTAACTGCAGGTCTGCCACGCAGTTCTCCCGGGTTCGATCCCAGGTAAATGGTATAGCAAACGTGAAAAGGCTGCGGTGACTGCTTACCATCAGGCAGGCCGTAAGCTTGTTGACCAGTGGCACAAAAAAAAACTACTTATACTTGACCTACTATTAAGATTCCGATTTTCCTTTCCAGGTACGGAAATCTAGAATCGAAGAAATGATGGTCAATTACTGAGTAGAAATCGTGAATATTCCTTGTGAAGCATCTCTTTCCTTCAAAGGATTCAATTAATTATACCTACTTTAGCAGAAGGTGAATTATTAATTATCGTCTCTATTTACAGGGTGTTCTTTTTTATATATTAGACAAGACAGGCATTTGACCGCCATCTCACCTGTTGGTAAGTGACAATGCGGCCGAAGATGGGGCATGCCGATATCAAATATGTTAATTAAGGATAATAAATTCTAAACTATGATAACACAATTACAGCGCCATCGTCACAGCCCATAACAGCCCACTGCAGGACTAAGGGCCTCCCCCACGAAAAGGGAGGTTCTAGCCATAATCTCCACGCTTGACCGGCGGGTTTGAGATCACAGTGATATAAATATAATAATGAAAAACGCTGCTGCCCATTTTTCAGCCTACGGAGACTAGATCTGTTGCCTCAAAAACATTAGTCACCTTGTACGACACCCAAGAATGTAAGGAGTTGGTGCTATTCTACTCTGCACACGGCCAATATTAATATTATTATGAAGTAAAATGTGGCGTATTTCTATAATAATCTACAATCTTAAGCTGTATATGCGTTTAGAATATTTAATACGTAAATATTTATATACATACATACATACTTTAACTAATTATCATTGACACATTAAGAAGAATACGCAAATAAGTAATAAAAAAATGGCAGTCGTTCCACTGTAATTACCTGACGTGCCAAATCCTGGATCATTGAACTGAAGCTTAGGAGTCGGATACTTTAACAACTAGGCCACTGACGCTCCAAAAAATTGTTGTCAATTTTATACATTTATCCACAATCAGTCATTTGACTATAATTGGATGGGTTGCAGGATTTGGCGTTCATAAAATGGTGCCAATACATCATTTTTCTAATTTCACGAAATAATATGGAGCCTTTTTAGGTTTTTAATATTTCTGTCTGTGTCCAACAAACTGAAGTATCATACAATGTATTTGTCTATGGAACATTGTCCTGTCTGAGTATGCTCTATAGTCTATGGCAACAGACAAGATGGTGGTTAGGCGTCTGAATAATGCCTGGTTTTGTGTACAACTTTATAAATTGTAAAGCTGTTGTATTCTTGCTTAATATTGAACAATAAACAATAGTTAAAAGTATTCACTGTTTTATTGATACACAAACTTTGCTCTAATGCGTTCCAAACAATTAAACAAAATATTGCCATTATAAAGATCTTCATAAAGATAGATTATTATACAAACTTTTAGAAGCAGCCTGTTTATAAATAATTATTGTTGCCGCCGACCTTAGCAAATTAGCTGCAGGTAAATACAGTTGTTAAATGGAGGATATTGGGCAATGTTTCTAGTGTAATAGTTATCGAATGTTCCACAACTCTGCTTCCATTGTTATAATTAAATTTGGACTGTGGCATTTGATCGTTCAAGAGGTATATTAGAGGTCTCCTCAGAGGCGGGCAACGCATTGGTAGCGCCCCTGGTGTTGCTGATGTCCATATGCGGCGGTGACCACGCAACATCAGGTGGCCCGCTTGCCACTTAAAAAAATATGGTGTCACGGGGCTCAAAACTACTCAACCTGTATCTGGGTCCCCAGCGGAAGTCCTTGGTCAACCTCGCTTCATCATCGGTAGCAGGAGGCACTCCGGAGTGGCGTCCTACCGCTACCCTACCCTACACTAACGCTACCACACCCTACTCCTACCCTAAACCTACACTACCCCTACCTATTCCTATTTTCCTTGCATACAAACCTTGTCCAGAAAGTTACAAACCCTACAAAAGAAAGAATTAGTTGAATAGCTGCATTCGATCTGAAATTATGCGCGAATATGCAACACTTTGATAACCTTGGGTTAAAGGTAATAAAATTTCTATTTCCACCTCCTGTAGATAATTATTTTTCTCAATGTAATGAAAATGAAAAAGTATTTATTAAATTAGGATTACTTTAATTAATCTCTTTTCAAAAGTCAAAAATCTAACGGAAAACAAAGGGAAAGTTAAGCGAGCTCATCCAGGTAGGGGGCGACGCATGCAGACCGATCAGCGCGTACGAGGGCTTACTCCGGCGAGACACCGGGCACCGATACGCGCCACGCACATAACCGCCTAAGCGAATCATGTGCGGCGCGCGCCCGGCCCCAGCCATGACTTCTACCTTCGACCAGCGCTTAGATAACTGCCTGTATAAGGAATGTGCGCCTGGTCCCCACGGCCTAAGAGTTTCAACGCCAAATAGCGCAAACATGTAATCGCCACTATTTCTTTTAATAAATTTATGCAAATCCGTTGTTAATGTAGTCGCTTATCCAGTTTTTACAGGATAATATATCCGTCTATTGATCTGCTAATTATAATAATTAATAATGTGTATATCAATCTAATCCAGTGAACAATAGACAATAGAATAAAACCAGGTGAGATGGCGGTCAAATGCCCGACTAGTATAACTAGTTAAAATTACTGTTTTGTCACGATTAATACGTTTCTAATTCATCGGCCAATCAGCTCGGGTTTAGAGTTCCGATAGGCTAGGGTTAAAAAACAAATCCTATTATAAAAAGATTGAAAACTTAGCTGTCTTTATGCAATATTTTCTGCTCTGTTCTTATTGTTATACTTTCGCGATCAGAATGTCAATATCCTATGTCTGCGTAAGCTACACGCTAACGAAATTAAATTGTTCAGTGAATGTATGGCGTTACAAGACTTGATCGAGTGCGTAACGAGTACATTTGTAGCAGCCTTGGCGTGAGAGATATCGGATAAAATCGCTGCGCTGGTTTGGTCACGTATTGCATAAGACCTAGGTAAGAAATAGGTGCCTAAACCTGCCTGTATCAGGCAAGAGGTCCTGTGGGAGACGCTGGTACACAAGAGTGTTCTCTGCCTCCCTCTCTCGATAGTGCGGACGGTACCATATACCCTTTGCGGTAGGTGGTAAACACAAATACAATCTTACGGTGACATCTGTGTCTCTATCTAATTGTGTTGTGGATAAAATGTATTCTGGGCGGCGGTTGAGACACGTCAAATCGCCACTAAGAAAAAACTTTCGACAAAACTTTCTTCTCGAGTGTTTTCGTAAGTTCATATAATAAGAAATTCATAATTGTGAACTTTCTCCTAATGCTTGCATGTATGTAAGTGTGGACAATTTGCTTTTTAAGTAGAAACTTAAGGCCAGGTATGCCAGAATTGGGGGATTTAACAACCTGAGACATAGAAAATAGCGTACTAATATCTCAAAAAAAAAAAAATATATGTAGCACAGCTCCCAAACGGATGGACCGTTTTGGATGCGGTTTTCTCTATTCGAAAGCCAGTTTAACCGAGATGGTTCTTAGCTTTGTTTCATTAAAATCGGTTTGATAGTTTAGAAAATATTTGAGTAACTGAACTTGTTATCCAACTTTATCTGTCGGTTAGGTTATTTAAACCATAGGTAACAAACTTACTTCTTATGGTAGGTAAAGTCGGCTGCAGAGTAAACTGACACCCTAGCATACATTAAATGTATGGTAGGGGTGTCCATTCTGCCGCTGACTGTACCACTTCCTACCAACCGCCACTATAGAAACATACATCATAAAAACACTTTCAGATTTATTAAACAAACCTAACATTATTACAGTAATAAAGTGTATGAGAATTTGCATGGCTCTGCATGGTGGTCCAAGCTGAATATTCATAAGGCAATATCCAAAAGCGTATGCAGCAAGCTTTAAACCTATAATAGGCAATATTCAGCATGGAGTAGTATTTACCATATTTTCCCAATTTTTTTTACCTGCTCGCTCTTTTCTAAATATTTTGTCATCGCATTTATAATGTGCCACCTTTCATACAATATTAAAACACAATATCACAGTCATACACAATATCTAATGCTTTTTTTTTTAATACTAATTCACACAGCCCAAAGTAAGCAAAGCTTGTGCTTGGGTGCTAGATAACTGATAAACTACTTATATACTTTTTAAAAAAATAATTATACATAGAATTACCCAGACCCGTACCAGAAATTTAAATTCATCATTTCAATTTCTGTCCGGCCGGCAGTTGACCACTGAACCACTCAGGTCGTCAAAATTGCTTTAGTTTGACCTTTATAATTCGTACGGTTAAGGAATGGAACGCATTACCCGCGAGTGTGTTCCCTGATCATTATAATCTGGACGCCTTCAAGTCTAGAGTGAACAGACTGTTCCTCTGGGAACAGGCATCCTGTTCTTGTCTACAGGCATACTCCATCTTCGGCCGCATCGTCACTTACCACCAGGTGTCATGTGAATTAGTTGAATGGTAACTAACGCTCTTACGGTAAAGTAGAATAACGTGATGAAACCTGCACATTCAGGCAACTGAATGTGTAATCATGATCCAATCTGGTCAGGTTATTTTTGTAGCAGGGTCACGGAGGTCAGATGGCAATCGATTCACGGTAATTATTTGATTTGCCAAAACCTGGATAATTGTCAAGGCCGCTCGTGCGCGAGCGCACAACCGGGACATTATCGCTAATATGATAATTTTTTTATATTTTTTATTGACCCTCTGATGGTCACTGAGCCAGCAGTGTGTCAGTGGGTGACTGTCGAAACGACTCCATTGCAGCTGCAATGCGCAGGCGCGCACTGTTTGCCAACAATTTATCAGTGCGTGAACGTATAGTTTTTTTCAACGGACAATTACTGAAAATGATACATTCGTAACTCGCTGCTCGCTTGAGAAATTATAATTGTAATCCGTTGGTCTCTTTGTGTTAATCTGTTTGATTATAGTAATTTGTTTAATTATGTTATCTAGGGTTGTATGAAAGGAATAGTGGATGTATGTGTGGAGTCGTGTCAGTTGTGTCATCCTCCCTGGGGGTATACAGGTAATTACAGTGGAGCGACTGCCATCTTTAGGCTAATTACGTCAAATTCATTCAATTCAAATTCAAATTCAAAATTTCTTTATTAATTAGGACATTAAATATCTCTTTCAATCGTCAAAAAGGAGGGGAATAGGAAAGTAGGAAAGAAACACACAGTGACACGTAACATTGTTGTCAACTATTTTCTAATTTCAATGAATGAAATTGTTACTTTTGCGATTACGTATGATCGAATAATAGTTTCAGTTTATTACAATGGAACTTTGTTAGCAACTGAACCCATGAGAAATCGATTATACGGAATCTCAAAAGTAACAATTTCAATCATTAAAATCCGAGAATTGTTGGCAACAGCGTTACGTCTAGCCTACAGACCTCTGTGACTCTGTTAACGGGGGAACCTTACCAGATCGAATCATGGTTACACATTCAGTCGCCTGAATGCACCGGTTTTATCACGATGTTTTCTCTCACAGCAAGAGTATCGGCTAGGTATTCAACAAATGTACATAACTAAGAAAGAGTTATTGGCACGGCGCTGGGGTTCGAACCCGCTACCTCTCGCTTACGAGTCGAACCCCTTAACCACTAGGCCACCGATGCTCTACGCTCTTGCTTACTTACTAGAGAACATAGATAAGTGCATTTTATTAGGTACTGGTATAAAACCTAATTATCGTTCATTCATAACCTTTACCTTAGATAATATATATGTTAATATATTGTTATTGTATTAGCCTGAGTCTTCCCACTGCTGGGCAAAGGCCTACAATATCTAAGTACATAGTAAAGTGTAGACGTCTGTCCCTATGTATACGCCTAGATTTCTAAACGCAACGGATTTTAATGCGGCTTTTAACAACAGATAGACTGATTCAGGAAGGTTTAGGAGAGAGAAAAACCTTGGAGCCAAATTGGTCGCGAACTGTGCGGTTACAAAGGAACTTTCTCCCACGCACACTCAGGTTGTGGAATGAACTATCTGGAGAGTTTTTCCGCTGGAGAGTACAACATGGAGTTCTTCAAGAAAGGGGTTAAAAGGTTTTTACGGGGTCGGGAACGCGTGGGTGTTGCCCCTGGTATTGCAAACGGCCATAGGCTGCGGTGACTGCTTACCATCAGGCAGGCCGTAAGCTTGTCTGCCACCTTAGTGGTATAAAAAAAAAGTATAAAACAAAGTCGCTTCCCGCCGTCTGTCCCTAAGTATCTATATACGCTTAGATCTTTTAAACTACGCAACGGATTTTAATGCGGTTTTCAACAATAGATAGAGTGATTCAAGAGGAAGGATTATAAGCAAAAAGGGGGTAGGTAGGAGTAAACTAAGTGTACGCAAAGTCTAGTATTTAATAGACGTAATATCTACTGTAAAAAGGTCATGGTTGTACTATGCATGTCTATTACTTTGTACGAGACATTGTATTTAATGACGCAAAGGAGTCAACAACTTTATTTCAATAATAAAAGCTTGTAATAAAATGCCTACGCAAGTCTACAGATAACTCCAGGAGCGTCGGTGGCTGAATGGTTAAGGTATCCGACTCGTAAGCGAGAGGTACCGGGTTCGAATCCCACTGCGGCCATGTGCCAATGTCTCTTTTATAGGTTATGTACATTAGTTGAATGCTAACCGATACTCTTATGGTGAGGGAAGACATCGTGATGAAACCTGCACATTCAGGTGACTGAATATGTAACCATGATCCAATTTGGCCAGGTTCTGATAACAGGGTCACGTAGGTCAGGCGGCAGTCGCACTACTGCAATAGCAGTTTTCCAATAGGTATCTAAAGCGTTCTTAACCACTCCCTAGATGGCGCCCCGACAATTTTGGTAATTGATAATCGCTTGAAATAGGTTCTTAGCAAAGAGGATATAAACACTGGGTACGTTGTATTGGATAATATTGTATTTAGCAAGTTTTTAACCATTTTAGAGGTTGTAATAAATTATTACAAACAAAACAAACATCAATTTGACTCAGTCAATTCGTTTCATGGACACTAGGATCAAGAATGGACGCAATACAAATATGAAAGGTTTGTATTGAAATACATTTCGTTGAACCTTTTGGTAACAAATTCCAAAATTGTAGCAGCGCCATCTATTTATGCTTTTTGAAACCCATTGACAATACCTACTGGAAAACTCCTCATTACCTAATCTACCAAATCCTGGATTCTAGTTAAGGCGGACTCCGGGCTCTCGCAACTGAATTATGTAACCGTGATCCAATCTTATCAGGTTCCCCTGGTAACAGGGTCACGGAGGTCAGACGGCAGTCGCTCTATTATAATTACCTGAACAGCCAAATCCTTGATCATGGCGATAGCACAACCGGGATATTGACCCCTTGATGCTGACGACTACACTGCAAATTTAATCCACTAAAACATGTTCGTAAGTATCTACGTGACAATATTTTTATGTTACAATCAGGAAGCGGTAGGAAAAATAAAACCTTAAACGGTAATAATGTCTCTGCAACTTTTGATTGGGTTTTCCACGTGGACAGTCGCCAGCAGAAACAGTTAAGCATAATATCCTCTTTTGTGTACGCAATGCCGACACATACCGGACTTTGAGATCAGTAGCCGTATTCACAATGATTCGAAACCGTTTCCGAACGATTCGACCCGAAATTAGTGAGTGGCGAATCCGTGTCGATCGATTCGAAAATTTTTATTCAGAATCCCGATAGATTCCACGGAAACTCTACTCTCTATAACATATGAAAATTTCATCAAAATTGACTGAAACCACATTTCCAAAGAACTTTTGCAGGGTCCTCAGTCGATTCCATATCCGAATCCGATTTCCGAGCCATTGTGAATACGGCTACAGGTGGTAAGTCTCTGTCGCCTGAGGAGTCCAGCTGGGTGAGTATCGCCGCCTTATCTATATCTGCTGCCATGCAACGATGCTTGCATTGTTGTGAACCGGTTTGAAGCATAATGTAGCCAACGCAATTACAGGCATGGGGCATTATAATCCGCGTCATGAAAGAAGAGACGTCAAATGGCAGTAATCGCCTACTAAGCAAGTCGAACCATGTGACCCGCCAAGTCTCTTTTTATTTGACACAAAAGTTACATTGACGCACCTACGATTCTGCATTTTTTTTTGCTGTTATGGGCAATAGTTACGGCTTTCCATCAGATGTGCTCTCCGCTCGTTTCAAGCCAGAATACAACAATGCAAACATCGTTGCATGGCGGCAGAAACAGGTAAGACAGTGGTCCTTACCCAAGCAGACTCTACAAGCTTGAGTTTTGTCTTTAAAATCTATTTGAAAGGGATTTGTGGTGGTGTCTCTTACATGAGGTAAACAAAGAGGAAAAATAGTATTAAAAACACAATGACATGAAAAATAAATCTGCGCAGCTAAATCTTTTAATACTGATTGTACCTATAACATAGGCAAGTAATAATATGTCGGATGAGCAAGCAAATAACAAGGAAGCGTTGTCTGTCTGTCCGCAAACTAGTTTATGGCGAAAATATGTCTTGTACAAAAATTATATTCTCATAATAAACCAAATTATTTTATTGGGGAAGTCATAAATAAAAAAATATTATAATCATTTTGGCGTTAATGTTGCTCTCGCACACGACGGTCCGGGGTCTGCCTTGACCATGATCCAGGATTGGAGCGACTGCTGTCGGACCTCCATGACCCGCTACCAGGGGAACCTAACCAAATTGTATCATGGTTACACATCAGTGCAGGTTTCAACACGATGTTTTCCCTCACCGTAAGTGCATCGGTTAGCATTCAACTAATGTACATAACACAGAAAAGACTCATTGTTACATGGCCGCAGTGGGATTCAAACCCGGTACCTCTCGCTTACGAGTCGGATACCTTAACCACTCGGCCACCGATGCTCCTTATTGGGAAGTCATAATTTGGCATAAATATATGAAATACGTTTAAAAAGCGTTGGTATGACAGTTCTTTTGAGTCTTTGTTCTGCCGAGTCCAACTGATAATAAAGACCACTGATTATTTATAAACATACATAAACAACGACATGCCTTTTGATTAATACTACATGCAGGATAAAAGAGGAACCCTGCTGGAACACAGGGCTATATCTTTAGAATCATATCATCACCAACAGCTAAAAACCTGAATATCTTTTTTGTACAAACTAGCCGAAGATGTAAAATGCCTGTCTAGGAACAGCCTATTCACTCTAGCCTTGAAGGCGTCCAGATTATAAATGATCAGGGAATACACTCACAGGCAACGCGTTATATTATAACTAGTGTCATGTAAGAAGAGACTTGGCGGGTCACGTGGTTCGACTTGCGCAGTAGGCGATTACCTGCGCGAAATTCCCTCTACTGCCATTTGACAAGTCTCTACTTTCATGACGCGGATTACAATTTGCCGTACGTATTATAAAGATTGAACCAAAGCGGCTCGTGCGAATAGCTGAATGATCCACGACATAAGGATGAAACGCCCGCCTAGATCGCAAAACTGAAAACCTTGAACTGAATTGAACCTTTGGGGTGCTTGGTGGATAAATATCCAAAATTCACGACATGTTGGACCCCTAATATTCAAAGAAAAACTTGGCGTTAATGTGCCGGTTGTGCTCTCGTACACGAGGGCCCGGGGTCCGCCTTGACCATGATCCAGGATTTGGTAGATCAGCAGTTGAGCGATTGCCGTCTATTCTCCGTGACCCTGTTAAAGAGGCACTTAACAATATTGGATCAAAGTTACACATTAAGTCGCCTGAATGTACAGGTTTCGTCACGATGTTTTCCCGTCTTTGGAAGAGCATCGGTTAGTGATCAACATACATACAGATAGTGGTACATAAAGGTCAATTCAAGCTGACGCAGTGTTTAGATCTTTATTATTAATATATTAACTGCGCTTTATACATTCTCATCAACTTATCTAGATAAAGGTCTGCCGTGAAAGAAATCGACAACAAATCTGTCATTGTCTCTTGTATGATTTATACCAAGTTGAATAGATAAGTTGTTATTTTTAAATGCAAGGCCAGACTGGTCGTAAAAAGGTGTATGACTCGAGTTCATCATAAGGGAACCTTGGACCATGTCTTGGGGGTATTACACTTGGTACTGAGTATCTGCCTCGCTGCAATACTTTATCTTAACACATCACTACATTGATACAGAGTATACAAGTTCGTTCCGATAAAATTCCATACTCCGGTTCTGATTATTATGGTACAGTTTCCTAAATATTGTTAGTGGCAAATGTGCAAGCCGTACTGTGACAAAAAAATATATATATGAAAGAAGAGCTATTATTAAGCTTTGTCAATTTGGGACGTCCATAGGCTGCGGTGACTGCTTACCTGCTTATTAATTCAAAAGTAAAACATAGTTTGTTTTGTATGATACATACAGCAGAACCATGCAACTAACTATTCCAGGTTCTATGAGAATGATAATCGATAATAGAATATATTTATTAACGATTTCACACTACCCCAACCCTACAGGTTACACTTGTCAAGTGTCAAAATTATCATCCTTTTTTTATGTCACCAAGGTGGCAAACAAGCTTACGGCCTGCCTGATGGTAAGCAGTCACCGCGGCCTACGGACGTTTGCAATACCAGGGGCGTCACCCACGCGTTGCCGACCCCGTATAAACCTTTTCACCTCTTTCTTGGAGAACTCCTGTTGCACTCTCCAGGGAAACCTCTCAAGGTAGTTCATTCCACAACCTTAGTGTGCGTGGGAGAAAGTTGCTGCTCCAAAGGAACAGCTGAAAACTGCTGTTCCAAAGGAACAGTTCCAGTTCGCGACCAATTTAGCGCCAAGGTGTGAAGATGAACTCCCTGTCGGTGGCGAGCGGTGCGATGATAGAATGTTATTTGTCAGATTTACGTTAACCACTCTGCCACGCTATGCTCCAACTCTCTAACGTTTCTGAGTACGGATGTTATTCTTTCTTTCCCATATTTTTGTTTTATAAAATAAAAGCTGGGGTCCGAAGTGGCAAGAATAAACGGAGATGTATGAAAAGAGTTGTGGATATATGCGAGGCTAGGGAGTTGTGTCGGGACAGAGCAAAGTGGCGGTCCATAGTCACTGCCTACCCCACCTGTGGGACACAGGCGTGAGCTTTATGTATGTATGTATGTGTGTTAAAATACGGAATAGCAGGTGTGCTGTCACTGTGTGGTCTAAGCGGCGATTAAGGCCACGCGTGTAGATGAATATAATTCATTGTTACATTCAGTCGTACCTTGCCTTTCTAGTGAAATTATCTGTGGTCAAGTGTCGCTTTTGTACTTCCACTGGACCTAGTTGCAGTCTGTGGACTGAAATTAACTGGACTTCAATCCTTAGATAAATTTTATCTGATCTATAAAGTAATATACTGCTAAATTAACATAAATTATGATCCATCAATTACGTGAAGTAGTGATACAATTTTATTTTAGTTGCTTAATAACTTGTCAGACTGATATTTTTTATCTAAGGATTTGAAAATCAGCCCTAAATGAATAAGAAAAATAGAAAATCTGTACTCCAAGTATGGCTCATGTGTCAGTCTGTCTATCGTCTATCACAGGCTATATTTTTGGAACCGTAACCGCCAGTTATTTGAAATGTTCACAGAATATGTGTTCATATGTAGCCGCTATACAAATAGAGTTGTAAACAAGTATAACGCCGAAAGTATAGATAATTGGAATGAGGCATCCAAGTGGCTATTACTGTACATTCAAAGACCTATTCAATGATGTATGACTCATAGCTATTGAGTCTCGTAATCTCCGGTCAAAATCAGGCAAAACGTTGAGAAATAAGGAGAATACATACATGAAAGTAAGAGGGTCCCCATACAAGAAAAATGCTTTTTCCGGTGTTTTTCAGAGGTTTTTTGTAATACGTTTATCGTTACAACTGCAATACATAGGTAAACATTTAATGTTGTAGAATTAAAGTGCTACTACTAAAGTGTATGAGACCATACAGATTTCGATTTCTACATTTCGACGTAGGATTTCTGCGCGGTTTGTCCCAAATATTAATTAAATTTGGTTTCTATTCTAATTTTTGCAAACAATCAAGGGTGAAAACATCGTGATGAAACCTGCTGATTCAGGCGACTGAATTTGTTATAATGATCCAATCTGTCCAGGTTTCCCTGTCAACAGAGTCAAGGAGGTCAAAAAGCAGTCGCTCCGCTCCAAGCCCTCGTGCGTGAGAGCACAACCGGGACATTAACGCCAGAATGATTGTTTATTTTACATGTCCACTAAAATCAAAATCTTGTTGGTGTTCGGAACCCTATGTAAGCGAGTTCGACTCGAACTTGGCCGGTTTTTTACTCTCTAAAGTCTAAAGAATTGCAAAGCAATTTCCGTTGCACCTGGCGACCTACTCGCGCCTCCTCTCTCCTTCATAACGTGAGGGATAGAAAGTGACAGCGTTAGAAGGTGCGAAAAGGTCTTTTCTTTCGAAAGTCAAAATCGACCATTAGCGGAGAAAGGTTTTTAGTCAAGTACATGTTATATGAATGCAATGTAATAACCAGAATACAGTGGCGTAGCGTGCCCTTCGGGGGCCCCGTATCAATAGTTATGTAGGGGCCCCCTAGCAGATACCTCCAACTACGGGGGGGGGGGGGGGGGGGGGTACGAAAGAGTTACTGAAATCCTAGTCTCAGCTGCTTAAGTCAATAAATGGACTAGCATAGCGAGCTCTACATTTGTGTGAAAATAGACTAACAGTCAGGTTCGCAAGGCTAGGTAGGGCTAGGAATTTTTGATATATTGGCCTTTGGCTTGCCTATATTATTACCTTGCGCGATTATAACTTATATCATTAAATGAGCGAGCACAGCGAGCTCGAAATTTTTTTAACTTATCCATTAAAACCTAGCGCGATTTAAATAAAAAATTCCGTAAAATCAGCAATATGTCGATAGCGCCGGGCTATCTCGAAATTTTTGACGAGATTATATAATAAAATCAACTTCGCGAACAGTTAATGAGCGAGCGTAAGAACTCGAAATTTCTTGATATTTTGGCTATCAAAACGTTCCATTATTAACTTGAAAACAGAGAAATTCTAAGATTGATTGCGTGTGAGCCAAGACGATGATGCGTGTAGGCCAAGATTAATATAAACCAGGTCAATATGACATGTTTAGGAAAGAACGGAGTAAGGACTTTCTTAAGCCTTTGGTGCTACCGAGAGTGTTGAACATATGAAATTTCCAATATGAGATCAAAATTGTTGCCATTTTTGCCATCTGATAAATGAGTGCGCGTGGAGGGCACTACGTTGTCTTGTTATTTTTTTTAATACAAATTATAAATATCTCTTAAACGAAAGGTGAAATGAAAACGGATTGTATCACTTGATTTCAATTGTCTTTTTTGCGGAGGGGGGCGCCGACCCTGGTTTGAAATTCTATAAAATAATTATTTTTATCGGGAAATAGAGAAAGTTTAACTGAAATTATAGACAACGAGTTTTTGCTTATACACGTTTGGGGGCCCCTATAGCCCGGGGGCCCCGTATAATTGATACGGCAGATACGGCGGTAGCTACGCCCCTGCCAGAATATGACAATGTGTTTACGGTTAATAATTTAACGGTTAGGTTAATTAATACGGGAAACATTCGTAATGAGAAAAGAAAGAAACAAAAATCAAAGAAAAATCTACTTTCCTATTTAAATCTATTCGTCCCATGGTATAAAAAAAACCTTTGCGTTAATGTCCCGGTTGTGCTCTCGCGCACGAAGGCCCGGGGTCCGCCTTGACCACGATCCAAAATTGAACATTCAGGCGACTGAATGTGTAACCGTGATCTAGTCTGGTCAGGTTCCCGTGTTGACAGGGTCGCAGAGGTTACATGACAGCCGCTAGGATATGTTATTACCTGATCTGCCAAACCCTGGATCATAGTCTAAGCGGACCCCGCATCCTCGCGCACGATGTAGAACCGGGATATTAACGCCACGATGATTATTATTTGAGAATTAAAAGAGATATTTAATGTCCTAATAAATCAAGAAATGTTGCGTTTGAGTATTATAGACCTGGAGTACAAATTATGTTACTCCAAAGTCGTTAGAGCCTAGATAAAGTTCTGTTAATTGATGCTAAAATTCTTGCTACTTCATCACTTACGGTGCTGGTGAGCAGAGATGCTGTGTATATTCTTACCTGTAAAATAAATAAGTCTGATTAATTATCTAATATTAGAAACAAACTGCCGGTGAGTAAGGTCTCCAGCGCTCAATGAGGTGGGGATTTGGGTAACCGTGGCTTTGGCAGTGGAGGGATTTGCTCCATTTCTGATCAGGTGGTAGGACTGAGGAGTCCGCCAGGGTGAGTACCACCGCCTTATCTATTTCTGCCGCCAAGCATAATTTGCATTGTCGTGTTCCGGTTTGAAGAATAAGGTAGACAGCGCAATTACAGGCATGAGGCATTTCATCTAAGTCCCCACAGTGACATCGCACCTGCGGTTCTGCATTTTTGTTACCTGTAACCTAAATGTAGTAGTACATGTTATGGGCGACAGTTACCATTTACCATCAGGAGGACTCTCTGCTGCGTAAAATAAAAAAAGACATCCGAGTTTTTGATAGTAGGTATCTACTACATTTCGGGAGGTGCCATGCGAACAGTAACTTATACTTGATCTAATTTCTCGGATTTAGACCGTATTTATAATTAACACAATTTATTTTGTACGTATCTTATAAAACCTACTTACTTACTATACTGAGTATAGTTAATCCAAGCGGCAAATGTGGGTAATTACATCAGCAATAATATTCTTTTTGTGGTAACCGTAATGGCTGACTAGCTTACTTTCAAATGACATTACCTGAGGTTTCTACGAGTTGGATTATAGACTAGAAACAAGCCTCGACTTTGCACGGAATTTTATGTGATTAATGTGGTGGTAAGCGGTAACTGTCACCCGTAACATCTACGATAAATGCATTTAGATTGGAGGCAACAAAAACGCTGGACCGCAGGTGCGTTGTCACTGTAAGGACGAAGATGTAATGCCTCATGCCTGTAATTGCGCTGGCTACCTTATCTTTCAAACCGGATCACAACAGAGCGGTTTTCCCTGGATTGTACAACATGGAGTTCTTCAAAAAAGGGATAGAAAGGTTTTAACGGGATTCCCAACGCGTGGGTGATGCCCCTGGTATTGCAAACATAGGCTGCGGTGACTGCTTACCATCAGGCAGGTCGTAAGCTTGTTTGCCTCCTCTCTTACCTCACCCAGGTGGACTCCTCAGGGTTGGCAGTCCTACCACCATGTTTACCAAGCTTTTTCTGCACATTACATTTGCTTTTTAATTAGTCGCAAAAACAGATCTTGAGCTGTTTTTGTAAATCTGCAACGAAATGGACATGACGTCATCTATTAAGGTAGCCATTATGTGGTTACAGCAATTTAGGAGCTTTTTGGTGCTTTTTTTTTATAAAAATCGTCATCATCATCTTGGCGTTAATGTCGCGGTTGTGTTCTCGCGCACGAGGGCCCGGGGTCCGCCTTGACCATGATCCAGGATTTAGCAGATCCGTTTTTTTTTTATATAAAAATGAGTGTTGCTAATTTATAGAGTGAAGCTGTGGTTCGAAGTGGCAAGAATAAAAGGAGATGTATGAAAAGAGTTGTGGATATATGCGAGGCTAGGGAGTTGTGTCAGGACAAAGCACAGTGGCGGTCCATAGTCTCTGCCTACCCCACCTGTGGGGCACAGGCGTGAGCTTTATGTATGTATATATGGTGTGAAGGTGAAAACAAACGTCCGCCATCTTGAATTCTAAGCTTCCGGCCCAAACAACTTCAAAATTCCTGTTCAGCAGGCCCAAATAAGGAAAAACACACAGTTTGATAAATATTACTCAAAATGCCGTTAGGACATTTCGACGAAAAGCAACCGGTCTAAAAGGTTGAAGAGATCGCCTACAGAGATAAAGCGGTCTTTGCCCACAGATTGTTAAAGGGTTTCATCGTGAATTTATAACTTTAATGTGCAATATACCTAGAGTTTATAACATATGTTTATCAACCTATATACACTTAATTTTCCAAGGAAAGAAGATTAATTCGATTGTTTGTCGGTTTGTTTGTAATGGATAACCTCAAAAACTACAAAATCGATTATGAAAATGCTTTAACTAACATATGACATATTAAGAGTTGCATACATGTTACATACATGTATGCAACTCATACATACGTGACATAGGTACTCACTTGTTGTATAGTAACTACTTTTTTACTTGCCGTGTGGTGTCCGGCAGAGTAGAATAGCACCAACCCCTTACACTCATGGGTGTCGTACAAGGCGACTAATGGTTTCGAGGCAAAAGATCAAGAGTCTCCGTAGTCTGGAAAATGGGCAGCAGCATTTTCCATTGTTATATTTAAACACTGCGATCTCCAACCCGCCTGCAAAGCGTGGAGATTATGGCAATAACCTCCCCTTTCGTGGGAGAGGCCCTAAGTCCTGTAGTGGACTGTTACGGGCTGTGATGATGAACTACTTTTTATCCCGGAAAAATACTAAACTCCTGCGGAAACCTTCAACGTTTACATAGATCTGGACTGCGCACGGGTGAAAGCGGCCGTCTATCTTCATACTTAAAACGTGCGAATGTTGACACCACGCTGTCATAGCAATCAACGAAGGTCATTATAGCACAATGACCTTGAAAATTGTGTGTTTTACCCAAGCCAACCGGTTATGAGGTGATACCACTTTCACTTACTTGTATTTAACTATTTAAACTCTAACATGTTACGAAAGATACCACTTTTAGAGGAACTATTGCATTAGTGGCTGGTTTGAGGAAAAGCAAGGTTGTCCGGTGCCGGCAGCGTAGAGTCTAAATATAATAACAAACATAATAAATAAACTTGGACAAATGCCAGTCTATGGAGGCTCCAGATCTTTTGCCTCGAAAACATTAGTCGCCTTGCACGACACCCGCGAGTGTAAGGGGTTGGTGCTATTCTACTCTGCCGGACAACAAACGGTATACGGTTACCAAAGTGGTTGAAAAAATATTAAATATTTGAAGAAAACCGTTTCGAATCGAATGGAGCACCAGAACCGATGGCCGAAGTGTGATGGAACGATTCTTTAAGATAAAATCATAATAAATAAATAAATATGTTTGAATAATAGGCCGTGTGGTGACCGGTAGAGTAGAATAGCACCAACCCCTTACGCTCATGGGTGTCGTACAAGGCAACTAATGTTTTCCATTGTTATATTTAAACACTGCGATCTCCAACCCGCCTGCCAAGCGTGGAGATTATGGCAATTACCTACCCGTTCGTGGTAGAGGCCTTTAGTCCTGCAGTGGACTGCTACGGGCTGTGATGATGATACATACTACACCAAGACCCCTAACAGAAATTAAAATTCATCATTTCAAATTCTGCTCGGCCGTGAATCGACGGCGTGGCGACCGGCATGTTAGCCACCTGAAGCACTCAGGTGGTCTAACAAAAAACAAGTTCAAATGAAAAATATTTTTTCGTAGCAAGCTTTTATCGCGTTCTCTATGTTCGGTCAGAGTGTTTGTCAAGACCTATAAAACGAGCCCAAACTCGATGGGTTTACCGTGCCTAGTTTAGGAGTTCCTATCAATTCAATTCAATTATTTATTGCAGTAAATGTGGTAAGTATGTACATACATACCCACAGGTGGGGTAGGCAGAGACTATGGACCGCCACTTTGCTCTGTCCTGACACAACTCCCTAGCCTCGCATATATCCACAACTCAACTGTATGTAAGTACTGTAAGTATGTTAGTACATGATATTACAGAGTATTTAGTATCACACATAAAGCCAAGTCAATTCGCATGCAAAATGAAAAGAAAGCGCCACAAACAATAACAAAAATAAATTTTTCGAATACGTCAAAATATGCCAAAGAAAATTAATTGAATACCTATGTCAATATTATAGAGTAAATCAAATTAAGTCATATATTTCACAAATGTCAAAATTCATTGAAATTTCCTATGGCTACCTTCCGTCTTCATCATCAGACCAGCTCGATGGCACCTTAACATTGCACTGTCACCGTCCTTACATGAGTATGCAAGATTTCAGCTCAATCGAAAACCGGGAATTGAGTCAAATTTAACTTGCAAGATTTTATTACGAACCCAGTTCGGGCCCTCCGTCACTTTTCCCTGCGACGTTTAGACATATTCCATCCACTTAATCTGGTGAATCTGGATATCTGGGATGTCAAGATGTACGACGTACCTTATGTACGTCTATGGAATGACATCGCCGAGTCGGATGCGAGCCTATGGCATACGACGTGAGGATGCTGAAGACAAAATGGATGAAAGAAGTAAGAAATCGGACCCTGGCATAAGCTGGGATAGACGCTAGGATGTGAATGATGACAATCTAAGGTATGTTTAGATTTTTTTTTTTATGTCATACTGTAGGCAAACAGGCAAGCGGGCCACCTGATGGAAAGTGGTCACCACTGCCTATAGACATTAGCAACACCAAGAGTATCGCTAATGCGTTGCCCACCTCTATAACACGTTGCTCTGGCAGCAAAAAGCAAATGCCACTCCACTGCCAAAGCCACGGTTCCCCAAATCCCCACCCCATGGAGCACTGGAAACCTTACTCACCTAGAATGGATTAATATCCGAAATTTGCTATCAGCAAGATTTGTGAGGAGATCTAACCATCAAATTAGCAAAGCTTGATGATGAAGCGTACTATTTATGTTTATAACATCATATCAGCCGAAAGAGTCCCTCTGCTGGGCATAAGCCTCCCCCAGAGATCCATAAAAGCCGGGTCCTGTGCCTTCCGCATCCAACTGGTACCTGCGATATATACGAGGTCGTTGGTCCACCTAGTGAGAGGCCTACCCACGCTTCGTTTTCGCCACTCGAGAACTTTACTGCCCCATCGGCCATCTGTTCTTCGAGCTATGTGCGAGCTATGTTTATAACATCGAGACGCAAAAGCAGGGTGTATTAAGTTTCACGTGTGTATTTGTGTATCTGTGTGTCTGATTCGTTTCATTAAAATCGGTACCTACAGTGGTTTAAGAAATATTTAAATACCTAAGCGCGTACAAACCGGAGACGACAAAAGTCTGAACAGGTTAGGTTGGGTTGGAATCTTCTTTTTGTCTTATATTTTTCCAATATCAATTGAGTGATGTAATAATACATACATAATAGTTGAACACTAACCGATGCTCTTACGGTGAGGGAAAACATCGCATGAAACCTACACATTGGATGTGCGACTGGATGTGTAACCATGATCCAATCTGGTCAGGTTCTGATAACAGAGTCACGTAGGTAAGATAGCTGTCGCTCCACTGTAATTACCTGATCTGCCAAATCCTGGATCATAGTCAATGCGGATCCCCGGCCTTCGTGCACAACCGAGACGACTACAATCCTTAAGTTAGGACGAGTAAAACCTCCACAAACAAAAACTACAGTTCATTCCCAAGGCGGCATACATCTGACACAGATACCAGATAAGTTGTCCTCAAATACTATAGCCTATAGCAGATAGCTCAGCAGACATTGACCTGAAAATATCGAGTCGTTATGTCATGCGAAGTTCCTTACGTAACATCTCAGGAGATACAGCCGACTGTGTGCCAATAGTTGCTATACCATGTTTACAATTACCGAACGAATACCCGTGTGTACGTGTGTTCTTTGTTTTTTTTTTGTGCCTACACGGTTGTGTATACGTTTTGATGAAGGATTTTCAGACAGCTACTTTAAAAGGTAAAGTGTAGTTCGGAGTGCCTTACTAGATGGCGCTGCGACAGGATTCTCAAGTATTGAATTTGTTAACCGAAGTTCGAAAGGTGTTTCGTGAAAAGGTATTTAGTTTTAGTAGTTTAAGTTACTTTTTTGAGAAGAAAGCGTACATCTAAGGGTCTCCTTTTGATTTGTTTTTAAGATTCGTGTCTAATGAACGCCATCTTTAAAAATTATTTGCACTTTTATTTTTTGTCTTTTAAATCGGCTCTTAGTAAATATTCCATTAGAAAAACAATTGAGGGCGTCAACGCATACTGAATAGCGTACAAAATGGCTTCGAATTACATTTTTAATGTTTTTGTTTCTTACAATATTTGCGGAAGGCACAGGACCGGCCTTTGTGGAGATCTCTGGGGGAAGCCTAGGCCCAGCAGTGGGCGTCTTTCGGATGATATGATGATAATTTTACATCTTAATTTAGAGAGCTTGATCACATTAAAGCGACCATGCCGCTCCATATTGTTACAATTTTATAAAAATAGGTTTGATATAGCAATTTACATAGTTTTCGGGCCTCCATCGACAGTGGAAACGACAGAGCACTATTACATCCACCGATAATCCAAAAAATCTATATGATTTACTATTTTACTTTTATAATTTTGGTAAGTTTCCGCGGTTTACGACGAGAGGATGCCGAAGACCGGGCGAAGTGGAGAAGAATGGGCAGGAAAAGACCCTGGCAGAGGCCGGGATAAGCACTAAGACGATGATGATGATGGTGTAAATATCCAATAATACCTTCTTAGTGCTAATTTGTGCTAAAAACGATTACGTACAAGATTATTTTATTATAGATATTTACACAAAACATTTTAGTATCAATGGCTACGACAAACATGTTAAAATAGACATGTCCGGAATCGAAACCGGATTTATACGATAATACCTAAAAGTTTGTCTAGACATACTTCTGTGCAAAAATCTAAAAGAAATCTAGCTTTGTGGAGTGGGCGGGTACTCATCCTCACTACGTAGACCCTCTGTTGGTCACCACGCGAAGGTTCGAAAGAACGTTTCTCGCTCGTACAATTCGGATGTGGAATGAGCTCCCAGCCACAGTGTTTCCTTTGGACTATGACATGGGATCGTTCAAGAGGTATATTAGAGGTCTTTTCAGCGCATTAGTAACTTCCCTGGTGTTGCTGATCCCATTGGCGGCGGTGACCACTTTCCATCACGTTGCCTGTTTGCCTGTTATAAGTAGACATATCCTTTATTTGGCAATAACTACAATATATTAGATATGTACCAGCTATCTCCACGTACCGCTCTACCTTGTAAATACGGCTAAGGAAAGGAACACGTTGCCTGCGAGTGTGTTCCCTGATCATTATAATCTGGACGCCTTCAAGGCTAGAGTGAATAGGCTGTTCCTAGACAGGCATGCTCCATCTTCGGCCGCATCGTCACTTACTACCAGGTGAGATGGCGGTCGAAACCCTTGTCTAGAATGTTGTAAAAACGAAGTTCTTTAACTCTCATCTTCAAGGTCTAATTTTATCTTGTATCAGTTACGTTTATTGTATGCAACATGTTTTATACTGCTTTATAGATAATAAAGAACCATAAATCAAATGTAAAGCGACTCCGAATGATATTTATGTAAACATATTGATTTGATTGAATCGTAAACGTAATTTATTGTCCTAATAATGTGGAGATATAAGCAAAGAGTTTTATTACATACAAATCTCTTTGAACAACTTTTTTATTTGTTTATTTATCCATTTATTGTGCACAAGATTGTTACAAAACTATATGACATAATATAGCAGAAACAACAAGCAAACTTATTTCTATTAAGAAACTTCTTCCAGCTGGCCTACAGCAGAGAGATCGTGATAATTAAATGCAGTTAAGACGTGTACAATAGCAAAAGAAGGTGCTTAATTCGACGACTTGAGTGGTTCAGTGGTCAACATTCGGGTTCGATTCCCGGCCGGGCAGAAATTGAAATGATGAATTTTAATTTCTGTTACGGGTCTGGGTGTTCTATGTATAATAAGTATGTATTTAAAAGTATATAAGTAGTTTATCAGTTATCTAGCACCCATAACACAAGCTTTGCTTACTTTGGGGCTAGATGGCGCGTGTGAATTTGTCCTCGATTATTTAAAATAAAATAGAATATTATAAAAGCCTATACTATACATAATTAAACACATATCTAGATACATACATATATTACACAGATAGAGAAAGGTAGTGCTCTTTTACACGTTTCTTGAAGATGGAAAAGTGATATCCCGTATTTCATGCGGAAGAGAGTTCCGCAATCTTGCCGCATGGACAGTGAATGAGTAGGAGAAGAAATCAGTGCGATGGGGAGGAATGTCTAACTTTGATTTAACGGAGGATCGACAGGGCTTGTCTGCGACTTTTCTTTTTTGTAACTATAATATGGAGAAAAGCGAAACTGAGGACAGAACAAGATATGTTATTATGCCACTAAGGTGGCAAACAAGCTTGCGGCCTGCCTGATGGTAAGCAGTCACCGCAGCCTATGGACGTTTGCAATACCAGGGGCGTCATCCACGCGTTGCCGAGCCCGTAAAAACCTTTTAACCCCTTTCTTGAAGAACTCCAGAATAATATGAGGTGGACCAGTTTTTTTTTACTTTTACAATCTATACAAGAGGATAGTATTATCGCTACAAAAAGTCGAAGTATGGACATGTAAAAAAAATTTTTTTTTGTTCTATTTTGTGCACGCGCAGACCAACGTTTTGTGGGGCTCCTAAACGTCTGCTATGGCTACAAAGTTGCTACTTAATCTTGCGCACGCGTCTTACTTTGTGACGTATAGTACACTGATAAATTAAATCACTTTTTGTACATAATTTACATTATTTCTCTGCACTGTGACATCCTAACATTATTGTATACTGTCGGTACCCACATCAATTTAAATTTATATTTGGCAGTACTAACATATTGGCCGTGTGGTGTCCGGCAGAGTAGAATAGCACCAACCCCTTACGCTCGTGGGTGCCGTACAAGGCGACTAATGTTTTCGAGGCAAAAGATCAAGAGTCTCCGTAGTCTGGAAAATGGGCAGCAGCATTTTCCATTGTTATATTTAAACACTGCGATCTCCAACCCGCCTGCCAAGCGTGGAGATTATGGCAATAACCTCCCCTTTCGTGGGAAAGGCCCTAAGTCATGCAGTGGACTGTTACGGGCTGTGATGACTAACATTAAGCTTTTAAACAAAATATAAAATCATTGCCTGAAGTCGAGTAATTCGAAACCGGTTGCAATTTAATAAAATTTGTATAATAAAGTGGAACTAGTGTACAAAAAGTGATTTAATTCGTAATAATGGAGTTCCATCACGAAGTGACAACACAGAGTGTTAAATATATAGTATACTTATTTGTCATTGCCAACTTAAGTTAAGAAACATTTCCGAAAGGTCATCTTACATTTTTGCGAAAAACAACTATCACAACATACCACAACAAATAGCTCATACTTGAGAGTGAAATAAAAGCGGAAAATAACAAAGAAACAAGGAAAAAACAATTAATCATAACTTAAGAAAACAGAAGTTGTGAATGCCAAAAACGCTGTAACTCGAGTTTAAGACGAAACCAATTTGTCTCGTTCCCAAAATAGACGCGGAGAAAGACATAATACGAATGTTGTAAGTCAGGCTTCGACAAAAAGGAGATGGTTGACATTGACCTGCCTGAAAAGACGAGTTTTTGAGTTATGTCATTGTGACTGTTGACATTTTGCGTAATGAACACCGAGGCTACCACCGTTACCGATCTGAGGTTACCATTTATTGATCTGAGGTTGTCTGATGGTAATTGCTTTTGAAGTCTAGTTGCCTTCACATCGCCTATAAGTGATACCTTATTTTTTCCTTTTAGGATTCCGCAGTAAAGCATGCAAACAGGTTTTTATCAAGTAAAGTAAAGTAAAAGTAAAACACATTTATTACACTCAGACATACGGCTCAAAATTCTTAAATATTCATAAAGTAAAAAAAAATTTTAAAACAGAGACGAAAAAAGGAAAAGTTAAAAATCTCTGTCTCGTTTCCTATGCCATGTGGAGAGTGCAATGGGGCCACACTCAGCAAGTGGTAGGACTCTGTCAAATCTGAGGAGTCCGCCTGGGCGAGTACCACCGCCTTGTCTATTTCTGCCGCCAAGCCAATGCTTGCATTGTCGTGTTCCGGTTTGAAGGATAAGGTAGCCAGCGCTATTACAGGAATGAGGCATTTCATCTTAGTCCTCGCAGTAACAACGCACCTAATTTTTGTTACCTGCAACCTAAATGTATGAATTGTAGATGTTATGGACAACAGTTACCACTTAAGATCAGGTGGGCTGTCTGTTCATTTGTCACTACAGTGATATAAAATAAAGCATAAAATAAAATTGAAGGAAAAGAAAAGAAAGTAGTAGTGGTTGGCTGCGTTGGTTTTTATTTATCTTACTGCCGCGACTGTCGACAATAGTCTAAGTCGAGACAGATTGACAGGTTACTCTAATTTCCTCTGTCATAGGCTCATAGAGGTCTTTATCACTGTTTTTGTTATTTTCTATTCTAATATTACTAAGCTGTTATAATGCTGTAAAGCACTAGGCTGTCCATCGCCGTTCAGCGTGATAGCGCTGATAGTGCACATTGAATGAATTTTTAAATTTTCAGTATGGTTTTTTATATGTCATCATCATCATCATGACAGCCCGTAACAGTCCACTGCAGGACTTAGGGCCTCTCCCACGAAAGGGGAGGTTATTGCCATAATTTCCACGCTTGGCAGGCGGGTTGGAGATCGCAGTGTTTAAATATAACAATGGAAAATGCTGCTGCCCATTTTACGACTACGGAGACTCTTGACTCTTTGCATTGGATTGTAGATAAATTAAAGTTGAGATACGATATGGATGTCAAGTCCGTTCAGTTTAAGTGTAGCTACTTTCAGTTTCAGTTCGGAAACAAAAACACTAGACATCGGTAAGGCATCTATCCTTTTCCATCAGCAGCGTAAGAAAGAGATAAAAGTAAGTAGGTCGTAGCAACGGAACTGTTTTTTCGATTGTTCTTTCAAATTGTGGTAGGAGACGATGATGACGAATGGTCATGATAGATTCAAATCATTATTATTATCATCTTAGCTTTAATGCCCGCGCACAAGGGCCCGGGGTCCGCCTTGACCATGATCCGTGACCCTGCTACCAGGGGAACCTGACCAGATTGCATCATGGTTACACCTCCAGTCGCCTGAATGTGCAGGTTTCATCACCGATGCTCTTAAAGGGAAAACCATCCCTTTAAGAGCATCGGTTAGTATTCAACTAATGTACATAACTCAGAAAAGAATCATTGATACGTGGCCGGAGCGGGTTTCGAACCCGGTACCTCTCGCTTTATGTGGTGGATACCTTAACCGATCGGCCACCGACGCAACTATTTAAATAATTTTATTTAACTTGCACATTTTGTATGTTACAATTTGCAAACCAATTCTCGACCATTTGTTGGTATCCGATTGAGCCGAAATTTGGTATACCTATGTAACTTGGATCATAATGCATTAATATGGTACCATGGAGCTGGTCTGATGATGGAGTCGGAAGGTGGTAGGAACTAATGGACGCAATTAGATAACCTCGTGGTGTTTGGGTTCTTTGGAATGGTCTTGATGAGTAGTACTATAACGCGCGTTAAAAGCTTGTTATGAAAAAATATTTTCCTTTAGAAACCTGTTATTATTCTTGCATAAATGGCAAACTTTTATATGGAAAGTATGTTTCTCTCCTAAGTACCTATCAAGTCCGAAATCAAAGTTGCTGATTTCAAACTGTCCAGCCACATCCCTCTGTACACTTATGAGGTGGTAGGACTCTGTCAAGCCTGAGGAGTCCACCTGGGTGAGTACCACCGCCTTTTCTATTTCTGCCGACAAGCAACGCTTGAATTGTGTTCCGGTTTGAAGGATAAGGTAGTCAGCGCAATTACAGGTATTTCATCTTAGTCCTCACTGTGACAGTGACAGCGGTTCTGCATTTTTGTCGCCTGCAACCTGAGTGGCTCAATGGTCAACATGCCGGTCCACCACGCAAGAGGTCCCGGGTTCGATTCCCGGCCGGGCAGAATTGTAAATGATGAATTTTAATTTCTGTTACGGGTCTGGGTGTTCTATGTATAATAAGTATGTATTTAAAAGTATTTAAGTAATATATCAATTATCTAGCACCCATAGTACAAGCTTTGCTTAGTTTGGGGCTAGACGGCGCTGTGTGAATTTGTCCACGAATATTTATATTTATTTAAAAAAAAAAAAAAAAAAAAATCTAAATGCATGAATCGTAGATTAATATTTGACAGTTACCACCTACCATCAGGTGGTCTGCACGTTTGACCATTGGCATAAAAGAGGTAGCGCCAAGTATGTACTTCTCGATTTGAAAGTAGCCAACGTTGCTTAACAGACGCATCTATCTTCTTGTATAGACAGATAGATGACAAAGCACTTTTCCCATACGTCCTACTGACCTTAGTTTGATTGTATTGTATTGTCTGCTTGTAAAAGAGAAAATAAAAAAGTTTCAAAATTTCGGTCACGGCTAGTGTTTTTTTACGATGGTCATTATATGGTCGAGGTATTAGATTCGGTAGCGTATATCACGTAATAGCAAGTCTTCTTGGCGTCAATATCGTGGTTATGCTCTCGCGTTAAGGGCCCGAGGTCCGCCTGGACCATGATTTTTTAATGTTATACTGTAGGCAAACTGGCAAGCGGGCCACCTGATGGAAAGTGGTCACCACTGCCTATTGACATTAGCAACACCAAGAGTATCGCCAATGCGTTGCCCACCTCTTTAACACGTTGCTCTGGCAGCAATAAGGCAAATGCCCCTCCACTGACAAAGCCACGGTTCCCCAAATCCCCACCCCACTGGAGACCTTACTGACAGGCAGAAACACAATAGTATTTAAAAGAGTATTGTTTAGCTGCGGTATTCTGTAAGGTGGAGGTACTTCCCCAGTTGGGCGGCTCCGATTCGAACGGGATACCCCGCTACGCCCTACCTCTCTTAACCAGCAGCAGCAGCTTAACCTATGCCCAGCAATGGGCGTCTTCTGGCTGATATGATGACCACAACTGCCTGCGAAAGTGGCGCGATATACTAATGGCTGTGTGGTGTCCGGCAGAGTAGAATAGCACCAAGGCCTTTCAATCATGGGTGTCTTACAAGGCGACTAATGTTTTCGAGACAAAAGATCAAAAGTCTCTGTAACATAATGTTTTAAACTATCGCGGTTATTATCACACATTTTAAGGGTATGTTCCGGGTTTCCTACCGCGTAGAGCTCGTCTAATCTAAAATGCCGCGCCCCACTATCGCATTAACGCACACAAGCAAGTTTAAAATATGGACGCAATACATATACAAATGCTGTTGTAATTGGTCATTCAGTTGCCGGTGAAATTCAAACGTAGAGCAGCACGCGTCGTTCATTGGCTCCCACACAGATGAAGTGTCGTTATCAATATTTGCACTCACACATCGAAATCAACTAACTAAGTAGTGGGGCGCGTCATTTTAGACTAGACGAGCTCTACCTTTGTTGACGAGTAGCCCGATATTTCGACACAGTTGCATGCATCATAGTCACGGGACGACTGGGTTAAAAAGTCTCTGTAGTCTGAAACATGGGCAGCAGCATTTTCCATTGTTATATTTAAACACTGCTATCTCCAACCCGCCTGCCAAGCGTGGAGATTATGGTAATAACCTCCTTTTTCATGGGAGAGACCCTTAGTCCTGCAGTGGACGGTTATGGGCTGAAATGATGATGATATAAATGACAGGTTCTCAGTGCGACTGTGGAATATCTCCGCAAATCATGTACCACCGTTTCATGCTCGGCGTGTCCTTAAACTTGTACAATGAGGGACTTGTTCGTGGCCAGTCCAAACGCTGTATGCGTCGCCGAATACTGGGCGAATAAAGTGTAAGTCAGAGTTTAGTGCATCGACTCGATATGAAGAAGAAGATTTCATAATAGTGTCAATATCGTGGTTATACTCTCGCGTTGACGACCCGGGGTCCTTGACCATGATCGAGGATTTGGCAGATCAGGTACAGTGGAGCGACTGTCGTCTAACCTCTATTACCCAGTTAACAGGGGAACCTGACCAGATTGGATATAGTTACTGGTTAAGTACACATTCCGTCGCCTGAAAGTGGAAGTTTCCCTCACCGTAAGGCGCTGTCCTAATTGGGAACCGTAACATGAACCCGGTGATTGAACTATTATAAAAGTATAAAATTGGTTTATCAGTTATCTAACAACCAAAACACAAGCTTTGCTTAGTTTGGCGCTGTGTGAATTGTCCAAGCATATTAATTTTTTATTTTACTATCACAAATCTGAATCAAAACCCGTCACGAATGAGGAAAACACAAAGCAATGACCTCAAACTATATACACGACGTTCCCGCCAAAAAGTCATGGCGTCTCTAAAAAGTATATATATATTATATTAAACTCTTTTTAGAGCCGCCGTGACTTTTTGGTGGGAACGTCGTGTAAGTATAGTTTGAGGCCATTGTTTTGTGGTTTTCCTTATAAGGTATTTATTTTGAGACTGTTGCTAGCTGAAGAAATATCGGTAATAACCAACTCATCCAACACCAACTTATCAAATCCGGTAATCGAAGACCCCCACCGTTAAGAAGATTTACTTAAAAATGCAAAATTCAAGTTTATGAAACGGGCCAATATTGACATTTAAATATCAAAGTACCTAAATGTTAATAACTGAATTATTATACTGCAAATAAACTAACAGAAATCAATGAAGAAAGAACATACAAAATAGGATTTGGCTTAAAGGACAGGATTCCAAGCCATTAAATCTTTTTCATTAAATCTTATTAAAACAATATTTTATTTTACGGCTTCTGTAATATTTTACAGAGGGTACCATTGGTAGGATTGCCAAAAATTTTCAAGAAGAATTATAAGTAGACTAACTTTTGCCCGCGGTTATAATTCGCGGTTCGGATCCCTGCAAACAATCAACCTATTATTTTCCCGCGATAAAAAGTAGCTAATGTTACTCAGTAATGTAGCATTCTATTAAAACGGTCAAGTAGTTTCTGAGTATATTCATTACTTATAAAAATATAATCTTTTTCTTTATTATATTTATTTAAAAGCAGTATACAATTCTAATGCAAACAAATTTTTCATTAGCATATTTCTTTACTTTTTGCATCATATCATCACAGCCCGTAACAGTCCACTACAGGACTTCGGGCCTCTCCCACGAAAGGGGAGGTTCCTGCCATAATCTCCACGCTTGGCAGGCGGGTTGGAGATCGCAGTGTTTAAATATAACAATGGAAAATGTTGCTGCCCATTTTCCAGACTATGGAGACTCTTGATCTTTTGCCTCGAAAACATTAGTCGCCTTGTACGACACGGACGAGTGTAAGGGGTTGGTGCTATTCTACTCTGCCGGACACCACACGGCCAATGTGATGATGATTGCATCATATTACTTTATTATATTAGTATAGATAGATTTAGCTACTATGTACCCATATATTTTTTCAATCATTTAAAGTATCTTGGCCCTTGATGTAGTAAGACAGGTATTATACTTTATAGAAGACTAGTAGACCTGTCGCGGCTTCGTCCACGTACACATACTTTACCCCTACCTACCCTACTTTTCTTACTTATTCACTGCCTCTTGAATCACTCTATCTATTGCCGAAAACTGCATTAAAATCCGTTGCGACGTTTGAAAGATCTAAGCGTACATAGGCGGAGAGCTTCTTTGTTTTATAATATAAATAAATAAATAAAAAGGTATTTATTTAGCATTTAGCACGGACATATAAAAAAAACTTCAGAAAATTAAAATAAATTAAAAAGGAAAAAAAAAATGTAAGAAAAAAAAAATAAAAAAAAATATATACACTAAACGCTAAAGAGGCCAAAGCTCAGTTCAAAGGTCAGTATATGTATAGATGCCTATTCTAACAATCCTAATTACAGGTAAAATTACGCTTCAAAAAGCGTAATAACTAGCTTCACACTTATGATAATAATTTCATGAAGCTGTAGGTAATATTTCTGAAAGACCTGCACGCATTAGGAATCCTCGATTGGCAGGAGATGACGCAGGATAGGAAGAGGTGGTGATCTTTGGTGTCGGAGCGGAGGCCAAGATCCACCTTGGGTCGCTGAACCAGCGCAGTAATAAGCAATATTTTCTTTGTTGCACGCTGTGACACATCCAAATGAAATAAAAATAAAATAATCCTAATTACATTGCTGAAACTGTAATCTTGCTTCGTGATGCAATAAGTCAGGCTTCAATGTCAGATAAAAAGCGAGTTACGGAAGTTCATAATAATTTAATTACTTTAAGAAAGTGAAAATACTTTGCTTTTACGTTTTATCTTATAACAAGCCTGGCCGAAATATAATTCCTTTAATTGTGACATTTAAAAAATATTGTGGAATTTTATCTATCTGACGACCTGAGTGGTTCAGTTGGTTGACATGCCGGTCTCCACAGAGGTCCCGGGCTTGAATCCCGGCCGAGCAGAAAAACTTTTTGAGCAAATATCTTCTTTTTATACCGCTAAGGTGGCAAACAAGCTTACGGCCCGCCTGATGGTAAGCAGTCACCGCAGCCTACGGACGTTTGCAATTCCAGGGGCATCACCCACGCGTTGCCGACCCCGTCTAAACGTTTTCACCCCTTGAAGAACTCCATGTTGTACTCTCCAGGGAAAACTCCAGGTATCTATTGTATATATCTATCAAAGGGATGGTATGAGCATGTACATTGTAACCTGCACATTCAGGCGACTGAATATATAACCATGATCCAGTCTGGTCAGGTTCTGATAACAGGGCCAAGGAGGTTAGATGGCAGTTGCTTCACAGATCTGCCAAATCCTGGGTCATTGTCAGGTCGGACCCCTTGCCCCTTGCCTGTGCGCGAGAGCACAACCGGGACATTACAGCCAAGATGATCGATCGATAAATAGATAAGGTGACAACTTTCTATTACAAGCGAGGTGCCGTAAACAAAAAAAAGTGAAATTTTATAAAGATTTTAGCACATTTCTTTTTTCTTCGGACATGTCACGTTCATCTACAAAGAGTTATAGTGTCTATAGCTAATATATAATGTACACAAGATTATTATATCGCTGTGCTAAGTTAACAAACACACGGCAGATGCACAAACTATGAATGCCTCAATCAACGTGTGGGCGTAATATTTTCGTTGTCTTTTTTATGTAATATGACAGACAAACAGTCATGCGGGCCACCTGATGGAAAGTGGTCACTGCCGCCTGTGGACATCAGCAACACCAGGGGCGCTACCAATGCGTTGCCCGCCTCTAACGAGACCTCTAATATACCTCTCGAACGATCCCATGTCATAGTCCAAAGGAAACACTGTGGCTGGGAGCTCATTCCACATTCGCAACGTACGAGCGAGAAACGTTCTTTCGAATCTTCGCGTAGACACCACTAGAGGGACTTTTTGTTTTGTTTAATAGGTTTACTTGCTTAATATTCTTATTTTACTTACCTAAACAAATGGGCATGGCTGAAAAACAGCGCTGCACGGAACGGTAGCGTCTCGTGATAGCTTAAGCTGAGCCAGACTCCATTTGCTTTATTATTAGCTATTTTTTTATCAGACACTAGTCTATAAGTAACTTAGCATTATTATAACATTTCAGCAGTAAGTCACCACATGTAATAATGAGGCGATAAACGATTTTCTATTCTATTCTTTTTTTATTTAATACTAGCGGACGCCGCGCAACTTCGTTCGCGTAGCGCCCTACTGCTACCCTACCCTACCTCTACCGTACTCCACTCCTACTTCACCCCTACCCTACCCTACCCTAATTACCCTTTTTTGTAGGTACAAACCTAACAAAAAATATTAGTATCTGTGAAATACGTGCAGCTGAAGTTATGCGCGACCCAAAGAGTTTACAACATACATTTGACAAATTCATTCTTTACTAGCGACCCGCCCCGGCTTCGCACGGGTTTTCTCGGCTTTTCTTTTCGCTTTTCGACATAGGTTTCATAGCAAAGTTACTATCATAGCTATTAATATTAAAGCTCAGTTACCCACTACTCAGTTGACTATACTTTCGACTTACGTTTCATAGCAAAGTTACTATCAAAGCTATTAATATCAAAGCTCAGTTACCCACTACTCAGTTGACTATACTTTCGACATACGTTTCATAGCAAAGTTACTATCAAATCTCAGTAACACACTACTTAGTTGCGCAGTACTTAGTGAAAAACGTTAACATAAATTAACCAACCAATTCTAATACATACGACCAGGGGTCTCTATTTTAGAATCGCTCATCATATCAGCCAGAAGACGCCCACTGCTGGGCATAGGCCTCCCCCAGAGATCTCCACAAAGGCCGGTCCTGTGCTTTCCACATCCAGCTGGTACCTGCGATCCTTACCAGGTCGGTCCACCTTAGGGAAGCTTACCCACGCTGCCCGCTTTTGAACCGTTCGCCTTATTCGACCTTTTTCAATTTAATCTTCGCCATGAAAAGTTCAATTGTTGGCAACACCGAAAGAGTACTGTTCAAAAATAGGACATCACAGCATCATGCATCAAAATATCGAACTGTTCATTATTCAGACGGACGCGGTAAGCGACTTTATCTTATTCTAGGCCAGTATGAACGAAAACAAGGCTGAAATATAGCGTGATCTTCAGCAAGGTCAAAGGCCTTATTAAGGTATTTTATGACGACAAAATTACTGACACTGGCGTAACAATAATGTGCAGTTATCTTTTCCTTGTTTTCTATAAATATTCCGTAGTGTAACGGGCTAAGCGATCTATTTTTGTATTATGTATTTAAGTTTATTTTTAACAACGCAGTACGAATTTTCGGCCGTGTGGTGTCCGGCAGAGTAGAGTAGCACCAACCCCTTACACTCGTGGGTGTCGTACGAGGTGACTAATGTTTTCGAGGCAAAAGATCTAATCTTCGTAGGCTGGAAAATGGGTAGCGTTTTCCATTGTTACTCGTATATTTATAACACTGCGATCTCCAACCCGCCTGCCAAGCGTGGAGATTATGACAATAACCTTCCCTTTCGTGGGAGAGGCCCTTAGTCCTGTAGTGGACTGTTATGGGCTGTGATGATGAATAAGAGTTTGATGTGTGCATTTTTGTTTTTATTTGTTATTGTATCTGTGTTACTTCTGAATGTAGTCGCCTTGTACGACACCCACGAGTGTAAGGGGTTGGTGCTATTCTACTCTGCCGGACACCACACGGCCAACGAATAGGATTCTTCATGAGGATCCGTTACTTAGTATCGATATGTAACTTTGTTTCAGTATGGTTAAAAAAATTATAATAATAATAATCGTTGACAAATTCACACAACGCCATCTAGCCCCAAAGTAAGCAAAGCTTGTGTTATGGGTGCTAGACAACTGATAAACTACTTATATACTTAAATACATACTTATTTTACATAGAATACCCAGACCCGAAACAGAAATTAGAATTCATCATTTCAATTTCTGCCCGGCCGGGAATCGAACCCGGGACCTCTTGCGTGGCAGACCACTGGACTACTCAGGTCGTCGGGTTAAATTAATAATAAAAAATAAACAGTCCTTTTGATAAACGCTCACAGTATTTCTGTCCTATGCAAAGAGTGCTACAGACAGCGGCGCGTTGAAATATTGCGTTATGTCGCCGTATAGATATGTTACGCAAAGAGCCTAGTGGCACACAGACACCATTGCACACTTCCTACTCAATACTTGTTTGAACAAGTACACTAGAAGATATGTCATGCGAACGTGGGACTTCTTTTACTTTTGGCGACCTGAGTGGTTAGGCCGGTCGCCATTAGGGCTTGCAAATATTCGAAAATTTTAGTATTCGAATATTTGAATATTATTCGAAATATAGTGAAATCTAGAATCAGGGTATAAAATATGTTTTTTTGTAAGTTTGAGCAATTGGCCGTTAGTAAATGTATCGAAATTAGCGTGAAATTGATTTCTATATGTTAATAATATAAAACAAAGCAATGAAAATTAAAAATCGCAAAATTACAAAACAACGCTAGCGGCGAATATGGCTTTTTCGATTTAACTGCATTATTTTATATCATTAAGCTATAGAAAGCGATTTGCTGCATCTTTGAATACATTCACTAATAGTATAAACCATAATTTAATTACTAAACATTAACAAAAAAATTATTTAGTACGGAAATCGAATCCTCTTAACTCTCGCGAGGCGAGAGTGTATTCGGTCTTCTTGCCTCTCGATTCCCTCCCGTGTAGTCCCGAACACAGCAAAATACAAAGTACCTGCCTCGCGAGAGTGAAGAGGTAGCATTAGGTCAGTGAGATCCTAAGATCAGGTATTTTACGAGATTAGTACGTTTAACGATTTTTGACTTAAGAAAAATAACTTTATATCATGAGATAAGTGATACAAATTAAAATCAAATTATATATAAACTAAAACATTATATCAGACAGAATGCGTCTCGCATAGCAGAATACTCAGGCACGAGTCCCCTAACATTCGGTGGGTGCGTTCACACGATCCGTATGATTAAATACCACAAAATTAAGACACGAGTACGTAAATTCTGATTGTTTAAAAATATTCGAATATTCGAATTTTACCTAAATTACTATTCGAATATTGAAATGTGGCGAACATTCGCATAATTCGAATATTCGAATATTCGATTGCAAGCCCTAGTCGCCATGCAGAGGTCCTGAGGAAATGATGAATTTTGATTTTTGTTACGAGTCTGGGTGTTATATGTCTAACAAGTATGTGTTTAAAAAATATAAAATTGTTTAACCGTTTTCTGGCATCCATGACACAAGCTTTGTTTACTTTGGGGCTAGATGGTGCTGTGTGAACTTAACCAAAATATTTTAAAAATGCAGAAGCTGAACTCTAAGCGCGTCAATCGTAGAGGTTATGGGTTCAAGTTTCAGCACTTACATTTTCATTAAATAAGGCAGCCTTGAACATGAAAACAAATACGCAATAGTACTACACAATTTGTGTATAATTTTGACAGTTTCCTACCACATGACAGCTGTCAAATTGTCACGGAGATGGCTCGATTTTTTGTGATTTAGGCGTTTTTATTAGAGTCTATTGTTTTCGCAGATAAACAACTGATTTACAGGTTTATTTACGAAATTGATCATACGTTTTTCAATATGACACTTCAGGCTGGCAGGGTAACATAAGCTTTGCTTGCTTTAGAGCTAAATAGCGCTGTATGAATATGTCCAAGTACATTTATTATCATTTTTCTTCATCTTATCGTGTAAAACACGTTAAATGCTTATTAAAAAAAGGTACAAACTTGTGGAAGCGCCATCTATTGATGCTTTTCGAAACCAACTGACAGTACCCACTAGAAAACTGCTCATTACTGCTTGTTTGCAAAACACAAATGCAGGATAAGCAAATTGATTCCCTAGCGTGCCAATTCCAAGGCCCCTCGAATTATCGAGTATTGTTTTCAAGTAGATAATTGCCTTAGGCGCTGTTAAGTCAATTTACATTTAGGTAGAATAGGTTGGCGTCTTGCTACTCTGTTGGCTTGGAATCGGGGTGCAAGTGATTTAAAAAAAAACGATTGAATGCACAAGCGAGTAGGTGAACGCACTTTTCCGTGAGTTTCATGAGTGATGTCATCATCACAGCCCATATCAGTCCACTGTAGAACTTAGGGCCTCTTCCACGAAAAGGAAGCCATAATCTACACGCTCGGTAGGCGGGTTGGAGATCGCAGTGTTATAAATATAATAATGGAAGACGCTGCTGCCCATTTTCCAGTCCATAGAGTTCTTTGGCCTCGAGAACATTAGTCGCCTTGTACGACACCCACGAGTGTAAGGGGTTGGTGCTATTCTACACTGCCGGACACCACACGGCTAATGAGTGAAAATGCAAATCGGCTGACGTCTAATAAGGCACATGGATCTTGAGTGATGTGATGGTATGTAATACCCAGCCAATGTGCAATGTGCAAACATCACCCAGACACCCACAGAACAAACAAAATTGCCAATCTCAGCCATGAAGGTAACTTTCCAATCTTTTCGCAGACACCGCTTAAAATCTAGTTATCCTAGAGAACCTAGTTCAAAATAATTAACTCGCACAATCAATGTCAGATCGATTACATAACCTCTATAAACATACGTACACACATATTTGTTATATTTATATATGTTGCTGAGTAATCGTGCAAGGTTAGGTCGAACTGGTTTAAAGTTTACGCCTTCATTTAAGCATATATACGAGCTAAGGTTCATAGCTTTGGACAGAATTTAAGCATTTTAAAGGTATGTGGCCGTGTGGTGTCCGGCAGAGTAGAATAGCACCAACCCCTTACACTCGTGGGTGTCGTACAAGGTGACTAATGTTTTCGAGGCAAAAGATCAAGAGTCTCCGTAGGGGGCTGGGCTGCAGCATTTTCCATTGTTATATTTAAACACTGCGATCTCCAACCCGCCTGCCGAGCGTGGAGATTATGGCAATAACCTCCCCTTTTGTGGGATAGGCCCTAAGTCCTGCAGTGGACTGTTACGGGCTGTGATAATGAAAGGTATGTACCGGGTTTGCTGCCGCGTACCTTTGTTGACGAGTGGTCCGATATTTCGACTCATTTGCATGCGCATCATAGTCACGGGACGACTGCTTCGACGTATTAATGACTCTTTTCTGAGTTATGTACATTAGTTGAACGCTAACCGATGCTCTTACGGTGAGGGAAAACATCGTGATGAAACCTGCACTTTCAAGCGACTGAATGTGTAACCATTATCCAATCTGGTCAGGTTCCCCTGGTAGGGTCACGAAGGTCAGATAGCAGTCGCTCCACTGTAATTACCTGGGGCCCTATTTTTAATAGCTCGCTTAGATTCGGACGGTTTTCCATCTTTATTTACGGCGTGAAAAGTTCTATATTTTGATGCATAATGCTGATTTTCCCAGTTTTTGAATCGTAACCTTTCGGTGTTGGAACTGTGATTTAAAAAATATTGAATTTTTCATGCCGAAAATCATAATTGAAAACCTCTCAAAACGTGACGAGCAATTAAAGAAAACCCGCTGATCTTCAAAATCCTGGATCATGGTCAAGGCTTACCCCGTGCCCTCGTGCGCGAGGACACATCCGGGACATTACCGTCATGATGATTATTTATTATACGTATAAAGGATTTTACGCGAATTAATTACAAATCATGGAAAGATTCTCTGTCAACTGTGACGTGTGACGTCTCTGAAGTGTGACGTCAAACGTAAAAAATCATCATTAATTCCATGATTTCCATGATTCTTGCGGTTAAAAACATGGCTGAGGTTAACAATTATTCTGACCTTAGGGTTTTCCTTTGCCAAGCTAGTTAATATAAAACTACTCTGACTCATCTATTTATGATTAAGATTCTCTATAATTATGATACGGTTACATTTTATGTGTTTACTATTTTGCTCTGTTGGTATACCAAGAAAAGCCTTGTGCCGTTGTCGGCGTTGGGTTTTTTTTTATACCACCAAGGTGGTAAACAAGCTTACGGCCTGCCTGATGGTAAGCAGTCACCGCAGCCTATGAACGTTTGCAATACCAGGGGCATCACCTACGCGTTGCCGACCCCGTAAATACTTTTAACCCCTTTCTTGAAGAACTCCATGTTATACTCTCCAAAGAAAACCTCTCCAGGTAGTTCGTTCCACAACCTTAGTGTGCGTGGGAGAACATCCTTTGGAACCGTACAGTTCGCCACCAATTTGGCTCCAAGGTGTGAGGATGAATTCCCTGTCCCTGGGGTGGGTGTGACATCTCGAATCCGACATTTTTCCTATCTAAATATCTCTTTAAACAATGTAATTTCAAACGACCTTCAACAATAACTTATCGACAAGATTAGCGACAATCGTTAAGTATAAGGCTTTTGTTTGCAATAGAGATTCAGTGACTTTGTAATAGACATTTGTGTCTGGAGAAATTGTCGAATTTTAATGTCAAAAGCGCGAGGATCGCCCCCCTAGGGCGGCCGGTGTGTCACTGTTTGTTTGCTTCCTACCTTTCTACCCACTCCTTTTTGAAGATTGATAGAGATATAATAAGACCACGCTAAGTCCGAATCGCATAAAAAAAGAAATCTCTGTATGGCAACTTATGTCAAGTTTCTTATCCGTCATAGAACGTTATTCATAACAGTCATTCATAAGTTAAGAAAAATATTATTAAATAATGGGTAAAACTATTATTAAGGAAGTGTGGAAGATAATTTTAACCATGATCAGTAATTTAGACAAAAGTTCAAGCTAATCGTGACCAAATAACTGAATGTTTACAAGAAGGACTGACAAGGACAGATTGTCCCCAGATTATTGCCATATCCACACTTTATAATTTTTACTACTGTCAGTCAAAACGGACTTCTCGTGGTCCTATTATATGTAATGTCCTACTCAATAAAGACATTGGCCATATCGGAAGCAAACATTTCAATAATAGGGAAAATCAGAGTCATGCATCTGAGCTGTAGCATACACCAATATAATACAATATTATCCACATCCTACAAGTAACTTAACGACCAATGTTTCAGTTGGTTAAGGTCACGCAAAGGTCCTGGGTTCGATTCCCGGCAGAGTAGAAATTTAAATGATGAATTTTAATTTATGTTACGGGTCTGCGTGAACCTATGTCTTTAAAAGTATATGAGTAGTTATTAGTTATCTAGCACCCATAACACAAGCTTTGCTTACTTTGGGGCTAGATTAACTTTGGGGCGCTGTGTGAATTGTCCAAGCCACACGTCTAAGTTTGTGGAATGAGCCCATGGAGAGTAGGTACAAAATGGAGTTCTCCAAGAAAGGGGTGAAAAGGTTTTTACGAGGTCGGCAACGCGTGGATGATGATTGTATTGCAAATGTCCAAGGCTGCGGTGACTGCTTACCATTAGTCAGGCCGTAAGCTTGTTTGCCACCTTAGTGACATAAAAACAACCTATAAGCTTCGCAAAAAGCTGTGAAAACCATGATTTTATTGATATTTGTTTACTGTCAAAGACTATAATACAATTTGCACTTACATGCGAATGAGTTTTCTAATTGCTTTTGGAAAAGAAGTATCAATTTACGTAGAGCTAGTAAGCATAATTCATTTTACAACGCAACGAAAAAAGTTGTCACTTACCTAGGCAGTATAATTAATCATAAAAAACGCAAGTCTGAAAGACTTTGTACACGTGTAAAAGTAAGGTCATGTGTTATTGGAGTATTCCTTATGCGCTTGTTACATTTGGCTTAATTCAGACGCAAAAAGCATAAGAACTAGTCAAAATGAAAGATTTTGATAAAAAATTATACATTATTATATACAGTACTAGAGGACCCGACGCGACTTCGTTCACGTACACCTACTTTAGCCCTACTTATCTTTTACTATGTACCTGCAGATAAGTATATAATATAACCATGATAAGTCCGTATTGACTGACAGTAGTAAAAATTATAAAATGTGGATATGACAATATTCTGGGGATAATCTGTCCTTGTCAGTCCTTCTTGTAAACATTCAGTTATTTGCCTTGAACTTGTACTTTTAGTTTGACTATTATGCTGTAAATTATCTCTCTCACTTCCTTTTTAATTGTCTCGCCCATTATTTAAAAATATTTTTGATAACTCAAATAACAGAAATCAAATTGTTTGATATGACTTTTATGAATGAAGCTCTATTACTTTTGAAAAATTTGTCATAAGTTGCCATACAAAGTTTTTTTTTTTTTTATTACCGATACGGACTGATCGTTGTCTTATTATATACACTTAAGACTTTATTAAATTTATAATAGATAATAAAATATCGTCACGGGCTGATCATCGGATCAGGGTCTCCGGACAGCCAGGGTTAGTTATTCTGTGCCTCTGAGGAGGACCTTGTCTCCTCCTTGGTCAACCTCGCTTCACGGTATCACAAGCCACACCTAACGAGTGGTGAGCTCGTTGCGGTGCGGAAGTTCGACTACCCTCAGGCGCTGTCCTCATTGACAATGGTGGGTACAATCGTGGTTGTGCGACGAACGGTTTTGGGCTCTGCTATTGGTCTAGCGACGTCCGTCGAACGACCATGGTCGCACGACCAATTAGGACAGCGCCTCAAAGTATGCAACGGTCACCCATCCAGTTCCCGGACTATGCGAGTGTTGCTTAACCTCGGTTATCTGTCTCGCAAGTACTTTGCAGCTAGACCAGGGCTGTTTTCACAAACAAATAAATAATTACCACTTCTGTTTTTTTACGATTAAAGTTTTGGCAAATATTTTTTTGCGATGTTAGTTCAATTGACATGTTATCGTCCGTCAGTGACGTACAGTAAGTTGTTAATTATTTTTAACCTATTACACCTTTTTTACATTAAATAGAGACGTCAAAATATTCTGCGTATTTTCCGTGATAGCTATAGGTGTTAGAGGAATTAAACTCAGAAGTACTTTATTATACTTGGTCAGATGGCAGTTGCTCCACTGTAATTACATGATCTGCCAAATCCAGGATCATGGTCACGGCGGACCCCGGGCCCTCGTGCGCGAGAGCACAACCGGGACATTCACGACAAGATTATTGTTCTTATTTTTTTAACAAACTACTAGGTAGGTCTTTGAAGAATTGCATACGTACTCCATCTGAAAATTTGTATCATCTCTTCTGGCTGGCACTTTTAGCTTTTCGGTAAAAACGTGAATGACCTTTTGTCTTTCAATTAAACGTTAATAAAAAAACAATAGATCGTATTAACCATAGTTCACTGCTAGACTTGAATCTCCAATTAAGATGCAATCAGTTTAAATAATCATTCAAATGAATCTCTCTACAACCTCTAATTCTCGCTCTGATTCTTTGCGTTGTAATTTGTAAACTCTATGAAGAAACACCAAACTTAGTTAACGATCCGTATATTGAATCTAGAAATAGAAATATTTTATTTGTCTTTAGTTTACAATTGATAATTACATTAGTTGTATAAAACAAAGGACTTTTATAGACAAAATGATCCAAGACTCAGCGTATGGATGAGGGTGAAACCCACACCCGCTGGTATTCTGTCATGGCCAGATTTAGACTAAACATTTATCATACAATATTTAGCCTAAATCACTTAATTAATTTATTATCTAATGCAAGAACTGCTGCCATGAAACTTGGTATCCTCTCGAAGGTCAAGAACTTCACTTCAAAGCAGTTGCTTCAATATCAGCGAGTGTGTTCCCTGATCATTATAATCTGGACGCCTTCAAGGCTAGAGTGAATAGGCTGTTCCTAGACAGGCATGCTCCATCATCGGCCGCATCGTCACTTACCACCAGCTGAGGTGGCGGTCAAATGCCTGGTTAGTCTGATTATAAAAAGAAAGAATTAGCAGTGTGGTAAAGTTAAACCTGAAATTGATGACCAAAAAATGGATGTTTAGGGTCAATGACATATTGTTTTCGCTGCACTCTAAATTCCCAAAATAAAAAATAAATCCTAACCATTGACGTCATACGAGACAACAAGTTGGGTCGAATTTTAATCTGTATTTTTTTGTCTGTGGTATCACTTATATTTGACGGAGGAGTGAGTTTTTAAAAGTGATTTCTGGTTATCTGGGGAATAAAACGGCAATACCAATTAAAAAAATACTAAAACGCGAATTAAGCTCTTTTGAAAAGACACCCCCAGTTATTTTTTTATCTTTTCCGCTGTCAAAGATTTGGGCAAAGGGATTAGGTGTATAATTGTTAGTCGCTGTGATTGGCTGCTGCCGTTCATAGCTTTATGCTGAGGCTGGTCCAGTTAGGTCCGACGACGCATGGCCCTTATTTACTTGTTTTGTTAGTTTTAAGTTTTTTGAATGTGTTATTGGATCAAATAATGATACGTCTATGTCTAAATCTAAGTTGTTAAGATCGAGGTCGCTAGTTGGTAATAAACCCATAACTAATGAACTATTTCAAGGTATTATTAAGGATTTATTTGTTTATTAGACAAGACAGACATTTGACCGCCATCTCACCCGTTGGTAAGTGACGATGCGGTCTATGATGGAGCATGCCCGTCTTGGAACAGCCTATTGACTCTACCCTTGAAGGCATTCATATTATATATCAGGGAACACACTCGCAGGTATATTCAGTATACCTAAATATAATAAGACCACGCTAAGTCCAAACCGCGTATTAAAATAATAAAATAAAAATCTCTGTATGGCAATTTATGCCAAGTTTTTTATCCGTCATAGAACGTCATTCGTAAAAGTCATAACAAACAATTTGATTTCTGTAGGATTGTTTATTTTCGTGAGTTATGAAAAATATTATTAAATAATGGGCAAAAAAATTAAAAAGTAAGCGCGAAAAATAATTTTCAAAATGATTAAACATTTTAGACAAAAGTTCAAGCTAATCGTCTCCAATTAACTGAATGTTTACAAGAAGGACCGACGAGGACAAATTATCCCCAGATTATTGCCACAATTATTGCCATATCCACAATTTATAATTTTTACTACTGTCAGTCAATACGGACTTATCGTGGTCCTTATAGTACTATACTTAAAACTTAATTTTGCATATCTTTATCTTTACAGATGTAAAGCTATATAGAATTGAGTTTTAAGTATCTACAAAACTATATTACCTTGACAAGTAGTCGTTACGATATTCAGCAAGGCTCAGCAAAAAAAAATACAATTTAGACGGTTAATCGTTATATTACAATTAGACAATATTTCGTAAGCAAAGCGATGAATTAGGGTTCCGCGATCAATTGTCGAGGTCTCCAGTTTTGAGAACCCTGTCATTGGTAGTGGAAGGCCCTTTTATATGCTACTCAGTGATAAACGAGCAGACAGTCCAACTGATGGTAAATGGCAAGTGACGCCCATAACAACTACAATTCATACATTTAGGTTGCACGTAACAAAAATGCAGAGCTGCACGGGTGCGTTGTAACTGTGAGAACTAAGATGAAATGCCTCATGCCTGTAATTTCGCTGGCTACCTTATCCTTCAAACCGGATCACAAGAATACAAGCATTGTTGCTTGGCGGCAGAAAAAGATAAAGCGGTGGTACTCAACCACGCGGACTCCTCAGGCTTGACAGAATCCAACAACCTGATATACCGCCTTGCCGATGGGGCAATAAATTTCCGAGTGGCGATCACGTACCGGAATACGCAGCGTGGGCAGGCCTCCCACAAGGTGGGCCGACGACCTTGTAAAGATCGCAGATACTTGCCGGATGCGGAAGGCACAGGACCAGCCTTTGTGGAGATCTCTTTGGCCTATGCCGAGCAGTGGGCGTGATCCAGTTGATATGAAGTCCCTGGGTGGGCAACGGTGATACAAGTGTTGCTAATGCCTACAGGCAGCGGTGACCACTTTCCACCAGGTCGCTTGTTTGTCTACCGTATGAGATTATAACACTCCTTCTGTCGCAGTGGGGTAAAAAAATATTTTAAAGAATACGGAACCCCGAGGACAAAGATCGACTCGCAATGCATTAAATTATTTTTTTGCTGTGTTAGACTTTGATTGTCCTAATACAACATACATAATAGTGTCCGACCGAAGCTTCCGCGTTGGCTTCAGTTTCGGCCACTTCGGGTTTGACCAGAAACCCGGCTGAAGCCAAAAGTTTCGCCGAAGGTGGTTTTTATTATTTTTGACATATATTATTGCAAGGTAGTTTTTTTATCATATCTATATTATAGTTTATTATGGTCAATAGGCTTGCATTTGAAGTTAATTCAACTGATGGAAAGCGACAATGAGGTCGAAGAAGTAGAATGCGTAGATGCGTACCTACTCACTCTTGATATGAAGACCTCAAGGTTATACTTATCAAGGAACAGTGACTCCAGAGTTCCAGTCTTTTGCAGAGCGCATAAGAAAAGTGGATGCAAAACGCTTAGTACGAGAATAAGCGTAATAAGAAGTCAATAAAAGTTCCTTATTAAAGTTTTAAATTCATTTACATTATTAACATTGTAGCTTGAAGCTAATCTTGAGCAAACTTAGAGCTTTTACGGTTACGGTTTCGGCCGAAGGTTGTGGCCGATTATACGGCTTTGGCTTCAGCCAGAAATTTACCTCTCTAATACCTACTAACAATTGGATGCAACGTTTAGTGTTTAGCCAGCATAATGGTTATTGTGTTCATGATTATTTGTATTCGAGGCAAAGTGACCTAATTACGAACGTATATTACCTACACGTAAGTTTGAACATATAGTATAATAGATATGCAAAGTATGTATAAAAAGTAAAAAAAAATATATTTTTTGTTTGTAGTATAAAACAAAGTCGCTTCCCGCCGGCTGTCCATGTATATCTTCTAAACTTCGCAACGGATTTTAATGCGATTTTCAACAATAGAGTGATTCTTCATAAAAACTTTTTATCAAATTTTCTCCGTTTTAATAGCCATGGAGACAATGATTATCTCTGTATTCAATTTATTTCTTCAACGTGGTCGTTGTAGACTAATTTGTAACGCCAGAATTGTATGAGCATACATGGAAAAGTATGGGGTGGTTCCGGGTTCGATAGTTAAGCTCGCAAGTGTTATTTCGCATCACTTAGCCAGCACCAGTGGCCCTAGCACAAGTGTGTCCGCGACAAAGCTCGCGCCGCGAGAGAGCGTTTGTCTCTTTCTCTCAATACTAAGACGAAAGAGATAGCAATACCTATGTCGCGCTTTTCCTCGCTTATCGCACGCGAGAGCAGCTCGTACTAGCCGTACAGGCTGGCTTGGCGCTGGCTATATAGGCCACGGTCTACGCGCCATAACACATATGAACCACGATTGACGACCTGAGTGGTTCAATGGTCAACATTGAACGCAATGAACGCAAGAGGTCCCGGGTTCGATTCCCGGCCGGGCAGAAATTGAAATGATGAATTTCAATTTCTGTTACGGGTCTGGGTGTTCTATATATAATAAGTATGTATTTAAAAAAAGAAATGTATTTAAGTAGTATATCAGTTATCTAGCACCCATAGTACAAGCTTTGCTTAGTTTGGGGCTAGATGGCGCTGTGTGAATTTGTCCACGAATATTTATTTATTTATTCTCTGTAATCCCGCCAGTCCAGCGGGATCCCGCACACCAATTGCACTTTGAATAATTAAGTATACTGCTTACTAGACTTAATTCGCCTGTTTCTTGTAGGTTATTTAAATACACTGTTTAGTTGACTTAATTTGATGACGTTGTAGATTTATATTTCAGTGAAGTGTGCATAAAACTGCAATGATACTGCAGTTTCGCACTACAAGCGCTGCCACTTTTAATGGGTTAAGTGTAATTTACAAAGAGAAGCATCTTATTTGAAATCGGTTGTGCTCGCGAGCACGAGGACCCACGATCCGCCTTGACCATGATCCAGGATTTGCCATCTGACCTGCGTGACTCAGCTACCAGGGGAACCTGACCAGACTGGATTATAATTACACATTCAGTCATCTGTATGTGAGGTTTGATCACGTTTTCCCTCACCGTAAGAGCATCGGTTGGCATTCAACTACTGTACATAACTCAGAGAAGAGTCATTGGTACATGGCCGCAGTGGGATTCGAACCTGGTACCTCTCGCTTGCGAGTTGGGTACCGTTACCACTTGGCCACCGACGCTCCGTAATCACCAGTCACCATCTCTATTGGAATATTATTACGCTTCTCAGCATCGTTTTTTTTTATGTTATACAGCTGACAAACAGGTAAGCGGACCACCTGATGGTGCGTGGTCATCAGCAACGCATTAGCGATACTCTTGGTATTGCTAATGTCTATAGGCAGTGGTGACCACTTTTCATCAGGTGGCCCGCTTGCCTGATGACATAAAAAAAAACAGCGTGACTGTTTCTGAAGGATCCCATGTCATAATCCATTGATATTTGTGTTGAACTCCATGTTGTACTTTTTTATTTGAGATTTAGTTAACAAAGGCATATTCGAAAGGCATATTCAATAGCAGTCCTCATCTCTATTGGAATATAATTACGGTTCTCAGCATCGATATCTGAACTGTGAAGTCCCACCAATGCCGGCGCGAGAGCGCTTGCGCCACTCTCGCTTTCAAAATCGCTCTCGCTTGCGCGGCCATACCATCCGGATGTGTGGCAACGCGCGGGGTTGGTTCGTTTTTTTTTATGTTCTACGGCAGACAAACAGGCAAGCGGGCCACCTGATGGAAAGTGGTCACCGCCGCCTATGGGCATCAGCAACACCAGCCAGCAATAGTTATTTATTCTTAGAAAAATCAACAGCTGACAACAGCAACATGGATTAGAAGTAAACTTAAGTATCAGAAAGCCAATCACATATTCTCACAGATGACACACAGATTAAAATATTATCGGTTACATCATCTTATAACCGAACGCTTTTCTCCAATACAACTACTACTAACGAAAAAGAAAAACAGTAAGAAACTAATTCGAAACACAATTTAATTTAACAAATTTGGTTTGTGATCCACACCAAGGGGCTCTATATTTGAACATTCCCTTTTTTCGGAACAAAAAGTAGCTTGTCACTAAGGAATAATAATAAGGGCTTCCCATTAGTGAAAGAATATTCAAAATCGGTTAAGTAGTTTCGGAGATAATCGCTATCGATAATGGGTCCAGTCCAATGGGCAGATCTATAATAGACTGCATAAAGACATTCGTGATTTTTTTTTTATGCCACTAATTTGGCAAACAAGCTTGCGGCCTGCCTGATGGTAAGCAGTCACCGCAGCCTATGGCCGTTTGCAATGCCATGGGCATCACCCACGCGTTGCCGACCCTATAAAAACCTTTTAACCCCTTTCTTGAAGAACTCCATGTTGTACTCTCCAGGGAAAACCTCTCCAGGTAGTTCATTCCACAACCTTAGTGTGCGTGGGAGAAAGTTCCTTCTAAGTTCGCGACCAATTTGGCAACAAGGTGTGAATCGAAATGCAAAACTGACCTCAACCTGTGCATACTATTAAAACAACTCTAACAAAAACGATTATGAAATATGAAATGGCAGTCGCTCCGATCTGCCAAATCCCGGATTATGGGTAGGGCGAACACTGGGCCCTCATGCGCGAGAGCACAACCTGGACATTAACGCAAAGATGATCGTAGTTATCAGTGAGGTTGACAACAACAGACAACAGAAATAATGTTTTAGACCTGTCGTCCCGTGACTATGATGCATGCAACTGCGTCGCAATATCGGGCTACTCGTCAACAAAGGTATTATCCGCGTCATGAAAGAAGAAACTTGTCAAATGGCAGTAGAAGGGATTTCGCGCAGGTAATCGTCTACTGCGCAAGTCGAACCACGTGACCCGCCACAAACAAATCAAGAGTCCATAACACAAGCTTTGCTTTGGGATTAGAATTTAGATGGCGCTGTGTAAATGTCCAAACATATTTATTTATTATCCCGCTGCGGCCATGCACCAATAACTATTTTTCTGAGTTATGAACATTTTTTGAATACTAACCGATGCTCTTACGGTGAGGGAAAACATCGCTATGAAACCTGCACATTCAGGCGACTGGATGTGTAACCGTGATCCAATCTAGTCAGGTTGCTCTGGTAGCATGGTCATGGAGGTCAGATGGCAGTCGCTCCACTGTAATTACCTGACCTGCCAAATCCTGGACCATGGTCAAGGCGGACGCCGGGCCCTCGTGCGCGAGAGCACAACCGGGACATCGCTAAGATGATATTTATTTATTATTATTTTATCAAAGAAACTTTGCACCACATCTCGGCAATCGGTTCTGGGGCTTTATTTTTTAATCGCTCGCCTCGTTTCGAATAGTTAAATTTTGATTTACGGCATGAAAAATTCAATAAATTTTAAAATCACTTTTTTTGGCTACAAACAGTCGTAATGACTGCATTACATCGTTAATCTTAAATAAGCAAGACTTACAGAGCCAACAGAATGATAGATAGTTTAAAATGTAATTTAATGCAGACAGTTATGACGCATAAGCTTCTGGAGTCCTTAACAACATTAGGAAACAACATTAAAGAAAACTATATAATTTATATAATTAGTTGGCACAAGAGTGCCGCAACACTGATAGAGTACGGTTCTAAAATAGGGAAATAATGAACCTTTCATGGCGAAAATCAAAAGTGAAAACCGTTTTAAATTAAAAAATAGCGCTTCAGAGCTAAATCTGTCCATTGCCACTTCATTTTAGCGAATTCAGACCTACATCGGTGACCTTTGTCGCGAAGATTGAACACTTATATATGAAGTACTAAATGCTAAATTGTGGTCGCTAAACACCTCTGTTTCACGAACTGCCAACTATCCGCTCCAAAAAGCGTGACCTCAACACCTGTCCACAAACAAAATGTAAATAGTCGGAATTGACCAAAGACCTCATCTAGAAACCTTGATATGTAGGCACCTTGATACTTGGCCGTCTAAATATTTGTGATCGCTACTCTCCTAGTAAATACACGAATCAATACGTGAAACTTCTAGTTCCTCATCGCGCCACGGCCGACAACTTTTAGTACCAAATTCTTAGAGAAAATAATTATGATACTGACGTAGATATTGGCCTTTGATTAGATATATAATATGACCTCAAGTTTGTAGTCAAAATGCTAATTTTTGTAAGCCTCCTACGGTTTGGATTTCCGAGCTCCATAATTAAATATTTCGACGATTTTTATTAGTACGGGTTTTTATTCATACCCATATGACTAATGTACCAGTCCAAAAAAAAACGAATAAAAGTAGTTTATCAGTTGTCTAACACCCATAACACAAGCTTTGCTTACTTTGGGGCTAGATGGCGCTGTGTGAGTTTGTCCAAGTATATTTATTTATTTATCTGATGGTAAGTTGTAAGTATCTGTCGCTCATAACGTCTACAATTCATGCAGTTATGTTTAAGTAGACGCCGTAGACGCTGAGGCCGTATGGTGTCCGGCAAAGTAGAATAGCACCAAACCCTTACACTCGTGGGTGTCGGACTAGGCGACTAATGTTTTCGAGGCAAAAGATCTAAGAGTCTCCGTAGTCTGGAAAATGGGCTGCAGCGTTTTCCATTGTTACATTTTAACACTGCGATCCCCAACCTGCCTGCCAAGCGTGGAGATTATAGCAATGACATCCCCTTTCGCGAGAGAGGCCCTAAGTCCTGCAGTGGACTACGTAAGGGGTTTGTGCTATTCTACTCTGCCGGATACCACTCGGCCGACTGCCTGCCTCATTAAAGATAATAATAAATAATATTACTAAGAATAGTTGTTAATAACATAACTAATCAAAAGGGAATCCCGTTGTAATGTTATTTTTCAATGGATGTTCGAATTTATGTTGCTTGTATCACTTGTAAACTTTAAAATGGTTATAATACATATATGCAGGTACAACTAGTGTCAAATAAGAAGAGACTTGGTGGATCGACTTGCGCAGTAGGCGATTACCTGCGCGAAATCCCTTCCACTGCCATTTGACAAGTCTCTTCTTTCATGACGCGGATTATACGCAAGTAACCCTTTTGCGGTTTTTTAAATTACCCAGGTTAAGTCCCTAGTTTATGAGTCAAGGTCATCAACTCTTCAAATCTGATAAAGTATCCTTGTTGTTGTTTTTTATACCACTAATGGCAAACAAGCTTACGGCCTGCCTGATGGTAAGCAGTCACCGCAGCCTATGGACGTTTGCAATACCAGGGGCATCACCCACGCGTTGCCGATACCGTAAAAACCTTTTCACCCGTTTCTTGAAGAACTCCATGTTGTAGTCTCCAGGGAAAACCTCTCCAGGTAGTTCATTCCACAACCTTAGTGTGCGTGGGAGAAAGTTCCTTTGAAACCGTAATGTTATAATGCAATTTACCTAAATACAATAGTTACTACATCAGTTAGGTATAAATGGAATAACTGACACTGAAGAAATCTTGCTAAATACAATATTATAATGCCGCAATAATAATTAATCAATTACAACGTACAAATCACTATCATAATTATTGTGCATTACCAATAGCGCTATCCAACAAAAAAGTGTACAAAAAATACATCTCATAATTTTGGCGTTAATGTCCCGGTTGTGCTCTCGCGCACGAGGGCCTGGTCCGCCTTGACCATCCAGGATTTGGCTGATCAGACAATTACAGTGGAGCGACTGCCGTCTGACCTCCATGACCCTGCTACTAGGGGATTGGATCATGGTTACACATTCAGTCGCTTGATTGTGCAGGTTTCATCATGATATTTTTCCCTCACCGTAAGAGCATCGGTTAGTGTTCAACTAATGTACATAACTCAGAAAAGAGTCATTGGTACGTCGAAGCTTTTGTCATATTTAAATTCTACATAATCTTTTAAACTATTGCGGTTATTATCACAGTCGTCTCGTGACCATGATGCATGCAACTGCGTCGCAATATCGGGCTACTCGTCAACAAAGGTACGCGGTAGAAAACCCAGAACATACCTTTGAAATACTTAAAATCTATCCAAAGCTATGAACCATACAGATCCTTAAATAAAGACTTAAAATTTAAACCAGTTCGACATAACCTTGCATGATTACGCAACATATACATAAATATAACAAATATGTATTTAATTAGCCGTGTGGTGACCGGTAGAGTAGAATAGCACCAACCCCTTACACTCGTGGGTGTCGTACAAGGCGACTAACGTTTAGAGGCAAAATATCTAGTCTCCATAAACTGGAAAATGGGCAGCAGCGTTTTTCATTGTTATGTTTGCAACACTGCGATCTCCAACCCGCCTGCCAAGCGTGGAGATTATGGCAATAACCTCCCCTTTTGCGGGAGAGGCCCAAAGTCCTGTAGTGGACTGTTATGGGCTGTGATGATGATGTATTTAATGTGTGTGTCACCTAACCGGTGGCAGTGGGGTTCGACACCAGAGATCACGACCTCTTCCTGTCCTGCGCCCTCTACTGCCAATCGAGGATTCCTAGTGCGTGCAGGTCTTTCAGGTCCGACAGGTGTCGAGGGCCAAGATCCACTGGACGCTGAGCCAGCGCAGTAAGTAAGTGGGGTTCGAATCCGGTAACTCTCGCTAGCGAGTCGGATACTTTTACCATTAGGCCACCGATGCTCCTGATAATAATTAATCCGGTTACTGAGCAGAATTTTGGGCAAATTTTTTATTTTTTGTACAAAAAATTTGCACAAGATTGAAAATTTATTTTGTATATTTTTTATGTATCTATATAATACATGTTACAATATTTTTGTATTATGTAAATATTGTAAATAATTATCTCTTTTAATGTTAATAAATTATAGATAAAATAATAATCATCATCTTGACGTTAATGTCTTGACTCTCGACAACGAGGGCCCGGGGTCCGCCTTGACCATGATCCAGGTTTTGGCGATCAGGTAATTACAATGGAGCGATTACCATCTGACCTCCGTGACCCTGCTGCCGGGGGAACCTGACCAGATTGGATCATGGTTACAAATTCAGTTGCTTGTCTATATTAAAAAATTAATCAAATACAACGTCCTAATCACTGTCATAACTATTATGCATTACCAATGGCGCTTTCCAACAAAAAATCACACAAAAGCAAAAAAGTGTAACATAATTTGTAAAAACACCGCGAGCAACCAAAAAATCAATAATTACTTAGCAGTAAAAAATCATATATGCCCACTTATGACCACTTAGTTTTTATCAAGAAAACTATCGATAAAAAATGATTGCTACTACATCTTTTTTGCTAAAAATAAGTAGCACAATTTATCCGACACTCATCTCTCTAGATGTTATGACAATTGATGCTATTGTTTGTAACTACGTTTTGAGTGATGGGTAGTTATTTGAGTAATTGACACCGTTTACTATATCGAATTTTTTATTGATTTGTTTGTTAAACTAACCAGGCAATTGACAGCCGTCCCGTCTGCGGGCGTATTGTCTAACTCAGTTGGTAACTGAATTTGACATTAAATAATTCTACACTACGTCATCTACGTTGGCCACTGGCTGTAACGTCTACAAAATTAGAGTAGTGTAAGATTGTAATACGTCAAATTCAGTTGTTCACTGAGACAGCCCCTAATGGTAAGTAACGATGCGGCCGAAGATGGGGCATGCCTATTCACTCTAGCCTTGGAGGCGTCCAGATTATAATGATCAGGGAACACACATGCAGGCAACGCGTTCCATTCCTTAGCCATACGCATTATGAAGGGTGAACCAAGCGGCTCGTGCGGATAGCTGGAAGATCCACGACATAAGGATGAAGCGCTCGCCCGGATCGCGTCTCCCGATGGCGGCGCGGGGCCGGCGGATTGAGGTCGTGCTGCTTCGCATAGTCTCCGAAATGAAACCTATAGAAGACCGACAGACGCGCTACCCTACGCTGATGTTATGATAAGTAATACTTGTTGTTACTTGCTGGTGCAAGTGTAAGAATTGAGTTCTAAAACAAAATTCGCGAAATGGCGGCACCATATTTTTTCTGATCAGGCTTTTTATCCACTTTCTTTGTACTTATTTTCACTGGAAGTTAGTAAAGCATTATCCATTTATTTCACACTTACCAGTAATCGCTGTATATCATGTAATAATCCAATCAAATGAAAACACCAACTCCTGAAACAAAGAAAGTATATTTTATAAGTAACGAATATGGATTTTCAAGTCGAATTTGATGGAAATGGGAAAATATTTAAGTGAAGAGAAGTCAACAAGACATAACAGATACGCGTGCGGGTACCGACACCGACAGGGAGTTCATCCTCACACCTTGGAGCCACATTGGTTGCGAACTGTACGGTTCCAAAACGAACTTTCTCCCACGCACACTAAGGTTGTGGAATGAACTACCTGATGAGGTTTACCCTGGGGAGCACAACATGGAGTTCTTCAAGAAAGGGGTTTAAAGGTTTTTACGGGGTCGGCAGCGCGTGGGTGATGGTATTTCAAACGTCCATAGGCTGCGGTGACTGCTTACCATCAGGCAGGCCGTAAGCTTGTTTGCCACTTTAGTGGTATAAATAAAAATTCGAACGGTTTTCAATTTAGATTTTTGGCAAGAAAACTTCGATATTTTGACTCATGATGCTGATTCTCCCTATTTTTTAACCGTACTCTGTCGGTGGTGCCAATGTGATTTAAAAGTATTGAAATTTTGAAATTCAAAATTCAAAATCGAGTCGAGCGATTCAAAGAAAGAGTCCCTATTGTAAGTGATCACAGTCATGAAGAGGAGGGATTTGACGGCGATGTAAAAGTTTCTTGAAGGTCCTTAAGTATCTAGTACTTTAATAGCAATAATACACACATCACAGCCCGTAACAGTCCACTGGAGGACTATGGGGCCTCTCCCACGAAAGGGGAGGGTATTGCCATAATCTCCACGCTTGGCAGGCGGGTTGGAGATCGCAGTATTTAAATATAACAATGGAAAATGCTGCTGCCCATTTTCTAGACTACGAAGACTCTTGATCTTTTGCCTCGAAAACATTAGTCGCCTTGTACGACACCCATGAGTGTAAGGGGTTGGTGCTATTCTACTCTGCCGGACATTACACGGCCAGCAGTAATACAGAATCTATACAAATATTTAAATAATTAAAGATTTGATTGTTAGTATGTTTGTTTGTTTGCAATGGATGAATTAAATCACTTTTTGTACACTATTTCCACTGTATTATAAAACAAGCTGTTTCGAATTACTCATCTTCAGGCAATGATTTTATATATATAAAAATTGTCTTTTAAACCTGTTTCAATTGAATTAAATCTGTAAAATAAAGTGGAGCTAGTGTACAAAAAGTTATTTAATTCATAATAATGGAGTTCCACCGTGATGTCACAATATAAAGTGTTAAATATTCTGTAAAACTTCATCACTGATTTTAAAAGTCACCCATAGAAAGCTACATTAACAGCGAGTAACATAGGTTACATAGCTGTCAAATAAGAAGAGACTTGGCGGGTCACGTGGTCCGACTTGCGCTGCATACGATTGCCTGCGCGAAATCCCCTCCACTGCCGTTTGACAAGTCTCTTCTTTCGTGACGCAGGCTATACTTTATCTTCAAAAACATTAGAACCTCTAGGAAAATTGCAATAATATAATCCAAGGTATCAAAACATTGCATGCTCGCACACAATTTCAGAACGGCCTCCGGCCACACCTATTAAGATACTTAATAATTTTTTTTGTTGGAATTGCAAATATCAGGACAAGGTTTGTACGTAAGAATAAAAGAGTAGGTCGGGGTAGAGTTGGTGTAGGGTAGTGTAGGTGTAAGGTAAGCGTGGGGTAGGTGTAGGGTAGGTGTAGGGGAGGTGTAGAGTAACTGTAGTGCAGGATAGATGTAGGGTAGGTATAGTTCTCTAGTTGTGTAGAGTAGGTGTAAAGTAAGTGTAGGATAGGGTTGGGTAGGGTAGGGGTAGGACTCTCGTAGTCTCGCTGGGCCCACGAGTTTCTTCAATAATCATAGAGGGATGCAAATTGGTAAGTCTTAAATTTATGTGAATACTTAGGACTAGATTTCTAGTGTATGGAACCTATGGAAACGAGCTCTGCCTATTCGCTTCTAGAGCAATGTGTCCCAGAGTTTTAAAGTTTGGCAACACATTGGGCATTACATATCCCCGGTGTTGCTAATGATAAGCAGCGGTGACCACTTTCCATCAGGCACTGAGGAATTAGGAAATTGGCAAGGTCGCGCGACCATGGTATTACGACCGTTGCCAATTAGGACAGTGCCTCAGTCCGTAGCACCGCTTCGATCTCCATTCCGCTATGTAGGGATTTGGGTGCCGGATTTGGTTTTAAAATTTTTATTCAAATAGTTCATTTTCATTTATTGTCATTATTGTATTTTGTATCCAATAACGGACATTGAATTTTATTTACATTTTTTCTACCATATGTTTGATTATTTGCATAAAATACTGGTACTGTTATCTTTTGCATGAGTCTATTATGTAAATTTGACATGCATGCTTTTTGTTGTTTGTTGATTTTACATTAGTGTAATTTTATGTATTAAATTTTTAATATTTACATTCCTCACAACTAACTAAACCTAACTTTAGAACTATTTCTATTTTGACTATGTTTATTATATTTTAATTGATTAATTATTTGAATCGGAGGGAGTGAAGTGGAGGAATCGGGGGGAGGCCTTTGCCCAGCAGTGGGATGATTCGGGCTAATATAGAATAGAATTATTTGTCATCTAGCCCCAAAGTAAGCAAAGCTTGCATTATGGGTGCTAGATAACTGATAAACTACTAATATACTTTTTTTAAATAAATACTTATTATACATAGAACACCCAGACCCATAACAGAAATTAAAATTCAACATTTCAATTTCTGCCCGGCCGGGAATCGAACCCGGGACCTCTTGCGTGGCAGACCGGCACGTTGACCACTGAACCACTCAGGTCGTCAAATAAAGAGTATGTTATCATTATGTAAGAACTTTAAGAGAGAAATAAATAAATCTAAATCTATGTAGAGGCCAAGCTCGTCGGTATTTCTTAAAACAGGAAAATGTCGGAGATGTTGTATTTTTTATAGCATTACGTAATCTATACATACATACAATAAAACAATAAAAACGTGTGTATGTACATTGAAAATACTTACAATAACATTTAGGGCGATGAAGAAATAGTAGTAGAATTAAATACTTCTATGATTAGAATAAGAATATTTGAATTTTTTGTCGGTCTGTCTGTTTAACAGTTTGTACACGCTAATCTCTGGAAACGTTTAGTCTCAAAATGTCCCAGTTGCAAAATGTCCCAGTTGCAAAATGTCCAGGTTGCATAATGTCCAGGTTGCAAAATGTCCAGGTTGCAAAATGTCCAGGTTGCAAAATGTCCCGGTTGCAAAATGTCCAGGTCGCAAAATGTCCACATTGTAAAATATCACTATATAAGTCGCTAAATGTTGTACACACTTACTACTCATGAGTTGCCGCTTATATTTTTAAATTTCACGATATATTACGTATTTATATTTTTTTTTATATTACTAAGGCGGAAAACAATACTAGACGGTTTTGAATGAATAATATTTGCGTTAATATTAGGTTTGATTACTACATTTATTTGACATTTTTGTGATAGTTTATGATTATAATGTTCCATATAGGTATAGGATGACATGAATATTGAATGTATGAATTGAACTTTCCTGATTATTGATTGACTCTTATAATTGTATTAATATCTTGAAATTAAGCCTAATTACATAGAACTGTTTCCATTATTAATTTAAGCAATACATTTTGCCATACCCACATGGGTTTCGTGATGTAAGTACATTTAAACTGTAAGATCTTTTGTAACCTCATGAATGCAATACATTGATTGAACATTGATTGATTGATTGATTGAAACTTTTTTTGTTGTGTAGCTGTTAAGTACAACATATAGGGTATAGTTGATTTTGGAACACCTGATGTAAATCCATAATAGACAAGCAAAACTACAGGAAATATGGAAATGGCGCCGATTGGATTTTGATGAGGTTTTCACAGTTTGATAGTTTGGGGTCCAACTTAAAATCTAGTCCATGTTTCATCGAATTCGGTTGGGTGGAATCTGAGATACAGCTTGACCTCTCCGTAGTACTAGCTTTCATAGATTAGGGAGGTCATTTAAAATGGTCGTGTGGGAAAAAGATAAACAGCTCTAATAACGATTTCCACGCGGACAAAGTCGCGGGCAAAAGCTAGTGTAATAATATAATAATTATTTCCTCAATCAAAACATAAATTAAAGAAAATGAAATAAGGATAATAACATTGTTTTGTGAATCCTAAAGTTTTTTGTAACCTAAGAAGGCAATCGAGCTTTTTTGAAACGAATTATTACCTACGTTATAGGTGGTAGGACTCTGTCAAGCCTGAGGAGTCTGCTTGCGAGAGTACCACCGCCTTATCTATTTCTGCCGCCAAGAAATGTGCTTACATTATTGTGTTCCGATTTAAAAGATTAAGTAGCCAGTTTTTATCACACATGACCAGATGTGAAAACCCACTCCCACATAAGTATGTTGTAGGGGAGGGTAAAAGAAAATTCACCTCTTTGCGCCAACATGCGTGGCGCACGCGCCTGCCAGTCATACAGCCAGCATAACCTAGGTAAATCTTGTCGCGAACCCCCCTACCGTCGAATGGGAAACCATGTGATAGGAGGTAGGCCGTGTGGTGTCCGGCAGAGTAGAATAGCACCAACCCCTTACACTCGTGGGTATCGTACGAGGCGACTAATGGTTTCGAGGCAAAAGATCTAGTCCCCTAGAAAATGGGCAACAGCGTTTTCCATTGTTATACTTATTGATAACACTGCGATTTCCAACCCGCCTGCCAAGCGTGGAGATTATGGCAATAACCGGCCCTTTCGTGGGAGAGGCCCTTTGTCCTGCAGCGGACTGTTATGGACTGTGATGATGAGGAGGTAGGAGGCATATTAGGACTTCTGGTACACAGGAAATGTTGTAACACACGGTAATAATGCTAATACACAGTTTGCGTGTCTTTCTGTAACATGTCAAAATAAGGCCGTAACTATGTCAAGGTTTTTGCCGTTTGGTTGCAAACCATTCGTCCATTATTTCGATCTTAAATGTAATATTAGTTAAAGATATGTTACACATAGTTTCATGTTTCATCAACAAGTAAGTAATCGTTGTTAGTAAGACTTGTAGGAAATTAGAGTATAACCCAACCGACAAACCGATCTGAGTGGTTCAGTTGGTTCACATGCCGGTCGCCACGCAGAGGGGCTTCGATTCCCGGCCGAGCTGAAGTTGAAATGATGAATTTTAATTTCTGCTTATGTAGTATGTATGGGTCTGGGTGTAGTATGTATAATAAGTATATTTAAAACAAAAAAGTACGTTTATCAGTTATCTAACACCCATAATACAAGCTTCGCTTACTTTGGAGCTAGATGGCGCTGTGTGAATTTGTTCAAGCATATTTATTATTATTAGAATAAGTCAGATAACCCTCGAAGTTCACTCAAACTCAAATATTTTCTGAACTACAGAACCGATTTTAATGAAACAAAGCTAAAAACAATCTCGATTAAACTGGCTTTCAAATAGAGAAAATCGCATCCAAATCGGGAGGTAGGTACGATGACACAGATAGATACACAAAGCCACAGATACACTCTTTTTTCGTAAGGGTTTAAAATGCTTGTCTTCTCTGAGACTAAAATCGCAAAATGAGCGAATGTGCTGTAAAAATAATATTGATAAGGTATATAGAAAGTGGTAGTAGGTAGTGAAATAGTCAGTAAGTAAAACACTTTTTTTCCTTTCAGACACACGGCACAACATTCTTAGATATTCATAGAAAAAAAAAACGAATAAAAAGCTACATTAATCCGTTACCAGCGGCCTTAGCCAAGAGGTTTCGTTAATCTACAATCGTTTGTGGTAGAAAAAATGTATGGGATTTGACATAAGCTAACGTTATCTGATATAAGCTGTTTGTGGTAGAAATTCTAGGTCCATAGACAATTCACGTACTTTCGGTGTACAAAGGAGCCGGATTGGCGGATGATCCTGCACAATCAGAGTCAATATAGATGTTGATAGAAATAGTCGAACTTCGACCTGTCAATTTTCTACCATACACGCATCACGCAAGCGGAGCTGTCAAAGATGGCTAGACGGCTGTGCCATGTGGAGAGTGCAATGCCACGACAGTTTAATGATCGAAGGAATTTTAGGACCAGGGCCTCAAATCCGCTAATTTACTAATGGCTTGATGTAATCCAATAGCAATTTCGAACCTCATTCCGCCGGCCCCTTTCCGCCATCGGGAGACGCGATCCGAGCGAGCGCTTCATCCTTATGTCGTGGATCTTCCAGCTATCCGCACGAGCCGCTTTGGCTCGACTTTTATAATGCGTACGGCTAAAGAGTGGAATGCGTTGCCTGCGAGTGTGTTCCCTGATCAATATAATCTGGATGCCTTCAAGGCTAGAGTGAATAGGCTGTTCCTAGACAGGCATGCTCCATCATAGACCGCATCGTCACTTACCACCAGGTGAGGTGGCGGTCAAATGCCTGGCTAGTAAAGTAATAAAAAAAAAAAAAAAATGCTAATTTCCGTGTTTTTGGTTTTTACTACAATTATAATTGCCGTTGAACTGCTCAATCAAGCCAAGTATATTAGCGAACTCGAGGCCTAGCCTTTGTCCTCTATAATGGTCACAATCATCATCATCATCTTAGTGTCAATACCTATTCTCGTTGTGGTGGTAGGCCTTGACCATGATCCAGCATTTGGCAGGTCAGGTAATTACAGTAAATCGACTGCCGTCCGAGTCTGACATCCGTGACACTGTTAAAGGGGCACCTGACCAGATTGGATCATGGTTACACATTCAATCGCCTGAATGTGCAGGTTTCAGCACGATGTTTTCCCGAACATTTTGGTTTTTATAGCGAAACTTAAATCGTTAGCTGAACTAACACGGTTATTCTGAATGCTTTTATATTAAAAAAAATTTTTTTTTTTTAACTAATTGTCTAGCCAGGCATTTGACCGTCACCTCAGCTGGTGGTAAGTGACGATGCGGCCGATTATGGAGCATGCCTGTCTAGGAACAGCCTATTCACTCTAGCCTGTTATTGTGGTAAGCAAAACATTTTTTTTTTCATTCTACGCAGTGACAAACGAGCAGACAGCCCACCTGATGGTAAGCGGTAACTGTCGCCCATAACATCTACCATTCATGCATTTAGGCTGCAGGCAACAAAAATACAGAACCACAGGTGCATTTTAGGTGCAGGAATTTCTTTTCCTAAATTGGCAGCACTTACACCCCTCTTAGCTCCTAGCAATAATTACTAATTACTACAGAATAACACAAAGACTATAATTTATCCCGGAATGGGTCTGGAACTAACCGAATTTTACGCGGCCGAAGTCGCTAGCAAAAACTAGTCGAGAATATCTCATCAGTATCAACTTAACTAAATTTGACTATGACTATTAAGTATTGACCAACCCGGTTTTTCGCAAATCTCAAAGACCAGTAATGCCCTTCTCAAACACGATGACAAAGATACTTAACGCCATGCCCGAAAACGGAACTAAAATACTCTCTTAAATTCCCGCATCACTTGTTATCTTCTTAGCCAGCAGCGCCATCGGCAAGTCCAAATGTAATGCCCTACTCAAACACGACCAAGGTACCCGACGCCACGGCCGAAAATGGAACTAAAACACTCGCTTATATTCCCGCATTACATGTTAACAGCAGCGCCATCGGCAATTCTAAATATATCGCGGTGCATATTTGCTTTACAAATACTGTCAATTTCTCAATTTTAAACCAAAGGAGGCCTTGAAAGCGGTATGGTTACGAAATCGGTCCGTATTTATGTATTAAATTCACATTATAGAGTGTTTTAGCTATGATATCGTTAAATTGACGAGTTGTTTTTGTTGTGTTGGCGTTATTTGATAGGTTAAAAGTAATTGGGAAATCGCTTTAGTTCGCTGAATGCACTATTGCATTGGATGTAACCAGCCATGCTTGCATTTGTTGTTAGTATATGTATTTATACTTGTTTTGCGAGTGATTGGAGCCAACTATGTTAAAAGAGGGTTTTCGACAGATGTGTGTATCTGTATGTCTGTCTGTGGCATCGTAGCTGCTGAAGGGATGGACCGATTTCGATTCGGTTTTCTTTATTTGAAAACATGAGTTATGTACATTAGTTGAATAGTAACCAATGCTCTTACGATGAGGGAAACATCGTGATGAAACCTGCACATTCACATGATAGAATCTGGTCAGGTTTCCCTGATAGCAGGGTCACGGAGGTCAGTTAGCAGTCGCTCCACTGTAATTACCTGATCTGCCAAATCCTGGATCATGGTTAAGGGATGAGCACAACCGGGATATAAACGCCAAGATGAGAGTTCTTAAAATATTATAAAAAATATTAGAGCATGTCTGTCCAGAAATAGACTTTTCACTATGGCTTAGTACAGATTCATACTATAATTATACAAATACAGCGATATAGCACGTAAATCATTATCTAAGATCTCGGAAGATATTTTATGAGGCAATCAATGTCTTTTATTTCCACCAGAGAGATATGGGGAATATATTCTGTTCGCATCTTGGCGGTAATATCCTGGTTGTGCTCTCGCGCACAAGGGCCCAGGGTCCGCCTTGACTATGATCCAGGGTTTGATACATCAGATAATTACAGTAAAGCCACTGTTATCTGAACTACGTGACCCTGCTACCAGGGGAACCTGGTTAGATCATAGTTACACATGCAGTCGCCTGAATGTGGAGGATTCATCACGATGTTTTCCCTCACCGTAGAAGTTAGCATTCAACTAAAGTACGTAACTCACAAGAGACATTGGTACATGGCGGCAGTGGAATTCGAACTCGATACCTTTCGCTTACGAGTCGGATACCTTAAGCACTAGGCCACCGACACTCTGGATATATTCTGTTGACCTACGTTTAAATTTCGCATGATCTAGGTACCTATTTAATTCAGCTTCATAGTACGAATCTAGCCAGTGTACATTCTTCACCACCTTGTATAGTAAATGTATGAAGTTGTATGAATGTGGAAGAAGCAAAAGTGTGTCAGGATCGCAGCTTGGCACGCAATAGTCTAGCTAGTCTCTGCCAATCTCATAGGCATGAGTGTGTATGAAATGTATGTATGTACTAAGCATGAATGTATGTATGTCATTGCCCATTATGTACGCTAGCTTGTAATATGTAACAAGTGGTCATAAAAGTGCACAGTAGTCATTTAAATTTGAAATGCTATAACAACGATGCCTGTAAAAGAGTGTAGGTGCAGTTTTGTGACAATCTAGATTTTATGGGCTATAATAGAATTATATAATGTTAGGGACTACGTAGATATCACTGACAAATATGCATTCTATGTAGGTATAAGGTGACTGGTTCATTTGGGTAACATACCGGTCTACCACGCATATGTTCTGTTCGCTTCCCGGCTGGGCAGAAAATGAAATGATGAATTTTAATTTCTGATACGGGTCTGGGTGTTATATGTAAAACTAGTGTACACGACGCGACTTCGTCCGCGTAAACCTACTTTACCCCTACTCATCCTTTTTTCTTGCTAATAAACTCGTACCCAGAGGTACCGGATTCAAACCCCAATGCCGCCATGTACCAATGAATCTTTTATAAGTCCTCAACACATGTATATGTGTGTGTTATGGACGATTTAACACTAACCGATGCTCTTACGGTGAGGAAAAACATCGTGATGAAACCTACACATACAGGCGACTAAATGTGTAATAATTATCCAATCTGGTCAGGTTCCCCTGTTAACTGCCACGGAGGTCAAATGGCAGTCGCACCACTGTAATTACCTGGTCTGCCAAGAATAATAGACAAGGCGGAACCCAGACTTTCCGCGCGAGAGCACATCCGGGACATTCGCGCCAAAATGAAGATGCTTTTTTATTGAAATTAGATTCTCACATTCCATTAATTATACGACGCTGTACACTGCCGAAATACCTGATTACTTGCCCCCAAGATCTGATTGAATCAAAGCTTGTTTTGATATTGAATATTGTGATCTAAGATAGACCTTGACCTAACCATTTGATGCGATCAACCTTCTCAGTTGCCGCTTCGGTTAACTCCACGACATTGGTAGTATAATGTCACTGTATAATGTATAAACGTCTAGCCATGGTTATTCTTTGGAGCAATTTTATTTAGATTTTTACACGGGCGCCCGCTGCTAGGCACAGGCCTCCCCCGAGATCTCCACAAAGGGCGGTCTTGTGCCTTCCGCATCCAGCTGGTACCTGCGATCTTTACCTGGTCATCGGTAAAGATAGCAGGTACCAGCTGGATGCGGAAAGGACCCGCGGAAGACCAGCGCCGCGACTTTGGCCACGGCTCACGCTGAGTGAGGTCCCTTTATCGACCGGAAGGGCCACAGCACGGCAATGGCAGTGTTTAATTGTAATAATTACGTAATTTTATTTTCTGATTTATTATTGTTTTAATTTGATTTCATTTTGTATAATTGTGTGTGTTGATGTGTATTTAATTTTTGTGTTTCAATGTTGTGTTGTGGCGTCCAGTTGATAATAAATGATTTATTTATTTTATTTATTTATTTATGAAGGCACAGGACCGGCTTTTGTGGAGATCTGGGGGAGGCCTATGCGCAGCCTTGGGCATCCTTCGGCTGATATGATGATGTAAGTAAGTAAGTAAGTAAAAACTCTTTATTGCACACACAAAAAAAATATACATAACAAGAAATAAGAAAAACAATTTATATGCGCGCAAAGGCGGCCTTATCGCTTTAAGCGATCTCTTCCAGACAACCTTTGGGAAGAGGTAAGTTATCACAGTATCTCATAGTAGTGCAAGAGCAAATAAGGGGAAAAAACTACAAGATGTGCTTACACATGTCATCATAAATAAATATATAAAGAGAATACTATAAATATATTATTATTAAACTATGGATAAACATAATTCTATACAATAAACATAATTCTATATACACAATAAAATAACTATAATTATTGCAAACAAACAGTTTTTGAGAGGGAATATTCGTGTACCTTCTTTTTGAAGATGGGTAACGATGTACTGTGACGTATTTGTCGTGGCAAAGCATCCCACAGCAGTCAGCATGATGATGACATGGCTATAAGCCAATCGGTTCCCGAGACTGTTCGTCTAGTCTGGAAGACCTTGGTCAACCCTGCTTCGCCAACGGTATTAGGAGGCACACCTAACGAGTGGCGAGCTGAAATTCGACTAGCCTCAAAATTCGAAACGGTCACCCATCCAGTTCCCGGACTTTCCGTTGCTTAACTTTCGTTATCGGTCTCGCATGCACGCTGTCAATAAACCAGGTAATACGTAGTAGAATTTGCGAAAACACGTTTCATAGTGTGACGTCAATGGTTTTGCCTCAAATGCAAATTTTTGGGACCTGAATCGAGGCAAAGACGTGATTATAGTCATAACATACTTAGAGTGATCTAATTTTTACTTATTTTTATTGTTTTTGTAGGTATGTCAATAATATAAGTCACCTCTAAAATATGGGCTGCTAACTGAAGCCCATACAGCCCTGCAGCGAGTGAGTTTCTTGGTCGTTGGTTTCTTTAACGAAACGTCTTTAACGACGACCTGAGTGGTTCAATGGTCAACATGCCGGTCTGCCACGCAAGAGGTCCCGGGTTCGATTCCCGGCCGGGCAGAAATTTAAATGATGAATTTTAATTTCTGTTACGGGTCTGGGTGTTATATGTATAATAAGTATGTATTTAAAAGTATATAAGTAGTATATCAGTTATCTAGCACCCATAGTACAAGCTTTGCTTAGTTTGGGGCTAGATGGCGCCGTGTGAATTCGTCCACGAATATTTATTTATTTATTTATTTAATGGCAAAAGATAAATATACATCTTGAAAAAGGGGGTCGTGGCACGAAGAAAAATGGGACTCCTACTTTATAATAATCCGTATATTATAATGCGTACGGCTAAGGAATGGAACGCATTGCCTGGGTTCCCTCATCATTATAATCTGGAGACCTTCAAGATGGTTCCTAGATAGGCATGATCCAATTTCGGCCGCATCGTCACTCACCACCAGAGCCTCAAGTTCACTAATTTACTAATGCTTCGATTGAATTGTAATTGGATGGCAATCAAATTTCAATAGCAGTTTGACATGTTGATTCATGCATTCAGGTTGCTAGCAACAGCAATGCAGAACCACAGTGCGTTGTCACTGTGTGCACAAAGATGAAATGCCTCATGCCTGTAGTTGCACTGGCTACCTTATCCTCCAAACCGGAACACAACAATGCAAGCTGTGTCGCTTGGCGGCAGAAATAGATGAAGCGGTGGTACTCACCGAGGCGGACTCTTCAAGCTTGGTAGAGTTCTATCACCTTTAATCCGCTTAGCAGGCAGGTTGAAGGTAGGGTTGCCAACCCTACTATATAATATAGTCATCATCATCATCTTGGCGTTAATGTCCCGGTTGTGCTCTCGCGCACGAGGGCCCGGGGTCCGCCTTGACCATGTTCCAGGATTTGGCAGGTCAGGTAATTACAGTGGAGCGACTGCCGTCTGACCTCCATGACCCTGATAACAAGGGAAACTGACCAGATTGGATCATGGTTACACATCCAGTCGCCTGAATGTGCAGGTTTCATCACGATGTTTTCCCTCACCGTAAGAGCATCGGTTAGTATTCAACTAATGTACATAACTCAGAAAACAGTCATTGGTACATGGCCGGAGCGGGATTCGAACCCGGGACCTCTGGCTTACGAGTCGTATACTCTAACCGTTCAGCCACCGACGCTCTCAATACTATATAATATAATATCCTACTATGTTAGGAGTGTACCTACTATAAATTAAAAATTAAATTATAGTAGACGAAACTACTACATTTAATTTGCACAAAATTACCATTTACCGCAAAACGGAAAGCTTCCATAATATCCTCAAAAGAAAAAAAATACTGATGCAAATAGTTCAGAACGATCTTGAGTCTTGACATTTGTATGACGTGACGTCAAAATCAAGTCTTATAAAACAAAACAGCTATGAAGCTCAATGTAGCAGACAATATACATTTAAGAAATCATATAGGTACGTACATTTTATTTAAAAAACGTACTATATAATTTTTGATTAATTCCCTACCTACTATATTTATGGCTTCTAATCTCGAACTTACTATATTTAGTCTAAAAAACGTTGGCAACCCTGGTTGAAGGACACATGTATTTTACAAGACGTCCTGATCCTGCCCTATGTTTGAACCGGTTTTAAACTGTTTTTATTAATAATTTTCTTCATATAAATGTCAATGTTTTTAAATTACATTTTCAACACTGACAGGGGATGGTTAAAAAATAATGTTAATCAGCGTCAAGCATAAAAATATTCAATTTTTCATGCTGACAATAACAATTGAAAATAAAGGGCCACGTGGGCTCTTTGGCAATACGGAAAGAGTACAGTTCAAAAATAGGGAAAATCAGCATTATGCATCAAAATATCGAATTTTTCACACCGAACTTCAAAATTGACTACCGTTCGAATTGAGGCAAGCGATAGAAAAATATGGCTCCTGGTCCTGGGCATGGTATATTTGAATTGGCCTTTCTAGTGCTCTTCTACTCATACTACTAGATACTAATATTGCAGGTGCGGCATAAATAACAATTTTTTTTATTGAAATCGTGTTGTCCTTTAAAACCGTAATTTTAAATAAATTAAATTAAAATCATGTATTTCAGACAATGTCCATACATTTAAATCAAATAATAGGTAATACATAATAATGTCATAATGTAAAATAAATGTCAAATTCAAAAATAATTCATCATTAATTTTAGATCTGATGTCTATTCTAAATGAGCACGCTGTGTGGTCCTATGAGGAAGGCACTTGCTAAAACTTATAAGTGCCTCACAAAATTTTGAAACGTGCTAAAAACTTTTTGTTAGTTTTGGTTAATTGAAAAATATCGAATCTTTATATTAGTAAGTACCTAAAATTTTTAAATGTTTATTCGAGCCAAGTATAGATAATAAACGCCACTAATTTGTGTTCAAATATTTACTTTAAAAAGTGTAAACATAAGCGTCTTCAATATCCGTGACTTATTGCTTTATAATCAATTGCAATATATTTTCAATTAATTATCACTGCAATGATGATTGCTACTTGATTAAGCAATAAATTTGCACTCATCGTATAAAGTATAGCTATATTTTTTAAAGACACAGTTTTTTCATAACCGCGCAAAGGCATCCAGCCGTTTACGGCCACAAATTTGCAATTTAAAAACGTAAAGTACACTCTCGGCCAATTGCTCCGTGCAAGTGTACGCAGCCTCTCCATCTCATGAGATCACTTTCAACTGGCCCACTGCCCCAAATACTCCCCACCCGCCCCTATTAACAAGTGAAAGTACTTTACAAAAACCAATAAATGACATAACGTCAACATAACCCACCTTAAAGCATCAGCCCGATCCCGATTGCAAAACAAACTGGCGGAACAAATCAAAATTTGACACGATAAAACACCCAAATTCAAACACTGGCCACTAAGTATTCTCATCCATAAAAAAATCACTAAAATAACCAAAATTACGAAATGAAAAAACAAACACGAACTGTCACTTTTGAAATTCAAAAAATGGCGCGAACTTTGTATTAGTTTTCTTTTTAATTGTTTTTTCTGTAATCTCAACTATCCTTTCGCGGGTTCGCGACGGTCGCGCGAAGGCAATCGCGTGCGTACTGCCAAATCGGACCTCGGGAGCCGACTAAAGCGTAGTGACGGTCTGCCTGCAACCCGCTGACTGAATTCACTTATTAAGCATGGCTACTTTGTGCAACAAGTTAAAGCTCGGTCAGCACTGAGTTGTCTTTGCAAATAGTAATTACCATTTTCATTTAAAATGTTTCGTTTACTTTAGATAGGCAAAGGAGTAATGTCCATAAGCCATGTAATGACGCTGTTTTATGTCATTGGATATTTATGATTGTAAATAGTTGTAGCTTAGTAAACTAACTATCAGATAGGTAATTTTATTTACATAAAAACAAGCATAATTGCTGATATTTTAAATGAACCGTATGTAGTTTACACAAAGCGTAAAATATAAACTGTCATTTTTATCGGTCCCGATTGCTTCGAATAAATTTTGACGATATCTTACAGCGTACAAATGTATGTATAAAGTTACTGATTACGGTGATAAACCGAAGGAAATACCTAGTACTTATCTACTACTGTCTACTTATCTAAATCGTTACCTCTCATTTTAGTTTTTTTTAACAGGTTACTTTTTATTTAGAACATAATAACTCCGCGATCTTCTGAACATATATGGGCCTTCTCCCAATTAATTTACTAAACAAGACATATTATTTTCCATGAAATAATTATTCATAACTAATAGTGATCATCCTGGCGTTAATGTCCCTGTTATGCGCTCGCGAACGAGGATCCGGGGTCCGCCTTAACCATGATCCAGGATTTGGCAGAGCAGTTAATTACAGTGGAGGGATTGTCATCTGACCGCCGTGACCCTGCTAGACCCCTGACCAGATTGGATCATGGTTACACACTCAGTCGCCTGAATATGCGGGTTTCATCACGAATGATTAAGGTATCCGACTCGTAAGCGAGAGGTGCCGGGTTCGAATCGCACTGCGGCCATGTATCAATGACTCTTTTCTGAGATATGTATATTAGTTGAAAGCTAACTGACGCTCTTATGGTGAGGGAAAACATCGTGATGAAACAGCGGCGTGACGGCACGTGTAACCATAATCTGATCAGGTTCCCCTGTTGACAGACTCACGGCAGTCAGATTGCAGCCGCTCTACTGTATTTTCCTGATCGGTCAAATGCTGGATCATGGTGAAGGCGGACCCGCGGCCCTCGAGAGCACAACCGGGCATCAACGTCAAGATAAATTGTTTTCTTTTTATTGACAACACTGCGATCTCCAACCCGCCTGCCGAGCGCCCTTTACTAATGTGGAGAGGGTCAAGTCCATCAGAGGACTGTTGATAGAATTGATGTGAAACCCATGCCGGTCGCCACGCATAGGTCCCGGGTTTGATTCCCGGTCGAGCAGTAATTGAAATGTTGAATTTTAATTTCTGTACGGGTCGTAGGTATGTATTAGTAGTGTAGTAGGTATGTATTTATAAAAAGTATATAAGTAGTTTATCAGTTATCTAACACCCATACCACAAGCTTTGCTTACTTTGGGGTTAGATGGCGCTATGTAAAATTCAAAATACGAAATTCAAAATTTCTTTTTTGATTGGGACATTACATTTCTCTTTCAATCATGAAAGAGGGGGGGTATGAAAGTAGGAAGAAAACACAGTGACATGTTGGCCACCCCAGGACCGTAGCACATCCACCCCACGCCGACAACGGCCGGACCGTGTCCGACAATACCAGACAAAGTCGGTCAGTGCCCGACAATGCCAAGCAGGGCCGGACCGCGAAATTTGTCCAAGCACAAAAAAACCATGGCCGTGTGGTGTCCGGCAGAGTAGAATAGCACCAACCTTACACTCGTGGGTGTCGTACAAGGCGACTAATGTTATCGAAGCAAAATATCTAAGAAGAGACTCCGTAGGCTGGAAATTGCGCAGCAGCGCTTTCCATTGTTATATTTATAACACTGCGATCTCCAACCCGCCTGCTAAGCGTGGAGATTATGGCAATAACCTCTCCCTTTCGCGGGAGATGCCATAAGTCCTGCAGTGGCCTGTTATTGGCTGTGATGAAAGAGCGGTCACCTATTCCAAAACCTGGACTCCTAGTTGATTGATTCAAAGGTCACAGCAATAGTGCCAATTATTATTAAATTGATTTAATTATGTCTAATAACAATCTTGTCTTTCCATTTATAAATGAAGTGCCTCGTTTGAAATCGACCTTTTAACCTTATTCATGGAATTCAATGCACATAATTTGTAGAATATATAGAGAGCAGAGTAGAACATTCTTATTCCGAGAAGCCATACAAAATTCATACAAAGTGATACAGCGAAAAACAATTACACATACATCATACATACATAAAGTTCACGACAGTTCCGACAGGTGGGGTAGGTAGAGCCTATGGACCGCCACTTTGCTCTGTCCTGACACAACTCCCTAGCCTCGCATATATCCACTACTCTTTTCATACATCTCCTTTTATTCTTGCCACTACGGGCCCTAGCTTTTTTGACAAATTACTCATTAAAAAAATTTTGTAATATTGGCCCTAAGATTGGGGCCCTTGTGGGACCCCGTTTGAACCACTATAACTGACGGTTTTAAAATTTGTAATTGGAACATTACGCTATGAGTGTAGATAAAGCTATTTTATCTAAACTTTCCTGTTTATGTTTGTGATTGCATGCATGAGATTTTCCCGCTAAACCGAATATTTTACGAATTGTTGTAATTTGTGTCTGTGAATCTTTTTTCTTGTTTGACTCAAGTAATTAGATAAATGTGACAGTAGTGAAGTGAATTTTCCGCCGCTTGATATCTTCAACGCGTAAGTAGGTATAACAGAACTGACTCGCAGCTTACTTCCAAAAGTTGAGAAAATTGTAGGTACGAAATTGTAACAAGAGCAAGGTGCAAGTGAGGAGCCTCCCCGTGTGACGTATCTGAAACCCTGGACAACAATCTTCCAGGACAGCTTAATCGGAAACGCAGATTGGCAGATCCTCTCACCGCGACTCAATGGCGAATTGTAACATGATAATATTAGTATAGATAAAGATAGATACAAATACCTTTAGGTTTCATGATAGATGAAACGTTACATAGCATAAGAATTACTTCGGTGTAAAATAACTTCCTACCATCGTCGTTTAGATAAGGTTTTCGGTGTATCAAAAATCGTACAAACAGATTTGGAGCCCACGTAAGCAACCCTCTATACAGCCTTACACAAACCGTCTCCATTTGGTCGGAAAGCATTCTAAACTACACTTGCAGAGCAGCTTGCACAAGAACTCGTCTACGTGCTCAAGCAGTTATCGGTTCCTCGATAGACTACGTCGGTAAATGTTCAGAAACGGAAAACTTTACCCTAAAACGTTCGATGGCGTGAAATCGTCATCTTGGCGTTAATGTCCCGGTTGTGTTATTGACCATGATCCAGGATTTGGTAGATCAGGTAATTACAGTGGAGCGACTGCCATCTGACCTCCGTGACCCTGCTAGCAGGGGAACCTGAATGTGTAGGTTTCATCACAATGTTTTCCCTCACCGTAAGAGCATTGGTTAGTGTTCAACAAATGTCAGTATGTGTAATTAAAATAAACTTCATTTTGTACTAAAATCCTCCTTTGTAATATTCATCTAATCTGGTCAGGTCTTACTACTTAGATTAGATTAGATATACCCGGGCATTTACCGTAACCCGACGACATTGCGCCTCTTTTACGTGAGGGTGGAAACTATAGTTAGGGTAACACTAATGTTCCTGCCGACCCTGCCGACCCTGATAACAGGAGAACCTGAATGTGCAGGTTTCATCACAATGTTTTCTCTCACCGTAAGAGCATCGGTTAGTGTTCAACAAATATCAGTATGTGAAAGTATGAAGTGCTGAAAGAGTCATTGGTACCTGGCGATAGGTTAGGGATTCGAACTCAATACCTCTAGTTTGCGAGTCGGATACCTTTAACACTAGGCCACCGGCGCTCCCGACAAAGTTATTCATCATCACAGCCCGTAACAGTCCACTGCGGGGCTTAGGGCCTCTCCCACGAAAGGGGAGGTTTTTGCCATAATCTCCACGCTGGGCAGGCGGGTTGGAGATCGCAGTGTTTAAATATAACAATGGAAAATGCTGCTGCCCATTTTCTAGAATACGGAGACTTTTGATCTTTTGCCTTTTGTCTTTGTACGACAGCCATGAGTGTAAGGGGTTGGTGCTATTCTACTCTTTCGGACACCACGCGGCCATGTTATTACATATAAACAATTATGCACAAATTTTCTACAATATATCTTTGGAAGTATGTACTAACGACTTATAGTTTTCAAGAAACGAATACTTTCGCGAGCAAGCAAATCTATTCATCGATATCTTTCTATACAATACTTTCTGGTTATGTAAGAGGGATCTTAGTACTAGTAAAAAAATAGTTCAGACTTTAGCATTATCTGAACTATGATCTATTTATACATAACCTAGATACAGAACCGTTTTTCCTCTAACTGTTTATAGAAAAACGTGCATGTGGCCTATTAGAAAATTAGCATTGACAACTACCTGTCGATAAGGTAAACTGGCAGATAGTGACACACCGTTAATTTGTATTAATTCTGTTAGGCACCTCTAGTACATATTTTAAAAACTAAACATTAATATTAATGCTCTACAATTGCCAAAGTGGCCACAAATCCATGATTGCAAGAAATATAAATATTTTTGATTAATACGCCTTCAAGGCTAGAGTGAATAGGCTGTTCTTAGACAGGCATGCTCCATCTTCGGCCAGGCATCGTCTCTTACCAACAGGTGAGATGGTGGTCGAATGCCTGGCAAGTCTATTAAAAAAAGGTTTAAGCACTCAACGTCAACTTAACTTCGGATATTCTATGAAATCATCGTTTAAAATTAGATAAAGGTATTAAATTACCTAAACGTAGCCGGATTTCGAAATTTTTTCTATTAGTAAAATAGAAAAACAATATCTAATCACTGCAACACCCGCCACGAACTGGATACTCTACTCACCGCCGCTACATAGACCCTCTGCCAAACCACGCAAAGTTTCGAAAAACGTTTCTCATTCATACAATTCGGATGTGGAATGAGCTCCCAACCACAGTGTTTCCTTTGGACTAAGACATGGGTGAGCTCCCAACCACAGTGTTTCCTTTGGACTATGACATGGGATCGTTCAAGAGGTATATTAGAGGTCCCTTCAGAGGCAGGCAATGCATTGGTAGCGCCCCTGGTGTTGCTGATGTCCATAGGCGGCGGTGGCCACGCACCACCAGGTGGCCCGATTGCCTGTTTGTCTACCGTATAAGATAAAAAAAATCTAAACTATAAGACCTCGACCTGCCAGCAAAGGGGCACTCTACCCCACAATATAGTTACACATATGGACAATTAGATATTATAATCTATAACAATTCCCGGAGACAAGTATTTAGATAATTTAATGATACATAGAATAACTTAACGACATATCGATAAGTCTATATTGATATTATTACGAAGCAAAGTGGTTTGTAAATATGTTTGTTTGTATAAAGGTCTCTTTATAGAGCGTCGGTGGCCGAATGGCTAGCGTTTCGACATCGTTTGCGAAAGGTACCGGGTACAGGGTGATTTTGGTAAACGAGCCGCGTTCCCAAATTGATCGATCATTATCATCATCATCATCTTGGCGTTATGTCCCGGTTGCCTCAGGCACAGGCACAGGACCGGCCTTTGGGGAGGCCTATGCCCACCAGTAGGCGTCTTAAGGCTGATATGATGATGATGGTGTTTAATAGATAAAAAGTTATACAAAGCAGAGTATACGTGACAGGCGGAAGGCGCTAGCGTCGCGACCCGCACGACCACAGATTGATTTGATCATCATTTCTTTTTTATAAGGATTTGTTTTTTACGGTACGGAGTCAAGCTCTTTTGAGTAATGACAGGTCATGACACGATGATGCGCGACGATGCCTAGACGCGTGTTTATTTTGGCTTGATTAATATTGTACAGGTTAGATAATGATATAATATGTCGTTATTTTTTAAAGATCCGTGTATCCTATTCAAATAAAGATATGTATAACACTTTTTCCGAGTTATGTACGTATATTAACCGACCCTAAGGGCAAGGAAGACATCGTGAGTAATCCTGCACATTCAGGCGATTGAAGGAGGACCGGACAACTCAGCCTATATGACCAATAACGTTGAGCGATATGTCATTGGAAGGATATTTCATTTTCTACAACTTTTACTATGGTGACGACTCCAGAATCGCTGTGAGAAAAAGGAATGGTCACTTAAAATAAACTTCATTTTGTACCAAAATATCGCTCAACGTTATTGGTCATATAGGCTGGGGTCCATACATTCGGTCCTCCTTTGTAAAATTCATCTAATCTGGTCAGGTCTTACTACTTAGATTAGATAAGATATACCCGGGCATTTACCGTAACCCGACGACACTGCGCCTCTTTTACGTGATGGTGGAAATTATAGTTAGGTTAACACTAATGTTCCTGCCGACCCAATTCCTCAAGAAAATTCAGGAGACCCTTCGGTCTCCGGAAGATCTCCGAGAGTGTGGTTGGTTGTCCTAAATACTTAGACCTATAAGAAGCCACACCACTGCATTTTAGCAGGACATGGGCAGCTGTTTCTTCTTCCTCTAAGCCTGCTCTGCATACTGGGCTGTCCGTCAGAACTATGGTGAAAAGGTTTTTATTATACGGGCCGTGTTCTGTTAGTTACCATTCGGAGATGTTTTTTTGTTAGTTTTTTTAGTTTGTTGGATAGAGAGAGGAGTATCATGGGAAGGACCTCCCTTGCTTGTCTGCAATCCTTCTGAGAAGACCATGTTTGATTGTGTGTTACCTTGGTTTTCTCCCGTTGGTGTTGACGGGTCCACATTAATGGTATATTCACAATCGGTTCCGGACCCATCGGTATTGTGTCGGATACTCGTCTGGCCAGTTCGTCAGCCACGTCATTTCCCCGAGAGCCGCTGTAGCCCTTTATCCATTGCAGTGTAATAGGATTGCTTTTACATACCTCGTTTAGGCACTGACGGCAGTCGAGAATGAGTCCCGAGGTGATGTTGTTTTCCAGTGCCATCAGTACTGCTCTGCAATCCGTTAGTAAGCGGATTGGTTGGTCTGCTACTTTCCTATCACGTAAAGCGTGACAGGCCAAAATTGTGCCCATACATTCAGTCTGGAAGTGTTATACTTACCAAGTGGAGTGCTTATATGAATGTTTAAATCTTCCGAAAACACACTCTGCACCTGAGTCGGTTTTTGACCCGTCCCTGAAGATACTTAACTCACGCAAGCTGTCTTACTACTTAATATCGAGGATGATCCAATCTGGTCAGGTTCGCAACAGCGTAAAACATTGTGAGGAATCCTGCATCATGAGGTTTAAATGGCAGTCGCTCTGTAAATACCTGATCTGCCATATCCTGGAGCATGGACAAGATGAACCTGCTGCCAGGGGAACCTGACCAGATTGAATCATCCTCGATATTAACCACGAAAGTCTTCTATGAATTAATTCCAGCTATGAATTAATTTATCAAACGTCTGCTAATTAACATGTGTAGCTAGAAATAGCTTTGAGCTAAGTATTTAAAAATAACATGCTTTTCTAGACGTCTAAAAAATAAGTTGCTAAAACGACTACTTTGAGCGTAGTTATTTATAATTTGTTTTAATTTATACCTAGATGTATTTTTAGAAAATATAATTTCTGTGTTAGCACGTCGTTCGCGTAGTGCGCGCATCAAACTCTATTTATGGGTCAGTTTGAAAACCAGCGCTGTTTGGCTGCTGCCATTCATAGCATTAAGCTGAGGCTGGTCCAATTTGGTCCGAGGACGCATCGCCCTGCTTTCTTGATATGTACTTATTGTTAGTTTTAAGTTTTTGAATGTGTTATTGGATCAAATAAAAGTACGTCTATGTCTATGTCTAAAATAGGTTCATTGCCATGCTCAACTATTAATCATCAATGGATTGAATAGAATAGACTAGAAAATCATTTATTCGATACCCAATGCACACACATCGACTGTTACCAAAACAACAGATATAAATAAATACTTCATTTACAAAATAAATTTATTAAATTACATAATAAAGCTTCATTTACCAATCGGATGAGAAATGAGCTCCCAGCCGCAGTGTTTCCTTTGGACAATGAAAAGGGATCGTTCAAGTGATATTAGAGGTCTCTTCAGAGGCGGGCAACGCGTTGGTAGCGCCCCTGGTGTTGCTGGTGTCCATAGGCGGCGGTGACCATTTTCCATCAGGCCCGCTTGCCTGTTTGTCTTTGAGAAATAATCATTGTTATTCATCATTATCAATATTTAAGAGTAAAACTCTTGTTTGTGGAGCAATCACCACTCCTCTCTCCTGTCTGCCAACCTCTTCATCTCCTTATAATCGCCGGTGCTCACTTTTTCCCTTCACGTCCTTCTAATATTCACTTCGGGGAATGTGCAATGGAATTACACGAGTTAGTTCCACCAGAACTATTCCATCTTCGGGGCTCCAGGTGTAGGTCAGCGTACCAGCCCTATGTTGTCGACATTCCACCGATACGCACTCAGCGGTTTTCTAACTCTTTTCTGTTGCGAACGGCAAGGGACTGGAACTCGCTGCCTGCACATGTTTTCCCTGAGCGGTACAACTTAGGTCTCTTTAAGACAAGAGTGAATAGGTATTTAATAGACAGGTATGCGCCATCGTAGACTGCATCTGCACTTAACATCAGGTGAGATGGCAGTCAAATAACTGTCATTTTTTTACATTTAAAAATAAATAAATAAATAAATTTTTTTTCTGAAATATTCAATTTTTCGACCTATCGCTTCCTGGACCCCCCAAGGGACCACTTGCCTGATACCCTGCCTGGAACCCACATATACTAGTAAATATGATAAAGTTTTATTTTTATTTTATTTGGAAAAGCCATAGACACCTAACTTAAGATAAAAAATCTATTTTTTTATTTGTTTAATATCTCTATAGGTACTTTCGCATTGGACATGGTCTTTACATCCTGTAAGTACAATAACTTAGATTCTTCTAAACAAATACATCTTTAGTTTAATAGATTGATTTGTAAATAAGGTCGGAGGATAACGTTAGTATAAAACATAATTAGTTACATAGTTATTATAACGCGTGTATGGTAAACGGTAAAGTCGTGGTATGTTTGTATTAAAAATGTAATATAATATTGTACCGATTTATAAAATCAGCACAATCCGGTCGGTGCTGAAGTTCGACTAGCCTCAAAGCACGAAACGGTCACCCATCCTTAACACCTATCCGGTTGCTTAACCTTGGATATCGGTCTCGCAAGCTGCCAATGGACCAGCTGGTTCTTCGAAGTATTATATTGACTAATAGACGTTTAACTTTGGTAAACTGTGTCTATGACCAAAATCGAGGCTATTTGCCTATTATATAATAAGAAATGACACGAACTTAACCAATATATATTATGCAAATAGTCTTATATAACCGATGTTGGATTTGCTACTGATACAAGGTCAAAGTTATGGAGTGGGTTTCGAGAATTACCATTTACCAGGTTAGTCTTTTTTATTACGTTTAATTTAGCAAAAATGTTTCTAATTGTGTGACATAATTTTGATTGGGCTGTGAATTTATAGAAAAATCGTACATAAAAATAAAAATTATCATCTTGGCGTGAATGTCCCGGGTGAGCTCTCGCGTACGAGGGTCCGCCTTGACCATGATCCTGGATTTCGCAGACTGGAGAAGCGACTGCCATCTGACCTCCGTGACCCTGCTACCAGAGTAACCAACCCAGATTAAAACATGGTTGCACATTCACTCGCCGGATAATGCAGATTTCATCACGACGTTTTCCCTCACCGTAAGAGCGTCGGTTAGCATTCAACAGCATTCGGAAAAGAGTCCGTTGAAAATACGTACATAGGTACCTAATTTAAATTAATTACTAACATATTTAAATATGCAAGGAGCCTTGGCGTGATAGACATTTAAACATTGCGATCGAAGAAGCTCGTCTGCGCTGGTTTGGTCACGGATTGCGTAAGCCCCTGGGATACGTTTGACATAGAATGCCTAAACCTGTCGATATGCTGTCGAAGCGATGAATTGACATCGCTGAGTCGGACGCGAGAGCCAACGGCTTACGATGTAAGGATGTAAAAGATAAGGCAAAGTGAAGAAGAAAGAGCGGCAGATAAATTGACAGCTCGGAAGATGATGATTGTGTCGAAAAATAATTGTGTCAAATGACTCTCGTGTGTACCGCACTTTAATCGCCTTCGACTCATATTGCTCACTTATATAAAATTATGTGAATAATGATACAAAAAATATCTTAATCATCATCATCATCCGAGCGATCAGTCCCGGCTTCTGCCAGGGTCCGCTTTCCGACTCATTCTCCTCCATTTCGCCCGGTCTTGGGCATACTCGCGTCGTAAGCCATTGGCTCTCGCATCCGACTCGGCGATGTCAATCCATCGCTTCTTGAGCCTTTCACGGGACTTCTTTCCTGATACCGGATTTAGGCACGTTTTTCTCACGTAAGTCCGTACGTAATGAATATTATGGGACGGCCCCCAACGACCGGTGAACGGAGAAGAACCACAGAACTCCAGAACGGAACGAAACGGACACCTAAAGTACGTTGGGAACCGATAGATATCTACTTAGAAGAGGCATAAAGTCGATCGGTGTAGGTGTGGAAGAAGGAATGAGAAAATAATGAGATTCAATGGTCGTAAAAAGTTTTTCAAGAACAAAAGTTGTTACGGCATGGTGCTGCCATCTAGTGGTAGGCTGGGAAAGTTTGGTTTATGTAAAACAAACGATGTTCATATTGTTCATGTTCAAAACGCTCGCCTGACTATATTTATTATTGGAACAATTATTAATTAACAAAAATATATTCAATTATAGTTATTTCTCATTTAACATTTCTCTTGTGAATCGTCGATCATCAGTTTTATAGTAGTTCATGAAAGGTGCAATAGATTGCAGGGCAATGTTATGTTCCTAAATAGTGTGTCTAGCCTGCAATAGATGGCAGTGTAACAAAACTCGGATATGAATAGAGTCGACGATGGAGTCTATTTTGTATGTATCCGAATTTTAAGTTGTGAAACAAGTCAGCTGGTGGAGATCTAACAAAAAAATACCCACATTTTCGGGAAAATTAAATAACATTCGAAACATTTTATTCGTCTCATAAAGTATTCTACATTTTTACAGGCTAAAGTTTTTTACGAGCTTTCGAGGTTAACTTGCCTGGAATTTTATTTAGTTAATGAGTCAAATCTTGTATCTAACTGAATAATGTCAAATCAGTTGTCCTCAACCGTAGAGTTGTTTGTCTAGAAACACGTTTTCTTTGGATGACAATGCAATGCAATATAAAACCTAAAGACAAGGTACGGGGCCAGCTAGCGTGCGGGCTGTCACTCAAATACTGCAAAGTACAATACAATACAATACAAAACTCTTTATTGCACACCATAGAACACAAGTACAGATACAAAAAATATGGTAGATAGTACAAAGGGCGGTCTCATCACTAATGTGATCTCTTCCAAACAACCTTAGTATGGAGAGAAGCACAGGATTAAAACAACAGACAGGTAGTGCACACAAAAGCATCACTTATGACAAAAAATATACAAAAAAAAATACATACATCTTCACAACAAAATACCCACAGATCCATAAATAAAGAATAAAAACCAGACAAAAACCCAGAACCACAGCACACACAATTACCCCACTACAGACATTAGATAATGCTGCTTTACTTTATTTTTAAATGTGTGCAGTGATTCCGCACACCTAATGTCGCGGGGCAACGCGTTCCAGAGTCTAGCCGCCTGCACCGCAAACGATTTATGGTAGAAGTCCGTTGCATGGGCAGGCATCTCCAGCATCCTATCACGACAAGAGCGTAAAGAGCGGCTCTGCGTGTCGGACGTGAACGTAAATAGATCGCTGAGATACTCCGGTGATGATTTCCCAAACAGCACACAGTACAGAAGAGAGACGAGACGAGACGAGCATTCCGGCGAAGTCGGATTGGGAGCCAACCCAGCCTGGTTCGATACTCCGAGACATGGTCATACTTACGGAGCCCAAATATAAATCTGATGCAGACATTCTGCAGCCGCTCAAGTTTGCTTAACTGGGCTTCAGTAATGTCCAGAAAGCAGGCATCCGCATAGTCCAGAACTGACAGTAGCAAAGACTGCGCCAACGCCACCCTGGTGTCTATCGGCAGGAAATTACGCAATCTTCTCAAGGAGGAGTATGCAGCAAAAAGCTTTCGGCTCAGGCTTGCTATCTGGGCAGTCCACGAGAGAGTCTCGTCCACGAATATGCCCAAGTTCTTCACCGTGTTAGTCCTCGGGATGCGAACCCCATCGAAAACAATATCTGGAAGTACAATTTTGTTGACTTTAGATATCATTCTTAAACTACCGATGACAATAAGCTGAGTTTTAAGAGGGTTGACCTTGAGACCATACCTACGACTCCATGCAGAGACACGCTCCAGGTCACGGGTTACAGCAGATATAGCTTCAGATATTTTATCGGGAGTAGCTTGAGCGTAGATCTGCAGGTCGTCTGCGTATAAGTAAGAAGAGATGTTGGTTGTTATACCATTTATAAATAATGAGAATAGCAAGGGAGAAAGCACGCCACCCTGCGGTACCCCGGTGGCAACATTGGTCCAGTTGGAGAGCGTGTCACCGACGCGCACACGGTGACGGCGCCCCTCCAGATAACTCTGGGACCATTATACAACTGAGGATGATATACACAGACTGCCCAAGACCCCGAGCAGAATCTCATGGTCGACAGTATTAAATGCATTGCTAAAGTCCAGAAGGGACAAAACCGTAACACAACCACTCTCCATTGCCCTTCTGCAATCGTCGGTGATTTTGACTAATGCCGTGGTTGTGCTATGACCAGGACGGAAACCGGATTGGAGTGGATTAAGGAGATTAGATGTAGAAAGGAAATTGGTCAGCTGGTGATGGACAAGGCGCTCCAGTACCTTAGATAAAAAAGGTAGAATGGATATAGGACGATAATCGGAAGAGGACGAGGGATTGGATTTCTTGGGAATAGGAATAATCAATGCCTCTTTCCATAGGGACGGTACCGCACCAGAAGCAATAGAATCGTTGAAAATAGCTGTCAATACTGGAACGATAACATCTAGGATTGGTAGAACCATATTGCGGCTTATGTCATCAGTGCCAACTGCCTTTGAGGTTATAAACAAGATATTTTTCTTAACATCCTCCTCAGAAAAGGGACTAAAGAAAAAATATAGGTGGTCAGGAGTACGAAGTGATGAGAGGTTATTTAATGTTGTCACTTTGGTAATATCATCTATGACTGAGGAGGAAGAGAATTTATGGTTGAGAGCGTTTACGTCCAAGTTAGGACAGACTGACTCCTCAGACGATTTGCCTATGCCTAAAGTTTTGAGGAACCTCCAAACCTTAGCCGGGTCACCAGTAGATACTGATTCGTGAATATAGCGACGTTGTGCTTCCCTACATATTTTATTACACGCATTCCTAAGATGTATATACTTTAGCCTATAGTCATCAGTAGGTCGAATTTTGAATTTAAATCTGGCGGAGTTCCTACGCCGCATCGCTGCCTTCACCTCATCAGTGAGCCAGGGCGCCGGCGAGTGTTTGATTTTCATATTCTTATAAGGGGCATGTTGATCGAACAATTCATTTAACAAGGAGTTAAATAACATGACCTTACTGTCAATGGTCGCCGCATCATAAACTACACTCCAGTCCACAGCCAGCGCATCTGCCCGCAGCCCATCCACGTCAACAGCACCAAAACATCGCTGCACAAAAACCTTGGCTTTTGGTTTGGGAGGACGGACTTTATAAGACATGTATATGAGATCATGGTACGAAAAAGCTTCCGCAGCACATTGACCATACCCAGCCACGCACCCAGGTGATGAGACCAAGATCAAATCTAACAGTGAGGATACACAGTTAGGGAAATGATGGGTAGCGCTAAGGGAAAGCAGGTCCAGGTTGGCGGAACCCACAATCGAGCGGAGCGCTGCGGATCGATGATCATTCTTCAAGAGGCATGTATTAAAATCTCCCATAATTATGACGTGATCATAGGAGGGTATATTGTCCTCAAGAAGCTTTTCAAAAGAGCTAAAGAAGTTAACGTTTTTGGAAGGACTGTAAAAAACTCCAAGAAGAACCTTTGTATGATGAGCCAGAACAACCTCCACAAAAATATACTCACCAGATTGGGCAGGCGGTGGTTGCGGCGACTGAGCAATAACAGTTGTAGAAATATTGGATCTAAGGTAGATTGCAATTCCGCCCCCACCCGACCCAGTACGATCGTTACGCAGCAAGTTGAAGCCCGGCAAAGAGTAGGAAATAGTAGGAAGACTAGGCTTTAGCCATGACTCGGACACAAGTATACCATGGATATTGGGGTTATTAAAGGATGAAACGAGATCAGTGTAATGAGCCGGAATGCTTTGGGCATTGATGTGAACAAGATTCAGATTTTTCTGCAAGCCAGAGAAATTTGAAGCAAGGGTGTCAGGCAGGGAAAAAATACTGTGAAAGCTGGAGATGGTACTGTTCGGGTCATCATCAGAAGGTGTGGACATACAATCACTACTGATATCACGGTCTGTGTGTGATGTCATTGCGGTAAGAGTATAGGCTATAATTACTTATTACTAACTTAAGATAGAAAAACAAATTAAACAAAGTTACTTTACTTACTTAAAAAGTTTACCCAATTAAACCCCCCCCCCCCAGTAAACTATAATACCAGTATAATACCAATTTACGATTCCAATATTACAACAAACAAAATAGCTACTTCTAGTTATAGCAAAGTAGCTACTTCTATCGTGTGACACAGTCTGGTCTGTTTCACTTTTCGTCGATATAGGTACTTGCAGTTGCCTTTTGATTAACATTTAATCTACTGTGTAAGGCACAAGGAAGCAAGATATTTGTTTGAATAAAAATTTATTTATTTATTTCACAGTCTTACAGCAATATACATTTGTTTACAATTAGATACAGATAAAAGTGGTACTGCCAATTACAAAACTGCAATATATCTAATATCTACTCGTGTAGGGTATCAAAGGACTTTCTGAGACGATTCACTCACACCCTTACATTTCAGCGTTTATTTTAAATAAAAATAATTTCCAAAACGTCCACATTGGTGAATGTGTTCTCAATTTTTGTTAATCAACTTATATTTGTCCAAGAATACGATTATAATTGATACGGAGAATTTAAGCAACTAATTATCTGTTTTAAAACGAAAACATACTGAGATGAAATGAAATTATTTTGAGTGAATTGTCCACGTATATTTGTCATTGGTCCTTTTTTCTGAATTTTAGGCTAGTGTTTCAGGCAATATCCTATATTACTACCAAATTTAATCAAAATTCGTTCTAAATTTCATAAGTAGTCTTTGCATGAAGAAGTACTAAAAAGGTACAAACATCTTGGAAAAAAGAAGGACACTGGACTTAAAATATCTTAACCGGCGCAAAATCACCATTTTCAATAATCATCATCATTTCAAATAATCATCATTTTTAGCATTTTGTCACCGCGCGCCCAATGGCGCATGGCGTTACAAAAACGCGTCCACTCTAGGGTTAAAGGGTTCTGTCTCGAAGTTTTCTTGTAGGTTTTTGAAATGGCTCTATCTAATTAGGAATTTATTATAAAATGTTTACATCTTGCATAATATTAAAGCTATTGAAAATAGATTTGTTGACCTCCTCCATACAAAGAAAAAAAAAACAAAGAAAAGTAATTACCATTTTTTATGAAAACTAATATACCGCTCGCACTTTTCATCTGTCCATGATTGTGAAATTAAAATAATGTGGGGTAAAGTAAACGTTTAATGGGTAATATTTTATCGTTTGTGGCAACATTAAAGTGCCATGCCCTCCCAATGGTACCGGACGGACGGATGACTGTTTGGTAAACTTTTCTGAAGTGATTGTATTTCCAAACAACAGTTTTATCGCGAGCAACGCGTCGGGAAGTGTTTATTTCGCAATTCGCGTTGTTTATACGGATAATTGACTTGAATTTACTTTTTACCAGTGAACCTTTGGATGTATTACTGTGAATCTTGTGCCAATTTCCGTTGTGAACTGTGCAAACAAAAAAGTGCAGTTTGATTTCGAAAAAAAAAGTTGAAATATAATATCAGTGATGTTTTTGAACGGAATTCGTGCTAGGAAAAAGTTCTAAACAGTGTTTCTGTGATATATTTGTGTCGAGACATACAAAAACAACGAATTAGGAACAAAAACATCGTGTTGTAAACATGCAGTGTGTTTTACGTAAATAATGATATCCCAATCAAAGAACAGGGTTCAGGCAATAAAGAGTAAATTCGAGAATTTGAACAGCGAAACTCAGTTGAAAACTAGTACTACAACAGTTCAGCCAAAGGTGCACGTGAGCAAACAATATAGCGACTCGGTCTGTGACAAATATGTCACTGGCAACTTCGATAAAGAGAACAATTATACCGGGGGCAATCATGAGGAAAAAGACTCCGATTCGGTATCGAGTGACGAATGGTCACCAAAACCGAACACAAGCTATTTATACCACAAAAATGACGTGAAACGCAGTCTAAGTGAGTCCAAAAAGAGCTTGTGTCGTCAGTCCAGTGACCCTGGCAAGAAATTGCACAGGAGTCACGCTTTCCGGTGTGACCGGAGCCAGAAAATTGTCAGTCCCAAACGGCACTTATCCTGCAACGGTAGATCTGAGACGAGCAACTTCACCGTTAAAATGGAGAAGAAGCTAAGTAAAGATAGGCTGAAACGGCTAGGTAATCTTTTAGAAGACCACATGAGGAAGGAGAATTTTGTGCCGCTGAAAGATAATGAAGTTATAGTCGGTGAAGTTCAAGAGGTTATCGGTCCAAGCGTCCACATTTCTGTACCTGACAGTGAAGTGCCAAAACATATTCTTGACCAATACGCTAAGGTTGTGAAGAGAAAAAAGGAAGACGATGGCTTTGAACGGAGAGAGGTGGAAAAGAAAGATGGCATGACGGATAGTGGGGTGAGTTCTGAGACGGAAAACTTGGAGGAGGAAAAAACTGGCCGCATTAAAAAACTAATGGGTCAATTCGAAAAGACTGATGACGCTGAAGTTTTGAAAAGAAACTCAAATTTAGAATCTATGCTCAATCTCTGCACCTCTAGTGATACTATACGTTTGGAGAAGAAGAATCCTCATTTAACTTTAACGGACACATTGAAGAAGGCTTTGAAGCAACCGTTGCCAGCTGGACCACCGCCAAAGAAGCCTCCCCGTTCATTTGTAGCCTCAATACCCGAAAGTCCAGAGAGACAGAAAAAAGATACTAAGAAAATGTTGCAAAAATTGGAACAGGTATTAATGAAACGTGAGGCTGCATCTAATTCATCTAATCCTGTCAAAAATGATTATGATGTTGTTGAAAACAATTGTACAACCGATAAACATGACTATGACATAGTCGAGGCTGCTCCAGTTGTGCCTACAACAAATAAGCCAAAGGAAATCCATTATTTATGTACCGAGATCTTGGACATAACACAGAGGACTCTGCTGCCAAATCAGAATGCACCGATTCCGTCGAACTGTTTCAAATCATTAAATTGTGCCATAACTAACTCAACTATGAGCTTACCGTATACAAGACTGAGCAGCTTCGAATCCAATGCCAATAAGGTTCGCTGTTGTTCGTGCAGCAACGATAACCTGGCCAACGAAAGGAGACTGAGTACGTTTTTGACTGAGTACCGATGTGAAAAGTGCCTGCTTAACGATAAAAATGCTGGCTTCAAATGCCATTTAAACTGCAAATGTAAGGATGAGAAATCCAAGTTCTTTGTGGACAACGAACATATTTATGATGAGCCGTTCAACGGAGATGTGGGGACAGCAACAATTGGGAGGACCGTGAGGAAGAAGATCAATCACTACGGGACCTTGAACCAGAGCAAGAGTTTGGAAGATTTGAGGAACAGCGGTCCAGAGGTGAGTTTAGTCAGTATTTTTTTATAATATACCATTTTTTTTTCTACATTTGTATCTACAATCAGCTGTCACATCCATAAAAAGATAGTTTCTTTATAATGGCTATTTTTAATATTAGTGGAAGTGGACATTTGCCCAACGATTCCCGTCTCCCAGAATTGCACCATTATCTCTCTGGTCCAATATTAAAATTCTCGAACTCTTCCAGCCTAACCGTGTTCGATTATTTGAATAACAATCTTTTATTTCTTGGTAAAAAATTACATGAATATTTACAATGAAAACAAGAGGAGAGCAAAAACTAGTCACTATAGTTATGTTCATAAACATTACAAATAAAAAAAGACGTCACACTGCTGCCCCCCGGAACACTCTGCCAGAATTATTATTATTATTATGTGTTCATGTCAAATATTCTCTCATTTGTGAGGGTAAATCGTAATTTCAGGCTTTTGGCCAAAAAATTATGTTACTGTTTATATGGTACAAATATATTCTTGAGTTTACAAAGAACTAATGACTCACATCAAGAAATTTTCTGACAACGCGGTATTGAGTACGGTATTGAGTATTACGGCTTTCTGAAGTTGTTTGTAATTGAATGTATGTTTAATGTATTATTATCTTTCTTCAAGCTGGCAGTTTAACAACTGATTAGCCTGTATCTTCTGATTAATGTGTTATTCTTCCGCATGTGCTAAAATATAAACGTCCAGTTTGTTTTGAAATTGTGCTCAGAAACCTGGCTGTGTTGCCTCGTTTTTTTTAGTTAGGTAGTTATTATTTATTATACACTAGCAGCTGTAAGCTGTAGCCGTATTCACAATGGCTCGGAAATCGGATTCGGATACGGAATCGACAAAGGACCCCGCAAAAGTTTTTAGGAAAATGTGGTTTCAGTTAATTTTGATGAAATTTTCATATGTTATATAGAGAGTAAAGTTTCCGTGGAATCTATTGGGATTTTGAATAACAGTTTTCGAGTCGATCGACACGGATTCGCAGCTCACGAATTTCGTGTCGAATCGTTCGGAAACGGTTTCGAATCATTGTGAATACGGCTACTGATGTGTTTATATCACGATTCAGAACATTCAATTCAAGAAATGTCAGATAGCACTATCCATGATATGGTGATCAATTAATTGAAGTTATTGATTCTTAATTAGAATAAAACCTTTAATTCTGACTCAAACTCAACTAAACTCAAAATTTCTTTATTGATTAGGACATTAACGTCCAGTTTCTGAAACGCTTGTCAATGTTAGTCATCGATTACAACTCTTTCCGTCTCTGTCTACAACTCACCATGGATAAGGATGACGAATTTAAATTGATAATTAACAATAGATTGTACGAGAAACTGGCCGTAAATACCTCTTTCAATCGTCATAAAGGAGGGTAGGAAAGTAGGAAGGAAAAGCAGCCGTAAATATCTCTTTTAATCGTCAAAAAGGAGGGTAGGAAAGTAGGAAGGAAGCGCACAGTGACACATTAGCCAGAGCATACCGCCCCACAGTCCCGAAACGACTATAAGGTGCCGTGCGTGTGTACTAAGTCATACTGCGTTATACTCGTGAACGGGTGCTGCCTTGGACTGGCTTACTCTTGCTGTAGTTTTAGGTGGTTTTTCTTAATTATACTAGACATAGCTACATAATATGTCGAGAGCGGTCCGGCTCTGTCTGGCATTGTCGGGCACGGTCCGGCCGTGGTCGGCGTGGGGTGGGTGTGCTCCGGCCATAGGGCGGCCAATGTGTCACTGTGTGTTTCATTTCTACTTTCCTACCCTCCTTTTTGACGATTGAAAGAGATATTTAATGTCCTAATCAATAATGAAATTTTGAGTTTAAAGTTTGAGTTAAATACGTAAATATTGACGATTCAATATGATATTTAGTAAACAAGCAGGGTGCTTTTCACCTGTTGCCGCAACTGCCTGCCTGATAAAACAATATGTAACATTTCATAACAGAAGAGATTCGATTCAATCTTATACCAAGTAAGGTGGCAGAGAAGCCAGGCGTATTTAGTATAATTCTATTTTTTAACTTTAAAGTACTGAGGCTGAATACGACATGCTCATTGGTTCATTCGAATTAAGTACGCTAAGGCGGCTTTCACGGCGTGGATTGATTGGTGGTTGATGTGAACGCCGGCTTGTAACCAATAAGAAAGGCGAACGTTATCCCAGTACTTTATGGTAAAAAGATAGAGTATAGTGAATTACAGACCTCACTTTACCCTTTCTCACCCTTCTTGAATAGGTGGAGTTTACTCCCTTGGGAAAACCTCAGCAGAGAGGGAACTCATTCCACAACTTACAGCCAGTTTCTCGTAGAGCTCGTCTAATCTAAAATGACGCGCCCTACTATCGCATTAACGCACACAAGCAAGTTTAAAATATGGACGCAATACATATACAAATGCCGTTGTAATTGGTCATTCAGTTGCCGGTGAAATTCAAACGTAGGAGCACGCGTCGTTCATTGGCTCCCACACAGATGAAGTGTCGTTATCAATATTTGCACTCACACATCGAAATCAACTAACTAAGTAGTGGGGCGCGTCATTTTAGACTAGACGAGCTCTACATTAATCTATTGTTAATCATCAATTTATATTCGCCATCCTTATCTATGGTGAGTTGTAGACAGAGACGGAAAGAGTTTTAATCGATGACTAACATTGACAAGCGTTTCAGAAACTTGGCGTTAATATACTAAAACATTTCATGAAAATCCTTCAGTAGCTTTTGCATGGAAGAGTGACAAACATTCATACTTACAAACTTTAGTATTTATCAATATAAAAAAATAGCGACCCGCCATTCATACTATTCTCACAGACTTTCAATGAGTCAAATCATTCCACTGATAATATCATATCAGCCGGAAGACGCCCACAGCTGGGCATAGGCCTCCCTCATAGCTCTCCACAAAGGCCGGTCGTGTGCCTTCCGCATCCAGCTGGTACCTGCGCTCTTTACCAGGTCGCCGGTCCACCTAGAGTGACGTACCCACGCTGCGTCGCCACTCGAGTACTTTCCTGCCCCATCGGCCATCTGTTCTGCGAGCTATGACTGCCCACTGCCACTTAAGCTTGGCAATCCTTCAGGCCAATATATCTACTTACCTATACCTAGACGAATTGAAGTGATAATGTCAACGAACTTACGTTTATCTTATCTGTCTAGGCTAGATTGCCACAGAACCTAGTTACTACGAAGTATTAGTATTCTCAGTAAGTTATTAATTGTAGATAACCTGAACTGAACAAAGATTGTTTGCCCTCAATTCTGAGGAATTCAGGTAGATCATTGACCTGGTGAATGGAAATGAATTTGAAACGCACGCACACAGGGAACACGAACGAATTTAATAATAGATTCGACAAATTCTTATGCTCAGAGTAATAGGAAGAATAATATTGATGCAGGTAACCCAACAGTTGTTCACAACTGCCTGTCTGATAAACAGTACTAATTATAAATGCGAAATGAGTAGTTTTCCGTGCGGTGTCCGGCAGAGTAGAATAGCACCAACCCCTTACACTCATGGGTGTCGTACAAGGCGACTAATGTTTTCGAGGCAAAAGATCAAGAGTCTCCGTAGTCTGAAAAATGGGCAGCACCATTGTATTATTTAAACACTGCGATCTCCAACCCGCCTGCCAAGCGTGGAGATTATGGCAATAACCTCCCCTTTCGTGGGAGAGGCCCTAAGTCCTGCAGTGGACTGTTACGGGCTGTGATGATGAGTAGTTTTCCAATAGGTATCTAAAGCATTTCTAACCACTCGCTAGATGGCGCCCTGACAATTTTGGTAATCGAAGATCGCATGAAATAGGTACTTAGCAAAGAGGATATAAACACTGGGTACGTTGTACTGAACAATATTGTATTTATCAATAGCTTTCAACAACTTTAGAGGTTTAATATGTTATTGAAAAATTCAAAAATATTCATTGAAAAAAATTTTTTTTATTCTTTTATGTCATACAGTAGGCAAACAGGCAACCGGGCCACCTGCTGGAAAGTGGTCACCACTGCCTATAGACATTAATGTCATATAGACATTAAGACCAAGAGTATCGCCAATGCGTTGCCCACCTCTATAACACGTTGCTCTGGCAGCAAAAAGACAAATGCCCCTCCACTGCCAAAGCCACGGTTCCCCAAATCCCCACCCCATGGAGCAATGGAAACCTTAGTCACCGGCAGAAACACAACACTATTTAAAAGAGTATTGTTTAGCTGCGGTATCCTGTAAGGTGGAGGTACTTCCCCTAGTCGGGCGGCTCCAATTCGAACGGGATATCCCGCTATACGCCCTACCTCTCTTAAACTCTCTTACACACTAATCTCGTTACCTGCGCGATGTGGAGAGTGCAATTGGGCCAAACTCATCATATGAGTGAGCTTGACCTGTAGATACTATATTTGCCTGTAGATACTACGATTATCCAATTGTGGGAGAGCAATCGACTCCTCCTGACCATGTGTGTGTAGGCTTCAATGTTGATGCATTAGATACCTACTAGTCGTAACAGCTTTAGCTATCGGCAGGCCAGTGTCTTATTTGGTCTGACCAGCCGGTAGGCGATCGACCGCGCGGTTTTTCGAGAAGGATAAATAAAAAGAATTGGTGCCGCCCGACTGGGGAATTACCTTACAGAATATCGCAGCTAAATAATACTCTTTTAAATAGTATTGTGTTTCTGCCGGTGAGTAAGGTTTCCAGTGCTCCATGGGGTGGGGATTTGGGGAACCGTGGCTTTGGCAGTGGAGTGGCAGAGCAACGTGTTATAGAGGTAGGCAACGCATTAGCGATACTCTTGGTGTTGCTAATGTCTATAGGCAGTGGTGACCACTTTCCATGAGGTGGCCCGCTTGCCTGTTTGCCTACCGTATGAAAAAAAAAAAAGTTTGAAATCCTACTGTCACGGGGTGCCAAGCGGCTTCCGAGAGTGTTCAACCAGTCTCAGGGTCGAGAGACCTTGGTCAACCTCGTTTCGCCAACGGTAATAGGAGGCCTAACGAGTGGTGAGCTCGTTGCGGTGCTGTTCGACTAGCCTCAAAGTAGGAGCCTTCACCCATCCAGCTCCCGAACTCTGTTAACCTTGGTTATTGGTCTCGCAAGCACGCTTCCAGTACACCAGTGCCGGTCCGGGATCATGATAATGATGATTAAAACAGGTGTGTCAGTATCAGTGTTATGAGCTTAGAGCTCCGACCATAGTAATGTCATTTTACATCTGTTGTTCAAAAATTCGTGCATTATACGAAAGAATATTACTTAATTAAGTAAAAATGTATGGGTTGCCTACTCTCACCCTGCGGGGCTATTGGCTAACTCAATTGACAACTGTATTTGACACTATATAATTCTACACCACGTCATCTACGTTGAAAACTGGCAATAGCGTCTACCAAATTAGAGTAGTGTCAGATTTTTTTATGTCAAATTCAGTTGTCCACTGAGATAGCCGATAGGCCCTCTGGTCCTTCAATGGGGTTGAAATATTGATGAACAATGAACATTCATTTATTTTATGAATGTTCACAGTTCTGACCAAGTTTTGCCTAGGCAACCATATATTGTTGGATAGGCGAAAGAAAGAAAGAAATAATCGTGGACAAATTCACACAGCGCCATCTAGCCCCAAAGTAAGCAAAGCTTGTGTTATGGGTGCTAGATAACTGATAAACTACTTAAATACTTTTAAATACACACTTATTCTACATAGAACACCCAGACCCGTAACAGAAATTAAAATTCATCATTTCAATTTCTGCTCGGCCTTGAATCGAACCCGGGACCTCCTGCGTGACAGACCACTGAATCACTCGTCAAATACATTTTATTTGACATTTAACTCGTTTAAATAACAGATGCGGGTAGGTTGTCTCCATGGCTACCCCATAGAAGGACCAGGGTGATAGTAAGCAACTCATATCTATATTCCTTAATTATGTAATATTCTTTCGTATATCTTTCGATTTTTTTGAATAACAGTTGTGGGAATATATTCCATGGCCACATCTTAGACCATAAGTAATAACACTGATCCTGACACACCTGTTTTGTGTCACATTCATGTTCTCATTGGTGTTAAACAGACTTGCCCCTGACAACAAGACTCCGTTACAAAATGACTCTTATTACTCTCATAATAAGGTCACCGTCCGGTATTGTCCAAGACGTGTATGTAATGTATGAGTAACGGCCGGCTCAATGTTTATTGTTTTGCTTTTATAACAATCGTGCATACATTATATACATTCGTTATTTACAAGATCCAGTTGGTGCCGTGGTGGAAGAAAAATCCGTTACGACATTACAATACGAGTATAAACCTTATTGAGAGCTGTGGAGTCTGTGCTAGGTTTAAAAAACCTGTTTTTTTTATGTTATCCGGCAGACAAACAGGCATGCAGGCCACCTGATGGAAAGTGATCACCGCCGCCTATGGACATCAGCAACACCAGGGGGGTCACCAATGCGTTGCCCGCCTCTGAAGAGACCTCTAATATACATCATGAACGATCCCATGTCATAGTCCAAAGGAAACACTGGCTGGGAGCTCATTCCACATCCGAATTGTACGAGCGAGAAACGTTCTTTCAAACCTTCGCGTGGTGACCAACAGAGTACTGATCTCCAGGTTCCCAACCTTCTGCATTTTTGTATCAAAGTTTGCATACATTATATTTGTACATACTTTGATTGTGCCTCCATTAAGGTCTTCGAGCCTACATCTATCATATTCTGTTTAGCTACAGAAATATTCTGTTTAGCGGGAATATAATTCCATACGTACACAGTCACAAACATTAACAGGAAATTTTGAATTTGATAATGACACATGTGGGTATTAAGCCTATATTTGGCTGCACCCGGGCCCCTGACAAATAATTGCAAAATAAATGCCAATTTATGTTACAACTGAAACTGTTACCATGAAAAAGATTTTCCTTAAACGACTGTTTTAGAATATGTAATTGGAACATTACGCTAGGAGTGTCAAATAAAGTTTGTTAGACTTAACCATAACTTATTTAAAGTATATAATAGCAAAAGATATATAATTATTAGAAATTCACGAAACCCATATCGCCTTGTGCACGAGGTAACACCAAATTCTACGTTGTATTTGAAACAATGTTGTTAAAATAAAAAATTCAAAATTCAAAATTTATTTATTGATTATGACATTAAATATCTCTTTCAATCGTCAAAAAGGAGGGGGGTAGGAAAGTAGGAAGGAAGCACACAGTGACACGCTGGCCGCCCCATGGCAGCAGCAAACTTACCCCACGCCAGTCACGACCGGACCGTGCCCGGCAATGAGAGGCTCGATGGCTGCAAGGTTCGATGGCTATATCCACATATGCATTTTTGATCATCATCGTCATCTGAGCGGTCAATCCCGGCTACTGCCAGGGTCCGCTTTCCTGCTTTTCTTTCTCCACTTTGCCCGATATTCGGCATCTTGACATCGCAAGCCGTTTGCTCTCGCGTTCGACTCGGCGATGTCTTCTTAGGTCTCCTGCCTGACCTGACCTCTTTCCTGATACAGACAGGTTTAGACTATTTCCCACTTATTCCTGTATTTCCCACGTGTTTAATGCATTGTTGATATATGAATGAAACCTAAGTTATTGAAAGAAAGGTAGACGTATGGTTTATCAACCTTTTTTGCCCGTGACTTCGCCCGCGTAATATTAGTTGCTACGGTTCGAACCCGTTTCCGTGGGAACCTAATTGAATTTCGGGGAAATCTATAGCCTATATTACTCACTGATAATGTAGCTTTCTATAGGTGAACGAATTTTTAAAATCGGTTATGCAGTTTTGAGTGTATCCATTGCTCATCGCAGCCCATAACAGTCCACTGCTGGAGTTAGAGCCTCTCTCACGAAAGGGGTGGTTACGGTTTAAGAAACTTTATTTTCTCAAAAGGAGGTTATTGTCATAATCTCCACATCTGGCCGGCGGGTTGGAAACCGCAGTGCTATAAATGTAACAATGGAAAACGCTGCTGCCCGTTTTCCAGCCTACGGAGACTAGATCTTTTGCCTCGAAAACATTAGTCGCCTTGTACGACACCCACGAGTGTAAGGGGTTGGTGCTATTCTACTCTGTCAGACCACATGGCCAGTTTTATCCATTACAAAGAGACAATGTATTTTATAGAGTTTACTATGACTCGCCTGCTTAATTCCAACTCGGCCACCGTGCCTTCCCAGTGCAGTGCAGTCAACCAACGCCAAGTGGCCACTTTCGTGTTTCTTGTGTCAATTCTCGTTACGGTTTCGTCATGGCGGACATTTCGATAGAGGCACCCCGCATCTCGGATTACGACACCGATCTGAGCTGAGATCTATTTTGCGATCGTACACCTCATTAGACCTGGTAATGATCGCAGGTACCAGCTGGATGCGGAAGGCACAGGACCGGCCTTTGTGGAGATCTTTGGGGGAGGCCTAAGCCCAGCTGTTTTTCGGCTGATATGATGATGACATCTCATTCATTTCCGTTCAAGGTCCATGGTACTCACTGACACGGCTGTCTGTCATGTTTGATTCTTGGTCCTAGGTCATGGCTCCAATGCGAACGTCAAAAGTTTATATTATGTCATCGTTTATTAACTCACATAAACTAAAATCGATGTAATACTTGTGTATTTGTATGTGTGAGTGACTGACCTAGTGGCGGCGGTCTAAAATGAAATACACCATTTGAGGTGTAGGTGTGATGGCAAAATAGCGATCGCCAATTCACTAAGGTTCATGTCATTATTGACAGCGCGCCATCTTTTTTTCTCACTAGCTTTTGCCCGCGTTACCATTTTAAATGACCTCCCTATTGTATGAATGCTAGTACTACGAGGAGGTCAAGCTATCTCTAGTTCTACCTACCCGAATTAGATGAAACATGGCCTAGATTGTAACCTGGATTTCAAGCTACCAAACTATCACAACCGAATCAAAATGACAGACGGACAAAAATTCCTAAATAATTATTTTGGTCACGTCGCTGATGCCGAAATTTTTTTTCTGAAATATCTTCAATTTACAGACGTTTTACTGTTTTAACAGTGCAGCTTTAGATTGAGGGGCGTGTCGGTGGCCGAGTGGTAACAGTACTCGACTCGCAAGCGAGAGGCAACGGATTCGAATCCCACTGTCGCCACGTACCAGTGACTTATTTCTGTGTTATGTACGGTGAGGGTAAACATCGTGATGAAACCTGCCCATTATGGCGACTGAATCTGTAACCATGATCGAATCTGGTCAGAATTCAAAATTTCTTTATTGATTAGGACATTAAATATCTCTTTCAATCGTCAAAAAGGAGGGGGGTAGGAAAGTAGGAAGGAAACACACAGTGACACGCTGACCGCCCTATGGCCGTAGATAACGTATCTTGATAGCAGGGTTACGGAGTTCAGATGGCAGTCGCTCCACTGTAATTACCTGATCTGCCAAATCCTGGATCATGGTCAAGGGAACTCGTGCGCGAGAGCACAACCGGGAAATTAACACCAGTGATGACATAGATTTGATATGTGCTGAATTGTGTCTATCTTGTAGCAAATTGAGTGATATTGGAAGTTCCAAGTCCTAAGTGCCTTGTCTCCTCGGCTCCTTCGAGCGCGTTGAGGCGCTGGTGCGTGACAGGGACGGAAGGTCGGCCGTCTCGCTCCGCTGCGTGGGAACGCGACACCCGTGACGTGGCAAACCACCAGTGTCTGGTGGCGAGGATCTTGTTTGGGGTGGATCCTGTGGTTCTGGGTTTTTAGAGTTCCGTAACGGGTAAAGAGTAAATAAAAAAGTTTAACAACTAGAAACCCCGACTGCTGTTAAAAAACTGAAAACTTAATAAAATGGTAGGTAGTTCAAAAACTAAAAACCCCCGACTGCTATTAAAAAACTGAAAATATGATAAAAAAGTACTCCTTAAATTAAAAAATAGCAGTCGCTCTTTAAAAAACTGAAAGGGTAATGGATATCGAAAAAACAATTTTTTATTCTCATTATATTATTTATTTATATCAGCCTTAGTCGTCCCATTGCTGGGCAAAGATAATCCTCCATAATCTTCACAATATGGCGCCTAAAATTAGCAACTTTAAATTTTTTTATAAACACATCTGTGGGCACTTGGGTTTTTGAGACGAATCTAACGATACCTTAACTGTCGAAATCCATCCACCTGTTTGGAAGATACGAGGTAATAAAGCAATTTACAAACATAAATACATACAAAAACATAACCCTTCATAAAGTTTGAACCAAAGCGGTTTGTGCGGATAGCTGGATGATCCACGTCATAAGGATGAAAAGTCCGCCTGGACTAAATTTAGTAACAGACGTTCCGTTTTGGCTGGAGACGCGACCAACCATTGCATGCATGCATTTGATACTAATCCTTACGCAGTATATAATAAAGTCGCTTTTACGTGTGGGGGACGTGGTCAGACGTCCGACCACGGTCGGCTCTCTTGCGCATCCGAATGAATCCAAACCCGATTTTATTCAGTACTTATTATTATTATTTATGGATTCTATTGCCAGTATAGAATCTTTTTGCTGACGCGAATATCTTTTATAATAAAAATATTACCTACTTTTAGTTTTTAAGTTAATTTATGATAGAATATATGTGTACTTCGTCATATTTTGCTAGTGATTATTTTAATATGTATAGAAAACCATTATTTGTTAATGCAAGATCTGTAATTTCTCGCTTGAAAAACAGGGTATCATATTATCCTAGCTCAGGCAAAATATATGTTTTATTTTTAACTTTTACGTGCTTTTTACATCTAAAATTGAAATGTATTTCACAAGATTTCACACTTGCAGCTAATGCTGATACGCGTATATCGCTGCACTTGAAGTCGTTATTGATAAAACTTGCCTGTGTTTACTTCGTATGGGTTAGTATCAACTCCAACTGACGGTTGGTCGGCTCCAGCTAAATCTGAGCGACAGTTACTAGAGGCAAGTCTTACGTCATCATCAACATCTTGGCGTCAATCCGGATTGTGCTATCGTGCGTAGGGGCCCGGTGTCCGCCTAACACCCCTCTTGCGTCGCGTCGGCGTCACAAAACATCTGCTTGCATCTGTAAGTGAAAGACTAATTAATTAAACAAGGATTCAATACACTGAATTGAATTGAATTGAACCATCTTCTTCGCGAACGTCGGTGGCCGAGTGGTTAAGGTATCCAACTCGTTAGTGAGAAGTATTATACTGGGATCGAATCCCATTGCGGCCGTGTACCAATTACATACCTATATAATATATCGAACGCGTTCCGGCTCTGCCTGGCATTGTCCAGCACGGTTCGGTCGTGGTTGGCATGGGATACGTTTATCTACGGCCATAGGGCGGTCAGCGTGTCACTGTGTGCTTCCTTCCTAATTTCCTATCCCCCTCCTTTTTGACGATTGAAAGAGATATTTAATGTCCTAATCAATAATGAAATTTTGAATTTTGAATTGAATTACTTTTTTAACGATGATGATATCCGAAAATGACCTTAAAGAAAAAAGGAGACGGTTTTCGAAGTAGACATGTCGCAGCCAACTGGTTAAATCAGCCATTTAATTAGAAGGCTAGTCCGTTAATCATACGCCGGCATTTAATTAAATGACTAAAGGATAACCAGCCAAGTTGTTGAATGTAACGTTTAACTACTTGGCTGAACGTTATTTAGCCATTTTGTTAAAGGGTATACAGATGGTTGGTTAGAGTAACCATAAGTTCGCAACTTAAATGATAAACTTTATTTAAGATAAAAAATAATGAATTAATAAAGATCACTTTTATATAATAAAACATTATTAGTCGCAAGATATTCAATAAGTAGGTATACAATTATTGTATTGCGAGTAGGTACCTATAACCGTATTTAACTAAGTAAAAATATTTAATGAAACTTTAAATTTATAACTAATCTACTACTTGTAACTATGTAGTAGGAACAATAGTCCTATTTTATAATATTAAATATAAAATAACACGAAAGTTTGGCATTTGTTTCTAATTAAAGGTAAGTATAAAAAGAAAATGAACATATTCAGTTATCGTAAGGAATTAAGATAAATAATAAAATAAATAATAAATAAATAATCGTTGACAAATTCACACAGCGCCATTTAGCCCCAAAGTAAGCAAAGCTTGTGTTATGGGTGCTAGGTAACTGATAAACTACTTATATACTTTTTAAATACATACTTATTATACATAGAACACCCAGACCCGTAACAGTAAGAATACTTAAAGTTATCTCAATTCTTACTTAAAAACATGTACCACATTTTAAATTTAGTTTAAACGACGAGCTTGCTGTGCGAGCTGTGTGACGCCAGATTTGTTTTGGTGACTACCAGCGCAGCAGTAGATAACATTTCAACTAAATTTAAATCACCTGCCTGATTTTACTTCAGCCGTCTCCGAAGGGCTGCCTTTAATAAGCCAACTAGTTAAACGTTGAGTGAAGCTAGCAAAATCAGCGATCGGCCTAGTCATTCAATTGAATGCCGGCGTTTCGTTAACGGACTAGCCTTCTCATTAAATGGCTGATTTAACCAGATGACTGCGACAGACATATTGCGAATTAGACAGAATGCGAAATTGGCGGTTTGCTAAGTGGGCCGATGGTCATAGATAGTCGATAGATAGTGGTGGATAGTCACCTAGAGAAGTAGTCGAAATGAAAAATGGGCTATTTGATAAATAGTTCTCGTGCGTCTGAGGGAACACGCCGCGTCGTCTCAAATCGTCTCAAAACATCTGCTTGCATCTGTAAGTGAAGGATTATTTAATTAGACAAGAATACAGTCTTCCATCTCCACGTAATCATAAACGATTTTGTTACGAAGCGTAGTTTTTGCCGCCATGTTCCTATTGTATTGTGTAGTCGGTTGAGATTTCACGTTTTTGCGTATGGGCTGGCGGCGGGACAGGGCCGCGTTTAGAAGCTTGCTTTGGAGAGTTGAGTTCGTTTCGGGGGAACATCTTTAGATAAATAACTTTTTTAAATCATTTCGGAATTTCAAATACCAGACTCATTTACTCGTAATACTAATTTCAATTATGAGTTCAAACTGACAGAAATATTTTGGAAATTCGCGGCCAAGTACACCTACATCGTCATCATCTGCGGGGCTATTGGCTAACTCAGTTGACAACTGTATTTGACACTAAATAATTCTACACCACGTCATCTACGTTGAAAACTGGCAATAGCGTCTACCAAATTAGAGTAGTCAGATTTTTTTATGTCAAATTCAGTTGTCCACTGAGATAGCCGATAGGCCCTCTGGGCGTCAATATCTAACCTAACCTAACCTCACCGTAAGAGCATCGGTTCGTGTTAAACTAATCTAACTAACGTGATTGACAGAAAAAGTCGTATAACCCTCGACCAAGTGTACATAAGTACTCCAATATTTTCTATTCTACTCAATTGATTTTAACGAATCAAAGCTAAGAACCATCTTGATTAAACTGGCTTTCAAATAGAGAAAATCGCATCGAAATCGGTCTATCCGTTCGGGAGGTACGATGCCACAGACACACACCTCCACACATACACAGCCACAGATACATGCGTCAAACTTTCACTCCTCTTTTTTCGTCGGCGGTTTTCCGACCGTCGCCAAAATTAACAATAGGAGCCCTAGATCCACCCCTGCCGGTCTGGTTTCCCTGCGGCGCGTCGCATGTGTTCTGTCGTGATTAACAGCGTGTCTTCCTCGGTTTTTGCCCTGCGTCGGCTAATTGGGCGACTGGTGCACTTTCGTTACGGGGAGAGATCGAAGTGACATGTTGATCCGTTGCTATAATATATTTTTTACTGTCTGAAGCTAGCTAAGGATGTTCTGAATACCGGGGTTCGTAATTATCAAGTAAATTTTTTCTTTGACAGTTTGTTTTATCCCTACTCTTTCTAGAATCTCGGCCACAAACTGATATTTAGTAACCTCCGACGAAAAAAGGGGGGTGTTATACGTTTGATGTGGGTATGTGTGTGGCGTTGTAGCTTCCAAACGGAGCTACCGATTTCGAAGCGCACCCCTCTTTTTTCCCGACTGTCGACGGTTTTCCGACTGTCGTAACTTTTCCGACCGTCATTTAAATTACCAATAGAATCACTAGATCCACCCCTGGTTTCCTTGCGCCGCGTCGCATGTGTTCTGTCGTGATTAACAGCGTGTCTTCCTCGGTTTTTGCCCTGCGTCGGCTAATTGGGCGACTGGTGCACTTTCGTTGCGGGGAGACATCGAAGTGACATGTTGATCCGTTGCTATAATATATTTTTTACTGTCTGAAGCTAGCTAAGGATGTTCTGAATACCGGGGTTCGTCATTATCAAGTCAATTTTTTCTTTGACAGTTTGTTTTATCCCTAGTCTTTCTAGAATCTCGGCCACAAACTGATATTTAGTAACCTCCGACGAAAAAAGGGGGGTGTTATACGTTTGATGTGGGTATGTGTTTAGGTGTTTGTCTGTCTGTGGCGTTGTAGCTTCCAAACGGAGCTACCGATTTCGAAGCGCACCCCTCTTTTTTCGTTGACGGTTTTCCGACTGTCGGGGATTTACCGACTGTCGTAACTTTTCCGACCGTCGTTTAAATTACCAATAGAATCACTAGATCCACCCCTGTCAGCCTGGTTTCCCTGCGCCGCGTCGCATGTGTTCTGTCGTGATTAACAACGTGTCTTCCTCGGTTTTTGCCCTGCATTGGCTAATTGGGCGGCTGTGCACTTTCGAACGTTACGGGGAGATATCGAAGTGACATGTTGATCCATTATTATAGGTAATATCTTTTTACTGTCTAAAGTTTTTTTCGTAATTAACAATGCAATTTTTCTTTTCGCAACAAAATCGGATAATTTACTCGAAGTCAGTACAAAAAGGGTCTTAAGTTTGTGACAGCTTCAATGTCATCACTAACATTGTGACATTTTAATAATAATTATCGAGGCTGCGACTTTGAACCTTGCAAAATGCCCATGTATGTCGTTGTAGCTTCACAGGAAATGATTCTTGAAATGATAATGCACTTGCTGTGCAATAATACGGCCGGCAACTGTGATATCCAGCACGGCCAGCACAAGTGTGCCCGCGACACATGTCGCGCTGCGAGAGAGCGTTTGTTTCCTTCTCTCAATACTGAGATGTAAGAGATAGCAGTATCTATGTCGCGCCTTTTGCTAGCCGTGCAGGGTCTAAGTTTGTGACAGTTTTCAATATCAACACTAACGTAACAGAAACGGCGAATCGCGTACGCATAAAGTTAATTTACATTTTGATAATTAGCAGTTTTCCAATAGGTATCTAAAGCATTCCTAACCACTCACTAGATGGCGCCCCGACAATCTTGGTAATTGATAATCGCTTGAAATAGGTTCTTAGCAAACAGGATATAAACACTGGGTACGTTGTATTGGATAATATTGTATTTGTCAACAGTTTTCAACCATTTTAGAGGTTGTAATAAAAATGGAACATAGTGCCAACTTTTATAGATATTTCTTTGTACATTTCGTTCAACCTTAATCAGTTATGTTTATATTAATAAACATTTTATTTTTAAGTTTAGTATTAGTTGGCTGCATGAAATCATTGCCACCATCATGCAGATTAAAAAAGATTACCAAAATTGTAGGGGCGCCATCTATTGATTTTTGAAACCAACTGACAATACCTACTGGAAAACTCCTCATTATTATCGAGATATTTATCACTTTGAACCTTGCAAAATACTCCTGCATGGTTCGTCGTAGGTTCACAGAAAATGATTCTTGAAATTGTAATGCACTTTTTTATGTAATACGGCAGACAAACAGGCAAGCATGTTTGCGAGGTTGATAACTGAAGCTAAGCAACACTTGCTGGATGGGTGACCGTTTCGTACATTGAATCAGCATTCGATCTCTTGTCTATTTTCAACAGCATGGAGATTATGACAGTATTGCTGTAATACTCTGACGTGTTCAATTCCAGTAGTGAACGATTCATTATCACAGCGCACTGCAGGACTTAGGGCCTCTCCCACGAGAGGGGAGGTCATTGCCGTAATCTCCACGTTTGGCACACGGTTTGGAAATCGCAGTGTTATAAATATAACAATGGAAAACGCTGCTGCCCATTTTCCAGCCTACGAAGACTAGAAATTTATGTCTCGAAAACATTAGTCGCCTCGTACGACACCCACGATTGTATGGGGTTGGTGCTATTCTACTCTGACGGACACCACAGTGAGGTTTTGTGGTCTGTTCATTACTATGATGAGAAAGTGATAAGTAGTAGGTAATACTTTTGTACATACCTACATATACCACACCACAATAATGTTGCAAGCTGCAAAAACTTTCTAATGACAAGCCGATCGCATAGTTCGCAGATTATGGCAACACGGGTACCATTATAAAGTAATTTGCCATCTTACACAGTCATGGCATGTCTCTTTCATATGGTTAACACTTTTACTTGATTTCTACTGGCATGGTGGGCAGGGTTTGTGAACCTTTTTTCATTTAAAATATCTTTAATTTTATTTTTTAACACCTGACGAAAAATTTAGACACACAAGTTATAAGTTTAACTTGTGTGTCTCTCTGTGTAGGTGTGTGTCTGTCTTGGCACCGTAGTTGTTTTCTCTATTTGAAAGCCAGTTAATCGAGATTGTTCCTAGCTTTGTTTCATTAAAAACGGTTCAGTACTTTAGCAAATAATTGAATGTAAAATTGTTCGAGAGTTATCCTACTTTTTCTGACGGTCAGGCTGTTGTCTCTGATTGTAACCTCCAGCGACTCTTAAGAATCCTTCGGAATACGGAATCCCCTAATACCTAACCAACATTTCATAGAGGATGCTTTGATATTTGACTTTTTTACGGAAATCTGTTTTTCTCATGTTTCTATTAGATGTTAAATAAGTTTTTTTATTCTAAAACTTTCACCAAAGGTCCCGCATCCCTGTATAAACCTGACCGCTCATATTAGCTTGCAGTATAGAATTATCGTCATGTCATGTGATTAGTTCTGAATGCATTCGATCTATGAATGCTGATAATAGCTAATTCAGCGATGAGAGAATTATAATGATGAGGTACGAATAATAAATAGGAATCCAGCGACCTGAGTGGTTTTTTTATACCACTAAGGTGGCAAACAAGCTTGCGGCCTGCCTGATGGTGCGCAGTCACCGCGGCCTATGGCCGTTTGCAATACCAGGGGCATCACCCACGCGTTGCCGACCCCGTAAGAACCTTTTTACCCCTTTCGTGAAGAACTCCATGTTGTACTGGTTCCATTGGTTAACATGTCGGTCTACTACGCAGAGGTCCCGGGTGCGATTCCCGGCCGAGCAGAAATTTAAATGATGAATTTTAATTTCTGTTACGGCTCTGGCTGCTAATATGTATGATAAATTAATAAGTATGTATTTAAAAGTATACCTATAAGTAGTTTATCAGTTATCTAGCACCCATAACACAAGCTTTACTCTCTTTGGGGCTAGATGGCGCTGTGTGAATTGTCCAAGCATATTTATTAATGCTCTCGCGCATGAGAGCCCGGGCACCGCCATGATCCGGGATTTGGCAGACCAGCTAATTACAGTCAAGCAACTGTCATGTGACTTCCGTGACCCTGCTACCAGGGGAGCCAGACCAGATTGGATGACGGTAATCTAATAAGCCACAATTAATTGATGCAAATCATCGAAGTGTAACGATGTTAATTGGCCTTGACTCGTACGTGTTGGATTTTATCCTGCTCGATTGTTGAGTACTTGTACATCTGTATGTATATGTCGCAGCCGGATGGTTAAATTAGCCGGTTAATTAAATGGCTAGCTTTTAAGCAGTTATTTAATTGAATATTTGTCAAATTCATGAACTTTGAAAGTTACGTCTAACGAACGATATTGCCCCGAGTTTACGGAGCTCCTCCATGCATTGTCACAACATTAACCTAACCCAACCGAATTAAAACCTAATGCAAACTATTATTATTGTTTGAGATTATTGTGATTAAGTTAGCATTGTGACAGTATTTGGAAGAGCTCAGTAAATTCGGGCCAATTTCGTTCTTTTAACATTACTTTAATAATTCTTGAAATTTGCAATTTTTCAATTAAATAATAGCATAAGAAGCTAGCCGTTTAATTAACTGGCTAATTTAACCATCCGGCTGCGACATATATATCTTAATCATAAACTTTATTGCACATCTATACATAGTATAAAACGATGTCGCTTCACGCCCGTCTGTCCATATTTATTTATTCATTTATACTTTTGTATCTGTGTATGTATCTGTTTTTTTAATTTATGTACGCTTAGTACTTTTAAACTGCGCAACGGATTGTAATTCGGTTTTCAATAATAGATAGAGTGATTCAAGAGGAAGGTTTAAAAGCAAAATAAAAGGGTAGATAGGGTTAAGTAGATGTACGCGAACGAAGTCGCGCTGGGTCCACTAGTCTAGATATATAACTAACCAACGAGTTAGAACCTTAGCTGTTTCGGTTCAGGGATTTTAATATATCCAATAGCGACACAAGCCTACGTCCTACGAGCACAAAGTACTCAATCTACACTAATATTATAAAGAGGAAAGATTTGTACCTATTTTTGTATGTTTGTAATGAATAGGCTCAAAAAGTACTGGGCCGATTTAAAAAATTCTTTCACCAATAGAATGCTACATTCTTCCAATTTGACATAGGCTACATTTCATTTTGAAAAAAATTAGGGATCCTTGGTAAAATTTGAACAATGTAACCGAAGGTGTTGAAAAATGAGTCTTAAAATGTCTTTCGTCGAATGCGCTGCCGAAACTATTAGAGATAGAACAAAATAATGTACAACAATATTGAAGAACATCATAATGTCTACAAAAAACTCCGCGGTAGCATATGTCCAACTATTGTAGTTATGTCACAATAAGTGTTCTTTTATTTTCAAAATTTTATTAAAATGCCGCCGCTAAAAAACGCTCTTTATTTGTACCTTGGTATTAATCCTTATCAAAATCAATTACTTCATATTCACGACTGCTTCAATACCTTTATATAACTTTTTGAATTATTCAATTCAGACATTCCATTCGAAAGATATCACGAGTTTAAAAATGTGAATATTAGAAAAAAGTCGCGTGTTCGCCGCTCAGCCCGCTCGGCTATCTAGGCAGCATGGGGTACGTACGGGAGCAGTCAATGTCAATATAAATTAATAATAATTTTTAATAAATAAAAATATTTGTGAAAAAAAGTGTTTTATATCCAAATTTCCAAAAATAAATAATTGTCTACCCCGTGCGAAGCCGGGACGGGCTATCTATATCTATACTAATATTATAAAGAGGAAATGTTTGATTTTTTGTTTGTTTGTTTGTATTGAATAGGCTTCGAAACTACTGGACCGGTTTCAAAAATTCTTTCACCGTTAGGAAGCTACACTATCCGCGGGTGACATAGGCTATATTATATTTTCTAAAAAATTACGGATCATTAATAAAACTCCAATAATGTAACCCAAGGTGTAAAAAAATACCCAAAAAATTCCTTACATCGCGTGCGCTGCGAAAACTATTGATGATAGAACAAAATAATGTACTACGACTTTGCAGAACACATCATTATCCACAAAAAGTGTCGCGACAGTATATGTCTAACTATTATAGTTATGTCACAATAAGTGTTCTTTTATTTTCAAAATTTAATTAAAATGCCGCCGCTAAAAAACGCTCTTTATTTGTACCTTGATATTAATCCTTATCAAAATCAATTACTTCACATTCACGACTGCTTCAATACCTTTATATAACTTTTTGAATTATTCAATTCAGACATTCCATTCGAAAGATATCACGAGTTTAAAAATGTAAATATTAGAAAAAAATCGCGTGTTCGCCGCTCAGTCCGCTCGGCTATCTAGGCAGCACGGGGTACGTACGGGGGAGTCAATGTCAAGAAATACGGCCGTCAGGAGCCGGGTCGCCCCCTTCCCTCTAAAATGGTTGAGGAGACGGTTGGAACTTTTGTGATCGTAATATGGTGTCCTGTTTGTAACGGGACACTACTCAGTACATACTTAAGTATAATATAATTACTTCATATTATAAAACGAAGTCCCACGCCGTGTCTTACTGTCAGTCTGTACGCGATAAACTCAAGAACTACTGAACGGATTTTCATGCGGTATGCACACACAGACTACATAGTGCGGTTTTAGACAACGTGATTCATGACGAAGGTTCATGTGTATAATTTGTTAAGGTTTACTACCCGTGCGAAGCCGGGGCGGGCCGCTAGTACTCAATACTCAAATGTTTATTGCTTCATAAAAGTAATTTACAATTATGACCCTGACGGGCACTACAATATTAAAAACTTAAAAATACTAGGGTTATATTATTTTCTAATTTAATAATAACAGTTTCGTTACGAGTATATTATCTACCTACGGATGGCTATTACAACAAGGCAATCTTTAATAAGCTTAATATTAAACTATATAAGTAAAAGTGGTTTTACTTTAGGTAAAGTTTACATAGGCAGACCAAAACTGTACCTATCTATAATAAGTATCTGTAAGTATAATTTACGATATTATAATATCTAACCTAATGCCCTATTTTCTATTTATTATATACAAGTTTATAAATCTAAAATAGACAAGTTTAATAGGTAGGTATACATATATATACGTAAATAACAATAATTTTTAATACAATACATATACATATGTAAATAGTATCTTAAATAGTAAAAACCGGATCGCCCCCTACCGCCTAACTTATGTGCTTATTACACATTCCTAAATTCAGAAACAAAAAGCGTGAGAGCAAATCTAACTGGAATGTATTGCTCATAGAATAAGGTAAATTTTTGTATCACTTAAATTAAGTCACGCGTCGCTCCGCTTTTCACAAATCCGAGATACAAAAATGCTTTTTTTTTTTTTTTTTTTTTTTTTTTATTAATAATAGGCTTGCATTGACCTCAACTCACGTGATGGAAAGCGAAGATGAGGTCGAAGATGTAGCATGCGTGCCTAGAAGATACCTATTCACTCTTAATTTGAAGACCCCAAGGTTATACGTATCGGGGAACAATGACTCAGGTAGTTCCAGTCCTTTGCAGTGCGCATAAGAAAAGTGGATGCAAAAATGGGTTATGTGGGACTTCTACACACACCAAAAACTCCACGGTGGTCTACCTCGGTGCTGTACACCAACTCTACTCCAACCTTACACCTACCATACCCCTACATACCCTTTTTAACTTGCCCTGACAATTACAAACACAACAAAAAAATAATTAGTCAAATTGGTGCAGCCATTCCGAAATTATACGCCAACATGAATGCCTTGGGTTATTATTGCAATTTTCCTCTTGAACTCCTTATAATATTAGTATAGATTGTATAACCCGCGTCACGAAAGAAGAGACTTGTCAAATGACAGTGGAGGGGATTTCGCGCAGGTAATCGTATGCAGCGCAACTCGAACCACGTGACCCGGCAAGGCTCTTCTTATTTGACACTAGCTATAATAAATTTTATTACCCAGTCCTAATAATTATGTAGTCATAATCAATAGTCCATAACAGGATACTGCTGGCACTTGAGCACACACTCATCACACAGTCATATAGATCGATATCTTACACTTGACATATGGTCCGATATAACAGTTGTTCTGTTGTAAAATTGCTGTCGCCCACAGGCGTCACCTCGCACACCTATCAGATACTTCGCTCTTGTTCGCTCATCTCGGAGACGTATAATTAGGTTAGTTAAGTTCCTCAGGATTTGATTATAGCTCCACATATTTTTTTTATATGTCATACGATAGGCAAACAGGCAAGCGGGCCACCTGATGGAAAGTGGTCACCACTGCCTATAGACATTAGCAACACCGAGACTATCGCCAATGCGTTGCCCACCTCTATAACACGTTACTCTGGCAGCAAAAAGGCAAATATCCCTCCACTGCCAAAGCCAAATCCCCACCCCATGGAGCTCTGGAAACCTTACTCACCGGCAGAAACACAATACTATTTAAAAGAGTATTGTTTAGCTGCGGTATTCTGTAAGTTGGAGGTACTTCCCCAGTCGGGCGGCTCCAATTCGAACGGGATACCCCGCTATGCCCTACCTCTCTTGAAACATACATATACTTACTTACTGCGCTGGATCATCAACCCAAAGTGGATCTTGGCCTCAGAGATCGCCACCTCTCTCTATCCTGCGCCATCTCCTGCTCCTCATATATGTATATTATATTTATAGGTACGTATATTTGTAGATTACATATTTATACTTATTTACGTACTGATATTAGTTTTACTGGTTTACTTAACATATTTAAATTAACTCGTTGCCTCCTCCGCTCGCTAAAGCTCCTTATGGCTTGTCTAAGGTTAGCTGGAAGAGGTCCCGTTCTGGGATAACCTCGCCTTTGACATAATATTTATTTGGCAATTTCTACAATATAATTTAACAAAATATTTCTTACTAACATAAATTAGGTTAAATATTGTAGTGTCATGCCAAACTATGCGTGTTTTCATTTGTAATCTTCTATTTTGTTGCTTTAAATGCATACTTTCGTTTTTAAAATTTAATTACTAATTTTACTACCTGTAATCCAATTACATGTGCGGCACGCTATGCATTTAATTGCCATTTACGTACATAAGTAAGTAATTGGTAATTCTAAACACATTTTATACTAAACCGACGAGCATGTATGATAAGGTTGATGAACGTGGAAGAAGCGAGAGAGGTTTAGCTAGGGTTGCCTTATCATCATAGTATACAGGGTGTTTCATAATACATGTATAAAGCCGAAAGGGTGTTAAAGTATAGCTTGCAAAGAGTACACTGGCGACTTCATATTATCCAGACATTGAATTTTAATTTTTATAAAAAATCTTCGTTTTTAAAGAAAAATAACCATATCGACTACGTTGATGCGCAGCTCTATTTCAAGTTGATGATCCTAGAAGGAGAAGTTCAATAACCGCGTGCGACCCCTATGAAAAAAGAGCAACCTCCTTAAGCCTAGTACCAGGAGCCTTATGCTACGTACACACGCACCGTTGGCGTGTGCCGGCCGGCGATCCGCAGCGCAGCGTGGTGGTAACATCAAACAGATAGAAGCAATCGACCAAACGCAGCTTGGGCGGATACCGAAGGCCAACGAACAAATGTGCGATTACGAGCCCGAATAGGTTCCCAAAACTCCCAAAGATCGTTTGCTTGACCACGAAATGCAATTACCTATTGGACCTTAGAAATCCAAATCGGCCGACAACGCTTCGTTGGCGTAAGTTGAGTGTGTACACACCATAAAGAAGAGTTTAATAACCTCGCGCCATTCATAACAAAACAAACGAACCTCCTACATCTTACTACCAGGCGCCGGACTAAATGTTACCTACTTATCTCCATGAATAATCTCTACCAAATTAACTAGGAACTTACCTACACTAATTATTTTCAATAGGTAGGTATGCTTAAATAGTCGGAGCGTCGTCGGTGGCCTAAGGTTACGGTATCCGAGTCGTACGCGAGAGGTACCAGGTTCGACACCCGCTGCCGCCACGTACCAGTGACCTTTTCTGACGGAAAACATCGTGATGAAACCTGCACATTTAGGCGACTGAATGTCTAACCATGATTTTAATCTGGTCAGGTAATCAGGTTCCCCTGGTAGCAAGGTCAGACAGGATTCAGGACTGTCAGACGTAATGACCAGAAATGCGAAATCCTGGATCATGGTCAAGGCGGACCCCAGGCCCTCGTGCGCGAGAGCAAAACCAGGTCATTAACACCGAGATGATTTCTACTAGGTAGGTACCTAACAGAACAAACCACCCCAGCACAACAAAAGTAAAATAAGAATTAAAATCATAATACTTAGGTACTTATTAACTAAAGGCCTAAAAACAGTATCTAAGTAGGTTAGGTAGGTAGGAACCTACGTAAATAAAAAACAAAACATGTTAATCAGTCTGGAAGACAGCCGGACCCGCGGTGTGGACTGCCGCAGGTACTTAAACTAAATAAAAATAAACATAGTCAGCTACGTACTAAAGTAGATATCTACTACACTAAAACGGGATTCGTTCAATTGACAAAATGGCTCTACACAGATAGGTAAGTACTAGGTACCTACTAACACGGTTCCCTCATCTAAGTACCTACGTACCTAGGGAACCACTTATGAATCTAGTTTTGGTGAAACACATTACAGTCAGGTTCCACTAAATACCTACATGTTTTTATGAAAAGATAAAACCTTTGTCTTTTCTACCTATTTCCCGTCGGAAAAGAACCGAGCGCGGCGGTTGCGCTTGCGCTTCTAACGTCACTATTAGGTGGTAGGTAGCGTCTCCTAGTCTAGCTAGCACCTAGACCTTTAAAGCATGTAGGTACGTACCTTTTAAACGTTATTTTATGGAAACAAACAGTGTCAGGTGCCAGCGCAGTTAACCACACTTTCTTGCTTTCTTGTGGCTCGATGACCGATAGGTAAATACACTCATACACACAGATACACAACACTACAGCATGCACTGGTTGCTATGCAATACGTTAGTAGGTAGGTAACATGGTCTTTGGCATACTGCTTGGTTGCACTCATGCACAGAATAATGATTATCACAATACTTAAACTGTTGAACATTGTACACAAACAAGACTACGTTAATATTGGTACCTGAAGCAATAAATCATTCATTCATTCATATCGTTTACAGTCTTATCACAGTTATTTTCACAGTACTTAGGTATCCTATACATACAACGCAACAAACAATCACACCGATCACGCGAAAAGCTAAAAACCGAATAAACGAACACGACTCGAAAATAGGTACATTTTATAACACAAGAAGCCACGCTGTCGTCGTCAGCGGTTCAATCAAACGACACACCCAAGTGCAGCATGCACACTGCCAAAACTCCGGCGTGTCGACTCATGGGCCTCGTGGCGGAGTATTTCCCGCGACTTTCGGCGCGGCGCACGGGGCGCGGGGGGCGGGAGGCGAGGCGGGAGGCGTGGCAGCAGGCAGCGCTTTAGGCAGCGTTGCCAGATCGTACCTTTTAGTACGATTTACGTACTATTTGGCCGACTGTCGTACCTTAAGCGTACTTTGCTCCACATCGTACTATTTAGTACTTTTTTACAAAATGCTGAATTTAGCTGAGGGGGGTAGTCACTTTACCTTTCCTGTGCGCAAAATACTGAAAAATAATGGGAAGGAAGGGTTGATTTTAGCCACCGGCAACAAAATAACGTCATTAATTGACTAAAAATCATCCCCCCCCCCCAAGGCCGATAAAATGTAGAAGATAATAAGAAGAAATCGTAACTTTTTAGCCATTTTCGTACTATTTTAAGAGCCCAGACGTACTTTTTTGGAAACTACTGCTGGTAACACTGGCTTTAGGGATCCGCGTGTTAGGGGTCGTACTTATTTCGCCTCTTATGTTCTCCTGGTAGATGCATCGTAATGTTGATTGTGTTTATTTAATAAAGTGAGGCTCAAACAAGTCCAACAGTGGACTCATAATAATCCTTATGATGTTGGTGATGGAATACATTTGCTTACCACTATGTTATCGGGGAATTTGTACAGACAGTAAGTACTAAAATTGTGTTTGGGTCCGTGTTTCACCTAGGTGACCGTAGGTGGCGTTGCTTGCCTTCCAGGGCCCCCCCCGGGGGGGGGGGGGGTGTAGGGCCCCATAGTTAGTACCCCCAACTACAAGGGATCATCATCATCATCATCACAGCCCATAACAGTCCACTACAGGACTTTGGGCCTCTCCCGCAAAAGGGGAGGTTATTGCCATAATCTCCACGCTTGGCAGGCGGGTTGGAGATCGCAGTGTTGCAAACATAACAATGAAAAACGCTGCTGCCCATTTTCCAGTTTACGGAGACTAGATATTTTGCCTCTAAACGTTAGTCGCCTTGTACGACACCCACGAGTGTAAGGGGTTGGTGCTATTCTACTCTACCGGTCACCACACGGCTACAAGGGATGCTAATGAGTAACATAAATCCAAGCCATTCGCGTGTTAAGGCGGTACGATTTTCATACAATTTTTATGTAACGTTTTTGTGCAATTGGCTATTACAAAATATGTTCAATTGTGCGCGAAATAGATTTCCACATGTTAATAATGTAAAACAAAGCAATGAAAAAGAAAAATAATTAAATCACAAAACAACGCCATCAAGCGGCGATTTGTGCTTTTTTCGATTTAACTGCTTTTGAAAAGAAAACCACTTTGCGCACCATTGAATACATTTACTAAGAGTAGAAATCATAATACAATCACTAAACACTCAAACAAATGAAAGAATATCGAGAGAAATTTAGTATGGGCGTTGAATCACCTTAATAGTAAGAATAACATATGTATGAAAGAAAGTTCCACACCGCGTCTGTCTGCCTGTTCGCGATAAACTCAAAAACTACTGAACGGATTTTCATGTGGTTTTCACCAATTGACAAAGTGGAATTACTTTGTCTATTGAGGAAGATTTAGGTGTATAATTTGTTAATGTTTTATGTTGGTAGTTTGTATGACAAGAATCTCCTTAAAAGCCGGGGTGGACATCGGAATTTTTGTAAATTGGCCCTTGACTTTGGTATATTAAAACCTTGCGTGATAAATATAAAAATGTCATAATTTGTTGAATAAGCGAGCGTAGCAAGCTCGATAGTTTCACAAACTACCCCTTCAGAATACTTGCGCGAATAACATAAAATCAGTAAATGGACTATGGATGTAGACATTTCTGACATCTGGTTTATAATAAAATTAACTTCGCAAACAATTAATTAATGAGCGTGCGAGCTCTATTTCTGACATTTTGGCTATAAAGTTTTCACGATTAACTTAAAAACAGTCAAATTCGAAAATCGTGTGGGCCAAAACGATTTTAATATGAGCCAGGTCCATCTGACCCGTTGAGCAATAAACAGTGTAAGGAGTTTCTTAAATCTTATGATCTCACCGATAGTGCTGAATATGTTGTACATGAGATCGAGATTTTTCTCATTTTTGCTATAGGTGCATTTTTACACAATTTCAATGAAGTAATGAGTGAGTGCTCTAAGTTGTTGTTTATTATTAAAAATGTTAATTATCTCTAAGCGAAAGGGGAACGAAAACGGATTGTATCACTTGATTTCATTTGCATCTTTGGTGGAGGGGGCCCCGACCCTGGTCTGAAAATCACTAAAGAATTTTTTTTTCCGGGAAATAGGGTTTAACTGAAATTGAGGATAACAGTACGTATTTTTGCTTACAAACGATTTGGGACTCCGTATCATTGATACGGCTGATACGGCGGTTGTTGCGCCCCTGCCTAGGTTCTCCAACTGGGTGAAGCATGGGATATTTACAGGTATAGCTCCGTCAACTAAGATTCATTTAGTTAATTTTTGTTGATGAGAAATATTCGTGAAATCGTACGGATTTTAACATAACAGTCCTCTGAGAGTTTAAGCCTTCCCCACATTAGTGGAGGGTTCTGTCTTAAACTCCACTCTCTACTGTCTTTGTTTTATTTATGTTTCATTCATTACACTAAGGTATTTTATTTGTTTTATTTAATACAAAAACATGTGTGTGTAGTTACTGAAAAATCTCATAGCAGATAGGTACGATTACCTTTGCGACACTGAAACATGACTGACAGGCATGACATGAGAAAGCAAACTTATAAAGACAAATATGCTACATTGATTAGAGTTTGCTACATTAATATGCCACATTAATTTGAATTAGACTACTTTGCTATTAGTTAGGTGGTGGTGCACTTTCGAAAAAACAATGAAGGAACCTATTAAATTAAAATTACAATATTTTTTTGTACAGAACCCTCAAACCAAAAAATACAAAACGGCTAATTTAGATCTCCTTAATATCCCATTGCGCCTAGTACTATGAACTTGAGTGACCTTTTACAACTGATTTCTAGAGATGCGGTCTTTCGTTTTCAAAATGTCGATTATCGACATTGAAAAGGTAAAAGTTCGATAGTCATTTTCTCGCTTACTATTCCACGCACGAAAAAAATAATTGTACCTATCGTTTTAATACGTTTAGCACTCCATCCAGTTCACGGCTTTATACATGTATTATGAAACACCCTGTATAACAAAGTAGCGCCCCTGGTGTTGCTGATGTCCGTAGGCGGCGGTGACCACTTTCCATCAGGTGGCCTGTTTGCCAGCCCGTATTAATAAAACAAAGTCGCTTCCTATGTATCTATGTACGCTTAGATATTTTAAACTACGCAACGTGGTTTTAATGCGGTTTTCAACAATAGACAGTGATAAGGAAGGTTTTTTAAAATAAATAAATAATCGTGGACAAATTCATACAGCGCCATCTAGCCCCAAAGTAAGCAAAGCTTGTGTTATGGGTGCTAGGTAACTGATAAACTACTTATATACTTTTAAATACATACTTATTATACATAGAACACCCAGACCCGTAACAGAAATTAAAATTCATCATTTCAATTTCTGCCCGGCCGGGAATTGAACCCGGGACCTCTTGCGTGGCAGACCGGCATGTTGACCACTGAACCACTCAGGTCGTCAGGTTTATAAGCAAGAAAAAAAAAGGTAGGTAAGGTAAAGAAGGTGAACGCGAACGAAGTCGCGCCGGGTCCGCTAGTTATCTATAGACAGACTATAGTACAAAATAATTTACAAAACTTAAAACTAACGTCTGCCACCCGACTTCCGTGACTCTGTTATTGGATTAGATTGGATCATGGTTACACATTTAGTCGCCTGAGCGTGCAGGTTTCATCAATATGTTTTCCCTCACCTTCATAACTCAGTCATTGGTACAATACAATACAATACAAAACTCTTTATTGCACACCAGAGAACGCAAGTACAGATACAAAAAATATGGTTGGTAGTAAAAAAGGGCGGTCTTATCACTAATGAGATCTCTTCCAGACAACCTTGGTATGGAGAGAAGCACAGGATTATAACAACAGACAGGTAGTGCACACAAAAGCATCACTATAACAAAAAAACAACACCATAACAAAATACCCACAGATCCATAAATAAAGGATAAAAACCAGACAAAAACCCACCGCATATGGTACATGGAGGCACTGGGGTTCGAACCCGGTACCTCTCGTTTACGAGTCGGACTCCTTAGCCATTACACCACCGACGCTGTCGACTCCATCCTCGTGCAACACATGCAAATATAAAATACACAATACATTGCTGTGCACGACGACAGAGATGACCGTTAGGCCATACTAAGTACGCGATGCACAGTTAACTGTCCGTTTTCCAGTCCCGTTCCAATGCTGACGGCGCAAGACTTTGAAATTACCAATTGAAAATGTACTATGTACGTAATGGTGGGACGTAAAGAGATTCTGTATATGTTAGCGACACATGCTTTGCATTCTTGTCAGTTTTTACAAGCTTCTATTTAACCTCACTTGTATGTCTGCGGGCCTGATTCTCGCAATGTGACGTTTTGAATTAGAAATTCTTCTAGCTACATATCTCCATTAAAAAAATATAATAGATGAGAATAATAATATATTCGACATTTACATTTTTACTTACATTATATAGGTAGGTAGAGCTCGTCTAGTCTAAGATGACGCGCCCCACTACTTAGTTAGTTGATTTCGATGTGTGAGTGCAAATATTGATAACGACACTTCATCTCTGTGGGAGCCAATGAACGACGCGTGCTCCTACGTTTGAATCTCACCGGCAACTGAATGACCAATTACAACGGCATTTGTATATGTATTGCGTCCATATTTTAAACTTGCTTGTGTGCGTTAATGCGATAGTGGGGCGCGTCATTTTAGATTAGACGAGCTCTACACTGTGTAAAAAAATGCCGAAACGGTTCCAGCTCAGCATATTGCCGAGGCTGCGACGCTGATTTTCGGCCGAAACCGGTTGATGAGATGGCGTACGTCCATAATTTAAAGTTTATATTTGTTCATTAGTAACCTTAATGCTAATAATGGGTTTGTACAAACATAACAAAAATAAAAATAAACTAATTTAACATATTAATTAAAAATGTGTGTGGGTGTGTGTGTGCGTGTACGCGTGTGTGTGTGTGTGTGTGTGTGTGTGTCTTGTACTGCTACTATCAATGTACTTGATTATGCAATAAAACTGATTTACTGAATTACTAATTTAATACGGTCTTCGACAATAATTTATTATTGGATTAGCGAGAATCGTCGAGATGCATATTTGCTTGCAATAGAGATTTAGTAACTTTTTAATAGATATTTGTGGCAAGAGATAATGTCGAATTCTAATTTCGAAAGCGTGAGCCCTGGAATTAAGCAATCAAAATTTCATGCACTTTCTATCAATTCTTTCTCTTCTTCTCAATCTTCTCAATTCTTCTTTCTTTTCTTTCTTTTAAATTTCTTTCTATTAATTTCAAGCTATCGGGCTGAAATTTGGTACACTCATTATAACAGCCCATAATTCATAATGTCTTTATTTGTAAACACAGGTATATAACATTGTTGAAAATATATATTAATAAGTATGATAATAATTATTAATAGCAATGTCAACGCAGATTTAATTACATAGTCAAGATATAAATGTCAAAATATTAATAATTAGATTAATTAATCGAATTATTGATTAATCTATGATTAGATTAAGCCCATACTCATGTGCCAATGACACTTTTCTGAGTTATGTACTTCAGTTGAATACTAACCGATGCTCTTACGGCGAGGGAAAACATCGTGATGAAACCTGCACATTCAGGCGACTGCATGTGTAACCGGCAAAAAGGTAAACCAATCCCGTACCAGTTTTAATTCTATAAAAAGCTCCGTAGTTGGACGTTTCACTGTCTGTCCTATTTTTAGAACACTTCCCTGTTTCTAAATCTGAATAAGGCAGCTATATTTAGGGGACAATGTCTCGTAGGCTGCTCCTTTAAAATATAATGAGAGATTCTGTCTTGGATGACTTCTGTATAGTCTGAAGAATTGTCTGACTGGGATTTGAAATAGGTACGTAGCGCATTTGCTTATTCTTAATAAAGTTATCACGTCGATAAACCTTCCTTTTGGGCTACGCCACATGCGAACATGGTTATTCTTCGGCGAATAAAAAAAGGATTTTTAAATATTTGACGACCTGAGTGGTTCAATGGTCAGCCCCGCAAGAGGTCCCGGGTTCGATTCCCGGCCGGCCAGAAATTGAAATGATGAATTTTAATTTCTGTTACGGGTCTGGGTGTTCTATGTATAATAAGTATTTAAGTAGTATATCAGTTATCTAGCACCCAAAGCACAAGCTTTGCTTAGTTTGGGGCTAGATGGCGCTGTGTGAATTTGTCCACGAATATTTATTTATTTATTTATATTTTACACCTACGTATAAATAAATAAGTTGGGACAATTCACACAGTGTCACCCAGCCCCAAAATAAGCAAAGCTTGTGTTACTGGTGCTAGATAACTGATAAACTGCTTATATACTTTTAAATGTACACTTATTATACATAAAACACTCGGACCCGTAACAGAAATTAAAATGCATCATTACAATTTCTGCTCGGCCGGGAATGGAACCCGGGACCTGTTATGTTAGATTGATAGATAGATAGATATCCGGGCCGTTTTCCGCATTCAGGCGAACTCGCGCCCATTCTGCGTGAATATGGTGTACTCCAGGATACCCTATTGCTCCTGCCATCCCAACTCCTCCAGGAAACGTAGTAACCCTTTCAGTTTTACAAACGCCTCTGGAAGGGTCTGTGGTTGTCCGAGCTGTTCATGCCCGTATGATGCCACCCCCTCGCATGTCTGCGACCTGTTATGTTAACCAACTTCTTGCGCTGTGACATCTCGAATTCGTTAATTGTAGGCAAATATCTAAAATAATGATAACATTGAAATGTCTATTGCAGCCAAAAATATTTTCTCAGCTATCTTCGACCGTCGTCATTTGTCATTTATTAATTGCTTCACATGGTAATATAACAACATTAGATCTTAAAAATAGGTAAGTATCTCATGTGACCCTGTGAGGGCACTGCAAAATAAAAAAATAAAATAGAAAACAAAATTATCTTAACAATTAAATCTAGATTCCATATTGCATAAATTATTACATGTTCATTAATAACAAATTAATTAATTAATCAATTAGCGATACGTCAACAATGAGAATATGTCAATTATTTAAATATAATTAAGTTAAATTTCACCTTATCAAATTTAAGTACATGTCAACAATCAATTCTTATTAAATTAAATGTCAATAACCGATAAAAATCATTAGAAAAATTATATTCGTATTTTAATTATAGTCGTATTTTGTCGAATACCAATTTCAGTGACGTTTTAATATAGTTTTTTTGGCCAGAAAAAATTTCGTATTTAAGATGTCACATCGCGCCATGAAAACACACACAACATTATGCCGAGGGTCCATTTACGCTGGATGCCCACGAGAAATGCCACTGGGACACCTATAGGTACTTGTCCCCGTGTTCTGTGTACCGCTTTTTTGTGTGTTAAATGTAATTGTATTGCTAATTATCGTGTCGTGACGTCTTTCTTTTAATCTAGAGGTAGAGCTCGTCTAATCTAAAATGACGCGCCCCACTATCGCATTAACGCACACAAGCAAGTTTAAAATATGGACGCAATACATATACAAATGCCGTACAACGGCATTTGTATATTGGTCATTCAGTTGCCGGTGAGATTCAAACGTAGGAGCACGCGTCGTTCATTGGCTCCCACACAGATGAAGTGTCGTTATCAATATTTGCACTCACACATCGAAATCAACTAACTAAGTAGTGGGGCGCGTCATTTTAGACTAGACGAGCTCTACCTACACAGCAAAATTACCAAAGAGGAATCGCAATTTGAATCAAAGCAATTACCGGGACGTACTGTATCCGTTATTGAACCATTCTATTGTCTCCGCGGAGGCTTTGTTTTACAACTTCGGTTTAGAATGTCTGGGAAAGAGCCGTGTTCATTAAGACTGACCGGTGTAGTCGATTTGGGTATTGTTGGGGACTTAGGAGTCTGGAAGTACGAGATTGAAGCTTGGCAGGCACTAAAGTAGTGTCAAATTGATAGTGTTCAGGCATAAGTGAGAAAAGGCGCGACAAAGATACTGCTATCTTTTTCATCTCAGTATTGAGAGAAGGAAACAAACGCTCTCTCGCGGTGCGAGTTGTGTCGCGGACACACTTGTGATAGCAGTTTTGGCCCGCGGGCCGAAACAAATGATGCAATAAAATGAATATTTTACTCAGGTGTTTGGGCTCACAGTTAAACCTGAACTGAGTTTCGTCTGAACACTCGAATTAAGTGAAGGATAAGGTTCTCTCCGATTATATGAAAGGTGTTGGAGTGATAGATGTGGTAACTGGGACAGAGAAAGGAATGCTTAGCTGGTTTGAAAATGTAGAGAGGATGAATTAAAGGAGATTAAACGAAAAATGTATATGGCAGGAGTGAACGGAATGGTCGGAAAGGGAAGACAGAGACGTACGAATTACGATCAAATCAATGTCATTGTTTTATTATTTCAGTTGAAATACTTTACTTCTGTACATTTATTAAGTATAGATAAGTGTGTAATGTTTGTCAGTGTATTTTTATTTTATTTTATTTTGTTTATTAACATGAATCAACAGCTTTCTTTTGTTACCAATTACTGATTCTGACTTTGTTTCCAAAAAATATAAAATTTAAGCTATATGGGTAGGTATGTTTAATTTTAATTAAATCTTAAATAGGAGGTAGAAATAAATTTGACTCGTAGCAAATCTCCCTGCACGGAGAAGTAGTTGTGAATGTAAGGTATGAATGTGTTTTTGTAAAGTGTAGGTAAGTGTAGTGTGTGTAGTGTGTTTGTGTGTGTGAGAGATCAGTGAACACAGTGTAGGTACTCGGTGGCGGCAAGAGAAATGTTTTGCCTGATAAGCGTTGACATGGCAATGAGCATCGGTGGCCTAATGGTTACGGAGTTCGACCCGAACCCCGAGATACCGGGATATGTTTGGATCATCATCATCATCCGAGCAGTCAATCCCGGCTTCTGTCAGGGTCAGCTTTTTTCTTTTTCTTCCCCCCTTTACCGGATCATCGGCATCCTCACGTCGTAAGCCGTTGGCTCTCGTCAATCCATCGTTTCACCTCTGATTTCACCGTGAGACCTATTTCCTGATACAGGCCGGTATAAACACAAATTTCCCACATATCCCGTATATGTTTGGATGTTGGAAGTTATTTCCGAATCCACTGAAACGATTCCGAAAATTCACCAACAGGTGAATTACTATTCTCGAGATTCAAATGGCATTTTTGATCCCGGAGAAATAATTCGAACCGCGCGTGGATGAAAACCGCCTGGGACTGCTTATTCTAAGCATCGTAATTTTTCCCACATACTTATGTGCCTTTAGATCTCCGAGACGTCGGCCGAACATAAGCTAAATCATATCTTCCGCTTTATAGGTCTGTGGATGATCTATAGATCTTAATGTAGACGATTTTTCCTATGCCTTTCTGAGTATCTTGCCATTAGTATAATAGCTCTATGGTAATTTGGTATTATTTGTGTGAAATATTCTTTTGTTTAGCGTTCCGTAGTCATCTGGTGCCCTTTTGCTTAACCTTCGTTATTGGTCTTTCATTTACCTATTGGTGGTACATTTTGAATATTAAAACATACCTACAGTTACGTCATGGTTACTCATACGTTTTCGCAGAACTGTCCTAAATTATAACAAATAATACACCGGACCGTCGCGACATTACCGCCGAGATTATATTATACGAGAGTAATGTCGCGACGTGGTGTCGGACGTAGGCCGTGTGGTGTCCGGCAGAGTAGAATAGCACCAACCCCTTACACTCGTGGGTGTCGTACAAGGCGACTAATGTTTTCGAGGCAAAAGATCAAGAGTCTCCGTAGTCTGGAAAATGGGCAGCAGCATTTTCCATTGTTATATTTAAACACTGCGATCTCCAACCCGCCTGCCGAGCGTGGAGATTATGACAATAACCTCCCCTTTCGTGGGGGAGGCCCTAAGTCCTGCAGTGGACTGTTACGGGCTGTGATGATGAATGTCGCGACGGTCCGGTGTCCACCTTGACCAAGAATGAATAGATACTTAATAGACAGGCATGCGCCATCGTAGACTGCATCTGCACTTAACATCAGGTGAAAAGGCAGTCAAATACCTGACTATTTTCTGCAGAAAAAAAAGACCATGATCCAGGATTTGGCACATAACCTACTGCTCCCTCCCATACAAAGTTTGCACACAGTCTTAGCTTCACGTCACCCACATTCCGCACCAAAGCCAAGAAAGCTACTATGCTAAGCCAATATACAAATTGTGCATAAACATGACCTGTCCCAGATCAAAACAGTTCGCATGTCGCTAAACATCGCACGAGAGAGAGGGCAGAGAAAACCAGACTTAATCTGCTAAGTAATAGAGTAGCTTATGCGGTATCGATGCTGAACATCGCACTACTAGCGCTATCGACCAGAGAAAACCAGTCTTAATCAGCTAAGTAATAGAGTAACTAATGCGCTGTTAAACGGGTAACGGTTGCTGTATTTGCGTATAGCTTGGAATGAGAGTGTGATGCGCATGCGTAAAAGGACAGTCATGCAGAATAAGTATGGTAGTAAAAAAAACAGTCTGCGTGCTAATTTAAGATGCACATTGGACTTGAATGGAGCTTGGTGGCCCAGTGGTTACGGTATCCGATCCATAACCCCACAGCTTCCATGTACCAACGACACACAGCCACAGATACCCAAACACACATGTCAAACTTATAACACCCCTCTTTTTATCGACGGGAATTCGGTGGCCGAGCGGTTGGATTATACGACTCGTAAGCCAGAGGTCCCGGATTGTAATCCCGCTCCGGCCATGTACCAATGACTGTTTTCTAAGTTATGTACATTAGTTGAACACTAACCGATGCTCTTACGGCGAGGGAAAACATCGTGATGAAACCTGCACGTTCAGGCGACTGAATGTGTAACCATGATCCACTCTGGTCAGGTTTCCCCGGTAGCAGGGTCACGGAGGTCAGATGCACTGTAATTATCTGATTAGAAAGAAAGAAACGACGACACGATGTTACAAAAACGTTGTTAAAAAATGGTCTCCATTATGTTTAATCCTGGCTGGATCTACCTTATTCTGGATCATGGTCACGTCGGACCCCAGGCCCTCGTGCGCGAGAGCACAACCGGGACATTAACGCCAAGATGATTACTATAAGTAGGTAGTCAAGATAAATGTATTTACTTTGTTATTTCCTGTATTGAATTCCTAATTACTCAACCGCGTAGACAAACTGATCAATAATTATAGATAACACCAGATAGTTGTCGTAATGTATTTGTCTCATTTGTTATCGGCGTCATTTGTGGCCGTTACTGTCGTACTGTACTAACAAACGTAAACTCGTTCATGATATATACGAATACGTATGATTAATGGGCCGTGTGGTGTCCGGCAGAGTAGAATAGCACCAACCCCTTACACTCGTGGGTGTCGTACAAGGCGACTAATGTTTTCGAAGCAAAATATCTAAGAAGAGTCTTCGTAGGCTGTTATATTTAAACACTGCGATCTCCAACCCGCCTGCCAAGCGTGGAGATTATGGCAATAACCTCCCCTTTCGTGGGAGAGGCCCTAAGTCCTGCAGTGGACTGTTATGGGCTGTGATGATGATGATACCATCACGGGATGCAAATTAAGGCAATTTTTTTTAAATCAAAAAACAAAAATTGGCATGATTTTAAAAATATCCATGAGCGACTTTTTTTATATTTTTTCTGGTGACCCTAGTGACTTCCTCGATCACCCTATCCCAACTTATCGTAACCTTACGGGACACCCTGTATAGATACCCGTATATGTCACCACCATTAATCATCACATAACAGTCCACTGCAGGACTTAGGGTCTCCCACGAAACGGGAGGTTATTGCCATAATCTCCACGCTTGACAGGCGGGTTGGAGATCGCAGTGTTTAAATATAACAATAGAAAATGCTGCTGCCCATTTTCCAGACTACGGAGACTCTTGATCTTTTGCCTCGAATACATTAGTCGCCTTGTACGACACCCATGCGTGTAAGGGGTTTCTATTCTACTCTGCCGGACACCACACGGCCAATAGTATCCCGTGATGGTATATTAATATTGTATTAGATTAGACAGACCCATTGTTACTGTATTTTACCCAAGGACTCTGAGATGCGTCATCCCCATACACGCGCCAAGCAAGGCCTTTATACGCCATTTTAGACATCCGCTTAGCCACGATTTAGTTCCTATACACTCTTAAAAGGAAATCAAGCATTAATTTACTGTATCTTCTCGTATAGTTTGTTATTAAACGCCAGAAACTGAGCAGGCGCAGTCGTAAGACAGGATACGAAACCGGTATGCCGCAAGGCTCCGCTCTTGGGCCATTATTAGTGTTATACTTAGATAGCGTTGTATCGTCGGAGTCTTATTATCGGTGTTGCTACATTGTAAAAGAACATCCTTACAGCACATTATAACGCGCATAGGTCCCGGGTTCGATTCTCAGCCGGGCAGAAATTGAAAAGATGAATTTTCATTTCTGTTACGGGTCTGGGTGTAGTATGTATAATAAGTATGTATTAAAAAAAGTATAGAAGTAATAAGTGTGTATTTAAGAAAAAAGTACATAAGTAGTTCATCATCGGCCACCCATAACACAAGCTTTGCTTACTAAAGGGCTAGAGGGCGCTGTATTATTTATATATGTTTATAAAAACCTACATTTTTTACATAAAGGGTCGCTTTCTTTTTTGGTCTCGTGTTGCGTAAGCCCGAGGATACGTGGGAAATAGGTGCCTAAACCTTTCGGTATCAGGAAAGAGGTCCCGCGGAAGGCCCAAGACGCGATGCATTGACATCGCCGAGTCGGATGCGAGAGCCAATGGCTTACGATGCGAGGATGCCCAAGACCGGCCGAAATGAGTCTGAAAGTGGACCCTGGCAGAGGCCGGGACATGATGATGATAATGATGATTTTTTTTATAAGTTATAGGTAGGTGTATTTGACTGCAATCCTGATTGTACGTGTAGATAACGCAATACGTTGGAGCATAACTGCAGATTAGTAGGGGTATTCTCCCCCTCATCATCTTGGCGTTATGTCCCGATTGTTCCGGGCCCAGGGTCCGCCTTCCTGCTACTCCAGGTCCACCTCGCTCGGTCTTTGGCATCCTTGATGGTGAGCATGTCATTCTTGACTACGTCAAGCCATCAGTTCTCAGCCGACCTCTCCATCCCGTGCCCGGCGAGGGCGGCATGGCTAGACACTTGTTCTCCACGTAACTTGCCGGTCTGCGCAAGACGTGGCCATACCATCGAAGGCAGCTTATCTGCGTTGTCACGGACGCCATGGCTACCCCGAATATGGGCGAATTCTCCCCTTAAATCCTTGGGTTATATAGGCGCCAAAGCTCGACATGAATCGTCCTATTTTTGCTGACAATTGCCCACTCTCTCTAATAATGATATTATGTAGCATATAGGTACTTACTTATTTATAATGCAATAAACGTCATGCATAAAACTGTTATCTGCGACCTTAATACGTTTGTTCAGGGTCTAAGGTTATCTGTACCCATATGTTTATTTTATAAATTAATGAAGTCAGCTTGGTGTTAGCGACGTATTGGACGCCTACCACAGCTTCTTCAGCAGCCCTTTCGTGGGAGAGGCGCTAAGTTCTTCAGTGGACTGATATGGGCTGTGATGATGACCACAGCTTCGGATGGGTACAAACTCACACACGGACTGGGTACTCATACTCATTACGTAGACTATTGGTGTCCACGCGAAGGTTCGAAAGAACGTTTCTCGCTCGGACGATTTGGGTGTGGAATGAGCTCTCAGACACTGTGTTTCTTTTTGATTATTACGTGGGATCGTTCAAGAGGTATCTTTAGAGGCGGGCAACGCGTTGATAACGCCCCTGGTGTTGCTGATGTCCATAGGCGCTTGCCTGTTTGTCTGCCGCATAACACAAAAGAAACCTGCAACCTAAGCAGAGCCGGTACGTAGCGTAGCGTAAGGCTAGTAAAGCATTCCTACTCCCCGGGTGTTGCTGGTGTCCATCGGCAGCGGTGAGCCCGGGACCCGCCTTGACCCTGATCCACGATTTGACAGATCAGATAATTACATTAGAGCGAGTGCCGTCTGACCTCTATGGCTCTGTTGACAGGGTGTCTGACCAGATTAGATTATGGTTACACATTCAACCGCTTAAATGTGCAGGTTATCGTCACCGTAAGATGACCTTCAACTAGTACTGGAGTAGAATTAACCGAAAATATGGCTTGAGGTGGAACTAATTGGAACAGAAATGATAATTGCAGCAAATGGTAGGTAATACGTTTCTTATCAACATATTAAAAATATACAAGTGTAGGTTTCATGCTCTTGATGTGAGGGGGCATTGTTTAGTTTTTCTTAAATATCCCGAAAATAATGCGTCCTTGGCCGAGTGGTGTCCGGCAGAGTAGAATAGCACCAACCCCTTACACTTGTGGGTGTCGTACAAGGCGACTAATGCTTCCGAGGCAAAATGCCTAGAGTCTCCGTAGGCTGGAAAATGGGCAGCAGCGTTTTCCATTGTTATATTCACAACACTGCGATCTCCAACCCGCCTGCCTAGCGTGGAGATTATGGCTATAACCTCCTTATCGTGGGAGAGGCCCTAAGTCCTGCAGTAGACTGTTATGGGCTGTGATGATGTGATGATGATGAATGCGTCCTACGGGAATATGGTCCAGAACTAAATTATAGACTATAAAATTGTCCACAAATTTAGTTTCACACAGTTTTTCGAATTTCGAGTCGTCTCAAAGCAAAACACTTACCAAAACACACTTTTCTTAGGGAATTGTCATCATCATCCTATTATTTATCCTGGCTTTGCCAGGGTCCGCTTTCCAGCTCATTCCTCTCCACATTGCCCGGTCTTCGGCATCCTCACGTCATAAGCCGTTGGCTTTCGCACCCCACTCAGCGATGTCAATCCATCGCTTCTTGGGTCGCCCACGGGGCCTCTTTCCTGATACCGGCAGGTTCAGCCACGATTTCTCACGTATCCCTTACGCAACACGTTCTTAGGGAATTGTATGTGATATATCGACACACGCAGACAGCGAGTTCCATTCCTTAACTATATAGTAGCCGTACGAAATCAGACAGATCAATTCCCAACCGTACGTATCGTGTATTAGTAATTCATATTCATTAAACAGCGCAGGCGCAACGCCGTAATGGTAGGCGAAAGCATCGCTATTGTGTGAGCTGCGTGGGCGCAGGCGAAAGTGCATGAGCAAGTAATCGAATGTTATTACAACTATTGTACACCGCTGATTCGCTTCCGGTGTCGCTTCGAGGTGGCATCGAGTTTGGATACCGGCTGGATACAATTACATAAATATATACGAAAGAGCCGTGTGGCGTCCGGCAGAGTAGAATAGCATCAACCCCTTACACTCGTGGGTGTCGGACAAGGCGACTAATGTTTTCGAGGCAAAATATCTAGTCTCCGTAGGTTGGAAAATGGGCAGCATCGTTTTCCATTGTCATATTTATATCACAGCGATCTCAAAACCGGTCAAGCGTGGAGATTATGGCAAGGACCTCCCCTTTTGTGGAACAGGCCCTAAGTCCTGCAGTGGACTGTTATGGGCTGTGATGATGAATCCAGAAGTAGTGATGAATGCAAACGTTGATTAGCCAACCCGATCAAGCGTTGCCATCACGTGTGGGTTAAAAGCGAACGCAGTCGCGTGCAACAACATGTCACGTCACGCAATGATAAGGAACTTATTGGACGAGTGCTCATCAACTGCATGATGAGAATGTATGAAAAGATGAGTGTGGATGAGTTTGGATGAGTGGTGTGTGGTGCCGCCACCTCAAAGCACTAACACAATAGCACCAACCCATCTCTTCCCGTGGGTGTCGTAAGAGGCGACTAAGGGACAAATCCGAATATGGGCAGCAGCATCTGTCTGGGTAGATTTACATCAACTGCACTGCGATCTCCAACCCGCCTGCCAAGCGTGGAGATTATGGCAATGACCTCCCCTTTCGTGGGAGAGGCCCGAAGTCCTGCAGTGGATTGTTGTGGGCTGTGATGGTGGATGAGTTTGGACTATGACATGGGATTGTTCAAGAGGCATATTAGAGGTCGCTTTAGATTCGGGCAACGCATTACCGCCCTTGGTGTTGCTGTACTTTGGTTGAGTTACAAGATATGGAGATGTATATAAAGCTTTTCAGTTCTTAATAGTAATCGGTTTTCTGTTTGACGAGTGTCCAGGCGTGTCAACCCGGTCTCGTTTTGATTAATGAAACGCCTGACGCCTGATTAATGAAAATTGTTATTTTTCCTCAGGCGTTTGGGCGATTAAATTCTATTTAAGTAATGTTTTTTTTCGTACATAACCATTCTGACGTAGTCCGAGTCAGACAAAAACTTGTTAAAAGTAAACCAGTTTTGATAATTCTATCCTTTTGAAAGCCGCTGCTCAAGTCCAGGTGTGTACTCTTGTGGTCCTTTGATGATGAAGAAGCCACACCAATCGCGGTAGGACTTTTTAGTCCACGTCGATAAAAAGAGCCGTGTTAAGTTTTTTTTTTAATGTTATACTGCAGACAAACAGGCCAGCGGGCCACCTGATGGAAAGTGGTCACCGCCGCCTGTGGACATCAGCAACAACAAGTTTTACGTGTGGCTCTATGTGACATTTGTTGCTCTGTGCAACATCTGTGGCTCTGTGTCGTTGTGTGTCTGTCTGTGGTATCGTAGCTCCCCAACGGATGGAACAATTTAGATGCGGTTTCCTCTGTTTGATAGCCAGTTTAATCGAGATAGTTCTTAGCTTTGTTTCATTAAAATCGGTCCAGTAGTTCAGAAAATATTTGAGCACCTAGCTATATGTAAATCGCCGCTAAATAGATCTCCTTTCAGAGGGTTTAAGGTTGGCTGGATGAAATCCCATTGTGGGATAAGCCCGCCTTTGCTATGTAAAATTGTACAATTCTAACTTCTGTACTTATTAAGCAATAAAGAGTTTCCATACACATTTTTAAAGACATGAAACAGGGTTTCCTACCGCGTACCTTTGTTTACGAGTAGCCCGATATTTCGACGCAGTTGCATGCATCATGGTCACGAGACGACTTGATAGCTGCGAGAATACCTTTAAAATGCTTTATAATAACCGCTATAGTTTAATACCTTATGCGTAGTTTTACATAAATAAACTAAGTTTAAATAACGTGTTTGTATTATAATTAGCTAGCGGACTAGACCCATCTTCCCACAGATCTATACCGACCTTTCATGTAACTCACTTTATCCAGTGGGAAAAACCGTAGTGAGGAAAATCCGTAAAGGTATAGGTGTGGGTTTGGTCTGAAAACAGTTTTTTTTATGAGAACTAGCTAGGCATTTGACCGTCCTTTTTTATTTATTTTTATTGAAAATAGTTTGTAGATTTGATAATGGTCACACATTCAGTCGCCTGAATGTGCAGGTTCAACTAATGTGCACAACTCAGAAAAGAGTCATAAGTACATGGGCAGCGGCAGTGGGATTCGAAACCGGTACCTCTCACTTGCGAGTCATATACCTTTACCACTAGTCCACCGACGCTCTTTACCTAGGTAACTAATGATTGATCATAATCATCGTTCTCAATTGAGGCAATTCATTGCAAGCCGATTCGCCCTCGATTGACTATGACCTCGAGGATTGGAATCTAATTAATTTTATATACATATTCATTCAGCCGTGTGGTGCCCGGCAGAGTAGAATAGCACCAACCCCTTACACTCGTGGGTGTCGTACAAGGCGACTTATGTTTTCGGGGCAGAAGACCTAGAGTCTCCGTAGACTAGCAAATGGGCAGCAGCGTTTTCCACTGCAGGACTCAGGGCCTCTCCCACGAAGGGCAGGTTATTGCCATAATCTCCACGCTTGGCAGGCGGGTTGGAGATCGCAGTATTGTAAATATTAGCCTGAATCATCCCACTGCTGGGCAAAGGCCTCGCCCCCATTCTTCCACTCTTCACGATCAAGTGCCAATGTCTGCCAGTCACTTTCGAAGGCCCGCAGCTCATCTGTCCACCTTCTTTTTGGTCTGTCGCGACGTCGTTTCCGATAATTGGGTGTCCAAACTGTAACGGTTTTAGCCCATAACTCCTCCGATTGTAAATATAACAATGGAAAAAGCTGCTGCCCGTTTTCCTACCTACGGAGACTAGATCTTTTGCCTCGACAACATTAGTCGCCTTTTCCGACACCCACGAGTGTAAGGGGTTGGTGCTATTCTACTCTACCGAACACCACACGGCAACTTGCATGAATAGTACATATAGTTAATACACGATAAATCAATTAAATTGTTTCTAACAGATATTGTATAAAAATAAGATTCCATCCAGTTATTTGTCTTCACGTGTGTAGTATAAAAACATGATTAGCAATAATCCAAATAGAGAGAGAATGAGTGGCTCGATACATTGTCTTTTGCTTGGATTACACATCATACATACACACTCACGCATGTATCCCATACACATGGCCAAGGTAAACACAGATGGTCTTAGCGTGCTTACAGAGTGAGTGTATAACATTGGCATATAATAGTGCAAGAGCGTAGGTAGTGTTTCGAGATGGTGAAATTGATGAATGGACGATTCGAATCTTTTTTTGGTTGCTTAGGCATTCGGACTGTCCACCCACCCAGGACATCAGCAAGCTAACCTGCGGGTTAGACATGCCTTTTGAAGATGTTGCCTAGGTTTTATCAGGTGGTAGGTCTCTGTCAAGCTTAAGGAGTCCGCCTGGGGTCCGTCCGTTCTAATCGAAACACCAAGCAGCTATGCTAATTATTTGCCGATTATCATTATAATGTAGTAGAGCTCGTCTAGTCTAAGATGACGCGCCCCACTACTTAGTTAGTTGATTTCGTTGTGTGAGTGCAAATATTAATAACGACACTTCATCTGTGTGGCAGCGTCGACTGCTCCAATCGAACGACGCGAGCTCTTACGTTGGTGTCTCACCGGCAACTGAATGACCAATTACAACGGCATTTGTGTATGTATTGCGTCCATATTTTAAACTTGCTTGTGTGCGTTAATGCGATAGTGGGGCGCGGCATTTTAGATTAGACGAGCTCTACATGATTTGTTGTTAAAATCTCCCCTGTTACTTCACATCCTTTTCAACGAGTTTTAGTTGGTATATTTCGATTTATTTTAGCATATTTATTTGCCTGTGATCTGTATGAATAAGAAATTTAAAGAAATCCTTGTCTAACAAATTAGTTATAGCGCATTTGTTCGCTTTCCATCTCATTAACATTTATTAACATAGATAAGATTCTGTTATGTGTCTAGCAGAGTAAACTATTCTACCAAACCATGGCTGGAGGGGCCTACAGTAGATGCCCCGTGGTAGATCTAAAAAATAGTACCTATTCGTTAAAATTTGAGGAGCGTCGGTAGCCGAGTGGTTAAGGTATTCGACTCGTAAGCGAGAGGTACCGGGTTCGAACACCTACGGCAATGTACCAATGACTCTTTTCTGAGGAAATATATAAGTTGAATACTAACCGATGTTCCTACGGCGGAGGAAAACATTGCGATGAAACATCTGGTGATGATTCAGGCGACTGAATTTGTAACAATGATCCTATCTAGTTAGGTTCCCCTGTTAACGGGAAGGACAGACGGTAGTCGCTCCACTGTAATAACCTGATCTATAAAATCCTGGATCTGGGGCATTGCGGACCCCGGGCCTGCGCGAGTGCACAACCGGGATATTAACGCAAAGATGATGATGATAATGAGTCAAACTGTATTTTCTCTGTTTTTGCGTAATAAACGATTTATTTAAACTGTGCTGTTCCAAACGAACTTTCTCCTACGCACACTAATTTTGGTGAATGAACTACCTGGAGAGGGGCTTCCCTGGAGAGTACAACATGGAGTCCTTCAAGAAAGGGGTTAAAAGGTTTTTACGGGGTCGGCAACGCGTGGGTGATGCCCCTGGTATTGCAAACGTCCATAGGCTGCGGTGACTGCTTACCATCAGGCAGGCCGTAAGCTGGTTTGCCACCTAAGTGGTATAAAAAAAATTGGTTGGTTGTATTTGCCTATTTAATTTTGCTGCCAGGGCAACGTGTTCAGTGTTTTAGAGGTTGGCAAGGCATATATAAAACAATATATAGAAACGTTGATTCCAAGTACCTCCAACGCCATAACAATATTAAGACATTAAAATAACATAATTACCTAGATAAATCTTTATTCAGACCATTTAAAAACCATTCCAAATTTTAGCACAAACATTGGTATCCCTTGTGTTGCTAAGGCCCATCGGCGACAGTGACCACTTCCCAGCAGGTGGCCCGCTTGCCTGTTTGCCGTAATTATGACATAAAAAAGAACGCATACAAAGTCGCGTAAAACCAACCAGGCCACAAAAACGCGCCACACTGATCCACTGAGATTAAGATCTGTACTTCAGACCGTTGAATAATAAACGGTGCTACTACGGGTGCTGTTCTCGGTCGGTACTCGACTCTACTTTGACAGTTATATCGACGCTTAGTTTCGAGGGGCGAGCTTGTTACGGTGGTACACCGCTGCAAGCCGCTTTCGTTCGACCTTTTATGATGCCCCTGGTATTGCAAACGTCCATAGGCTGCGGGTGACTGCTTACCATCAGGCAGGCCGTAAGCTTGTTTGACAACTTGGTGGTATAAATAAAACCTTTATAATGCGTACGGCTAAGGTACACAGGAACACGGTGCCAGCGAGTGTGTTCCCTGATCAATATAATCCGGACGCCTTTAAAGCTAGAGTGAATAGGCTGTTCCAAAAGATGCTCCGTCATCGGCCACATCGTCACTTACCAACAGGTGAGATGGCGGTCGAATGCCTGTCTTGTCTAATATATATAAAAAAGTATTGAAAGTGCAGAATGGTCACCCATCCAGTTCCCGGGCTCTGTGTGCGTTGCTTAATTTTAGTTATCGGTCACGTGAGCACGTTGCCACTAGACCAGGGCCGCATAATATAATACTACATGTATATAACGTCATGCCTTTTTCCCATAGGGGTAGGCAGAGACCACATTGTTCCACTAGCTGCGATCCTGACAGATCTCTCTCGCTTCCACTCCACATTCTTCATTCACTCTATATTGAACATATTCTATGTTCTATCGTTTAGTTTCTCTTGACCTAACCTTTTATTAAAATGTCTCCGATTTGATCGTAATATGTACGTTAGGGTGTCCCGTCCATGTATGAGAAAAAAAAAATTTTAAGCTACACAATCGCAGGAGGTATCAAAATTTGCGTAATTTAACACAGATTATGAAAAATGTAAAAATATTTTAAATAAATGTAATCTTGAGGGTTCTACCGATCTTTGAAAATTTGGGAATTTTGAATTTTTACAGAATTTTTTTACTTGCTTAAAATAATACAAATTCAAGTTTATTTTATACTAAAATATAAAAATTAAACAAATAAAGCATAAAAAACAAAATAATCAAAATAGAGCATAATAATCAATATAATATTTTTATTTTATTTTGCTTGTTATTGAGTCAAAAATTATGGATTTCTGTTCGTGATTGCAAATTCCAACGAAGCCATCTCAAGCATTAGCGTCAGTAACACAGTGACACTATGTGAGACCTCTGTTACCACAGATTGTATATAACAAGGATAGTCAACAATTTCCAAGCTTTTATCTTTTGCCATGATTTGAAATATGCTGAAGAATCGGCGGTGCAGTGAATAACCGGCGTTGCGGATTTTCCTGTCCCACAATAATTCAGTAGAGTCTTAAATATTCTGATTTAAGTGCTACTGTCGGCTTTTCTAAGTTTTACTATTATTAAGTTAAATCTTTGGTAGAAACCAAGCGGATATCAGGGAAAACAGCTTCAGCAGATCGCGTCGATAAACATTATGTGTCACAGAGCTAACCTACTTTTTTAGTTGGCTTTGCTTTATGTTTTTCTATTCGCTGTTGAAGTCTATGGTGCCAAAGGTCGTTTATGTCGGGGATGCCTTTGGTATCGAACATATTTCAGAGGAAGATTCACGCGCTATTCACAATTTGCAGAAACAGAATCGGCCTCTTAGGAGGCTTCATTTTGCCTATCATATATCATTAATCAATACCACTCATTACCATTTTCCTGTCATTTATTTGATCTAACAATAAACTTCTCTCTTTGATGAGAATACTTAGATTTCAAGCTTAAATACAAACAAGATTCAAATGAAGTACATTTAAGAAGCAAATCTAAAAGCTTTCGAGGCAAAAGATTTGCGCCTCCGTAGACTGGAAAATGGGCCGCAGCATTTTCCATTGTTATATTATAACACTGCGATCTCCAACCCGCCTGCCAAGCGTGGAGATTATGGCAATAACCTCCCTTTTTGTGGGAGAGGCCCTAAGTACTGCAGTGGACTGTTATGGGCTGTGATGATGAATTTATTTATTATTATTATTATTATTATTAATATAGCGGAAGTGCCTCACGACGGCGACGTCCCGAACTTATTATTCAAATAAAGTCACAAAATCTACTTTTAAACTGTATTACAACTGTACTACTTTGATGGCATAAAATTACTTTGGATACGAAAAAACACTAGCGAGTAAAGTCCACAAGCCACAAAGTCCTCGAAACAAGTTGAAACGTACCACGTTACCTGCAACTTTGAATTTGCAAGTCCCAATCTGCAAATTCGAATTCGCTGATAACATATTGCTGCATAAAAATCTAAATATCGTGTTTGTATTACACCGTAATACAAACACGATATTTAAATATTTTTCATATTTATATTTAAAATAGGATAGCGAAATATTGCCTTTAATTTGTAATTATTTCAAAACTTTGACGATCTATAGAACCCTAAAGGTATAGTTTTATTTGGTTTTTTAAGTTACTTGAGTAATCTACGGTTAATTACGCAACTTTTGACAGGTCTTGAGTAAAGATAAAAAAAAACAGACATAATATAAATCTGAAATCTAGAGTAGCGAAATATCATAATTTTTCAGAACTTCAAAGATCGGTAGAACCCTGAAGATCAAATTTTATTTTATTATTTTTTTATTTTGGTAATCTGCTATCAATTACGCAAATTTTAAGAGGTCTTGCGTTAAGCAAATCGAAGAAAAAAATTCTCGGGACACCCTAATGTACGTCTCGGTCGTCCCCTAAAGGTGAAACCACATTCTTCCGAGCCGAACGGACCGAACGAAACGAATTTTATAATTCTTTGTATGAATTTCTATGAAACCTCGCACACCTGTCCGCGTCGAATCTGGAAGAACCCCAGAAATTCTAGACCAATTCGGATGACGTCATTAAATTAGATTCGGTGCGGGCGATGCGATCGACTCAACCGACGCGCTTACATTTTGACACTGACAGTTGCGCCAATAGTACTGCTTCGTCTTTCATTTTCTTTCATATGTAATTAAAGTGCGACAGGTGTAGAGGAAATGGGAATAATTCTTTCGGTACGGTCGATTCTTTCGGTGCGGTCAAATCTTTCGGTGCATATAGGTGCGCGAGGCCTCGTTGACTTCGATTCATTCGACGCGTTCGGCTCGGATAACTGGGCGTTCACTTTCATAATATAATAGTCACTTCGCTTAAATGCCAGTTTTGGCCATCGAGAACACATAGTACCACCGCACGGGAGAAACAATAGACGGAATTACATTACAACATACGCGCCATTGTTGGATTCTTCGGCACTTAGTTGGCTATAAGTTCGCCATCTGTTATGAGTTACGAGATGTGAGTAAGGCAGGTTAAACGCCGTCCATTTGTGCGGGGTACAAGGCGTCCATTTACGGGGGGTACAAGTCGTCCATTTGCGGGAGGTACAAGGCGTCCCGTCGTGTCGTTTAGGAAACTAGCGGAGTGGAAATAATGGACATACAGCCTGTGTCCTACAGGTGGGGTAGGCAGAGACTATGGACCGCCACTTTGCTCTGACCTGACATAGTGTACTTTTTTTGAAAGTTGAACTAGCCATGCATTCCGCCATCTCACCTGGCAAGTGACGATGCGGCCGATAACACCGAAACACAAAAAAAAAAATGTCTGTACACCGGTCGCCACCTATCTACGGGCATGTTTTTCGACCCGCTGAATACGAATTTTAAGTCAGTTTAGGCCGTCCAGCCTTCAATTTAGTGAATTCAAGTAAATTGCAAAAAACCCCAAAAAATAGCGAAAATACGATGTGTTGGCAAGAAAAAAAATTTTGACATCTAAGGCAAGCATAATTTTTATGTATTTTGATCTGTTAAATACTAATTTCGATCGTACTTTAATCATAAACTTATTTAATTCGAAAAAAATTATAAAATATCCTTAAAAATTGCAAAAATCGTAAAAAATTAGAATTATCTTGGTACAAAAAATTTTCAAAATTGAATGCTGGACGGCCTAAACTGACTTAAAATTCGTATTCAGCGGGTCGTAAAACATGCCCGTAGATAGGTGGCGCCCGGTGTACAGACAATTTTTTTTTTTTGTGCCGGTGTAATGGAGTATGCCTATCTATTAATATGCCTCTATAGCCTATTCACTCTAACCTTGATGCCGTCTAGATTGTAATGATCAGGGAACACTCGCAGGCAACGCGTTGCTTTCCTTAACCGTACGCATTATAAAGGTTGAACCAAAGCGGGTACAAGTTCCCTTCGTGTCGATTAGTACAACGGGTACGGTTTTTTCTATGTTATCCGGCAGATAAACAGGCATGCGGACCTGATGGAAAGTGGTCACCGCCGCCTATGGACATCAGCAACACCAGGGGAGTCACCAATGCGTTGCCCGCCTCTGAAGAGGTGAAGTGAAGCTTTATTGGCAAATATGCTATTATTACACAGTATAAAACACTAGATCCCGCCGTCTGTTTCTATGTATGCTTATTATATTAGTCTGAATCATCCCATTGCCGAGCAAAGGCCTCCCGCCGATTCTTCCACTCTTCATGATCAAGTGCCATTGTCTGCCAGTCACTTTCGAAGGCCCGCAGCTCATCTGTCCAGCTTTTTTTTGAGTCTGTTGCGACGTTGTTTCCGAGATACTATATATGCTTAGATCTTTTAAACTACGCAACGGATTTTAATGCGGTTTTCAACAATAGATAGAGAGATTCGAGAGAAAGGTTTATAAGCAAGAAAATATGGGTATTTAGATTAAAACACTTTTATACAATAAAACTTACTTTTTTCTTTTTGTCAGAAGATGATGTCCGAAACCGGTCGCAATTAATTTAAAATTTACAAATATAATATATTTAGCGGAACTAGTGTATAAAAGTGTTTTTATCTATAATATAATGGAATTCCATCATGAATGCACAACACAAAGTATGAACTACTTAAAAAGGGGTAGGTAAGGGTAAAGTAGGTGTATGGTTAGTGTAGAGTAGATATAGAGTGCCGTGTGGTGTCCGGCAGAATAGAATAGCACCAACCCCTTACACTCATGGGTGTCGTACAAGGCGACTAATGTTTTCGAGGCAAAAGATCAAGAGTCTCCGTAGTCTGGAAAATGGGCAGCAGCATTTTCCATTGTTATATTCAAACACTGCGATCTCCATCCCGCCTGCCAAGCGTGGAGATTATGGCAATAACCTCCCCTTTCGTGGGAGAGGCCCGAAGTCCTGCAGTGGACTGTTACGGGTTGTGATGATGAGATATAGAGTAGGTGTAGGACGCCACGCGAACAAAGTCGCGCCGGGTGCACTACTAATAATAATATTTTGTTTTACCTATGTAATTGATGCAATAAAGAGATAACACATACAATTGCTTAAAGCATGTCGATCCCCATATGCGAAACCGGTCCGACACCTATCCGTACGTCGCAAGGTGATTCGCGATAACCGGAATTGAACTGCAACTATCTCGGAGCGAGGCGGAAACGGTAACCCAGTTGTTGCGTCACCGTCGCCGTGGTTACGACCGATTGTGTTGGTGTTACGGTTTTTTTTATGGACGGCAGACAAACAGGCTAGCGGGAACCTGATGGAAAGTGGTCACCGCCGTCTATGCACATACACAGTGTATTTTTAAATAAACACTAATATATCATTTCGCTGACATGTATGCCGCATGCCAAACGAATTGTGGGCAAAAATATCCACCGACTGGACCCCACAAAACGTAACAAGGACGCGCGGAAGGCCTAGACGCAGATGGCGAGACGAGTTGGAGGCCTTTTCTAAGGATTGGCCGAAGAAAGCATCCGACCGTGAGTCGTGGAAGATTGAAAGGGAGGCCTTTGCCCTGCAGTGGGACAGAAATTGATAATAAAAAAATAAAAAAAATGTTGCTGAACGGGCCTGCTCTCAGTTTCTGTATAAACAGGTCCCTATTGATAGTTCGCTACCCAAAGGACGCCTGGAAGAAATCGCTTTAAACGATAAGGCCGCCTGTTGTTTTCTCTGTTGCTACAGATATGTACCGACTATATCCTGTATTTATACAGTGTTCATTCATTCATTCAATGCGTTGCCCGCCTCTGAAGAGACCTCTAATATACCTCATGAATGATCCCATGTCATAGTCCAAAGGAAACACTGTGGATGGGAGCTCATCCACATCCGAATCATACGAGAATTACTGTAACAGATCAACCAACTTGTCTACGAAGCTAGATCACTGTACAAGTACAGTGGCCAGTGGCGAGTGCCCAGACAGTAGTTGTTTATAATACAGCGAGTCCAGTGCCATTACTCTGTCGATATGGACGAGTCCAGGCCAAACCAGGCCGTGTGGTGTCCGGCAGAGTAGAATAGCACCAACCCCTTAGACTTGTGGGTGTCGTACAAGGCGACTAATATTTCCGAGGCGAAAGATCTATAGTCTCCGTAGGCTGGAAAATGGGCAGCAGCGTTTTCCATTGTTACATTTACAACACTGCGATCTCCAACCCGCCTGCCAAGCGTGGAGATAATGGCATAACCTTTCCTTTCGTGGGAGAGGCCCTAAGTCCTGCAGTGGACTGTTATGGGCTGTGATGATGGACGAGTCACGTCAACTAATACGTGTAAGTCACGATGCAGCGGACATTGTATTAGTTATATCTGTATTTTAACCTATATTAATAAAGTCTAACCTAACAACTGAACCCTCCTAACATTTGAGTCGGCCATAGTATAAATATATGGGCTCTTGTTGGCCACACTGTCGGAACAAGAGCACATCCTAAAGCCCAGTCTCTAAAGGTCTGCCAGAACACATATGCTAAAGTCTGGTTTCCTTCCCACTTTCCTACCCCTCCTTTTTTACGATTAAAGAGGTATTGAATGTCCTAATCAATAAATAAATTTTGAGTTTCAGTTTAACTTCGATGCCGGATAACCGCCGACCAAGTTTACTTAAATGCAAATATTTTCTAAACTAGACAACCGATTTCAATGAAACAAAGCTAAGAACAATATCGATTAAATTGGCTTTCGAATAGAGAAAACCGCATCCAAATCCGTCCATCCGTTCGGGAGGTATGATGCCACAAACCCGCCAAACACACCGCCACAGAGCCGGTCTTTTTTCGTCTGGTTTTAATAAATTGAACATTATAGTTTGTTTATGAACCAATTGTAATGTCAAATGTGAATCATGCTGTTGCATTATTTAAATAGCATGGATGTAACGCTTATCATTTACGGCAAAAACATTTGTGCTGTAACTTCGCTTGTTAACTGTAACCTCGTTTCGAATAAAATTAACGAATGTAGTGTACATTCGTTTAATTATTGACGTTGATAACCATAAGCGTCGGTGGCCGAGTGGTAAGCTATCCGATTCGTAAGCGAGAGGTACCGGGTCCGAATCCCACTGCGGTCATGTACCAACTACTCTTTTCTGTGTTATTTGAATTAGTTGAATACCCGGTACCTCTCGCTTACGAGTCGGTGCTCGATGATAGATAAATTCGGGCTTGTACTCCCAGCTACACTCTGACCGACTGACTAAGCTAGCGGGCTATTTTCGCCATACCTCTGTGCACAGTAGCTGTGTAAGGCGATACGTCGCGGCCGCTAACCGCAGATCGGCGGTAGCTAGTGCGTTGGCCTGTGCGCGTGCGCATGTACTGTTTATACGGTCACCCATCCGGTGTCGGTGCGTGTTGCTTAATTTTTGTTATCGGTCTCGCAAGCAGCTACGAGACTGAAGCTTTTAATTTTAATTAAATTATTATTGTTTCGTGTGTTTCCTTCCTATTTTACTTTTTGACAATTAAAAAGAGATATTGAATTACTCAATAAAGAAATTTTGATTTGATTTTGTCTGATAGAATGAGGAATTGTGTTTAAGAGCTCGTTTTAGCTGAAGGAGGAAGGTGACTAGGATTAAAAGAGGTATGCTGATATGATTTGGGCACGTTTTTTTTTTTTAATTACTTTACTAGCCAGGCATTTGACCGCCACCTCACTTGGTGGTAAGTGACGATGCGGTCTATGATGGAGCATGCCTGTCTAGGAACAGCCTATTCACTCTAGCCTTGAAGGCATCCAGATTATATTGATCAGGGAACACACTCGCAGGCAACGCATTCCACTCCTTAGCCGTACGCATTATTTGAGTGATAGGAGGACGGAAGTTGGACGAGGTAGCGCTCCGCCGACCAGCTACCATGCTCACCATTGCAGCACGGGAAGGTGCCTGACGCGGAGACCGCGGGGACGCCCGAACCCCCCCAGATTGGCTACCTGGCCCTCCCATCCGTGGGAGAGGATGAACGAAAGACGGCTTACGAAAGGTATAGATCCGGAATGGTAAATCTATCGTGCGAATATGAATGGAGTGGGGACTAGGATTGAATAAGGTTTGCTGCTGATATATGGTTTAGTTTAGACATTGGTGGAGAGGATGGATGAAAGACTGCTTACGGAAGGTATCTTTCGTGCGAATGGTAATGGAAGGGTAGGCGTACCCCTGTGGGATACAGGTGTGAGTGTCAATTTATTGTAGAATAGGGTTTACCGTATTATTTAAACCCTGAAACAACTATCTCTGTAAATAAGTACCTCACATTCAAAACTCCCATCATACTTATATAGAGCTTGTCTAAGCTGAAATGACGCACCCCATTACTTAGTTAGTTGATTTCGATGTGTGAGTGCAAATATTGATAACGACACTTCATCTGTGTGGGAGCGAATCGAACGACGCGTGCTCCTACGTTTGAGTCTCACCGGCAACTGAATGACCAATTACAACGGCATTTGTATATATATGTATTGCGTCCATATTTTAAATTTGCTTATGTGCGTTAATGCGATAGTGGGGCGCGTCATTTCTGCTTAGACGAGCCTTAACTTAGTTGCGCGAACTGCGACATCATATCCTCTTCAGTTTGGGAGACGAGGCAACTTGTGACCTGGTTGCTACTTACTTTACAATAAAGACAATATACACACCCACACCCGCACGCACCACGCACGCACGAACTCACGCACGCAGGCACGCACGCACGCAAGCACAGTAATGTTTTGTGGAGGCTATAATACCCTTTTATCTATTTGTAAGACTGTTTGATTCGATTATGTATTACTTAATTCGATTTTTTTAATAAAACTTATTCGTATTTGTATGTATTGTGTAGGTATGTACTAGCTCTTCATAATTCACGAATTTTCCTCCATATATTGGTATGTTACTTTCAATTCGAATACAAACAAACTGTACGTATATAAATAGGAAAGGAGAAAGCTAATTGAATATAGCGCTTTACGTCGTGTGTATGAGTTGCATAAATAAAAAAAAAATAAAAAAAAATCGTGGACAAATTCACACAACGCCATCTAGCCCCAAAGTAAACAAAGCTGGTGTTATGGGTGCTAGATAACTGATAAACTACTTATATACTTTCAAATACATATTTATGAATTTATTATACATAGAACACCCAGACCCGTAACAGAAATTAAAATTCACCATTTCAATTTCTGCCCGGCCGGGATTCGAACCCGGGACCTCTGGCAGACATGTTTACCAGCTGAACCACTCAGGTCGTCATAAACAAACAGTATGTATATAAATAGGAAAGGAGAAAGCTAGTTGAATGTTGCGCTTTACATTGTGTGTATGAGTTGTATGACTGTTATGCGTTGGTGTAACATGTTTCTGCTTCATTACATGACTGCTACGCCTACTAGGTGGGTAGGTACAGTCCGCTGCAGAATGAATGGACCACCCTAGCATACATTCTATGAATGGTAAGGGGTCAGTTCTTTCTGCAGCTGACTGTACTCAGCATTACAGATGGCCTTCGCTCTACTGTAATTATCTGAGCTGCCCAATCCTTCACGGTAAAGGCGGATCGCGGGCCCTTGCGTGCTCTATTGATGCCAAGATAAACAGAAATGCTAATGGACCCTGGATCCGCCTTAACCATGATTCAGGATTTGACAGATCATATAATAACAGTCCAGCGACTGCCATCTGCCCTCCGTGACCCTGCTACCAGGGGAACCTGTCCAGAATCATGGTTATATATTCAGGCGCCTAAGTGTGCAAGTTTCATCTTTTTTTTTATTACGTACGTTAGGCAAACAGGAAAGCGGGCCACCTGATGGGAAGTGGTCACCACTGCCTATAGACATTAGCAACACCAAGAGTATCGCCAAAGCGTTGCCCACCTCTATAACACTTTGATCTGCCAGCAAAAAGGCAAATGCCCGTCCACTGCCTACACTGCCTGACACTCATCACGACGTTTTCCCTCACCGTCAGAGCATCGGTTGGCATTAAACTAATGTACAAGAGTCATTAGTACATGGCAGCAGTGGGATTCGAACCCGGTACCTCTCGCTTACGAGTCGGATACCTTAACGAGTCGGCTACCAACGCTCCTTAGAGTCATTAAAAGAGAAATTAATCCACACCAAAATTACAGCAAACTACGAGTATATCTACCTATATCCAGTCTGCCGATGTTAGTTGGAAAGTGAAACCTGTGCGTGCAACGCTGTTGCTACCACTTTTACTGATGCCTTATTGGTCATCGCATCCTGTATTGGAGTAACCATTAGAGTCTTATACGTACACACGGCACATCAAGTTATTTTACTAGTTATGTACGTACTAGCCGCTTACAGCGGTTTTCCACGGATAAGCCGCAAGAGTGCCGCCTTTGATGGTATGGTCACGTCTCGCGCAGACCGACAAATTACGTAGTGAACAAATATCTGGCCATGTCACCCCCTCCAGGCACGGAAAGGAGAGTAAGGCCCAAGAAGCCATGCCAAAATAAAAGTCAAACTCTTTATTAAAGTAGGTACAAAAACTTAATGTAAAATAATGAATAAATAATCCATTTATATCTCCAAATCAGTGGCGAAAATCCATTGACCGATATCTAAACGGAGAAGATTATGTAGGACTCGCCTGTCATTCGAAATGCCAGTCCTACCAGCTAAAAACCACCACGTTGCTCCTCATATTCTCTTTGTCAACGAGATCACGGGACCGGTTATCACACTTCGCAAGCTCGTTGATGAGTATAGACAAAGACATAGACGTGTCTTTATTTGGTTCAATAAGTACATAATAAGGAAGCAGGCCGTGTGGTGACCGGTAGAGTAGAATAGCACCAACCCCTTACACTCGTGGGTGTCGTACAAGGCGACTAACGTTTAGAGGCAAAATATCTAGTCTCCATAAACTGGAAAATGGGCAGCAGCGTTTTTCATTGTTATGTTTGCAACACTGCGATCTCCAACCCGCCTGCCAAGCGTGGAGATTATGGCAATAACCTCCCCTTTTGCGGGAGAGGCCCAAAGTCCTGTAGTGGACTGTTATGGGCTGTGATGATGAAGGAAGCAGGGCGATGCGTCCTCGGACCAAATTGCACCGCCCCGCCTCTGGCGCCCGCGACGCGTTTAATGGTTAAGAGTTGTCATTTATGTTTTTTATATATATATTTTAAATTTTCATTACACACATATTTATAATTAAAATTATTTTGGTATAAGTAGGTATATTATAGGTATATATTTTAGTTTGAGCTTAGGGCACAAGGATCCGGACCTCACTCCGCGGGACTCGCGGAAGACCAGCGCCGCGGCTCAGGCCGTGGCATACGCTGAGCGAGGTCCTATTGTCGTCAGGGGTACCACTACAGCAGTTCCGATGCTATCTGTATTGTGTATTGTTTACTGTCTGTAATTATATGTGTATTGTGAACTTGTGATGTGGTGTCCTGAGACAATAAATGTATTTTCATTTTTCATTTTTTTCGTTTCACCAGCCTCAGTTTAATCTATGAATGGCAGCAGCCAAACACAGCGCTGGTTTTCAGACTGATGCGCGCACTACGCGAGCGACGTGCTATAGAAAGAAAGAAAATATTTATTACAAAGGACGCCACGACATAATAATTTACATTTAACACAAAAAAAAAGTACATAAAACACGGAGACAATTATAGGGTTCCCAGTGGCATTTTTTGTAGGCATCCAGCGTAAATGGCATAATGTTATGGCCGCTTGCCGCGAACCACAACGCTGGTTTTCAGTGGGTATATTACGATATCCCACCGACACTGCACCGTCAAGCAAGCAATACCCACTAAGGCAAACACCTCTCATTTCCTCTACATCCGGCCTAAGCATTTTTTCCAACCCTGCTCATGAGCCATTCGTTGGATCCTACCTATCAAACCTGTCAGTCTCATTACTTATGTCACCTTGTAACTTGTGTCCAACAAAACAGGTTCCCTCAACATCTCATATCGACTTAATTAAACCAAAATCATGTTAAGTAATTCGTTGTGTAACCGAATTAATATAATGAGTGTCAATATTTCATAGTTATTTCGGAGGCGAGCTAACATCGAGAGTCACGTAATGTTTTGCCTGAAGGCTTGGTTACGTCTATCGGTAGCCTAGGGATTCTTGTGAACTGTGTGACCTGTTCCGGTCATTTCTATATCTATATCAAATAAATATTCTATTCTATTCTATTGTATTCTATACAGAGTATAAAACAAAGTCGCTCCCCGTCGTCTGTATCTATGTGGGGAATGGGATTGTGATAAAAGGCAGTTGTAACACAATGACATAAGTATTGTCTTGTCGTAGTTCGTCTTCTTTTTACCACTTTGTATCTAGACATATCGAAGGCAACCTCACGGTACAGCCAAGTCCTCCACATATATGTACGCATAGATCTTTTAAACTACGGGGGTAGGGCGCCACATTATTTATAATTACATGAACCCCGCGAGACTTCGTTCGCTTTTTTCTTGCGTATTAACCTTCCTCTCGAATCACTCTATTGTTGAAACCGCATTGACCGCATTAAAAACGGTAGCGTAGTTTAAAAGATCTAAGCATACATATTTACATGCATTTTTTAAAATGAGACTAGCCAGGCATTTGACCGCAATCACACCTGTTGGTAAGTGACGATGCGGCCGAAGATGGAGCATGCCTGTCTAGGATCAGCCTATTCACCACCCACATTACAATTCCTATTATTATAACTGCTAAGCCCTACGTTCAGTTCCGAAGGAAATATAATATGAAAGTGAAGCCAAGGGGAACATTAGGGAACCTTTTAACTCCTCCCTCCCCTCGGTGACCACTCGTAATATATGCCAAGAACCCTTAAAGTTTTTACGTAGCATTGACAATTATGATTTTTAATTATTTCGCAGGCAGAAAGTGTATTTGCAATTTCTTGCGGCGAAATCGACTACGTAACAAAAATTTAAGCCACCCCTCCGCTCCTGTGACTGAGTGTAGTATTTTAAAGATCTCCCTCCCCCCCTCCCCCTAAAAGGGTCACGTAGTATGGGTACGTTCCCTTATATACAGGGGTAGGATCGAAAGGACGTTTCTCGCACGTACGATTCGGATATGGAATGAACTCCCAGCCACAGCCCAGCCTTGTTTCCTTTGGACTATGAAATGAGATCGTTGAAGAGGTATGCTAGAGGTCTCTTCAGAGGCGGACAACGCTTTGGTAACTCCCCTGGTGTTGCTGATGTTCATAGGCGGTGGTGACTACTTTCTATCAGGTGTTTCGCTTGCCTGTTTCTATGCCGTATAACATAAAAAACGGGTCAACATCTTTCGAAGATTTTCCCGCAAAAAAGGTATTTTCTGGGTGAGCTGCCATCGTTGACGTCATGCCTGACGCCAACCAAGCGTGGCGATTATGGCAAACCCCTCCAATTTTGAAGGTGACTCATGTAGGTACTTAGTCATATTCAGTGGATTCATATCGAAATGATTATAATGCAACTAAGCCGTACACGCGGTTATCACCCGCGCGCAGTCCGGATTTCTGTAAACATTCAAATATGCCGCAGTACCCAAGTATCAAAAGTACCTGAAATTAAGAGGATTCAGAGAGGTACCGGGTTCGAATCCCACAGCGGCTATGTACCAATAACTCTTTTCTGAGTTACGTACATTAGTTGAATACTAACCGATGCTCTTACGGTGAGGGAAAACATAGTGAAACCTGCTCATTCAGGTGGCTGATATGTAACCATGATCCAATGATCCATGGCAGTCGCTCCGCTGCAATTCCCTGATCTGGATCATGGTCAAGACGACCTGAGTGGTTCAGTTAGTTAACATGCCGGTTGCCTCGCTGAAGTGTCGGTCCCGGGGGAGTTCGTTTCCCGGTAGAGTAGAAATTGAAATGATGAATTTTAATTTCTGTTACGGGTCTGGGTGTAGTATGTATAATAAGTATGTAGAGCTCATCTAATCTAAAATGACGCGCCCCACTATCGCATTAACGCACACAAGCAAGTTTAAAATATGGACGCAATACATATATACAAATGCCGTTGTAATTGGTCATTCAGTTGCCGGTGAGATTCAAACGTAGGAGCACGCGTCGTTCATTGGCTCCCACACAGATGAAGTGTCGTTATCAATATTTGCACTCACACATCGAAATCAACTAACTAAGTAGTGGGGCGCGTCATTTTAGACTAGACAAGCTCTACTTAATAAAATAAACTATACAAGTAGTTTATCAGTTATCTCAGACCCATAACACAAGCTTTGCTTACTTTGGGGCTAGATGGCGCTGTGTGAATTTGTCCAAGCATATACTACTCCCGGCCCTAGTGGGCGAGAGCACAACCTGATTTTTTTTATCTCTTCCTTCTCTAAGATGACTAATCTCGGACACGCATCACCATCAATCAGAGTTCTCACGCGAAGTCCGGATAAGTGTTACCTCTGGGTTACTCGTAGGTGGCAACCGTTACTGTCACGGTTAACTTAATTTACTCGGCGGTCATTCACCGGGTTTTTGTCGGGTTTTGTCGGAAGGGTCTTTTGGAGTGCTGTGTCTTTTGTTTTTCGGGAGTATCGTTTGGTTATTCCGTGCGGTCGAATTCATTTGGTTAAACTTGTCCTTTTTTAAAGTAAAGTAAAGTAAAGTAAAGTAAAACACATTTATTACACTCAAACACACAGCACAAAACTCTTAAAATTAAATTTTAAAAATATAATCAAACAGAGACATAAACAAAACCAGAATAAGAAAAAAGATACTTATCACGTTACTTGTGCCATGTGGAGAGTGCAATGCAAGGCTTTTTAACCCCAGACAAAAAATAGGGGCTTTGTGTCTGTCGCTTTGTGTGTCTGTCTGTGGTATCGTAGCTCCCGAACGGATGGATCGATTTGGATGCGGTTTTCTCTATTTGAAAGCCAGTTTTATCGAGATGGTTCCTAGCTTTGTTTCATTAGAATAGCTTTTGTAGTTTAGAAAAAAAATGGGCTTAAGTAAACTTGGTCAGTGGTCATCCGACTTTTACCTGTAGGTTAGATTATTCAAAATTCAAAATTTATTTTTTGATTAGGACATTAAATATCTCTTTCAATCGTCAAAAAGGAGGGGGTAGGAAAGTAGGAAGGAAGCACACAGTGTCACGCTGGCCGCCCCATGGCAGCAGCAAACTTACCCCACGCCAGTCACGACCGGACCGTGCCCGGCAAAGAAAGGCAAAGCCGGACCGCGATATTTTAAATTAGTCTTTTTCGAACTTGACACTTCGCTCACTCGTATCTTTCTAACTCGTCATCTTCAAGAACGTAGTGACCGTATTGAGCCGGTCTACTTTTAATTCGCGTACTGTTTTTTCAACTTATTTGCTCGTAAAGTGGCCGAAATACATCGATTATTTACTCGTATGAGTAGGTACTTTAAAACAGACATGCTTGTTGTTTTAAATGAGCCATTTTCAACCGTTGCTTCTCAAAAATTCCCATAGATGGCGAGCTATAACGACTAAAACATTATTCATTATCTTTTGAATATATGGTTATAGTTGTATGCCTAATGTGTGACTGCTAGTGTGCTGTCATCATTCATTGCCTCAGAAGTAATTAAACCGTATGATAACCCTAGTTATTTTTTGCTAAAGTTTGTTTATTTATTATTAAACTTCATGCTTACCGAGATACAAAGGCGGACTTACAGCTGCAACCTATTACAGTTCATAGAAGCTGTAGGCATCAGCACTGAAGTGTAACCTAGAGGCAATCACAATAGATCAGCAATGATCGCAGTGATACTTGGATGTTTAGCCTTGTAAGGCACACTTGACATAATCAAAGTTCAAATAAATAAATAATCGTGGACAAATTCACACAGCGCCATCTAGCCCCAAAGTAAGCAAAGCTTGTGTTATGGGTGCTAGATAACTGATAAACTACTTATATACTTTTTTTTAAATACTTACTTATTATAAATAGAAGACCCAGACCCGTAACAGAAATTAAAATTCATCATTACAATTTCTGCCCGGCCGGGAATCGAACCCGTCCCGGGTGAACCACTCTTGCGTGAACGACTCAGGTAATCAATAATTTTTATTCAATATAAATATGCTCTCAGAATACACTTATTAGAAGTCCCAGATATAAACGATATAATAAATGATCAATAATACTTAATTGAAATGAAATACACATCACAAAATTACAAATTTCATGTATGGTATGACTTCCATGTGTATAGTCAATAGTATGTGACTTACATTATTTAAAATATAAAATTACGGTATAATGTCATTATGTGATTGGAGTAATTGAATATTTACATAATCATTTTCTTAAATATTCGCAGTATAGTTCAGAATATCTAATAACAATAAATACAGCTGCACAGTTTTAATTGGTTGTAGTTAAGCATTTTGTTCCTACGCCCATTTTACCTTCCTCACGCAGAGTAACTACGACGTGAAAGGTAAATTATTTTAACCTAGTTAAATAGATAAGATACCATGCATACAGTGTCGAGACTGACAGTTTCAAAATATACCTGACACTATAAATCTTGTACACTGTACATCTCTATTACTTGATCACAGCAAGCAATTACAGACATGAGGCATATAATCTAAGCCTTGAGGGTAAAGTGCCAATGAAAAAAGTCGGATAACCACCTAGGCCCGCTCGCCATCGACAGGGAGTTCATCCTCATACCTTGGAGCCAAATTGGTCGCGAACTGGAACTTTCTCCCACGCACACTAAGGTTGTGGAACGAACTACCTGGAGAGGTTTCCCCTGGAGAGTACGACATGGAGTTCTTCAAGAAAGGGGTTAAGAGGTTTTTACGGGGTCGGCAACGCGTGGGTGATGCCCCTGGTATTGCAAACGGCCATAGGCTGCGGTGACTGCTTACCATCAGGCAGGCCGCAAGCTTGTTTATCACCTTAGTGGTATAAAAAAGGCCAAGTTTGCTTAAACTCAAATAAAACTAGCCAAGAACTCTTTCAATTAAACTGGCTTTCAAATAGAAAAAACCGCATCCAAATCGGTCCATCCGTTCGGGAGTTACAATGCCACAGACAGATAGCCAAAGCCACGGATACACAGAACACCTCTCTTTTTTCGTCAGAGGGTAAAAAACCTAAACGCTTTGACAAAGTGACCTCAAGTGAGTGCACCAGCACGGGAAGCCGTGTGGCGTCCGGCAGAGTAGAATAGCACCAACCCCTTACACTCGTGGGTGTCGGACAAGGCGACTAATGTTTTCGAGGCAAAATATCTAGAGCCTCCGCTGGCTGGAAAATGGGCTGCAGCGTTTTCCATTGTTATATTTACAACGCTGCGATCTCCCACCCGCCAGCCAAGCGTTGAGATTATGGCAATAATCCCCTTTCGTGGGAGAGGCCCTAAGTCCTGCAATGGACTGTTATGGGCTGTGATGATGTAGCGAACTCTGTGCCTCTAGCTTATGAGGCCGAACCACTATCCATTACGCCACCGACGCTCCATTCTCTACACATTACGAGGCAAAACTTCAACCACCATATTAGTGGTCGAGCTACGTAAAAAAAAACCGCAAATCGATGTACAGGATAGCCGTTTGGTACACTGGTACTTTAGGTTAAAACAATCATTTTGACCGGTAGTTCCTAAAAATATTCCCAGGGGGGGGCCAGGAATATTGACATTAATTTTTATTATGGAAATCGAAATTTTTTTTTTCGGAATCCTATCGTGTTTGGTATCAAATGAAAGGGCATCATAAGCCGGTTCTAAAAATATACTACACCAATAACTTTCAGCCACCTGTTTTCTTAAAATCCAAGAAATATTTTCAAAACATACCAAGTTTGGACTCCTCCAGGTAGGAGACGGATTAGTAAATTTTTATAAAATATACTCCAAATGACTCTTAATATGCCCATATCCAAAGACAAAAAGGCGATTTAAAAAATATTTTAATTTACTAATTTTAAAATATTTTTTTCTTTATTAAAAAGTTGAGATTTAGTATTTTTTGAATCATATCGAACTGTACTTCACTTTACTATTGTTAATCTATGTTAAATTGATATTAATACGCTCCCCCCCCCCTTCTCCTCCTGCACATGAGAGGATTTTACAGTGGACAACGAAATTATTAATAGGACTATGGCTCGCGAAATCAAATTCGCTTAGGTGCAGAGTGAGGAGTGCGGAGGGAGAGAGGAAAGGGGGAAGGGGAGAGAGAAACCGTAAGAGCATTATTTTACATAGATAATAGCATAAAACACAATAATAATAGTACAGTACAGTAGAGTTCGATAAGTTTAAAAAAATACTAAATCTCAACTTTTTAATAAAGAAAAAAATATTTTAAAATTAGTAAATTAAAATATTTTTTAAATCGCCTTTTTGTCGTTGGATATGGGTATATTTAGAGACATTTGGCGTATGTTATACAAAAATTTACTAATCCGTCTCCTACCTGGAGGAGTCCAAACTTGGTATGTTTTGAAAATATTTCGTGGATTTTTAGAAAACAGGTGGCCGAGTGGTATTGGTGTAGTATATTTTTAGAACCGGCTCATGATGCCCTTTCATTTGATACCAAACACGATAGGAATCTGAGAAAAAAAAATTCAAATCCCCTATAAAAAATTAATATCGATATTACTGCTCCCCCCCTGGGAATATTTTTAGGAACTACCGGTCAAAATGATTGTTTAAACCTAAAGTACTCGTATACCAAACGGCTATCCTGTACATCGATTTGCGGTTTTTTGCCAATATTTGCTGTGTACACCGTCCACTATATATGGAATTCTCGCTCAAGTTTTTGTGGGCTTACCACTGTAATGGCGGCCATGAGGAATGCTCGCTCAGCACTCACAATGACAACGCACCTGCCATTCTGCATGTTTTGTCATGCGAGTTAGACGCGGAGTTTATGAGTGTTTCTTTACCGCTTTCTAGCAGGTGGTGTATGTTGTCTTGTCACTATAGTACTAATACACATAATGTCTAATATAGAATAAAATCGAAAACTCTTGATAGTTTGTTGTCAGGTCGTCTTTGGTGCTTGTTTATAGAGTATTTTTTTATGTAATACGGCAACAAACAGGCCGTGCGGGCCACCTGATGGTGCGTGGTCACCGCCGCCTATGGACATCAGCATCACCAGGGGCGCTACCAATGCGTCGCCCGTCTCTGAGGAGACCTCTAATATACCTCTTGAACGATCCCATGTCATAGTCCGAAGGAACAGTGTCTGGGAGCTCATTCCACATCCCAATCGTACGAATAATTACTACGTAATTATAGCGACTGTTTGTTAACCTTAATAAACATTACATACTAGCCGCTCCTAGTTCGCTACGCTCGCTCATGGATATTTAAAAATTTGAACTCGCTCCGCTCGCTCATGAATTGTACTTGCTTTTAAAAATAGGTACGCGAGCTTTTTAGTTAGTCAAAATGCAAATTTTGAGCTCGCTGCGCTTTGTTTTTTCTTAATCATTCACTCGCTCCGCTCTATTATCCTTTATCCGCTACTGTCTCTGCCTACCCTACGGGGAAAGGATTTGAAGTCATTTATGAAAACCATAACATTAATAGGTATTATGTATTATTTAAATTGTATTGACTTTTGATCTTATTTTTCTTTATTTATTCAAAGATTCAAAGATTCAAAATATTTATTTGTAAGAGATAGGTATTACAGATGTTTTTATTATCTTCAATAGTTTCTCCATCATTTGCCCGCATGCTGAGGCGTACAAATCTTTAAAATGAAATAAATATTTTGAATAAATTTAAATTTTAAGAATTTTGAATTTTAGACTTTTTAATATATGTCTGCTTGCCTGAAGTAAACATATTGATTTATTGATAATAGCATAATCGTATGATTCTTACTTATATGTAATTTAGTGATGAAATTCGGTTCAGTCGCCTGAATGAGCAGGTTTCATTACGATGAACTCACCATAATAGCATCGGTTAGTATTCAAAACATGGCCGCAGTGGGATGCGAACCCGGTACCACCCCCTTCCGAGTCGGATACCTTAACCACTGAGCCACCAGACGCTCCTGGTTGACGCCGGTTATGCTAGCAAATATCATTGACAATAACCAGAGAAACCGTTCGCAGTTTCAAAATGGTCAATGAAGCGAAATAGAAAGTGTAGAAATTGTGGACGCCACGCTCTTCAATATGGATGACTTTGACTTTTGTTTGCCGAAGCCGTTTCCTAAGCTATAGAATTTACGGATGTATTGTTTTGTCTTTGAAATATGGCTAAAATGGTAATTTACAATATTGAATTGAAGTGCTCGTACCTATACTCTCTCCGGCGTGGCTTTGGAGGTAACATTTTGTACATTGCGTTTGACATTGTCCTTGCGTAGTCTATCTATAGATAAATAGATATTATCTATTTGATTTATTACGCAATTTACACATAAATATGTAACATAAATAATAATCTATATAGGTCATCAAATAATGACAATAACGAAACATAAATAAATATGCTTGGACAAATTCACACAGCGCCATCTAGCCCCAAAGTAAGCAAAGCTTGTACTATGGGTGTTAGATAACTAATAAACTACTTGTATACTTTTTTAATAACGTACTTATTAAACACTCTACATCCAGACAGACACAGAAATTAAAATTAATCATTTCAATTTTTGCTCGGCCGGGAATCGAACCCGGGACCTCTTGCGTGGCAGACCGGCATGTTGACCACTGAGCCACTCAGGTCAACCAATAGTGATAATAACTATTCAAATAACCCTCCCCAAAGTAGCACCACGATAAAAGATGCCCATTACGGAAGCCGTACTGCCACGCTGGCCAATTGCCAACGAAATCCGCTACATTAGGTAGACCCCATGGAACCAATAGATATTTGCCTGAATCATCCCACTGCTGGGCAAATTTTCAGCAAAGGTTTCAGTATTTCGAAGAATACCCCCATACATACAGACAAACTTATAGATATACAATCTTTTCTTCTTTATAATATTAGTTCTAACTTCAATTGACAAATAAAAAACAATATATTTGCGTGCACACAATTTTCTGTCTGTTTTAATCATTGACTCTCTGATCAAGTACAAAAATAAAATAAGATATTTTGTTGAACCATTGATTTATTAATTTAGTTAAATAAGTAGACTACTAAATTATTAAAGGAATATATTAATTATTGTGGTGGCCTGTTATCAGGGTGGAAATAAGAAACAATACATACGTATACAAAGTTTACCATGTATCATTGCTGACTCAGTTGGCAACATTTTATAATAAATGAATTACTATTTAACACTTTGTGTTGTCACTTCCCGATGTAACTCCATTATTATGAATTAAATCACTTTTTGTACACTAGTTCCACTTTATTGTACAAAATGTGATTTAATTCAAAATAAATTAGTAATTCCCAAACTACTCCTTTTTTCACGACTACCCAAAACAAAACCAACCTAACATGGCTCTATCTTTTGTTGCAGGACCAGAAAATTTACGACATACCCTGCGAGGTGTCGAGACCGGCCACGCCTGAGGAGTCAGAACCCCCTCCCCCACCGCTAGCCTCATCGTCTCCACCGGTAGCTTCCTCATCCCCACCGGTAGCCTCTTCATCACCACCGAACGCCGACGACCACCCCAAGGTTGAGATGACCGAATTCGAAAAGAGACGCCAGCTATTCGAACAGGGCTTCAGCACGGAAGCGGATCCTAGAATTCCCGACGCTAGGACCCACGATTCTAGAGCACATACTAGATCCTCCAAGGACCTGGAGACGATGAAATTTGCGACGGAAAAGCCTCCGATGAAGCCCAAACCGATTTTCGCGAAGAAACTTTCGAGGTCGATCGAGAATATCGTCGAGGAAGACAAGAAGAAATCGATTCCGAAGCAAGAACCTTCAAGGTACAGGAGAACGAGGGCTGAGTCAGGAGTCCGGATGAGTCTGAAGAAGGACAGTACCCAGCTGGATGTCGACAGGGAAAATGTAAGTACAGTTGTACATTTTTTATTTAATGCTACTCAGTCTGTATAGAAGGCAAAGTTGAGGGATAGAGAGGAAGGAAAAACAGAAAGCCTGGGATTATATGGAGCTGAAGAGGTTGGCAGACAGGAGAGAAGAGTGCGATTGCTTCACCGACAAGACCCAAGGCCCACCCGATGGTTTTTTATGTTATACGGTGGACAAACAGGCAAGCGGGCCACCTGATGGATAGTGGTCACCGCCGCCTATGGACATCAGCAACACCAGGAGAGTTACTAATGCTTTGCCCGCCTCTGAAAAGACCTCTAATATACCTCTTGAGCGATCCCATATCGTAGTCCAAAGGAAACATTTTGGCTGAGAGGTCATTGCTTACCACCTTATGGCTGGTTTACATTGGTCAAGGACAGTGGCGTGTGTTAGTGACAATACACTGTACAGACTCGCTACTCTCCGATTGGTTTACACCTTGGTAATTACTTCAACAATGTAAATTGGGCCTTAGTGGTATGCAGAAAAAGTTTTGGCAAAACTTTCCCGTGTAGCCAAAATATCGCTAAGGTCGACACTGTTAACTGTCAGAATAAGATTGCAAGCGAAAATCGACCGCGTTGCTTTATTTATTCCACAAACTTCACAGGTTTAAGAACTAATACACTGTAAAATTAATATTAGACGCAGCTTAAGATAGTAAAACTTTATTTTAAAAAAGTCCTTCTAAGTCTATGGGTAGGACAAAAATATCTATGGCGTGCATCTGAACTTCAACCGCTCTACATGTTCGCCGAAACTTCCGGCGAAACTTTTGCCGGGACTTTGGTCAACCCTCTACATTCTCGCCTATTAGGGATGTGGTGGGTGTCAAAACGCGCGACATTATATCGATTCATCGGTGTAATATCGCTAATCTGCTGTGAACAGGGTCACAGAGGTGATGGCAGTTGCTCTACTGTAATTACTTGATCTACTAATATCCTGGATCATGGTCAAGAGTACCCCGAAGCTGTTACGGGAAAAAGCGCTAGGAATATGAATATAAAATCGATCGAATCGAGACGACAACAAACTACCTCTACTTAGTCTATGAAATAGGCGAGACATGCCAAACATGCACGGGACTACACGAATACTCCCTCTACATTCTCGTGTTCCCGCGGAACTGTCCACATGTGGAGTGCGCTCCACGTCCAGACAGTGACTCTTTTACACTACAGCGAGTCTAGTGTCCTAGTACTGCCTAGTTGCAAGGCAGCTTGCAAGCCAAGTCGCTTCACTGTCCGATCGGTTTACACCACTGTACTTGCTATACTTATCAACTATGCTAAACACTCGACCAATCTAAATCGAGCATTAGATAGAGCAACTCTGTATTACTAAAAGCGTTCACGTGATTAGTACCGCCATCTAACGGTCGCCGCTCGAACTAACTCTAACACTGATTGATGAGTTAGTACAACTCTGTACTAGAATTCTAGATGGCGTAATGCGTCATGCGTACTTCGGTAAACGGGAATTTGTTAGATACTTTTCGATTGATGATAGAGTTGAATGACTAAAGTTCGCCAATGATGATGTTCTTAATGATGATTTGGGTAGGTATATCGTTTATAGTTTTATTGATGGCAATAGATTCCAATTGAAGTAGGAATTTGTACAGTTGGTTGGTTTTATGCATGGTTTTCTTTACGATTCAAAACATCGATGTTCGCTTGTTCTCATGAACGAGTATAGGTTACAGAAATTTAATATCAAATGGCGACCTAGCGAGGTTGGTGATCTCATTAGGCTGTGAAAAATTAAGCTTTTAAATCATTGCATTAAACAGATAATATGGCCATTTATGTCATACTAGCAGCCGCCCCGGCTCCGCACGGGTACCACTACGGGTACACGGGTATATATCCTATGTCACCCGGGGATAGTGTAGCTTCCCAGCGGTGAAAGTATTTTTGAAATCGGTCCAGTAGTTTCGAAGCCTATTCAATACAAACAAACAAACAAAAAATCAAACCTTTCCTCTTTATAATATTAGTATAGATATGCAGTAGAAGAAGCGTCAGTGGCCGGGCGGTTAAGGTATCCGACTCGTAAGCAAGAGGTACCGGTTTAGAATCCCGCTGCGGCCATGTACCAATGGCCCTTTTATGTGTTATGCACATTAGTTGAATTGTAACCGATGCTCTTTCGGTGAGGGAAAACATCGTGATGAAACCTGCACATTCTGGCGACTGAATGTGTAATCTTTTTTCAATCTGGTCAAGTTCCCCTTTCAGGGTCACGGAGGTCAGATGGCCGTGGCTCCACTGATCTGCCAAATCCTGGATGATTATCAAGGCGGATCCCGGGATCTGTGCGCGAGAGCACAACCGGGACATGAACGCCAAGATAATGATGTATTATGTTTGTTTAGAATTTATAATATCAACGTCCGCTTTTTCTCAAGGTGAGACAAATTAATATCAAACAGGTATAATACCTCAGTGATGTCATTAGGGCTGTGATTTTTTTTTATTAAGCTTCTAAATCATCGCATTATAAAGATAATATGGCCATATATGTAGGTAGGCCGTGTGGTGTCCGGCAGAGTAGAATACCTCGTGGGTGTCGTACAAGGCGACAATTTTTATCGAGACAGAAAATCTAGAGTCTCCGTAGGCTGGAAAGTGGGCAGCAGCGTTTTCCTTTGTTTTATTTCTAACACTGCGATCTCTAACCCGCCAGCCAAGCGTGGAGATTATGGCAATGACCTCCCCTTTCGTGGGAGCGGCGCTAAGTCCTGCAGTAGACTGATATGGGCTGTTATGATGATGTAAATAGGTATTTTTATTTTCGTAAACTCATCAAAACCTTTAGGGTGGGCACTTCCCGTAGACCTAGATACCGAGGCCCATATTTGGCAAGTGTGTGTATCTGAGGATCTGTGTCGTAGCTCCCGAACGGATGCATCGATTTCGATGCAGTTTCTGTTTTTTTCATAATGAACAGTTTTCCAATAGGTATCTAAAGCATTCCTAACCACTCCCTAGATGGCGCCCCGACAATTTTGGTATTTGATAATCGCTTGAAATAGGTTCTTAGCAAAGAGGATATAAACACTGGGTACGTTGTATTGGATAATATTGTATTTATCAATAGTTTTTAACAATTTTAGAGGTTGTAATAAATTATTACAAACAAAACAAACTTCAATTTGACTGAGTCAATTCGTTTCATGGACACTAAGATCAAGAATCGACGCAATACAAAAATGAAAGGTTTGTATTAAAATACATTTCGGTAATAATTATTAACATGAACCTTTTGGTAAAAATTACCAAAATTGTAGGAGCGCCATCTATTGATGCTTTTGGGAACCAATTGACAATACCTACTGGAAAACTCCTCATTGGACTAGCCAGGGTTTGACCGCCACCTCACCTGGTGGTACCTGCCTGTCTAGGGACAGCCTAATCACTCTAGTCTTGATGGCGTTCAGATTATAATAATCAGGGAACACACTCGCAGGCAACGCGTATCATTCCTTGGTTTCCTATATTTGGAAGCTAGTTCAATCGAAATTGTTATTAGCGTTGTTTTATTAAAATCGGTTCAGTAGGTACGTACATGTCGGGGGTCTGACGTTTTTATAGCAAACTAGTGGACACGGCGCGACTTCGTTCGCGTGCCGTCCTATCCCTATCTACCCATTTTTTTCTTGCTTATAAACCTTCTACTTGAATCACTCTGTCTATTGTTGGAAACCGCATAAAATCCGTTGCGTAGTTTAAAAGATCTAAGCGTACATACAGTCGGCGGGAAGCGACTTTGTTTTATACAATGTAAATAGACTTCTTGCTTTGTTCTTCTATGGAATGTTTCTAACTAGGTTACTCATCACGTGTCAATGTCTATCATGCGAAATTAAATCTTTAGAGAACGATATAAAGTTCAAAGTTCATTGGATGGCTGCTTTCATTAGCTGATATAATGCTAGCGAGCGAGATAGATGCATTGTTTACTTCCATTAGAAAGGGACGATTGTTTGGACTGGAGTAATTGGTTTCGGATAGGCGCGTTCAAAAGTTGATTTATAAGTTTTTTTTTTGCAAACCTATATTAAGTCAATCGTCGCTCCGCTTTTAAAAAATCCGAGATACAATAATGGACCTTATTCTGTGAGCAATACATTCCACTTTGATTTGCTCTCACGCTTTTTGTTTCTGAATTCAGTCACTGAAATTAGGAATGTGTAATAAGCGCATTACGCTAGCCAGGCGTTTGACCGCCACCTCACCTGCGGGGTTATTGTCTAACTCAGTTGGCAACTGAATTTGACATATCATTCACTACGTCATCTACGTTAGCCACTGGCTATAGCGTCTACCAAATTGGAGGCAAGGTGGCATGTCGCTGGTGGCAAGTGATGATGCGGCCGAAGATCTATTATGTAGATCTCGCCCAGTGACTTCGTTCACTGTGTCATCGTTTCTTTTTAACTCAGTACGAAAAGGGGTGCCGATTTGATGCGGATTTCTGTTTGAAAACCAGCTTGATCGAGACGGAAGTAGTCCAGCCGCCCTCCGCAAGGGGGATCCGCTGTGTAAGGCGGGTGGTCGCCGGAGGTGTCGTGGATGACAAGGCTTGGGCTGCTCTCATGACGCCTCCTTTCGGGCGATGCAGGAGCGCCGCAGGGTTTAATGGGTATACCGGCGACTGTTGGGAGTCCCAGGCCCTCCGTCACCCGACGTTAAAAAAATATGTCTTCCACTGAGGATCCCACACAGGCCCACCGTCACCTTACATTAAAAAAATGACTTCTGGGACCCTGAGGCTGGTTGACCATTCTCAGGAGCTGATTATCACCTCGTGACGGTGTTTTATAATATTGAGAGCGTCGGTGGCCGAGCGGTTAGAGTATCCGACTCGTAAGCCAGAGGTCCCGGGTTCGAATCCCGCTCCGGCCATGTACCAATGACTGTTTTCTGAGTTATGTACATTAGTTGAATACTAACCGATGCTCTTACGGTGAGGGAAAACATCGTGATGAAACCTGCACATTCAGGCGACTGGATGTGTAACCATGATCCAATCTGGTCAGGTTCCCCTGGTAGCAGGGTCATGGAGGTCAGATGGCAGTCGCTCCACTGTAATTACCTGACCTGCCAAATCTTGGATCATGGTCAAGGCGGACCCCGGGCCCTCGTGCGCGAGAGCACAACCGGGACATTAACGCCAAGATGATGATGATGACGGTGTTTTATAATATTACTGTCACATCCACAGGTAAATTTAGTAGGTCTTGTTTCACGTAATATCTTCGATCTTGGCATTTCGGTGAAGGAATTGAGGTTTAAAAATAAAGGGTCAGTTGTAATACTTAATTATTATCCGACGTCGACCGAATTGGCGCGACATTGGCCGACATAAAACGTAGTTTCATGGCCAAGTTTATCGTATTTGGGTATGTTTCTTGTACTGGTGGATGTTAAACAATAAATTAAAAAATAAGCTTGGACAATTCACACAGCGCCATCTAGTCCTAAAGTAAGCAAAGCTTGTGTTACGGGTGCTAGATAACTGAATATAGAAACCTGACAGAAAAATGTGACATAACCGCCGGCCAAGCACATACATATACTGCAATATTTCCTGAACTACTGCACCGATTTAACGAAACAAAGCTAACAACCATCTCGATTAAACTGGCTTTCAAAGAATGGAAACTGCGTAATGGGTCCATCCGTTCGGGCTATGCCACAGACATCCAAATCCACACGTCAAACTTGAAACACCCTTCTTTTTTCGTCGGGATTGAAAAACTTTTACATAAGCTATGCACCTACATACACTTTTACAAGCTTCTGTCGGCCCGCGAAACAGTAACATTGTAACGACGTCTCGTTCGCTAAATACCCGTATTTTTACGCTGAGAGTTAAAACACTTTGCGAAAGCAAGGCGCCCGCTTACACTTTTGCAAGCGTCTGTCTGTCGCAGAGGGCTTCTTTCTAAATCGGGATTTTAAAAACTTTTGCAAAAGCAAGGCGTCTAATACACTTCTGCAAGTTTCTCTCCATCGTAGAGGCCCGCGAAACAGTAACATTGTAATGACGTCGCGTTCAATAAATACCCGTCTTTTTTCGCCTGGAGTTAAAACATACTTCTGCAAGCGTCTGTCGGCCCTTGCAGAAGTGTGTTTAATATAAAAACACTTCAAGCAAAACAGTAAAATTGTCATGACGAACACCCTCTTTTTTCATAAAGAGTCGGGAGTTAAGACACTGCAAAAGCAAGGCACCTAATACACTTTTGCAAGCGTCTGTCGGCCCGCGAAACAGTAACATTGTAATGACGTCGCGTTCGCTACGCTACCACTATTTATTATCTGTGACTCATGAAAAATCACGAACGTCGACTAAGGCACGGTTTACATGGCGTCTGGGGATTTTTACTGAACTTTTCCTTGAGCGTATGAGTGAGGTGTTTTGTCTAGTCTAGACTGTTCCTAGACAGGCATGTTCCATAGTCGGCTGCATAATCACTTACTTACCTGCAGGTGAGATGGCGGTCAAGGGCCTGGCTAGTTTGGTTATAAAAAAGAAGTATTAATTTTAATGCATCAGTCGTATGAAAGTATGGATTTTTTATTTTGAAGTTTTTTTAATTTTTTATACTAGGTTGGTTACTAGGTTGTTAGGTTAGGTATTTTAGGAGAGAGGAGTGGCGATTGCTCCATCAACAAGTTGCATACCCTTAAAATATATGAAGATGACACTAGGTTACGAAGCCAGCAAATGCGCGAAACGACACCAACGCGCTGACAGCCCCTTACCATCCAGGGCGAATTCTCTTCTCTGTTCACTGTGTGACGGAATCTTCAGTTTCTACATACTTTTAAAACGCTCACTGTTTCATAAACATCTTGCATTCTCCAAGTCATAAATAATCCACATCAGGCTAAATTGTCTCGGAGCTCCCCGGTACAATATCCCAGTTGGAATGAACACAACACACTTTCAACTCCATACATACATGCCTACAGATAGCCATTCAATTCCACCTTGTTGTTTTTTCGGAAATCCGGCTTAACGTTGACCTGTTTCAGAGCGTGTTAAACGCCAGGATGTTTAGTGAAATACCAAATTCTTTGCCATTTTCTTTGTCACTGCTTTTCCATACAACTGCTGTGTCATTCGCCATTATTGTATTCAATACAATGTATTACTTATGGACACCAGCAACCAGAGGAGTCACCAGTGCGTGGTCCACAGCTGCTGAGATCTCTAATGTATCTCTTGCAGGATTCCATGTCATAGTCCAAAGGAAACACTGGCTAGGAGATCATTCCACATTCGAATTCGAGCGAGAGACGTTCTTTCGAATCACGACTTTTGAAAAGCCGAGTGATACAAGAATGGATCTTATTCTATGAGAAATACATTCCACTTTACTACTGAATTATACGATTGAATTTAGCCAAGTGTTATAAGCGCATAAGGAATGAAACCCGGTGCATGCGAAAGTGTTCCCCAATCATTACCACTTCAAGGCTACAGTAAATAAGCTGTTCCTAGGCAGACACGCTCCATCTTTGGCCGCATCGTCATTTATAACCCGCGTCACGAAATAAGAGACTTGTCAAATGGCAGTGGAGGGGATTTCGCGCAGGTAATCGTATACAGCGCAAGTCGAACCACGTGACCCGCCAAGTCTCTTCTTATTTGACACTAGCTGTACCACTAGCTGGGACGGCGGTCAAATGCCTGGCTAGTCCTCATAAAAAATGGTTGGTTAATCACATCTCTCTTTGTTAGTCCTGCTGGAAGAAATTTCTTGTTAGAAATAAGTAGCACCTGTTGTGTTGATTCTAATTTTGTACTTTTCTTTTATGTGTACAATAAACAATTAAATAATTTCCATTTTTTTTATATAGGTTTTAAGACTTTCGTGGTTATTTACTACACTTTCACTACACGTATTATCGGGTTTGTTACCACGGTTAAACTCACTGTGGTTAATATCGAGGTTAAAACTATACTAACCATGGTGACAAACCCGATAATATGTGTAGTGAAAATAAATATTAATAAAATCTCATCACACCCATATAAACCGAGCCTAACATCGCTAAGGTTTCCGTAACGGACGCGCCAGTCCCGACCTCGGCGTGTCCGCGTGCGCACACAGGAACTGTGCAAAACGTAGTTTCAAATCGTGCGAATCGAACTTACAACGTTTTAGCGGTACGCCGGTACGAAAACAACAATAAGGCTGTTGGAATTGCGAAGTAGGCGACTGCTTTTAAGTTTTCCAAGTGTTTTTCGAATTTTCCAAACCATTCTTCGACCATTTGTTGGTGTCCGGTTGAGCTGAAATTTGGTGTAGCTATGTAACTCGGATGGCAAGGTATTAATACGGTACCATGGAGCTTGTGATGCTGCTGATGATGGAGTCGGAAGGTGGTCCAAAGAATTAATGAACACAATAACATAACCCCGTCGTGTTTGGGCTATTAGAATGTATAATCCGCGTCACGAAAGAAGAGACTTGTCAAATGGCAGTGGAGGGGATTTCGCGCAGGCAATCGTATGCAGCGCATTCGAACCACGTGACCCGCCAAGTCTCTTCTTATTTGACACTAGCTATAAAAGCTTGTTAGGAAATAGTAGTTTATGCAACTCGCATATAAAATGAGTGTCTGTTTGTAGAATTTTTTGACACGAGTGTTTTAATACCCAAATTATATGCAATACACTATTTTATCTACACTCATATTTTCATATTAAAATTTCGTACCTATAATTTTTTCAACTTTGCTGGAAGTAAGCTGCGAGTCAGTTCTGTTGTATCTATGCGTCGAGGATATTAAGCGGCGGCAAATTCACTTTACTACTTTCACATTTGTCTATTTATTTGCTTCAAATAAAAAAAAAGCATTCACAAACACAAGTTACATCAATTAGAAAAAATATTTTGTTTAGCGGAAAAATAATTACTCACAAATATAGACAGGAAAAATTAAATTTTGAATTTGTTAAAGACATTTCGGTTTTCAGCCTACATTTGACCGTGTCCGGGCGCCCGACAAGAATTTAAAAAATATAAGAGCTGCATAATGATTAAAAAGTTATTTTACGTTACAGCTGTCATGAAATTAGTATGGGAAATGCTGTATCGAAAAGTAATTTTTTAAAATTTTATGGACTGGCGTGAAAAAAGTGTCTATTTAGACGAATGTTTTCGAATATGCAATTGGAACATACGAGTGTAGATAAAATAACTTTTTAATCATTATGCGATACTTATATTTTTTAAATTTTTGTCGGGCGCCGGGACACGGCGAAATGTAGGCTGAATACCTAAATATTTCATTACCAAATTCTAAATTCAAACTTTCCTGTATGTATTGAATTATTATCCCTCTATACAGTTTTCTTGTTTGAAGCAAATAAATATATAAATGTGAAGTAATGTAGTGAATTTCCCGCCGCTTGATATCCTCGGCGCGTAGATACAACAGAACCGACTCGCAGCTTACTTCCAGCAAAGTTGAGAAAGTTATAGGTACGATATTTTAACATAAAAATATGAGTGTAGATAAAGTAGTGTATGCAACTGTATATAATTAGATATTAAAACACTCGTGTCAAACTATTATCATACTCGGCTACGCCTCGTATGATAAACAGACACTCATGTTTTAATACCCCCTTTTATATGACAGTTGCATAAACTACTATTTCATATGAGAACTTATTGACTATAGGTACATTATTGTAGTCTGCTTTGTTTTACAGGGAAGTACCTATAGGTTATGTACATATTTTAGGTATCTTTGGACGTTTCATAGTAAATTTATTTCCTGTAGATATTTATTTTAATTCTAATTATAAATGATGTTTAAACTCAATAGTTGTATCCTAGTCGAAGGCGTCGGTGGCCCAGTAGTTACAGGATCCGACTCATAAGCGAGAGATGCAGGGTTCGAGCACTCGTGCCTCATGTACCAATGACTCTTTTCTGAGTTATGTACGTTAGTTGAACACTAACCGATGCTCTCAGTGTGAGGGATAACATCGTGATGATAACTGCACATTTAGGCGACTGAATGTGTAACCATGATCCAATCTTGTCAGGTTCCCCTGTGGACAGAGCCACGGAGGTCCGCCTTGACCATGATTCAGGATTTGGCAGATCAGGTAATTGCAGCGGAGCGACTGCCAGATGTTTTCCCTCACCGTAAGACCATCGGTTAGTGTTCAACTAATGTAGTTTCTAGCTGCTGCTAACTGAATGCTTTTAGAGCATTGACAGTCCATAACAGTTCATTGCAGGACTTAAGGCCTCTCCCACGAAAGGGGAGGTTATTACCATAATCTCTACGCTTGGCAGGCGGGTTGGAAATCGCAGTGTTATAAGTATAACAATGGAAAACGCTGCTGCCCATTTTACAGCCTACGGAGACACTTAGATCTTTTGCCTCGAAAACATTAGTCGCCTTGTACGACACCCACGAGTGTAAGGGGTTGGTGCTATTCTACTCTGCCGGACACCACACGGCCTAAACCTTTTAGTTTTAGAGCATTATGTCGAGTTTCATATTTGTATTGGATCTTAGCCAAGTAGAGCTCGATCTGTAATAGGGTCGCCACCGTTTTTTTTTTCGGAGAAAAATAGTATTATTCTTTTTTAATAACCAAAATATATAGTATAGTACTTTTGGGAAAATTATTTAACAGCTTATTGTGCCCAATAACAGGTATACAATATAGATATAAAGAAAAACAACACAACAGGTACAGCTAATTCCATAAGAAATATCTTACAGCAGACCTACGGAAGTGACAGAGCAAAATCAGAAAGGCAGACTTATGTAAAAATATAGTACATATTTATATTTATATTTTTAGGTAATAATTAATTTTTCCGTTTGTAAGCGTCGGCGGCCGGGCGGATGAGTATCCGACTCGTAAGCGAGAGGTACCGGGTTCAAATCCCGCTGCGGCCATGTACCAATGACTCTTTTCTGAGTTATGTACATTAGTTGAATTCTAACCGATAGTCTTACGGTGAGGGAAAATATCGTGATGACACCTGCAAATTCAGGCAACTAAATTTGTAACCGTGATCCTATCTGGTCAGGTTCCCTTGGCAGCAGGGTCACGGAGGTCAGATGGTAGTCGCTCCACTGTAATTACCTGATCGCCAAATCCGGGATCATGGTCACGGCGGACCCCGAGCCCTAGTTCTCGAGAGCACAACCGGGACTTTAACGCCAAGATGATTTTTACTTATTAATTAGTACAACTCTCTAAAATATAGTACGAAACTCTATATTATTAAAAGGTTTTTACGGGGTCGGCAACGCGTGGGTGATGCCCCTGGTATTGCAAACGTCCAAAGGCTGCGGTGACTGCTTACCATCAGGCAGGCCGTAAGCTTGTTTTCCACCTTGGTGATATAAAAATAGTAGTTTATGCAACTGTCATATAAAAGGGGGTATTAAAACGTGAGTGTATGTTTATCATACGAGGCGTAACCGAGTATGATCATAGTTTGACACGAGTGTTTTAATACCTTATTATATGCAGTTGCATACACTACTTACTACTCATATTTTTATGTTAAAATATCGTACCTATAATTTTCTCAACTTAGCTGGAAGTAAGCTGCGAGTCAGTTCTGTTCTACGCAACGAGGATACCAAGTGGAGGGAAATTCACTTTACTAGTTTCACATTTATCTATTTATTTGCTTTAAATAAGACAAAACATTCACAAACACAAATTACAACAATAAGAAAAAATATTCTGTTTAGCGGGAAACTAATTATACAGGAAAATTTAAATTTTGATTATGTTGAAGACATCTAGGCCTACATTTCGCCGTGTCCCGGCGCTCGACAAAAATTAAAAAAATAAAAGTGTTGCATAATTATTAAAAAGTTATTTTTCGATACAGCTGTATCGAAAAGTATGTTTTTTTAAATTTTATAGACTGTCGTGAAAAAAGTGTATCCTTAAACGACTGTTTTCGAATATGTATTTGGAACATTACGGTATGAGTGTAGATAAAAAAAATTATAGTACGGCTGGCAACCCTAATCAGTGATGTCATACGCGACTCACGCCTGTTTACAACTAGTGTATGAACTGTTGGTTCAGGATTTTTAATCTTTTGCGGTTGTGTATTTTTCCTCGTAACTTTATGGTTCATCATCACTGTGTACTCGGGATTCAGTGTCCACCGCTGGAGATCAGCTTAAGTCATAATTTCTAGGCTTTTTGTTAGAATTAAGTTGCAGAAAACGATCCGTCCTGTTAACGTCTAGGCTTCAATATCCCGCGCGCTTGGGCCCGGGGTCCGCCTTGGCCGTGATCCAGGATTTGGCAGATCAGGTAATTACAGTGGAGCGAGTGTCGTCTTGAGTTCGGTGATGACCTGACCAGATTGGAGCACAGTTACACATTCAGTCGCCTGAATGTGCAGGTTTCATCACGATGTTTTCCCTCACCGTAAGAGCGTCGGTTAGCATTCAACTAATGTACATAACTCAAAAAAGAGTCATTGGTACATGGCCGCAGTGGAATTCGAACCCGGTACCTCTCGCCTACGAGACGGATACCTTAACCACTCGGCCACCGGCACTCCTCTTTGCCCCAGATGAAACAGTAACTGAAATGTCGGATGTTGTTATATAGAACACTTTATTTTCTGCTTACGGGAAAACCGTACGCTAATCAATTCAACCACAAATAAATTCCTTATGTATAAATAAAAACAGCAGTACGATCCTAACCTTATTAGCTAGGTAGAAAACAAATTAGGTAGGTATTCACATAACGGGGAAAACCTAGTGACCACTCATGACACGACCTGAGCAGTTCAGTTCGTTAACATGCAGGTCCCGAGTGCGATTCCCGGAGCAGAAATTGAAATGATGGATTTTAATATATGTTATGGGTCTGGGTGTAGTATGTATAATAAGTATGTATGTATGTAATCTATTTATTGCAACAACATAGTACATTTCAAAAGGAAACACTTACAAAGCAAAGGCGAACTTATCCCACAACGGGATCTCTTCCAGCTAACCTTAGACAAGCCAAAAGGAGCTTTAAGAACGAAAGGAGCTTGAAGACGTTTTGGTTTCTCAACTGTAAGTCTGAAAGCATTTGAATAATAATAATAATAATAAATAAATTAAGTAAGTATGTATTTAAAAGAAAATGTTGGTATATAAGCAGTTATCTGACACCCATAACACTATCTTTGCTTACTTTGGGGCTAGATAGCGCTGTGTGAATTTGTTCAAGCATATTTATTTATTTTACTCATTCCCACAGCTCCTACTTGCCCAAAGAGATACTGAGTGTCAATAAGTTCTTTTAGACAAACAGGCAAGCGGGCCACCTGATGGAAAGTGGTCACCGCTGCCTTCTGACATTAGCAACACCAGCGGCATCACCTCCAAATGTAAATGCTAGGCCCCGCCACTACCAAAGAAAAAATAGTCGGGATTGAATTCTGGAACGTACAAGAACATTTGTTTTTTTTGTCGGTCTGTTTGTGCATCACGCAAAAACTACTTTTGATTCGATTTTGATAGTTTAGTAGCTTGAGTCCATGGTACAATCTAAGCGATGTTTCATCTAATTCGGGTAGATAGTAGATATACAGTTTGAGCTCTTCGTAGTACCAGCAGTCATAGAATACGGGGTTCATTTAAAATGGTAAATCGGGCAAAAGCTAAACGGTCATAAGAACTATTTCCATGCGGACGAAGTCGCGGGCAAAAGCTAAGTTTTAAAATAGTATTGTTTGTGGAAAATTGAAGATACTGCGGTGGATGTATGGCATAGGCTTGATCGAGTGCGGAATGAGTTCATCCGTGGCAGTCTTGGCGTGAGAGATATCGCGGATAAGATTGAAGAGGCTCGCTTGCGCTGGTTTGGTCACGTGTTGCGTAAGCCCCAGGGATACGTGGGAAATAGGTGCCTAAACCTTTCAGTGTCAGAAAAGTGGTGGCCCAAGAAGAGATGGATTGACATCGCCGAGTCGGATGCGAGGGCCAATCGCTTACGACGCTAGGATGCCCAAGACCGGGCGAAATGCATGAGAATGAGCCGGAAAGCGGACCCTGGCAGAAGCTGGGACTGACCGCTCGGATAATGATGATAGTTTGTGGAAGATTCTAGATTTTAATAGGGTCTGGAGTGTACATATCAATTCTCATCATATAATGATGTACACCCATACATCATTAACGGACTCATACATAACAACACGAAGCCATGTAATTAGTGTCTGCCTACTGCCATTATTTTGGCGTGCATGTTTTGTATGAATGTATGACTCAGGATCAATTAACACGGTGTTTCTTTACGTTTTCCTTGAATCCAGCGCAGATTGGATGGAAATCTGTATTTGCCGCTTTACTAGTGATACAGGTAGGTAAGAGAGGTAGGGCATAGCGGGGTATCCCGTTTGAATTGGAGCCGCCCGACTGGGGAAGTACCTCCACCTTACAGAATACCGCAGCTAAACAATACTCTTTTAAATAGTTTTGTGTTTCTGTCGGTTACTAAGGTTTCCAGAGCTCCATGGGGTGGGAATTTGGGGAACCGTGGCTTTGGCAGTGGAGGGACATTTTCCTTTTTGCTGCCAGAGTAACGTGTTATAGAGGTGGGCAACGCATTAGCGATAGTCTCGGTGTTGCTAATGTCTATAGGCAGTGGTGACCACTTTCCATCAGGTGGCCTGCCTATCGTATGACATAAAAAAAAAAGGTAACTAAAATAATCATGCAATGCAACAATGCTTGCATCGTTGTGTTCCGGTTTGAAGGATAAGGTAGCCAGCGCAATTACAGACATAAGGCATTTCGTCTTAGTCCTCACAGTGACAACGCACCAGCGGTTCTGCATTTTTGTTACCAGCAACCTAAATGTAAGAATCGTAGATGGTATAGGCAACAGTTACCACTTACCATCAGGTGGGCTGTCTGCTCGCTTGTCACTGATTAGTATAAAAAAGAGCCACGGATAAATAAATAATGATGCTTGGACAAGTAAGCAAATCTTGTGTTATGGGTGCCAGAGTTGCCGTGTGGTGTCCGGCAGAGTAGAATAGCACCAACCCCTTACGCTCATGGGTGTCGTACAAGGCAACTAATGTTTTCGAGACAAACGATCAAGAGTCTCCGTAGTCTGGAAAATGGGCAGCAGCATTTTCCATTGTTATATTTAAACACTGCGATCTCCAACCCGCCAAGCGTGGAGATTATGGCAATAACCTCCCCTTTCGTGGGAGAGGCCCTAAGTCCTGCAGTGGACTGTTACGGGTTGTGATGATGGGTGCCAGAAAACTGATAAACTACTTACCTATATGTTATTTATATACAATACTTACTATACAAAACAAACAACACACTTATAATACAATTTTTCTTCGAGGGTGTAGGTACAAGTTGACGCCAGAATTACAATTAAACCAACTTGTTCTAACTAGAACGTATAAAAGAACAGTTAAGTTCACAACCGTAAAAAAGTCTAACACTCCCCCTTGCAATAAACTCTGCCAGTTTCACAGTCCAATTCTTCACCCATAAATGCCATGAACCAGGCTATGGCGCATGACGGTAGATCTAATTCCGTCAATGGGGGGCCCATGACGATGCGCCTTGCTTATGTCAAGGTTTTCTTCGGTTTTGACTAACTCTGCAAGAAACTTCCGTAACTACTAACGTAAAGGAAAGTCCTTTCGAATTATCAGGTGGTATGACTCTGTGAAGCCTGAGGAGTCCGCCTGAGTAACCAGCGCTGTGACAGGCATTAGCCCTCACAGCATTATGCTGAGACTGGTCCATTTCGGTTTCCATTACATCACTGGCTGGTCTTATGTCATCATCACAGCGCATCAACAGTCCACTGCAGGACTTAGGGCCTCTCCCACGAAAGGGGAGGTTATTGCCATAATCTCCACGCTTGGCAGGCGGGTTGGAGATCGCAGTGTTTAAATATAACAATGGAAAATGCTGCTGCCCATTTGCGGATTGCTGCTGGTCTTATGTAATTTTCAATAATTATAATTTACTGTACTTACCTTAGGTTAAGGATGTAATGAAGATCCGAATAAAATACTGTCTATGTCTATGTCTATGTCTATGAGTACCATCGCTTTATCTATTTCTGCCGCCCAGCGACAATGCTTGCATTGTTGTGTTCCGGTTTGAAGGGTAAGGTAGCCAGCGCAATTACAGGCATGAGGCATTTCATCTTAGTCCTCACACTGCGGTTCTGCATGTTTGTTGCCTGCAATCTAAATGCACAAATCGTAGATGTTTTGAGCGACTGTTGCCGCTTACTGTCAGAGGGGTTGTCTGTTCGTTAGTCACTGCGCATCGTAACATAATGTTAGGAAATTTTTATTCAATTCGAAAATTCAATTCTTCACCTATAAAACCAACGATGACTAATATATGTGGTTCTATTTTTATCGATGGAGGGCCCATAACGATGCGCCATTCTTATGTCAAGGTTTTGTCGGCCTAAGATTTATGATAACGATAACAGAGGTACGTTTCAGTTGAATTTAATCAAGTATAGTGGTTTCTGAACGGTATTGGGTTATCGAACAGATTTGGTTCGGAACTTGGGCTATCGAACAGATTTTAGGTAATTGGTACTGCATTTTTTAGCATTATTGGGCGAATTATCTTGTTCACTGTGTGACCTAATCTGTCTTACCCGTTTTGGCCTTGACAGCCATCAGAGAAAGTGCCGTACGATTAACAGTGACGCTGTTTAAAGCGTCTATAATAGATGTCGAAGGCCAATGATGATGATGATGATTGGACTAGCCAGGCATTTGACCACATGACAGGCATCAGATGACGTATTCGATTCGAGCTAGTTACGTGAATTCTCACCTCGAGTTGTTTTTTACGGCCGCTATAAAAATTGTACGTACGCTACGTATTTGGATTCGAGTACTTAACACACTCGCAGGCAGCGTGTTCCGTTCCTTAGCCGGTTGCGGATAGGTGGGGGATAATCTCCACGCTTGGCAGACGGGTTGGACATCGCAGTTTTGTAAATATAACAAAGGAAAAAGCTACTGTTTTTCCAGTCTACGGAGACTCTAGCTAGATCTTTTACCTCGATAATATTAGTCGCCTTGTACGACACCCACGAGGTATTCTACTCTGCCGGACACCACACGGCCTACCTAGATATGCGATGATTTAGAAGCTCAATAAAAAAAATTCACAGCCTAATGACATCACTGAGGTATTATACCTATTTGTTATTAATTTGTCTAACCTTGAGAAAAAGCGGACGTCAATATTATAAATCCTAAAGAAACATTATGCAACATTATCTTGGCGGTAATGTCCCGGTGGTTGTGCTATCGCGCACAAGGGCCTGTGGTCCGCCTTGATAATCATCCAGGATTTGGCAGATCAGTGGAGCCACGGCCATCTGACCCTGCTACCAGGGGAACTTGACCAGATTGAAAAAAGATTACACAATCACTCGCCTGAATGTGCAGGTTTCATCACTATGATTTCCCTCACCGTAAGGGCGTCGGTTAGCTCAGAAATATATGGCCGCAGTGATATTCAACTCCGGTACCTCTCGCTTACGAGTCGGATACCTCAACCATCTCTGCCACCGACGCTTCCCTAACCTACCTATCTATAAATACATACAGATTGAAATAGGTATATCACGTGTTTTCACGGCGAAGGTGAACATAATGAGGAAACAATCAAAGTGCGTGAAATCGGCTAGCTCGCACTACGCTATACGCTAGTAGCGATACAAGGCCACGAGGGAAGCCCGCATTGAACTGTAGCATCATGACATGAGAAATAATAAAAAGTAGTATAAACTTTTTTTTTTTTTTTTTTTTTATCATAAATGTGGTACATAGGTATTTATTTGTATAATTCGCCAAACTGTAAAACAGTTTGTTGCCGAAGGTTTGCACTCTCTATGCCTTCAATATATTTACGCTACCAACGTAGAAAAAAAAAAGAAACAAAATTCAATACCTAATTTGCACCTGGGCACAGACTCCGAATGAAGTTGTCAATCAGCAGGCATTTCAGCTATGACTTATTAAAAGCCCTAACTGCTATTAAAAACTGGAAAGTTAATACCGAGCAGATTGATGTACTTACGTAAATATGTAGGTACATAATTAACATCTTACTGAAAACTTGAAAGCAGGCGGAACCCATATTTGATTCATCATAACAGCCCATAACAGTCCACTGTAGGATTAAAGGCCTCTCCAACGAAATATGAGGTTATTGCCATTATCTCCACGCTTGGCAGGCGGGTTCGAGATCGCAGTGTTATAAATATAACAATGGAAAACGCTGCTGCCCGTTTTCCAGCCTACGGAGACTAGATCTTTTGCCTCGAAAACATTAATCGCCTTGTACGACACCCACGAGTGTAAGGGGTTGGTGCTATTCAACTCTGCCGGACTCCACACGGCCAATTCGATTACAGTAATTATAATCGAAGTCGACGCCAAATCTGTTATGACAAGAAATAGACAACAAATGGATCCTTCTCATTAAAATATCAGGGCGTTTTTAATTTTCATAATTTAAAATATCATTTATAAAAAAGATCTAAATCTTAATCTCAGTAAAAGAAGATTTTAGTAATCAAACTGGGTCCAAACACCATTTAAACTCAACTTATCGTTCACAAACTGTTTTTTAGCATTTAATATCTCTATACAATCACTTGAGAAAACACTTGCGTTCTGGTCCACTAGTTAAAATCCACTGCCTAAGTTCCGGTGTTTACATATTCTTATACCGACTACAGGACAAAGCACTGCGGTCTCGAACACAGGACGATGTTATTGCTGTTAAACATAGCCGAATTCGATGAATTCGTAGAAGATAGACGCCATGAATGGTCGCCATAGTCAATAAGTATCTTTACGTAGCTGGGCCACTACAGAGGCCCGGTATGCAACAATGAGTCTTACATTAGGATAGTGTTATTGCTTTTGTATAAACATAGCCGAATTCGATGAATTCGGAGAAAAGGTTGACGCCATGAATGGTCGCCTTAGTCAATAAGTACCTTTACGTAGGTGGGCCACTACAGAGTCCCGGTATGCAACAATGAGTCTTACATTAGGATAGTGTTATTGCTTTTATATAAACATAGCCGGATTCGATAAATTCGGAGAAAAGATAGACGCCATGAATGGGTCGCCTTAGTCAATAAGTACCTTTACGTAGCTGGGCCACTACAGAGTCCCGGTATGCAACAATGAGTCTTACATTAGGATAGTGTTATTGCTTTTATATAAACATAGCCGGATTCGATGAATTCAGAGAAAAGATAGACGCCATGAATGGGTCGCCTTAGTCAATAAGTACCTTTACGTAGCTGGGCCACTACAGAGTCCCGGTATGCAACAATGAGTCTTACATTAGGATAGTGTTATTGCTTTTATATAAACATAGCCGGATTCGATGAATTCAGAGAAAAGATAGACGCCATGAATGGGTCGCCTTAGTCAATAAGTACCTTTACGTAGCTGGGCCACTACAGAGTCCCGGTATGCAACAATGAGTCTTACATTAGGATAGTGTTATTGCTTTTATATAAACATAGCCTCAGTCTAATAAGTACCCTAGTATTTTACTAGTATAGTAATATACTAGGGAGTATTTAAAGTTTTTAATATTGTAGTGCCCGTCAGGGTCATAATTGTAAAAAATACTTTTATGAAGCAATAATCATTTGAGTATTGAGTATATACGCAGCTGGGGCACTACAGAAGCCCGGTATGAACAATGAGCCTTACATTATCTTTTAGTAGTTTTCTTTATTTCTTAACTGAACAGTCCTTGGTATAGTTACAATATGTATTAAGAAAATCCTAGGCACGAGGTGGGTCCTGAAATTTGAATTTTATATATGGTGTCTGTCTACTTTGTCAACCACTGATCTATACTATTATAAAGTTGAATATATTTCAGAAAAAAACTAGTCGGGATTCTAAGACGTATCTATGATTTTTCTGTCTGTCTCTCTGTTCGCACATCACGCAAAAGCTACTGATCGAATTTTGATTCGCTTTTGATAGCTTGGTAGCTTAAACTCTACGGTACAATTCAAGTAATTTTTCATCTAATTCGGGTAGATAGAACCAGAGATACAGCTTGACCTCCCCGTAGTACTAGCATTTATACAATACGGAGGTCACTCTAAATGGTATCGTGTGCAAAAACTAAACTGTAATAGAAAAACTATTTCCACGTTGACGAAGTCGCAGGAAAAAGCTAGTTCTTGATAAATAACACGAATTATTTGGTTGATATATATTTTTTATGCCACTAAGTTGGCAAACAAGCTACGGTTGATACTGGTCAGTGTAACTAACTAATCGTGACCCTTGGTGGAACCTTTCCACAGTGAGTGTCATAAATATTTTCCATGTCGAGCAATGTGATGTCACTATGATATTTTCTGTGACAAAGTTCCACAGTGGGTCATTCGGCTGGTTCGATAGTACAATCACTTCTTTGTCCCGGCGTCTTGTAGTCTCACTGGCTTTGCTGATAGTGTAACTGACAGCTTTAGTGTTGGGAAAAGTGTCGAGAGTTTTATCGATAATAACGCGTTTATAGGTAAAATTATCGAATTTCGTGAAGGAAATTTTCGTTTATAAAATTTTAGTAGATCATAGGGACAAGGACAGTTCTAGGCTCAGACCAAATAAGAAATAAAGTATGTTGTTCACACATACTGACGCACGCAAAATACACGTTACCAACCGTTGGTTGCTATTGACAACAAAACGTCGCCATGGCACACATGTTTACGGCACCGGCCTCACGTCACTGTTGACAGCACGTCATCTTTGTTTTCTTATTTGATCTGGGGGTCTGAAAAGCCCACATTGAGTGTTTCATATTATGGTTCATATTTAGGAGCCACAAACTTATCTGATCCGGTGGCCAAAACTTGAACTAAGTGACGCCATTTTGAATTGATGACAATTCAAAATGGCGTCACTTAGTTCAAGTCATGGTCAGCAACAGCGACGTTGCAGATACGTTTGTGACAAATTACTATGAATTTATAATATGAAACGCTAATGTGGCGTTTTTAGATCGTCTGAGGTTCTAGGCCTTTACTCTCAGCCAATGAGCAGTTTTCCAATAGGTATCTAAAGCATTCCTAACCACTCACTAGATGGCGCCCCGACAATTTTGGTAATTGATAATCGCTTAAAATAGGTTCTTAGCAAACAGGATATAAACACTGGATACGTTGTATTGAATTATATTGTATTTGTCAATAGTTTTCAACCATTTTAGAGGTTGTAATAATAATGGAACATAGTGCCAACTTCTATAAATATTTCTTTTTACACTTCGTTCAACCTTTAACAGTTATGTTAATATTAATAAACATTTTATTTTTAAGTTTAGTATTAGTTGGCTGCATGAAATCACTGCCACCATCATACAGATTATAAAAAGCTTACCAAAATTGTAGGAGCGCCATCTATTGATGCTTTTTGAAACCAATCGACAAGACCTTCTGGAAAACTCCTCATTCAATTTGTTTATCGATACACCAAACACCCTGTACTACATTGCTGTGGCAGTTAAGGAAATTATTTTTAAAACTGTTATTGCACTTTTGCTATTGTATTGTACCCGCACTAGTATCAATCATAACAATTTAATTAATTTACATCGCATTGAACCCTACAATTAACCGACGATTAGCCTAGCTGATAACCTACCGATACTACATACATACACTATCTACAAGTCAATGCCATTAGGACGGACCTTAAAAAGTACGGACGCTATTCTGCACTACAGAGAAGTGAAGCATGCACGGTATGGCAATTTATTTTGTTGTACATGACCTTCACATTCACACATATACACCAGTAGGCTAATTACGTAACAATAAAAAACAAATTTAGGGGTTTAGTTGTAATCAACGTTCCATTGCAATAAACTGAAACTATTAAATCGATCCTACGTAATCGCAAAAGTAACAATTTCAATCTTTGAAACCAGAGAATGAGGAATTTCCAGTAGGTATTATCAATTGGTTTCAAAAAGCATCAATAGATGGCGCGGCGCTCCTACAATTTTGGTAATTTTTTACCAAAAGGTTCAACCAAATGCATTTTAATACAACCCTTTCATATTATCTGTGATTTGTATTGCGTCCATTCTTGATCCTAGCGTCCATGAAACGAATTGACTCCGTCAAATTGATGTTTCTTTTGTTTGTAATAATTTATGAAAACCTCTAAAATGGTTAAAAACTAGTTATAAATACAATATTATCCAATACAACGTACCCAGTGTTTATATCTTTGCTAAGAACCTATTTCAAGCGATTATCAATTACCAAAATTGTCGGGGCGCCATCTAGTGAGTGGTTAGTAATGCTTTAGATACCTATTGGAAAACTGCTCATTATTGGCAACAGAGTTACGTAATTAACCTACTGATCTGACAATCCGCAGCCATTTGGTTTGATTTTATATCGCGCTGTTACGCCAGTAACAGTATTAAAGCACACAAATAAATGGGCCGCCATTTTTATGCTTCACTCATGATTTTTCGAGTATCCCTCCGTATCATTTTCAAGCCCGTGGCTATTAGGTGTCCATTATCAATTGTGACGGGACTAGGTACAGCCTTACAAGGATGTTTTGGCTGTAATCGAAACTAACGCCGCCATCTTGTAAAGCGTTAAGGAGTGGAGTCGATGTTTGACGATCATGCCCTCATCTAAGTACCAAAAGGTCTAGTAACCGGGTCTTGTACGTCATTTTTATGTAGGGGAAGGTCTGCGGGCCTATGAGGTCTGGCCTCGTGCCCAAACATCTTGACCCACTGGGTTCCAGTACTTGACCCAGTGGGTCATGGTAAAAATATGTTTATCTTAAAAGTCATAATATTTTGTTGGTGCTCTGGTTACCTTTAGCAGATATTTATTTTGTTATTTTACAAATTGGGCGGAGAATAAATAAATAAACATACTTGGACAATTCACACAGCACCACCTAGCCCTACAGTAAGCAAAGCTTGTGTTATGGGTGCCAGAAAACTGATAACTGACTTATACCTATTTTCAATACACACTTATTATACATAGCAACACCGGGACCTGTGACAATAATTAAAATTCATCATTTCAACTTCTGCTCAACCGGAATTCGAACCCGGGACCTCTGCGTGGCAGACCTACTGAACGACAGATACACACGTCCAACTTATAACACCTCTCTTTTTCCGCGCACAAAAATTGTTTTTTGAAGCAGGGTTAAAAAGAAACTGTAAAATCGATATAGTCACTTCATTACTCAGGCACAACACTATTCGCGCCAAAATCTCCGCGGTGACGTCATCGTTGGCGAAGCGCGACCTAGGGCCGTTACTTTGTGTGTGTGCAGACGGTTTTATGCGAGATGTGTTGAGCTTCGTTTGTTGGACGAATTTATTTTGTTTTACTAAGGAAGGCAAGTTCGGACATAGACGTAGCGAGGGGGAGGGTTTCAGTGCCAGGGGCATCACCCACGCGTTGCCGACCCCGTAAAACTTTTCTTTCTATTGATGTTTGTGTGTCTTGCTTGAGCTCTGACTTGCAGCGATCCAAAAAGACACATATACACCGACTAGCAAAAATAAGTAGGTCTTATATAAACAACGATATTTAAAAAGTAGTTCAGATAGGTTCATGAAATCAAAATCAAAATCAAAATCAAAATTTCTTTATTGATTAGGACATTAAATATCTCTTTCAATCGTCAAAAAGGAGGGGGGTAGGAAAGTAGGAAGGAAACACACAGTGACACGCTGACCGCCCTATGGCTGTAGATAAACGTATCCCTCGCCAACCACAACCGCACCGGGCTCGACAATGCCAGACAGAGCCGGAACGCTATATTATATTATATACTCGTAGGTATGTCTAGTATAATTAAGGAAAACCACCTAAAACTACAGCAAGAGTAAGCCAGTCCACCAAGGCAGCACCCGTTCACGAGTATAACGCAGGGCCCAGCCATCGTCCAATTCAACCATATTTGAGGGAAAAGAGCGACCCGGCCCCCACGCCACCGCCAGACAGACTTTTAAGTGAGCGTGCATCACACATGCTGTATGTGGTAGGTAGTCGCTACCACCCTACTCTATCCTATCCCTTCCCTATCGCTACCTTACCCCTACCCTATCCTACCATTGCCTTAACCCTACCCTACCACTACCTTACCCCTACCCTACCACTATCTTACCCCGACCCTACCACTATCTTACCCCTACCCCACCCTATACTACCTTACCGCTATCTTACTCCTACCCTACCCTACCCCTACTCTAACTACTACCCTACCCCTACCCTAGCGCATGTAACAAAAAGTGTTTGTGTTTAACATTAAACTTTTTTACTTTAATTAAAAACACTTAGCTTCGGCCGCAACTTGAGATAAATGTTGTTCAGTCGAGCCACTTTTTTAATTTAGGTCTATTTGTAGCTAGGCCATGAAAATCGTGTCGAATAAACGCTATCTATTGTGGTTTTTTAAAAACAGCTTTCCCTTCCAACGCTTCCATTCAGTCCAGCCAGACATAGATAATATATTTTTTGTTAATCAATTCAATACTTAGTGGCAAAAACCATTTCAACATGGCACTACACTTACGAGAAAAAAATAACTAGGTCATTGTATGTATGTATGTAACACGACGATATTTGTTAAACATCTCATGATAGCTCTTAGGCGCCATCTCCACGAGCGAGAGAATCGCGGCGATATTATCGTCGTGCCACGTATTTCAATTATTTAAAATGTACGCGTCTCCACACGGCGATGTTATCGCGGCGATGCGACGAGTGGCAATGTGCGCGCGTAACGTCGACGTATCGCCGCGGTATCGTCGCGACTGGTGGCGCGCCCGCCGCGCGCTCGCCGCTTAACGTGGCGCTCTCGCAGCGAGCGCGCGGCGGGCGCGCGCGTGGCAACACTGGCGCTGTGAAACGTAGCTTAACTATTGCACAAAATGCCTCGTCGCGATAACACGGCGATTCCGTTACGAGTCGTCGCGGGCACGCGGCGATTCCGTTACCAGTCGTGACGATACGCTGGCGGAATAATCGCTCGTACGTGGAGATTCTCCGACGATAGAAGCGCGGATACGTCACGATTCTCTCGCTCGTGGAGATGGCGCCTTAGAAGTCAAAAGAACATTTAAGTTTTTTTTTTATTAGACTAGCCGGACTTTTAACCGCCATCTCACCTGGTGACAATCTCATCATCTTGGCGTTAATGTCCCGGTTATGCTATCGCGCACGAGAGCCCAGAGACCGCCTTGACCATGATCCAGGATATGACGGATCAGGTAATTACAGTGAAGCGACTACCATCTGACCTCCGTGACCCTGCTACCAGGGGAACCTGACCAGATTGGATCATGGTTACACATTCAGTCGCCCGAATGTGCAGGTTTCATCACGATATTTTCTCTTACATATGTATGTATGTATGAACACTTTCATACATACATTCAGAGATGGAAAACATTGCATAAAGCCATCCAAGCAGCTGCGATTACACTGTTTATTATGAAGTATTTATCGCTATCAATATTTAAATATTGTATTTCATAACTTTAATGTGCGATTTAGTTCATTCCGTTGGCCACACGTGGGAGGTACGGTCAGACGGTCATACAAGTCATACAAGTCATACATTTAAAAAAGTATTTTCTTTTGTGGAAATGTAGCCCTTTCAAAACTGCCTTTCGAGTTTTTTACGGCGTTAATTTTGTTTGTAAGAAAAAGTAGTTTTTTGTGTACGCGAGTGTAAAAGACAATTTTTTTTATATGTATTTATTTAAATGAGTTTGTGAGTGTTGTATGGTGATGATACTAATAAAGATGTGATCAGCTTCAAATGATAAAACGCTTATTTATTACGCATTGTAACTAAGTAAATAATACTACGAAGAAAAAAGTAATTTAGGTATACATGACGTCATCCAACAAAATGGAAAATTACAAAGGTAAGGTCGGATGATCTGTCTTAACAACAGAATTATTAAACTTATCTACCCTCTTTTGTTATTTTACTAATGCGCTGATTACACCTGACTAAATTAAGGACCGATTGTTCAATAATCAGATAAAGTTTATTTGCCCGATAAAGTAATACACTGCCAAATTAAAACAAACTATAATCCTTTACAATTATGAAGTAATGATACAATTTTATTTTAGTCGCATAATAGGATTGAAAATTTTTTTAGTTTACTAAACCCGGAAGCAAAAAGCGTGAGCGCAAACCAAAGTGGAATGTATTGCACATAGAATAAAGTCTATTTTTGTATCACTTATATTATGTTGCGCGTCGCTCCGCTTTTCAAAAGGCATGATACAAAAATGAACCTTATTACAATAGCTATACATTCCAATTTGATTTGATCTCACGCTTTTGCTTCTGAATTTAGTCAAATGTAATAAGCGCATTAACAACAGTGTAACCTAACTTACCTACCCTCCTTTTTTCAAATTTTTATTCAACTTGCACTACAACCTAGCACAAGTTGTTCTCGCGCGCGATAAGCGAGAAAAGCGCGACATAGGTATTGCTATCTCTTTCGTCTTAGTATTGAGAGAAAGAGACAAACGCTCTCTCGCGGCGCGAGCTATGTCGCGGACCCACTTGTGCTGATGAATATTTGTAAGTTGTTCGTCAAAATTTGCAAACCATTTTTCGACCATTTGTCGGTATCCGATTGAGCTGAAATTTAGTATACTAATGTAACTTTAATGACAATGCATTAATATGGTACCATGGAGTCTGGTCTAGAGTCGAAAGGTGCTCATAGGAACTATTAAACGCAATAAGATAACCCCGTCGTGTTTGGGATCTTTGGAACTGTCTTGTTATGAAAAAAATTGCAGAATCATCGTTCGTATAGGTATAACCCGCGTCACGAAAGAAGAGACTTGTCAAACGGCAGTGGAGGGGATTTCGCGCAGGCAATCGTATGCAGCGCAAGTCGAACCACATGACCCGCCAAGTCTCTTCTTATTTGACACCAGCAGCCGCCCCGGCTTCGCACGTGTACCACTACGGGTACACGGGTATATAGCCTATGTCACCCGGGGATAGTGTAGCTTCCCAACGGTGAAAGAATTTTTGAAATCGCTCCAGTAGTTTCGAAGCCTATTCAATACAAACAAACATATCTACACACGCACACACACACATACACACACACCCACACACACACACCCACACACACACACCCCCACACACACACACCCACACACCCACACACCCACGCACACGCACACGCACACGCACACACACACAAACCTAAACATAACTATAGTTCCTGTTTTTATTTTGAATATTTGTAATTGTTCTCTATAATAATAACATAGTTTGCTCTGGGGTGGAGTCCTGGTGACCTGTAGCACAGGTTTCCCTAGTTCAGGCACCAGTCGCCACAAATATGTACATGTATCCAAAATGTTAATAATGTACCTAGTTTCATAAACATAAAAATATGTATACGTTGTTGTGGAGAAATAAATTGATTATTTATTTATTTATTTATTTAAACAAACGAACAAAAAATCAAACCTTTCCTCTTTATAATATTAGTATAGACTAGCTATAATATGATAGGTACCTTTATAGGTACTCACATAATATGTCGGTTAGTTCATACTAGCCGACATATTGTATGCGATAACCTCTCAACAAATTGCTCATATCTATCTAAACTAATTAAGAGAAAATATTTGATTGTTGGTTTGTAATGGATACACTGAAAAACAACCGATTTTAGAAATTCTTTCACATATAGAGCTATATTATCAGCAAGAAACTATATTTTAAGGGTTTGTTCCGGGTTTCCTACCGCGTACCTTTGTTGACGAGTAGCCCGATATTTCGACACAGTTGCATGCATCCTGGTCACGGGACGACTGGCCCGAAACCCGGAACATACCCTTAAAATGTGTTATAGTAACCGCGATAGTTTAAAACTGTTTATATTTATTTAATCCATTGTAAGTACATTTGTTTCATAATACTAAATGACACAAAACCCGGGTGGGTTTGCTATCTGGCTATTTATCATATTTATAGGTACAAAACATACAAGTAATACAGATACCTATGTCTGATACAATGTTACAAAAAGTTTTCACTACAACATCGCAATTATAAAGTTCAACGGATACAGACCAACATCATCAATATCCATCTAACATTCCAATAACATATCTTGTTATTTATTTGATTGTATACTGTTTAACTTACTTCGGTCACCTGATGGTGCGTGTCACGGCTGTCACAGATGCCACCCGACCTGCCACTCCTGGATCCCCATAACCTTACTCATCAGTAGGAACACAATACTGTATAATACTAGTAGAACCGGTGCGACTTCGTTCGTGTCCTACCCCAACCTTACCCTACAACTACCCAATAACTATAGGGTTTTATAGGGTGTGTGAAGGGTTTCACACACCCTATAAAAATTTGAATATTCTTTATTGAGTAGGACATTACATAGGTGTCTCTTTCAATCGTCAAAGAGGATAGAAGTATAAATAAATAAACAATCCTGGACAAATTCACACAGCGCCATCTAGCCCGAAAGTAAGCAATACTTGTGTTATGGGTGCTAGATAACTGATAAACTACTTATATACTTCTTTATTTAAATACATACTTATTATACATAGAACACCCAGACCCGTAACAGAAATTAAAATTCATCATTTCAATTTCTGCCCGGCCGGGAATCGAACCCGGGACCTCTTGCGTGGCAGACCGGTTGACCACTGAACCACTCAGGTCGTAAATACGAGTATAAGATATAAGTACCTAATAGTAAATAAATAATTTTATACTTAACCTATTAATTATTGACACGATAAGGAGAAGTCAAAGAGGAGGGTGTAGGAAAGTAGGAAGGCAACACAGAGTGACATGTTGACCGCCCCAGGACCGGAGCGCATCCACCCCACGCCGACAACGGCCGGACATTGACCGACAATAACAGACAGCCGGTCAGTGCCCGACTATGCCAAGCAGAGCCGGACCGCGCCCGACATAATATATAGGGACCTATATCTACTTCTGCTCCTTATCAAGTTCATCACAGCCCGTAACAGTCCACTGCAGGACTTAGGGCCTCTCCCACGAAAGGGGAGGTTGTTGCCATAATCTCCACGCTTGGCAGGCGGGTTGGAGATCGCAGTATTTGAATGTAACAATGGAAATTGCTGCCATTTTCCAGACTATGTCGCCTTGTACGACACCCATGAGTGTAAGGGGTTGGTGCTATTCTACTCTGCTGGATACCACACGGCCAATCTTTCGGCCTTATCGAGTCGATACGCTTTGTTCGCCCGGTATTCGGCGACGCATACAGCGTTTGGACTGGCCTCGAACAAGTCCGCCATTGGGCAAGTTTTAGGACACGCCGACCATGGGGGTCCATGGTTTGCGGTGGTCCATCTAATGTACACCTACTCTACCCCTACCTACCCATTTTTTCTTGCTTAAAATTCCTCTTGAATCACTCTATCTATTGTTGAAAACCGCAAATCACTCAGGTCGTCAAATAACGGATCTATTGCAGCCAATGACAGTAGACTGTGAGGGCGCCGTAGGTTATCCTACGTCATCGATTACAAGAAAAATTAAACTTTGTAGCGATATTAAACGTTTAGGAGACCCACAAAACTGTGGTCAGCCCGTGCACAAAGAAAAAATTGTATTTTTTTTTATGACATACGATAGGCAAACAGGCAAGCGGGCCACCTGATGGAAAGAGGTCACCACTGCCTATAGACATTAGCAAAACCAAGAGTATCGCTAATGCTAATAACCTCTATAACACGTTGCTCTGGTAGCAAAAAGGCAAATGCCCCTCCACTGCCAAAGCCACGGTTCCCCAAATCCCCACCCCATGGAGCACTGGAAACCTTACTCACCGGCAGAAACACAATACTATTTAAAAGAGTATTGTTTAGCTGCGGTATTCTGAAAGGTGGAGGTACTTCCCCAGTCAGGCGGCTCCTATTCGAACGGGTACCCCGCTATGCTATGCCCTACCTCTCTTATTTAAGATTTTCAAGCTGCAGTAACAACTCGAGTAATGGTCGTATAGCGTGGTTGAGGTAGTATAAATGTTCGGAGTGATGTGTTTTATAAAACTATTTAATTTTCACTTTTAGCCGGCACTTTCTACATTTTTTTGTGCTTTATGGGTAATGTCCTTTCTAATTTCCCCAATGATTATAATCATCTTGGCGTTATGGTCCCGGTTGTGCGTGTGAACGCATACTCTATAATCCAGGATTTTACAGATCAGGGAACAGTGGAGCGACTGAAAGGATAAAGAAAGCAAAGACATTTGTAACACATAGCACACTAACAATTACAGTTACAGACAACGGAAACATTAATAATTAAGATATCTAAAACATACGTAGCCTCCCATGCCACTGTCGGTGCCGCAGCGGCCAGCGTAAGTGGTAAAGCAAGTGTCAAATAAGAAGAGACTTGGCGGGTCACGTGGCTCGACTTGCGCTGTATACGATTGCCTGCGCGAAATCCCCTCCACTGCCATTTGACAAGTCTCTTCTTTCGTGACGCGGGTTATACACACACAGCGTGTGCTGTGAGGCGCAAGAAGCGACTCTCAGTGCTGGTATTCTGTGCCATTTTGGCTCATTCTTTTTGGTGCCGCTATCTGACTTCCGTGACCCTGTTATCATTACTATTAAAGACTAAATTAAATTTTCCCAATAATGTTTCTAATGTTTCCCCCCTCCTCTTTCAGCTCACCCGTCTCATGAACGAGATCTACGAGACCGTGTCGGCGGCTTGCGGCATGGACGAGAACAAACCGGGCGGCTTTCCAACGGATTCGGGGATCAGTGAAGGTAAGAGTTCATACAGCCATTCATACACATGCCCGCCAGTATCCCATAGGGGTAGGCAGACTGGCAGAGTAGCGCCTCTGGTGTTGCTTATGTCCATAAGCGGCTGTGGCTACTTTCCATCGGGTTCCATCGGGGTGGGTGTTTGTCTGCCGTATAAATAAATTTAGATTGCAGCCAAAAAAACAGCAAAACTGCAGCTGTCGCTGTGAGGACTAAGATGAAATTCCTGTTATTGCGCTAGCATGCATTTTTGCACATTAAGGTCAGGTTACAAAAATGCTGAACTGCAGGTGCGTTGTCACTGTGAGGACTACGATGAAATGCCTCATGCCTGTAATAGCGCTGCCTACCTTATCCTTCAAAGCAGAACACAACAATGCAAGCGTTGTTCCTTGGCACGAAAAATATATAAGGCGGTCGTACTCACCCAGGAGGACTCCTCAGACCTGACTGAGTCCAACTACCTGATAAAAATACTAACCAAAACCAACATTTCGTTACAGAGTCAGTGAAACTCACACGGAGTCTCACCGAGAAGCGAAAAAACTACGTCCGCCGCGTGTGCTCCCGAGTAGCCTATCTAGAGCCCAAGAAGATAAAAACAACCAGATACCGCCACCAGACCTCAGTCTGCTCCTTCAAGAGCGAAGTCGTGGACAACCCGTACTCCACCTTCCGTTCCTGGAAGAGTTTCCGCACGTCACAGAACAATTTGGCCAGAGACCAGATGGATTCTTCTGATTCTAAAACGAATCTGACCGATGGGGATCTCATGTCGGTGTCGAATGAGTTCGACAGCAGCGACAGTGTCGATAAGCTGAGCATAGATGAGAAGACTGGGTGTGTGGATTTGGATTTGCCATTTGAAAGGGAGAGGGCGCTGTTTAATGTGTGTCTCCTGGTTGGACTGGACTGTTTGCAAGGGAAGGCGTATGTCAAAAGTGTTTTTCCGAGTCAGGTGAGTTGCTTATTTTCAATTTTATTTGTATTCTCGTTGGTGTTGTCTTTCGTGTTCTTACTCATATTGTCACTCTGTTGCCAATCGCTCATTTTTACTCTCATTTTATCTCGTTGACACTTACACTCATTCTCAACTTTCATGTTCATATTTACTCCATACTCAAATCTCAAAAGTCATCTCTCAACTCTTATATTGCATCTCTCATGTCGCATTTTCAAAATTCAAAATTCAAAATTTCTTTATTGAATCGGACATTAAATATCTCTTTCAATCGTCAAAAAGGAGGGGGTAGGAAAGTAGGATGGTAACACACAGTGACACGCTGACCGCCCTATGGCCGTAGATAAACGTATCCCTCGCCAACCACGACCGAACCGTGCTCGACAATGCCAGGCAGAGCCGGAACGCTATATTATATTATTTAGGTATGTCTAGTATAATTAAGAAAAACCACCTAAAACTACAGCAAGAGTAAGCCAGTCCACCTTCCATTTCTCATATCTCACCTCTTATATCGCATCTCTCATATTGCATCTCTTATATCTCATATAGCATATCTCGCCTCTTATATCACATCTCTCTGATTGCATCTCTCAAGTCTCATATTGCATCTCTTATATCTCATGTCGCCTTTCTCATATCTCACCTCTTATATCGCATCTCATATTTCATCTCTCAACTCTCATATCGCATCTCACTTCACTCTCACATCCCCCTACCTCTTTCTCACTCTCAACTTCCATTCTCCTCCCCAGTTCAAAGTGCCGCCGCACATCGAGAGCCTAGTGTTCCCCGAAACGATGAGCGGCGCCGTCCGCGGCTGCGAGTGGGCGGCCGCCGCCAGCGCGCAGTGCTACTCGCTGGTGCTGACCGACGAGCGGGGGGAGCGGTTGTACGGGTGAGTCACCAAAAAATATTCACCCTAAAATGTGTACCTCTAAGAGAGGTAGGGCGTAGCGGGGTATCTCGTTCGAATTGGAGCCGCCCGACTGGGGAAGTACTTCCACCTTACAGAATATCGCAGTTAAATAATACTCTTTGAAATAGTATTGTGTTTCTGCCGGTGAGTAAGGTTTCCAGTGCTCCATGGGGTGGGGATTTGGGGAACCGTGGCTTTGGCAGTGGAGTGGCATTTGCCTTTTTGCTGCCAGAGCAACGTGTTATAGAGGTGGGCAACGCATTAGCGAAAATCTTGGTGTTGCTAATGTGTATAGGCAGTGGTGACCACTTTCCATCAGGTGGCCCGCTTGCCTGTTTGCCTACCGTATGACATAAAAAATAAAAAAAAAAAACCTCTAAATGTGACCCTAAAAATGCGTCCCTAAAAATTTTCCCCACAAATGTTTCCCTAAAAATCCGACACAAAAATTTTTGCCTAAAAATTTTACTTCATAAATTTTCCCCTAAAAATTAATCTCTAAAGAAAATAAATCTAGTTCCTAAAAGTGACCCAAAAATGGGCCCCAAAACATAGTCCCTAAAAAGAGTTCCTAAAAACCTCCATCGTCGTATTCCGGCTGTAGGTGCTAGGTGCTGCGGTACCTCGAGCCCGGCGTCCCCGAGACGGCGGTTGTATGGGCGAGTGTGTAAACAGATTGGTCACTGAAACTGAAGATCTCAAAATGTGACCCTAAAAAACGGTCCCTCAAAATGTTACTCTAAAAATGTATCCCTAAGAAAATTAATCTCTAAAGAAGACTCTTTATAAAATTAGCCGCTGAAAGTGTCCCTAAAAATGTTTCTCTAAAAATGTGGCCCTAAAATTTTTATCTCTCGAGCATGTTCTTCATAAAATTAGTCCCTAAATGTGTCCCTAAAAACCTACACCGAAGTAAGCCGGCCGTAGAAACTAGACCGCAGTAGCCGACACTATCTGTGACCCTAAAAATTTTACCCTAAAAATATGTCCCTAAAAATTAATCTCTAAATAACATTCTTTATAAAAGGACGACCGGCATAAATGTATGGACCCCAGCCTATATAACCAATAACGTTAAGCTATATGTCATTAGAAAAGTTTTTTTATTTTCTACTACTTCGCGAAATGGCTGTGCGAAAAAAGATTATGGTCAATAATAGTACAAAATGATGTTTACTTTAATTGATCATAACTTTTTTCTCACAGCGATTCGAGAGTTATCGCCATACTAAAAGTTGTAGAAAATGTAAAATCCTTTCCAATGGCATATCGCTTAACGTTATTGGTCATATAGGCCGAATTAAGAGTACAAAATGAAGTTTACTTTAATTGACCATAACTTTTTTCTCACAGCTATTCGAGGATAATTTGCCAGTAAAAGTTGTAGAAAATGTAAAATCCTTTCCAATGACATATCGCTCGACGTTATCGGTCATATTGGCTGGGTTGTCCGGACCGCGGTGAGTCGGCCGTAGAAACTGTGCCGCAGTAGCCGAGACTATGTATGCCGGAGGCAATAATTGCCATAATGACAAATACGTTGACCCAAATATAGGCCAGCCTTCTGGTATTTGGAAATATCGACCAGGCGCCTGGTCCCCACGGCCCAAGAGTTTCCACACCAAACGGAGTAAATAGGTTATCAACACCGAGACTAGAGTATTTGCGCCACTTAGAAAAATAAATAAACATGCTTCGACAATTCACACAAAGTAAGCAACGCTGATAAACTACTTATATAATTTTAAATATAAAAGTAGTTTATCAGCGTTATTTGCCACCTCAGTGGTATAAAAATAAAGGGCGGAAATTAAAATACATCATTTCAATTTCTGCCTGGCCAGGAATCGAACCCATCCCTGGGTCTGAACCACTCAGGTCATCAAAACCCTGTGAAACTGTGCCGGTATACTATGTTGTTTACTGATTATTCCCTTTTCCGTCCGCAGCTACTGCCGTCGGGTGTTGCCAGAGGGCGCCACCGCCTGCCTGCCGCTGTGCTACTGCCTTATCGGAAAGTATAGGGCGCCTGGGTTCTATTATAAGGTGAGAACTCTATCATTTCTGGACAGTCACATCGGGCGACTAATGTGAAGCAACTCCATTTTTGGCTAACCTGATCTACCTCAACTACCTATCTTTGTCAGTCGGTAGAGAAACAGGGCCTAGAGTTAGCCAATTTACTAATGCGATTGAATTGTAATTGGATCGGAATTGTAGCTCGCAGATGACACTTTCTACATGATGACAAATGAGCATTGTTGCTTGGCGGTAGAAATAGATAAGGCGGTGGTACTCACTCTGGCCGACTCAGGCTTGACAGAGTCCTACCACCTGATAGGGCTCTATCATATCTACCCAAAATATTATTTTCACCTTCATAATCATTATTTAGCCGGAAGACGCCCACTTTTGGACATCCCCCTCCCCCAGAGATCTCCGGCGGCCGGTCCTGTGCCTTCCGCATCCAGCTGGTACTTGCGATCTTTACCAGATCTTCGGTCCACTTATTGGGAAGCCTACTCACGCCTCTTACTGATATCTCAAACTCCATTCCAGGTCCTCCAAGAGATCGAATCCCACCACGGCAGCTCCGAAGTGGAGATCCACTCCATCCTGCAGCAACTCCTCGAAACAGACTTCCCGTATCCTGGCGAAGAGATCACAATAACCTACACCAACAGCCTCTCGGAACAATCCAGTAGGAACTCGATAAATATGGGAGATTTGGCCAAGTGTAGGACTCTTTCGGACTTCAGACACAGGAGTTGTGAAGTGTACAGTGAGGCGAAAGTGAACAGTGACATGTGTGACAATAGTGACAGTGTTAGTGACAAGGTGCCAGCGTTCTATGATTTGGAGAACAACAATGGGCCGAGGAAAGTGATGCTCAGTATGGATGGGGAGAGGTGAGTTGTCATCATGAACCAATGTATATGTCGCAGCCGGATGGTTAAATTAGCCGGTTAATTGAACGGCTAGCTTTTTGAGCAATTATTTAATTGACAATTTGTCAATTGCATGAGATTTTAACATAATGTTGAAAGAACAGTATTGTCCCGAGCTTACGGAGCTCCTTCATACATTGTTACAACGCTAACCTTACCACAATAATCTCAAACAATAATAATATTCACTTTAGGTTTAATTCGGTTAAGTTAATTTAATGTTGTGACAATGCATGGAGGAGCTCCGTAAAGTAGGGTAAATATCGTTCATTAGAGGTTACTTTCAAAGTTCATGTAATTGGCAAATTTTCAATTAAATTACTGCTTAGAAAGCTAGCCGTTTAATGAAACGGCTAATTTAACCATTTGGCTGCGACATATACAATTTGACAGTTTTAGAAGAAGAAAAAAACAAGTTTTATTTCCTAAATAGATGGCGCGATACTGGGGGTAAAAAAATCCACTTTAGCATTTCATAATATGATTTATATTAATTTGTAACAAACTTATCTTATATCGCTGTTCTTGACATTGATTTGACAATTCAAAGTGGCGTCTCTTAGTTCCAGTTTTGTCCACCGGATCAGACGAGTTAGTGGCGCTTTAATATGAATCATATGAAACGCTTATGTGGCCTATTTAGACCCCTGAACCCTATGGCTTGTTTGTTTTAAGAGTAAGACAGGAGGAAATATCATTCAAGTCACGTCGTAAATTGAGTATAGCTAGCCCATGTTGCTAAATGATTATCAACTCGTTAAAAAAATCGTTGTGCTCTCGAGAACGAGAGCCCGGAGTCCGCCTTGACCATGATCCAGGATTTGGCGATCAGATAATTACAGTGGAGCGACTACCATCTGACCTCCGTGACCCTGCTACCAGGGGAACCTGACCAGACTGGATCATGGTTACAAATTCAGTTGCCTGAATTTTCAGGTTCCATCACGTTGTTTGCCTCACCGTAAGAGCATCGGTTTAACTAATGTACATAACTCAGAAAAGGGTAATCGATACATGGTGGCAGTAGGATTCGAACCCGGTACCTCTCGCCTACGACTTGAATACCTTAACCTCTAGGCCAACGACGCTCCTAACATCAACCAATAATGTCTGTATATGATTGATTGACATTCGATTTTAATCGGCATCAGTGTTCTTTTCTACGCAAAGGAATATTGCCGAAATAACTAAAAGGATTTGGCCGGGTGGTGTCCGGCAGAGTAGAATAGCACCAACCCCTTACACTCATGGGTGTCGTACAAGGCGACTAATGTTTTCGAGGCAAAAGATCAAGAGTCTCCGTAGTCTGGAAAATGGGCAGCAGCATTTTCCATTGTTATATTTAAACACTGCGATCTCCAACCCTCCTGCCAAGCGTGGAGATTATGGCAATAACCTCCCCTTTCGTGGGAGAGGCCCTAAGTCCTGCAGTGGACTGTTACGGACTGTGATGATGAACTAAAAGGATCTATAGACGACTTTGCGGCATGGCCGATCTAGGAGGCAGGCGTATTGATGGTACTATGTATAGTCACCTTTCGGAGGTGGGGGCCGTGGTTAGACACCTGACCAAGGTCAGACCCAAAAGCGACTTTATTTTATACACACTAAGGATTAGTATCAACTGTATGATTGCCTCCTAATCTTCATAACTTCCCAGAACGCGCTCCATACTAACGTAGTTTGATCATATTTACAATATCACGCTATCAAAGCTAATGAAATTTTGTATACGTGTATGCAATGCATGTGGTTTTTTATATTTTCGTTTAAATATATGTCGTCGCGTAAGGGAAAGGGGTGTATCAGGATCATTGTCATCAGGGTGGTGATATTAGCTCGTATTAGTCCAGATAAATTAAATAAGAGATTCACATTTACTCCACTGTATTTATTCCAATTCATTTTTGCACATAACTTATAATTTCACTTGAAATCAGAGCGGTATTACAATGTAGACAGTTGAGTTCTTATTTCTAAGGTGATATAAAATTTACTTTATTTTCAAACGTAAATAACACTTTCTATAAACGATCTTCAAACGTAAACAAACGAAATGTGGAGACAGTTTCAAGAAGCGTCACTCCTCGGCGGCGGTCGCGCCTAGAATGGCCGCCACTCCCAGTGTTACCAGCATTCGTTTCCAAAAAAGTACGCCCGGGCTCCTAAAATAGTACGAAACTGGCTAGAAAGGTACGGTTTACCTATTCTTCTATTTTATCGGCCTGGGATCTGGATCAGTCGTAAGTTGAATTATAGACACAATAAAACGGCGTTATTTTGACAAGACCAGACCTTATTTACTCGCCGGTGGTGCCCGTGAGCAAAAACGTCAAAATTCCTTCCATTATTTTACGGTATTTTGCGGACAAGAAAGACAAAGTGATCACCCCGTCAGCAAAATTTATCAATTTGTAAAAACGTACTAAATAGTACGATGTGTAGCAAAGTACGCCAAAGGTACGACAGTCGGCCAAATAGTACGTAAATCGTACCAAAAGTTACGATCTGGCAACGCTGGTCACTCCGCCCGAGTCGTGCCGTCGAGACTCTGTCAGCACGCTCCACCAGAGGGCGCACTTCCACTTCCGTTTTCTTCGTCATGAGTCCGTACTATTGACCAAATGATTCCATACTTATGACCGGATCCGTCATATATATATTTTTAAAGTTACACGTAATGTAAGAGTTCCATACATATTCCGACTCATAATTGAGAAGTACCAGGTTCGAATCCCTCTTTGGCCTACCAATGACTCTTTTCTAAGTTATGTAACAACTAATAGTTGAATTCTAACCGATGCTTCTATGGTGAGGGAAAAAATTGTGGAAAAAACGAGACATTCAGTCTTGAACAAAAATCTCTCCCACCAGGACCAGGACCCTGAAAAGGCCCCTCGAACCACGCATCGAGGAGAATTCCCTATCCACGCTGGTGCAAGTGCTGGGCGCCGGGCTGACCGTCAAGGTGTTCGGTGCGCTGCTGCTGGAGAGGAAGGTGCTGGTCGTGGGAGACCAGCTCAGGTTAGTTTTCCAGGCGAGGCGAGGCGAGGCGAGAGTCCCCTACATACATCCGTTATCCATCAATCCATCCAACAACCGTCATTCGTCATTTATCCGTCACCCATTTGTCATCCATCCATCCGTGTGTCGTCCATCCATCCGCCATCCAGTCGTCATTCATTCATCACCCGATCGTCCGTCTGTCACCCATTCACATATCTAACATCAATCAAGTCTGCAAATCAGTGTGGGTGTAGTGAATGCGTGCTTGTCCGTCTTTCTGTCCGGGTCCGGGCTCGCTCAGACCAATGACAGTTCTCGGTGCGACTGTGGTATATCTAACCATAGAATAGACCACCTCGTTTCATGCTCGGCGTGCCCTGATACTTGTGCAATGTAGGACTTGTTCGAGGCCAGTCCAAGCGCTTAATGCGTCGCCGAATACTTGGCGAATAAGGTGTAATTTGTCAGAGTATAGTCCATCGACTCGATAAGAAGTGGCTTCTAGGTGAGCGAGACGAGCGTCCCACGTCATCGCACACCTACATCCATTTCATCCCATTCATTCATTCGTTCGTCACCCATCCGAGCATCGTCCATGCAACATTCATGCGTCCGACGAACGTCATCCGTCATCAATCCACCCGTTATCCATCCGTCACCCATTTCATCCATCCAGCTGTCATCCATCACTCGATCATGAATCCGTTATCCATCCATCCTCGATCCGTCATCCATTCGTTATCTATCTATCATCTGTTTAACCACAAACCCTTTTGTATTTTTTTGTTAAGTGCCCGGCCAAAAAAAAAACCATTGTAATGTTTTTTATAATAATATGCTACTGTCCTTCCCCAGCCAAGTGTCAGCCTGCATAGAAGCGCTGCAGAGCGCTCTGTACCCGCTGTCGTGGCAGCACACGCTGATCGCGGCGGTGCCGGGCGCGCTGCGGCGGGACGTGCTGGACGCGCCGCTGCCGCTGCTGGCCGGCGTGCTGGCGCTGGACCAGCTCGACGTGGGCGGCGGCTGTGAGGAGGTAGGTGGAGAAAAAAATTTGAAAAAAATATTTTTTTTTTTGTGATTTCCAGGGGTCATTTTTTTTTTTAGATTTTGCTGGTTAACAGGTGCTGGAGAAATGAGAAATGATTTTAGGAACAAAAAAATATTTTTTTTTGCTTTGGGTTTACAGATCTTGTTGTGTTGTGTAGGCGATGAATTTAGAATAAAAAAAAATAAAAAAAAACCTTTCATATGTTGGTCTCGAACGTGAGCTACCGAAGTCTAGAATGTATAAAACATGAGATGTGTCGGGATCGTAGCTGTGGTCTTCGATGGTTTCTGCTTACAAAGGATACGGGCGTGAATCTGTATGGATCATATGAATAGTATCTACCTAGTCCCTATGCTATGGTACGCAAGCGTGAGTATGTATGTATCGAGGCGTGTCTGCCCAATGTCGCTATGGGACGCAAGCGTGTCAGGATCGTAGCTTGTGGTCTTCGATGGTTTTTGCTTATAAGGGATCGGGCGTGACTCTGTATAGATGTATAGTATCTGCCTAACCTCTACGCTATGGGACACGAGCGTGAGTATGTATGTATGGAGGCGCTCCAAAGCATTTGTTTCTGTGGTTTTGCAGGTTGGAGCTGGAAAGTGGTGAAAAAAAAATTATAACCTTTTTGAGATGTGGCTTGGTGGCTCTGGTGGCTTATCCAGCGATGAGGTAAGGAAAAAAATTTTTTTAAATTTGTGATTCCGGCTATAGGTGGTTGAATCTGGTGTCTACGTTTCAGCGATGGGGTGAAAATGAAGAAAAGGTCTTTCGACCTTTCGCTGGTCTGGCAGATAGTGCCAGGTAGAGCCGGACCGCATCCAACAATGCCATCCAACCGCAGCCATTGCAGAGCAGGCTCCCATATAAAAAAAAGCTAACATTCAAACAATATATCCCTTCCAGAGCCTCCTAATCGACCTGACCTTGCAATCGAAGCTGGTGGTCTACCAGGGACGAGCATACCATCCTGCCCGTCTCCAGCTACAAAATTATAAATCATAAATAAAAAATCAATTCAAAATTTCTTTATGAGTACCTAGGCAGTAAAGTTCTCGAGTGGTGACCACGTACCGGAAGACGCAGCGTGGGTAGGCCCACCTCAAGGTGGACCGACGACCTGGTAAAGATCATAGGTACAGGCTGGAAGCGGAAGGCACAGAACCGCCCTTTGTGGAGATCTCTGGGTGAGACCCATGCCCAGCAATGGGCGTCCTTCAGCTGATATGACGAGTAACTATTATTCGAGGAATTATTCCAAATCTTTGAATTGTCAAAAAGGACAGCAAAAAGTGCTAAGGAAATATTCTGTCATGTTGGCTGCTCCAGACACAGATTCAGACTGCATCTGTCAATGCCAGACAGAACCGGAACGCATCCGACAATGTTAGGTGGAGCCGGACTGCGCCTGTCAATGCCACGCCAACCCGGACAGTGACCGGCAGAGCCGGAACGCATCCAATCCTCACCGCAGCCAACAAAGCAAGCTCTCTAATGAAAAAAAAAACTACCATTCAGATTACGACCTTAGTGGTTAATACGAGTATGCTGCCACGCAAGAGGTGCCGTTGCGTTGGGTGTCATACAAGTCGACTAATGTTTTCGAGGCTAAAGGTCAAGAGTCTCCGTAGGCTGGAAAATGGGCAGCAGCGTTTTCAATTGCTATATGTTGCGATCTCCAACCCGCCTGCCAAGCGTGGAGATCAAGACAAGAACCTCCCCTTTCGTGGCAGGCCCTAGTGAGGGCTGTGATGATGATGATGAGGACATCAATTATCTGGCACTTGTACTTTACAAGTTTTGCTTAGTTTGTGCTAGATGTGAATTCGTCTTAAGTATATTATTTATTTATTAAATCTATTTGTTCCAGAGCCTCCTAATCGACCTCACCTCCCAGTCAAAGCTGGTGGTCTACCAGGGAGACGAGCAGACCATCCTGCCGGCTTCCAGCTACAAGACGCTGAAGACCTCGCTGCAAATGGAGGCCAGACAGAACGAGGACCCTGGACTCAGGAATGTGATGATCTCGGAGGCTTTTCTTAGGTGAGTGGGGATTTTTTTTATGTTACAACGGCGGCAAAAAAGCTTACAGCCTGCTTTATGGTAAGTGGAATATATCGCCTCCTCGGCGCCAATGGAATATATCCTAATTAGCTTAATAAAACGACGTTCTCGATCTAGTAACACAATCTTTAGGTATGTGGTGAATCTACCCTTACAGTAGGCAGTAGAGATGTACCGGGTACTGGGTTTGCCGGGTACCCGGTTATTTTTTTATGATGGAGCTCTGGTGCTTAGAATTGGCCGGCGAAGAAAGGGAACGAAAATAAAAATCGGGCAGACCATCCTGCCAGTCTCCAGGTATACGACTCTCTAGATCTCGCTGCAGATGGAACCAGGCAGAATGAGGACCCTGGCCTCAGGAATGTGATTATCTCGGAGGCTTTTCTTAGGTGAGTGGAGGCTGCTGGTGTCAGTCATCATCATCATCATCTTGGCGTTAATGTCCCGGTTGTGTTCTTGCGCACGAGAGCCCGGGGTCCGCCTTGACCATGATCCAGGATTTGGCAGATCAGGTAATTACAATGGCTAATGCTCTGGTGCCTAGCATTGGCCGGGATGACGTGAAACTAAAAATAAATGAAAATAAAAATCGAACGGCTGCATTTATTTAACTAAATATTTTTTGTTGGATTTGTAATTATCAGGACAAGATTTATATGTATGAAAAAAGGGGTAGGGTAGGGTAGGCGTAGGATACCACGCGAACGAAGTCTCGTCGATCCAACTAGTTGAAAATAAATACATGTTTTCGATTCTATTTCAGGTTCTTCGTGGACATACTGGGTGACTACTGGCGATTCTTCTCCATTGGGGAGGTGAAAGAAGACAATCTGGGAAGCGGAGATGTCAGCTTTGATGTAAGAGATTCTGAATTGTTTTATTATAATTTTTTATCCTATGTTATGAGAAACGAGTCAGCCCATTTGATGGTAAAAGGTAAGTGTCGCCCGTAGCATCTATTATGATTCATGCATTTAGATTGCAGGCAAAAAAAATGCAGAACGGCCAGGTGCGTTGTCACTGCGAGGACTAAGATGAAATGTCTCATGCCTGTAATTGCGTTGGCTACCTTATCCTTCAAAGCGTATTTTCATGCAACAATTCTTCCATTGATGTGATCCACTTTGAAGGATAAGATAATGGGTCATTCAATTCAATTCAATTCAATTTTATTTTTTATTTTATTTAATTGTATTTGTGGTAACACAGGTAAAAAAAGATGTTACATAAGAAATAAGAAGGCTCAAATGTGACCTGCCATTCGGCGTACAAATTTACAAATATAAAATGGCAAACTAATAATGGCAAATGCCTAATACATAACCTAATGACATACACTTAACACGATTGCAATTAAATTAAATAAATGTCAAATCAATAAAATTAATAATATTAAAGTCAAACACAAATCCAGATGTTAGCAGTGTTAGGTATGTATAAAAATATATATGTATATATAAATCAAAAGCTACCATGTCAAATATTTAAAGATGGGCGCAAGAGTGTTCCAAATCTACCTTCTAGTATTTAAAAAAGTTCTTCTACCGGGTACGACGCTCTTTCCACTAGATAATTGTGCAATTGTGTTTTAAAACTGTTCAGACTTTCGGCTTCTCGTATTCTTCTCTATTCTATTCTTCATTAGGTTAACGTGGTCTCGCGTACAAGAGTTCGGGGTCCGCTGTGATCATGATCCACTGTTTGGCAGATCAGATAATTACAGTGGAGCGACTGGCATCTGACCTCCGTGATCTTGCACATCCAGTCGCCTGAATGTGCAGGTTTCATCACGATGTTTTCCCTCACCGTAAGAGCATCGGTTAGCATTCAACTAATGAACATAACTCAGAAAAGAGTTATTGGTACATGGCCTCAGTGGAATTCAAACCCGGTACCTCTCGCTTGCGGATACCGTTATCACTCGGCCACCGTTCCTCATTCAACCCATCAAATTCTCCAATTACAGAAAGAAGCCTTCATAAAGAACGCCAGCTCCAAACAGAACCAATACTTCCTGGAATGGTTCACCGAAACGGCCATGTTCAGTCACTTCATCAAAAACATGGCCATCCTCCACCACGAACGTCACGTCACAGCTACGACGTCAGACGTCACTTCTGCGACGTCAATTGACGTCTCGACGTCAAGCGCTGAACTCTTAGACACTCCTCTGCCAGACTTCTACAGGCTTTTCGAGGAACGAGTCCAGAAGAGAAGATCGAATAATGGAAACAAATGTGTTGATGGAAAGAGTAATTATAAAAATGCAGTGAATAGGAGAGTGAAGTTGCTGAAGGCGAAATTGAGGGAGTTAGTGACTTAGAAGAGAGTGAGTTTTACATTTTTAATAAGTTCTCGAATGGAAAATGTTTTTTTCGTTACTTTTATCCCATGGTAGTACTCATCAAGACAATTCCAAAGAGCCCAAACACGATGGGGTTATCTTTTTGCGTTTAGTAGTTCCTATGACTCCATCAGACCAGCTCCATGGTACCATGTTAATGCATTGTCATCCATGTTACATAGGTATAGCAAATTTCAGCTCAATCGGACACCAACGAATGGTCGAAAAATGGTTTGCAAATTTTGACGGACAACTTACATACAAACAGTGCAAGTTAAAAACTTGTAAAGAAGAAATGTTTCTTGGTGCACCCTGTCTATGGGTTGTTGTGACCACTTTCCGTCAGGTGACTTGTCCTAACCCGGTATTTGTTATTGTGTATCTGGGTGTTGCACCCTGTCTATAGATGGTGGTGACCATTTTCCATTAGGTGACTTTTGTCTATCCCGGGTGGTGATCACTTGCCATCAGGTAACTTGTGCAAACCCGATATTTATGATTGTGTAACCGGATGTTGCACCCTGTCTATGGGTGATGGTGACCACTTTCCACCAGGTGAACCGCTTACTCGATTCCAACACTGTTATGAAGAATAGCACAAAATCCGATACTGAGACGATGAATCTACAGTGGTAGTCAAGTTTGTTGCTAAAAGAGATCTCTTCCAGTCGACATCACATTAAGTAGTGAAACTGTAAGGAATTAATCTAATTATGTTACTCTGTTGCCAACGATTCTCTGATTTCAATGATTGAAATTGTTACTTTTGCGATTACATTATAATCGATTTAATATCAGTTTATTGCAATGGAATTTTGTTAGCAACTTAACCCGTGAAATCGATAATAAAAACCACGCAAAATAAACAATTTCAATCATAGAAATCATAGAATTGTTGGCAACAGCGTTACCTAATAAGGCTACAGGTTGTAATTTATTCCTGTATTATGTCTATGTGTTCCTTGATTTGACTTGAGTCGAGTATTTTGGCTGCTATTCTAAAGTTCAATAACTTTAAAAGCATTGTGAGGTTGACCCAGCGTCTTTTAGAACGAAAGTCCATTCTAAACGCGCTTTCTAACGAAATTCCTCCCGAGAAATAACTGCGGCCTTAGCCAAGAGTACAATCGTTCATCTACAATCGTTTATGGTAGAAAAAATATATGGGATTTGACATAAGCTAACGTTATCTGCTGACGACATAAGCTGTTTGTGGTAGAAATTCTTGGTCCATAGACAATTCACGTACTTTCGGTGTACAAAAGAGGCGGATTGGCGGATGATCCTACACAATCAGAGTCAATGTAGATGTTGGTAGAAATAGTCGAAGTTCGACCTGTCAATTTTCTACCATACACGCATCACGCAAGCGGAGCTGTCAAAGATGGCTAGACCAGCTGGTTTGTTACATTTGGGTACATTCCGTTGTCTGAATTCGGAAGCAAAAAGCTTGAGGGCAAATCAAAGTGGTATGTATTGCTCATAGAATAAGATCCATTTTTGTATCACTTATATTATGTTACGCGTCGCCCCGCTTTCCAAAAGGCGTGATACAAAAATGGACCTTATTACTTAAGAAATACATTCCACTTTGATTTGCTCTCGCGCTTTTTACTTCTGTATTTAGGCTACTGAATTTAGTCCAATACGATGGGCCAGTCTACTACAGATGCCTGCAAAGTTTTTGGTATTTAATGAAAAAAAAAAAAAAGAATATCGTTTAGAAATATTTAAGTAAACAAGGTAATCTCATTAATACCTAATTTATTGTTTTAAAATGTTATTTATAACTGACTTCCAAGATCTAAGTAGAGAATAGATTTGAGGCTTTTTTGTAAAAATATTGTAAATAAGACTGCTTGTAACCTTACTTCAATATACATAAAGATCTAAATAAATCTAAATAAGGACTATAAGGCGCTGTCCTAACTGGCAGCGGTCGTACGACCATCGTTGTGCGATAAACGGTTTTGAGGTCTCCTTTTGGTCGGACGAACCCGTCGTACCAATTAGGACAGCGCCTAATGTAGTTTTTCGTTGTATTTATGTGAACATTTTATCTCTGCACTTAGCTACTGTGCATTTTCGTTTAATAGCTATGATTTAAGAATTAAATTGAACCTTACTGTCATATAAATAAGATCGCTGGTGTGATATGTAGTATTTTACTAGGGTGGCACTTTGCGAACGTGAAATTTGAATGTGAAACTTTGAGAAAATATGTATTTTTACCCTCCTGATACAATAGCTAGCTTATTCCCATAAGAATAGGGTTTAATGTTGTACACAAAATTTCTCGAATACCTGTTCGAATATATCGAAAATCGCTACTGTCAACTCGCACAGCAACTATTTGTCGTCACACGTAACTCTGTTGCCAACAATTCTCTGATGTCAATGATTGAAAGTGTTACTTTTGAGATTACGTATGATCGATTTTATAGTTTCAGGGTATTGCAATGGGACATTGTAAGCAACTAACCCATGATACAGAATCGCCAAGAGTAACAATGAAATTCAAATCAAATAATTGAAATCAGCATTGCAACAGCAGCATAATCAGAATTGTTAGCAACAGTGCTACGTAATAAACCTACTGATGGCACAAGTGGGGATTTATATAGGGTTTTCGAAAATTGACTCGACGAAGAAGAAGATGGCACAAGTCCCGTCTCTCTCTCATTCTTTCGATGAATGCAGTCCGATGACAAGAGAGAAAGAATCGGTTAGAGTTCTGTGCATATCTTTTTGTGAATAAGATCATTAGAATTTTAGTTTCGTTTAGGATCGCAGGATATCCGATTTGGATAAGGGATAAATGGTGTTGCTGATATCCATAGGCGGCGGTGACCACTTTCCATCAGGTGGCCCGCTTGCCTTTCCGCCGGATAACATAAAAAAATACATAAAATTTGTATGAAAACGTACCATCTTTGAGCTGTGTGAAAGTGCTGCCAGAATAAATTCTCAAAAGTCCGTATGTTGTTCAGAAAATAATCTCTAAGCTACTTTTGTTTGCCATATAGGAATATAGCAACAACTCGCAGCGACATCTATCGCTCCAATAGGGAATCTCAACAATACTCACATTACGAGAACACGAAAGGTTGGCAAGCATCCGCGTATAGATGGCGCTGATCGTCCTACATCGCGCTAGAGAAGTGTGCCGACTTCCGCGGCATATATACAACTTCCGACGATCAACTGTCGGACCCTTGGTCCCCTGGTGTCAACACCCGGCCAGGTGGGTTGCCTTTTTCCACCTTCTCCATCTTCGCTTGCCAACATTGGCGGCTACCTATACCCTTCATCGCCAAAAACTTAACTGTTTCCAAGGTTAGGATATATCTTCTACTCGACTTATAGGAACTGTGTAAGGTCGTCCAAAAATATATCAGTTTCTATTAAGTTTCTGTAAGAGTTATTTTGAAATAATCGGTCCTTAAGAGGACGACCCAGAAAAACATTCACTGATCAGCGGGGCTATTGGCTAACTCAGTTGACAACTGTATTTGACACTAGATAATTCTACACCACGTCATCTACGTTGAAAACTGGCAATAGCGTCTACCAAATTAGAGTAGTGTCAGATTTTTTTATGTCAAATTCAGTTGTCCACTGAGATAGCCAATAGCCCTTGTTGTGTTCTCAAAAAAGCTGGGGTCCGAAGTGGTAAGAATAAAAGGAGATGTATGAAAAGAGTAGTGGATATATGCGAGGCTAGGGAGTTGTGTCAGGACAGAGCAAAGTGGCGGTCCATAGTCTCTGCCTACCCCACCTGTGGGACACAGGCGTGAGCTTTATGTATGTTATTTTGGAATAGAGTAGATAGGTTAGGTGATTTAGACTGAGTTCATTTTTGTTTATACTGAGATATTTGTCACATCACAGTCATATTGTGTTTAGGCTATTTAAGGCTTACCAACGGTTAACAGATAGTGGCCGATTGAAGGTCAATTTATGACCGAAGACGAAAATTTAAAAGCTCTTAAGAAATTTAGTTAGGATTGGCCACAAGCTACAGTTAATAATATAATTGATTTTACAACGATTATTCTACTGAATGTAGGGTACAAAGGAACTAATATGCCAACAGGGAAACTACTGAAGTAAAGACAGCGCCCCTTCACGGTCATTGTTATTGTTGTCGCACAATTTTTTTTGGCATTTTTACAACGCTTTTTCTATTAAAACAAACTTTACGAGTTAGTTATTCCTTATTTAATTTACATACAGTAAAACAATGTAGTGCTAATTTTGTACATATTTAATTTATAATAAGTAACCCTACGCGTTACTAGAATTGAACGCAAACCGATGCTCTTACGGTGAGGGAAAACATCGTGATGAAACCTGCACATTCAGGCGACTGGATGTGTAACCATGATCCAATCTGGTCATGTTCCCCTGTTAACAGACTCGCGTAGATTCGACGACAGTTGCTCCACTGTAATTATCTGATCTGCCAAATCCTGGATCATGGTCAAGACGGATTCCGGGCCGAGAGCACAACCGGGACATTAACACCAAGATGTTGATTATAATTTTTATGCAACGCTACTGATATTATTTAATGAAACATTCCCTTTTTAGATAAGGTGTTTTTTTTTATAACACCCACCAAATTGTTTTTGTATTTATCATGCCATTAGAAAACTAAAAACGGAAGAAAGCAAGTATATTAAGCTTATGTTTCCCTTGCTGATCTTTACTCCCTTGCTAGAATCTTTTACTCTTCTACATTTCTAGATTTCTAGCACAGTCTAGACTGTGGCCGTTTATGTCAATAGCTTTTCCAAGTTCCCGATAACTCTCTTTTGTTACTGGACTCTAAAACGAAGATGAATCTGTGGTCTTTAGGAGAGTTTACAGAGACGATTCTATTCATCATCATCGCAGCCCATATCAGACTTGAGGCCCAGGTCAGATGGCGGTCAAAAGTATGGTTATTTCGATTTTAATTTTTTTTTATCGTTTTCGTTCGAGTTTTAAATAGAATCGTCTCTGTAAATTCGCACTAAGCCTTCTTATAGTGCCACAAACTTATCTGACCCGTTGTCCAAAGCTGGAACTAATACGCTTATTACATATGGCAACATTTTCAAAAAGCGTGTAAGCAAACCAAAGCGAAATGTACTCAATAATAAGGTCAATTTTTGTATCACGCCTTTTTAACAGCGGAGCGACGCGTAACATAATATAAGTGATACAAAAATGGACCTTATTGTTTGAGCAATACATTCCTCTTTGATTTGCTCTCGCGCTTTTTGCTCCTGAATTTGAGAGCACTGAATTTGCCCAAGTGTATTAAGTCTTTTAATCTGATTATGCCTTCACTACACTGATCTTGTCATGCCTTCCATATTAGGTAGATTTTACTGATGTAACAGCAGATACAATTATAGACTTGTAGTAATAAATGTCCAGTGCCTATACAGTAATGTACGTATTTTTAAATCTAGATTAGTTCCTAAATTTAGTATCACAATTGTTTTAAGTTCTTTTTTAAAATACAGATAGAGATATCCTAATACAGTGCCTTTTTAATGATATTATTAGTGAATAATTACTCTGTAACTGAAAAACAAGAAATTTTGTTCTACCCGTAGCTATTATCAAATTTTATACAAGTCTTTTAGAACTTATTGGTGATAAGTTACATCGTTGTGTATATAATTATATTATTACTTTTTAAAGTCCATGAAATGTAGAACTGGGTGGTTTTAACTGAGTGTATAATTTTAAAAATTTTGACCAAGATTATGCAAAAAGAAAATGTCTGCGTCGTAATCATTTTAATAATAATATATATGGATTCTTTTAAAAGCAAAAGTGTTGATGAATGAAATATAGGAAATATTTTACGCTAGTCATAACTCACCCAGTATGAAGCTATGAAAAAACCACGTAAGCGTTTCATAATATGTTTCATATGAATTTGTCACAAACTTATCTGCAGCGTCGCTGTTGTTGACATTGACATGACATTTCAAAATGGCGTCGCTTAGTTCCAGTATTGGCCACCGGATCAGATAAGTTTGTGCCACTCTCGTGTGAATCAGAATTTGAACGGTAATGTGATCTTTTTGATCCCCAGATATTATGACGATATTTCAAACTAAATATGTAATAATGACTACACATATTATCGGGTTTGTTACCACGGTTAGTATTGTTTTTAGTATTGACTCTTGAGTTGAGTCAACTCGTGACCATGACGCATGCAACTGCGTCGAAATATCAAGGTAAAAACAATACTAACCGTGGTAACAAACCCGATAATATGTGTAGTGAAAGTGTAGTGAATAACCACGAAAGTCTTAAAACCTATGTAATAATGAGGCTATATCATTAAAATTGTCATTCATAATCATTTTGTTAGTTTCTCAAAACAATTTTTTCTTGTCGATCGAAATCATATTAAACCCATCGAGCTTTTCCCAGCAACATATCGTAGAATATACACATTGACATATCTAAAAACATGTGCTACATATTTAATCGACTAAATTAGTAATTATGCGCTTATCACATTTGTCTTAATTCCAAAGCAAAAAGCGTGAGAGGTAATTATTTGTATCACGTTTTTTAAAATGTGCTTTGAAAAATTGTGTAATACATTCCACTTTGATTTGCTGTCACGGTTGTTGCTTCTGAATTTAGAAGTCCAAATTTATCAAAATGTATTAAGAGCATTATAATGCATTAGTTGTACTGATGAGGGTGCAATATTTATATTTTAATATGTAACTGGTATTCACATTGAAAACTCAGCGATACAATGTATAATCTGTCCAAACTGACTTGTCTTTTTTGGTTAAAGAAATCATGTATTTAAATGGATAATGTGCAGCAGTATTCGTTGAAATTGACATTCTATGTGTTTCTTGTATAATTCTCGACATCTATACACAATATACGTAGCGTGATTGATACGGCAAGTCGTGATTCTGGGCATTGTTTGTTCACCAAATGAGACGAGTCAGTTTAAACAGATCATACATCGGCTGGTTTCAGCTTCGTTTTTACTCACATGCGTGCACAGAGACGACGCTCTACTAAGACTAACTAGCCGATGTGCCTAATGCGTCTAGTGCCTAAATTCAGTCGTCTAAATTTAGAAGCCACAACCGTGAGAGCAAATTAAAGTATTCAAGCAGAAAGGTAAAGCGAAACACGGCGTTCTTTTGAGCGTATAATCCAATCTTTGTCTTTCAATCAGGTGAGTTGAGGTCAAATGCAAGCCTATTGACAATAACAAAAAAATCTTTAGTTACAATTTTACAGCAACCATTTTGCGTGCTAAAAGAGTCCAAACATACGATCTGCGGTACCGCACGCAGCTGTCGTGGACCAACCACTAAATATTACAATCTTATTCGTATCAAAGTGGAATTTATTGCTCATAGAAAAAGGTTCATTTTTTTTTTGCGCCCGACGCAAAGGGAATGGGCACCCTCCGGTATAGCGGTTGGGAGGGAGGAGGTGAACTCGCATGAGTACCAGCCGGCCGGCCGGACTGGTTATGCACGACTCGCCAAAATGGGCCTAGGTGCATACGTGCTAAACACCCCCTGGGAGCACCTGTAGCCATAAGGTCTTTTCAGGTTTCCTCGGATGCTACATACCACTTATATAAATATTACACGTCCCTCCGCTTTCCAAAAGGCGGTAAAAAAATGGACTGTATTCAATGAGCAATACCATTCCACATAGATTTTCTCTCACGCTTTTGCTCCTGAATTTAGACGACTGAATTGAGCCAAATGTAATAAGCGCATTACCATGAGCCTCAAAATATCTCCTATAGCCAGAAGCCAATAAGAATGTGTATTTTTAATTTGTTTTTTTTATGTTTAAATTTATATTGTCGCATTTTCCTTGTCGTTCAACAGTTAAAAATCTATTTTAAAGATATTTTTTAACTACCTACAAGGTACACTTATTATACATATGTGCTATTTATTTATTACGTAACCGATGGTAACAAAACTGTTTTACAAATTTCAAAATAACGATGTTATTATAAAAAAAAACATGTGCCTGAAACATTCGTGTGTAAATATTTTTAAGAAGTTACTTTTAAGTTTGTTATTCCAATGTAGTTTTAATGTAAAGTACCTAAATATATGCCTATATGGATGTATTATTTCTTGTTTATTATTTACCCTTCTACTTTTAAAATTGGTAAGTTATCCCTTGTTATATTTGTTTTGGAGCACCGCTTAGCAAATAATAGGAGCGTCGGTGGTCGAGCGGTTAAGGTATCCGACTCGTAAGCTAATGGTGCCGAGTTGAGTTAGGTACATTAGTGGAATACTAACCGATGCTCTTACGGTGAGGGAAAACATCGTGATGAAGCTTTCACATTCGGGCGACTGAATGTGTAACCATGATCCAATCAGTCCTGGTAGTCGCTCCACTGTAATTATCTGATCTGCCAAATCCTGGATCATGGTCAAGGCGGACCCCGGACTCTCGTGCGCGAGAGCACAACCAGGACATTAATGCCAAGATGACTTCGACTTTAGTCAGTTACCCTCATCATCATCACAGCCCACAACAGTCCACTGCAGGACTTAGGGCCTCTCCCACGAAAGGGGAGGTTATTGCCATAATCTCCAAGCTTGGCAGGCGGGTTGGAGATCGCAGTGTTATAAATATAACAATGGTAACGCTGCTGCCCATTTTCCAGCCTTCAGAGACTAGATCTTTTGCCTCGAAAACATTAGTCGCCTTGTACGACGGGTTGGTGCTATTCTACTCTGCCGGACACCACACGGCTAACAACAGTTACTCTCACAAAAATAAAACAAAGAAATTATATTTGTAAAGTACCTCCATATAATTCAATTGTATTAAAACCTAATTACAACAACGGAGACAAATGTATAATATTGACTAAAATATTATAATTGTTTGTAAAATATGTGTGATTTTATATATAAAAAACTTAACTAACTAATATAGGTACCAATTGTATTAGATGGTCGACCATTTTGACATAAAAAGTCAAGATGGTCAAAAATCTAATTTTTCGTGTAGAATTTTCTTAGAAAATACTTTTTTTCTATTACATATTTTATAAATAATTATTGCGGTACATAAAAAACGAGAACGCTACATAAAAATAACTAGAATAACCAATTTTTCGTTCGTTTTAAATCAAAATGAGACTGGCAGTTTTGTAAATTTAAAGCCATTTAAATTAAACTACGAAAAAAACGCTAATTAGAGAAAAATATACGGAAAGTAAACTAGTCGCTCGATAAGAATTAAATATAACCTATCTATTTACAGATTTTAAATACAGAAACAGAAAACAAAACTACGTATTTTCAAAAAAATCCAGTTGTCTTTAGAACTGGCAAATATGGTCTGTAAAATTAATTTTGTACTGTCATTCGCATGCAAAAAACAAAAAATATTACGTTTATGGCACTGCATTTTTAAACCAATTTTATTTAAACAAAAAAAAACTTGTTATTTCGAATTATTTTTTGCCATTCTCCAGACATTGGCACTGGGCGTTATGGGTGTGGCCTTTGCCTACGATGGCTGAAAAGCTCGGGTTGAAGGTTACTCCGGGCGCCACATATTGTGGGTTCGTCACACTGCCTGATGTCTCGTACGTTATCACTTGAGGCTTAGTCGTGTAGCTGATGATCTTGGGCTTCGTTGTATAAGTAAAGTACTCAGGTTTCGTCGTGAACGTAACAATTTCGGGTTTAGTCGTGTACGTCACGATTTTGGGCTCAGATTGGTAGACCTTTTTCTCAGTATAAGTTGCACTGAAGCTGTTCGTCAGGGGTGCGCTGATTTCTCCGCCAAATTTGGCGTTTTCGCTAGCGGACGAAAACTGACTGAACTGTCCGAATTGACTCCCTCCTCCAACCTGTCCTTTGATCTGACCAACATTGGAGCCACTGAGCAGCGCACCGTTGAGCCCAGACAGACCGGCACCTCCCAAACTGGAGCCTGACGCTGACGACGATGAACTAAACTGACCGAATTGTCCAAACTGACTCTGACCACCTCCGATCTGGGCCTTGATCTGACCTCCTTTCACGCCAGCGTTGAATTGACCCTTGATTTGACCTGATCCGCTGCCGACTTGACCCACTCCCGAGTTGATTTGACCAGCAAATTGGTTTTGAGATAATAACTTAGATCCTGATGTGTATTGGGTGAACCTGGCACTCTCGATCAGGCCAATGGCCCATTCGTACCACTCCAGGTCGAATTTGTAGAAAGCAGCCAGCTGGTTGCCGAGTTGGCAGCCTGTGGAAGAGGAGTTGGAGGTTAGATCTTACATAAGAAAAAGAAAATTTGTAATCTAGTTTACTTGGATCATATCTAACGAATTAATGTTTGATAGTTACAGAATTAATCACTGTAATAGCTTTAATTTTTTTTTCGCTATTCTCGGCGCTGTGACGTTTCGAATTCGACATTATTTCTTGAAAACAATCTTTGGCAATAGAGGATTGGCGAAGATAGTTGAGAATAAGTTTTTGCCAGCAATAGAGATGTCAGTTACTATTTAATAGAGATTTGTGGAAAGAAAATGTGTAATTGGAAATGTCAAAAGCGCGAGCTCGATCTAGAGATGATGATGAACTATAAAAAATAATAAAAACAACTTTCGGCGAAACACACGGCTTCGGCCGGGTCTTGCGCCAAAGCAAGTAAGGACATACTTGAGTACATTGGAAGTGTAGTTCAACCCCATTGGAAGTGTAGTTCTTACCCATCACCAGTGTTAATCGTTCGGACTAATAAAAACTCCACCATCTTCTTCCAGAATCAAATCCCATTTAAAATAGGTAGGCATTTGTATTTACCTGAATCCCAGGAGTAGATGCCTCTCAGCACGAAGTGGCTGTCACCAGTGGTGCAGGCCAGGGCACTGCCAATGTCGACCTGTAGAAATAAAGATGAATATTAGTTATGTACTTGTATGAGGGAAAACATCGTGAATCATCACGATGGTCATGTTATTCAGCCGCCTGAATCATCCGCAGATATCAACCTGCACATTAAGGCGGCTGAATATGTAACCATGATCCAATATGGTCAGGTTCACCTGGTCGCTCTACTGTATTTACCTAATCCGCCAAATCCTGGATCATGGTCAAGGCAGACTACGGACCCTCGCGCGCGAGATACAATACGAGTAAATTATGATCAGTTGTCCCATCAGTTCGATTAGCTTCAAAGTACGTAACGGTCACCCATCCAGTTCCCAGACGCTGGGGGCTGCTTAACCTCGGTTATCGGTATTGGTCTCGCAAGCGCGCTGTCACTAGACCAGTGCCGCTTCAAATACCTTACTATCAATTCAGTGTGATTCGCAGCGGTGAACCATCAACGACGATTTCGATTCCTATCAACTAGGCAAGAACACCTACCCTGCAGATGTTGTTAACAGGATTGGAAGGCTGGCCGCAGACGCAGCTGTCTTGCGCGTAGTTCTCCAGCAGATGAGGGTAGTCCGACCGCAGTTTAGCCTGGCATTCGCCGGGGTTGATTAGAGACACGTTCACACTGTGCATGATGCTGCCTTGCAGGTGAGCTGGAGGGGGAAGAGAAGAGTGAATTAGTGAGTATATAATACATATGGTGGTGCCTTGCAGGGCTGGAGTTGTAATAGAAAAATGAATGAGGGAATGAATCTTACATATTACGTAGGATTGTATGACGATATGAGTGGTTCAGTTGGTTAACATGCCAGTCTGCCACGCAAAGGTCCCGGGTTCGATTCCCGAAATTGAAGTGATGAATTTTAATTTCTGTTACGGGTCCGGGTTATATACACATTATCAGTTGTCTAGCACCCATAACGCGGGCTAGGATAACATGCCTTTGACTTTGAAGAAAAAAGTACTTTGTAACTCCATTGATAAACATAATTTGACAAAATTCGCGCTCTACCGCAAACAAAGCTTTGTAACATACATCCGTTATCATAATTCTTATTTTTTAACTACCTAGGAGGTGTAACAAAACATCTTTATAGCAAAATATCCTGTTCTATTGTTATAAAATATATTTTGACAAGGTCTACGAAGGTCGACTTATGTTATTGGTGCGATAAATACATTATAGATTCCTCTTTGAATTTATGAATTTAAATTAATTGGTCTCAAGGCGTCAAGTCTCCACTTTATAATGTTCTTTAACTCTGCATGGTAGCTGTTTGACTATGTATTTGAAAGGATTAAAATCAACTTCGAATCTACAAGTAAAACTATTTACTTGACGACTTGATTTGTTTGATGACCTTAGTGGTTCAGTTGGTTATGCCGGTCGCCACGCAGAGGTCCCGGGTTCGATTCCCAGACAGTAAATGAAATGATGAATTTTAATTTCTGTTATGGGTCTGGGTGTAGTGTGTATAATAAGTATGTATTTAAAAAAAGTATATAAGTAGTTTATTAGTTATCTAACACTCACAACACAAGCTTTATTTACTTTGGGGCTAGATGGCGCTGTGTGAATTTGTCCCAGCATATTTATATCATATTTATATTTTGTATGTACCTACATTAATTAGTGCCTGTTGTGTCAGTTATATCTATGTTATATCGTAGAGTTTTCGTGGAATCTATCGGGATTCTGAATAACAGTTTTCGAATCGATCGACACGGATTCGCCGCTCACGAATTTCGCGTCGAATCGTTCGGAAACGGTTTCGTTTCGAATACGGCTACAGGTTCCCCTGGTAACAAGCTCACGGAGGTCAGATGACAATGGCTCCACTGTAATTACCTAATCTGCCAAATCCTGGATCATGGTCAAAGCACACACCATCCACGCCTGAAACACTAAAAAGCCTCGACCTTCAAGAATTCCTGTTCCATTATCGCGCGTTCACAAATAACCAAATGTCAAAGTCGAATCAAAATGGCGTTTCCCGCCAATTTGCGCAAGCTTAGTTGTCATTACTCGTTATTGATTGATATTCTAATGATCAGTGCTGCCATTTTAGCGCTTTTAACGCTAGATCTAGCGGAATTTCAGGGTAATCAACTCATATGCTTATGATTTACTGCTAGCGGAAAATCTAGCTTATTCGAAATAGTTGTTAGATACCTAAAATATACCGAAATACGTCGAATTTTGGCTCAAAACACCTGGTGAATATGATATAGGTACTTAACGTAAACCACTGACTGAGCGAGTGCATTGAGCTGCTTGTGCCGCTCTAGTAGAAGCAAACTAATTAAATTATTTTTATATCTTATTTCTAAAAAACATCTTTTAACTTCTAATCGTAAAAATCGGGCGCTTTTTTTAAATCACACTTTTTTAATAATTGGACTAGCCGGGCATTTGACCGCCACCTCACCTAGTGGTAAGTGACGATGCGGCCGATGATGAAGCATGCCTGTCTAGGAACAGTCTGTTTAGCGGAATCTAGCGCTTTTTTAAACTGATCTAGCGCCCAACTCTCACACAGATCTGGCAGCACTGCTAATGATTGACGACTGTATTGATTGCTATTTAAGCGCATAATTTACCAATAAATCATCTTGTTCAACGATTTGGTAGCAGTTGGGGAACCATTAATGAGATTTATGGTGAAGATTTTAATGTCAGGGTTTCCGATGCAACGTAATGTTTTGCAGTAAAGTACATTTAGACTAGTACTCGTATATACAGTGCCACATCCTACTAGTATATTAGTGCCAATCTAACCCGGTGACGGATGACGCTGTTTTCGGCACTGATATGTCAGTTCAAATTGATACCAAAATTAATTGGCGCCATTTTTCCACAGTTCCAGTTTTGGCCACCTCTCAGATAAGTTTGTGGCCAAGAGATTGAAAAGTTAGCTATTACACGGCTGAGTAGAGTGGCCCTTTTATCAAGAACTGGCTGTCTCGGCGCGACTTCGTGCGTTTGGCGTCCTACCCCTACCCTACACCTACTCTACCCCTACCTACCCTTTTTTCTTGCTTATAAACCTACCACTTGTATCACTTTATCGTTAAAAACCGCATTAAAATCCGTTGCGTAGTTTAAAAGATATAAGCGTACATAGGTACATAGGTAGATACATAGGGCCAGACGGCGGGAAGCGACTTTGTATTATAATATGTATAGATAAAAAAATAATACATTTTATTCACTTCAATTCAATGCAATATATTATGTAGATTTAGCGACAACATGTTTTTGAAGTCATCCTTTGCCAACGAATTTAAAGACTCGAATTAAATAACAATCTATGACGTCAATGGGAAAGCCGTAATACTGTGTCATTGCGAATTACACTCTTAAACCAACACATTAAAGTCCATATTTCGTCGAGCATTGCAGATCCGGCATCTTGACCCAACCTCAGGCTAACCTGTCCTAAATGCAAGTTCGCCTACACAAAGACAATAAAAAAAAACATCTTGGCGTTAATGTCCCAGTTGTGCTCAAGCGCACGAGGGCGTAGGGTCCGCCTTGACCATGATCCAGGAAACAGATCAGGTAATTACAGTGAAGAGACTGTCATCTGACCTCCGCGACCCTGCTACCAGAGCAACCTGACCAGATTGAATCATAGTTACACATTCAGACGCCTTAATGTGCAGGTTTCATCACGATGTTTTCCCTCACCGTACGAGCATCGGTTAGTAGAAATAGACATGGACAGCACTTTATTCGGTTCGTCATTACCTACATCCTTAACCTAAGGTGAGCTAAGTAAATTATAATTATTGAAAATGACATAAGACAAGCCATCAAACGTACATAACTCAGAAAAGTGTCATTGGCACGTGGCGGCAGTGGGATTCGAATCCGCTACCTCTTGCTTGCGAGTCGGACACTAGGCCACAGACGCTCCGCCTACACAACAGAGAATAATCACCGAAAATACGGACTCTATGTCCTTCCTACGCCATCTTGAACATTCGTAATACACGACAATTGCTTGGCCTAACATTGCACCAGACACTGGGGTTTTGAAATTTCTAGGTATGCAGTCGACAAACATATACCTACGCGGGCGATAATGCTGCCTGATTTCTCTGTCTCTATCGACTGTATCCTGTATTTAAAGTGTTCATTCATTCATTCATTTGATACGTGGAAAGAGACGTCGCGGACAGTAGTATAGAAAATATTTGAATTTAAGTAAACATGGTTTGTTGTTTGGCACGCTTGGCATGCGGGTTGGAGATTGCAGTGTTATAAAAATAACAATGGAAAACGCTGCCATTTTCCAGTCTATTGAGACCTTAGAGCTTTTGCCTCGAAAACATTAGTCGCCTTGTACGACACCCACGAGTGAAGGGGTTGGTGCTATTCTTCTCTGCCGGACACCACACGGCCAAACCAACAACAAACCAAATTTACTTAAACTCAAATATTGTCTAAAGTACCCAACCGATTTTAATGAAACAAAGCTAAGAACCATCTCAATTAAACTGGCTTTAAAATAGCGAAAACCGCATCTAAATCGGTCCATCCGTTCGGGAGCTACGATGCCACAAACAGATTCACAAAGCCACAGATACACACTCCTCTTTTTTCGTCGGTGATTTAAAAGGATAGAAGGTTATGCTACATTCGACCTGGACGTAGTCTCAAGTTATGCTTATAAGAAGCTAGTACCAAGATATTTATCTTCATGACTCGTAGTCGACTCCAAAACATTGTACTGTACAATTTACTATGATACGCCAAAAGCATTTATGTCAGCACTAAAATGTATGAAGTGGTCACTAAATTGGGTACTTTATGCGTAGCTAGAATGCCACCAAGACCTGGTATTTCGAAATAATTTCGCATGTACAGATGAGAGCATATCAACAGTAAACCAGTATAAAATGAGTTGACATTGTTATGCACGTCTATAGAGACGATAGCTCGTCTTATACTGGTTTATAGTTGGTTGACTGTCCATAGGATGCTAGATTTTATTTAGATTACTTACAAATTACTTGAAACAAAATGTCAAATGCGACCGGGATTTGTATGTAAATTGGATTAGCTTATATTTGTTTCAATTACTTTATAGGCTTGGCCTAATTGCTTTGGCATTTAAAGTCTTAATATTACGAGCGTTAGGCGCTATCCTAATTGGCAAGGGTCGTGCGAAAAGTCATGCAACGGGTGGTTTTGAGGTCTCCTATTGGTCGGGCGACGTCCGTCGTACGACCACGATCGTACGACCGTTACCAATTCGGAGAGCGCCTTAGGGTGTATCAGAAATCTTCTGGAAATGTTAACTGACTTTAGGTACATTAAAGTAAAATTTAAATACAAATGGCATGCGTATACCACGCGACCGGAGAAAGGCTCCGATGGTAAGTCCCGTGTCTCTACAACTTGGGCCTGACGGCGGCGGGAATGGGGAAAATTTAGGCGACTCAATGTGTAACCATGATCTAATCTGGCCATGTTCCCCTGGTAGCAGGGTTACGGAGGTCATAACTGTAATTAACTGATCTGCCAAATCCAGGATAATGGTCAAGGCGGACCCCGCTCCCTAGCGCGAGAGCACAACCGGGACATTAACGCCAATATGACAATTCTGAAAAGATTTTTGTTAATTTTTCTCTGGTTGACTGGTAGAAAAAGCTACGTAGCTTTCAGCCCGCCATTATACAGTACTGTGCATGAAGTTTTAAATAAAGAAAGCGGATCCAGAAACTTCCTTTCCAAGCTTGCACAATGTTTATTATGTATGCATAAGAAAATGCAACATTGTAATTTATTATAAATACATTTATTTAACATACCAACGGAGGGAGATGAAAAACCTGTATTTAAAACAGTAGAGACGGCATAGAAAGTCTTATTAAAATTTTTAGATTACTTGTTTTTTATTTGTAACATCTGAGTCTATAATGTAGGGTATTTGGATGTTGGTGACTGCTTACCATCAGGCCGGCCGCAAGCTTGTTTGCCACCTTAGTGGTATAAAAAAAAAAGTTCTAATTCTTGCTTTCTGAGATACCTGTCTTACGACGCTAGTGTTTTCAAGTTTGACAATTGTATCTGTGGCTTTGTATATCTGTCTGTGGCATCGTAGCTTCCGAATGGATGGACCGATTTGGATGCGGTTTTCTCTATTTAAAAGCTAGTTTCATCAAGATGGTTCGTAGCTGTCTTTTAAAACGTTTTATTTCATTTCAAATGCCCTCTTACGTAATATTAGAGCAGACTGAAAACCATTCCTAATTTATTATCCAAAAATTCATAACAAAAACTTGTTCAATTTGATGAACAAGTTTTTTGTTATGACAATTCTCCAAGCAGTTATTTTGCTCCAGATTCGTTAACAAAAAAACAATCCTAATCTAATAAACTACCCATTGACTTAACAACGACATATTTATTTCAAAATGGCGTCTCACATCAAATCCTTGAGCGACAATCTGCCTGGCCAGCTATAACAAGCCAACTGATAAAAAAACTAGTTTTAATAATATTAATTCAAAGTCGAGACGTTTGTATGCAAATCTCTGGGAAGAACATCGCTGGAATAAAACCTTGTTCGAAGCAATGTCAAGCTGTTAATAAGTGGTCGTCCATTTTTTTTTATCTATAACAGTTTATATACATGAGGCTAAGCGAGGATAGATTTCCAGTACGTGATAGTGAGTTTATACTACAATTATTGCATAATAACTAATTACTGTAGACTGCGTTGGTGGCCGAGTGGTAAGCGAGAGGAACCGGGCTTAAAACTCACTGCAGCATACCAATGACTCTTTTCTGAGTTATGTACATTAGTTGAATGCTAACCGATGCTCTTACGGTGACGTAAAACGTCGCGATGAAACTTGCACATTCAGGCGACTGACTGTGTAACCATGGTTTGGTTCCCCTGGTAGGATCACGTAATCATCTGATTTGCCGAATCCTAGATCATGGTCAAGGCGGACTCGGGGCCTCGTACGCAAGAATACAACCGGGTCATTAACGCCAAGATTATTATTATTCGATTAAAATCCTACAGAAAAGAGGAATCCCCCAATGTACCTACCTACTGTGTACTCAGTGTTCTTGCCTGCCTCACCTATCCACAATAAATAAAATAATCAACTTGTCGTCAATATTCCGGTCGTGAATTCGCGTGAGACCACCGACTTTCATCATCACAGCCCATAACAATCTACTGCAGGACTTACGGTCTTTCCCACGAAAAGGAAAGTTATTGCCATAATCTCCACGCTTGGCAGGCGGGTTGGAGATCGCAGTGATATAAATATAAATGGAAAACCCTGCTGCCCATTTTCCAGCCTACAAACACTCTAGATCTTATGCCTCGAATACATTAGTCGCCTTGTACGACAGCCACGAGTGTAAGGGGTTGGTGCTATTCTACTCTGCCGGACACCACACGGCCGACTTTAGCCAAATATAATAACCGCAAATGGACGTTCCAAAAATATCTATCAAAACACTATTAACGACAGAGTAACCGCAAAGCAAATGCCGACATTCCTAGAACGGGCCGAGCAATGTTTAAGTACCAAATAATTATAAATTCAATGTTAAACAAGAAGGTATATGAGTACACAATGCTTTATGTCTGTACGCTAACGTCTGAAGTGTTTGCGTTGACAGACATATATTGATAAAAAGTTCAAGGTGTTTTGTGGTCAATTGATTTTTTTTAAGTTGATTTTGTGGTTATTTTTTAGCATCGGTGGCATTAAGGCTTATTGGTTAGGAAGTTCGACTCGTAAGCGAGTGGTACCGGATGCTATACCCAGCACCGCTATGTAACAGTGATTTTTTCTGAGTCATGTACATTAGTTGACCACTAACCGAAGTTTTGACGGTGAGGGAAAAATCGTGATAAAACCTGCACATTTACGCGACTGAATGTGCGATCCAATCTGGTCGGGTTTCCCTGTTAAACCAAGAGGTCAGATTTTACTCTTATTGATTGATCTGCCAAATCCTAGATCATGGTCAAGGCCGGCCGCGGGCCCTCGTGCGAGATCACAATTGGGACATTAACGCCAAGATACTTATACTCTAGTCACTAGGTGTCACCTAATAAGGTCCAAAACGCAATACGCCTGTAACATCAGTAATTCTAACATCCATAGGTTACGGTAACCTTTTACCATCAGGCCGTAAGCTGCCACCTTTAGCACAAAAAGACGCGCTTTCTCTGCCGACGCTACCTCCTGACATTGACCTAAAAGCGACTCTCCACACTGACCGACTCACTTTCGTTCGTGTGACGTAACGGACGTACTTATATCGGTATTTAAGTATATATAGTTTTAATAACTGGTCGTATTTGATATTTAGAATGGGTACTGTCGTACAACGTACCGTAGATCATGGATGACTTAATAGGATAACACACAGTGTGTTTATTTTATAAAATATTTGTGTAATAGTAATGTGTGAGGCTGTCGTTTCCCGCCGTTGTCCCTATGTACGCTTAGATCTTTTAAACTACGCAACGGATTTTAATGCGGTTTTTAACAATAGATAGAGTGATTCAAGAGGAAGGGTTACGTTAGAAAAAGGATAGCTAGAGGTTAACTAGGTAACTGATAAACTACTAATGGTACTGCCCATTTCCTTTCAGCAGTGCAATGTTGCACCGTTTCTGATGAAATAACCAAAAAACATAAATAACATTGCAGTGTTAGTTTATTCTTTGATACAAAACAAACATTCACACAAACGCTTCAAATAACTGAAGAGTTCTAAAATCTGTGTTGTCACTCCGTGAATCATATGGTGCTGAGGCGTTTCTCTTTTTCACACATATAGGTAAATTGCATTACATAAACATTTATAATAATGACAGTTAAGAGACAGACGGACAGACAGCTATATGTTATATTTAGCACCGTCTAGTGGATGTGTTTTAGATTTGGGAAACCATGAAACCCGTTTTTTCTATGGTCATTTTATTATTCGCCGAAAACCTCATATTAAGTTTTATCAGCTATCCGCACGAGCCGCTTTGGTTCCACCTTTATATTGCGTACGGCTAAGGAATGGAATTGCCTGCGAGTGTGTTCCCTGATCAATATAATCTGGACGCTATCAAGTCTAGAGTGAATAGGTTGTTCCTAGACAGGCATGCTCCATCTTCGGCCGCAACGTCACTTACCTACGCAAAGTACCTAAATTTTTTCAACAATATCGATTTTCCTGTTTTTATTTTTAGTTGGTGTTTGAAGTTATTATTTAAATTTTTGTAAGGATTATTCGAGGATGACGTTTGATCATGACTAATCAAAGATGGAACAGAAAATTAACTAAGTATTCAAAACAAGAAGACGCAGCGTGGGTAGGCTCCCACAAGGTGGACCGACGACCTGGTAAAGATCGCAGGTACCAGCTGGATGCGGAAGGCACAGGACCGGCCTTGCGGAGATCCCTGGGGGAGGCCTATGCCGTCAGGCGTCTTCCGGTTGATATGATGACGATGATGATCATTCCCCAGCAGTGGGCGTCTTCCGGCTGATATGATGATGATAATTAGAAAGGACACTAACCTTGCAACACCTGCTTGCCCCATCCGGTGACGATGCACTCTCCAGCTCCGTTGTAGTAGGCATCCACAGTCTCTCCAGCACGCGGCAGGCAGATGGGGTAGATGTTCTTGGCGAATCTCAGGTTCTCAGCCAACACCTGGATAGATATATGTCTCATATTAACTCCACTGCGATATCTTCTTATCGAGGTGATGGACTTAAATTCCCATTATGTCTTTCGTCTAGTACCTATTCGGCGACGCTAACAGCATTTTTGTATTCATTTAATAGCCCGGTCGGTATTCCGATTTTAAGGAAATTTTAGGAGATTGTTGGGGAGTGGTATGGAGTGCGTAATTTTAAGTTTTCGATTTCGAGGAGCCTGTGCTACCTTGAGGGGTGCCAAAAACCTCAAAATTGTTGGACTTTTTCCAGTTTTTTGCTTATAACTCGAAAACGGCGGCCTATAGCAAATAGCGGCCAACTGTTTACGAGCAAAACAGTCTCGGTTGTTTTGCTTTTTTCGAGCACCATGCGGGGTAGCACAGGTTTTTCCGTGTTGCAAACTCCTCTAAAGAGACTTAAAAACTGATAAAGAAACCTTGGATACAACAAAAAGAAAATTACAACTAATATGAAACAAGAAAGATTGGTCCCCCAAACCTACCAGGATAGCAGCATCGTTGACTAGTGATCCGCGCTTGTAGAACGGATGCCTAAGGATGTTCTTGACCTGAACAATCTGGAATGGCAGGGGCTCGTCATCAATTCCCAGCTTCCACTCTCCACCCTTGATCAGCACGTTCTTCGCGTCGAGGCTGGTGACAAAGAAGAGGTTATAAAAATATACTCTGTTGCAGGAAAACGGGTACATGGGCAAGACTATTGAGACATATTGGAGACCTTGGATCTCCCTCTGGAAACTTTCTGGGTGCAATGTGATTATGCACATCTAGAGACCACGTACCGGACGACGCAGTGTTTGTAGGCCTTTAACAAGGTGGACCGACGACCTAGGAAAGGTCGGATGTACTAGCTGGATGCGCAAGGCATAATACCGGCCGCCGTGGAGATCTCTGGAGGAGGCCCATGCACAGCAGTGGCCGTCTATCGGCTGATATGATGAGAGTTCCTTAGGTACTCAATCGATTAAAAAGGCCGTTTACGTCACAGCGGGAAAGTTTGCGTAGGAATTTCGATTCCATACAACCGATGCATGAAATCGAAATTCCGACTCTAATATTCTCAATGTGGAGTGAACGGCATTTTGGACTCAGCAATATGCTTGCTCCTGCAAGCAAAACACTGGTTGTACAAAGCTGTTAGTTCTGAATAACTAACATAATGATGAACACCGCTCGCCACCGACGGGAGTTCATCCTCACACCTTGGAGCCAAATTGGTCGCAAACTGTGCGATTCCAAAGGAACTTACTCCCACGCACACTAAAATTGTGGAATGAACTACCTGGAGAGATTTTCCTTATATGGAAGAGAGAGTATAAAGAAGGCAAACTACGATTAGACCAAGGTCGCTTGCAGTGCTGCTTCCAGAGCGGTCAAACGCAGCTCCTACCAGGGTCCGCTTTCCTGCTCTTTCTACTCCACTTCGCCGTCTCTCTGGTCATATAGGTCCGTGAACTATGTATGTAACTCACCCATCAAGACAAGAAGCGGACGTGATGACCACGTCAGGCCTGGTAATGACACCTCCGCACAGCAGACTCTTGTTGGTCTGCAGCAGGATCATGGCCTGCCAGGGGATCTCGGCAAAGTCGACTTCGTTCTCGTTGCGGTTGCCGTAAGGTTTCTGGCCCTGGTGGTGGAAGGGGAAGGTTAGGAAGGTGATGCATGAATCTATACCTATATGTGCCAAACGAGCAGACAGCCCAGCTGACTGTAAGCGGTAACTGTCGCCCATAACATCTACGATTCGTGCATTTAGGTTGCAGGTAACAAAATTGCAGAACTGTAGGTGCGTTGTCACTGTGAAGATTATAATGGCGCTGGCTATCTTATCCTTCAAACCGGAACACAACAACGCAAGCACTGTTGCTTAGCGGCGTGACATCTATTGTTGATGATTTACACAGACAAGGATGTGAACGCATGTACGCATTTATAAATAGCAATATTTTTATTTCGTTAGTTCATTAACATTTTTGGACTATGTATGTTGGTACAACTGAGGAGGGCAAAGACCTATCCCAAACTTTGTTTCACATCCAAGCTTTATTTATTGTACACGAAGAAATTTCAAAAGTTACGAGTGGCAACCTTGCACTGGTGAATTTCAAACCTCAAACTCACCGGTCACCCATCCTAACACCGGCAAGGCACGGTTGCTTAACTTTCGTTATCAGCCTGGCGAGCAGGCCACCACTAAACAGCCACTTCGACAAGACTGGGGTAACTTTTTTGCAAATTTCAAAATTATCGATATCGACATGCCCCATTATCGATATACCCCAACACTACTAAGAGCGCGTATTTAAAACCGGCCGTCCGTATGTCGCAACCGACTTATTAAAACGTGCTCGATGACATTTCAATATTTTAACGTGGATCCGTGCGCGTGCGCAGTTTCACAACAAACGGACGATTTGTGCGAAAACAGCGGTTTGAGCTAGAATCTTGGCGTTAATGGCCCGGGGTCTGCCTTCACCATGATTCAGGGTTCGGCCGATCAGGTAATTACAGAGGAGCGACTGTCATCTGACCTCCTTGATCCTGACACCAGGGGAACCTGGCCAGATTGGATCATGATTACACATTCAGTTGACTGAATGTGCAGGTTTCATCACGATGTTTTCCCTCGTCGTAAAAAAATATTGTTAAATAGCTGAAAGCCAAGAAGGTATCATAAAAGCCACCCTAGGCTAGTGGCAGCCTTTGCGAGACCGATAACAAAAGTTAAGCAACGCACTCGCGCAGGAAACTGGATGAGTGTCCGTTTCGTACTTTGAGGCTACTCGATACATACAGATACATTTTTCAATCATTTTGATAAGTTTGCTGTTAAAGATTTTTCTTCGGTCCGTACACGACATCATGAGAAATGCTCGATTGAGCCCGGCTTCCACCAAATTCTTAAACACGTTGTAGAATAACTTTTAATGTTTTTTGTTTAAGAATCAGCTTAAATGCCTTTAAGAATTTGGTGACATTCGTTAAGATGTTCTTAGGCTGTTGTATTGGGCTGTATGTAGGCATCATCTTTTCTCAAAGCCGCAGTGCGATCAAATCAGAATACATTAAACTTATTACCTGAAACTGGTTACCTGACTAACTATCAAGTTATTTTATTGCCATCATCGTAAAATTATTTTACATGCTGTAGTTAGCCCAATTAGTAACTCATAAAATAGGTAGGTATTTTCAAATAACTACGCGCCAGGGGATTAAATTGGTAAAATATCTTGTACTACTTGTGCAACGGTGATTTTTATTTATAAATTTGATGGAAATCTCAACAGCACATAATTTGTAAAGCACATTTTATATCCAAAAAAATTGAGTTGAATTGGAAAATTGCAATAATATAACACAAGGTATCCATGTTCGCGTATAATTTCAGAACGGCTGCACCAATTAAACTAATTCTTCTTTTGTTGGAAATTACTATAAAAATAAAACATCTTGAAGACCTCGGAAAACGTCGGTTTAAATTCGAAACGTCGTTGGTATTTCTTAAGAAGTGTCCCGATAGCAGTTTAATACCTACGTGTGCGCGTATAAAACTGCGTAAAGATGTACCGTTTTCGGGTGCAATTTTACGAATTGCGAGTGTGAAACTGCTGAAACAGATGATTCGGACAATTCTATGTGAGGGTAGGAGTCTACCAGCGCGTCACCGCAGCTGTCACCTCTCCACGGCAGTCGTCTCGTGACCACGGTGGGTGTAACCCTATCGAAACGTCGTGAAAACAGATCGAAAAGGTACATCGTGTGTAAAGTCCCATCGTTTCGTTTTGTTTCAATAATTTGTTTGCTATTTACATTTTTAAATTTTTATTAATAAAATTCATGCATTTACTTGCCTAAACTATCGATATCGACATTATCGACTCAACACCTCACTACGAATAGTACAATTTGGATGCGGGTCAAGTGTCACTGTGTGACTTGGCCGTTTCAATATCTGACCGCACCGGTCGGTCGTGTTGCGAAATCGCTGAAATCTTGTTTTGACTGCGACTCCGACGTGGCTGCATCGACCGCATTGTCACAGGTCAATACATGAATTGTTCTACAAATAATGATCCCGTATTCACAAACACTTCATCAAGTCATATTTCGAATGGCACGGCAATAGTTGGCCACGGCTACTGCATTATCACTCATTAGAAGGAAATAATTTCAATATGGCCGCTGGTCCAACATGGCGGATTACATATTTTTTCTCAACCCCCTAAATATGGGTATCAAATGAAATGGCTTGAAGAGTACTAAGAATACCGCGCGATAAAATATTTTTAGGTAATTTGAGTACTTATTTTTTACATAGTAGCTGGTTTTTTGTCTGAATCTTCTAAATATCAACAACAATACTACAGCAGTAGGAAACAAACAAGATCTGACATTCCAAATCGAACAAAACACATCGTCTGCCACCAGAATCGATTGCAAATATCAAATTAAATTGTTTTTGCCCAAAAACAGACTGATCTCATTTCCTGCTAATAAACAATTTGCATAACGAATTAGTTTTTTAATTGACGATATTTCAGACTCATCATTAATGTTATTTATCACTGCACAAGCTAATTCTTCAAGCTATACGTCTTAATTTGCGGAATGACGATATGTTGTGGCGTAAATTCAAATTTGGACTGGTTTGAGGAATTCGTTTGCAAAATGCTAAAGCTTGTGTAAGTTAGGGATCTGTCTTTATTGGGTGCTTTAATTTTGAAAGTTGTGATTTCGGTATTCTAAAATATCTTACCAATTTATGGATTAGGGAAACTACGGTGAAGAACTATTATATCAGGTGGCAGGACTCTGAGGAGTCCGCCCGGGTGAGTACCACCGCCTTATCTATTTTTGCCGCAACGATGCTTGTTCCGGTTTGAAGGATGTGGTAGCCAGCGCAGTTACAGGCATGAGGCATTTCAACTTAGTCCTCACAGTGACAACATTCTATATTCTGCACAAGTTCTGCATTTTTATTACCTGCAACCTAAATGCATGAATCGAAAACACACCGCAACAGAGCCAAAGATATACACATCAAACATATTTCACCCCTCTTCTTTCGTCGAAAACTGACAGACACACACCGCCACACCGCCACAGTGTTTCCTTTGGACTATGACATGGGATCCTTCAAGAGGTAAATACAATAAATAAAAAATAATCGTGGACAAATGCGCACAGCGCCATCTAGCCTCAAACTAAAGCAAAGCTTGTACTATGGATGCTATGGGTGGGAGGTATATTAGAGGTCTCCTTAGAGGCGGGCAACGTATTGATAGCACCCCCAGTGGTACTGATGTCTATAGGCGGCTGTGACCACGCATCATCAGGTGGCCCGCATGCCTGTGTGTCTGCCGTCAGAGCCACAAATACGCACATCAAACTCATATGCCTGTTTTTTCGTCGGAACCTAACAAAAATACTTACATTGAGCAGTCCACACTGTCCACCAGCGCTGTACTGTTGCAAGAATACTCGCTGTTCTGATACGCTGTATTCATTCTCGACGTTGAATCCACCTCCTTGGCTCACTGAGAACCCTGAGCCCTGACGGAAGCCTGAGCCGAAGCCCTGGGAGATCTCCTTGCCTTGACCTGTAGAGATAGGCAGGGTTTAGGTTTTCCGGATGCAGCGTGGGTAGGCCTCCTACAAAGTGGGCCGACGACCTGCTAAAGATCGCAGGTACCAGCTGGATGCGGAAGGCACAGGACCGGTCTTTGTGGAGATCTCTGGGGGAGGCCTATGCCCAGCAGTGGGCGTCTTCTGGCTGATATGATGATGATGAGGTTTTCCGGTTAAGTTGCCTAGTACAGCGCGACTTACATTGGTCAAGTGTTTAGCATAGTCGATAAGACACTGAGTAAGTGAGAAAAATAATAATCATCTTGGCGTTAATGTCCCGATTGTGCTCTCGCGTACAAGGGCCCGGGGTCCACCTTGACCATGGTCCAGGATTTGGTAGATTAGGTCATTAGTGTCCTTGGTCACTTTAAACTGGACATAAATAGTTTTTCTACAACTTAAGCGACAGAAAAACGTCCGAAAACCCCGACGAAGTACACATATACTCCAATATTTTCTAACCTACTAAAACGATTTTAATAAAACATCTAAGAAGCAGCAAACAATCTAAGAATCATCTCGATTAAATTAGTTTCCAAATAAAGAAAACCGCATAGCAACACTGACCTTGAATGACGGCTTGGCCCTGTTCTTGTCTGACGCCCTGCCCAAACTCCTGGGACTGTCCGAATCCCTTCTGCTGAGATGTTGTGGTTTGGCTGAACTGGTCCTGTTTGAAGATAACGGTTGAAATATGAGGATGAGCAGGATAGTTCGATTTGCGACCTTCTGTACTTTGAAATTAAACCGAATAAAGGTTGTAAGTTACATATAATAGATCAATAGATCTGTTTTTTTATTATCTAGGGAGGCAAGCGGACCGATGGTCGACCTGATGGAAACCGGCCACCGCTCGCTAATATTCTTGATGCCATCGAATTTGAATTGAATTATAATTGGACCGCCGTAGCAGGCCAACGGCAGTTTTTATTGTACCAAAAATGCTTAAAACTGACATTGAGCTACGATATCGCGATCCTATTACAATTCTATCGAGCCGTTAGTAATAGTAGCAGAATACCAAAAACGTGTCAAACTGCCATTTAGCTATTGTGATCCAATTACAATTCAATCACGCCGTGTAAATTAGTCGAAGCTCAGGGCATCTGCAACCTAAGTCCCAACCTGTACTCACACTATTACAACCCAATTTATATATTGCAAACCTATATCTTAACCCCTAAAACTCACTATCTTACACAAAGTCTCTATACACAAAGTGACCGTACACAAACTCACCTGTTTCTCATACTGTCCTCTTGATCCCTGTCCCTGCGTCACCAACTGTCCTTGACCCTGTATGACGCCCTGACCCTGGAGACTGTATTGACCTTGACCTCCAGCAATGCTTGCCTGCTCGTTGGAAGCCTGCCGGTTGGCATCGAGCTGGATGGAACCTCGGTTGTATGTTTGAGAGGTGCTCACTTGGGAACCTGGTTGGAAGAAACATTTTCCAATACAAACGAAATTCTTTAATTGCATACCGAGGGACACATATATTAGGTCTTTACCAATGAAATAGCCGTCTTGTATAACGATAAATTACTTATTTCCGACAAATATATATAAATAAATATGCTTGGACAAATTCACACAGCGCTATTTACCCCAAAGTAAGCAAAGCTTGTGTTGGCTGATAGATAACTAATAAAATACTTCATCATCACAGCCCATAACAGTCCACTGCAGGACTTAGGGCCTCTCCCACGAAAGGGGAGGTTATTGCTATAATCTCCACGCTTGGCAGGCGGGTTGGAGATCGCAGTGTTTAAATATAACAATGGAAAATGCTGCTGCCCATTTTCCAGACTACGGAGACTCTTGATCTTTTGCCTCGAAAATATTAGTCGCCTTGTACAACACCCATGAGTGTAAGGGGTTGGTGCTATTCTACTCTGCCGGACACCACACGGCCTATAAAATACTTGTATACTTTTAAATACATACTTATCATACATATAACCACCAGACCCGTAACAGAAATTTAAAACCATAATTTTAATTTCTGCTCGGCCGGAAACTAAACCTAAGACCTCTGCGTCTACTAACTAACTAACTGAAACACTCAGGTCGTCATATGTGCACATATGTGCGAAGGTATAACGTTCTATATCTAGAGAATGTCATGTCGAGAATCCGATTTCTTAACAATAATATCTTCCATATTCAAATTTAAAAAACCAGTATTGTGTCAAATACTTATTTCAAATTAGAACATTCATCCAACTCGTTCCTAGTATATCTTAGCGTTAATGTCCTGGTTGTGCTCTCGCGCACGAGGGCCCGGGGTCCGCCTTGACCATGATCCAGAATTCGCCAGATCAGGTAATCACAGTGGAGCGAGACCTCCGTGAGCCTGCTACCAGGGGAACCTGACCAGATTGGATCATGGTTACACATACAGTCGCCTGAATGTACAGTTTTTATCACGATGTTTTCCCTCACCGTAAGATCATCGGTTAGTATTCAACTAACGTACATAACTCAGAAAAGAGTCATTCCCGGAGATTCGAACCCGGTACCTCTCGCTTACGAGTCGGATAATCAACCGCTCGGCCACCGACGCTCCTTACATTGACGCGAAAAACAAGTAATAATATATACTAAATCGGCTGTATGCGACATATTCCCTTAGATGATACATAGGTATCATTTTCCGAAGAAGTTTCCCTTGACCTTGCCTTGAAAATAGTATTAAATATATGGAAATATTTATCTTATTGTGTAACGTTAGAGCCGGTATTGGGGGCGAATATTTTATCGTATACAAAACACCTAATTAAATTGCAAATGTTAATTTGAATTTGTCATTTTTTATTTAGAAATTCTTAATACATTTCGGAGCGACAGCAGCTTAATATTCTTAACACTAGATATCTTCATAATGTATTTTGAGTTAGGACACTAATCTGTTGACTATTCTGAAATGTATTGCCTAAATTACTATTTGTAAAAGTGACAGAATTGACACAGAGTTATGTTAAAACAGATACTTTGAGAGAATTGGAGCGTCGGTGGCCGACTCGTAAGCGAGAGGCGGGATCGCACTGCGGCCATGTACCAATGACTTTATTCTGAGTTGAATTCTAACCGCTGCTCTTACGGTGAGGGAAAAACATCGTGATGAAACCTGCAAATTCAGGGAACTGAATTTGAACCATGATCCAATCTGGTCAGATTCCCCTGGCAGCAGGGTCACGGAGGTTAGATCGTAGTCGCTCCTCTGTGTGCCTTGGATAATGGTCAAGGCGGACTCCGGGCCCTCGTGCTCGAGAGCACAACCGGGACATTAACGGCAAGATGATGATGATTTTCAAGGCAAGGTCAAAGGAAACATCATTGGAAAATTTTACCTACGTATAATCTAAGTGAATATGTCGCATACTGCCGTTTTAATATTTATTATTACCTGTTTTTCTAAGGCTATACGTAAGGATAATATAATTTCAATACTATTATGACGATATTTATTTAATAAATTATTGTTAAAGGTCACTAAAACAACTTCAACTACGAGTACATTCGTTTTTATTCTAACATTGCTTTGGAGAAAAATAGGATAGAAGGTTTTGTCCTGCAGTGGAATTGCCTGTAGAAAGCCGGTCTGCAACACAGAGGTCACGGGTTCGATTCTCGGCCGAGCAAAAATTGCAATGACGAATAATAATTTCTGTGACGGGTCTGGTTGTTTTGTATGTAAAATAAGTATGTATTTTAAATAATCTTAGTAGTTTAGCACCCGTTACACAAGCTTTGCCTACTTTGGGGCTAGAAGTCGTTGTGTGAATTGTCCAAGCATATTTATGTGTTTATAGAATGTCTCTAAATATAGTATAGGTTGTCAAGGAGTGCCAATCGACTCCCAAGACTGTTGAACCAGAGGGGAGTACCAAGGAGTAAGCACAGCATAAAGGGGTATAGCTGATAAACAAAACTAAACTGTTTTACATTATGAATGAATTGAATGTTTAATTATGTAATGATTTTAACAATATATTATAAGTAATTTAACTAACAACATAATATGGACTGTTAAAAATAATATTTGTATGGTCTGAAATAAATGATTAATAAAATAAAATAAATAAATATATCAATAAAATATACTTTATTTTAATATATCATGGTGTAACTGTATTCTCGGAAACGACGTCGCGGCAGACCCAAGAAAAGGTGGACAGATGAGCTGCGGGCCTTCGAAAGTGACTGGCAGACAATGGCACTTGATCGTGAAGAGTGGAGGAATCGGGGGGAGGCCTTTGCCCAGCAGTGGGATGATTCGGGCTAATATAGATATAGAACTGTAGTGCACTTACCTTGCGAGTATTGTCCCTGTCCTCCGATGCCAATCTGTCCCTGACCTCCAATTCCAAACTGTCCTCCGCCACCAACTCCGATCTGACCTTCACCTCGGATCTCATACTGGTTCTTATTACCGTATCCTGGGGTCACTTGGTTAGGGCCAAAAGGTTGCCCGGTGGGCTTTGGTCTGGAAGGAAATACTAGGTTAGATCTATTCCGTACAGTCTACTACACATTATTATCGACCTAACAAATACCGATATAAGATGAGCTAGCGTCACTATAGGAGCGTCTAGCAACGTTAGCTCATTTTATACTAGAATTGAGTACTCTCTACTGTACGTAAATTCTTTGGTGTAGGTTTCGTAAAACTAAAACTAATCAAAATCGATCAATCCTTCTCCCTGATGTGGAACAGGGTCACGGAGGTCAAACGGTCGCTCAAATGAAATTACCTGATATACCAAATCATGATCAAGGCGGACCCCGGATCCTAGCGCAAGAGCATAACCGGGACATTAACGCCATGATTTTTTTTTATTAATTGAGAGAACCACCTCCTATTTTGAAATCGGGTCAACTTTACTTAATCCCTCAAACTTATGAAACCTAAGTTGACTTAAATCACCACATCAAACTCACATGAAGCTGTTCAGCTGAGTAGATCCAGTGACATCAGGTCTTGCAGTGACCTGGACCCTGTTGAAGCTGCCGCTGCCTCTGCTATCAGGAGTGTACTTCCCATCGTTGCCGAAGGCACCAGGAATCCACTTCCCGAGCTGGTTGACTGGCCAGGGGTCCGTGTAGAAGGGATCTCTGCAGCATTTGCCGACGCGACCGGATTCCAGGTCTTTGCAGTCCTGTTGGAGAGAGTGTCGTCATCATCAGTTTTTAGCTACTAGTCTACATGACATAGGCATTCTCCAACTCGCAAAAATTCACCTCGTCTTGCCGAATCTATCATCTATTGCTATCCCTATTGGCAGCGGTCGTGCGACGAGCGGTTTTAAGGTCTCCTATTTGTCGGGCGACGTCCATCGTACGACCATGGTCGCACGACACTTGTCAATTAAGACAGCGCCTCATACACCTGGAGCCTATTGCAAATCGTCACTCCACCTGGCTTTAAAGAGTATATTGATGTTCAAGGGGTCAACTATAAGGTTGCCTAGTTTGTGTGTGCCTGCTTAGCACTTTCAACTGATGGTGAGTGACGATTTGGTCGATGAAGAAGCATGCCTGTGTAGGAGCCTAAAAAAACAAAGGAACAGCCTAACACTCTAGCCTTGAAGGCGTCCAGATTATAATGATCAGGGAACACACTTGCAGATTCGCGGGTTCGGTGCGGTTGGCATTAACGGACGCGGTCCGGCTCTGCCTGGCATTGTCGGAGACGGCCCGGCTCTGTCTGGCATTGTACCGCGCGGTCCGGCGCTGCCTGGCATTGTCGGAGACGGCCCGGCTCTGTCTGGCATTGTAGCGCGCGGTCCGGCGCTGCCTGGCATTGTCGGAGCATTCTCTCTTAGCTTCTATGCATAGGTTTTTTTCAAATACTCACAGTCAAAGGCACTCTGTAGTCGTTCTGCTCCTTGGTGAGGATCACGGTGGTGTTGGAGATCACACCTTCGGCGGTACAGTACTCGATCGGCGTACATTTCAGCGCGGCGGCGCAGCCGGATGGCACGTCGACTGGTGGAAGGAGCAATGGATGGTTAATATCGCGACAGTAGAGCACGCGTGTTGTATATTGGTACGGAGGAAGTTGGTGAATAGTTGTGCGCTCTGAGCGAAGAATCGACGAAAAAAAGAAGAAGGGAAAGGATTTTAGATTTTCATTCATGAAGCAGTAACTTTCCTACTGCTACTGAACAACATTGGGTGGTGATTATGGCACATAATATTATTTAAACATCAACAAATTATCGATAATTAAGTTGCAGAAAGAATCTAGTAAAACAATAAAAATATTGTTCTGTTTTAGATGTAAAATCGACCCTCAAGTACACAGAGGCACATCCTTCCTTCTCTCAATACTAAAATAAAAGGGGCAGCAGTATCTTAGTAGCGCTTTTTCTCGCTTGTCGCGTGCGTGGGCACACTTGTACTAACCGTGCTGATCTGTTACTCTGTCAATAGAGTTTTAGGTATAAAAAACACTTACTGTTGATAGGCGGAGCTGGCACGAAGGGCCTGGCTGTGGTCCGGGTCTGGTCCAAGATCAGGGAACCCTCGTTATAGTTGGGATTTGGCACTCTGGTCTCCGTATTGATGCTCTGTTCTGGCACTTGGGGAGGAAGGTATCCGGGAGCTGCTGTGGAAGTTACAGGAGGCAGGTATGTCGGTTTTGGTGGAGTGTAGGGTCGTGGTGTCGAGAAGGTTGTCGGGAAAGCTGTCGAGGATACACTGGAGCCGGCGACTGAGCCGTCCACAGGTGGAAGGTATGGGATACCAGGCTTCAAACCCGTCGCACCAGGCCTGTAGAGCTGGCCGGTGTTCTCGCTGCCAGCGGAGAAGGAATCAGTCTCGATGAAGTTCGATTGACTTGTCTGCTTGTACGTAACTTCGTTTCCTGATGACGAGCCGAATCTGTTGCTGTTACCAGGCGCAGCAGTGGAGCCAAAGCCGGCCCCGAAGGTGGCGCTGCCTCCGAATTTTCCAGCAGAGCTGCCGGAACTTCCGGAGTTTCCAGAGTTTCCAGATAGACCCACATTGCCATTGTTCCCAAAGTTTCCAGAACCTCGTGAATCGAATCTTGAGGAACTGGATTCGACTGTGACGCCTCGGTTCACTGATCCGCCGAAGTTGTTGCCAGCTGATCCGGTGTTGAATGTCCCTCCATTGGAAGATCCGGACGCTCCATTAGCGTTGAATCCTGATCCGGATGATCCGGATGCCCCGTTAGCGTTGAATCCTGATCCGGATGCGCCGAAGGTTCCAGAAATTCCGAAACCATTAGTTCCTTGGCCTTGGCTTCCTCCCTGGTTGCCTCCTCGACTCGAGCTTCCGAAGTTCGATGAGCTTTCGAAGCTGGATGAGGAAGATTCGAAGCCGCTCTGGCCACCGAAGCCAGCGTTACCACCAGCGTTTCCTAAGTTGCTACCAGAGTTGCCTGAGCTCCCGCTGGAGCTTTGAGACCCTTGGCTTGAGCTGACGAAAAGGCCAGACCCTTGGCTGCCAGAGCCGGAGTAAGTGGCAGACCCGACTCCCAAGGAGCCCTGGAGGCCACCAGCACCAGATAAGGTGGAGATCTCGATCCGGCAGCAGATTTCTGTCTTCGTGTTGCAGTACTGCTTCTGTAACAACGGAGGGTTCCATCGTTAGTGGATGTGGTTTGAGGATCACATATGTTGGTAGTTTTTATTCTGAGCCACCTATATGCTTCGGATTTGTTATAGGACAAGTAAAAAAATAATGTACAGTAGTCATTAGCAAATAAGACTGAAAATTTGGGTTTTCTATCATTGTAATTGAATTCTAGACATTCTGCACATTGTGTAACCATGATCCAATATGGTCAGGTTCCCCTGTTTACAAGGTCATCGAGGTCAGACGGCAATCGCTCTACTATAATTACCTGAATAACCTGATCTGGCAAATCTTCGATCAGGTCATAGCGGATACCGCGCCCTCACGCGGCGTCACAACCGGGACATTAACGACAAAACGACCACCTATACTCATTTGTCTATAACTTGACTACAAAAGCTCAAACCTTTAGCTTGAGCCCATTACGTATTAACACTAAAATATAAATGACACGACCAGTTCGTTACCTTGAACTGTACAAGAGTACAAACAGACGACAAGACGCATTACTCCTCAACGTATTGACATTAATTGACGTTATTAATGATTTGTCTTATGTCGGTCCGTTGCAACATGTTTTGGGTTTGCATGTGGCTGCAATTCGATTTGTCTTGCATTTGGATTGTATGTGTATTTTGAGAGACATGAAGATGTAGATATTTTGGGGTTTGCATATGGCTGCTATAATAGGACCACGATAAGTCCGTATTGACTCATCATCATCACAGCCCGTAACAGTCCACTGCAGGACTTAGGGCCTCTCCCACGAATGAGGAGGTTATTGCCATAATCTCCACGCTTGGCAGGCGGGTTGGAGATCGCAGTGTTTAAATATAACAATGGAAAATGCTGCTGCCCATTTTCCAGACTACGGAGACTCTTGATCTTTTGCCTCGAAAACATTAGTCGCCTTGTACGACACCCATGAGTGTAAGAGATTGGTGTTATTCTACTCTGCCGGACACCACACGGCCGTATTGACTGACAGTAGTAAAAATTATAAAATGTGGATATGGCAATAATCTGGGGATAATCTGTCCTTGTCAGTCCTTGTCAGTCCTTCTTGTAAACATTCTGTTATTTGGCTTGAACTCGTGCTTTTAGTTTGACTAAATTATTAATCATGCTGAAAATTATCTCTCTCACTTCCTTTTTAATTGCTTTGTCCATTATTTAAACATATTTTTCATAATTCACAAAAATAAACAATCCTACAGAAATTAAATTGTTTGTTATGACTTTTATGAGTGACGTTCTATTACTTTTACAAAACTTGTCAGAAGTTGAAATACAGAGATTGATTTGTGTAGTAGTTTATGAGTTTATCCATTAAAAACAAACAATAAAATCGTTGCTCTTTATATTAGTATAGATTGTCGTTTATGCAAGTGACCTAGTTATTTGTGCTCGTCAGGGTGCATATCATAATGTAAAAAAAACTGTACTTTAATCGCATGCTAGCGTTTACTGCTGTTAAAAACTAAGCTTTCTTTGAAACTAGTGGACCCGGCGCGACCTCGATCGCGTACGCCTACTTCACCCCTACCTACCCTGTTTTTCTTTATTATAAACCTTCCTCATGAATCACTCTCTGTATTATTTAAAACCGCATTAAAATCCGTTGCGTAGTTTAAAAGATACATACATTGATACATAGGCACAGACGGCGTCAAGCGACTCTGTTTTATACTAAGTATATATTTTGTCCGAAATCGCACTGCCTATTGTTATACTGACATTACCAGACACAATTGCGGTACAGCCGTACATCAGATTAATCATTAGGAAGATTGTTGCCACAAAACATGTCGCCATACAAAGCTGTCAAAAGATGTGCCAATTTTTCCTTTATACAGAGCCAGACTGACATATGTTGCGAATAACTTTTCACGGAGGTTTCATGCTTCGTATTGTATGGGTTATTATGGCTCTGTACTATTTTCAAAGTTCATGCTTTTGCGAAAGTGTTGTTTCTGAGAGACGTAGCTGTGGATTGACATTATATTGACGAAATGTCATTGGCCGATTGCTTTTGACGCGAGGATGGTGAAGACCTGGCGAAGTGGAGAAGAAAGCTTGCCACCACTGGGATGATGATGACGTAATGCCTTTTTCCCTCGACTTTTTTACTCGACTAGCCAGGCATATAGCGTTCCAGGCAACCAGGCATATTTTCGTTAATGTCCCGGTTGTCGGACACTAGGGCCTGGCTTCCGCCATGATCCAAGATTTGGTAGATCAGATAACTACAGTGTAGCAACTGCCATCTGATCTCCGTGACACTACTAACCTGATCAGATTGGATCATGGTTAAGTTACATTTATATCTAAACCCAACCGAGATATTGACGCCAAGATTTTTATTTTACTTACTACGCTGACTCGAGACCCAAAGAGGATCTAGGAGACTAAAAGACGTCATTCATGTCACTGAATAGTATTGAAAAAAATCTAGATTAGTCGCTAATTGAATAAAGAGTCTAAGCCTACGTCGGTATCAATTTTCAATTAAATATCTCGCCTTCCACGAAAGGATTGCTCGATTGACGCAAAAGTAATGGAACTAACCGACTGTGGGAATCATTGTGTTGGTATCGATTATATTAATGATTGCATTTCCTGTTAATGAGCCTTATAAATCACATTAGACTAAGGCTGGAACACGTGACAGTGGTTGCGGAACTGTATGTGTGGAATAATACAGGTATAATGTTTTAAACTATCGCGGTTATTATCACACATTTTAAGGGTATGTTCCGGGTTTCCTACCGCGTACCTTTGTTGACGAGTAGCCTGATATTTCGACTCAGTTTCAAGAATTATGATCACGGGACGAGTGGTCCCGTGAACTGTGTGTATAACACATCAGGGGCCTAATTCTCACGCTGTGACATCTCGAATTCGACATTATTTCTAGTCACATATCTCCATTAATAATGATATTGAAATGTTTATTCAATTCAAATCATTTATTTCAGATTCATTATTTCATAATTCGTTAGTCATCAACACAGCCCGTCACAGTCCACTGCAGGACTAACGGCCTCTCCCACGAAAGGGGAGGTTATTGCCATAATCTCCACGCTTGGCAGGTTGGAGATCGCAGTGTTTAAATATAACAATGGAAAATGCTGCTGCCCATTTTCCAGACTACGGAGACTCGGAGGTTAGTGCTATTCTACTCTGCCGGACACCACACGGCCTGTAAATTCGTTAGTAAATGAACAATATTGCCTATGCTATGTTAGTAGACAACCACTATTGCAGCCAAAAATATTTTCTTAACTATCTTTGACAGTCGTATATTGTCGAATATCAATTTCAGTGACGTTTTAATATCGTTTTTTGGCTAGAAATATGTCGTGTTCGAAATATCACAGTGCGAGAATCTGTAATGGATGTAGATACGGAGTATCAGTTCAAGAGTCATGTACATTAGTTGAATGCTAACCGATGCTCTTACGGTAAGGGAAAACATCGTGATGAATCCTGCGCGGCGCCTGAATGTGTAACCATGATCAAATCGGGTCAGGTTCCCGTGTTAACAGGGGTGCGGAGATCAGATCAGATTATCTGATCTGTCAAATCCTGGATCATGGTCAAGGCGGAACCCGGGCACGCGCGAGAGCACAACCGGGATTTTACCGGTCAGATGACCTATACCGCCGACATTTGTAGGCTGTACGCTAGCGAGGTCCTTCGGCTGTCGTAATCAACTGCTCAAAGTTTATATTTATTTATCAACATTTCGTCAAAGCTCTGCGTAATATAGCACCAATGAAGCACGTCAGTTTAGTCAACTGACTGTATTATTCGACAAACATTTGTTTTGCACAACCGTTAGTTATTTCATTTGGGAAATTATCATTAGGTGTGGAGCGTAACTGCATTAACACTTCAAGAAAATTTTCCTTTGCAGCTTCAGCAATGTACATGGTATTTGGTGCATCTTTAGACAAAATGTGTTTGCTAAAAGATTACATTTAGAGGATTAGAGGATATTAGCTGTCCCCACAAATAATTTGAGCCCAGGATATTTTTTGTCTCGTAGTTGTACGCCATTTTGAAAAATTATTATCTATTAGTTATCAAACCACGAAAACCTAATTTAAATTGATTAGATATTTATGAAGTTATAGACTGATTTGTAAAGCTAGAAATGTATGCGCCTATATGGAAAAATATGGGGTGACCAGTTATTTTTGTTATACCTATCAGATACGTTTGATGACGAAAATTCACGCAATATTATAATTAGGTATGTATTTAAATTTGTTGTAGCCACCTTTAAATATTATCTGCAAAATATTGTCTAGATCTGCTATTTCTGTAACTTAAAGGTGTTTATTATCTTCGTGGCATGCCAACAAAGACTAAAGTACCCAATAAATTAACTCGTAGGCCTAACAACACGCAGTGCCATTGCCTTAAACGTCTGACGAATAAATTATTCAAGATGGCTACCCTTTGGCATTTGGAAAATGGCGGGCGTTTTGATGGCAAAGACTTCGGTTGATAAATTTAAATGAGTCATGATTTAGACAAGGTTCGGATGAGATTTTTGGACGCAACGTGTTAATATATGTTTTGTTATTTATAATAGTGTTTAAAAGGGCTAAAGGTCAATGATTAACGTTAATTGACTTCGGCTGTTTAGTTTGCGTAAGCAATGACGTTTTCCACGCTAGTTTTTTTCCTTTTTAAAGTTTGAAGATTGTAAACAGTTACAATTTATCTACGACAGCGTACTAGTATAGTTTGAATACTTCATGATCATCGTCCTAGCGCTTATCTTGACCTCTGCCAGAGATCTCCACAACCGCCGGTCCTGTGCCTTCCGCATCCAGCTGGTGCCTGCGATCTTTACCAGGTCGTCCACCTTGTGGTTGGCTTCGGTGGGTCTAACTCGAGAACTGCGACCTAGGAACTCATAATCCTGTCATATTTTAGTGTATAACAAAAGACTGCTAAATCTAATGGTGTCATAAAGAACCTTGTAAATTGCATTTATGCTCGTTTGACATTTAAATAATTTAAATTAGACAGGTGTTAATACTGGGTCCATAAGTCATAATATGATTGTTATTCTTTTTTCAACCAGTTGTCACGGAAACTCCGATAAAAAATCCAAGGTAGACACTGAAAATACTATAAATCTATCAATATGTCACATGTCTATGTTAATCCTTTTAGCAAAACTTATTTATGACACTCATTCAATTTTGTATGTCTAGGATTTTATTTTCGACACTAATGCCAGACATGCTGGTAACATGGTGGGATATTTGCCTTTTTGCTGCCACAGTAACGTGTTATAGAGGTGGGCAACGCATTGGCGATAGTCTCGGTGTTGCTAATGTCTATAGGCAGTGGTGACCACTTTCCATCAGGTGGCCAGCTTGCCTGTTTGCCTATCGTATGTAATAAAAGAAAAACATGAGGGTCTAAAAGGTCACGTTGCATATTGTGATTCATATCCTAAGTCGCTCCACTCTTGACAGAATGGTCGTGGTCGTCGGTTGAGGATTGGCAGCACGCTTCGCTATCCGCTGATTCATGTTATACCTTGTCTAAAATAGGATGATAATTTTGACAATTCACAGTAGGGATGGGGTAATGTAAAATCGTTAATGAATCTATTCGATTATCGATTATCATTCTCATAGAACTTGGAATCGATAATTGCATGGTTATTCAGTACATGTTATACAAAATAAACTATTTATTTTCTTTTGAAATAATAATTTATTGATACGACATTAAAAACCCTTCCACAACGACGATTTCGACCCGTGCGTATTTTTTATTTAATCAGTCAGCCTATTCCGTAGAATACGCGCGAGTCGAAAACGTTGTTGTGGAAGGTCTCTTTGGGTGAAATCCAAACAAGGAATTAGAGTCGTAGTTGCAAAAAACAACTTAATTATCAAAATATAAATTTTAAATGTTCGATTATATTATATCAATACTAATTTTCGATTGACTGTTGTTATTCGTTATTCGTGGCACTTCACTACGGAAAATGTCTATGAAGTATGACATTTTCCGTAGTACATTTTACCGAAAAAAAACATGAAACTTTATAGGCGTGCGCCAAGGACCAACAATTAGTGAGCTGTCAAAATTATCATCCTATTTTAGACAAAGCATAGAGTGTCGCAAACTAATTTGATCCGGTGGCCAATACAGGAACTAAAAGCCGCCATTTTGAATAATTGTTATGTCAATATCGACCACGCTGCTGATAAGTTTGTAACAAATTAACATGAATCATATTATGAAATGCTTATGTGGCCTTTTTAGTCCCCCTGGCATCCAAGATATCCAAGATACTCTAGCAGTCCGGCAGAGTAGAATAGCACCAACCCTTTATACTCGTGGGCGACTAATGTTTTCGAGGCAAAGATCTAGAGTCTCTGTATTCTGGAAAATGGGCAGCAGCGTTTTCCATTGTTATATTTATAACACTGCGATCTCCGACCCGCCTGCCGAGAGTGGAGATTATGGTAATAACCTCCCCTTTCGTGGGAGAGGCCCTAAGTTCTGCAGTGGACTGTTATGGGTTGTGATGATGATGACATCCAAGATGTCTGCTTGTCAACTGTGATCTTGATCGGTCATTATTCAAATCATTGTTTTTTTTATTAATAATCCGAGCACGTAAAATACTCAGGAAGTTAATAATGTTAATTTTAGTATGCGTGTGGAGGTTTATTAGGCGTTTAACAAAATTAGTATAATTATAAGAATAACGAATTATACTTTTTAATGGCCGTAAGTGGTTCTCGAGGACATTTATAGAGTTCCCTAATGGTAATAGAGAGACATACACCCGTACTCACAAACATCACTTGTCTAAGTAAAGTCACAGCGTGTTCTCATAGTGCTCGTCTGCAATGTACAACATGGAGTTCTCCGAGAAAGGGGTTAAAAGGTTTTTACGGGGTCGGCAACGCGTGGGTGATCCCCTGGTATTGCAAACGTCCATAGGCGGCGGTGACTGCGCACCATCAGGCGGGCCGTAAGCTTGTTTGCCACCTTGGTGGTGTAAAAAAAAATATGAACGCACTGCGCTACTCCAAAAGTGAGACTGTCTATGTATCTACGCACTCGTAGCTCCCGAACGGAGAGACCAATTTGGATACGATTGTCTCAATTTGAAAGCCATTCTCTATTTAATCGAGATAGGTCTTAGCTTTGTTTCATTAAAATTTCCTCAATGATAGTGTTGGGGCTCACGAGTTTGTCTCCGATCTCCCCCATGTTTGACTGAGCTTCTGGTTTGGTCTCTCCTTTACTTGTATAGTATTTGTATGGTTATCTATTCTTGCTATATTACCCACTCACTCACGTTTATTTCTAGCTTTATTATATTTATATTACTTTTTTTCAGTTATCTATCTATTTATCTGTACTGCTATCTCTGGTTCGGCTGTAATTGCATGAACGGTTCCCCTCCTCCATCTTGTTTAGTAGCTTCTCTTGCACCGCCTTACTTTTTCTTTACCCTTTATCTCCTGGTTGACTGGTAGATAAGGCTATTTTAGCTTTAAGTCCCCTTAGTACTATTTTGTGCATGAAGATTTAATAAATAAATAAATAAAATGGTTCTATAGTTTCGAAAATATTTGAATAAATAAAAATTGGTCGGCAGTTCACCGACTTTTTCTCTCGTCTTGTACCTTCTTCTCTGGCTAAACTATCTACGAAAGACCTAGATATCTAGCTAACCTACTTTAACAAACAGCGGTACCGGAAACACATCTACAATCTGCGATGTTAATACGCAAGAAACAGAAAAACTTGAGGAAAAATCAGGTAAAACAATGCACAAAGGGAACGAATCGATCCCACGGAAAAAAAATAATAATTAGCTCTGTTTTAATCTGTGCTCTTAATTGTTTATGGACATTCTGGCTGTATAATAGGTGATGCTGTAGTCTATTTTTACAAAGTAATATATCGTCATAATGTTGTAGCGCGCTTCCACTGCGAGGCCAAAAGATTAAGCAATCCTACACACATCACAGCCCATAACAGTCCACTGCAGGACTTAGAGCCTCTCCCACGAAAGGGCAGGCCGGGCCATAATCTCCACGCTTGGCAGGTTAGAGATCGCAGTGTTATAAATATGACAATGGAAATCGCTGCTGCCCATTTTCTCAGTCTATACATTAGTTGCCTTGAGCGACACCCACGAGTGTAAGGGGTTGGTGCTATTCTACTCTGCCGGACACCACACGGCCAAGTTAAGCGAGCATGTCTAGAAAGTTGATATGGTGTATCCTATTCAAATAAAGGTCTACGCCGCTAACTGGGTGAAGCGTCGGTAGCCTAGTGGTAAGGGTATCCGACTCGTAAGCGAGAGGTAACGGGTTCGAATCGCACTGTCGCCATGTACCAATGACTCTTTTCTGAGTTACGTACATTAGTTTATTGCTAACCGCATCGTTACTTTCTACCAGGTGAGGTGGCGGTCAAATGCCTGGCTAGTCTTATTAAAAAAAAACTGACCCTCTTACGGGAATTCATCTTTATGAAACCTGCACATTCAGACGACTAAATGTAAAGCCATGATCCAATCTGGTCAGGTTCCCCTGGTAGCAGGGTCACAGAGATCAGATGGCAGTCGCTTCACTGTAAACTGATCTTCCAAATCCTGAATCATGGTCAAGGCGGACTCCAGGCCCTCGTTCGCGAAAGCATAACCAGGACATTAACGCTAAGATGAATATATATTTTTGTTTTTTACTGGTTCAAGTTCAGACACGATGACATCAAAAATTAAAAATATTTTTATCATCTGTCAAAGTCCTTCACCATCCATCGCACACCCATCATACTGACTGTTTATCATACTAATGTTTATTTACTGGTAAGATTCTGGTTTAGTTACGTAAACAGAATAATTTATAGGCTTGACTTCCTTGGAAATAACTTAAAACTAGTTTGGAATGGTGACCTAGTGATTAGAATCTTCATATATGCGGTATTCGAACAATATTTTATTGGACGGACATAGCCTAGTTTTATGCATTTATATACATTAGATCTAATAGTTGTAAACAGATAAGAGCGATCGAGTACGCAAAATTTAGTAGCGATTGAATTGTAATTGGATAGCGATCAGCTCAACAGGCAGTTTTAATTGTAGCAAAATACCAAAAATGCCTAAAACCGCCAGATTCGTATACAATTCAATCAGTTTTTTATACCTTTTTTAATTTTGTTTAGTTAGATAATAAAATATTTATAACTTATAAGAGTTATATATTTTTGGTATTTTAGATGCAGGTATTAGTGTATATTTTTATTATAACTGTAAATTATTTTATCAATAAACTCTAACTGTATATAGATATATTGTAATGTAGCTGTAAATATTTTATGTGTATAATAAAAGTCTTGGATTAGAAAAAAAAAAAAAAATCGGTGCATTAGTAACAGTAGCAGAATACCAAAAACGTGTCAAACTGCCATTAAGTTGCGGTTTCGATTCAATTACAATTCAATTGGTGTATTAGTAAATTAGCGGACTTGAGGCCCAGGTTAGGTACCCCACCTCCTAAGCCCTACCACCTCAGGGGTCCAAGCCAACCTCACCAATGTAGGTTAGGTATATTTCAATTTACTACGACAAGGTTCCATCCCATACTGTTTATATTACAACAGAATTTGCACTACACGCAAGCATAACTGCAGGGCACAGCTAGTAAAACCCTCCATTTAATTTTAGAACTGAACCTCCGTTCTTTGCACAAGATGTCGCAGTATAGACATGGTACGGTGAGGTCAGAGGTGTAATTTTGCAACTCGCGCGTACGCTGTAACAGTAAAGGACATCAAGATCCGCACAGACAGAAGCTAGGAATCAAATTGGCAATCTGTTACCCGAGTTGGTATTTATGGTATTCTGTGACAATGTCTCACGTTTGTATCACTTGTACATAAATGGACAGTATTTCAAGCAGAATGTTATATGTCGCTTTGCTGGTGCCTAGAACCCAGTTAAGGCACGCTTTCCTAAGGCTGTCTAGAGACTAGAGACATAGGTGAATGACGTCACTTATACGTTTACTATAGAAACAATTAAAGTCCATACACGTCTTCTGCACGATTTGTTGAAAATGTTTATGCAATTTTGTCTTCTATACTAAAGACAGAAAGGTTACTTTATTATTTGTAAACTAACGCTCAGCACTCGCATAATCCCCGCACTGTAATCGTATCGCACCCGCACTGTCCGGTTGCTACGCGGTGACTATGCGGTGACATTTTTTTTTTTTGGCATACGATAGGCAAACAGGCAAGCGGGCCACCTGATGGAAAGTAGTCACCACTGCCAATAGACATTAGCAACACCATGAGTATCGCCAATGCGTTGCCCACCTCTATAACACGTTGCTCTGGCAGCAAAAAGGCAAATGCCCCTCCAGTGCCAAAGCCACGGTTCCCCAAATACCCACCCCATGGAGCACTGGAAACCTTACTCACCGCGTATGACTATGCGTACGCGTTTACTGTCCGGTTTGACTTTCTAATGGATTTTTTTGTTATTTTTAATTTTAACACTATATTTTGATGACTTTAAAGTTCTCGGATAACGTCGAAGAAGTCGGGTTAAATGATTAATCCTTTAAAAACAGTTTATTTTAAACTAGCTTTATTATCCGCGACTTCACGTTGCTATTTTACGGACCCCTTCCCGTAGGAATCTCATTGAATTTCGGGATTAATCATAGCCTATGTACTATTCGGGGCTATAGTGTTGCCAAATTTCATAAAAAATATTTCAGTAGTTATTACGTGAGGGACTAACAAACATCCAATTATTCTTACAAACATTCGCATTTATAATATTAAGTAGGAGAATAGACACAATTTATTATAACCAAAAACATTAGAAAGTTAGCTAATTTCACAGCTCGCAATTAATTTTTCTGCTTTCTGCTTATTACCCACCCTACCGTATCCGCCTCAACCAAACAAAAGCTGGAAAGTAATGAAGATGGAGAGTCTTAGGATATGTATGGACCAGTTAATAGCCTGCCATACATCAAAGCATAGGTCACAGGTTCATTCCCGGGCAGTAGGGTCAGGACGTGACAGTTGGCCTTACGTAACATGGTAAGTGGTAAGTTGCAATGTTGACAAGATATAGTTGCATTGTTGGAGGGGAAATGTCGTGTATAATTATCTTAAACGATAGCCCTGAGGCGCTGTCCTTATTGATAGCGGTCGTGCGACGGTCGGTTTTGAGGTCTCCTATTTGTAGGGCGACGTCCGTCGTACGACCATTCCAATTAGGACAGCGCCTGAAGATGCAGAGGTTGGATGTAAAGGCTCGTCGTGTCTGTCGCACGCGTTTGAGTATATGGTCATCTTGGCGTTAATGTCCCGGTTGTGCTCTCGCACGCGAGTGGTAGAGGTCCGCGTTGACCGTGATCCAGGATTTGGCAGATCAGTTACAGTGGAGCGACTGCCATCTGATCTCCGTGCAGAACAGGGGAACCTGACCAGATCGGATCATGGTTACACATTCAGTCGCCTGAGCAGGTTTCATCACGATGTTTTCCCTCACCGTAAGAGCATCGGTTAGTATTCAACTAATGTGCATAACTCAGAAAAGAGTCATTCGTACATGGCTGCACTGAGGTTCGAATCCTATACCTCTCGCTTACGAGTCGGACCCCTCAACCACTCTACCACCAACGCTCTATTAGCATGAGTAGATACTAACTACAAGGCGGACTACTATTATAAGTACTAAATAAAACCTAAGTCATTAGTCAAATCATAACCGTCACAAATGCAACCAACAAATATCTAATTATAAATCATTACACAGAAGTTCGTTTCGACACATGATAATTATCGAGTTGTAATCTTATTGATGATGCGTCAAATGATTCACGGATAAATGCAGCCATAGTTGTAAGTAAGGTTACCACACTTTCCATAACCAGTATGTTAAGATTGCCTGATCAAGCTTTACATGAGCTTACAAGATAGTTGAAAGTCCGACTAGCAGAATTAATTACAATCATCTTAGCGTTAATGTCCCGGTTGTGCTCTCGAGGACGAGGGCCCGGGGCCCGCCTAGAGCATCAAGGATTTGGCGATCAGGTAATTACAGTGGAGCGACTACCATCTGACCTCCGTGACCCTGCTACCAGGGGAACCTGACCAGATTGGATCATGATTACAAATTCAGTTACCTGTATCTGGAGGTTTCATCACGATGTTTGTCCTCACCGTAAGAGCATCGGTTAGAATTCAACTAATGTACACAACTCAGAACAGAGGCACTGGTACATGGCCGCGGCGGGATTCGAACCCGGTACCTCTCGCTTACGAATCGGATACTTAACCGCCCAGCCACCGACGCTCTGACTAGTAGATTTAATTGCAGTAGAATATTATTTTGAAGCTAATATTATTTCTTTCTGTTATCTCTGGCTTGAACAGTTAAGTTGGCTATGCCGCCAACTGGATTGATGAATATTCAGTAATAGTGTCAAAGAAGCGACTGTGGCCTAGTGTTAAGGATATCCGACTCGTAAACGAGAGGAACCGGATACAAATCCCACTGCGGCCTACCAATGACTCTTTTCTGAGTTACGTACATTATATGAATTCTAGCCGATGCTCTTACGGTGAGGGAAAATATCGTGATGAAACCTGCACATTCAGGGGACTGAATGTGTGACAATGATCCAATCTGGTCAGGTTCCCCTCGTAGCAGGGTTACGGAGGTCGGAAGGTACTCGCTCCACTGTAATTAACTGATACATTATACAATGATAATGACCTAGGAGGAGCTAAATCCTGGATTTCATTTCCTTTTCGATTCTAAAATGAATTTATAGATCCTAATTACAAAATATTTGTTGGACGAATCATATTATAATAAATAGCTACAATCATACTACAATAGAGGTCTAATAAGGCCTCTTCCAACATAGCCGTAGGCTCTAACGGTCAAGGCAGTGTCGGCATTATTAACACGATGATATTCGCAACATTATCTCATTATAAAGACATTGAGCCTCCAATATATAAACTTATCTAAACATGCCTTTTATTGTGTAGATAAAGAAACATTTTCAAATGTCAGCTGCTTGCTAATCATGAAGGATAGGTTGTTTTAACAAACATAGCTATAAATATTAAGTAATCGTGTCAAAGGAGCGTTTGTGGCCGAGTGGTTGAGGTATCCGACTCGCAAGCGAGAGGTACCGGGTTCGAATCCCACTACGGCCATGTACCATTGACTCTTTTCTGAGTTATGTATAGTACATAGTTGAATACTAACCGATGCTCTTACGGTGGTGGATAACATCGTGATGAAACCTGCATATTCAGGCGACTGAATGTGTAACCATGATCCAATCTGCTTATATTCTCCTGGTAGCAGGATAACGAAGGCCAAATGGCAGTCGCTCCACTCTGATTACCTGATCTTCTAAATCCTGGATCATGGTCAAAATGGACCCTTGGCTCTCGTGCGCGAGCACAACCGGGATATTAACGCCAAGATGATTATTATTTACAGTGTCAAAGTTTATCAGAAAGCCAGCAGGCCCAATATAGCTTGACATTCATGTCCATAAAATGCAAAAAAATAACTGTAAAAACGACACATTTCCGCTATAAATGAGTGCTCAAATTACGCACCTATCCCAACTACTTAAAGTGAAGTAAAAACTAAAGATCTTAACGACGACGCTACACTGAAATTTTAATTGTTATTAGCCGCTTACAATTTACAAACAAAGAAGAACGTCTGAACTACAAATTACCGATTAACAAGATTAAAGTAAAGTGCCAACGTAATTGATACTAGCGTAGCAAAAGACGAGAATACCTTTGACTCATCAAATTGAATTCCACTGAATAATGCTATAGTTGAGTGAAAAAACATAAATTCTTCTACGTGCTTTAAAGGTGATATCCGGGTGCGGTCCGTCGCCAAAGAATGTTGAGACATCCTCATGGAATCTGATATTGTTTGAAAAACAAGGCGGAATATTACCCATTATGAGGAAAAAATGTCTTATCTTTATTGTGAATTCGATTGATTGTTTCGAGGACTTTATTGGTAAATAAAATAAACTAAAAAGAATTGATTTGAATATATGACGACCTGAGTGGTTCAGTGGTCAACATGCCAGTCATCCACGCAAGAGGTCCCGGGTTCGATTCCCGGCCGGGCAGAAATTTAAATTATGAATTTTAATTTCTGTTACGGGTCTGGGTGTTCTATGTATGATAAGTATGTATTTAAAAAAAAAAAAAAGTATATATGTAGTATACCAGTTAGCTAGGACCCATAGCACAAGCTTTGCTTAGTTTGGGGCTAGATGGCGCTGTGTGAATTTGTCCACGATTATTTATTATTTTATTTATTATTTATTATTTATTAATAGCTGGCCCGCCACGACTTCGTTCGCGTGTTATTTTATCCTATAAACCTTTCTCTTGAATCACTCTATCTATTGTTCAAAACTGTGTTAAAATCCGTTTTTTGTTTAGAAGATCTAAGCGTACGTAAAACAGACAGCGGGAAGCGACTTTGTTGTATAGGAACTTTGTAAAAAGATAAACATAATTTAAAAAATAATTATCTTGGCGTTAATGTTCCGGTTGTGCTCTACCGCCGAGTGCCCGGGGTCCGCCTTGACCTTGATCCAGGGTTTGACAGATCAGGTAATTACAGTGGAGCGTTTACCATCTGAACCCCATGACCCTTTTAACGGGAAGCATGACAGATTCTATCATGGTTACACATTCAGTCGCTTGAATGCAGGTTTACTGATGATGTTTTCCCTCTCAGTAAGAGCATCGGTTAGGTGAGCCCTAACTAATGTACATAAAATAAGAAAAAGTCAATAGTACATGATAAGGGATCGAACTCTGTACCTCTCGCTTACGAGTCCAATCCTCTAGCTTAGGCTTGCTTTGTTTAGGTTTATAATGCCTTGTTATTTATGTCAAAGAGACCAACTAGCCTGTGTAGACCAACTAACCAATGCCTTGTTATTTATGTCAAAGAGACTAACTAAACTGGGCAGAACGATTTTCTCTGCAATAGCTTCTCCAACCCGCCTGTCAAGCGTAGAGACTGGAGATTATGGCAATGCCATCCACTAATGTGGTGGAGGCCCAAGTCCAGCAGAGGGCTGGCCTGTTGATATGTGATGTTGTCAGTTTCAGAGCACCGAATACATGACCTCATTTTCTGAACCACAATGCCAGCTCTTACGAAATCAACCCAAATCTGTCAACAAAGAAATTTTGCGGTACCAAATCTCACGCCAAATCTATAGGTTTCAAAACGAAGTGCGACACAAAAAAGATCGGTTATCTTTTTGAAATCTCTTTGCTTTGAAAAGGTTTCGCGATTCGCGCCTTCGCGATTTGACAGCTACCTTGCAAGATGGCGGACATATTGACAGATGATTAAGAAAGGTCTCCGTTTTTTGTATTGATAGGCTTGGATTGTTGTAAGTGATCCTGTCCGGTCGTTTAATACTGTAATTAAGCAACTTATATTAAAGTTATCGGTGCACACCCGGGGCGGTTCGCTTGTAGTTCCTACATAAATACTTCAAGACTAATGTCCACATTCCGTACAGAGTATCACGACAACATTACTTAACAGCTATCCAAACAAGGTGTATCAATAATTGCTTCGTTTGATTGATAATAATCTTCAACAAAAGTCGTTGGCACTAAACAAAAGCCAATCGGAGGTCACGCGCTAACGCCTATGTCAAATGTCACAAACAGCTGTTTGAAGGTCAGCCATCTTTGCTTTATCGACCAATGGCGATCGACGATTTTGCACTCGTTACGTTTCGGATTGCCTTGTTTTGAAATGCTGCGTCTTTTGTGATGTTATCATGAACTATTGTGTATTTAAGATTTTGATAAAAGTTAGCCTTCTGAATGGAATGTATGGTTGCTTCATTGTACTTGTTAAACAACAAAATGGTCATTGCATGTTAGGTTTTTTGTCTAAGCCTATATACAAAGAAATATGACTTTTAGATTGAATTAGAACTTTACGTAAAGAAGACAAATTGGTCGCGAACTGTGCGGTTCCTAAGGAACACTAAGGTTGTGGTAAGATAATACCTAGAGAGGTTTTCTCTGGAGAGAGCTTCCCATCAGACAGGCCGTAAGCTTGTTTGACACCTTAATGGCAAAAAAAGACATCACATCAAGTTTGGGTATGTTAACCATCACAGGGTCAACCTTATATAGATTTAAGGGTTAAAATCAAACCCCATTATTGTTATACTACCATATGGGGCATATGGTACTTACTACTAAAGTCATCAAAAGCAACTAAGCGAATTATCAGGCCAGAAAATCGGAATTTATCTAATTTAAACGTTATTTTGATAAATATCGTCATCAAATATTGTTAAACTGAGGCATTTACATGAAGTTTCAAAGTGGCATAACTTAGTTTCAGATTTGGCCACTGTGTCAGATAAGTCTGGGCACTATACACGCATTATTTGTCATTTTTCCGGGACCTCTTAAAAGGAGTTCTTTCTTACATTATTGGGGAGAAGATCACAAAATATTAATTCAAAAACTAACCTTTGTCTTCGCCTGCAGGATGCCAGCTCCATTCGTGTTCACGACACCATTATTGCACTGGGCCTTGTGGACACAGGTGTATCCTTGCCCTGCACAGGTCTGCTGCAATTCTCCACCGCTGTGCTCATGAGCGTGTACGTTCCCAGTGCCCTGGAAAGCCTCGTCGATGTTCTGCTGCTGCTGCTGCTGCTGCTCGAAATCGAATTCGCCTGTCTTCTGCTGGTTCTGGATTAGATTCACGTTTCCGTTGACTGAGAAGGGGCTTGGTGAGGAGCCAGTGTAGCCGTTTGACCCGAATTTGCTTGCGGAAGACGAGAACTGGCTCTGTCCTTGGAAACCAGCTTGGTTACCGAAGCCGGTACCAGAGAAACCTTGCCCCTGTCCTTGTCCTCTTTGACTGTTCTGAGCGCCACCACCAGCAGCGCCACCACCAGCAGCGAAGCCTCCTTGAGCTTGGAATCCTGTTGCTCCGAACTTGTTAGCTCCTCCGTTCAGGAAAGGATTCTTCGCGATATCGACTTCTCCGCCCTTGTTTGAGCTGCTGAAGGACGAGGATTCAAAGGACGAAGATGAGAATGACGACGCTGGTTTGGCGTCTGCGCCAGCACTGGAGAATCCAGCACCCAATTTCGAGAAATCACCGTTAAGGAACGGGTTGCCAGAAAGGTCTAATGAGGCTCCGAAAGAGGCACCACCAGCCCCACCAGCTCCACCAGCGCCTGCAGCGTTACCAGAACTGCTGAAGCTTGAGCTGGATTTGCTGAACTTCTCGAAGTTATCACCACCAGTCGCACCAGCTTTGAAGGGCGAATTCTGGTTCATCCACCAGAACGGACCGCCGTTAGGAATGCCACCTTCGAAGACGTTACTCCCAGCTCCAGCTGCGTGGAAGGTGAACTCGTTACCGTTGTTTTGGGCTGCAGCGGATCTGAACGCGTTCACGTCCCCGAATTTCTCGATTACCCTTCCATCCTTGACTTTGATACCAGCGCAGCCTTTCTCTGAGGAGCAGCCCTCGAACGACTGTTGCGTGTGGACTTCTGCACCAGGTATGGATTGCAGCTTAGCCAGGATCTCGTTTGGAGAGTTGAGGTTTAACTTCACACTGCCGGAACATGTGGTGCACCTTTCGGATCTGGTCTGTGGCTCGCTGGATTCAGCTTCGACGATCGGCTCCTTGCTCTGAGATAGGTCTTTCACGTCTTCGGGCAAAGCCTGGGCCGCGGCCAGGCATAAGGCCACCACTGACAGAAGTAGTGGCTTCATGTTTCTGGAACAATCGAGAAGGAATGTTTAGTTTTATGTGCAAAAAATAATCAGTGTTTTTGTTTCGGTGCGCGGTGATCGAATGTGTAACCATGATCCTAGTCAGGTTCCCCTGGTAGCAGTGTCATGGAGGTCAGACGGCAGTCGCTCCACTGTAATTACCTGATCTGCTAAATCCTGGATCATGGACATGGCGAAAACCGGTCCCTCGTTGATTTCTCATCAAATTTTCGGAAACAATGTAAGTATTTTATTTTATGCAGGACGCAAGTTTTAGCAATTACAAGGTACGAAAGATTTTCCAATATTTTTTTTTATTGTCAATAGTCTTAAAATCTAGCTTTCTTAATTTTTTGAACAGGTAATTTTTTTTATACTAAAAGCACGTCTCAAACTGGCCTGGCTCAAAGCTGGGGTCCGAAATAGTAAGAATAAAACAGATGTATGAAAACAGTTGTGGATATATGCGAGGCTAGGGAGTTGTGTCAGGACAGAGCAAAGTGGCGGTCCATAGTCTCTGCCTACCCCACCTGTGGGACTCAGGCGTGAGCTTTATGTATGTATGTATGTATTAACGTCTCAAACAAACCAATGCACACTTAATTTTCGAGGCATTGGAGCCTGAGGATAGAAATCTCAAAGCCAACATTAATATTTGACTACAGCACCAATAGTTACAAGGTCAAGTCTGTTTGACCAATGTTTCTCGCATTGAGGATTATGCAATTGCATACAAACTACAATACAATGTACAAACCATCGGCCAACGGCAACGGATGGTAACTGGTTACCATCAGGTGGTACGCTACTTTGTCATCTAAGTAGTTAAGAATATACTAACTGGCTAAATACAATAGGGAAACCCTTTTTTTTTACTGCCAGAGTAACGTGTTATAGAGGTAGGCAACGCATTGGCGATACCCTCGGTGTTGCTAATGTCTATAGGCTGTGGTGACCACTTTCAATCAGGTGGCCCGCTTGCCTGTTTGTCTACCGTATGACATAAAAAATAAAAAAATATACCACACATGTGGCAAACAATCTTACGGCCTTTTAAGAGTTCAAGTTGTTTATCATTTACACAAAGTATTTAATAATATAATGTATTCACTTTTGTTACATATCAAGTAGCTAGGAGTAGTTAGGTTATCTATGAAACACAAATGTCTAGTGCAATTTTAACATCAGGAGTTCAGGATCACGGATGTCAGATGGCAGTCGCTCCGCTGCAATTACCAAATTTGGAAAATCCTGGATCATCTCCGGGCCCTCGTGCGCGAGAGCACAACCGGGACATAAACGCCAAGATGATTAATACCTGTGTTTCATAAATTAAGATTACTATGGCTATGACTAAAAGTGTACATTCGAAATGAATTTCGTCTCGAATGATTCAGCTTACCAAGGCTACTGCCCACCTGGATAAGGCGTCGCGTCTGTAGGCAGACGCGTAAGCGCCTACGACCAATTATACGACAAACCAGAGGTCATAATGTTATTAGAATTCGCCTATATTGAATGTCAGACGGTTGTTTTTAAACGATAGCTTAATAGAGTCTGGCCAAGTATGGTAGAGTGACTCTATCGGCTATTAGACGCTTGATAGTCTTTAGTTTTTTTTTGAGTTGGTGATTTCGCGCACTAAGGTTGTGGAATGAACTGCCTGGAGAGGTTTTCCCTGGAGAGTACAACATGGAGTTGTAATGTCAAAGGGTGTAAGGTTTTTATGGGGTTGGCAACGCGTGGGTGATGCCCCTGGTATTGCAAACGGCCATAGGCTGCGGTGACTGCTTATCATCAGGCAGGCCGTAAGCTTGTTTGCCACCTTAGTGGTATAAAAATAGTTATTATAACTACACTTTATGTTGGTACATCGTAGTCTTCGGTTTGTAGATAACAGAGACATATCGTTGTCACATAAATAAGGAGAGTCTAGACATTTATATAGGTAGGATTTTTGTTTATTGCCTATAGAGTCAGCGGTCCAAATGAAATCTATACATAGTAATAAACAATGTCGCTTCCCGCCATCTGTATCTATGTACGCTTAGATCTTTTAAACTACGCAACGGATTTTAATGATGTTTTCGACAATCGATAGAGTGATTCAAGAGGAATGTTTGTAAGCAAGAAGAAAAGGATAGGAAGGGGTGTACGCGAACGAAGTCGCGCTGGGTCTACTAGTAAGATACTAAAAATAAACGTATTTTTATGGGGCTCAATTAATTAGTATTATACGGCAGACAAACAGGCAAGCGGGCCACCTGATGTTGCGTGGTCACCGCCGCCTATGGCCATCAGCAACACCAGGGGAGTCACCAATGCGTTGAACCTCCGAAAGACCTCTAATATACCTCTTGAACGATACCATAGTCCAAAGGAAACACTGTGGTGTGTGTGTGTGTGTGTGTGTGAGTGGTTTTGTTTTGAAATTATTTGAGTGTACCGTACCTACACTTTGTATCGATTTTTATTTGTCGCCACGTGGCAACTAACACCTGGGATTATAAAATTTTATTGTTAAAATTTACGATTGATTCATACTTGTTCGTGCCAGTCTTTTTAGAAGATGCTATTCTAGTTTATGAATAATTTAAAGCATTTTGCTTATCTTGAGTGGACTTGTTTTTTGTCACTGTTCTATTCTAACCATGATTTAAGTGTCTGTGGTCTGGATGTTTCTAAAAGATCAACTAATGGGCATATACTTAGCTAAATTCAGAAGGAAAAAGCGTGAGAACAAGTCAAAGTGACACTTATTGCTCGTGGAATAAGGTAAGTTTTTGTATCACGCCTTTTGGAAAGCGTGACCATGATCCAGAATTTGGCAGATCAGGTAATCATAGTGGATCGACAGCCATCTGATCGCTGTTCCCCTGTTAACAGGGGAACCTGATCAGATTGGATCATGGGTACGCATTCAGTCTCCTAAATACACTGGTTTCATCACAATATTTTCCCTCACCGTAAGAGTAATGGTTAGTGTTCAACTAAAACTGAAAAGAGTCATTGGTACATGGCGGCAATGGGGTTCGAACCTTGTCCCTCTGGGTACGAGTCGAGGCTTAATTATGCTCATTTTTTATAATTGGGCAATCCACGCATTTGACCACCATCACACCCGGTGGCAAGTGACAATGCGGCCGAAGATGGAGCATGCCTGTCTAGGAACAGCCTATTCACTCTGGCCTTGAAGGCATCTAGATTATAATGATTAAGGAACACACTCGCAGACAACGCGTTCCATTACTTTGCCGTACGCATTATACAGCTTGAACTGAAGCGGCTCGTTCAGATAGCTGTATAGAAGCCCCTTGAATGTATCATCATCATCACAGCCCATATCAGTCCATTGCAGGACTTAGGGTCTCTCCCAAGAAAGAAGATGGCTATTGCCATAATCTCCACGCTTGTCGGACGGGTTGGAGATCGCAGTGTCATAAAAATAACAATGGAAAATGCTGCTGCCCATTTTCCAGCCTACGGAGACTCTAAGATTTATTGCCTCGAAAACTTGAGTCGCCTAGTACGACACCCGCGAGTGTAAGGGGTTGGTGCTATTCTACTCTGCCGGACACCACATGGCCACTTTGCGTGTAACTTGAATGTATGTTAGTACATAATCTGTGCTATTAGAAGTATCCACTTCAAGTGATTACTAAGTTATGTAATAAATGGGCCTAATTTACCTTGTTAGCCATGCAAAGACACATCGTTAAGTGAATTTAAGTTAGTTGACTCGGCTGCATTGTTTACTTAAGTAAGTAACATTTTATAAGAGTTTTGTTGTAGGTTGTTTATTTTTAGTACGTGTAAGTAATAACCTTTGTAAATAAAGTCTATATACTTATTCTCAAATATTTCCCAAATGTGTGTTGTGTTTTTTGTTTTAATAAAATGGTTTACATGCGAACTAAATAGCTAATATAATAAATTTTATAATTTCAAACTAAACTAAAACCTAATAAAAACTACTAAAAATTAAAATTAAAAAAACTAGTAAGAACTTAAATTAAATTATATCATATGTACATTTTAATTATTTATAACTAAAATTTAAGGGTTATATTAAATTTTGATTGTTTTGATTGTACTTTATTTTATTTAACATTAGAAGGCCAATGTCATTACTGTCATATAATAGCTTATAATAGCTTAGTCATCTTCGCCATGACATAATTATTCCTATTATCTATAAGTTATTAATAGCTAAAGTTTGTTTTTATCAAGTTTGGATGTTTGAATAATTTAAACGTTATTTAGATAAAAATATAAGATAATTATAGAGTTAAAATATTTGCTATTTGAAATTTCAAATTACTAATTTCAAATATAAAAAATTCGAATATAATTAAACTCTTTCATATATTATAGGGCGGATTGCACAACATTAATCTTAGTATTAAGCTTAATTTTTATCATGAGTTTCTATTTCTGTGCGTGGTCACCGCGGCCTATGGACATCAGCAACACCAGGGGCGCTACCAATGCGTTGCCCGCCTCGCACGAGACCTCTAACATACCTCTTGAACGATCCCATGTCATAGTCCAAAGGAAACACTGTGGCTGGGAGCTCGTTCCACATCCGAATCTATATGCCTACATAAAGCTCACGCCTCTGTCCCACAGGTGGGGTAGGCAGAGACTATGGACCGCCACTTTGCTCTGTCCTGACACAATTCCCTAGCCTCGCATATATCCACTACTCTTTTCATACATATATATAGCTTCGTGTGTACAAGTAATCCCAGAAAACACTTCATGTCCAATCGCATATGTTTGGAGTGGAATAAATTACCCGAAGACGTTATAAGCGCTCCATCAGTGAACTCTTTTAAAAATAGACTGGACAAGTTTTATCAGTAACAATTTAAAGTGCACTGATATACACGTATCAGCATTAGCTGCTAGTGTATCCATCAATAATAATAATAACAATAATAACTACTTTTATTCGTACCACTTCGGACCCCCCCAATATGCCTACACTGAGTTATAAAGTCATTGTCTTAACTGAATGGTACCTACATCCCATCTCCCTCATGTTTATATGAGCTTCTGGTTTTGTCTCTCCTTTACTTGTGCAGTATATGTATGGTTATCTATTCTTGCTATATTACCCACTCACTCACGTTTATTTCTAGCTTTATTATATTTATATTACTTATTTTCAGTTATCTATCTATTTATCTGTACTGTTATCTCTGGTTCGGCTATAATTGCATGAACGGTTCCCCTCCTCCATCTTGTTTAGTAGCTTCTCTTGCACCGCCTTACTTTTTCTTTACCCTTTATCTCCTGGTTGACTGGTAGATTAGGCTATTTTAGCTTTAAGTCCGCCTTTGTACTATTTTGTGCATGAAGATTTAATAAATAAATAAATAAATAAATCCGCCCATATGTTAACCAAAAAACTAACTTTACGCAACATATCACCCAAAATAACATCTGCAAGTGCCACAACCTTTCCTGACACGGTGACAGCGTCGCTGTACTGTCAACAAAAGGAGGTTACAAAATACCGACACTTAGTTCCAGTTTTGGCCACCTTGTCAGGTAAGTTTGTGGCATTGTATGGATGTTGTACGTCAGGAATGACATTGTGGACGGAAACCGGTCAGGCTGTCAGTCAGCAGCTGACGCTGACTAACTGGTATCGACAACCACTTTCTCTGTTGTTTTCTTTTGCAATATTATTATGATAATTAGTAAGTATGTAAACTTTGACATTAAAAATAAGTACTAAATTGAGAAAAATATAATTTTACAAAGCAAAGGCGGGCTTATCCTACAACGGCAGAGGTAGGAAACGGTTTAAGAGAGGTAGGTCATAGCGGGGTATCTCGTTCGAATTGGAGCCGCCCGACTGGGGAAGTACCTCCACCTTACAGAATATCGCAGCTGAATAATACTCTTTTAAATAGTATTGTGTTTCTACAGGTAACTAAGGTTTCCAGTGCTCCATGCGGTGGGGATTTGGGGAACCGTGGCTTTGGCAGTGGAGGGGCATTTGCCCGTTTTGCTGTCAGAGCAACGTGTTATAAAGGTGGGCAACGCAATGGCGATACTCTTGGTGTTGCTAATGTCTATAGGCAGTGGTGACTACTACCCATCAGGTGGCCCGCTTGCCTGTTATGGTGCCTATCGTACGTCATAAAAAAAACGGCATTTCTTCCAGCCAACCTTAGACCTTTAGAAATGAGATATAAGTATATAAGTAGTTTATCAGCTATCTAGCACCCATAACACAAGCTTTGCTTACTTTGGGGCTAGATGGCGCTGTGTGAATTTGTCCACGATTATTTATTATTTATTATTATTATATAAAGATTGCATGCTTGATCGTCAGGCTTGAATCTAAACATAGTATAAAACAAAGTCGCTTCCCGCCGTCTGTCCCTATGTATTTGTGTACGCTTAGATCTTTTAAACTACGCAACGGATTTTAATGCGGTTTTCAACAATAGATAGAGTGATTCAAGAAGAAGGTTTGTAAGCAAGAAAAAAGGGTAGATAGGGGTAAAGTAGGTGTACGCGGACGAAATCGCGCCGGGTACACAAGTTGCATACTAATTCGCAACACAATGTAACCAGTAACTGGATGGGTAACCGTTTCGTACTTCATCAGTTGTTTAGCTTCACGTACAGCAGTATCAGGTATTTTAACAGGTAATAAAAAAAAAAAAAAATCGTGGACAAACTCACACAGCGCCATCTAGCCCCAAAGTAAGCAAAGCTTGTGTTATTGGTGCTAGATAACTGATAAACTACTTATATACTTTTAAATACACACTTAGTATACATAGAACACCCAGACCCGTAACAGAAATTAAAATTCATCATTTCAATTTCTGCCCGGCCGGGAATCGAACCCGGGAACTCTTGCGTGGCAGACCGACATGTTGAAGACTGAACCACTCCGGTCGTCAGGTCGTCGTGGTAGGACTCTGTTAACCATTGGTGAGTACCACCGCCTTATCTATTTCTGCCGCCAAGCAACAATGCTTTGTGTTCCGGGTTGATGAGTAAGGTAGGCAGCGCAATTACAGGCATGAGGCATTTCATCTCAGTCCTCACATTGACAACGCACCTGCGATTCTGCATTTTTGTTGACTGCAACGTAAATGCATGAGTCACAGATGTTATGGGCGACAGTCACCGTTTACCATCATGTGGGCTGTCTGCTTGTTTGTCAGTACGCAGAATAAAAGAAACTGGATGGGTAACCGCTTCGTACTTACAGGTATAATAAGACCACGCTAAGTCCGAATCGCATATTAAAAAAATTATAATAAAAATCTCTGTATGGCAACTTATGCCAAATTTTTTATCCGTCATAGAACGTCATTCATAAAAGTCATAACAAACAAATTGATTTCTGTAGGAACAGTACTTTCGTAAGTTAAGAAAAATATTTATAAATAATGGGCAAAACTATTATTATGGAAGTGCGGAAGATAATTTTAACCATGATTCATTATTTAGGCAATAGTTCTAGCTAATCGTAACCAAATAACTGAAGGTTTACAAGAAGGACTGACAAGGACAGATTATCCCCAGATTATTGCCATATCAACACTTTATAATTTGTACTACTGTCAGTTGATTCGGACTTACATTTTGACTATTTTTTTTTTTAAGAATGCTTACAATGAGGAGTTTTCCAATAGGTATTTAAGGCATTCCTAACCGCTCACTAGATGGCGCCCCGACAATTTTGGTAAGTAATTGATAATTGCTTGAAATAGGTTCTTAGCAAACAAGATATAAACCCTGGGTACGTTGTATTGGATAATATTATATTTGTCAATAGTTTTCAACCATTTTAGAGGTTGTAATAATAATGGAATATAGTGCCAACTTTTATAAATATTTATTTTTACACTTCGTTCAACTTTTAACAGATACGTTTATATTAATAAACACTTTATTTTCAAGTTTAGTATTAGTTGGCTGCATGAAATCACTGCCACCATCATACAGATTTAAAGAAGATTACCAAAATTGTAGGGGCGCCATCTATTGATGCTTTTTGAAACAAACTATCAATACCTACTGGAAAACTCCTCATTAAGGTGTGCCTTCTAATACATATCGTTTGAGACATCGGCTCGGAGTTCCTATCATTATTCTCAACTTGCACCTATCCTTGCATAAGACCACGACGCCCACGACACAAGATAGCTTGTTAAACGAATTTCATTTCAAAACAAACATTTAGAAAATAATTTTCGGGTAGGTGTGAATTTTTCAGTCCGCCGCAGAGTGGAGACCGGACCCAACGTAAAATGGGCATAGTAGGTATTACAAAAACTTATATAACGATTTCGAAATTTTTTAAGAGAGGTAGGGCATAGCGGGGTATCCCGTTCGAATTGGAGCCGCCCGACTGGGGAAGTACCTCCACCTTACAGAATACCGCAGCTAAACAATACTCTTTTAAATAGTATTGTGTTTCTGCCGGTGAGTAAGGTCCCCAGTGCTCCATGTTGGGAATTTGGAGAACCGTGGCTTTGGCATTTGCCCGTTTTGCTGCCAGAGCAACGTGTAATAGAGGTGGGCAACGCATTGGCGATACACTTGGTGTTGCTAATGTCTATAGGCAGTGGTGACTACTTTCCATCAGGTGGCCCGCTTGCCTGTTTGCCTACCGTATGACATAAAAAAAAGAAATAAAGTTAGGTTTGTACATTGTTTGGCCCACGTTGCTCCTGCCCAAATTAGAGTAAAAAGGATACTTTTAATTCGCTCGCCTCGTTTCGAAATTAAATTTTGGTTTTCGGCATGAAAGGTTTTACGGGGTCGGCAACGCGTGGGTGATGCCCCTGGTATTGCAAACGGCCATAGGCTGCGGTAACTGCTTACCACCAGGCAGGCCGCAAGCTTGTTCGCCACCTTAGTGGTATTAAAAAAAATGAAAATTTCGATATTTTTAATGCATGATGCTGACTTTCCCTACTTTTGAAGCGTACTCTTTCGGTGTTAAAATGAGATTTTCAAAAAGTATTTACATGTTATTTAAAATATAATAACCTTCCTCTTGAATCAGTCTATCTATTGTTGAAAACCCGCATTTCAATTCGTTGCGTAGTTTATTTATTTATTTATATTTATTTATTTTTTATTTTTTATTTATTTATTTATTAGGAAGACTAACAGCTTAAAAGATCTAAGCATACATAGATACATAGGGACAGACGGCGGGAAGCGCTTTTATTTAATTCAATGTATAGATATTTAAAACATGTCAAATTACGATGGTATCCGTCCAAACGTTCAATGATAGGTAAATTATTTATCAAATCTGTTTTATGACATTATAGATAAAAATTTCCGTCAATAACATTGGGGAAGAACCAAAACCTTTCAATAAACTCAGACAAAAGCACAGAAACAAGTTCTTAAGAAAGAAAAAGAAACGAAAATCTTGCGCGCGGTCATTCTTGCGAGGAATTTGGCCCGTATCCAAAAGAAACAGTGTCAAGGACGTATAAAACCTCCTTATGTAACAGCGCTCGTCATATCAAGAAAAAAAGAAAGTTTTTTAAAAACGTAAACAACGGCCAAGAATAATTCGAACGATGTATTGACGAGGTTTTTTCACAATGTTTTTATTCGCCGGCGGTATCGGGGTCAAATAATATTTATCACGTTCATGCGTCCTCCTAGCTGCTAAACAAGCGGTAGTGGTCTAGCGGCAGCGTGTTAGCGAGACTGATAACCAAAGTTAAGCAACGCACTCCGGGATGGGTGACCGTTTGGTACTTTGAGGCTAGTTACTCGTGAGGTGTGCCTCCGAATATCGTTGGCGAAGCGAGGTTGACTAAAGTCTTCCGCTGGAGAATATGTTGCATGAAAAACTGTTTTGGGATATTTACAAATGCCATTTTACTTTCAATCACAGCAATGCAAGTGAGACGCACCTGTTTGGTCACGTACTGCGTAAGACCAAGGGATACGTGGGAAATAGATGTCTGACCCTATCGGTATCAGGGCCTAAACACCGATGGATAGACATCGCTGAGGCGGATGCGAGAGCCAAAAGCTTACGATGCGAGGATGGCGAAGATCGAGCGAAGTTGAGAAGAATGAGCAGGTAAGCAGAACCTGGCAGAAGCAGGGATTGACCGCTTAAATGATAATGGTACCACCAGGATTACAAAGGCATCAGTATTCACAGTAGTGGGTAATTTAGTCTATTTAGAAGTAGTGTCTATGTCGCAGCCAAATACAATAATAAAATAAAATGTCATAGTTTCAGTTATTAATGTCATAATCAGGTAAAATTGTCATTTCAATTCATTTTACACTATGTGGAGGCAATTTATAATCTACAAATTCGTCAAAGTCATAGAAACAATGTTCTAATAGCCAATGTTTTAATTTGGATTTAAATATGTTGACGGTAGTAGCATTTCTAACGCTCAATCTCTTCTAAATGGTTAAATTAGCCGGTTAATTAAACGGCTAGCTATTTAAGCAGTTATTTAATTGAAAATTGGCCAAATTCATGAACTTTGAAAGTAAAGTCAAATGAACGATACTGCCTCGAGTTTACGGAGCTCTTCCATTCATTGTCATAATGCTAACCTAAACTAACCGAATAGAAACCTAATGCAAACCATTATTATACTTTGAAGTTATTGTGGGTAGGTTAGCATTGGAACAATGTGTGAAGGAGCTGCGTAAACTCGAGGCAATATCGTTCTTTCAACATCACTTTAAAATCTTATGAAATTGGCAAATTTTCAACTAAATAATTGCTCAAAAAGCTAGCCGTTTAGTTAACCGGCTGATTTAACCATCCGGCTGCGACATCTATATAACATTAAAAAACAAAAAAAAATTGCCCTTTTCCACCTTCTCCATCTTTGTTTGCCAACATTGGCGGCTGCCTTATCCCTTCACCGCCAAAACGATGCACCTATCTTGTCATGCCGGAAAGCGGTAACGTATAACAAGCAATCATTAATTACATAATTCTAAGGATCCACCGCAAAGGTCACATTACAAGCCGATGTGTGGATATAAACTGAAGCCTTGACTTATCGCTTGGGCATAGTAAAAATATAAACACACCAAGGCAACGTACGGACGGACGGACAAACAAATTGTGTTATAATGTACATAAGACGATACGCTAATGAACTTTGTACATTCCGAAAATACGATGAATTATTTATTTTGTTGCTGGCAGAGTTCTTTTTTCGAGGGAATGTTGGCCGTATGGCGTTGGAGTCAGAGTAGAATATTGAACAAAAAGTGTCTCTTAAAATGCTAATATATATCTAATATTATATTATTTACTAAGCAACTGGTTAAGTATAAAAATAAACCTCTTTTTGTCCACTCGAAGTTTCGAAATAACCTTTCTCGCTCATACGACTCGGATGTGGTGTGAGCTCCCAGCCACAGTGTTTCCTTTGGACTATGACATGGGATCGTTCAAGAGGTATATTAGAGGTCGCTTCAGAGGCGAGCAACGCTTTGGTAACGCCCCTGACGTTGCTGATGTCCATAGGCGGCGGTGACCACGCACCATCAGGTGGCTTGCTGCTGCCGTAAGGTGTCCGAGTCAGAGAGCTAATATTATATTATTTAATAAGTAACTTGTTCAGAATATAAAATAAACCTCTATATACTTTAGATGTGAGAGAGTCGCTTGCCTAATAGTTAAGGGTCCGATTCGTAAGCGAGATTTAGCGACTTCAAATCCCACTGCGGCCGTATATCAATGACTCTTTTCTGAGTTATGTACTTCAGTTGAATGCTGACCGATACTCTTACGGCTCACGTAAGAGTACCGTAAACGACGATGTTTTCCCTCAGGAAAACATCGTCGTTTGGACTCAGGTCACCAATTACGACTCTTAGGTTGGTCAATTGAATCGTAGATGTTATTGTAACAGTCACTCAGTCAGTCTGCATATCTCTGGACCGTTTACTACCCACAACAAATCGTCTAGAACCCATCTGCCTACGCATGTTGCTGGCGCCAAATTAAATGTCAATTACTCCGAAATAACTCGCTTTAAAACGACATTTGTTGGAATCCTCAAAGTTCAACTGTAAACCAGTTTTATGAAGTCTGAAGAGTGGACCTGGCTAGCCTTTGCGCAATAATGGTGAGGCAACGAGTTGGTAGGCTTTACGATGGAATCTTTTTCTTTTAGGACGAATTGTAGGTACTGTAGTGTCGCGATCAGAGGGCTGAGTAAGTTTTGCTTCGATTTTACTTAACTGTTGCGTTTGCGATATCGAAATTTGTTTGGAGGAAAAACTTCATTTACGTACTACTAGAGGCCCTAAGTCCTGCAGTGGACTGTTATGGGCTGCGATGATGATGATGACGATGAGACAAGCATTGTTTGTGAGTACGGGTGTTATACAAATAGTGTAGTGGCTCTGAAGTTTTGGTTTCAATTCAACTGTAAGTTTTGCTTCGATTTTACTTTATCGCGTTTGCGTTTACTTAGTATGAAGAAGAAAAAACTGAAATGAGTATGTATGAAATTAATTAAGTACAAATGAAATTAGTATGAAGAAAAAACTTCATTTACGTACCACTAGATGGCGCTATACATTTTTTCCATACAAATTTTCACGGAAACGCGAACGCGATGGTAAAGTAAAACGCAAACGCGATGTAAGTAGTTTATCAGTTATCTGATACCCATAACACAAGCAGCGTTGCCAGATCGTACCTTTTGGTACGATTTACGTACTATTTGGCCGACTGTCGTACCTATTTGGTACGTTTTTACAAAATGCTAAATTTAGCTGAGGGGGGTGGTCACTTCGCCTTTCCTGTCCGCGAAATACCGTAAAATAATGGAAGGAACGGTTGATTTTGGCCACCGGCACCAAAATAACGCCATTTTATTGACTAAAAATCACCCCCCACCCCCCAAGACCGGTAAAATATAGAAGATAAGGTAAATCGTAACTTTTTAGTCATTTTCGTACTATTTTAAGAGCCCGGACATACTTTTTTGGAAACTACTGCTGGTAACACTGAACACAAGTATTGCTTACTTTAGGGCTAGATGGCGCTGTGTGAATTTGTTCCATGCTCATTTATTTATCTGTGCTTCGCCTTTCAGCTTTTTAAAGTTAATCGTTTGCCCCCGGTACGTGAGTTAAGTGTTTCAGTGCCTAAAGCGATCCTCTCAAGTCCTCTAATTTACGAATCCACCACCATCACAGCCCGTAACAGTCCACTGCAGGACTTAGGGCCTCTCCCACACTTAGGGCCTCTCCCACCTCGAATACCTCGATTGAATTGTAATTGGATCGCAATCGCAGCTGTGGGCATAGAGCTATAATAAATCCAAATCTAAGGCCAAGACCTAGGAAATTAATTATACCTAGACTGGACTAGTAACATTTGAATGTCAATAAATGGAAATACTGGTCATATTTCTAATTGTCTTCCCCCATTTAGAATGGAATTGCACCCACTCCGACTGGGTATCGTAAACAGAAAAATATTACCTGATTATTTTGCTAAGTAATTTACACCGTCATACATTATCAATTAGTTAATCATGATTAATATTAATAATAATAAATTTAAATTTCAAAAATTAATCACAGCAAGCTTTGCCGTGTGGTATCCGGCAGAGTAGAATAGCACCAACTCGCGGGTGTCGTACGAGGCGACTAATGTTTTCTAGTCTTTGTAGGCTGGATAATGGGCAGCAGCATTTTCCATTATTATATTCATAACACTGCGATCTCCAACCCGCCTGCCAAGCGTGGAGATCATTGCAATAACCTCGTCGTGGGAGACCTGCAGTAGACTGTTATGAGCTGTGATAAGATAAACATTGTTTGTGAGTACGGATGTTATACACAGTGCTACTCGGGTCATTTGGCATTTGGATGCAGGCGTGGCTGTCAAACATCAACTCCAGTTGTCTGTCAAAAATGACACTTTACAAGATGGCGGCGTTAGTTCCGATTCGTGCCACTGCTCTACGCAGCCGACCTAGCTAGATGTTTAAGCTTGATTTACCGCTAACTTACTATGTAAATGATATCCTACAAGACCTAAAATCCAATATGGCTGTTGTAGATTTGTTTAATTTTGACACCAAACCTCGTGTGGGATTGAATAATACCTCCCGAATTGGTTATTTGAGCCATTTGAATTCCACTAAGCGCTGCTCAAGGACATTGTAGACAAATTAGCATTTTATCATAATAACGTTGGGATGGGAAATAGCATGCGGATCTAGTTTGAATCTAATATGGCCATTTTATACTTTATGATAAAACAATATCTCATATCTCTTTTGTAGGCCTACTGGAAGAGATTTCTTTTAGAGATAAGTAGTGCCTGTTGTGTCATAACTAATCTGTACTTTCTGTATTTGTTATATTGTGTACAATAAACTGTTAAATAAATAAATACATAGATAGACCAGCTGAATCTGTTTTCGAGTAATTTAAAGATTGTTATAGTAGTAAGTAACAGTTGAAGACTGGATGTCTCTTTGATAAAAATTCCTTGACGTCTTGAGTGTTTCAGTGGGTTAACATGCCGTAACAGCTTGCCCTCTGTACTCTCAGCGCAGGCGATCCCCTCGATCTTGTCTGCGATATCCCTCACGCCAAGACTGCCACGGTTGTATTCATTATGTACGTGATCGAGCCGCGTAACTCCACATATCCACCGTAGCATTTTCATTTCGTTAGCGTGGCGAAATGTCTCGCAGCCATAGATAATGACAGGCCTAATTACATTCTTGTATATAAGCCCTTTGAGCTTGACAGGAATTTTAGGGTCACAAATGACTGCCGTGAGTTCCCGCCATTTGGCCCAAGCCGGACACCACACGGCCCCAAATTAACGGTAGCTTAATCAGGTATTACAAATTTCCAAAGAACATCAAGATATTACGAAAATGCTAAAGTAAATTTATACCTGTTTATCTACTATTTATAAGAGTTGGCGAAATGTGTGTAAAAATTAATCTCCTAATCAGCGGTCGGGGGCCAAATGGACCCATGTGTGTCTTATTTGACCCGTGGGTCAAATCATTACGTGGGTCACTCAGTAAGTTGTGTAAGTCTTGACTAGCGCGGTAGGTGTGAAATATAGGATGCCTTGGCTTAAAATTGTTTAGTAAATAAATAACAGGAAAATATTGTGTTTGCGTTTGTGGCCTACAACAGGTCCGACGTGTCAGCGAAAGGTGGAGTTCGAATCCCACTGCCGCCATGCACCGATGACCTTTTTCTAGAGACATTAGTTGGACACTAGCCGATGCTCTTACGGCGAGGGAAAACATCGTGATGAAACCTGCACATTCGGCGATTGAATGTGTAATCATGATCCAATCTGGTCAGGTTCTGTTAATAGGGTCACGGAGGTCAGATGGCAGTCGCTCCACTGTAATTACCTGATCTGCGAAATCCTGGTTCATGGTCAAGGCGGACACAGGGCCCTTTTACGTGTGAGCACAGCCAGCACATAAACGCTAACATGATTTTTTATTTATATTATTTGTAAACCTAACTCGACAAGTCCTTTTATAGTCTTATTGAGGTCAGATGGTGGTTGCAAACCGAATTTTAGGCGGACAAAGTCGCGGGTAAAATCTGTTTTTTTTTTTCATAAATAACTGCCTAGACTCTAAACCTTGCCTCCAATGCCTTAGCCTATTTAGATGATGTCGTTTAACACATTCAAAACAGTCAATTTATAATAATCGACTATTCTATAACGAATAGAGTGATCCAAGGTGATCTAATTGCATACTTTTTAGCATTAGATTTACATATTTCACGAATAACTTACAAGGTGAATGATAACACAGGCAGACCGGCTAAATCTAGATCTACCTACATCGATAATTGACAAAAAATCTTCAACCTTTTGTACAAGCTTTTTGGCGTGGTGTGTGGTGCCGCTACCTCAAAGAATAGCACCACCCCATCTCTTCCCGTGGGTGTCGTAAGAGGCGACTAAGGGATTGTTGAGAACACAACATGTGTTGGTATCTAAACATTGACGTCAACGTGCGAAGTCTTTGATAAAAACCAATTAACAGTCTTTTCATGATCTCATATTGTATGTGGTCGTAGAAATCTATGAAGAACTCCATAGATTTCTATTAACTCGTACAAACATGTACCGTACCCATGTCTAATCGTTTTAAAATTAAAGAAAAATGCAGTAGAGATAACACTATCATGTAAAGTTCATGTACCTAAGTATATAGTAATGTACCATTATGGTATAGTGCTTTTTAACGATCTCGGTAAATACTTTTGTAATTTTAAGTTTAAGTTGAACATAGTTGCCCTATGAATTAAAAAAGCTTGATCTTAACAAATCTAAAATAAATTTATAAAAGTGGCTATTAAAAAAGTCTTGTTACGATCTTAAGGAATATTACAATGTCGATAGCATTTATATTAAATATTAAGAAGTTTTGTTTTTGATGTTTTTTTGTTATAATTATTTAAATAGATACGATAATACTAAAGTAAATTCGGTTATTAATAAGTTTATTTCGTCGTTTGGTTTTTCTGTGTTGTGTCATAATAATTTGAATATTGTACACCCGAAATGGGTAAACTGCTATGGCATATATTTGTTAACCAGTTTTTTAACAATAAATATTTACTTATTGTATTATGTACTATTATGTATGGTGTATGTATTTATATTTAGTTGTACTATAGTAGGTAAGTAAATTTAAGGTGCACGCCATCTGCCTCTCGATTTTGACCTCTCTCTTCCGTTGGTCGGCTGGAAGATATTTCTTTAGAAATAAGCTGTACCTGTTGTGATTTTTTCCTGTATGTCTATTTTGTATACTATTTATTGTGCACAATAAATGTTAAATAAAAAAATACATACTTTTTAACAATAAATAGATATAATAGTTGGATCTACCAACCATGAGAAATAAACTATCAATCTTGCAATTTGACCCAGTTCCCGGTTTCCGATAGAGCTGAAATTTGGTACTCTTACGTAAGTTACATTATAACATCTAGCTGAGTTGATGATGGAGACGGAAGGTGGCCATAGGAACTCCTAAACTGCGCATGGTAAACCCATCGAGTTTGGGCTCGTTTTATTAGACTTGACATATACTCTGTCTGATCTTATAGGACCCTCGGTAAGAGCTTACTATGAAAAAATTTTTTTTTATTTGAACTTATTTAAAGTAGACAAACCGGTAAGCCGACCACCTGATGGAAAATGGTCACCGCTGGCTATATTAGCAATAGCTGGGTTGTCACCAAATAATTTTCCCACCTCTGAAATCCCGGGCACGTTGCTCTGGCGGCAAATAACCAAATGCTAGGCCGCTCCACTGCCAAAGCGGTCCCCAATGGTAACATTGTCACTTACCACCACTAGTCTAATAGAACAACATCACACCTGGTGGTAAGTGACGATGCAGCCGAAGATGGCGCATGCCCGTCTAGGAACAGCCTATTCACTCTAGCCTTGAAGGCGTCCAGATTATAATGATCAGGGAACACACTCGCAGGCAACGCGGCCGTACGCATTATCTACCATATCTCAAATAAGTCGTAAATCAACTATTATTAATCAAATTATAATCATAATGGAAGATCAACAAGCAAGTTGATTGTAATTGCAATTAAATTACAGATATTCAAACATTGTGGCATTAGATGATTAATGACCAAAACAGTAGCTCATATTACCTTACTCATGATTTAGAATGACTTAATGTTAATAACTACATGAAAATAATAACATACTAGCTTCTGCCCGCGACTTCGAGTGCGTTAACTTATATTTTTCCTTTATATATCGCCATCAAGCGCGGTAATGCCGCCGCCATGATGGGCACCTTAGGGAACGTACCCATACTACGTGACCCGTTTAGGGGGGGGAGGGAGATCTTCAAAATACTACGCTCAGTCACAGGAGCGGGGGGGTGGCTTAAATTTTTGTTACGTAGTCGATTTCGCCGCAAGAAATTGCAAATATGAGTCAAATTATTTTCATTTGTTACACTTTCTGCCTGCGAAATAATTAAAAATAATACTTGTCAATGCTACGAAAAACTTTAAGGGGGGGGGGGGGTCTTGGCATATACTACGAGTGGTCACTGAGGGGAGGGGGGGGGGTCAAAAAATCTTAAAAAACAGGTCACGTAGTATGGGTACGTTCCCTTACCGCGTGGCGCTGGGTTTTTTACATCTTTTTTTAATTTAGTTTAGTTAGATAAATTGAAGATGAATTTTAATTTCTGTTACGGGTCTGGGTGTTCTATGTATAATAAGTACGTATTTAAAAGTATTTAAGTAGTATATCAGTTATCTAGCACCCATAGCACAAGCTTTGCTTAGTTTGGGGCTAGATGGCGCTGTGTGAATTTGTCCACGAATATTTATTATTATTTATATTTATAATAAAATATTTATAACTTATAAGGGTTATATATTTTTGGTATTTTAGATGTAGGTATTAGTGTATATTTTAATTATAACTGTAAATTATTTTATCAATAAAGTCACATTGTATTTTTCCTTTCCCTATCGTATTGTTTCTTCCGCACCGTTTACCGTTTTCGATCATATTTTTTTCACGGTTGACTGGTAGATAAGGCTACTTTAGCTTTAAGTCCGCCAATGTACCTTTAGTGCATAAAGTTTTAATATAAATAAATTACTTTTTTCATCAAGCTTTTATCGCGCGGTATAGTACTCATTGAGACCATTTGAAAGAGCCTAAACACGACGGGGTTATCTTGTTGCGTTCAGATAGTTCCTACGACCACCTTCTGTCATCATCTAATTTTGAATAACAATCACCTTAGGGTTCTAAGACCATTCCAGAGAGCCCAAACACGATGGTGACATCTTATTGTATCCATTTGTTCCTATGACCATCATCAGACCAGAGGGCCTAGTGTGAGTTCCGCTTCGATTTTACTTTACTATCGCGTTTGCGTTTACGTGAAAATTAGTATGGAAAAATATATAGCGCCACCTAGTGGTACGTAAATGAAGTTTTTTTCTTCATACTAATTTCGACGTAAACGCAAACGCGATAGTTAAGTAAAATCGAAGCGGAACTCACACTAGGCCCTCAGGTCCAGGTACCGTATTAATGCATTGTCATCCAAGTAACATAGGTATACCAAACAGCTCAATTGGACACCGGTAAGTGGGTCAAATTAGTTATTACATACGAGTACATACATAGTTACAAACTTTGTATGTTCAATAGAAGCTTGTAGTAAGCTTTCTGTCATTACCACAGACACAAAAAAAAAATAAAAAAAATTGATGTTAATGTCCCGGTTGTCCTCTCGCGCACGGGGGCCCGGGGTCCGCCTTGACCATGATCCAGGATTTGGCAGATCAGGTAATTACAGTGGAGCGACTGCCATCTGACCTCCATGACCCTGCTACCAGGGGATGCTCTTACGGTGAGGGAAAACATCGTAATGAAACCTGCACGTTTAGGCGGACTGAATGTGTAACCATAGTCAGGTTCCTCTGGTAGCAGGCTCACGGAGGTCAGACGGCAGTCGCTCCGCTGTAATTACCTGATCTGCCAAATCCTGGATTATTATCACTGTGCGTCCTTCAAAGTTGAAGAGGTTGAACAATCATGGGGCCGTATTCAACGCTGTGCGTTCATTTAGCAGACGAGCCCTGCGAGAACGCGTAGAAAACTACTTTACTCACACAAGTAGAAATTATTACAACAATTTTGTCGTGAATCCGGGTGTAGTCTACTTTAAGATCACACGTTCTGCACATGCGTGGGCCCAATAGTTGGTCTGGTGCGAAAATATTCCACAATCACAGGCCATTGTAACCGATACTGTTAAAACAAATATTGCAAATCGATTCTGGCCTACTTACTATTGAGTAGTATGCGGAGGTACACATTAGTTCGAAACTCAGTATATGATTACTAGTTTTGTGTTATATCATACAATACTAGTGTATTATATTATAACTACCATTATATCAAATTTTTTTTTTTAGATTTAATGCTCTGGCCGTGTGGTGTCCGGCAGAGCAGAATAGGACCAACTCCTTACACTCATGGGTGTCGTACAAGGCGACTAATGTTTTCGAGGCAAAAGATCAAGAGTCTTCGTAGTCTGGAAAATAGGCAGCAGCATTTTCTATTGTTATATTTAAACACTGCGATCTCCAACCCGCCTGCCAAGCGTGGAGATTATGGCAATAACCTCCCCTTTCGTGGGAGAGGCCCTAAGTCCTGTAGTGGACTGTTTCGGGCTGTGATGAATGCACTGTTACGTACAACGGCGAACTTACAGCTTCATAGCTTTATCTACCAGTCAACCGGAGAGCTGATGGTATGACAAATTCAGGGCGATACAAAAACATAGAAAATACACATAAACACTCACTAAACTAAAAAATATTTATCAAAAATGTGAGCTAATTTACAAATATTCTTTTTTTTTATGTCACATACGGTAGGCAAACAGGCAAGCGGGTCACCTGATGGAAAGTGGTCACCACTGCCTATAGACATACAAACAAAAACTGATAGTACTTCACAGACAAGGAAAATAGAAGAAAACGACATATCATACGGCCGTGTGGTGTCCGGCAGAGTAGAATAGCACCAACCCCTTACACTCGTGGGTGTCGTTACACTTTCGGACGTCTGTATCTGTGTACGCTTAGATCTTTTAAACTACGCAACGGATTATAATGCGGTTTTCTACAATAAATAGAGTGATTCAAGAGGAATATCTATGAGCAAGAAAAGAAAGGGTAGGCCTACCCTAGGTAGGTGTAAAGTGTACTCGAAAAAAGTCGCACCGGGTCCACTAGTGTATTTATTACTTCATCGACTAAGCATTTAACCATAACCATCCCAAGCTTAAAAATAGTCAAATTAAAAAAAAAGATACACCAGGAAATCATTAATGATTCCACAAGAATTCAAATAAATCGTAAGGCTAAATTTTTGTTGATACTTTAGTAAAACATAAAACGTTATATGTTGAATAATATTATGTTAAAATGTTTGTCATCGCTGTCTGATGACTCATTACTTGATTATGTAATAATAAATTGTTTACACATTTCGTAAGAGATTGTTTTTATAATGTCTACGCTACGCCATCTTGGCTTCAATGCCCCGGTTGTGCCTTCGCGGTAGGGGCCAGGGTTCGTTTCGACCATGATCCAGGTTTTGGATGATCAGGTAATTACAGTGGAGTGGCTGTTATCTCACTCGCATCGTCACTTACCACCAGGTGAGGTGGCGGTCAAATGGCTGGCTAGTCAAATAAAAAAAAAACTGACTTCCGCGACACTCTTGCAGATATTTCGATGCATAATGCCGAGTTCCCCAATTTTTAAACCGAACTATTTCGGTGCTGTCAAAGTCATTTTAAAAATATTAAGGTTTTCAAGTTTTCCCTCGCAGTAAGAGCATCAGTTAGTATTCAACTTTACTAGTTACAAGTTTGCCCTAGGATAAAGTAGTTTGGCCTAAGTCTGTCAAGTAACAGATGGATTCTAATACATTGTCATTTGTCAACGTCCAGTTTTGCCTGAATCTCACTACTGATTACAGAACCATAGCTAATGGTTCACACAACCTTGCTATACCACATTAAAGTAACATTATACAATCAAGATCATTCACACAGCCTACAAACGAACTGACATCATGCCATAAATTAAGTATATTTACCCAAAATCCAATAAGAACACCTTGAAATTTGAAACAATAAGTTATGTGATCTAAAAACTAAATACGTTCACATAGATAAGCGTGTTTTTCGTCCAAAATAATGAATTATTACTTATTTAATTAAAAATACTGTAAACTATGTTTTTAATTATAATTAAGGAGGGATCCGTGATAAAAATAGCGAAGCTATGGAGTAAAGATCGCAGGTACCACCTAGATGAGGCAGGCATAGGACCGGCCTTTGTGGAGATCTCTGGGGGAGGCCTATGCCCAGCAGTAGGAGTCTTTTGACTGATATGATTATTAAGATATGGAGTTGTGTGTTTTGTTTAGTATTTATTTTTAGAGCTAATTCGTTACAATTATTTGGCGTTAATGCCGGTTGTGATCTCGCTCGCGAGAACCCGGGGTCCGATTTGACCATGATCCAGGATTTGGCAGATCGTGGAGCGACAATTTGACCTGATCATTATAATCTAGACGTCTTCAAGGTTAGAGTGAATAGGCTGTTCCTAGACAGGCATGCTCCATCTTCGGCCGCATCGTCACTTACCACCAGGTGAGATTGCGCTCAAATGCCTGGTTAGTTTAATATAATGCAGAGGTGATTTCTTGCGTATAAACCTTCCACTTCAATAACTATCTGTTGTTGAAAACCGCATTAAAATCGCGTAGTTTAAAAGATCTAACATAGATACATCATCATCACAGCCCATAACAATCCACTGCAGGACCTTGGGCCTCTCCCACAAAAGGGGAGGTTATTGACATAATCCCCACGCTTGGCAGGCGGGTTGGAGATCGCAGTGTTGCAAACATAACAATGGAAAATGCTGCTGCCCATTTTCCAGTTTACGGACACTCTAGATTTTTGTCTCTAAACATTAGTCGCCTTGTACGACACCCACGAGTGTAAGGGGTTGGTGCTATTCTACTCTGCCGGACACCACACGCATAGATACATAGGAAGCGACTTTGTTTAATACTATGTATAGAGCAGCTTGCATTTGACCTCAGCTCACCTAAAACTTCAAGTGACCTAAATTATTGACCTAAATACATGTCATGGACTCACCTCACGCCAATTCCGTTTGAAACCTGGGTTTTCTGCTAAACAGCTTACCGAGGAATACTTACAATAATTTTAGTCGTTTACGATGTATTATACAACCAATGATGTCATTCCGGATTCTCTCAGATGTCGCTTGTAAATACCAAGAGACGACTAATAAAACTCGTCTATGTTCTAGGTTCGTCCCAATGGCTAAATATAGGTTGGTAACTAGGTAATTAAAATACCTAGGTAGGAGACTCGGACTCCCGAGGTACTGGGTTCGAAATCTAGTGCCGCCAACCTATGACTCGTTTCAGAGTTATGTACATTAGTTGAATACTAACCGATACTCTTACGGTGAGGGAAAACATCGTGATGAAAATTCAGGCGACTGAATGTCTAACCATGATCCAATCAGTTTAGGTTCCTCTGTTAACAGGGTCTCGGAGGTTCTTTTTCTAGTTAGACTAGCCAGGCATTTGCCCGCCATCTCGCCTGGTTGATGGAGCATCCCTGTCTAGGAAACAGCCTAGATTATAATCATCATCTCAGCCCGTAACAGTCCACTGCACGACTTAGGGACTCTCCCACGAAAGAGGAGGTTATTACCATAATCTCCACGCTTGGCAGGCGGGTTGGAGATCGCAGTGTTTAAATATAACAATGGAAAATGCTGCTGCCCATTTTCCAGACTACGGAGACTCTTGATATTTTGCTACGATAACATTAGTCGCCTTGTACGACACCCATGAGCGTAAGGGGTTGGTGCTATTCTACTCTGCCGGTCACCACACGGCGATTGATTATAATGATCAGATCTAATGGCAGTCGCTCCACTATCTGCTAGATCCTGGATGATGGTCAAGGTGGACCTGGGACCTGGGCCTTCGCCACAACCGGGACAAAACCACTTATATTATAAATTCGAAAGTTTGTAAGGATAAATGGATGTCTGCAACTCTTTTCTGAATTTCAATACGGGTCAGGAACGTAATAAGTGAATTTAACGTGGATGAAGTCTCGGGCAAAAGCTAGTACATACATACGTGAAGCTAACGCCTGTATTTCATGGTAGAGGTAGACATACAATGCAATTTTGGGTTGTTTTTAAATTGGTTTAAAAGAACAGTTGGCTCGGCGAGGTTGACCGCTGGATGAGACTGAGATTGGTTGAACTGTCTCCGGTACTGATTGGACCCCGTGACTGTACATTATTATCAAGTTTCGGGTTGTGTTGTATAGACTTTATTTAATTTAATAAAGAGGAATTTGTGTGTTTGTAATCAATACGTTTTATTAAATACGGTATAATATAAAATGTTATATGTCAAACTTTGTAATTGGCTGTATAAGTTTGTGTAATAATATACTTCATGTAATAGCTGTTAAGTTTAAGTAAATAAATAAAAGTTCCCTGTCTGAGCCATAGGTGAGCAGTATTTCTTTTGAAAATTTTGTAAGTCTGACACCATACAAAAAACAACTTACCGGAGATACCTACGTAACGGCATTGTGGACTGTATTCAATAATTTGTGTTGTGTTGTAGTATATAATTATAATTTTTATTTTGTGTATATTGTGTTGTTTTAGTTTCTTTCCTTTTTTGTCATTTAAAATTATTGTGGGTTTGTTGTTTGTCAATAAATGTTACTTTATTCTATTCTATTTAAAAATCTAAATGTGTTTTAAATAGGCATTAAGTAGTCCGCTTTTAAACTGAATCTATAACATTAACATTAAACTTTTTATTCTTTTATATTAGCATAAAAACTTGGTTGGGTGTTTATCATAATTTTGCGACGTTTGGAAATATGAAATATTGCTTAATTTCTCGCAAAAGGATTATTCAAATTATTCAAATCTAAGTTTAGTCATGCATAATACATAATCTCTATTATAATAATATGAACGGACGATCTGTCATAACTTGTGTTCACATAAATTATTTAAATTATTATATTAATGAGCTTTGTACGTGAAATAAGTATGCAATATTTTGAGTACTCAAGAAATTTCATATGTAAGACATCAACGAACGCGCTATCTTGTATTTAATTTTTTTGGTCGTTTGTAACAGGTGCATCTATTTTATTACTTATTAATTTTTTATTTAACATACTTAATTTTATAATTTTGTATATGCTAAAAAATCATATAATATTGTGACCGAATTTTTTTTTTAATCTCCCAAATTTTATTTACGCATTTATAAAAAAGTATGTTAATTAAATCTCATTTATTTTACTATAAAAATATATATTTTAATTTAACTGCATTAAAATTATTTAAAAGAAAATAAATTATCTATCATCTAAAAAGATAGGTCAAGGGCATTTTTTCTTTATCCCGATCCCTTATGCCATACCTTACTTCGAAAAAAAAACACACCAAAATAAAAATATAGAAACTCACTCGAAAAAAAAGCGGCCAGCACACCCACTGCACACTAAAAAACACAACACACTGTAAGAGTCAACCGTCCAGTGTTCGATTTATAAAACTTCGGTGACGTCACTATTCTTTTTTTTTCGATTTTTTTTTCGTGTACGCGTCGCGCTTGGCAGATGTCGTAAGGTAACAAGCCTGGCTTCGTGCGGAGGCTGCCTTATATACTGGCACTGTTGAAACATATGATCTCTGACCTCTAAAATTCTTACGGCCGGACTTAGTCCTTTGGGAGTTCCCGTGTTGACTGCGTTGCTGAAATTAAAAAAAAGATAATAAGAAATATTTTTATTTTCATTTTATTGTTTTTTTTTTTACAAAAGCTATTTTTTTTAACATAATTCAAGAATATGTTCCGCGTTTCCTATCGAAATATCGGGCTACTCGTCAACAAAGGTTCGCGGTAGGAAACCCGGAACATTCCTCTAAAACCAATATGTTTTTTATAAGTAGAGAAAGTATTGGTTTCTCGGTTGGTTTGTAATATATTAAAGCTAAATAACCTAATAATTTTGGCGTTAATGTTCCCGTTGTGCTCTCGCGCTCGAGGGCCCGGTGTCCGCATTGCCCACGATCCAGGATTTGGCAGATCAGATAATTACAGTGAATCGACTGCCATCAGACCTCGTGACCCTGCTACCAGTCGGTGGCCGAGTGGTTAAGCCAACTCGTAAGCAAGAGGTACAGGATTCGAATCCTGCCGTTCGAATCTGAGTTATGTACATTAGTTGAACACTAACCGTTGCTCTTACGGTGAGGGAAAACATCGTGATGAAACCTGCACATTCAGGCGACTGAATGTGCAACCGTGATCCAATCTGGTCTGGTTCCCCGGGTCACAGAGGTCAGATGGCAGTCGCTCCACTGTAATTATCTGATCTGCCAAATCCTTGATCATGGTCAAGGCGGATTCCGGGCTCTCGTGTGTGAGAGCATAACCGGGACATTAACGCCAATATGATTAGTTTATTTAGCTTTAATATATTACAAACCAACCGAGAAACAAATATTTTCTCTACTTATAAATAAACATATTAGTTTTAGGGGAATGTTCCGGGTTTCCTACCGCGAACCTTTGTTGACGAGTAGCCCGATATTTCGACAGGAAACCCGGAACATATTCTTGAAATGTATGATAATACAGATAGACATACATACAGACATAACCAGGATATTAACGCCGTGATGATTATTTTAGGTAATTACAGTAGAGCGCCTGCCATCTGAGCTTCGTGACCCTGTTAACCGGGTCAGATTGGATTATGGTTACACATTCAGTCCCCTTAAGCTGCAGGTTTTATCACGATGTTGTTCCTCACCGTAAGAGCATCGGTTACTGTTAATAACTCAGAAACAGGTCATTGGTGCATAGCGGCGATGGGTACGAACCCGGTACCTCACGGTTACGAGTATGACCCATTAACCATGGCTATCGACGCTCATTTAAAAATAATAGATTTATTTTAGGTACTAGTAGAGGAGGAGACAGCAGCACATATCCTGCGGACATGCGAGGGGCAGCATACAGGCATGAGCATCTCGGACAACCACAAACCCTTCCAGAGACGTTTGCAAAGCTGAAAGGGTTGCTGCGTTTCCTGGAGGAGTTGGGATGGCAGGAACAATAGGGTATCTTGGAGTGTACCATATTCACGCAAACTGGGCGCGAGGTAGCCCGAATGCGGAAAATGGCCCGGATATATCTATCTATCTATCTATCTGGGTACTAGAAAACTCAGTGATAAAATCGCAATCAACCCACCTCATGGTAAGTGGTAACAGTCACCCATGCCCTCTACGAGTCGTGCCTTTGGGACAATGTAAATAAAAATACCTACAACTATTACAAAATGTGCTATTTACGTCAGATAAATTAATTGCAAGTATAAAAAGACTTGCCGACCTAGGTTTACAATTAATATAAATTAATAAATCATCTTGGCGTTAATATTCCAGGTGTGCTCTCGCGCACGAGAACCTGGGGTCCGCGTTGTTGATCCGGGACTTGGCAGATCAGGTAATTAGGGTCTGTTCTTCAATTTTCTTTTATTCATATATGTTTGTCTAGTTGTTGTTTCCTCATTTGATGTTATTTGTTATTAATTTTGTTTGTGCATTTTTATGTCACTTATTCTTAATACTTTTTTTTTTAAATTTTTTGTTTTACGGCTCTGGAGTCGAAAAATAATACCTATTTGGAGGTCAGTGATTCAACCCCTTTGAGCCATTTGTTATGTGTTTGTGGTGTTATTGTGTGTAAATAAATGTTTTCTATTCTATTCTAATTACAGTAGAGAGACTGCCATCTGACCTCTGTGACCCTGTTAACGGGGGAACCTGACCGGATTGGATCGTGGTTACACATTCAGTCGCCTGAATGTGCAGGTTTCATCATCGGTTAGTCTTCAACTAATGTACATAACTCAGAAAAGAGTGACTAGTACATGCCCGCAGCGGGATTCGAACCCGGTACCCTTCGCTTCCGAGTCGAATACCCTAACCGCTCGGCCACCGACGCTTCTGTGATACTAATTAATGAAAATTTCAGAAACCAGGGCATGCTGCTTTGAATTTAAAATGGTTTAGTAAAAGTTTTCAATCACCTCGATCTCAATGGTTAAAAAAATCATTTTTTCTCCATTCTAATGCCAAATATCCTTGGATCCGAACACGCAATAGTAATAAAAGCTATTTAATATCTTAATTTTTCGATTTAAATAATTAATTAGATAGCTTTGTTTATTCATCGATTAGTGAGAAAACCAAAATTTTCCAGAAGGCTTTTCGAAGTTAGCGCCTTTGTGACAGCTGGGTACTAGAAATTTTCGCAAAATATTTTTTTTTGCCTTCCTAACAATAAAAATAATAAAAATTAGAAATTTTCACAAAATATTTTTTTTTGGCCTCTAACAACCAAAAAAATAAAAATTACAAAATGTTGAAGATGAAGGGCTTAATAAAAACATGCTTTTTTCGGAGTTTTCAGGGTTTTTATTTATTATTTCTCTATCGTAACAAGGGAATAGAAAAAAGGACGAAACTGTTACATGATTAATACTTAAGTATACCAATAAATACTAATAACCGGTCAAGCGTGAGTCGGACTCGCTGTCTAAATTTCGAATATAATAAGACGAGTTACATTTTGCTCTCACATCACTATCCTGTTGATGTTGTTCTTATGGAACTATTTGTACGCGAGTTCGACTCCCACTTGACCGGTTTTTATAATAAAGATTTTCCTATCATCTCCCCGTTTTTTCGTTCATATATACATTACTAGTTGGTCTAGCGCGACTTCGTTCGCCTACTTTTTTATATTTGACAGGCATTTGACCGCCATCTCACCTGTTGATAAGTGACGATGCGGCCGAAGATGGAGCATGCCTGTCTAGGAACAGCCTATTCACTGCAGCCTTGAAGGCGTCCAGATTACAATGATCAGAGAACACACTCGCTGGCAACGTGTCCCATTCCTTAGCCGTACGCATTATAAAGGTTGCCTGTCTAGGAACAGCCTATGCACTCTAGCCTATTCAACTTCGTTGGCGTGTACTATTTTACACACTATACTGCATTATTAAAATGTATTAATGCATAGTTAAAATGAATACTTTAGTCTCTAATGGAGAGCTAAATACTAGTCCTAAGCAAGTGATATTTGAACATTTAGCAAGCTTAATGTAAATTTAGTAAATCCCTACGGAATACCTCCTAACTTGTAATTCAAGTAAATACTTGTAGGGTAATTATACTAGCTTACAAGTGCCTTGAATTGCCTCAGATTATAAGCTGTATCCCTTCCAAATATTGCTAATTTTTGTGAAGCAATTTCGTCATGATTTAGAATCAGAAATAGGGGACAGAAACAAGTTTACACTTGAGTCCTGCCCGTTGGCCGCTTCAGTTTTCTGGAACCTATGGATTTTAGTTTGACTGCGGATTTCTTCAGTTCTGATCTGATCGTGAGCTACGTTATTATCATCGATAGGGGAGTTCATCCTCACACCTTGGAACCTATTTGTCACGAACTGTGAGGTTCCAAAGGAACTTTCTCCTACGCACACTAAGGTTGTAGAATGAAACTTTGACAGGGTTTTTACAGTGATACCCCTTGTAAAGTTTTAACAGAGTCGGTAGCGCGTGAGTTATGCCCCTGGTGATTGGCTGCAGTGACCGCTTACCATCAGGCAGAACGTGGGCTTGTTTGCTACCTTAGTGGTAAAAAATGACATCCGACAGAAAAAGTAGAATAACCCCTGACCAATTTACAGACTCAAATATATTCTAAACTACTGAACCGATTTTAATGAAATAAAGCTGAAAACCATCTCAATTAAACTGGCTTTCAAACTGAAAAAATAGCATCCAAATCGGTCTACCCGTTCGGGTGCTACAATGTCACAGACAAACACACACCTCCACAAATACGCAGCCACATACGTCTTTATAATAACCCTCATTTTTTCCTCGGGGTTTAAAAAATGTATTATTATTATTATTGATGGATACACTAGCAGCTAATGCTGATACGTGTATATCACTGCACTTTAAATTGTTACTGATAAAACTTGTCCAGTCTATTTTTAAAAGAGTTCACTGATGGAGCGCTTATAACGTCTTCGGGTAATTTATTCCACTTCAAATCTACAGCTGTAAGTATGCTACAGTTTTATTATTATATCCGCTATCGACCAGCTTTTAATCGCATTGCCTTTATCGAGATATTAGATAACAATTACGTAAATACTACAATGGTAACAGGCTCAGAATGCAGTCCACCCACGCCGCAGATCCGGGTTCGATTCTGACCGGTGCATTTCTCAATTACTTTTATTTTTAGTGCTTGTTAACTATCCTACGGTTCCTTCGGAAAGATACGTCATCGGTATATAATATAAGCCAATCAGACTAGCAGATAGAGAGAACGTCGGTGGCCGAGTGGTTGAGGTATCCGACTCGTAAGCGAGAGGTACCGACTTCGAATCCCACTGCCTCTTCTGCATGTACATAAGTTGAACACTAACTTTTTAACTAAAGATTTTGATGGAACCTGCTCGTTCAGGCGACTGAATGTGTGACCAATGTGACCATCCAATCTGGTCAGGTTACCCTGTTAAATGGGTATAGAGGTCAAATGGCATGCTGTAATTGTCAAATTGCTGATCAGTGAAATAATGGATCATGGCAAGGCCGATCTCCGGCCCTCTTGGATCATGGTCACACATTCAGTCGCCTGAATGTGCAGGTTTCATCACGACGTTTTCCCTCGCCGTACGAGCATCGGTTATCATCTGACTAAAGCGCACGAGAGCATTACCGAGATCAAAAAGATTGGAAAGTTAGCTACCTTCGTGGTAGACTGGCAATTTTTTACTGCTCTGTGTTAATATACCGGATTAACGCCAATATGATTTTTGGTTGCGTGAGTATGAGGCCGATGGGGCAATAAAGTTCTCGAGTGGTGACCACGTACCGGAAGACGCAGCGGGGGTAGGCCTCCCACAAGGTATAACGACGACCTGTAGCCGTATTCACAATGGCTCGGAAATCGGATTCGGATACGGAAACGACAAAGGACCCCGCAAAAGTTCTTAGGAAAATGTGGTTTCAGTTAATTTTAATGAAATTTTCATATGTTATGGAGAGTAGAGTTGATGGAGAGTAGATTCTGAATAACAGTTTTCAAATCGATCGACACGGATTCTCCGCTCACGAATTTCGTGTCGAATCGTTCGGAAACGGTTTCGAATCATTGTAAATACGGCTACTGGTAAAGATCGCAGGTACCAGCTGGATGCGGAAGGCACCGGTCTTTGTGGAGATCTCGGGGGAGGCCTATGCCCAGCATATTGACCTATGATCTATTTCAGCTGATATGATGATGATGATGGGAGACTGGCAATTTTTTTATTTTGCTCTGTGACCGAGATATCAACGCCAACATGATTATTTTAGGTTGCGTGATGATGAGTCAACACACCACAAGGGCTGTCTTGAGAGCCGCCACAGCCAATTACAAAATAAAAGAAAGAGTAGGAAAACTAATAAACTTTATTGTCAACGATAATAACTACATTGTAGTGTTTGCTATTAAACAGTAATTAATAATGATTGCCAATCAATGCTCGGTTATAATTTACCCGTCGCGTGATACGAAATAGAAATAACAACAAGAAAAACTTGGACAGGTCTTATGTGACAGGTTTAATCCGATCAGAACATCAGGGTAACTGGATATCACAGTCTGTAACAGTCCACTGCAGGACTTAGGGCCTCTCCCACGAAAGGGGAGGCTATTGCCATAATCTCCACGCTTGGCAGGCGGGTTGGAGATCGCAGTGTTTAAATATAACAATTTAAAATGCTGCTGACCATTTTCCAGACTACGAAGACTCTTGATCTTTTGCCTCGAAAACATTAGTCGCCTTGTACGACACCCATGAGTGTAAGGGGTTGGTGCTATTCTACTCTGCCGGACACCACACGGCCAATTGGATATACTGTACTTCAATTCTAATAACATCAATATCAATCGACATATCAATAATTATTAAAATGAGGAAAGTGTCGAGCTATTACAAGCTTTTATTTGACTTCAATCACTTCGGTCACTGTGGGCCATATAAGAAATCTCACTGTCACCCAAAGGGTAACGGAAAGGGCTATGCTCGGAGTCTCGTTGCGCGATAGAATCAGAAGTGAGGAGATCCGACATAGCTCGATGGATTGCCAGGCTAAAGTAGCATTGGGCAGATCACATAGCTCGAAGAACAGATAACCGATGGGGTAGTAAAGTACTGCACCGTTGGGTTCGATCCTTGGGGTTTCGCCTTTTAACCTGTGGTAGCCAGTGGCCTAGTAGTCAAGGTGTCCGACTCGTAAGCGAGAGTGCGGCCATGTACCAATGACTCTTTTCTAAATTATGTACAATAGTTGAACACTAACCGAGGTGAGGGAAAATGTCGTGAGGAAACTTGTACATTCAGGCGACTGGTTGTGTAACCATTATCCAATCATGATTGGATAATTTTGACGACCTAGGTGGTTCAGTGGTCAACATGCCAGTCAACCACGCAAGAGGTCCCGGGTTCGATTCCCGGCCGGGCAGAAATTTAAAAATGATGAATATTAATATCTGTTACTTGTCTGGGAGTTCTATGTATGATAAGTATGTATTTAAAAAAAAAGTATGTTAGCAGTATATTAGTAAGCTAGCACCAGCTTTGCTTAGTTTTGGGGCTAAATGGCGCTGTGTGAATTTGTCCACGATTATTTATTTATTTATTGGAATTTGACCCATGGAATTCACAATTTTACATTATTTTATAATTTGTATTAGTTCTTAAACTGTAAAATTGTAAAGTTTGTTGAATAAATAAATAAATGTTCTTTAGTTTTGACAGATTGATGCACGTTTTGTTTTCATCGATGGAATGTAAGTTCGAGACCAGGCAAAATCAATGTCAAAAGCAGGTAAATCAGCATATATTAAGCTGAGTCATTACCACGACGAAATCATAACGAAATTAGTGTTAAGCTAGCTCTTGAAGGTTACAGCATTTCGTATCGACTGACTTTGTTGACGCATTCGACAGCCAAGGTCTCTGAATCAACACATTTTGAGAAAATGATACATTTATTTGTGAATTCCTGTGTGTAAATAACAAAAGTAAATAGGTCACCTTATTTGATAAGTCATACAGTATTACAGAATTTGACCATGTGGTGTGCGGCAGGCATTTGAGGCAAAAGATCTAGTCTCCGTAGGTTGGAAAATGGGCAGCAGCGTTTTCCATTGTTATATTTACGAGTATCACACTGCGATCTCCAACCCGCCTGCCGAGCGTGGAGATTATTTCAACGACCTCCCCTTTCGTGGGAGAGACATTAAGTCCTGCTGTGGCCTGTATTTGCTGTGACGATTTAATTTGTTTATTTTTTATCGGTGTATCTGTGGCTTTGTGTATCTGTCTGTGGCATCGTAGCTCCCGAATGGATGGACTGATTTCGATGCGGTTCTTTCTATTTCAAAGCAAATTTAATATTCTAAGCTTTGTTTCATTAAAATCGGTTTTGTAGTTTAGAAAATATTTGAGTTTAAGTAAACTTGGTCGGGGGTTGTCCGACTTTTTCCATCGGTTAGGTTATATTTGCCTGATAAAGCTAGGCTTTTAGAGGTGGACAACGCATTTGTTATACCTCTGGTATTGCTAATATCCATCATACACAGCGGTGACCTCTTCCCATCAGGTCGCCTTGCATATTTGTCTACAGTATGACATAAAGAATATCCTGACGAGGATGTCTTGCTTTGCTTTAAACATATGTAATTATTAGTTTAGACACTTGAAATAACAATAGAAATACAGTAGGTGTGCCTGTCCTTTGGTGCTCATTTCCATTAGTAATTAACAACCGAAGCCTGGTTGATGTCATTGTCTTGAATCATAGGTTTGTCATAAGCTTGTGTCGCAGTATATTCGTGTGGGTACCTACCTACTGCTGGGAGGATTATTTACAAGCGACCTTTTCTTGGGTTTTCTCTAGTATAATATGCATGAATTATACAATTATAACCTTCCGGAAGAAATTATTCATTTAGGCATGCTCCATCTTCGGCCGCATCGTCATTAACCACCAGGTGAGATGACGCTAAAATACCTAGCTAGCTTAATTTAAAAAAATGTAATATAAAGCCTCACAGAGCACGCAAAATCACAGGCACAAAATAAAAAAACAGGGTTCTAACTGACAATACTCCAGTGGCGATCGGCTCTACGCGTCTGTCAAAATGAACATCATCATCATCACAGCCCACAACCGTCCACTGCAGGACTTAGCGCCTCTCCCACGAAAAGGGGAGATTAGTGCCATAATCTCCTCTCTACTCATGGAGACTCTATGTCTTGAAAACATTAGTCGCCTTGTACGACACCCACGAGTGTAAGGGGTTGGTGCTATTCTACTCTGCCTTACACCATAAGGCCACACGGCTACCACAAGGTCAAAATGAACGAAATCGTGCAATTAAAGAGACGTATTGAAAACAGTGGCAGAGGAGCAAGCGAACGAATAGTAACGATACATAAACAAGAAGTATTATTTGTAACTATGGGTAAACCAGTCAAGTTCTCGAGTGGCGACCAGTACCGGAAGACGCAGCGTGGGCAGGCCTCCTACAAGGTGGACCGAAGACCTGGTAAGGATCGCAGGTACTAGCTGGATTGCGAAAGCACAGGACCGGCCTTTGTGGAGATCTCTGGGAGAAGCCTATGCCCAGCAGTGGGCATCTTCTGGCTGATAGTCAAGCTGACGTTCTTGAAATCATACTGTCAGTCTTTGTACACGTGCAGTCTGTGGGCTAGTCTCACTCAGCGGGCATACAGCGACCTGCGAGTGCAGTATAAATAACGCATTCAGGATGATGATGATGGGGCTGCCGTGGCGTTGCAGTGCGTCAGGGATGTTCGCGAAGGCGGCTACAGATGGTTTTATAGCTATCATGAGACAGCGCCGGGGATTATAAAGAGATTAAGAGGTTAGAATCTTTCTTTTTACTATGCGAGATGTTTCCTTTTAGATTTTATCTACAAACTGGTAAATTCCTAGTCGCTTCTTATATCAAATAGTATTTTAACGAGTCGATTAAATTGTCAATCTATAAAATTACTCACGATTCTGGTTTAGCGAACTTCAACAATTTAGGATTCAGAGGTCAAATTCAGGATCAAGCCCAGGTACAGATACAGGTTCGAGTCCAAGCCCCGGAAGACCGGAATCAGGTTTCCGGTCCAGCTATTAGTTCTGGTCTAAGACCACTAGGTGCTACTCTAGTCCATGAATAGCACCTAGCCCAGATTCAGGTCCTGGTTCAGAATCAGGACTAGGCCTGGACTTGGACCTGTGTTTGGTGAAGCAGACAGGAGAGAAGAGTGACGATTGCTCCACCGACAAGAGTAAGATTAAGAGACATATTCTTAAATATATGATGATGATGAGACAGCGCAGCGCATCTCTGCTGACCCGGCTCCGCGCCAACACCATCCTGAAGGTGTTTGTGGATTGGTGGGACTCCCCATTGCACAAGTGGTGGACCCATCTACATGTCAAAAACATGTTAGAAAAGTATATAAGTAATTTATCAGTTATCTAACACCCATAACACAAGCTTTGCTTACTTTGTAGTTAGATGGCGCTGTGTGACTTTGTCCAAGCATAAAACAAAATAAAGAAACAATTTCAATTAAGTTGTTTTATTTTGTTTTGAATCACTAACAATACCATTGAATAGGTATAATATAATATAATTTACTAACAAAAAACTATGGATACCTACGTCCGAAATAAATATTTTTAATTTGAATTTCAATTATTGATTCACGACATTATTTGCTTATCTCCTAATCCGGTTGTATTGACAATGATGCTCATAAAATAATTTATATTAAAAAATCCGATGCACTATCGGCATTCATTAGTATTCTAATAAAACATTATTTGCTTATCTCCTAATGCGGTTGTGTTGAAAATGATGCTCATAAAATTAGCGATAATAAAAAAGCCGATGCACTATCGTCATTCATTAGTTATCTAATAAATGTATTGTAAATTCTAAGGAGTGATAAATAAAGTCTCGCGCGGACGTAAGTAGGTACAGAAGGCAGCGCATGAACCTACTCACCAAAGCTAACCGACCGAAAATGTCGTAAAACCGCCGCTAAGGTAACCGATATAGCCCGAAGGTTTGCCAAGATTAAGTGGCAGTGGGCAGGGCACATAGCTTGCAGAACAGATGGCCGATGGGGCAGTAAAGTTCTCGAGTGGCGACCACGTACCGGAAGACGCTGCGTGGGTAGGCCCCTAGGTGGACTGACGATCTGGTAAATGTCGACCAAGTTTAAATATTCCCTAAAGTACTCAACCGAATTTAATTAAACAAAGCTAGACTCTAGAACTCTAGAAGAAGAGCTAGTAATGTGCACGTCTTATCTTCATTTAATTTTCGAAATGGAAGAGATTTCTTTTACAGATACCAAACCAGAAAATGACCTACTTGAGAAGATGACTAACCCAGAAAATGACCTGCCTAGCCAAAAGGATAAGTAGTGCCTGTTGTGTCATTACTAATCTGTATTTTCTGTATTATCTTGTGTACAATAAACTGTTAAATAAATAAACCATATCGATTATAATGTCTATCAAATTTAGAAAACCGCATCGAAACCGGTCCATCCGTTCGGGAGCCATAGACAGACACATAGAGCCATATACACACACGTTAAACATAAAGAGATTATTTCATCTTTACTCTCGTGGATGTCAGTGGAACTACAAACATTAGCTTAGTATATGCTAGAGACAACAGCGCCACTGAAACAGATTACAAGACCCTTATTTTTTCGTCATGTATTCCTGTTTATCGAATCGTCCCAACAGTCCAAAGACTAAACAGGGTAGGAAGCGACTGTATAGATTAACTTTCTGAAATTTGTTTACTCAGTATTTTTTTCAATTTGCTTTTTTCCGCATTCTTTCTTTTTACTATGCGGGCAGTTTCCTTTTAGATTTTATCTACAAACTGGTAAATTCCTAGTCGCTTTTTATATCAAATAGTATTTCAACGAGTCGATTAACTTGTCAATCTATAAAATTACCCACGATTCTGGTTTAGCAAACTTCAACAATTTATGATTCAGAGGCCAAATTTAGGGTCAAGCCCAGGTACTGATACAGGTTCGGGTCCAGGCCCCGGAGGACCGGAATCAGGTTTCCGGTTCAGCTATTAGTTCTGGTCTAAGACCAATGCCAGGACCGGCTAGGTGCTATTCATGGACTAGAATCAAGATCTGGATCTGGCCTTGGTTTTGGACCGGAACTAAGGCCTGAACTAGGTCATGGTGGCAAAACTGGTCTAGGACCAGTGGCCCTAGCACATGTTTGTCGCGAGAGAGCATTTGTCTCTTTCTCTCAATCCTAAGACGAAAGAGATAGCAATACCTATGTCGCGCTTATTCTCGCTTATCGCGCGCGAGAGCAACTTGTGCTAGGCCTCTGTACTAGGACCTGGTCCAGAATCAGGACTAGGCCTAGACTTGGACCTGTGTTTGGTCCTGGCCTTGACCCTGAATCCGACCTTTGAATCCTGAATTGTTTAAGTGTGCTATACCAAATTCATGGATAATTAATAAGATTGGATAATATACTATTTGGTAAGTATGAAAAGCGAATATAATTTACGACTTTGGGAATTAAATCTAAAAGAAAAGCTCTTAGTAAAGCTTGCGGCATAGTAAAAAGAAAGATTGGGAAAGCACCACCTCAAAGAATAGCACCACCCCATCTCTTCCCGTGGGTGTCGTAAGAGGCGACTAAGGGACAAATCCGAAAGGTGGGCAGCAACATCTTTCTGGGTAGATTTACATCAACTGCACTGCGATCTCCAACCCGCCTGCCAAGCGTGGAGATTATGGCAATGACCTCCCCTTTCGTGGGAGAGGCCCGAAGTCCTGCAGTGGACTGTTATGGGCTGTGATGATGAAATAACATTACAATAAAAGTACAAGGTAAATAACATTTCGGAAAATTAATCAGTACTAGTCGAGGCGCTGCCTTCTGTACTAACGTGTTTGACTCACAATTCGCTCTCCACCCACTGTTTATCGAGACTCATTCTGACTCATTATGCTGGCGTTAGATGCGAGGACACGTTGCTATGGCGACAAGGTCTTAGGAGAAATTCCGATGACGCTAGATAACTTGAGAGTTAAGGCATTGGGTGGTATACCGTTCGAACTGGAGCCCCCGGACGAATTCGGCGATGGAGGTCAGATTCTCAGGACGACAGATTCCGAAGAGGTACAATATAATACAATACAATACAAAACTCAGTCAGGTCAGGAGGTCAGTTTCTTATTCAGTCAGTTGGTAATTGATTAGGACATTTATTAGAGGTAGGAATTTAAGGAACGAAAGTAACAGTGACACGTTGGCCGCCTCATGGCCGGAGCACACCCACCATACGCCGCCCATGCCCGGACCGTGCCCGACAATGCCAGATAAAGCCGGTAAACAATGCCAGGCAGTGCCGGACAGCGCCCGACATACCTATTATATATCAACGCAAGTTGCGTTATTCTAGCGACGCGACTACTTGTCGAGATCTACATTTCGGATGACAGGAATCAAACGTAAAACCATTATAACTAGGGAACCATTGCTCTTGGAACACTAGTTCCCAATGAGAAATGATAGCAGTCGTCGAGATCTACATTTCGGGTGACAGCTGAGAGGAAAAAATTAGGTTTCTTCAAGAAAGGGGTGAAAAGGTTTTTACAGGGTCGGCTACGCGTGTGTGATGCCCCTGGTATTGCAAACGTCCATAGGTTGTGGTGACTGCTTACCATCAGGCAGGCCGTAAGCTTGTTTGCCACCTTAGTGGTATAAAAAAAAGTCCCGGACTCGTGTCTTTGACTGCACAAATGTCTGACCTAATCAGAATCTGACTAAATAAGAAACTGAGGTCAGAATCTGTCGTCCCGAGAATCTGACCTCGCCGAGTGCGCTCCGACTGGGGAAGTGCCTCTACCTTACAGAATAGTTATCTTGGCGTTAATGCCCCGGTTGAACTCTCGCGCGCGAGGGCCTGGGGTCCGCCTTCACCATGCTCCAGGATTTGGCAGGTCAAGTTTGTAAACGTCTTTGAAAATACCCCTTTTTATCTGTCATCGATTTTACCTCTTTGGCCAAATATAATATTATAATATAGGTAGGTAGTTATAAAGGAAATGACATTACAGCAAGTTATCTTCATGTTGACCTACAAAGTTTCGTCGTAATCGGAATAGGCGTTTTTTAAGTAATTGGAAAAATCGCTTGTATCAAAATTACAGTTTTGCTCATTTTCTCCATACAAACCGCCAATTTCATATTTTAAAACCTAATAGTATTGCTTGGCTACGGAATTCTGTTAGGTGAAAGCACTTCCCCAGTCGGACAGCTTCAGTTCGAACAGGATTTACCACTATGGGGATACCCCACCTCTCATAAACCTAAACTGTTAAAAAGTCTATAAATAATTCAGTTTATTGCTTAACTGTACATCTACCGTTTAAAGAATCAGCCGTAGCCAGGATCTGCCGTTTAAATAATCTGCTATTTCTTTATACTAATCTAAAAATCTATATTTCTTGGTATCGTTTCTACATACATACATATATACCTACACTTTCGCCAGTATCCAATATCTCTTCCACATTCAAACATATTTTCATGCATTTACCCCGGTGGAAGGTGCTCCTGACCTGCCCTTTTTGGATATAATATATATGTCGCAGCCATCTGGTTTAATCAGCCATTTAATGAGAAGGCTAGTCCGTTAAATAGACGCCGGCATTCAATTGAATGACTAGGCCGATCGTTGATATAACTAGCTTTACTCAACGTTTAACTAGTTGGCTTATTAAAGCCAGCCCTTTCGAGACGGCTGAAGTAAAATCAGGCAGATGATTTAAATTTAGTTCAAATTTTATTTACTGCTGCGCTGGTAGTCACCAAAACAAATCTGGCGTCAGACAGCTCGCACAGCAAGCAATGTATTTTTTTCGATCAAACTAAATTTAAAATGAGGTACCTACATGCTTTTAAGTAAGAATTGAGATAATTTTAAGTATTCTTACTTAAAAGAAAATGAACATATTCATTGTTCATTTTTTTTATATACTTACCTTTAATTAGAAAAAAATGCTATACTTTCGTGTCATTTTATATACAATATTTTAAAATAAGAAAGTGCACTGTTGCTATTGTTCCTACTACATAGTTACAAGTAGTAAATAAGTTATACATTTAAAGTTTTTATTAAATATTTTTACTTAGGTAAATACTGTTATAGGTACCTACTCGCAATACAATTAATTGTATACCTACTTATTGAATATCTTGCCACTAATAATGTTTTATTAAATAAAAATGATCTTTATTAATTCATTTTTTTTATCTTAAATAATGTTTATCATTTAAGTTGCGAACTTATGGTCACTCTAACCAACCATTTGTATACCCTTTAACAAAACGACTTAATAACGTTCAGCCAAGTAGTTAAACGTTACATTCAACAACTTAGCTAGTTATCCTTTAGCCATTTAATTAAATGCCGGCGTTTGATTAACGGACTGATTTAACCAGTTGGCTGCGACATATATAATATATAAAGTAATGTAAAATATGTTCTTCTCAGCGAAATTTCCCTCTACCGATCCTTCCATTCACATTCACGGAATCGTTTCCAATAAATATTTAATTATTACTTCTTTTACTTAATTTAAAAAGATTGGAAAGTAGGCTGAGTAGAACGGCCCTCTTGGGTAAAATGCATGCCAAACGTTAGTTTGACAATCAATATCGTTGTCAACAACATATTTGTAAACGAACGATTTCAGTTCATTTATTTGTAAAATATATATTTGTTGGCCGTGTGGTGTCCGGCAGAGTAGAATAGCACCAACCCCTTACACTCATGGGTGGCGTGGCGTACAAGGCGACTAATGTTTTCGAGGCAAAAGATCAAGAGTCTCCGTAGTCTGGAAAATGGGCAGCAGCATTTTCCATTAATATATTTGTAACACTGCGATCTGCAACCCGCCTGCGGAGATTATGGCAATAACCTCCCCTTTCGTGGGAGAGGCCCGAAGTCCTGCAGTGGACTGTTATGGGCTGTGATGATGATTATTATAAAATAAGGAAACGTAACCTTCTTTCGCGCTTACGATCGATCGATTTAGCGTTAAATAAGATTTATTGGTAATTATCGATCGATTGTAATGACCACGCACGAGTTGAGAGGACACAATGCTAAGCCGTATACAGGCTGTGTTTGTTAGCCATGGGTAGAGCTCGTCTAGTCTAAGATGACGCGCCCCACTACTTAGTTAGTTGATTTCGATGTGTGAGTGCAAATATTAATAACGACGCTTCATCTGTGTGGGAGCCAATGAACGACGCGTGCTCCGACGTTTGAATCTTACCGGCAACTGAATGACCAATTACAACGGCATTTGTATATGTATTGCGTCCATATTTTAAACTTGCTTGTGTGCGTTAATGCGATAGTGGGGCGCGTTATTTTAAATTAGACGAGCTCTATTAGATAATAAAAAAAATTATCATCTTGGCGTTAATGTCCCGGTTATGCTCTCGCGCACGAGGGCCCAGGGTTCGATCCGACCATGATCCAGGATTTCGCAGGTCGGGTACAGTGGAGCGACTGCCATCTGACTTTCGTGAACCTGTTGACAGGTGAATCTTACAGGTGCGATCATGGTTACACAGTCAGTCGCCTGAATGTGCAGTCACTAAATATAATGTGCAGTCACTAAAGTAAAATGAGGAAAAATTTAACACTAACCGTTACTCTCATCGTGATGAAAACTGCACATTGTATGAATGTGTAACCATGATCCAATCTGGTCAGGTTTCTCTGTCAACAGGGTCACGGAGGTCAGATAGCAGTCGCTCTACTGTAATTACCTGAGGCCCTATTTTGAAACCGCCCACATTCACGCGCTCCCCTTCTAATGCTTATCTTTTCTATCTGTAGCAACTTAGCACGAGTGTGAAAGAGATAGGTAGCGCACGTGAACGCTCGCATGGATGCGAGCGCTTTCAATAATAGGTACCCTGATCTGTCAAACCTAGATTTTTTTATAATTGACAAAACAGGCATTTTTTTCAAAATTCAAATTTTCTTTATTGATTAGGACATTAAATATCTCTTTCAATCATCTAAAAGGAGGGGGGTAGGAAAGGAGGAAGGAACACGGTGACACGCTGACCGCCCCATGGCCGCAGCAAACCACGCCAACCATCGTACCTGACAATGCCAGGCAGAGCCAGACCGCGCTCGATATATTATATAGGGGTGTCTAGTATAATTAAGAAAAACCACCTAAAAACAACAGCAAGAGTAAGCCAGTCCACCTGTTGGTAAGTGACGATGCGGCCGAAGTTGGAGCTTGCCCGGCTTGGAACGGCCTATACACTTTAGCCTTGAAGGCATCCAGATTATATTGATCAGGGAACACACTCGCAGGCAACGCGTTCCATTCCTTAGCCATCGTAGACAAGGCGCTCGCGCGCGAGTGCACAACCGGGATATCACCGCCTAGATGATTATTTTAATTATTTGAGTACTCTACTCCAAATATACTTAAGGCATTGCATAGAGACTATGATCAATACCAGTCATCGTTCAAACATTTATATTATTCAGTATTTCCTTATACAATACGTCTATAGAACGTTTATTGGCATAGCTCTTAATGCTTTGTCTTAAAGGTCATGTTTAGCATAAATATTTTCGAGTATAACATTTTAGCAAGCTCTCCGAAATATGTTTAATAAACACTGCATTTTAATTGGATTAACTTTATGCAGCGTTGTATGTTTTGCAGTTAAATGCGATAAAATCTGAATAATAAATATGTATGTATTGGACAATTCACACAGCGCCATCTAGCCCCAAAGTAAGCAAAGCTTGTGTTATGGGTGCTATAGATAACTGATACACTATGTTTACACTTTTAAATACACCCATAACATCTTCCTTTTTGTTGCACCGCCTTGTTATTTTTGTTAATTGCTCTCTGGTTGACTGGTAGAAAAGGCTACGTAGCTTTAAGTCCGCCTTTGTACTGTAATGTGCATGAAGTTTTAAAAGAATAAACAATAAAACTTTACATTCATCGTTTCAATTTCTACTCGGCCGGGAATCGAACCCGGGACCTCTGCGTGGTAGACTGCATGTTAACCAACTGAACCACGTCAAAATGGCGCAGCGGCGCTGCAGACGTCCATTCTCCTTAATAAGTGAGGAGCACGAATAGTTTCTGAATAGTCCGCATATCTGATTAAGCTTCATACTTGACCTATTGAAAAATATGCAAATATATACCTCTGTCTGTACCTCTGTTTCTACGTACATCATCACAGCCCGTCACAGTCCACTGCAGGACTTAGGGCTTCTTCAACGAAAGGGGATCGCCATAATCTCCACGCTTAGCAGGCGGGTTGGAGATCGCAGTGTTTAAATATAAAAATGGAAAATGCTGCTGCCCATTTTCCAGACTACGGAGACTCTTGATCTTTTGCCTCGAAAACATTAGTCGCCTTGTACGACACCCACGAGTGTAAGGGTTGGTGCTATTCTACTCTGCCGGACACCACACGGCCAACGTACGTTCTACGTGCGCTTAAATATTTTAAACCAAACGGAATTCAATACGGTTTTCAACAATAGATAGAGTGATTCAAGATGAAGGTTTATAAGCAAGGAAAAAAGGGTAGATAGGGGTAAAGTAGGTGTACGCGAACGAAGTCGCGCCGGGTCGACTAAACTCTAATTTATTTAACAATAAGGTATAACCCGCGTCATGAAAGAAGAGACTTGTCAAATGGCAGTGGAGGGGATTTCGCGCAAGTAATCGTATACAGCGCAAGTCGAACCACGTGACCCGCCAAGTCTCTTCTTATTTGACACTAGCTTTACTGTGATAACGTTCGCCTTTCTTATTGGTTTACAAGCATTCACATCAAACACCAATCAATCCACGCCGTTAAAGCCGCCTTAGCGTACTTAATTTGAATGAACCAATGAGCATGTCGTATTCAGCCTCAGTACTTTATAGTTAAAAAAATAGAATGTAGTAGAGCTCGTCTAGTCTAAAATGACGCGCCCCACTACTTAGTTAGTTGATTTCGATGTGTGAGTGCAAATATTGATAACGACACTTCATCTGTGTGGGAGCCAATGAACGACGCGTGCTCCTACGTTTGAATCTCACCGGCAACTGAATGACCAATTACAACGGCATTTGTATATGTATTGCGTCCATATTTTAAACTTGCTTGTGTGCGTTAATGCGATAGTGGGGCGCGTCATTTTAGATTAGACGAGCTCTACTTTATACTTAAAAAAATAGAGTATAGTAGCTCGATAAACCAATCATCCTGTACACTGGCATTGTCTGTCCGTACGTCATTACATTACGGTGAGAATCTATAATGATAATTACCTATACAGATGATGATCATCGGTCCATTACGACTGGACACTGTGCGGAAGGAACTTGGCTGTGTTTTTTGCGTGCAATAATTAGGGTAGGTGTAATTTCTTTCAACTTCTTGTCGTGATTGTGGGCTTATTTCCGTATTATTGGGTGCTTGATTGAGGTAGCTATTTTTATTGTAGACCAGCTGTTGTCCGGAGCGTCGGTGGCCGAGCGGTTGAGTATCCGACTCGTAAGCGGTACCGGGTTCGAATCCCGCTGCGGTCATGTACCAATGACTCTTTACTGAGTTATGTACATTAGTTGAACTCTATCGGTTCTTACGGTGAGGGAAAACATCGTGATGTAATTTCCAGATACAGGCAACTGAATTTGTAACCATGATCCGATCTGGTCAGGTTCCCCTGGCAGCAGGGTCACGGAGGTCAGATGGGAGTCGCTCCACTGTAATTACCTGATCTGCCATATCCAGATTAAGAAAGAATAACGTCAAATAGTTGCCAGCCGTTCTAGATATTAGTTATGCACAAACATACATTCGGTCATACATATCTATTATCTTCATAGAGTGTGTGTGTAGACTTACCAGGTAGTAAACCAGCATCAATAATACGGATGTTATATTTTGTCACGGGAGACAATTAAAACAGCAGTATTTTATGTAGATAATATTTTTTTTATCCCGTACTTTATTTGCTCAATTACGAGTTTCTGCATCATGTAATCCGTAAGTATAGAAGGGGCAGCAAGTCTGGGGCCCAAGCCAACTTCACCTGACCGCGGTGTGCCTGCTGATAGATAGACGAGGCTCTGGTGAAGCGGCTTTTCCCTAAAGGGTTGTGCGGGGCAGAAAAAATCCTAACTAAACACTAGAAATCTGGCTCAAAGACAGAATCGAACAAAATTGAAAACCGTTCAGATCGAGGTGAGCGATTCAAAAATAGGACCCCAGAGGCCTTAGCCAAGAGGTTTCGTTAATCTACAATCGTTTGTGGTAGAAAAAATGTATGGAATTTGACATAAGCTAACGTTATCTGACATAAGCTAACGTTTGTGGTAGAACTTGGTCCATAGACAATTCATGTACTTTCGGTGTGCAAAGGAGGCGGAATGGCGGATGATCCTACACAATCAGAGTCAATGTAGATGTTGGTAGAAATAGTCGAATTTCGACCTGTCAATTTTCTACCATACGCATCACGCAAGCGGAACTGTCAAAGATGGCTAGACCGGCAGGACTCTTCTGACCCACAGACATACCAGACTAAACACAAATCACAAATATTCCCTGTTCGCTCACTCTACAATCATTATGAATCTTGCTATCCCGTTTTTTCGTCTGTTGATATAAGCTCTAAGAAAATGACGCGCGCAATGTTTTGAACGCTCGACATGCTGCTCCAGCTAACAACGACCTGACGTTTCTTTTGAAACATCGGTGTAAATGTTATAATTTCTTAATAAAATTTAAATCAAACCACTTAAAAGACGGTGTAATTTAGTGCAGATTAATGTAAAAGCGCAAATTATGGAAATACCTGGATTATCTTTTCGTCGGTAAGTAATTTCATTCGTGGTCGCGGCGATCGGGAATAAATTTTAGAAATTGTAACAAAAATATGCATCGTAATAGTGTGAATTTGCAATAATTGAAATTCTTTACCTTAAAACAATATGCCATTAAAGACAGATTTAAAATTATTGGCAAATTGAGCAATATTTCGGTGATCGAAAATATTTTGATGCTAACAGGGTCGGATTTAGTATTAATTGTATATAATTTTAATACTCAAATCTTGTAAATAGCGGTCCTCAATTTTATATGTATAAATTTTCATACCAAAAATGTACCTAAATGACATTTTTAATGTTCTGGCATTTTATAAAACAACTTAACGGACATTGTAGAGGGAGCGAACAGAAAATATTTGTGATTTGTGTTTAGTCTGGTATGTCTGTGGGTATGAGATATTTATCGCAATCAAAGAGATTGGAAAGTTTGCTATCTTCATGATTAGTGTTAGACTGGCTAATTTTTTTTGCTCTGTGATCGCAATTGTCTGGGGATAATCTGTCCTTGTCAGTCCTTCTTGTAAACATTCAGTTACGTGGCTCAAACTTGTACTTTGAGTTAGTCTAAATTATTAATCATGCTGAAAATTATCTCTCGCACTTCCTTTTTCGCCCATTATTTAATAAAAAATTTCGTATTTCACGAAAATAAACAATTTAACAAAAATCAAATTGTTCGTTATTTTGTTTTATGAATGACGTTCTATAACGTTTCATAAACTGGGCATATGTTGCCACCATAGAGAAAAAAATTATATACAGAAGGACTTAGCGTGGTCTTAAAGGTTTTATTTGCTCAATTATTGGTTTCTGCATTATCAAATTCTGTAAAAAGCGGGGTAACTCGTAATCCCTAAGTGTAGTATAAGCAGGGTCATAGGGAGGGCAGGACTCCTCTGACCTCACATCCTGCCAAGACAAACCAATAGGAAAATCCGGTTTGAGATATTTATCGCATATTTATTCATAGGATCCTATAATAGGTAAATGGTTTACAAGGAAAACGACGCCATGTAACATTTCTAATGACAATTGTTAATGACACACTGTTATACTTAGCTATGATGGTAATGCGGACTGTTCAATGAAATTCAATTAATTATAATGTTATTTATTGTCTTTACCTTTTGTATAACTTAGTTGTCTTTAATGTTGACGATCTGAGTGGTTCAGTGGTCTGTGGTCAGTGGTCTGCCACGCAAGAGGTCCCGGGTTCGATTCCCGGAAGGGCAGAAATTTAAATGATGAATTTTAATTTCTGTTACGGGTCTGGGTGTTCTATGTATAATAAGTATGTATTTAAAAAGTATATAAGTAGTTTATCAGTTATCTAGCACCCATAACACAAGATTTGCTTACTTTGGGGCTAGATGGCGTTGTGTGAATTTGTCCTCGATTATTTATTTATTTATAATGTTAGTTAGTTGAAATTTGTTTTACCAATAAATTGTGTTATCAACCATTTGATTATTATTTTCGTGAAGTTTCGACAGTCTAATGTACAAAATTCAGAAAAGAGTCATTGGTACATGGCCGCAGTGTGATTCGAAACCGGAACCTCTCGCCTACGAGTTGGATACCTTAAACTCTCGGCCACCGATATTCCTAAGCCCCAGCGATACGCAGGTAAATCAGGTGTCTAAAACTGCCGCGCCGGTATAAGGGAAAAGATCCAGCAAGAGGCCCATTGACATTGCTGAGTCTGATGAGAGAGCCAGGTATTGCAAACCCCTGGTATTGCAAACGTCCATAGGCTGTTGTAACTGCTTACCATCAGGCAGGCCGTAAGCTTGTTTGTCACCTTAGAGGTAAAAAAAAGCGATTGTTTGACAACGCTGAATTGCATACGAAAACCGTTATATACGTATACTGTATACATCAGCCGTATGGTGTCCGGCAGAGTAGAATAGCACCAACCCCTTACACTCGCGGCTGTCGTACGAGGCGACTAATGTTTTCGAGGCAAAAGATCTAGAGTCTCTATAGACTGGAAAATGGGCAGCAGCGTTTTCCATTATTATATTTATAACACTGCGATCTCCAACCCGCCTGCGAAGATTATGGCAATAACCTCCACTTTCGTGAGAGAGGCCCTAAGTCCTGCAGTGGACTGCTATGCGCTGTGATCATCATCGTCATAGATTAGATTAGGATGTCTATCTACATCGGAAGCATCGGTTAGCGTTCAACTGATATACACTACTCAGAAAAGAGTAATTGGTACATGGACTAACCCTGAAAATGACTTAGACCTAACATGCGTATACATATAATGCGTATGGCCAAGAAATGGGACGCGTTACCTGCGAATATGTTCCCCGATTATTATAATCTAGACGCCTTCAAGGCTAGACTGAACAGGCTGTTCCTGGGCATCGTCATTTACTACCAGATGAGCTGGCGGTCAAATGCCTGGCTAGTCGATCGAATATTCGAAAAATTCCTATAAATTGACCTTTCAAGAAAATCCACTGCCTCGCCAAAAAGGCTGCAGCCTGGGCTTCGAACCCGGTACCTCTCGCTTCCAAGTCGTATATCTTAACCACTCGACCGCAACTCCTAATTACCCACACATACCTTCATCTAAAGACGCTCATCGTATGAATAAGCGACCGAGAAAGGCCGTGGTCAGGGCCGCGCACATCCGGTGCAGGCAAGGCAGTTGATCTCATTGTTAATACTTTAGTCGAGTTATAGTTGTGAGAGGCTCAGTTATAATGTGATAAAGAAATTTATTTTCCAAGAAAAGAAATACAATTTCGCTTACATCGGAAAATATATAGTCTAAGATCCGGGATTATAAAAATATACCCAAATCTGTTAAATAAATGAAATAATTTTTTTTAGGCTTATTTCAATGTGATAAATTTATAAAATCAACCTCTGCCACCGTAGGTCTGCTACAATTAATAATAGTTAATTAATTAACAATTCATTTGTATTTTTATTAATTATCTCTGGCTGCATCAGCTTTTCTTACGATAGCCAAATATTATAGTGTTTAAAATTTGACGCCGTTTAATATAGCAATTGACTTTTTCAATTAACATGTGAGGGGAACAAGTTAAATTTGTCTACCTGTTCTTACCTGGCTGCAGGTAAATACAGCAGTCATAGAGATGGGTGCCTAGTACAACAAGGTTTATAATATAAAGGTTTAATAAAGGTTTAGGTTTAGGTTCTGTCCCGCCATTTATACTTAAAAAACAATTAAAATTCCAAATTTATTCTGAAGAACTACTTAAAATAAAATCACACATGGCCCTATTTTTACTCCGTTTCTGCCTTTTCGTCCCGCAATTTACGTACTTTTTACGATGCAGTCCTTTTTGGCGATATGATAATTTAGTAATACCTTTAGATAATGACATTCGAACAGTAATTTCCAAAATTCTAAATTTAGATCTTAATTCCCAATTAGTGTATATTTTTGCTATTTTAAACTTAGGTATTAATGTATAGGTATTTTTATTATAACTGTAAATATTTTAATGTCAATTATTAAATTAAATATATATATTAAAAAAAAAAGGTTTAATATGTAAAGGTTATAATTATATTTTTATAATCCCGGATCTTAGACTAATAGATTTAACGTATGTAGTAATTACCTGTGGGCCTTACAAGAAAGCTCACTGTTACCCAAAGAGTAATGGAAAGAGCTATGCTCGGAGTTTCTTAGCGCGATCGAATCAGAAATGAGGAGATCCGCAAGCTAACCAAGGTCACCGACATAGCTCTAAGGATTGCCAGGCAGGACACATAGCTCGAAGAACAGATGGCCGATGGAGCAGTAAAGTTCTCGAGTAGCGACCACGTACCGGAAGACGCAGCGTGGGTAGGCCTCCTACAAGCTTGACCGACGACCTGGTGAAGATCGCAGGTACCAGCTGGATGCGGAAAGCACAGGACCGGCCTTTGTGATGATCTCTGGGGGAGGCCTATGCCCAGCTGTGGGCGTCTTCTGGCTGATATGATGACCTTGAATGAGCGTTGAGGTTAGATACTTGTAAACTAAATAGGTACATTGGATGTTACTAAAGCGTTGACTCGGCACATTTGACGACCTGAGTGGGTCAATGGTCAACATGCCGGTCTGCCACGCAAGAGGTCCCGGGTTCGATTCGAGCCGGGCAGAAATTGAAATGATGAATTTTAATTTCTGTTACGGGTCTGGCTGTTCTATGTATAATAAGTATGTATTTAAAAAAGTATTTAAGTAGTATATCAGTTATCTAGCACCCATAGTACAAGCTTTGCTTAGTTTGGGGCTGGATGGCGCTGTGTGAATTTGTCCACGAATATTTATTATTATTATTATTTATTTTTAGATGGGTGAATAATTTAAAATCCTGATCCTTATGTTACCTCATCATGGCCTGATCGATGTTAACCTCTCAAATAAAAGAAAATAGGAAAGAGGGCGACAGAAAACTCAAGACGCTGGTAAATAATAGACCTCTGCTGGTTTCAGCATCGAATTTACTCAAAAGTTAAGTCTCTCACACAGGTTCTACTTAAAATTTAATTGATCTGTTGCTCATGAAGCCTATGTGATGAGAAAATAATATATTTTATTATTATTATTATTAGTTAGAGCAAGAGGAGCGGTTGCTCTTAGCGCCAGATGGCAAGTTAAGACAAAAAGCATCAATAGATGGCGCTCCTACAATTTTGGTAATTTTTTCCAAAAGGTTCGACGAAATGTATTTAAATACAAACCTTTCATATTTGTATTGCGTTCGCTCTTGATCCTAGTGTCCATGAAATGAATTGACTCAGTCAAATTGATGTTTGTTTTGTTTGTAATAATTTATTACAACCTCCAAAATGGTTGAAAACTACTGACAAATACAATATTATCCAATACAACGTACCCAGTGTTTATATCCTCTTTGCTAAGAACCTATTTCAAGCGATTATCAATTACCAAAGTTGTCGGGGCGCCATCTAGGGAGTGGTTAGGAATGCTTTAGATACCTATTGGAAAACTGCTCGTTATCAGCGCAAGATAACATTTTGAATGAATGAATGAATGAATAATCTTTTATTTTAAGTACGAGTACTCATATTCAGTTAGTATTAACTTAAAATTATGTTAGTAACAAATTCATTTTGATAGCGCCTTTTGTATTGGGCAGAATCGCTCATTTAAAAGAGAAGAGTGATTTAGCTCTTTCGAATGAGGCGTCCTTGCCTTTTCTTCAGCATTATCGATGTAGGTTAGTTTTTTTACGCCACATTCAAAAAAATCTTTGCTGCAATGTATACGGTATAAAAACTGATATCTACTAATTATTAATTTTCAAATCTTGTAAATTATTATTTATTATTAACATAAAACGGAAGTAGAATATTCGTTAAGTAAAAGCTTGGACCAAACGGCGCCGAAAGACAATATAGCTCAACCTTGATCAAAACTATCTATGAGGTCCTGTGGTGTTCCGATAAAAACCGGCTGTGGATACACAGAGCGGTTTTAGTGGGTAGGGTCCATTTTCGGGCCATCCCACATGTCCACGCTTTCTCCCTGGTGACGTGGTGTCTTCCGAAGATTTCCCCTATTAACAAAAAAAAGCCCGGGGCTGTCCGGGAGTTTATTGAAAACAGTAGACCCCAAAACGTACCTACGCGGATATTATAAGTTTGTAGTAACCTAATACGGTGTTTCAGCGCTAGTTTCCAGTTCAACCTGTTTATTTTTCTAGTTTCTTTATGAGTCATTGTTAACATTTGCCTAGCTCGCGTCGCTTTGTCTCAATCGCCCAAATTTATTTTAAATAATAAATAATCATATGCTAGGAATAATTCACACAGTGCCATCTAGCCCCAAAGTAAGCAAACCTTAAGTTATGGGTGTTAGATAACTGATAAACTACTTTTATCGTTTTTTATACATATTTATGACGGACGCAGCGTGGGTAGGCAAGATTGACTAACGACCTGATAAAGATCGGAGGTACCAGCTGGATGCGGCAAGCACAGGACCGGCCTTTGTGGAGATCTCTGGGGGAGGCCTATGCACAGCGGTGGGCGTCTTCCGATTGATATAATTATAATAGAGTTTATCTGCGATAATTAAAATGTAGACTACGAAAGAGTTTGATATCATCTTTTGCATCCTAGCGTGTTAAAAACAGAGACAAATGACCTATACCGGACCTATACAATCGTTTGACAAAAGACAGAGACCTTTTCAACATACCAAATGTATTCTACTATCGGACCGGTCAGTCGTCTCAAAGTTCAACAATAGACCGAATTGAGATGTAACTCAGTCACGAGCGAACCTTGACATTAGCAAACGAGATCACTGATAAAAAACTATTACAATGCAATACAAACATGAGATGAGTAGGACGTTTTAAAGTTCATTGCGTAAGTCGTGAGCTTTTTGCTGCGTGCAAAAGTTTGGTATGCGGTTGACGTATCGAGTACTATTTATACGTCGCCGCTTACAAACCGGACAAAAAACGCGTACAAATCGTACCCGGTATGTTCTTTATTGATTTACTTGTCTAATATTATTTTTTATTTTACTTACCGATACAATTGGCCGTGTGGTGTCCGGCAGAGTAGAATAGCATCAAACAACCCCCTACATGGTGTCGTACGAGACGACTAATGTTTTGGAGGCAAAAGATCTTGCGTCTCCGTAGAGTGGAAATTGGGCAGAAGCGTTTTCCAATGTTATATTAATATCGCCTGCCAAGCGTGGAGATTATGGCACTTACCTCCCCTTTCGTGGGAGAGGCCCTAAGTCCTGCAGTGGACTGTTATGAGCTGAGATGATGATGATAATACAAATGGGCATGGCTGAAAAACAGCGCTGCACGGAACGGTAGCGTCCCGTGACAGCATAAGCTGAGCCGGAGTTCATTTGCCTTATTGTTAGTTATTTTTTATGTTTAGTCACTAGTCCATAAGTAACGTAAGTCGCCACAATAAACGGTTTTCTTTTCTATTCTTCTATTCATATTCATGGCGTAGAATAGCAATGCAGATCTAATGATTCCTGATTCGATCGCGCAACGAGACTTCGAGCCCTTTCCATTGCCCTTTGAGTGACAATGGGCTTCCTTATATTGGCCCATAAATTCTCAGATAGGTAGTCAGTTTCAAATTTTATCAGAAGGTAGGACTCTGTCAAGCCTGTGGAGTCCGCCTGGGTATATACCACCGCCTTTTCTATTTCTGCCGCAAAGCAACAATGCTTACATTGTTGTGTTCCGGTTTGAAGGATAAGGTAGCCAGCGCAATTGTAGGCATGAGACATTTCATCTTTTATTTTATGTTATTCGGCAGACAAACAGGCAAGCGGGCCAAATGATGGAAAGTGGTCTCGGCCGCCTATGGACATCAGCAACACCAGGGGAGTCACCAATGCGTTGCCCGCCTCTGAAGATACCTATAATATACCTCTTGAACGATCTCATGTCATAGTCCAAAGGAAACACTGGGAATACAAGGCTGGGAGCTCATTCCACATCCGAATCGTACGAGAGAGAAACGTTCTTTCAAACTTTCTTCCTTAGTTTATCCTTCCTTAGTTCTATCTTAGTCCTGACAGTGACAACCCACCTGCGGTCTTGTTACCTGCAACTAGATGTACGAGTATGAATTGTAGATGTTATGGACGATACTTACCACTTACCAGTAGGCTGTCTGCTCGTTTGGCAATGAGTAGCATAGAAAAATTAAGATCCGGCTACGTCAGATTAAATAAATAATTGTGGACATAATTCACACAGCGCCATCTAGCCCCTAACTAAGCAAAGCTTGTACTATGGGTGCTAGCTAACTGATATACTACTTATATACTTTTAAATACATACTTATTACATACTACATAGAACACCCAGTCCCGTAACAAAAATTAAAATTCATCATTAAAATTTCTGCCCTGCCGGAAATCGAACCCCGAGACCTCTTGCGTAGCTGACTGGCATGTTGGCCACTGAACCACTCAGGTCGGCAGAATTTATTTTCATCATCACCACAGCCCACAACAGTCCACTGCAGGACTTCGGGCCTCTCCCACGAAAAGGGAGGTTATTGCCATGTTTTCCATGCTTGGCCAGCGGGTTGGAGATCGCAGTGTTATAAATGTAACAATGGAAAACGTTGCTGCCCATTTTCTAGACTAGATCTTTTGCCTCGTAAACATTTGTCGCTTTGTACGACACCCGCGAGTGTAAGGGGTTGGTGCTATTCTACTCTGCCGGACACCACACGGCATTTTATTTTATCTCAATCAAATTATGATTCGAGATCGTTCGGGAATTTGAAAACAGGTATTTTATAGTCGGACCAAACGTCACGCTCAAATTCGAATGCGCATTTTAGCAATTACAGACTTCTACAGACATTCTTTGTCGTATTATATCATCGGATAGACGCGGAAGTCCTTTTAACATGAATGATAGACGATTTTTGTCTATCATAACGGATGTTCGACTTGTTTTAGTAGGAAATCTAATGTTAGCTATTTTTTTCAAACTGGCTTTACGTGAGAAAAAAATCTGCGTTTTTTAGGTTAGGTAAATGCACAAAAACGTGTTTTCTCGTGTTTTTGTTTCTTTTTTTATTTGTTATCCAAGTCACAGTCCAACGTACCTAAAACCTGTAAACAATTTTTTGGAAGTTACACAAACTAATCCGTTCTCTCGTGTCAATGTCCCGGTTGTGCCCTCACGCACGAGGGCCCAGGGTCGCTTTGACCATGATTCAAGATTTGTGTGATCAGATAATTACAGTGGAGCGACTGCCATCTGACCTCCATGACCCTGCTACCAGGGGAACCTGACCAGATTGGATCATGTTTACACATTCAGTCGCCTGAATGTGCAGGTTTCATCACGATGTTTGCCCTCACCGTAAGAGCGTTAGTTAGCATTCAACGAATGTACATAACTCAGAAAAGAGTCATTGGTACATGCACATTCACTACACATATTATCGCGTTTGTTACCACAGCTAGTATTGTTTTCATCTCGATAATTGGAACGTTGGCCGTGTGGTGTCCGGCAGAGTAGAATAGCACCAACCCTTAACACTCGTGGGTGTCGTACAAGGCGACTAATGTTTTCGAGGCAAACGATCAAGAGTCTCCGTAGTCTGGAAAATGGGCAGCTGCATTTTTCATTGTTATATTTAAACTCTGCGATCTCCAACCCGCCTGCCAAGCGTGGAGATTATGGCAATAACCTCCCCTTCCGTGGGAGAGGCCCTAAGTCCTGCAGTGGACTGTGACGGGCTGTAATGATGATGATGAATTAGAACGTGGTATGTTTGGTACACGGCCGCAGTGGGATTCGAACCCGGTACCTCTCGCTTACGAGTCGGATACCGTAACCACTCAGCCACCGATGCTCCCGATGTGTATTAGATAATGTTATCAGTAACATTATAAATGCGAAAATTTGAAAGTATGGATTTTTGGTTTCTCCTTCACGCAAAAACTACTGAACGGATTTTGATGAAATTTCTCAGAAATATAGATTATAATCCAGAAAAGCATACAGGCTATTATTTATACCGAAATTCAATGTGGGTGGCGCGGGAACGGGTCATTGGTACATGGCCTCAGTGAGATTCGAGCCCATTATCTCTCGCTTACGAGTTGTATACCAAAGAGGCTCCTTCTCGGGCGTCCGATGCCTGCATACAAAAGAATATTTATAGATTTGGAATGTTAACAAATTACATTTTCTCACTATTGCCAATATTGACACTTTACAAGCCTTGGAACACTTCGTTAATCATACTAAATTAATGACAGATCATTACAGTTTAGAATTCTAACAACACTTTTGACATGTGCCATTGAATTTGGTATTCATTTTATTATTAATATTACTTATTCAAATTATATCGCGAGGATTATGTCTCTATTCGTGGAGAATAAATTTTATATTTTGCGAGATTTGTATAATTTCGCAATGCAATAATTTACAATAGTAGATCTGGTATTTTTTAGAATAGTCGGCCTTATTGTTATGTTTTATATTTGTACAGGGGCGTAATCAAAAATTATTTGTACATTTGCTTAATTTTGTTGCAGTTTACACTAATGAAAATCACGAGTGTAGTATTATTAGTATTAAAGTGGTGGTCCATAGTCTCTGCACACCCCACCTGTGGGACAGAGGCGTGAGCTTTATGTATTTATATAGGTATGTTAGTTTTATTTATTTATTTATTTCTTTATTGGAGTACCAACAGCTATATAAAACATAATAAGTACATAATATATTAGAATCAATAAGCCAATTACAGGTCCTCGCTAGTAGCAACAAAATAAAATAAAAAAGTAAAGTAAAACTGCACCGCAATAATATGACAGAATACAAAATGAAATTATTGCGTACCAAAAAAAATATAGAAATAACAATAATAATATAAAAGACAAAAGAATGCGCTTACAATTTTTCCGATTGAATACATTGTACTCTGCCGACAACAACCCATTTCTCACAAACTATTTTGTCTATAAAATAATGTACATGCTTGAGAATACCACCTACATAAGAATGTAGGTGGTAACAATTAAGGGAGTACCGTCAAAGAAAGACCGCGTCAACCGCCGCCTCACTGCTTCAAATTTAGTGTTGAATAAATCAATGTCACTCTCTCCGCACAACCCATTGAAAAATTTACAAGCGCGCCATAGGAATGTGTTTCGCCTGTAGTTTGTGGAAGCATTACATTTTACACACACTAAGGTTGTGGAATGAGCTCCCTGGAGAGTACAACATAGAGTTCTTCAAGAAAGGGGTGAACATATTTTTACGGCGACGGCAGCGCGTGCGTGATGTCCTGACGCACCTGTTTTTAAACCACTAAGGTGGCAAACAAGCGTAGGACCTGCCTGATGTCACCGCAGCCTATGGCCGTTTGCAAAACCAGGGGCATCATCCACGCGTTGCTGACCCCGTAAAAACCTTATTTATTTATATAACCGTTTATTGTGCACAAGAAATACATAGCGAATAACAGGCAAAGTAATAAATGGCACAACAACCGCTACTTATTTCTAAAAGAAATCTCTTCCAGCAGGCCTTCGGAAGCGTGATGTGATCATGAGACGCCGATAGCTTTTCTCCTCTTTCTCGAAGAACTCCATGTTGTACTCTCCAGGGAAAACCTCTCCAGCTACTTCATTCCACAACCTTAGTATGCGTGGGAGACAGTTTCATCGGAACCGCACAGTTAGCGACAATTGCCCTAGTACCTCCCTGCGCGACCCTGGCAATATTAATATTAATAGCCGATATTATTCTTAGTAATAATCCAATATTAACCTTTGACCGACAACCGAGACGAATCGGATGACCTACTTTTGTCACCGTTACATTATATTACGATTCCAAGACAAACAAACGAACATTCAATCTCTTTCTTCTTAGCAATCGAAAGTGCAGTGTGGTTTTTAACCATCGGCGCAAAAAAGACGTGTGTATCGTGATGAGTGTCCACGTGCATGTATTTTTACAGTGTAAAACAAAGTCGCTTCTTGCTGTCTGTCCCTGTAAATTAAATTCATGTTTTCTATGGTCCCTATGTATGTGGCCGTGTGGTGTCCGGCAGAGTAGAATAGCACCAACCACTTACACTCATGGTTGTCGTACAAGTCGACTAATGTTTTCGAGGCAAAAGATCAAGAGTCTCCGCGGTAGTCTGGAAAATGGGCAGCAGCATTTTCCATTGTTATATTTAATCACTGCGATCTCCAACCCGCCTGCCAAGCGTGGAGATTATGGCAGCCTTTCGTGGGAGAGGCCCTAAGTCCTGCAGTGGACTGTTACGGGCTGTGATGTGATGATGATGTATGTACGCTTAGATCTAAACTTCTCATATCAGCTGAGGTCCTGTGCGTTCCACATCCCGCTGGTAGCTGCGATCTTTACCAGGTCGTCGGTCCACCTGGTGGGAGGCCTACCCACGCTGCGTCTCACTCGAGAACTTTACTGCCCCTGCACTCTTTTACACTACGCAATGGATTTTAATGTTTTCAGCAATAGATTTATTTAATTCAAGAGGAATGTTTTTATTAAAGAAAGAAAAAGGGTAGATAGAGGTAAAGTAGACGTCCAAAAGTGTTTTTCAAAGGGTTTGAAAAAAAAAATGAAAATTTTAAAAAATTTAAAAATATGCAGGTATGATAATTCTACACTCACTGCCTACCCCACCTGTGGAACACAGGCGTGAGCTTAATGTATGTATAATTTTCATAAAAACATAAGAAAATTCCAGTTCCCGTCATTTTCGCCAATGACCTAATATTTTAGTTAAATCAGAAATTCAACACAAATTAATGAAGCTGCATTACATAAATAAATTGACTGAGCATAAAGTGAATTGGTTGCGATTTGTTATAGAGGCAAAGACCTTTGAGGTTACCGTATGAGATCAGATGTGATGATAAGCCACCCGGATGCGATCAGCTTGTTACAACCGTGGTTTTAAATAGTTTAGAATGGGGAATCCGAATTTGCTATTTGTGGTATCATAGAGTAGTTTAGTCGCATATAGGTTTAACAATATTCCTACTAGGCAGTTACTTACATTTGACGACAAGCGGGGCTATTGTCTAACTCAGTTTGCATCTGAATTTGACATTAGATAATTCTACACTACGTCATCTACGTTGGCCACTGGCTATAGCGTCTACCAAATTGGAGCAGTGTAAGATTATTTTATATTTATTTATTTATTTAACAATTTATTGCACACAATATAAAGTATACAGAAATTACAAAATTAAAGAAGAAGGCACTACTTATTCAAATGTCTTATTTTACTTATTCAAATGACTTATTTTTATGTCAAATTCAGTTGTTCACTGAGATAGCCAATAGCCAATAGCTGAGTGGTTCAGTGGCTGGTCTGCCACGCAGAGGTCCCGGGTTCGACTTCCGGCCGGGCAGAAATTGAAATGATGGATTTTAATTTCTGTTCGGGTCTGGGTGTTACTTGTACAAGTATGTATTTAAAAGTATTTATGTAGTATACCAGTTGTCGAGCACACCACATGACGGACACCACATGACCAAACTTATAACACATTTTCGTATGTCATATACCTAATAACTGACAGTGAACTTTGATAAGAGACTAACCTTCTAGGCAGAAAAGCCTTCCATTAACAAATAACATATTCTATGGAAGTACACAGAATTCGTCTTAGAGTGATTAATAATGAACCCATTGCCCTTGATAATAGAGTCCAAATGTCAAACTCTCAATGCGTAAGTCAAACTTCAGAAGAACTTTATAAGTTCATTGCCAACAGTACAATGAGTGGTTGCTAATACATTTTCTGTTGCATTCGTCATGTAATTATGAGGTTAGATGTGCGAAGAATATTGTGGCTTCTTGTGGATTTAGAAAAGTGCTGAGTGGCCTTGCTATTTCTCACTGGCCAGTACAGTTACTAGTTAGCTCCAATAACGAGTGTTTTCTACGGCCTGTACACTATTAAAAACCAAAATTAGAAATTTAAATTTTGGTTTCTATTTTATTATTTTTCGATTGCAACGTTAACACAAAATCGCTCTGAAATAACAGCTTTTGGATGCAAAAAACCGCATCGAAATCGGCCCAGTAGCTTTCGTGAAAAATTGTAACAGTCATACATATAAACACACAACCACCTAACCAAAAACGCATATCTAAAATAATGATCTAGGGTCAATATTCCGATTGTGCTTTCGGGTGGGGGACACGCGATGGGGTCCGCATTGACCGTGATAAAGGATTTGGTAGATCAGATAATTACAGTGGAGCGACTACCAGCTGACATCCATGGCCATGTTAATAGAGGAATCTGTCCAGATTGGATCATGATTACACATTCAGTCGCCTGAATGTGCAGGTTGCATCGCAGTTAAGAGAATCGGTTAGAGTACAACTTACAATGAACGTAACTCATAGCTGGCCCGTTCCTCAGACAGAGGATAAGTTTCGCTATCCAACGAGGTAACGTAGCCAGTTTTCTGGGCACCATTCCAGGGGGCAGTGATGTGGATGACTTTTTTAGATTTTAATGTTTTTTTTTTTTTTTTTTTTTTTTTATACGGCAGACAAACAGGCAAGCGGGCCACCTGATCGTGCGTGGTCACCGCCGCCTATGGACATCAGCAACACCAGGGGAGTCACTGATGCGTTGCCCGCCTCTGAAGAGACCTCTAATATACCTCTTGAACGATCCCATGTCATAGTCCAAAGGAAACACTGTGGCTGGGAGCTCATTCCACATCCGAATCGTACGAGCGAGAAACGTTCTTTCGAACCTTCGCGTCGTGACCAACAGAGGGTCTACGTAGTGAGGATGAGTACCCAGCCCACGGCGGGTGGTGCGATGGCGGAATTGCGCTGTGGGCACCAGATCGAAAAGTTCCTCGGAACACTCCCCATTGTACAGCCGATAGAACACACACAGGGAGCCAAAGTCCCTTCGGTTTGCCAGTGGTTCCAACTTGCGTGTTAGTATGGGATCATCGACAATTCGTTAGTTGTAGTATTAGTTTATTTGTCATGGTTCTGAAGGTATTGTGTTTGTACCTATATACAAATCAATAGATTTATATGTACATCACTCAGAAAAGAGTCTTTGGTACATGGCTGCACTGGGGTCCGAACCTGGTACCTCGGTGTACGAGCCGGACGCCTTAACCATTAGGCACTTTTGCTCTTGTCATCATCATCAACCGAGCGGTCAGTCCCGGCTTCTGCCAGGGTCCGCTTTCCGACTCATTCTCCTCCATTTCGCCCGGTCTTGCATCCTCCCGTCGTAAGCCGTTGGCTCTCGCATCAGACTCGGCGATATCAATCCATCCCATAAATAAAAAAACTAGAGCATAAAAATGTCAAAATCATACAAAGCGATGTCATGCCAGAACTCGCAAAGGAACTCGACCAAAGTTGCGTGTAAACGCTAACTTTGCTTTGGTATAATGCTTCATGACATCATAGTTAAGTAACTCTCTACGGATTTGGTCGCTGTGAGTCCGTTTTTAACGTTGTGAAATAATAGCAGTTCCCAAATTTGTTTTGTTTGTTTTTTTATGTTATACGGCAGAAAAACAGTCACAGGCCACCTAAAGTAAAGTGGTAACCGCCGCCTATGGATATCAGCAACACCAGAGGAGCTACCAATGCATTGCCCGCCTCTGGAGCGACCTCTAATATACTTTGAACGATCCCATGTCATAGTCCAAAGGAAACACTGTGGCTGGGAGCTCGTTCCACATTCTTCAAACGTTCTTTCGAACCTTAGCGTGGTGACCAACAGATGGTCCACGTAGTGAGGATGAGTACCCAGCTCACGGCGGGTGGTGCGATGGCGGAATTGTGCTGTGGGCACCAGATCGAAAAGTTTCTCGGAACACTCCCCATTGTACAGCCGATAAAACATACATATGGAGCCAAAGTCCCTTCGGTTAGCTATTGGTTCTAACTTGCTTGTTTGTATGTTTGTTTGTAGTCTCAGGTGGTAGGAGTCTGTAAAGCCCGAGGAGTCGGCCTGAGTGAGTACCACCGCCTTATCAATTTCTGCCGCGAAGCAACAATGCTTGCATTATGTTCCGGTTTGAAGGAGTTTTTCTACCGAATCCAAAGCCGCCAGTTGATATTAGGCTGATCCATCCCCGAGGTGCCGCTTTGGCTTTTATAATGCGTACGGGTAAGGAGTGGAATACGTTGCCAGGTATTCCTTGATCAATATAATCTGGATGCCTTCAAGGCTAGAGTGATCTTCGGCCGCATCGTCACTTACCACCAGGTGAGGTGGCAGTCAAATCCTAGTGATTAAAGAGTCCGACTCGTAGGCGAAAGGTATCCCCCGTAGGTAGTTCGATCCCCGGAGCCGCCATGTGCCAATGACTTTTTCTGAGTTATGTGCATTAGTTGAACACTAACCGATGCTCTTACGGTGAGGGAAAACATCGTGATGAAACCTGCATATTCAGATGGCGGAATGTGTAACCAGGATCCGGGATCCAGGTCCCAGCGCCAGTGTAAGCAGCGTGATTGACATGTCGAGTCGGAATTTTGTTTGTTTACCAAATAAGACAAGTCTGTCTGGACACTTTTTACATAAGGTCATCCGAAATAAAAGAAGAATGGCTGTTATATTTACCAGTGTATTGTATGACGTGAGCCTTAGCCAAAATTGAAAAAAGCGAGGATTATGAGCAAATCCAGGTTGCAGTGACAATACGTCGCTTTTGGATGTGAGAAAAGTAAGCTGGGTACGGGTTTGGGAGGTAGGGTTCCGTATTCTTTAACATATTCGTCTCTCCTTTACTTGTGTAGTATTTGTATGGTTATCTATTCTTGTTATATTACTCACTCACGTTTATTTCTAGCTTAATTATATTTATATTACTTATTTTCAGTTTTCTATCTATTTATCTGTACTGTTATCTCTGGTTCGGCTATAATTGCATAAACGGCCCCTCCTCCATCTAGTTTAGTAGCTTCTCTCGCACCGCCTTACTTTTTCTTTACCCTTTATCTCCTGGTTGACTGGTAGATAAGGCTATTTTAGCTTTAAGTCCGCCTTTGTACTATTTTGTGCATGATGATTTAATAAATAAATAAATAAATATTCGACGACCTGAGTAGTTCAGTTGGAATCATGACGGTCTGCCACGCAAAGGTCCCGGGTTTGATTCCTGGCTGGGCAGAAGTTTAAACAATGAATTTTAATTTCTGTTACGGATCTGGGTGGTTTATCTATACATAGTATAAAACAAGTCGCTTCCCGCCGTCTGTCCCTATGTACGGTTAGATATTTGAAACTATCCAACGGATTTTAAAGCGGTTTTCAACAACACATACAGTGATTAAAGAGAAACGTTTATAAGCAAGAAAAAAGGCAGGTAGGGATAAATTACGAACGGCACTGTCTCTAACGGTGTCTATCTGTGGCTCTTTGTATGTGTATGTCTGTCGGCACCAACATAGCTCCCGAACGGATGGACCAATTAAGTTGCGAATAATTGCATCGTAAAGCCAGTTTAATCGAGATAGTTCTTATCTTTGTTTCATTAAAATCGATCCAGTACTTTAGAAAATAATTGAGTATATGTAGACTTGGTCGGGAGTTATCTGACTTTTTCTATCCTTGAAACCTTATGGATATGGATCCCGTTTTCCTTTACTGTTAGTTAGGCTTTTAGTTAGGGTTAGTCATGAACTTGTGACCAATAAACACTACTGTGGCCGATTCGAAACGGTTTCCGAACGATTCGACACGAAATTCGGGAGCGGTGAATCCGTGTCGATCGATTCGAAAACAGTTTTTCAGAATACCGATAACTCTACTCTGTATAACATATGAAAATTTCATCAAAATTAACTGAAACCACATTTTCGTAAGAACTTTTGCGGGGTCCTTTGTCGATTCCGTATCCGAACCCGATTTCCGAGCCATTGTGAATACGGCTACAGAACCCATCGACCCGCTGAACCCTATTCAAGAACAATACTCCATAACAACACCAAAATGTACCAAATAAGTTAATACCATGTGGGCTTCGCATACATTTAAACAGGCCATTGTGACCTTGAGACAATATTAAGACTAGCTTCTTGTGGTGACTTTGTTCTGTTTAAAGTATTTTTTATGTGTGGGGGTAGGTGAACAGGCTAGTGGAACACCTGATGGAAAGTGGTCACCGCTGCTTTAGACGTTAGCAACACCAGGGGCCGTACCGCCCATCTCCGATATTACGCCGCGATCTTGATACAATGAGGAGTTTTCCAGTAGGTATTGATAGTTGGTTTCAAAAAGCATCAATAGATGGCGCTCCTACAATTTTGGTAATCTTTTTTAAATCTGTATGATGGTGGCAGTGATTTCATGCAGCCAACTAATACTGAACTAAAAAATAAAATGTTTATTAATATAAACATAACTGTTAAAGGTTGAACGAAATGTAAAATGAAATATTTATAGAAGTTGGCACTATGTTCCATTATTATTACAACCTCTAAAATGGTTGAAAACTATTGACAAATACAATATTATCCAATACAACGTACCCAGTGTTTATATCCTGTGTGCTAAGAACCTATTTCAAGCGATTATCAATTACCAAAATTGTCGGGGCGCCATCTAGTGAGTGGTTAGGAATGCTTTAGATACCTATTGGAAGCTAAACGGAGCTCTGGCTTTGCCTTGCTACGATTGGTCCCTATCCCGATTGAATAAGATGGCGCCGTTCTATCGGAGTTAGACGGTACGACCGCAGGGGTATCACAAATGCGATTCCCACCTCTATAACACGTTGCTCTGGCAGCTAAAAGGCAAATGTGCCAAAGTCACGGTTCCCCAAATCCCCACCCCATGGAGCACTGGAGACCTTACTCACCGTATGACTGCTGCATTCTGTAAGGTGTATCTGAATTCCACTTGTAAAATGACTCTTTTCTGAGTTATGTACATTAGTTGAATGATAACCAATGCTCTTACGGTGAGGGAAAACATATTGGTAAAACCAGCACATTCAGGCGACTGAATGTGTAAGCATGATCCTTGTCAAGGGTCACGGACGTCAGATGGCAGTCGCTCTACATTACTATATCTGCCAAATCCTGGATCATGGTCAAAACGGACCCCGGGCCGAGAGAGCACAACCAGGACATTAACGCCAAGATGACTAATACTACAAATTCTTTGTGATAACGAGTGTGAGTAGATTAAAAAAAGGTCTATGCAATTCATCGTTTAGTTATTTACTTAAGTTTCATGACAAACTGCCAGAAGGATATTTATTTATTAATATTACTACCTCCGGCTCGCGACTTCGTCAGTGTAGAATTCAGCTTAAATTCCGCACTCGTTTCCGTTGGTACCCCATTTAATTTCAGGATAAACGTGTGTTCATTATCACAGCCCGTAACAGTCCACTGCAGGACTTAGGGCCTCTCCCACGAAAGGGGAGGTTATTGCCATAATCTCCACGCTTGGCAGGCGGGTTGGAGATCGCAGTGTTTAAATATAATAATGGAAAATGCTGCTGCCCATTTTCCAGACTATGGAGACTCTTGATCGTTTGCCTCGAAAACATTAGTCGCCTTGTACGACACCCAAGAGTGTAAGGGGTTGGTGCTATTCTACTCTGCCGGACACCACACGGCCAAACGTGTGTTATTCTGGGTAATAAGCCTGGGGTCATATGACTGCCAAACATCCAAAATATATAATGCTTTTATCGGTAGCGGTCATTCTCTTATATTTGTTAATGTATGTTCCGGGAATGTGTTGGTACCTATTTTTGTTTACGAGTAGCCCGACTTTTTTTTGTTTTCGCGCCCACCGAAACGGGTAAAGGGCACCCTTTAGGCTAACGAAGGAGGGAGGCGGAGAACTCTCGTGAAGAAAGATTTAACCGCCTACCAGATAGACTCCGCTTGGGGACGCCTGTAGCCTGGATGACTTTCAAGGCTTCATCGGATGCGACTCCCCGGGGGGTGGGCTGCGTACGGAAGTGACTGAATGTGTAGCCCGATATTGCGATGCAGTTGCATGGGTAGCCGACTTTTTTTAGACAAAATATTGTATTTTCGGGTTTAGAAGCCATAAAAATATAGTAGGTAGGGAATTAACCAAAAAATATATAGTAGGCTTTTAAATAAAATGTACGTACCTATATCATTTCTTAAATGTTTATTTTCTGCTACATTGAGCTTCATAGCTGTTTTGTTTTATATGACTTGAGTTTGACGTCACGTCATACAAATGTCAAGACTCAAGATCGTTCTGAAATATTCGATTTGCATCAGGAATTTTTTTTCTTTTGAGGATATTATGGACGCGTTCCGTTTTGCGGTAAGTGGTAATGTTGTGCTAATTAAATATAGTAGTTTCGCCTACTATATTTTAATTTTTAATTTATAGTAGGGAGACTCCTAATATAGAAGGATACTAAATTATATAGTAGGTTTACAACCTTAGTTGCATGCATCATGGTCACGAGACGTCAGAGCGAGAGCGCGTCCTGGCTTTTCGTAAACACTATCATCAAAATCAAAATCGATTTCAGTAGCAACAAACATCCAAATCCACAAACAATCCAATGTGGATTTACATAACAACACATTGGTCACGAAATACCTACCGGATGTTCTATAATCGTATTCCAAATCATGAACTATCTATGACACCGTGCGATTTTGGTGTCGGGAATCCCAGTCGGTTTGATGCTACTTTATGCGAACAATGGTTTTGCGGTTTGCAGTGCGAAGGTCAAGTTCAATTTGTCGTGCTTATATCCAACTATTATGATATATTTGTTTCAAACTAAACTCGCGTTCTTTATACATATTATTATATTAGACGGGTTATTAGAGTCGTCTCGTGACCACGGTGGGTGTAACCCTACCGAAACGTCGGGAAAACAAATCATAAAGGTACGTCGCGTCCAAGTCCCGTCTAATATAATAATATTATGATATAATTTACAATTTACGGTAACAGTCAGGGGCGGGTTATTTGATTTATTTTTATTATTAGGCTAATGTTTCTTTACTTTTTTGTATCATATTATTATATAAGTTTTATAGCAACTGTGAGATATTGTGTAAATTATAATTTATAATAATAAATGCATTAAGAATCAATTTAATAAAAAAAAATTATCCAATTAATGAGCAGTTTTCCAATAGGTATCTAAAGCATTCCTAACCACTCCCTAGATGGCGCCCCAATAATTTTGGTAATTGATAATCACTTGAAATAGGTTCTTAGCAAAGAGGATATAAACACTGGGTACGTTGTATTGGATAATATTGTATTTATCAATAGTTTTTAACCATTTTAGAGGTTGTAATAAATTATTGCAAACCAAACAAACATCAATTTGACTGAGCCAATTCGTTTCATGGACACTAGGATCAAGTATGGACGCAATACAAATCACAGATAATATGAAAGGTTTGTATTAAAATACATTTCGTTGAACCTTTTGGTAAAAAATTACCAAAATTGTAGGAGCGCCATCTATTGATGCTTTTTGAAACCAATTGACAATACCTACTGGAAAACTCCTCATTATAAGTGCGAAAGTTTATTTGGATATTATTTACTCCTAGGGCTACCGGAGCGGTGGCCCGTAATGTTCTTACTTAACTTTTAGTCTTCAGGCATAAAGTAAATATCATCAGTCCTATATGGTCATTAAAATTGAAAAATTATAAGGCAAACATGAAAATTATTTTTCAATACCTATTCAATGATACCCCACATGACATAGTTTGTCGACTTTTTTTTTATTGTAATAGCTAAGCCGAAGATGGAGCATGCCTGTCTAGAACAGCCTATTATTTATTTATTTTATTTTTACTTTTGATTATTTTCACGTCTTTAGTGACACAAGTATTATTAAGACAAATGTATAGACGTCAAAACCATCAAGGTAGAAAATCATGTTAGCGGGGCACCTAATGAAAAGTGGTCGCCACTGCCTATATAAAATCGAAAAGCGAAATTAAAATCGGATATAAAAACCTCGGACAGAATACTGGACTTCCTGCGACTAAGATGACGATGATGTCATCATAGGCGTAGGAAGAGGTGGGGCCGGGTGGGCCGTGCCCATCCCAGAATGGTCTGGTGCCCACCCCAGGATGGGGTGCTCACTGGCTGAACATTGGCGATTGACTCAGCTTCATCGGCCACCTCAGGTGCCAGGCCCCCCCTGGAAAATAGCCCTAGATACGCCAATGGATGTCATCATCATCGAAGTTACAGTAGAATAGAATAGTTTTTATTTACACACAACAACACACCACAACAGACAGGGCAGACGACAATTTCCAACAAAATGTGTACGTACACATTTTGTTGGAAATTGTCGTCTGTCGACCTATTGTCGAAATAGTAAAAAATGTAAGTTGAATCCATTCCTTACATACCTAAAAATATTGTAAATGGCTGTTTTTCATAGTGTACAAATATTTTAAGGGTATGTTCCGGGTTTCCTACCGCGTACCTTTGTTGACGAGTAACCCGATATTTCGACGCAGTTGCATGCATCATGGTCACGGGACGACTGGAGAGCTGTATATGTGTGATATTATCACACATATACTGCGATAGTTTAAAACATTATGTACAAAGATTGTTAGTGTTTATTTTTTCACCCCATTGTTTAAATTGTATTAAAGCAGCATTGTATGCTTAGAAAATTATTGAATGCTAAACAAAATTAGTTAAAGCTAATGATTTGTAAAAGTTTATGTTATGTAACTTAAACGTACATATTTATGTAATAACATTTTAAAAACAAAACAAAACAATCTCCAACGAAACTTGGCTGTTTTTCACGTGGCGCCTCGCTTTCCGACCGTCGCATCTTGGGCATTTCCAAGCGAATGAATCACTGAGAGATCCTTGTTGTGCGGTGGGTGACCGCTCGTAATGTTTAAGCATTATTTATCATTAAGTATTATGTTCTCATAACCGTGACGAATACGTAATATTGAGGGAGAATACGCTGGCGACTTTTTTATTTTAAGGTTACGTAGCTATTTACATCATAGCAGCCGAAAAACTCTCATTGCTGGGCATAGGCTTCGAATGGTCGCCACTCGAGAACTTTACTGCCCCATCGGTCGGTTCTGCTTCCTATGTGAAACCCGAAAAGTGAAACAGATACACAATTACCTACTAAGACTAAGGAACCGTAAAAGCTAGATCAGCTACATACTTGAAATTTTCACAGGGTATCTGTCAACATAGCCGCCAACAATTTTTCGGCTGTTATGTCTTTCTATTTTTATTTTTTTTTTTATTTATTATTATTATTATTTATTCTATAATATGACAAATAAAACGGTAATTTTATGTAATACGGCTGACAAACAGCCATGCGGGCCACCTGTTGGTTGGGTTGCTACCAATGCTTTGCCCGCCGAAGAAACCTCTAATATACCTCTTGAAAGATCCCATCCGAATCGGATCGTCGGATGGGATCGTCGATAATTCGTATGTATGTATGTATGTAAACTCTTTATTGCTTAATAAATACAGGAATTACAAAAATAATTTTACAAAGCAAAGGCGGGCTTATCCCACAATGGGATTTCTTCCTGCCAACCTTAAACAGTCTGAAAGGACATCCAAGAAGCGGTGGAGGCAATATTAAGGTCTTCGTATTGCTCGCCTCTGTACAGACTCCAAAGGATTGAAGATTATTTGTACTAGTAGGGAACCCTTCATGTGCGAGCCTGACCCACGCTTATCGGCTATTTTTTCAATGGCCAGGCACCACCTGCCTTCCCACCGGGTAATAATGGTAACTGACTGTGTGGGCGAAGATAGGGTATGCCAATGTAGAGGCAACATATACAGTTTGGCCTTGAAGGTGTCCAAAATAAGTTACTAGTTTTCTAGCACTACCTTTCTAGATTGTATCTATATCTTGCTAGGTTGCGAGTGGGGGGAAATGAAAAGTAGCCTGTCCATCCTATTATATGTATAATAAGTATATATCTAAAAGTATTTAAGTAGTTTATCAGTTATCTAGCACCCATAGCACAAGTTTTGCTTAGTTTAGGGCTAGATGGCGCTGTGTGAAATTATCTACGATTATTTATTATTAGGATGGGGGAGGATCGCGCCGTAAGAAGAGCATATGTGGGTCGGCCGAGCGGACGTCGACCGGTCGGGCGACCCAGATATCGCTGGAGGGATGAAGTCCTGAAAGACCTGCACGCACTAGAAATCCTCGATTGGCAGGAGATGGCGCAGGATAGGGAGAGGTGGCGATCTCTGGTGTCGGAGGCCAAGATCCACTTTGGGTCGCTGAGCCAGCGCAGTAAGTAAGTATTTATTATAATTTATTTGTTCTATCCGCATACAGCATCTTACATCCAAGTTTTATTGCAGCCATTAGGCATCCCGGCAACAAAAACTCTTTATCGGTCCTTGTTACATAAATCACTTACAAAGAAAATACCCAGTATTTTAATGTAAGAAAAATAGTGTTCATAAAAAAGGTCCAAACAATGACGAGCTATGTCACAACTGAAGTTAAAAAAATGATTAATGTTGTCAATGATTGATATAATTTATTCAGATACGAAGATAGTACCAAGCTTAAAACGTTTTTGGCCTTACCAATTGGCATAGAAACCCGTGCTAGGCAGAATAGAATATTTAAGATTACGGGTTTTTTTTTTATTATTTAGACTAGGCATTTGACCACCATCTCACCTGGTGGTAAGTGACGATAATAATGATCAGGGAACACACTCGCTGGCAATGTTCCATTCCTTAGCTTGGTGGCAAAAATGGATAATGCGGTTACACCGATCCAGGCGGACTCCTCACTCATTATTTTTTTTATGTCATACGGTAGGCCAACAGGCAAGCGGGCCACCTGATAGAAAGTGGTCACCACTGCCTATAGACATTAGCAACACCAAGAGTATCGCCAATGCGTTGCCCACCTCTATAATACGTTGCTCTGGCAGCGAAAAGCAAATGCTCCTCCACTGGCAAAGCCACGGTTCCCCAAATCCCCACCCAATGGAGCACTGGAGACCCATTATGTGATACTACCCAGAGTTCAGGTCCCGCAGAAGGCCCAAAAAGCGATGGATTGACATCGCTGAGTTGGATGCGAGAGCCGACGGCTTAAGACACGACCGAGACCCGTAAAAGAAATTAAAATTCATCACTTCAAGATCTGCTCGGCCGCGAATCGAACCCGGGACCCCTGCGCAGCAGACCGGCTTAACAAACTGAACAACTCAGGTCGTTAATGTACACAATAAAATTAGGTTTCACTCGAATACGTCTCCGGGAAAACCGCCATATTATACGAATTCCCCATAAATCCACTCCATTCCGTAACCGCCGTAAAAAAGATTTCAAGAACCAACTCTTTGCTTCTGTGGTTGTATTTCTTGCAAAATATTTGTCACTAATTTGCGGTTATTGGATGATCGCAGCACAGTGTCGTTGTTTGTATAATTGCTAGCATACTTAAGCTATGTTAAAGTTTCGTAAAACCAGATCGAAGGTCTCTTAATTCGGAGAACCGCGAAACTGAAGTGGCAATGTTGTTCTTAAGTAAGCACTAGAACGTGGCCGTGTGGTGTCCGACAGAGTAGAATAGCACCCCTTACACTCGTAGGTGTCGTACAAGGCGACTCATGTTTTCGAGGGAAAGATTCTAGAGTTTCCGTAGGCTGGAAAATGGGCAGCACCGTTTTGCTTTGTTATATTTATAGTACTGCGATCTCCAACCTTGCCAAGCGTGGAGATTATGGCAATTACCTCCCCTTTCGTGAGAGAGGCCCGGAGTTCTGCAGCGGACTGTTACATAGACATAGGCATAGACATAGACATAGGCATAGGCATAGGCATAGGCATAGACATAGACATAGACATAGACATAGACATAGACATAGACATAGACATAGACATAGACATAGACATAGACATAGACATAGACATAGACATAGACATAGACATAGACATAGACATAGACATAGACATAGACATAGACATAGACATAGCCATAGACATAGACATAGACATAGACATAGACATAGACATAGACATAGACATAGACATAGACATAGACATAGACATAGACATAGACATAGACATAGACATAGACATAGACATAGACATAGACATAGACATAGACATAGACATAGACATAGACATAGACATAGACATAGACATAGACATAGATATTATTTATTTTGCCATCACAATACTCATAATACATGCTATGATGATGAGGCACTAGAAGCGTCGGTGGAGTAATGGTTAAGGGGTACGACTCGTAAGCGAGAATTTTATTTCGTATTGTCTAGGGAGACATTAGGAAGGATGGTCCGCCTGATGAACAGTGGCCACTGCGCTGCTACTGTGAGGACTAAGATGAAATGCCTCATGCCTGTAATTTCGCTGGCTACCTTATCCTTCAAACCGGAACACGACAATGCAAGCATTGTTGCTTGGCGGCAGCAATAGATAAGGCGGTGGTACTCACCCAGGTGGACTTCTGAGGATTGACCGAATCCTATCACCTGACAAATTTCATGTCAATTTCACAATTTCCACAATGTTAATACCATCATCAGCGACGCTGTTATATTTTGTTGCACTATACAGTTCGGAAACACATTCAAGTTCCAGAGTTCCATTCTTAATTAACAAATGTCCGAAGTAAAATAAAAGTAGATCTTGAAGTGATGAATTTTAAGAGAGGTAGGGCATAGCGGGGTATCCCGTTCGAATTGGAGCCGCCCGACTGGGGAAGTACCTCCACCTTACAGAATACCGCAGCTAAACAATACTCTTTTAAATAGTATTGTGTTTCTGCCGGTGAGTAAGGTTTCCAGAGCTCCATGGGGTGGGAATTTGGGGAACCGTGGCCTTGGCAGTGGAGGGATATTTGCCTTTTTGCTGCCAGAGTTACGTGTTATAGAGGTGGGCAACGCATTGGCGATAGTCTCGGTGTTGCTAATGTCTATAGGCAGTGGTGACCACTTTCCATCAGGTGGCCCGCTTGCCTATCGTAAGACATAAAAAAAAAATATTACTTAAACTGTATATAGAAGTCATTGACAAAAACTACAAATATAAATCGACAAATGAATGACAGCTCGACATCATGATTGTCATAAATCCAAATTTAAATTTTAAATCCTTATAATTTAAAACATCTAGACAATCAATATATCTGTCAATGGCTTTTCGCCATATTCCATCATTCATATTATTGCACATTAGATGTATAAATAAATTATTTATTCAATCAATTCAATGCAATAAACTAATAGATTATGAAACAAATATGTCATTGGGCCAAATCGATAATCAGTAATCGTTTATCACAATCGATTCTTTTTAGTCATGTAATCGATAGTAAAAGCCGAGCGTCGGTGATCGAGTGGTTAAGATATCCGACTCGTAAGCGAGAGGTACCGATCGATCCCCACTGCGGCCATGTACCAATGACTCTTCTCTGAGTTATGTACATTAGTTGACCGCTAACCGCTATCCGATGCTCTTACGGTGAGGGAAAACATCGTGATGAAAACTGCAGATTCAGGCGACCGAATGTGTGACCATGACCCAATCTGGTAGGAGTAGAACCGTAGGAACATCGGTTAGTGTTCAACAAATATACCTACTTGTAACAACTTGTTAGTAATTTCCAAATTAAATGATGTCTGTGTCTGTTTCTTGACTCAGAAAATGTCAATGGTATTGATCGAACTCGGAACCTATCGCTCACAAGGCGGTTTCGCCAGCCATTAAGCTACCGACGCTCAATGTGATAAATAATGGCATAATATATTTATATTAGCGTTTATATTAATGGCGTTTTGCATTTGAAAACGCCATTGGTGCCATAAAATTGAAATGAGAGCATATTTCTCATTATTGTTAAAGACAGGCTGTAGCGAAAATAGTTAGCGAGAATTTTTATAGAATAGGGCTTTTGCTCGCGACTTCGCCCGAAACCGAAAATTAGGTTCCCGCGGGAACAACAATGAATTTCGGGATAAATTGTAGCCTGTGCGCTATTCTGGGATATAAGCCATATTGCTGACAAAATTTCATTAAAATCCGTTCAGTAGTTTTTGCGTGAAGGACTAACAAACATAACTTATAACTATTCTCATCGTTCTGTATTTTGGTTGCCTACAACCTAAATGCGTGAACCGTAGATTTTTATTTATTTGTGTGTTATTTACAGTTTCGTGGGTTGTCTGCTCGTTTGACACTAAAGAAATTCTCAAATGGAAAAAAAAATCATCACAAGCTTTTATTGTGCGGTATAGTACCTACTCCTCAAGACCATTCTAAAGAGCCCAAACACGATGGGGTTATCTTATTGCGTTCATTAGTTCCTAGGACCTTCCGACTCCATCATCAGACCAGCTCCATGGTACCATATCAATACATTGTGATCCAAGTTAATACACAGGTCGAAAAATGATTTGATTTTTCCGGAAAAACTTACATTCGAACAGTGCAAGTTAAAAAAGCTTGTAAAAAATTACCTCTTTTCTACAAGATTCCTAATATCGTGCGCGAATTAAGATCTCTAAACGTTTTTAGATCACGCCCTATACAGTATTATATTAAGAGATAAAAACAATATATGCTAAACAGAACATGGAAAGGTCACATCCATGCTCACGAGGTCGCATCCGCTGCATAAGTAAATGGCCTGAGTCTCTTAGTTGACATAATTGTATTCAAATTTTTCTTTTGTATTATTTTTCCAGTTCTTTAATCTAGACAAGACACAGAGGATTTTAATAGTTTTTTTTATACTGGGTACTCAGCGACAAGTGGAGCGTCAGTAAGCGAGAGGTACCGGGTTGGAATCCTACTGCGGACGTACCAATGACTCTTTTCTGAGTTATGTACGTTAGTTGAATACTAACCGATGCTCTTACGGTGAGAGAGAACATCGTGATGAAACCTGCACAATCAGGCGAATGAATGTGTACCCATGATGGTGCTTGGTGCATGATGGTGTTTCCTTGGCAGGGTCACGGAGGTCACTCCTCACGGCTCCACTGTAATTACATAAACGGCCAAATCCTAAATCATGGTCAAGCCGGACCCCGGGCCCTCGTGCGCGAGAGCACAACCGGGACATTATACCATTTAAAGTAAAAGGTAAAATCTCCGACAGAACGTCGAAAAAACCCCTGCTCATAACACCCCTCCTTTTTTCGGTGGGGGGGGGGGCGCAATTAGCGAAAAGATGAAATTTATCTTAGAATACAAAATACGCTTAGGTGTTGTGCAGCGCAGTGTTGGTGTCCAAACTGATAAGCAGGAAAACCAAGATTCGGATATATAAAACAGCTATTAGACCAATCTTGATGTACGGATGTGAGGCTTGGACACTGACACTTAAGGAGAAGGCCATTCTGATGCCAACACAGGGGGAGGACGGCATGTGGAAGAGGAGAAAGAATGTGGAGGTTTAACAACTTCTGAACCCAATATTCTGGGAGAGATCAAGGCTGCAAGACTGCGTTGGCTTGGCCGCGTGGAGAGGATCGCGCCGTAAGGAGAGCATATGTAGGTCGGCCGAGCGGACGTCGACCGGTCGGGCTACCAAATATCGCTGGAGGGATGAGGTCCTGAAAGACCTGCACGCACTACGAATCCTCGATTGGCAGGAGATGGCGCAGGATAGGGAGAGGTGGCGATCTCTGGTGTCGGAGGCCAAGATCCACTTTGGGTCGCTGAGCCAGCGCAGTAAGTAAGTAATTTAATGCGAGGATGCTGCGGGCAGAGCGAAGTGGAGGGGGAAGAAAAGGATATCGGACCGACCGTGGATTTCAAATAACTTTTCTTGATGTTTGTACTTCTGCCCTTACACGAATCTGCCGTAAAAATAATCTGCTATAACCAGAATCTATAATTAACCAAATACAATGTTAAGGTGACAGATTATCACACGTCATCGATCACAAGAAAAAATCCACTCTGTAGAGATCGTCGTCGTCTAGGAAACCCACAGAACGTTGGTCTGCCCATGAACAACCTGACAAAAAAAAATTTTGTAGCCCAAACTTCGACTTTTCGTAGAAAATCCGGTCGAACTCACATCCTCATGGCATTTTGCTTTTCAGCCATGTTATCGTCACCAAAAAGAAACTCTTTAATGTGGCTGAAAAGATAAAAATATAGCTCATTGTCATCGTGAGTGTTGTGTGCCGAGCAGTTCCGAATCAACAACAAATTGACAATTCTATGTGAGGGTAGGAGTCTACCAGCACATCACCGCAGCTGTCACGTCTCCACGGCATGCGTCTCGTGACCACGATGGGTGTAACCCTACCGAAACGTCGGGAAAACAAATCGAAAAGGTACGTCGCGTGCAAGTCCTGTCTAATAATATGTGTTTACTCGTAAACGACACCTTCACAGTCTAGAATCAAGGTCTGAAGCTAGAATTGACCATAGGCGTAGGAATAGGGAGGGCCGGGTAGGCCGTGCCCACCCCAGAATGGTCTGGTGCCCACCCCAGGGTGGGGTGCTCACTGGCAGTACATTGGCGATTGACTCGGCGTCATCGGCCATCGGGCAGGCCCCCCCTGGAAAATAGCCCTAGATACGCCAATGGGATTGACCACTGGTTTTCAATCGAATAAATGTTACAGATTTCTTCACCGTAATAGCATCGGTTAGTTTTTGCGTTACGTCTAAATTTAGACAAAGTTCAATGATGTTTCAGATTTAATCAGATCAGATACCAAAACTGGTTTGTTAATGGTATAGTACAAAAACAATGTAGAAGGAAGGATTAGCAGTTTGGTATCAACCGTCTAAGGAAAACCACTCCGGATAAAAATAGACTAGACAAAAAATTACTAAGTTCCGTTGCTTCATACGCAAAGCAGTTAATTATGTCTACAATTATTGGATTCAATTGACATAATAATTATGTTAATGCACTGTTAATACCACAATTGTGATGTCAAAAGTTTTTCTTTGTAGGATGCAATTGTTTATGGGGCGGCCATTTGCAATTGTGGTCGAGAAAAATATTGATTTCGTAACGGATACTGTCGTTCATTATCTCAGGTACTTTGCTTACTTTGACGTAAGCACTAAGAGGTCTGTTGGAAATAGGTCTACTGCAGGGATTCTCAAAGGAAATTCACGAACCCCTAGGAGTTCACCATTTTGCGTTTTGCTGGCTTTATCTATGACTGGTAGGCACAAAGCAGTAAATTTACTTTTTGTCATTTTAGGTCGCTACAACATACTTATGTGAGATACTTACCTATATAAAAACTAAATTCAGATATCAAGTTGATATAGAGTGAAGTCAAGTGAGTCAGAATAAAGATTAAATTGTCCAAAATTACTTCTAAAATTGACATAATTTGCGACATTAAATAAGTTCCATCAAATTATCTAATAGGTATAACAAAGAAATTTTTTGGCATTGTATTTTTAGCCTTTTATTGAATTAAGCAGTCCATTTTTTTATGGTGGTGTTAAGGGGTCAGATTTCATCTAGAAACTTTGACAAAGATATGTGAAGCTATGTGTTTGAAAACCCTGCTGCTCTACTGTAATTACATCTGCCAAATCCTGGATACGGGATCATGGGGGCCTCGTGCGCGAGAGCACAGCCGGGACATTAACGCCAAAATGATTATGATGACCTAAATGCTTGCTTACTTCAACGACATAATGCCCATAGCCACGTCTATGGCACCGTTCTATCATCGCACCTATGTCGGCATTCACGGGGATTCATTCACACAACAATGCGGCTCTAAAAGAACTTTCTCACACACGGTTGAGACTAGAAACTTTTAGAGAGAATTTTCCTGAATTTCTTCAAGAATGGGGTATGTCGGTCTTCTACAGGTTGTATTTCGGTGAGTGCGAAGCAGCTGCACGACCTCATTCCGGCGGCCCTTTCCGCCATCGGCAAACGCGATCCGGGAGAACGCTTCATCCTTATGTTGTGGATCTTCCAGCTATCCGCACGAGCCGCTTTGGTTCAACCTTTATAATGCGCACGGCTAAGGAATGGAACACGTTGCCTGTGAGTGTGTTCACTGATCGTTATAATTTGTACGCCTTCAAAGCTGGAGTGAATAGGTTGTTCCTAGACAGGCATGGTCCATCTTCAGCCGTATCGTCACTAACCTAACTCTAGCCTAGTTTAGTCTAAAAAAAAGACTTTTACGGGGTCGGTAGCGTATGGCAGTGTTATGTGACTAATATTCCAAACGTTATTGTACCCCTGGTATTGCAAACGTCCATAGACTGAAGTGACTGCTTACCATCAGAGAGGCCGTGAGCTTGTTTGCTACCTTACTGGCATAAAGTGGAAAAATATCTTTCCATAACGGTTCACTGCTGCGCTTAAGCCTCCTCCACAATGGTAGAGATTAAAATATATCACCAAGGCCATGTCAGTAATGGCGGCTAATGTCTTAGTGGTTGACCAACCAGGACCTCGGTTCACCAAAAAATGGGCAGCAAGTTTTATTTTGGTAATTTTAAACACTGTAATCTACAACCCGCATAGCAAGCGTGATATATGGTAAGGCTTATAGACCCAATGGAACTTTTTAAAATTTAAAAATATATGGTACCGTCTTAGATCATCGGAGCTTCGGTGGCCGAGTGGCTACGGTATCTGACTCGCAATGCGAGGTACCGGATTCCAATCCCACTGCCGCCATCTATGTCATCATAATCGAAACTATTTACAAACCTCGCGGCCTCGCTTCAAACCGTCTTCTTATTCTGTTCCGACGTCTTCCATAACAGTGCAAAAGTATTACGATAGGTGGCGCTTCTCTACCTTGTTCTTAAAATGTTCAATAGAGAGCGCTAGTTTTCGAAAAAATATAGTTTAAAAATTAGTTTTTCGTTAGGTCTTTATTTAAAAGGTTCTGCTATTTTTCTCGTAGATTTCGTTAGCCAGAGATTTTTCTTGATTAGGTAAGATTCTTATTATGAACAACGACGAGTACACAATCAATTTTCATGCTCTTGTGCTCTCTTGCACACCTTCCTGCGTGGTCCAAAGCAAATTATTTCTGCGCTTACAACCCTTTGTCTTCTGTCAAGAATAGAGATTGACACTTTGACATTGCGAAATTATTGTTTACATAGGCATAAAACACAAAATCTCTGCGTTATCAGCATCAATGTTCAAGAAACTCAAATTATGGAGGATAACATATTATCGTAATAACAATTTGAAGCACACTCAGAGGAAAAATCTGCCACCATGCCGCGCCATCAACATACCAAACCGAAAATCGTCATTACACATGATCTTTCGTCCTCTGAGGATGATTTACGAAGGGTACCTACATGAATTTATTTTTTCTGTAGAGTCGGACGAGAGAGCCAACGGCTTAAAGTGGAGAAAACAAATCAGGAAAGCGGCGGCAGCCGGAATGACTGCTCGGATGATGATAGCCTACAAGAATTTCATATTCATTTTCATACCTGAGCGTCGGTGGCATAGTGGTAACGGTATCCGACTCGCAATACGAGAGGTACAGATTTCGAATCCCATTGCCGCCACGTACCAATGTATCTTTTCTGAGTTATGTACATTAGTTCAATACTAACCGATGCTCTTACGGTGAGGGAAAACTTCGTGACAGAAATTCAGGTGACTGAATGTGTTACCACGATCCAATCTGGTCACGTTCCCCTGTTGACAAGCTCACGGAGGTCAGATGGCAGTCGCTCCACTGTAATTATCTGATCTGCCCAATCATGAGTCCGCGATTGACGCCAAGATGGTCGACTGATGATGACACGCTGTCGAATACTCTCGATCTCTCCACAGGGTTCATCAGAAGCTGAAAGACCTGTACTCCAGTTCGAGAGATCTGGACCCTTGGACCAGCTCGAGTCTTCCACGTCCACCGCCACCTCAACCAACGAGTCTATCGTGTCATCTATAGAACAGTAAGTATAAACCTGTCTTTTATACTTCTCAGTGACAAACGAGTGGACAGCCCACCTGATGGTAAATGGTAACTGTCGCCTATAACATCTTAAATTCATACATTTAGGTTGCAGATAACAAAAATGCAGAAACGCAGGTGCGTTGTCACTGTGAGGACTAAGATGAAATGCCTCATGCCTGTAATTGCACTGGCTACCTTATCCTTCAAACCGGAATACATCAATGCAATCATCGTTGCTTGGCGGCAGAAATAGATAAGGCGGTGCTGCTCACCCAGGCGGACTCCTCAGACTTGACAAAGTCCTACTGCCTGATGAATTCCACCATCTATACATAGTATAAAACAAAGTCGCTTCCCGCAGTCTGTCCCTATGTATCTATGTACGCTTAGATCTTTTAAACTACGCAACGGATTTTAATGCGGTTTTCAACAATAGATAAAGTGATTCAAGAGAAAGGTTTATAATAAAACAAAAAGGTAGGTAGTGGTAAAGTAGGTGTTCGCGAACGAGGTCGCACCGGGTCCACTACAGTCGTAGGACTTACGGCCTCTCCCACGAGAGGGGAGGTTGTTGCCATAATCTCCACACTTGGGAGGCGGGTTGGGGATCGCAGTATTATAATATAACAATGGAAGACTATAGATCTTTTGGCTCGAAAACATTAGTCGCCTTGTACGACACCCACGAGTGTAAGCGCCAACCCCTTACGCTATTCTACTCTGCCGGACACCACGCGGAAAAGTACCTACTATATAGAAGTCTTTGTAAATATAGTAGATGGTTCATTGTGTAGGTATTCTTTGCGATATTTTCCACGAATCTAGCTACTGACGGCTGGGCACACATTTATTTGGATTGGCACCAGCTTCACAGAATTTCGCGATTATCTTGAGTTCATAGCACCTGATGGCCTCTGATTATAAGCGAATTTGCCACGTACCTACATGGAGCGTCGGTGGCCGAGTGGTTAAGGTATCCGACTTGTAAGCGAGATGTACCGGGTTCGATTCCCACTGCGGCCATGTACCAATTACTCTGTTCTGAGTTATGTACCTCATGGTTACACATTTAGTCGTCTGACTTGTGAAGGTTTCATTACGATGTTTTCCCTCACCATCGACATTCAACTAATGTTAAACAACTCAGAAAAGAGTCATTGGTACATGGCCGCAGTGGGGTGCGACTCCGGTACTTCCCGCTTATTAGTCGGATACCTTAACCAGTCGGCCACCGACGTACCTATCGAGATGTTCCGTTTGAATTGAAGCCGCCTGACTGTAGACACCATATGGCGTCCACGGAATCGAAATTTAAGCCCGAACTGCTAAAGTACCTCCATCATACAGAATGATAGATCTAAAGAATACTATTTTACCTTTATAATGCGTACGGCTAAGGAATGTAACACGTTGCCTGCGAGTGTGTTCCCTGATCATTATAATTTGGATACCTTCAAGGCTAGAGTGAATAAGCTGTTCCAAGACAGGCACGCTCCATCTTCGGCCGTATCGTCACTTACCACCAGTTGAGATGGCGGTCAAATGACAAGCTAGTCTAATTAGAAAAATTGTAGTTAAATAGCTTTTCCGCTAGATATAGGAAGTTTATTGGTATAGCTGACAGGCTTCATGCCATCCCGCTTTCACAGGTTCCAGACAGACTTCACAGAGATGAAATGCAAGATGAAGATCTTCGGCGAGTCCCTGAATCTTTGTAAATGCATCGCGTTCGACTTCAAGTCCAAGATAAAAAGCATGGATAAAAGACTGAGAGGACTCGAGAAGAGAGTGCACAATGAGCGGGTATGTATCTATGAAACTGCCTCATACAATATGCAGGTAACTACATAATGAAGTCGTACTTAGTTGTTTCAAAAAGTCTGCAGAAATTCGATTAGCAATTTATTGAATTAGGAGTTTTGCTCTTCACAATATGGCAGGCGTACAAGCTTCACTTCGTAATCTGTAAACAATACATAAACATTAATTGAGGTTTTTAAATCTGGAAATAAATGCGATAAATTTTTTTATGTGTTATAATTTCTTGACGTACGCAAAGAACAGGATAGGATTGGTAGGTACAGTACAGTCGCCTGCAGTGGAGAATGACTTCGGACGATGGGACCCCACTGCAGTGAGGTGAGGGTTGGTGGTCGATCGCCCATTGCCCACTCGGAAAGTCGAATCGGGTACTTAATAAGTTTCTGAATGTTTGCAAAGTTTTCGTCGAAATAAATTTAAAATTTTTGTGTGGTGAACAGCCGAGCGACGTTCGAAAACTTTGCGAACATTCGGAAACTTATAAGTACCTACACAGCCGATTTCAGGAGGTAATTTTCAATAGTGCTCAAGTCCACTTTACGCCATATTGGGAAAAGACTTTTTAAATCGAACTGCGATTAATCGCTAGTAGTTTCAACATGGTTACAACGGTTTTTAACCGCCTATGTTCCAACTATTTCCATCATAATTTTAGCCCAATTTTTAGCCCATTGAGTTTTATGTTTTATTTTATTTACTGAAAAATGAGATTTTAAGCAAAAAATGTAATCAAGGTACCTATTAATATTCTGTGGTTTTGGTTTCTTCCGTCGAAATTTATGTTGCCAGATATATTAATTCCCATGAAATGTAGTAAAAATATACAACAATGGGAGATTTTCCGGGAGCCGATTAAAAAGAAAAATTAGTTCAAATATTTGAAATAGATGGCGTTGATTAGACACGATTCTCAAAAGTAAATCAATATGAGACCGTTATATGTATAAAAATCTAGCCATTTTACGCTTTCTTTCCCAGAACTAGGTATACTACTAAGTATATTTTCACGAAACACCTTTCCAACTCCGGCTACCAATTTCAATACTTGAGAATTCTGTCTAATCAGCGTCATCTAGTGAGGTACGCCGAGCTTACACTTTTCTACTTTTACTTTGCTGTACTTTGTATGAAAATTCTCCATTATTATTGGCGGCAAAATCTTGGTATGTCTCGGTCCTCTCGGATAATATATATAAACAAAACCAACTATAATAATAATTAGTAGTAGGTATTTAGTTATGTCACTCATAATAAATATAATCCCTTCCGAATGGGCCCTTGCGAGTCGCGCGAGAGCGCAGCCGGGATTTAACGCCAAGATCCAAATAGAGCTCTGTATCATTACTTGTACTGTACTGTACATTATTGTAGGTAATCATTCATGCTATGCAGCTAAAATTAAATTTATTACCGTCAAACCCAAATCATACGCGGGTCGAAATTAGTATCATTGCGCAAAACTACAATTAGTACCTACACAAGGTATATTTTTTTATTTTATACCGCTTTTTTTAACTTCCGACGAATGAAGAAGGGGTGTCTTAAGTTTGATGTGTGTATATGTGGCTTTGTGTATCTGTCTCTAGCATCGTAGCGCACGAACGGATGGACCGATTCGATGCGGTTTTCCCTATTTGTTCTTAGTTTTGTTTGATTAAAATCGGTCTAAAATATTTGAGTTTCAGTAAACTTTATTATCTGACTTTTTCTGTCGATTGGGTTATTTAAATACAAACTATAAAATAGATATTCTCCATTTTACCAAATATTATCACACCTAAACATTTTTTAAATAAATATAAAAGTAAAATGTATGTAGATTTTCACATAAAATAATCTTTTTTATGTAATACGGCAGACAAACAAGCATGCAACCCGATGGAAAGTGGTCACCGACGCCTATGGACATCAGCAGCACCAGGGGCGCTGCCAATGCGTTGCGAGCCTCTGAAGAGACCTCTAATATACCTCGTAAACGATCCCATGTCATAGTCCAAAGGAAACACTGTGGCTGGGAGCTCATTCCACATCAGAATCGTACGAGCGAGAAACGTTTCTTTCTTTGCCTCCATTGGTGCAATTCAGTTGGTAAAGGTGTAGTTTACTTATCCATGACATCAATTGGTTTACGATTGACTATAATGTTATTATCATGTTAATCTTATCGTGGATCATGTTTGCACATAGGGAGCTATCTAATCGACGTTTACGTTATCTGTCAATGTTTGACAGACAAGTGTTGTACCGTATCTAATGTAATTATAATGACGATAGTTGATATCTTGATATTTTGTGCTATCACATGATGTGCGTACAAGTCTGAGATACGTAGTCTGACGGTTACGGTTCTTTGGAAAGTAGCTAATATAGTAAGTAATTATTGGCCAAAAGAAAGAGTCGAACGGTGGTTTGAAGATTTAAAAGTCACTCCTCTTCTGCTACGTAACTGTAGTTTTGTAACCAGTTGAGAAAATGATATCTGTATATAACCAATGGCCCTATTTTTTAATTTGTCGCCTTGACTCGAACGGTATTCAATTTTTATTGTCGGCATGAAAAATCCAATATTTATATTTATGTGTGATGGTGATTTTCCCTATTTTTGAAGCGTGCACTATCGAACGCCCCAGTTTCGAACAAGAAATGAACTAATGATGATATATGTCAAACTTAAACTCAATCGTAAATCTTATATGTGACAACAACCGCTTTCCTTCCTTCCATCACCGCCTTATCTATTTCCGCCGCTTAGCGACAATGCTTGCATTGTGGAGTTCCGGTTTGAAGGATAAGGAAGCCAGCGCAATTACAGGCATGACGCATTTCATCTTAGTACTCACAGTGACAACGCCTGCGGTTCTGCATTTTTGTTGCCTGCAATCTAAATGCATGAATCGTAGATGTGATGGGCGACAGTTACCGCTTACCATCAGGTGGGCTGTCTGGTCGATTGTGACTGCGTAGTATAAAAAAATGTATATGAAAATAATCAGAATATCTGATTATTCTGAAACAAGCTTACTTACGCTTGATCTTTCGCTGGGGACTCTGAATACTAGCCAAATAGTCTCGACTCTGTAAAACAATTGGTACCCCACTACAGATAAATAGATAAACACTTTACAGCATAAGTACAAAATTATAAAAAAAGAAAATTTTCCAGGCAACCCTTGTCTAGACAGAGAAAAAGATAAACATGAGTCAGGCAAACAACAAAAGTAGCATTAATCATCTACGTCAATAAGAATTATTCACCAACATACTAATATTAAATACACTGTAGACTACAATATATTATATAGATAATAAATATACATATACGATAGATAACATTGGTATTTTGAGAATTTGTTTCAGTAACAACAGCTTTTTAACACAAAAGCAAACACAATTATTGTGGCACACAAGTTATTCTTAACTTATGTCACATTCATTAACTTTTTCTTTATTTTTTATCCACAGACTCAAAGCAACTACTCTGCAATTATCAAGAAAAATAAACAGCTGTCAAATAAATCGATCTTGGAATCAAAAGTGAGTACATACCTAATAATATTTAATAATAATAATATGATGATGATAGTAATGGCAGCGGTTTCCACCTTCCGTCAGGAGGCCCGCTTGCCTACTGTTACATTAGGCAGGTATGGCATAAAAATATGAATGTAGAAGAGCCCAAAAGAGATGTCAGGATCACAGTTTGTGGCACTCGATAGTTTCTGCAGTGGCCGTGTGGTGTCCGGCAGAGTAGAATAGCACCAACCCCTTACACTCGTGGATGTCATACGAGGCGACAAATTTTTTTACAAATATCTAATTTTCGAGTCAGTCGAAGTCTTCGTAGGCTGGAAAATGGGCAGCAGCGTTTCCCATTGCATATTTATAACACTGCGATCTCTAACCCGCCCGCCGAGTATGGAGAGTATAGCAATAACCTCACCTTTCGTGGGAGAGGACTATAATACAGTGAACTATTAAGCGCTATGATGATAATGACTTTCCCTTTCTTCATCATCGGTCTGTCACGTTAGTCTTATGTTCATCCACACATGCCTATTATCAGGAAATATGAAAGCAGTTTGAATTTATTATTACAAAAAAACCGAAGAACCCTCGATATTTTTGGACTAGTTCCTGTTCTTTGTTTATAACTCGAAAACGGTAGCCTATCGCTCAAAATGATTTACAATAAGGTAATCTACATAAAATTATCTACAACTTTTACTTAATACTATTTTTGAAATTCTCAACCGTTTACGAGCAAAACAGTATCGGTTGTGGCGGTGGGTAATATATCCTTTGCTTAGGAAATTGCCAATTTTGTTTTTTCCCTTTACCTGTGCTGTGAGACCTTACTCGTTAAATTATATGATTGTAAGTCACCGGTAACTGCCCCAGAAGTTATGATAAAGTTGCTCTGTGTGTATCACAGTTATCATACACCTTTTTTTTTTATATTTAGACAAGACAGGCATTTGACCGCTCTCACCTATTGGTAAGTGACGATAGTGAGGGGTAGTGACTAGTTCGCCTGAATGAGGAAAACGGCCCGGATACATCTATCTATCTATCTAAGTGACGATACGGCCAAAGATAAAGCATGCCCGTCTTGGAACAGCCTATTCACTTTAGCCTTGAAGGCATCCAGATTATATTGATATATACTTGATACTCCCAAAGCAACTTTATCAAAACGTATAGGGTATTTATTCATGACATATGTATTATTATAAAATATGACAAGAAAGGGTTCCCCATACGTTTACGGACTATACGTTTTGATTGTGTTTTTGCGTAGGCATTTCCGTTACATATACAGTAGAATCCGGATATAACGACCTTCAAGGGACCGGCGATACTATGTCGTATTAACCGGATGACGTACAAAACGGCAGGATAACATATTTCTTAAGTATATATGTACTTAACTGTATTAGCAAAGCCACCTGTTTAGTGTTGTCGTTAATAAATAATGCTACTTACATTATTTATTTAACTCTTTATTGTAAATTAACAGTATAATAATTACAGATTCTGTAAGATTATAACTAGTACAAGGGCGGTTTTACCGCCAATAGCGATCTCTTCCAGACAACGGCTTACATGGATATGGTAGAAGTCGGAATGCGAAAACTAGTATGCAATGTATATTTGAGATTCGATGCAGAACCCCCTGAACCCCCCCTCACTACGCCTATGGGTACCGGGTCCGAATCCCACTGCGGCTATGCACATTAGTTGAATGCTAACCGATGCTTTTACGGTGAGGGAAAACAGCGTGATGAAACCTGCAAATTCAGGCTACTGAATTTGTAACCATGATGCCATCTGGTCAGGTTCCCCTGGTAGCCTGGTAGTAATTACCTGATCGCCAAATCCTGGATCATAGAGAAGGGCCCCGGGCCCTCATGCTCGAGAGCACAATCGGGACATTAACACCAAGATGATTATTTATTATAATTACAATCACCGTACAGTGAATATATATAAATTGTGATTCATCACACATCGCAATGATAAAGTGCGACAGGGCGGCCAGGCAACGAATAAAATAAATCATAATGACATTAGATTAGATATATCGTACACGACGTCTCAGTACCAATTTCATACTACATTTACTGTACTGGGGCTCTAATTTTGAATCTCTTGCGTCGATTCAAGCGGTCTTCAATTTTGATTTTCGGAATGAAAAATTCAATATTTATTCAATCACACTGGCAACACCGAAAGAGTACGGTTCGAAAATAGGGAAAACGAGCATCATGCATCAAAATGTCGAAACCGTACTCTTTTGGTGTTGCCAATGTGATTAAAAAATGTATTGAAGTTTTCATGCCGGAAGTGCTAGTTGAAAATTCGTTCGAATCGACGATAGTGATTCAAAAATAGAGCCTCTGGCCACGTATAAGTCCATACGTATGTTTTTTTTATACTACAAAGGTGGCAAACGAGCTTATGGTCCGCCTGATGGTAAGCAGCCACCGCAGCCTGTGAACGTATGCAATACCAGAGGCATCGCCCACGCGTTATCGACCCGGAAAAAAACCTTTTCACCCCTTTCTGGAAGAACGCCATGTTATACTCTCCAGGGAAAACCTCTCCAAATAGTTTCAACCACAACCTTACTGTGCGTCTATGCACTAAACCAGATAATAACAATTTTGTTTTGCCAAATCGTCCCGCTGTTTACAAACAGTGTGAGTTGTGACGTTCTGGCAAAACATGTTGCTTCTATCCGGCATTGAAAATTGCGAATAGATTATTGGTTTATGGTAAATTCGAGAAGCTATTATATTATACAAGAAGCGGCCCCTGTGTAGTGGCAGTGCGTTTGTGAGATCGATAACAATAGTTAAGCAATGCACACATATGCTGGCAAATGGATGGGTGACCGTTTCGTAATGTGAGGCTAATCTATCTACAGAATCGCAACAAGCTCGTCACGCTCGCCACGCTCGTTAGGTATGGCACTTATACCGTTGATGAAGCGAGACTGACCAAGGACTTTTGGAATCCTGTGCAGGTTTCATCACGTTTTCCCTCACCGTTAGAGCATCGGTTAGTGTTCAACTAATGCACCTATATAATTAAGAGAAAGTTGTTGCATGGCGACACTGGGGTTTGGTACCAATCACTTACGAGTCGGACCACCAAATAATTAGTCCACCAACGTTACTTTGTAAACAATGTTTATGTTTTTTTAGTTAGACAGTAAGTCATAATATCCCGGTTGTGCTCTCGCGCACGAGGGACCGGGGTCCGCCTTGACTATGATCCAGGATTTCGTAGATCAGATAGTTAGAGTGGAGCAACTGCCATGACCCTGCTACCAGGGGAACCTGACCAGATTGGATCATGGTTACACATAAAGTCCCCTGAACGTGCAAGTTCCATCACGATGGTTTTCCTCACCGTTAGAGCATCAGTTATTATAAATGCAACTAGTGTACAGTTAGTTAGATAGGAAGTATAATAGTATTCATATCCTATAGTATTATCAACTAAGGACACGTCTGACTATCTAATTTACTGATTCAAAATTACAAATGCAAAGCCCTGTCTGGTCTGATAGCACGCCAGCAATAAAATATAACCTTGCCATGGGTAAATTGACCTTTTTGCGGCAACATTGCATGTATTTTGAAAAACATCGACGATCTAAAAATAACAACAATCGATACCTCGAGATATCGTCGACGGCGTCGTACAAAATGATTTAGTTTTTTCTCTGCTACATGTTTGAGGTTATATCACGATACATTTTATTTATTTAGACAGTGGTGTCCGGCAGAGTAGAATAGCACCAACGCCTTACACTCGTGGGTGTCGTTTTTGAGGCAAAAGATTTATAGTCTCCGTAGGCTGGAAAATGGACAGCAACGTTTTCCATTGTTATATTTACAACACTGCGATCCCCAACCCGCCTACCAAGCGTGGAGATTATGGCAATAACGTCCCCTTTCGCTAGAGAGGCCCTAAGTCCTACAGTGGACTGTTATGGGATGTGATGAAGACACTGTAGATATACCCAAGAAACAATGGATTGGCATCGCGGAATCGGACGCAAGAGCCAACGGCTTACGACGCTAGGAAAATTTTCTTTGAGTTGTAATTAATACACTTATGCTTTTGTACTGTAATGACCTTGTGCTCGGAGCGTCGGTGGCCGGATAAGAGCGTCGGTGGCCGGGCGGTTGAGTATTCGACTCGTAATCGAAAGGTACCGGGTTCGAATCCCGCTCCGGCCATGTACCAATGACTCTTTTCAGAGTTATGTACATTAGTTGAATTGTAACCGATGCTCCTACGGTGAGGGAAAACACCGTGATGAAACCTGCAAATTCAGGCAACTGAATTTGTAACCATGATCCAATCTGGTCAGGTTCCCCTCGTAGCAGGGTCACGGAGGTCGGATGGTAGTCGCTCCATTGTAATTACCTGATCGCCAAATCCTGGATCATGGTCAAGGCGGACCCCGGGCCTTCGTCCTCGAGAGCACAACCGGGACATTAACGCTAAGATGATTATTTACTGTAATGGCCTTGTGCCCAGTCGGATACAAATCGTGTATTATAGTTACGTTACATCAATATGTCCCCCAGATATAAACCCAGTCAAGTAGTTTTTTCATAGCATTACCATATAAGATCATCCATTAAATAACTTTTTATGCGCAAGCACACTTGCATTGATAATTGCCGCGGAGGAAATAATTAAAACTGCAACCATAAAATTAGCGGTACGAATGACAATTCACTGTGGAATCTTGAAAAGCATTAAAGTAATAGTAATATAGGTGGTAATAATAACAATTGTATAAATTAAAAATAATCGTCTTGTCGTTAATGTCTCGCGCACGAGGGCCCGGGAACTGCCTTGACCATGATCCAGAATTTGGCAGATCAGTAGCCGTATTCACAATGATTCGAAACCGTTTCCGAACGATTCGACACGAAATTCGTGAGTGGCGAATCCGTGTCGATCTATTCGAAAACTGTTATTCAGAATTCCGATAGATTCCACAGAAACTCTACTCTCTATAACATATGAAAATTGCATCAAAAGTAACTGAAACCACATTTTCCTAAGAACTTTTGCGGGGTCCTTTGTCGATTCCGTATCCGAATCCGATTTCCGAGCCATTGTGAATACGGCTACAGGTAATTACAGTGGAGCGACTGCCATCTGAACTTCGTGACCTTGCTACCAGGGGAACCTGACCAGATTGGATCATGGTTACACATTCAGTCACCTGAATTTGCAGGTTTCATCACGATGTTTTCCCTCGCCGTAAAACCATCGTATGGCATAGCTATAAAATTTTTCATATTTCCATTTCATAGATTCATTTTTAGTTGTGTTTCACTAGTTTGGATTATCATGAAGAGTTTTGTTACTAAGCACGAAGGTATCAGTGTAGCATTGGCATTGTATTGTTTTGATTTGTTTTTATTTGCTTTGTTATAGTGGGTGTTGGGTGAACCGACACTCGCTAGTGTAAGGGGTTGGTGATATTCTACTCTGCCGGACACCACACGGCCACGACTATGTAACTTCACGAAGCCTTATTTTATGCAAAGTGAAATTTACTTGTAGTGTCTCTTATTTGGCTGATCGACGTTCCGATAACATGTAAGTTGACTATTGCTTGCTTAGTGAGATATACGAATAAAATAATAGAAAATGACAATGACTCTTAATAATGTAGGGGCCAAAATTGGTTGCTTCCTGCTGCTGATATTGATATTTTTCTTGAATCTACCTAGTCTGAGTCTGCTCATCTACTAGGAAGGCGCTTTCAGATCTACTGTAAGCTACTATTTTAAATCGATCGGTCACTTAATAAGCTCAGAAAAAATCTCGGAAGAAAGTCGCAACGAAGTAACCCAACAGAGTGGCAGGTGTCTGCTTAAGGACCGATAACCATGGAGTGAGTCGAGTTTTTGAGTGGATATCGCGACTTGACGATAGCTATAGCGATAGAATGCTGGGTGCGGCAAGCCGAGGACGCACACTGCATTGGTGCTTCTTGGGGAAGGCATATATTGTAAGCAGTATATATGTAGGTATAGACTGATGTAGTGTTGTAAGAGACTCCAGACCTGAAGTCTTATAATAACGGGACTTGAGTTCTCTTTGAAGACTCAGTCCTATTTAAAGACTCAAGTCCGAGTCCAGGTGAGTCTTTTTAAGGAAGATTTGAGTCATGACTAAAAGAACTCATGACTGAGTCTTTTACCTCCGAGGCCTCACGCTCACAAGGCAAACAAGAAGCCGAAGTGACAACAAAACTCAACTATAAAGCTCATGACTTACTTCAGCTCAAAGAAATTAAAGGACTCGAAAGACTCAAAAGACTCGCGAGACTCATTTGGCAGTCGGAACACCATCCAAACGATGATAGCCAATAGGCTCGACTGCCCTATCCAAAGGCATTTTATAGAGTTAGCTATAGGCATTAAAATAGTGTTTCAAATACCTACAAAGTAATCTTACTAATATTACATACAAGTACAATTGTTACTAATAGGTAGGTATAATTCAAACAAATTATGGATCTATGGTCTGAAATAATATATTTTAATTTAACTTAAATTAATAGTCTCGAGTAGAGATGAAACGGATAGTTGTTTGGCCTGATACCGGATACCGGATATCCGGCCAGCCTACAAGCCGGATAGCCGGATATCCGGCGGCCGGATATTTAGCAGGATATCATGTCTAAACAAGTTTGTGCAAGCTGTGATAGCGGTCTAGAAAATTAGATGACTGCATGTGTTTAAGTGATATCATTAGTCTTTGTTCATGTGATTAATTTTAACGTTGAACTGAACAATTCTTCCCACCTAGGACAGATTCGTAGTTTCGAAATACGGTATTATGCAGTATAATTTACCTGTATTGACTTTGGAAAAATGATTACACTAAATAAACAACACTTTTACAAAAATACATACGACTGAAATGCGCATGTTACGCTGGTCAGCGGGTGTCACCCGGTAGGACAAAGTATGTAATGTCCACATTCGTGGAAGTTACAAAGTCACACACATCCTCGAGAAAGTTATTAAAATCTGAATGCGATGGAATGGGCATGTGCTCCGTTGCCCCACAGACACGATGAAGACGGCCGCCGCAAAAGACCCCTCGCCACTTGGCTTTGTGGTCCAACAGGACCTGAAGGAAGGACAACATTATTGACACCGCTACTGCTCAAATAATAGATATATAGAAAGCAGATAAGGAGAGCTGTCCCCAGATAAAGAAGGGAAAAGGCGTAAGGCAAGAAGAGATTTTTGAAAAATATTTTTTAACCTAACCTACCAAATAAACGATAGCAGTACCTACAGTAGGGACATAATCAACAGTGCTTTAATTAATATTTATGGTTTTTGGGACGAATTTAACTTTACGATAAGCAAAATCGCTTTTATGACTTTTCATACATTTTTAACTATCCGGTATCCGGCCGGATATTAACACACTATCCGGTATCCGGCCGGATAGTAAATTAAGGCCGGATAGGCCGGATACCGGATAGTAACCGGATATCCGTTTCATCTCTAGTCTCGAGTCATGACAAATTACTTAAATCTCGAATTTAAGACTAAAATACTCAAGTCTTTTACAACACTAAGCTAATTGATGAATGGCATAACCCGCGTCACGAAAGAAGAGACTTGTCAAATGACAGTGGAGGGGATTTCGCGCAGGTAATCGTATGCAGCGCAAGTCGGACCACGTGACCCGCCAAGTCTCTTCTTATTTGACACTAGCTGTAATTACTTAAAAATGTTGTACAGAGCACCGAAAGGAGCACAACAATTTCAATATTGTCTGTTATTGATAAGGTAATGGTTCTGAACTGAGCTTGGTACTTGAATATTATTGGTCTTTATCTCTAGTCAGTCACGATTTACAATGTCGAAGAAACTATTTGCGTGGCTCAAGTCTTTTAAAATAGATCTGTAAGACTTGTACCTAATATAGTTTGTCTATAGTAATATGCCATATGAATAAATAAATAAATTTGCATATTTCAAATGTACGACACGAATGTAATCAATGTTGGCCTTCATGATTTCAGCGTGTTCAGAGTTGCTGAAAATCAATATGGCGCTTAAGTTTGTTTTCATTGTGAAATGAGTCATCTGTTTGCGATTATCTATTCATACTCTTTTAGTTAGGTACCAACTATCATTTCATATATCTACTTATGTACCGAACCTCAATTAGATAAACTTGAGCTCGAGGTTATTCTGATATATTTTTTCTTTTAAGTTATTTCAAGTTTTGCTTTTGTCCCATTCATATTCGTAGCTTTAATTTATATATGAGAGTATTTTTAAACTCCGACGAAAAAAGTGGAATGTTCTAAGTGTAGGTACCTGAAATTGTGGTTCTGTGGAGGTGTGTAAAGTCAAAGTCAAAGTCAAAGGCATTTATTTGTGACACAGGTAGGCATACAGTTCATTAAAATATTATAATGTTTGCGAGTATCTCTGTGTGAACCCAATTGTGGGCATACAAATATTATAATTACACAAATAAAATCATAATGGCTAATACTAATTAAATCATTTCATAGTAATTTTTAACATAACTATGTGTTACACGGCACCATATCTCTAAAATTTATGTATTCATTCATATCATAAAAACAATATATATTACAAACTCTCTTTCCGGTAAATTTTTAATTTCATTGGGTAAGTTAATACATATAGTTATTGCACATATTATACACATTCTTTTTATATATGTAGGTTTTACACGGAGGTTTATTTATTTATTTATTTATACTTCATGCACAAACAGTACATTGGCGGACTTAAAGCTAAAATAGCATTATCTACCAGTCTACCAGGAGAGATAACAGTTGACAAAAGGTATGCGGTGCAGGAAGATTACTTACAAGTAAAGATTACACATAATGCAACATGTTTATATATTGCGCTCTTTGTGTCCTCCGGCTAACATCTGATACACTTTTAAAATATTCCGGGTGAGATTTCGTAAATATACATATATTTTTAATATACATACATGGCAATGGTAGGATTCGTAATTTATAGAATAATGGTCTACAGCTATCTGTGACCCATGACTTTGTAATTGCACGAACACATTTCTTTTGAAGCCTAAAAGTTCTTCCTACCTCTAATGAATTTCCCCACAATATAAGTCCATAATTAAGAACTGAGGAAACATGCCCATGGTAAGCAGTTAAATAAATTTGTTAATAAATTCGTTTAAAAAAATTTTTAATTTGCAGTTAATGTATTTAAATAAATAAATAAAAAGGTATTTAAAGTATATGTCTGTCGCATCGCAGCTCCCGAACGGATAGACGGATTTCGATGCGGTTTCCTTCATTTGAAAGCCAGTTTAATCGAAATGGTTCTTAGCTTTGTTTCATTAAAATCAGTTTAGTAGTTTGAGAAATATTGAATAGTATGTACCTATACTTGGTCGGAGGAAATTTATTTAATGTAGAGACATATTTTTTACTGTTTTATAATTTGTACCTATAGATAAATTGATGAAATTTGCAAGTTCCTCTACTGGAACAGAGCTAGCTTCCTACATTCAGTTTGCGTGCATTGTATTTGAATGCTGGTGACTGCACTGTTTATAGAAGGAATTTTGTGTTGTATTATTGTAGGACCTATAAGTTTTCATAAGGTACTATGTTTAATATTGAAGTAGATGTAAATATTATATGTATATTTAGGTACCGACTAATGTTAATTTTAAAGTGACATATTGATAGAGTTTACGTTAGCATGTGTATTGCAATATTTTTGTGGAGTCGTCGTCGTTGGTCTCCGAAAGATATGTAATATTCTTCGTTTGACATAACTTAGTTAAGAGTCCATGGGCTCTTATTTTTGAAACGTTGCTTCGATTCGAACGGTTTTCAATTTTGATTTTCTATATTTTTTAAATTACATTGGCAACACCGAAAGAGTACAGTTCAAAAATAGGTTAAATGAGCATCATGCATAACAATATAAAAATGTTCATTGCAAAATCAAAATTGGAAACAGTCCGAATCGAGGCAAGCGATTCAAAAATAGGACCTCATACACTGTTAATTTAAAAATAATTAACTCAAGCTAGCCTTTGTTGCAAAAATAAACTGAAAACTGCGAAAAGGGATTTACTTTACCCAACTCAATTCAAGTTTACATAGCTACCTAAAATGGTATGTGTAAATTAGATTCGGAAAACTTTCCACCACACATTAGAGATGTTGCACATCATTTAAAAGTGATTAACGGCAATAAACAATACCAAACCACGCTGTGGCCGTGAAGTTTCGAGTAGTTTTACCTCGATGATTAGTATTAGTTTGCTCAGTCCACAGAGAAATACGAGCTTATTGCATTAGTCATCATCAACGATGTTTGTGATAAGAAGTTGTAAATACCTTAACAAATTCTCGGTATTTCACTACGAAAAACTAGTTAAACAATAACAATAACTAGGTACGTTTAGTTTAGGTACATTACAATAAATGATGCGCAATAAATAACGCAAAACTATAAACTAATAACATAAAGAAAAATGATTGGACGTTCGTTAGTTTCAGCACATAATCTCGTGATTATTAACACTATGTTTGAGCACGTATTTATCGCAAACACACTCGCGTTTATAATCGTAAATGTCGAGTTAGTTTTCACTTGCTTCAAGATACTTCAAGTGGTCATTGCCACTCAATATTGTCTGACAGGTTTACCTAGTGAGACGAAATACCTATAGACTTATCCGCGCGAATGCAACAAGGGTTGCTGTTCGTATTTATTCGCCAGCTCTCGTGAAAATTCGTATTGTCCGTCCTTCTCCCACTCACGGTCTCGGGCAATCACGCCACCCTATCGAATTTCTGTACGGCTGACGTATCTAGACTCAGTATGTATTTTTAACCCGCGCAGTCGAGACGTGTCCCGCATGCGAAAACTTTTGTGTATATTTGTGATTGAGTTAAAAATATTTGACGGGTATTTATTATTGTCCGATAAGGAGTGACACGAACTGATAATGGCCAAGGTAAAATAATTTTTCTAGCTAGAGGCTATTCGTTGCGGATAGTAGGAGTGTATTGTGGTTGGAAAATTCATTATTTTTTCGCTGCAGATATCGTCCGTGCCACCCGGTGACGTATAGTTCGGTTTGACGTGGTCTCACTCTTGAGTTATCTGAAGTATAAAAGTTAATGCAGCAAATAATGTGGCTTATAAATTGTGAAATATGGTTGATAATAGATACATGTTCGTAACATTGTTTGATATCGCTGCAAGAACGATACTATGTTAAACAATAAGTTTTTAGTGAGGTACTTAGTACAGTGATGACATAAATATACGCATTAGTGCAAATGATTAATAAAATTAAAATCACAACCGTACCCATTGACCTGATTGTAAAGTTGTTGACTCACACAATTGTACGCGGAACTCATTATTTATCGCAATGTGCATAGACGTAAACAAAAAACTAAGTTACATCCGTTTACTTACGAGAAAAACAACTATACAATGTAACTCTGACCTTAACATTTGAATTCAATACCACTTCCGGTATTTCCGGTTCTGTTGCCGGGTAAATTTTTCCCTTAGACGGGCAACATTTTTTATGATAAATGTCAAAATGACAAAATCAATACTCGCGAAAATCTGTCAAGTTTCTATCGATTGATCGAGCGAATTTCGTTACTTTCTCGTGGAAAATCATATGATTAGACCCCCGTGTGTTATTAAAGGCATTTTTAATGTATTATTCAATTAAAAACGCCATAAAACTCGTGCGAAACTGTTACAAGCAACTGAAAAACATGAATGAATACGGTGCCCTGGTGAGTTCTGATGTTTTCTAGAACCGGTGAATTTCCTTTGCTATAAAGGATTAAATGGCAATAGAAAATTACGTGCCTTTATTCTAGTTGTTTCATGCATCCACTATCTCTACTTTATTAATGAATGTAGCCGTGATTCACGTTTCGTAACACTTGATAAAATGGAAATTTTCGCTCGTCGCTTGCTCGAGATTGTGCCGATATCGCTATTATGGTGGTGAAATGAAAGCGACGTCGTTGCAAATGAATTGTGGATAAGTTCAGTGTTTTATACACCGTCGGGGGGTGTCAATCAGCTCCCGAGACTGTTTAACCAGTCTCCGGGTCTCCTTCGGAAAATCTTGTATAATCTCCCTTCGCCAACAGTATTAGGAGCCACACCCCAGCTTAGGTTTAGGTTAATGGTGTCCTTTTCCTGCACTTAAACTCAAACTTGGTGGTTAGAGGATACCAAAGGGTGCAACTCAAAAGTTCGAAATTTTACAAGTCTTTTTTCCTCAGCGCCCCCTTTGCTACACTCCAACCAACTTGGTCCCTTGTACATAGTTAAGGCATGCCAAGTTAGCCAGCCCAGCTCCCCCCAGAAGTCCAGCAGTCTCTTTGGACGCTCACAGATCTCTCAGAGTGACCCTGTTCCTAATGCGACTTTTACCCTGTAGTCCTTTAGTCCCTCACACTCCAGGACCACATGGATCGCAGTTTTCTCCTCTACTAGGCATCCCCTGCACAAATCTTGTGGTGAGCTTGTTATGGTGATGTAGTTTAACAAGCCTGAAAGTACGAAACGGTCACCTATCCAGTACTCGGACTGTGCCTTGCTTTACTTTTGTTATCTGTCTCGAAATCACATTGCCACTAGATCATGTACTTCACAGTTACATGTTTTCCTGTTAGTTAACATGAATCATGATATATGATTTATTGTTTTCCTGTTTACGGTACTTTGTTGTGCCGTCTGGGATTATTGCATGAGGTATAAATGTAAAGATGAACAAGATAGTTAGAAAAGCTTGTATTTGCTTATAAAGCTTTATATTGAGCTCTCAGTAAAAACTAATTTGCAAGTGATCATGACTAGCTGGAAGAAATCCCGTTGTGCGATAAGCTCGCCTTTGCATTATAAACTGTATTTTTATTTCCTGTAATGTTATAAATTGATGCAATAAAGAGATTACATACATACATACTATAGCATCTCTGTAATGTCGCAAGGAGCACAAATTTTTGATGTGACAGCACTTTTCCTCAACTAGTATTGTTTGCATACACTCTTGGATATCTATGGAAAGTCCTCTCGAGAGTTTGATCTTGGGAAGTAAAATATTGGTGTTACATTATATTTTCTGCAATACCAGGGTCATCACCCACGCATTGCCGACCCCGTAAAAACCTTGGTTGGTGGTTCTTCTTTCCAAATGATGGCTTCCATCGCCACTGGACGATAATTTCGTCGACATCAAGTCGGAGATATCATAATTTATAGATAATAATAAAGAGACCACAACCAGGATCTCGACTCTAGGACAATTATAATAACACGAAAGGTCACACATATAATAATAAAATAAGCCTTTATTGCTGATTACATTTCTTTCCTTAAATCGAAATTTATTACACATCCACAACCGATAGCTCTTCTGTACCAGCTTGTCCCTTGACAAAGGCCTCCTCCAACAATCTCCAATTTTCTCTATGCTTTGCAGTTTGTTTTATTGAAGTCTTCACACACATTTATATTGTGACAAATTTAATTACTATTTCACTAAAATTGTACCTTACACACATACATATTGATTGATAAGTCTTGATAGTCTTGGTGGGTGGGTATCAGATATTGTTTTTAAATATTATTGTATGAAGGCTATTGTTAATCTTTGCAACAGTTACTTAGTATGACATTGACCTTATTTATTCCAATTATATGTTATTGTTTTTGTTCATTGTTCGGATATTGTATGAATGAAAAGTGGTAGTCATCATCACCACAGCCCGTAACAGTCCACTGCAGGACTTAGGGCCTGTCCCACGTAAGGGGAGGTTATTGCCATAATCTCCACGCTTGGCAGGCGGGTTGGAGATCGCAGTGTTTAAATATAACAGTGGAAAATGCTGCTGCCCATTTTCCAGACTACAGAGACTCTTGATCTTTTGCGTCGAAAACATTAGTCGCCTTGTACGACACCCATGAGTGTAAGGGGTTGGTGCTATTCTACTCTGCCGGACACAACACTGTTACCGTTACACTCACTGGCACAATTATTCGCCCACCCCATATTTTTCCAACGCCCATACAATTCTAGTGTTACAAATCAGTTAAGTTTGTAAATACACAATCGTTTTTAATGTGGTTTTCGCGGTTTGATAGTCAGTAAGACAATGATTACTATTTAATTATTGCCTTCAATATGATCGCTCTTGTAGCCTGATTTTTTATAGGCTGTTCTGATCATAAGTATACCTCTTGCACCGCCTTACTTTTTCTTTACCCTTTATCTCCTGGTTGACTGGTAGATAAGGCTATTTTAGCTTTAAGTCCGCCTTTGTACTATTTTGTGCATGAAGATTTAATAAATAAAAATAAATAAATATACCCCATCTTGAGAAAATGAGTCTACAGAAAAGAGCGATCGTATGTAGAGTGTTTCCAACACTAGGATCTCAAACTTCCTGCCAACATACATACATAAAGCTCACGCCTGTGTCCCACAGGTGGGGTAGGCAGAGACTATGGACCGCCACTTTGCTCTGTCCTGACGCAACTCCATATCCACAACTCTTTTCATACATCTCCTTTTATTCTTGCCACTTCGAATCCCCTGCCAAGCGTGGCGATTATCGGAAACCCATACTGTAAACTAATGGGATAGATAGTCACAGTCGGAGACTGTCGAAAGTCGCTTCGCCAACGACATTAGGAGGCACATCTAACGAGTAGCGAGCTCCGGCCACACATCCAGTTCCCAGACTCGGCGAGCGTTGCTTAACTTCGGTTATCGGTCGGCTTAAGAGTCCAATTAAGGTTGCCCTTATCGGGAAACAACTACGCACGCAATAGGACACAACAGATACAACGCAAAAGATTCTGTTAGGAATTTTCTAATCTCTATTCGACGACAGAACCTACCTACAAATAACATGGAATCCCTTCTTACTGGATTCCTAAAAACTTATCTTTCCGATAGTATTGTTTTATCTTGCATCACAACGTAGTAATGACAGATAGCATATCATAATATTTTCCCTATGAACAGAGTAGCCTAGTAATAATCTGTATTCTGTATGGTACTTAATTTTGATGAATTTATGTGATACAATTTATTTTACGTTCTATTATTTAACGGTTTTTGAATATCAGTGCTCCTTGTAAAATTTTATTAAGTATATCATCGCCCACCTAGCCCCAAAGTAAGCAAAGCTTGTGTTATGAGTGAAAACTGATAAACTATTTATATATATTCTAAATACATATTTATTATATTATAATATAACATCCAGACCCATAACGGAAATTAAAATTCATCATTTCAATTTCTGCCCGGGCGGGAATCGAACCCGGGACCTCTGCGTGGCAGATCGGCATGTTAACCAACTGAACTACGCAGGTCGTCGAACCGCTTGGCAGGAGATGATGAATCATGGACAAAAATCTAGCTTGTACGTTAATCGTCTTCCCTTTGTTTCATTGTGCGAGAAAGAACCACTACTTTTTACTAATTTCATTTCCTATTGCAATATTTTTAAGAATTTGTCATATGTAGAATCGGTGAAGTGCAGGATCGGTCAAATGTAGAATCAGTCAAATGTAGAATGCAGAATTTTGTAAATATAGTGTCGGTCAAACGCGGAATCGGTCAATTGTAGAATCTTTAAATATAGTATCGGTCAAATGCAAAGACTGTTCTAAGTCGCTACACTCTTGACAGAGTGGTCATGGTTGTCGGTTGAGCAACACGCTTCACCATTCGTCGCCACTCTTCTCGATCTGTAAAAGTAGAATCAGTCAATAATACACCAACATCAAAAGTAGAATCATTCAAATGTTAGTCTATTTCGTGTTTTTGTTTGTCCTTTTCCTTACAACATCGACACACCCACTCACAGCGACCCCTCTGGCACCTTCCAGAAGCTGCAGATGTGCACCACGGAGGAGGAGATGAAACGGGTAGCCGGCAAGATATGCCGGAACTATCTACCAGGCGTCTGGAAGACGATCGACAGCGCTGACCTGGAGTTTAGGAAGATTACGTGAGTGTTCAGCTTTTTTTGCATTGCACTGTAGTGCCATCAACATCTTAGGGCTGAGTGTAAGTTTTGCTTGGATTGTACGTTATTTTTATACCACCAAGGTGGCAAACAAGCTTACAGCCTGTCTGATGGTAAGCAGTCACCGCAGCCTATGGACGTTTGCAATACCAGGGGCATAACCCACGCGTTGCCGACCCCGTAAAAACCTTTTAACCCCTTTCTTGAAGAACTCCATCTTGTACTCTCCAGGGAAAACCTCTCCAGGTAGTTCATTCCACAACCTTAGTGTGCGTGGGAGAAAGATCTTTTAGAACCGCATAGTTCACGACCAATTTGGCTCCAAGGTATGAGGATGAACTCCCTAAAACTGTAGTGCCATCAACATGTTAGGGCTGAATGTAAGTATTGCTTCGATTTTACTTTAATATAGCGTTTACGTCGATATTGGTATTAAGAAAAAGCTTCATTTACGTCCCACCAGATGGCGCTGTACACTTTTCATACCACATGGAAATCCACGTAAACGCGAATGCTATTGTAAAGTAAAATCGAAGCCAAACTTACACTCAACCCTCTGCTTAGTGGATAAAATCAGAACTAAAGCAGGCTTTTTGTAAATGTTATTCCGCTAGACTCAATAGCGCCGCCGTCTATTGAACAGATAGGTTGCACTGTACCTACGTAACACGACGGATTTCGATACATTTTTAGAATTTCGTAGGTAAGTACAAAAAATTTGCGATTTTCACATAATCTATACATAGTATATACATATACAAAGTCGCATCCCGCTGTCTATCCCTATGTATATAATATGTACGCTTAGATATTTTAATTCCGTCTGTCTCTATGTATTTATGTAGGTACGCTTGAATCTTTTAAACTGCTGTTTTTAACAATCGATATGAGTGATTCAAAAGGAAAGTTTATAATCAGGAAAAAAGTTTAGGTAGAGATCAAGTAAGTAGGTGTTTGGCCAGTGTAGGGTAGGTGTAAGAGTAAGGGTAGGGTAGGGGTAGGACGCCACGCGAACAAAGTCGCGGATATGTGATAAAACCACAAGTGGTGGTTTGTTTTACCTAGTTATATGGTACTACCGAATGGCGTGTGGTACTACGGTTATACTTTCTTCGTACCACGATCCATCATCTTGGTCAATATCCAGGTTGTGCAAGATTTGGCAGATCAGGGTTAATGTAATTAAAATTACAGTAGAGCGATTGCCATCCGACCTCCGTTACCCTACTACCAGGGGAACCTGACCAGATTGGATCATGGCTACACATTCAGTCTCCTGAATGTGCTGCTTTCATCACGATGTTTTCCTTCACCGTAAGAGCATCGGTTAGTGTTCAACTAATGTACATAACTCAGAAAAGAGTCACTGGTGCATGGCCGCAGTGGGATTCGAACCCGCTACCTCTCGCTTACGAGTCGGATACCTTACCACTGGGCCACCACAAGACCACGAGACCTTGTGCAACTACACACCTCTATGTGTGCTAGCTATGGCTGCTCTACAACAGTTTTAAACATCACTTGCACAGACACAACTGCCATAATCGAGAACCTTCTAATCGTCTACAGCTAAAAGTACAACAATATTAGACCAATTACCTAATTACACTGCATATAATCAGGCCACAGTTGTGATAGCGAGGAACCAGTTTGGGTGAACTGGTAGGAACCGGTATAAGAGTCGGGGAAGTTTTTGTGATTGATAATTATCGAATTGTGTATTTGGACGCGGCGGTAAATAACCTAAGCGACAGAAGAAGTATGATAACGGCCGACCAAGTTTCCTTAAACTCAAACTACAGAATCGATTTTGATGAAACACAGCTGAGAACAACCTCGATGAAATTGGCATTCGAATAGAGAAAACCGCAATGCCGTGTTGTCAGAATGACGACTATGTCAAGCTTTGACGTGACTCGAACCAATCAACGGATTTTGGGTAATATAGTTGTCGGTTAATACTGCCTGTGGATGAAAAGGGAATAAAATTTAACAAACATCTCAACCTAGGGTTCTATCGACCTCTCCGCGTCCGCGACCGCATCAGACCTAATCACGGGTGATGCGCACGCTTACTTGCCGGTGGCTCTTTGGGCGTGCGCACTTCCTGACACCCACAAATCCAATTGTTCTACATGCACTCTCCCTTAGCGGGCTGACGTCACAATACACGTTCCTGCTCCGTCGGCCAGCTGCCATAATCCTTCGCTCCCTCTTCTATCTCCTCTTCTGCTCCTATTACTCCCCCATTCTCCTCACGCGGTGTCATGCGTACACAAACTCTCTCAACCTTGCGAAGTTCGCCCAAGGACACAAGGTCCGTGAAGTAGACCGGACCCGCTTCCTTCCGCTCTAACCCAGCAAGCATGATGCTGCGCTCCTGTTCGTGGTAATGTAGTTATCAGTTAGTATCGCTCGCAAATGACAATGGAACAAAATCAAAAAGACAGCCAACCAGAACAAGTCACAACATAAACAATGACTGATACGCCGTAAGCTAAACGCAAAATTGACTTGCGCGCACTCCAGGTACAGTCTCTTGTGGCGCCATGAGCTATTAGTATGTCATCGATGTTATCTGCACAATACACTATCTTTCAAGCTTTGTTACATTGCAATTTACATTTATCATTTATCGTCAGGGCCCAATCAGGCTTTCGTACCGTCTTATCTGTATCTGCCGCCAAGCAACAGCGCGTGTTCCGGTTTGATGGATAAGGTAGCTCGTACGATGTATCTGATATCAGATTGGTTGTGGCGTGTCATTGGCTACCTTCGGCCAAAGATCTCTGTCGCCAAACCTTTGTCCTCGCAGAATAGGTCAGATTTTGATGATCTAGGTTTCTGACGATAGCGATAATAAAATAAAATCAAAATTGATAATTATTGTAGACTCGTTGATCCATATTTTGTCGGTTTATTAGTAACAATGTATTCTTATCACTATGTTAGTGTTATTAAGTTAAAAGTATCAACATTCGACATTAATTTACAAAATCTATTTAACGTACCCATTAGAACTTTTGATTAGAAGCCCTACTCAATGCTTTTGTATTCATTATCATCATCATAGCCCATAGCAGTCCACTAGAGGACTTACGGCCTCTCCCACGAGAGGGGAGGTTATTGTCCTATTCTCCACGCTTGGCAGGCGGGTTGGAGGTCGCAGTGTTATAAATATAACAATGGAAAACGCTGCTGCCCATTTTCCAGCCTACGGAGACTCTAGATCTTTTGTCTCGAAAAAGTTAGTCGCCTCGTACGACACCCACGAGTGTAAGGGGTTGGTGCTATTCTACTCTGCCGGACACCACACGGCCTATACCTTTTTACGTATAATCGAGTGAAATCCATCGGCGCACACCTCCGCGAACATTCCCGAAGCGCTACAGTGCACGATAAAGGGCCAAGGGTAAAATGAGGCTTGGCCCCTACTACTACTACTACTACTGTGTGGAATTTCACGCAAAGACCGCGTCCGAAACGCCCACTTTCGCGGCCGTCACGTCCGTGCTATCGCAGATAAGCTGCGAAAGTGCCGCCTGCAACGGCCACATATTGCGAGGCAAACTACGTAGGGGACAGATGTCTGGCCTTTTGAAGTCAAGCCCCCAGACATAGGGAGGAGAAGTCGGCCCAAGCGATATGATATGCGTGCCAACAAGCTCGCCACCAAGGATGCCGAAAAAAGTGGGCTAGGAAAAGTAGGAAGATGGATCGCGGGTCCTCGCTTACAGCACGGGTGCGCAACCGGGTGATAATGATGGACACATTTCTGGCCATGCCACCTCCGCCATGCATGAGGAAAGGTTGGCCCCAGAACCGATGGCTTGACCTCGTTGGGGGTGACATGCTAACCGACTCACCACCAAGGATGCCGAAGACCGCGAGATAAAGAGAAGCAGGACGGACCTTGGGCCCTCGCACGCGAGACTAACGCGACGATGATAATGAAACCTAAATGGTTATCTTGCCCTTAATATCCTGGTTGTGCTCTCGCATAATTATTTTTCTCTTTTTATTATGCCTGGTAGGCATTTGACCGCCATAGTAAGTGACGATGCGGCCGATGAAAGACCTTATCTGTCTAGGAACAGCCTATTCACTCCGGGCTTCAGTTACGAAAATAATATAAGGTCTTTCTAGTTTTAAAAACCTGAACTAAACCATGGACTCTTCGTACAGTCGAGGAAACTGAATCTTTAGCAGATTTGTTCGTATTATCACGAGAAACGTAGCATAATGACAGACACGACAAACCTCACGTCGGAGAATAGTAACACGGCAAATTTCAGAGTGATGTCAACTTGCTAATCACTCAATTACCTGAACTGTACCAAGCAACGATGCTTGCATTGTTGTGTTCCAGTTTGAAGGATGAAGTAGCTAGCACAATTGCTTTACTAATGTCCAAATTATAATAATAATGTCCACAACTTAAAAGTCTAAAAATAAAACTGTGTGACAAACATGTTATGAGCATGAGCTACGTGGATGTTATGAGCGACAGAGAGCGTCAGATGGCAATTGCTCCACTATAATCTGCCAAATCCTGGATCGTGGTCAATGCGGACCCTAGCCTTTGCATCCACCACCACAGCCCATAACAGTTCACTGCAGAACTTATGGCCTCTCCCACAAAAGGGGAGGTTATTGCCATAATCTCCACGCTTGGCAGGCGGGTTGGAGATCGCAGTATTATAAGTATAACAATGGAAAACGCTGCTGCCCATTTTCCAGCCTACGGAGACGGAGATCTTTGTCTCGATAACATTAGTCGCCTTGTACGACACCCACGAGTGTAAGGGGTTGGTGCTATTCTACTCTGCCGGACACCACACGGCACGGCAGCCTTCGCATGCGAGAATACAACCGGGATATTGACGCAATAAATATTCTTATTTTATACTTTTGTTTACAAGTAGCCCGGTATTTCGACGCAATTGCATGCATGATTATATCTACGATTATCTTTGTTATAACAACTCAGTCGCACAAGGAAACGCGTGGCAGTCGTATAAACTTTGTGTATCAGCGGACTCGTATCTGAGACTAGTATACAGCATGTGAATTTCGTACAATCATTTTTTTAACCGTGTGTGGCCGTGTGGTGTCCGGCAGAGTAGAATAGCACCAACCCCTTACACTCTTGGGTCTCGTACAATACAAGACGATTAATGTGTCCGAGACAAAAGATCTAGAGTCTCCGCAAGCTGGAAAATGTGCAGCGTTTTCCATTGTTATGTTTATAACACTGCGATCTCCAACCCGCCTGCCAAGTGTGGAGATTATGGCAATGACCTCCCCTTTCGTGGAAGAGACATAAGTCCTGCGGTGGACTGTTATGAGCTGAGATGATGATGATAGATGTTAACTAGCATTATTGTTGAGCTCTTTTAGCATATAGAGTAGTGTGAGCAAGCATTATGTAAATCGCACTAAAATTTGCTGCGCGGTGTTTTTTTTTTTTATGTCATACGGTAGGCAAACAGGCAAGCGGGCCACCTGATGGAAAGTGGTCACCACTGCCTATAGACATTAGCAACACCAAGAGTATCGCTAATGCGTTGCCCACCTCTATAACACGTTGCTCTGGCAGCAAAAGGCAAATGCCACTCCACTGCCAAAGCCACGGTTCCCCAAATCCCCACCCCATGGAGCACTGGAAACCTTACTCACCGGCAGAAACACAATACTATTTAAAAGAGTATTATTTAGCTGCGATATTCTGTAAGGTGGAGGTACTTCCCCAGTCGGGCGGCTCCAATTCGAACGAGATACCCCGCTATGCCCTACCTCTCTTCAGACAGATGGTTGCTATCAGACAGAAGGTGGTCACGCGTTCGGGCATTCCTTCCCCCTGGCAGGGATGGCATGGCCAGACATTTGTGCCCCACGTAGTTTGCATGTCTGGCCATATCATCGGAGTCACTAAACGATGTCAATATCAATGCAATACCGTGTGTGATGAAAGTATTTTAAATAAAATTTACATATAATTATTGTATACAGGGTGACAAATTCATGATAGCAACAGGTACCCTATGCATGTGCTCGTTAAACTTACAACTTTTATTATCACCAACTCTGAAACAGCGAAATTTCAATTCATAATTTCGATTTCTGCTTGGCCGGGCGTCGAACCCGGGAAAACCACTCAAGTCGTCAGTTCTTTGTTATCATAAGCACATGCATCCGGTACCCCTGGGTATCATAAATTTGAAGTCATACTGTGGTATCAGTATCAATGAACAATATGCAGCTATGAGAAGGCATTCTTCCGTTATCTGTCTCGTAGTTTTCCAATGGCCCAATTTCTTTGCAGATAAAGTTATTGTAATTCTACGCATTGGACGATTTTTTATCGATTCCACTATTTTTAGATTAAAACATTGAAGTAAACAATGAGGTAAGCGGCAGGGAGTTTTTGATTAGTTTGATAAATCAAATAATAAAAAAGTTATAATCATCTTGGCGTTAATGTCCCGGTTGTGCTCTCGCGCACGAAGGCACGGGCTCCGCCCTGGTTAAGGTTTACCCGGGTGACGAATGACGTCAACAGAAATGCCAAAATCAGCGTTCGAGCGCATATATCTTCTCTGGTTTAAGAGATATCGTGAACATTTCAACAGTTATCATGTGGTACGGTTTGGAGTGTCGGTGGCCAAGCGATTAAGGTATCCGACTCCTAAGCGAGAGGTACCGGGTTCGAATCGCGCTACGGCCATGTGCCAATGTCTCTTGTCTGATTTATGTGCCTACATTAGTTTATTACTAACCGATGTTCTTACGGTGAGGGAAAACATCGTGACGAAACCTGCACATTCAGGCGACTGAATGTGTAACCATGATCAAATCAGATAGCAGTCGCTCTACTGCAATTATCTGATCTGCCAAATCCTACATCATAGTCAGAGCGGACCCCAGGCCCTTCCGCGCGAAATCACAACCGAGACAACGCCAAGATGATTCATCACAGCCCATAACAGTCCACTGCAGGACTAAGGGCCTTTCCCACGAAAGGAGAGGTTATTGCCATAATCTCCACGCCTGGCAGGCGGGTTGGAGATCGCAGTGTTTAAATATAACAACGGAAAATGCTGCTGCCCTTTTTCCAGACTACGGACACTCCCGATCTTTTGCCTCGAAAACATTAGTCGCCTTGTACGACACCCACGAGTGTAAGGGGTTGGTGCTATTCTACTCTGCCGGACATCACGCGGCCAAGATCAATATATTTTATTCAAGAGGAAGGTTTATACTGTTTACAACACGCGAACGAACTCGCGCCGGGCCAGCTAGTATACCTATATAAAAGAAGTATATTTAGTTAAGGAAAAAAACACAATGAAACTGGAGGAAAAGAACGAATACAAAAAACACGAATAGGCGATCGCGGCTTTGAAAAGTTTTTCTTTCGATAAAAAGTCTGTGGTTTTATCCACTTTCGGCGGCAAAAAGGATCGATTTAGATTACATATTGTTCATGTTTTTATTGGTCTGTAATCCTGTATTGAGAAGGTTTCTTATACGTGGTTGTTATAGGCAGAAGCGGATGTGATGTATAACAATGGCCCTATTGACGCCGATCTACACTAAAGGGCCCAATAGTACGCAAAGACGTTCAACTTTTTTTATTATTACTTTTATTCCACTAAGGTGGCAAACAAGCTTACGGCCTGCCTGCTGGTAAGCAGTCACCGCAGCCTTTGGATGTTTGCAATACCAGCGGCATTACCCACGCGTTGCCGACCCCGTAAAAACCTTTTCACCCCTTTCTTGAAGAACTCCATGTTGTACTCTCCAGGGAAAACGTATCCAGGTAGTTCATTCCACAACCTCGGTGTGCGTGGGAGAAAGTTCCTTTGGAACCGCACAGTTTGCGACCCATTTCGCTCCAAGGTGCGAGGATGAACTCCCTGTCGGTGGCGAGCGGTGCTCTGATTTCGAAATAGTCAAGATTACGGATTGATATAAATATACGCATAGCGCGTATGCGGCGGTGGCAACAAAATATTTCTTTCTAAAAGTGGTAATTCACTTATGAAATGAAACAAACAAATTTTCCTTGAGACACCCCGTCACAAGCTCACAACACATATACTTACAGCAGATAGTAAACTATTCACAATAACAAAAGTGTTCACAAATTATCTACAACTACCTAGATACATGCCGCTTTGTATCGGAACTGCTGTAGTGTGGTACCCCTGACAACAAAACGACGTTCATAGGCTCCATAGGTTGGCTACGCACCATCAGGTTGTCCGCTTGTCTGTGTGTCTATCGATTGACATAAATAAATCCAGCCATAAAACTCCCGTCGTCTATAGAACGAGCCACGACAATACAAACGTAACTAACATTCGTCACGGCAAGGACGACTTGTCTGTTTGTTTACATATTTGTACAAGCAATGTAGATATTTACAATCAGGTATTACGCAGCGGCTACGTGGTCTGGTCCACGTTGGTTATAATGTTTTGATAAATATCAACAAACAAGCGCGTTTCGGACAAGATTTGTCAAGGTTATAGATCCCAGAAACACCTCGCTCCTAACGAAGATACCTAAGCAATTTGTATGTAATACAAACAGCCAAGCGGGCCACTTAAATCAGCAACACTAGGGGCGCTGCCAACGCGTTGCCCGCCTTTTTTTATGTCATACGGTAGGCAAACAGGCAAGTGAGCCACCTGATGGAAAGTGGTCACCACTGCCTATAGACATTAGCAACACCAATAGTATCGCCAGTACGTTGCCCACCTCTATAACACGTTGCTCTGACAGCAAAAAGGCAAATACCCCACCACTGCCAAAGCCACGGTTCCCCAAATCCCCACCCCATGGAGCACTGGAGACCTTACTAACCGGCAAAAACACAATACTATTTAAAAGAGTATTGTTTAGCTGCGGTATTGTGTAAGGTACCTCCACTTCCCCAGTCGGGCGACTCCAATTCGAACGGGATGCTCCGCTATGCCCTACCTCTCCTACCTCCTCTCTTTGCCTCTAAGGAGACCTCTAATATACCTCTTGAACGATCCCATGCCACAGTCCAAAGAAAACACTGGCTGGGAGCTCGTTCCACATTAGAATCGTACGAGCGAGAAACGTGCTTTCGAACCTTCGCGTGGTGTCCAACAGAGAGTCTACGTAGTGGTGCGATGGCGGAATTGTGCTGTGTGCACCAAATCAAACAGTTCCTCAGAACACTCCCCATAGCAGATTACTTTTATTTTAATCATATAATGTGATAAATGCCGTTAGATCTATCTTCTTATTATGCTTATGTACCTCCTTATTTACCTAAAACAAGTTATTTTAATGTGGGTTAATTTTTATTAAAATTATTCTCTAAATTCTTTTTAAAATCTTCAAATTGTTGTACACTCTCTTCTGCCTCACATCTTTTCCTTGCAATCTCTTAAAGGTTGATTCTGATCAACCCCGTGGTAGCAGGGTTACTAAGGTCAAGGCAATCGCTCCTGATCTGCCAAATCCAAAACCATGGTCAAGGCGGACCCCATTCCCTCGTGCGCGTGACATTCCAGACGAATGTAGACGAACGGAATTAGCCAGAAGCAATAAGCGCAAATACCCTACCTCTCCTAATCATCATCATCATATCGCCAGAAGACGCCCACAGCTGGGCATAGGCCTCCCCCAGAGATCTCCACAACCGGTCCTGTGCCTTCCGCACCTGCGATCTTTACCAGCGTCCAATAAATAAAAAAGACATTCCATTTTGTTGCAGCGGCGGCCTATCCAACTTCCTGTACTACGTGGCGCTTCCGACAGACATGAGCAAGACTCGCTACGATCAGAGCGAGAGCACCTTGTCGCTGGACGGCGAGGGTGGAGGGGGGTTTGCGTTCGACGAGCCCAAGAAGGTGAGTTAGCTTTTAATATCTACCTTGGTGAGTTATATTATAAAGTTCAGCGGCCTTAGCCAAGAGGTTGCGTTAATCTGCAATCGTTTGTGGTAGAGAAAATGTATGGGATTTGACATAAGCTAACGTTATCTGACATAAGCTGTTTGTGGTAGAAATTCTTGGTCCATAGACAATTCACGTACTGTCGGTGTACAAAGGAGGCGGATTGGCGGATGATCCAATCAGAGTCAATGTAGATGTTGGTAGAAATAGTCGAACTTCGACCTGTCAAATTTTCTACCATACACGCATCACGCAAGCGGAGCTGTCAAAGATGGCTAGACCAGCAGGGAGTTCAGTCCCCTCCCGGAATCATTTCACACCTACTGCGCCGCGTGATCACTCTGGGTTTTAACAGCCGAAATACCAAAATATTTATTTATTTTTTATTTATTTAAAAACTTTATTGCACAAATTACAGCAATTGGCGGACTTAATATAATATCCGAGTTAATTAATTTTCTTTAATCAGTTTGCACTAGCTCTTTTTTGCCAGAATTCTAAAAATGTATATATAAGTTAGGGAACCACTCGACATTTTGCCAGCGGAATTTTGACGTATTATCGAAACGGTTTTCATACATTTAGCTCTTCTTTTTTGTACATTTAGCGCCTGTTTACGAATGGGTTTCGTACAAAATCTAGAAATCTAGCGCTTTTTCTTAGAGATCGTAGCGCGTTTTTGCTCGAAGCGTTTGTAAAACTGCATTTCGCTGTCCATTACCCAGGTCCTCCTCCGCATATACGGTCAGGTGCACGGCGAGCAGGCGATGGACATACACACATTGCATAAACACTCACGCACATTTGACTGTACCACCTATCGTGTCACGTGTTTATGTGTAGGAACGGCATATTCTATCATTTCGTTGTCTATTGCGCAGGTCCTCCTCCGCATATACGGTCAGGTGCACGGCGAGCGAGCGATGGACGCGATCGTCACCGAGTCGGTGATATTCACGCTGCTCTCCGAAAGGCGGTTGGGGCCGAAGCTGTATGGCGTCTTCTCTGGGGGCAGGATCGAGGAGTTTATACCGGTATGTGGTTATGTTGTTATTGTATTTTTTAGTAATCCTGAAGGAAGTATTTCCGGGACGAACATTTATTTAGATTCTGTCCAACAGCGGTACGGCCGATCTCTGATAGTACGCCGATATCTTGATCTCACCACTTGAAATGACGTCGCAGAATTCGTACTGCCGAGTCCAGTATCGGTCAGAATGAACGGAATGAATGCCATTGGGGTGTACATAGTAACGATCCTCTTCGCATTTTGGTTTTGAAACATCGTACGTTTAAATGAAATAAAATGCTAGAAAAATGTATTTTATAATAGAATATTTACTATATTTAGTTTTATGTTCTTGTTACTATATTTTTGTTGTATTATACATTGGAGATAGGCGGTACCGCTGCAGACTGATTTGTTTTATTTGGTAAACAAATATGGCGTATTAGTAACCGAAGACAGTTAATGGGGTTGGGGTTTGCCTGAAGAAATCATAGACAAAATAGATTTGCGAATGCCAATATGTCAATGTTTTTTATTTTGTTTATTTGTGGCAGTAATGAATATTATATTTTCAGTGAAATTATGTATTTTAATGGACAATTTGCAGCGCAGTATTCGTTGAAATTCACATTCTATGTTTTTCTTGTATAAGCCACAGTCACACGTACTGTGGTTTTGTGTATCTGTGTGTCTGTCTGCGACATCGTAGCTCACGAACGGATGAACCAATTTCCATGCAGTTTTCTCCATTCGAAAGCCAAACCATCCCACTTTCTTCCTCTTATGTTAAACAATTATTTCTCTCTCCCCAGACCCGTTGCCTCCTAACCAAAGAGCTGCGGGATCCAGCGCTCTCAATGAAGATAGCGGAGAAGATGGCGGCCATACACTCAATGGACGTTCCCCTCAACAAGGAGCCCAACTATATATGGAAAACCATGAACAAGTGGCTAAAGACTGTGAAAGAGGATAGGCTTGCTGGGAATAAGGCTAAGGTCAGTGGACAAAAATAGCAAGGAATGTATAGAAAATAGTAATTTCAAAAAGGATTGCAAAGCACTGTTGATTAGGTAGGTAGGATTGTTGTTCAATTAGATTTGAAAAAAATATGCAAAGTTATTCTAAGGTAAATTATTTAAAATTGGATTATAATACGAATCGCCCCACATTGACGACCTGAGTGGTTGAGTGGTCTGCCACGCAAGAAGTCCCGGGTTCGATTCCCGGCCGGGCAGAAATTGAAATGATGAATTTTAATTTCTGTTACGGGTCTGGGTGTTCTATGTATAATAAGTATGTATTTAAAAGTATTTAAGTAGTATGTCAGTGATCTAGCACCCTTTGGGCTAGATGGCGCTGTGTGAATTTGTCCACGAATATTTATTTATTTATTTATTGAGAGGTAGTATCCGAGCTATCGGTCTATTGGATGGCCGGATATCCGGTATCCGGCGAAACAACTATCCGTTTTATCTCTACTAAAGACCCCCACTGACATCGCAAGCGATATTCTTGTTATTGTGATAAATGAATGTCTTAGTCAGAATAAAGCCTCTAGCGATATCTGTACTGTACATATGTCTAGTACATTATGTATTAGGACCAAAGATATTGGACATAGAGCTTAGATGGAGCCTCGACCTGTAGATAATGTACACAACTCTATACCAAATGAGTTAATGCTATACCAAAAGCTAGACATTAGGTGACCTAGGCTACCGAATTTGAAAATAGCAGTTGTTATGGCGAGGAATTGAACAACTTATAGCCGTTCCTTTTGGACACATTATTTGCAATATTTGAAAACATTGTGACTTCAGCTGTGAGTAAGCTCCTTCTAAACCTCATATAGCGTTTCATATTAAATAAATAAACAATAAATATTCGTGGACAAATTCACACAGCGCCTTCTAGATGCCCCAAACTAAGCAAAGCTTGTACTATGGGTGCTAGATAACTATATATTACTTATATACTTTTAAATACATACTTATTATACATAGAACACCCAGACCCGTAACAGAAGTTAAAATTCATCATTTCAATTTCTGCCCGGCCGGGAATCGAACCCGGGACCTCTTGCATGGCAGACCGGCATGTTGACCACTGAGCCACTCAGGTCGTCAAATTAATCAATATTAGAGTGCCACAAGCTTATCTGATACAGTTTCCAACATTGGAACTGAGGGACGCCATTTTGAATTGACATGTCAATGTGAACGACAGCGACGCTGCAGATGAATTAATTTGAAACGTTAAAGTGGCCTTTTTAGACCCCCTGGTCCGCCAAATCCTGGATCATGGTCAAGGCGGACCCCGGGCCCTCGTGTGCGGGAACGCAACCGGTATATTAACACCAGGATATGTATTTTTTGAATATAATGAGCGTTTTTCTCCCGTATTACAGAACGAAGCCGAACAACACATAATCAGGAGTCTGAAATTAACCGACTTCGAACAAGAGGTGGAGTTTCTGAAGAGGCTCGTCAACAGTGTCGACTCGCCCGTCGTGTTCTGTCACAATGACTTACAGGAAGGTAAGAGATTTTCCTATTAACATTGTAAACTAGTTTTTCGCGAACAGACAGACAGACGCAGCGTGGAACTTTGTTTTATAAATGTTTTTTTCGTGCTTTTAAGCTATCGCGCAATGGAATTGTCGCACAACTGAACGTTCGCTTTTTGAAGCTTTCGCGGAATTGATTTTTCGCACAAATGAACCATCGCGCATTCAAGCTTTCGGGCAATCGTCTTCGCGCTATCGTTATTCGTGCTTTCGGCATTCGCACCCGTGTATTACTCTCGGAAACTATACATCTTTTTGAAAAACTATACGCTTTTATACGCCCCTGGTGTTGCTGATGTCCATATGCGGCGGTGACCACGCATCCTCAGGTAGCCTGCTTGCCTGTTGTTGGTCGATCGTAGACCTCATACTAAATATTATATTTAATTAATTGGTCAATTGTAAGACGATTCTAAAACTAAAAATCCTCGTCCCCAGGCAACATCCTATACATAGAAGAGGCGGAACCCGAACCGCCTATAGACGAGGACTATGTAACTTCCTACGTCCAGACCTTCAACGACACGGAAAACGCACCGGAAGAAATCCAGGAAAAGGTCACCCTGGTCGAAAAAAACACTAGAGCTCAATACATGGAGACCATAGACGATGGGAATACCACAGATAGTCACATAAGCGATTCCGGGGAACCGAAGTTGTATCTGATAGACTTCGAGTACTGCGCCTACAACTACAGGGGCTTCGATATAGCGAACCATTTCCAGGAATGGATGTATGATTATACCAATGAGGAGGCGCCCTTCTTCTTCTTTGAGCCGGAGAATGTGCCGACTCTTGAGCAGAAGGTGAGTTTTTTTTTTTTTTTTTTTAATGATAATTGGGTTTGGTTGTGTCACCTTGTGGAAATGTCTGTGATGTTGTTGTATCGATCGATACAATATTATTTGTCGATAACAGCATGAAAGATATACCTCTTTCAAAGAACCCAAAACAAATTAAGCAATTGGGGAGATCGTGAATCGATATTCCGTTAGATGGCGCTAGTGGGACGTGAGGTCCAGTCAATGACAAAATGAACAAGTCAATGAAAAAAATTATCCTTATACCAAAATTACTATCTTATACCAAATCTGCTAATAACCGCGTAAAAGATATACCCCTTTCAAAGAACCCAAAAAAACACTAAACAATAGGGGATATAGTGAATCGATATTCCGCTAGATGGCGCTAGTGGGGTGAGGTACTGTCAATGATGAAAAAAATTACATAAAAGAGGATAGGCCATGATATCGAAAATTGCATGTATACCTAAATATGCCTGTAACTGAAAATGGTCGACGAATGGCACGCTCATGGCCTGTCTTCGCCAAAGAAATTGACCCATAGGCTGTTGACTGTCCTCGTTACGGAGTAAAGAGTTTCTTTCGTCATTGTTCGCCCCGTTGTCTAAATAATTCGTTTTCGAAAATCAAAATTAAAATTTGAATTTGAAGTTAAAGAAGAACTTTTTCGAATTAAAATTTCGTAATTCGAATTCGTTTTAGCCAATAACAGGGCGTTTTTTTTAAAATCAGACCTCACCTTTCAGTCGCGCCATCTATAAGTCCATTCGCGTTTAGAAAATAGTGAGTAAAGTTGTTTTCGCAGTGAAATAAAAATTCAATCAAAACAATTTGCTTAGCAGCCAGTCTGGTATTTGCTGTTGATTCGAACCGGACATGTATTCAACCGGGACAATGACTCACTATTTCCTTATCTCGAATGAACTATAGCGGATTTTACAATCGCATTGAATCCGTTGGCAAAATACTGCTTTGCTATTGGACAGACACAGCTGTAAAAATGATGTATCCATTCCAGCCAATAACAGGGCTTCGTTTTGAAAGCTGAGTCCTTAGGAGCGCTTAGGTCTGGTGGGTTTTTGGTATAAACAACTTCATTGAGAAGTCACGCACATTTCCATTTGGTTTGGTTTCTAATGGGGTATACAATCTTACAAAATTTGTGTTCTAGAATTTTTCTTTTTCGATTGAATTTGTAATGCTTGACACTTTGAGCCTTTACAAACTACATTTTGGTAGCAAATGGTCCCGTTCCCAGTAGGCTAATTACGTAACTCTGTTGCTAACGATTCTCTGATTTCAATTATTGAAATTTTTACTTTAGCTATTAAGTATGATCGATTTAATAGTTTCAGAACTTTGTTAGCAATGTAAGTCGATGATATGTGATCGCAAAAGTAACAATTTCAAAATTTGGAATCAGAATTGTTAGCAACAGAGCTATTAGCTTACAGATCGGCCTCTTCCCGTTTTTGGCAAGCGTATAGATCTGGTATAGACCAGTTCTTCGGTATAATTGATAACATTGGAATATTTACTTACCCAAAATACAAGAGTTGTATCCCCTATTTGTTTGAGTTTTTTATGTGGATTAGCAAATGTTTTTTGTCAGTTGTCAGATGTCGGTTTTTCGTGCTATATGGGATTTTCATTTTCATGGGAAAGCCTTGGTTATTTTTGGAAAATATATGAAATGATTTTTTTAAGAAAGTGATGTTGCAAATTCATGTAAATGCTCAAATACATGCTTTTAATTTAAATTATAAAAAACACTTGTACCAATTTCATCACGCTTTTTGATTCTGCGACCAAAAAAGCAAGCAAACAATGGCTTCTTCATAAGTCTACATGAATAGATAAGCATTATTCGTATCATATTTGGGCTGAAAATACGAGTCATTTTGTTTTCTCAATTAAAAAAAAACAGAAAAAAAAAGTTATTTTTTTTAATTAAAAATTTTCACTTTTTTCAACAAATTTCATAATTTTTTGCCTTTTTTGTAATTATATTCCTTTTATCCTGGTCTGTTTTGTCATTAAATATTTTTAATATTTTTTCAAAATCGCTCGTACGCCCTTAGCTTTTATCATGTTGTTTGAAGTTCCAGAAATTATATCGAAAGTGGACCGTGGGCGCACGGTAGTGAGGTTCGTAACCACATGTTCCATCAAGCTAACATTGCGTTAAAAATACAAAAAAAAATTATACTTTTTGTATCACCTTGTACGCGATTTATGCCTCTTATTTGGGAGTAAATGTCGTTTTAAAGATAATATACTTATTTATTGATACGTAAAACTTGTTTCGATTATGAATATTCGATTTCTAAATTTTTATTAAGTATAAATACTTGATAATTTTAAGTATTAATTTCAAAAAATTCAAGGTGGTTCAAAGCAGCATATTTGCACTACATTTGCAAATGCAAAAATTTGTTTGTGTCAGAACAAGATACAAAAAAAATTGCAAAAAAAAAGATCTTAAATACTGACACAAGCAAAATGTCAATTCAAAAGCTATTTACGGGTTTGCCGCTACGGTAGCCACTACGAAGCTTGTTTGGTTTGTTTTTAAATTTCTAGCCACGCTGAGAGCACGGCCTGGCATCTTGGTCGGCCGTAGACTAATAAGCGGACTGCCAATGCTGCGTTTCCCTAAAATTGCCGAATAATCGGAGCGGACAAGAGAAAGTACAATACAATAAGAGTCAATTATTTTATTTTTTATTGGAGAGGTCCTACTTTGTTTTTAGGTGGATGCAGTACGATGATAATTATTAGTTTATTTTTAATTTTATTAGAATTAAATTTTATAAAAAAAACATTAGCTTTGTAGTGCGAAACAGGATTTTTATTGTTTTTTTTTTTAATAATTCATATTATTTTTACTCCTATTATATTTTTAATCCATGTTTAAGCTTTTCGTTAGTAAATTGAATTAAAGTAGGACCTCTTTATATTTGACTAATTAATGTTTTTATTTATTGCACTTTATCTCTTAACAACATAACTGAAATAATTCAGTTATTATTTTTTTGTATTTTTTTACCAGAGTCAAATAACAGAAGTCAAAATCAAAACAATGTTGCTTATTTTGGTTATTCCAATTTCATTTTCATATTACAACCATTTTTTATTCACTACTATATTAAAAGGCAATTTCCTAAATTTTAGTGTAAAAAATATTATTAATACAATCTATGGAAGATTTTGTATATTTTATACAGTGGAATATTTTTACCCCCTTCAACGAAAAAACCAACCATTGGCCAAAAAAAAAAACCAAAAAAAAATTTTTTATTTTTTTATTTTCGTCTCTCAACTAAGCCACCGACATCTCATCCGCAGGAGATATTCATAAAGGAGTACCTGAAGCACTACAACGCCAACCAGTCGGAGGGACAGTCCACCCAAGACGTTGCGGTCACGGTGACGCAGATCAACAAGCTATTGTACGAAGTGGACGCCTTCGCGATGGTGTCGCATCTGTTCTGGGGGCTATGGGCTATTGTGAATGCGGGGAAGAGTACAATCACTTTCGGGTATTGGGTACGTACTTACTTCCTTTTCTTTTTTTATAGTCGTCTTGTGCAGTACCCAAAAAATATTATAAATATATGTAAAATAACTGTTTAAAAAAGTATATAAGTAGTTTATCAGTTACCGAACACCCATAACACAAGCTTTTCTTACTTTGGTGCTATATGGCGCCGCCCGTGTGCATTTGTCCAAGCATATTTCTTTAATTTGCCTAACCCTAAAGGAGGAGGCGTAACGTTTTGTACGTGTGATTTTTTTTACTAAGAGGGAAACAAAGCTTCCTGCCAGCCATAGCTTAGCCACTTCAAAAGAATCGCTTGCCTTAATGCGAACGGTTTTCAATTTTGATTTTCGTATTGAAAAATTGAGTATTTTTAAAATCACATTGGCAATACCGAACGAGTACGGCTCCAAAATAGGAAAAACCAGCATCTTGCATTAAAATATTGAATTTTTCATGCTGAAAATCAAAATTTAAAGCCGGGGCGAGCGATTCAAAAATAGGGCTAATCTTGAATTAATGTTTTTCTGGGTCATACTCTTGATGTAGTTTTTTAAAATTAATAGTATCATTTAATATACTATAATATGTTTGTCCCCTTCCAGGAATACGCACTGAATAGGATAGAAATGTACCTGAGGTTGAAGCAGGAGTTTCTGAAGGACGAATCGACGAACCGTGCGTCGAAGCGCAAAATCTGCGAAGTGGACATTTGAGAGGCCTATTCCAACCTCACGGTGTGAAATCCAGGACAATAAAAACTGTAGGATAGTAATTATCCCAGGAGACGTTTTCCTGTGAAAAAGATAATTAAAAAAGTGCTTTTTTTTTGTTTCTAAAAATTGTGCCCGCAGGATTTGTGACAGTGATTCAGAAAAATTATCGTGGACGAAAAAAAAAATTTTTTTTTTTTCGATAATCAGTGCGAATTATTGGACTATGAAAACAAAAATGAACTTTGAGATGTTTGTTGGGAGTTTTGGAGATGTTGTAGTTTTTCTTTTCCCGTAGAAGGACTTGACTGGCGAAATATGTGATGATGGACATTAAGTGGATAGATAGATTAGGTAAAGAAGGAATTAGGTGACCAATATTGTTCCTTATTGTAGTCACCGTAAAGGCTGTTTTGGTGTGTTGTAGTCGGAAATTTTGCAAAGGATGATGATTGGGGAAAATCGAGTTAATAATGTTTAAAATTAGATAGATTAGTGTAACCTATCTCATTTTTTAAAGTACTTATTGTATGCAGGGTTTATTAATGGCAAACTTAAGACTGCTGCAATTTTTTTTGTTCTGTATAGAAACACATCATACTAGTGAATAACGCTGTAATTAAATAAATTTAATATATACCTTTAAATAAAAATACACAGAAGTTCGAAATTAAGAGAAAAGTATTTGTAAAAAAGAAATTGTTCACCTTTTTATTTATTGTCTAGTAAAAAAATACTTTAACGTGAAATAATGTTAACTTCTCATATATAATTTATTATTGTCAATGCTACTAAATCAATAAACATAAATAAAAAATGCCACAGCTGAAAAAGATGTGATCTTAGCTGTAAGATGAAAATACCAAATAGAAATTAAGGTGAATATTAGAAAATGAAGCTAAACAAAAATAACTTAATATGGCGTAAAAAAACAATAACTTAAATTAATTAATAATTTTCTTGACACATTTCCATGCTGATCCATTTAATTATTATAATATTTAAAATTAAATACATTTCATTCGCAAGTAAATATGTATAAGGCACTCTTAAAAAATTAGCAAAAAATGGTGCCTTGATAAAATTAATACAATTTGCAAGTCCTTTTATATAGCAACACTCGAATATCATTAAAAGTAAATATTAACACTTGTATAGCATTCGGTAATTGACAAGCAAATCTAGGCTTTCAGGGATAGGGGCAGGGTTCAAATTCCATATTCACGTCCAGATTTTTAGAACTGTTTAAAAATAAACTGTCTGGAAACATACTTAATAATATCACATTGAATTTTTTAATTAAAACCCACGTGTATGTGTAAATGCGTACTTAGTAGTTACTTAGAACGAAAATGTGGCAATATTAAAAATATTGAGAATATCTCAATATGGAAAAAATGCATTCCGTTTGCAAAAAACTTTATAAAATTTATTGAAAGAAATTGTGGCAACATTAAAATATAAAAAAGTATCCTATAGCATAAAATTGCATTCCATTACCAAAAAAAATTAAAATTAATTGGAACTTTAAACTGCTTAAATTATATGCATTTAGATTAAACCACCATTTTACCTTTTTAATTTTTTTGTTTAAAACTGTTAAGGTTTTTTTTATAAATAACGAAACGAATGGAAATAACTTTTAAAATAAAATAAAATATTTAAAATGACCATGATGTTGACTCTAAATGCCATTTTGTTTTAGTATGATTCTGGGCTAAGGATCATCATCATCCTGGCGTTAAATCCCGGTGTCGCTCTCGCACGGCACGCGAGGGTCCAGGGTCCGTCTCAAAGGGGGAAGGTTGCAACGGCTGGTTCAAAATGCTTGTACTCACTCAAAAACTTACTTCGCTGGCTCAGTGACCAAAAGTGGACTTTTAGCTTTGCTCAAAAACAGTGGATAAAAATTGAATGCTTATTTGGAACCAGCCATAAGTGCATTTATATCCAAAATAATTAAACTCAAAATTGCATATAATTATTACGTACATTTTAAATAAAGTCAACGCCATATTGGACAACATTGTTGTTTCTAAATATTTTATTTCTAAATATTTTATTTCATTTTGAAAGTGCCTCTTCAAACCCATTTGATTTGAACTGTGTCCATGCCAAAACCGACTTTGTTCTGTGGAAATAAAGTTCCACTTTTGATGACAGCTGTGTCAGATTTTTTTTAAATTAAAGATGGCGTTACACGCTTCAATCCAAATGCAATTTGGTACCCAATGGATTGGCAATAGCCTGCCTTGAACTATGTCAAGAAAGGACACGATCTCATGAACAATATTTGAAAACTGTTATATTTCATTAAATTGTAACGAATACGACAATTTAAATCATTATAGATGTCGCTGTGATCGCTTACAAATTAGTTTCTACTAAGGTGGCAACTTGTTAGCCTTACGGCCTGCCTGATGGTAAGCAGTCACCGCAGCCTATGGGAGTTCTTTGGCCCTAATTTTGAATCGCTTGCCTCGACTCGGAACTGTTTTCAATTTTGTTTATCGGCATGATAAATTCAATATTTTTTCAATCACAGAACAGTACTGTCCTGATTTTCTCAGAGAAGTTGAGAAAATCAGCACCCTGCATCAAAATATAGAATATTTCGTGCCGAAAATCAAAATTAAAAACCGTTCGAATCGAGCTATTCAAAAATGACCCTGACCGAGAGCAATGTCCTCTATTGCCAATCCACTTTGGCACGGACTTTAATACTTGTGTTGTGATCTACCTACGTCATAATTTATCATGTATTATTTGACAGTTTTTTTTGTAAGTTATATAAGCAATGCATATTACCTTTGTATTATACATAGATAGATGATTGAAGAAATTATTGAATAAAGAATTGTTTAAAATAATATTTGGTGATTTGTTTTGTTGGTGACCCTACCCTACCCTACCCTACCATACCCTACACCTACCTACCCACTTTTCTTACATAGAAACCTTTACAAACACAACAAAACAGAAAACTAGGGCAACCGTTCTGAAATTATACCTTGGGTCATATTATTGCAATTTTCCTATTGACCTCAAATTTGTTTAAGATAAAATATAACCTATCTTACACGCTGATAATATAGCTTTCTGTATGCGTAAAAGGTTCCCAGATGTACGCCAGATGAGATGGCCTTATTGCTATATCGTTCAATCCAAAGGGTTTGGTTTACCAGGGAATAGAGAGTTATAGACTGAGCAAGATTATGAACTCGCGCAGAAAACTTTTTGGAGTTGCCCACAGGGACGCAGACGCGGGAAAAATCTAATTTTAAATAAACTTGGTGCCCAGCTCACTGAGCACCATTCTGGGGGGCAGCGGTGTGGACGACTTTTATAATTTTTAGTATATGAGTATCCGACTCGTAAGCCAGAGGTCCCGGGTTCGAATCCCGCTCCGGCCATGTACCAATAACTTTTTTCTGATTTATGTACGTTAGTTGAATACTAACCGATGCTCTTAGGCAATAGCCTTGTTCACGTCTTCATATGTTAAAGACAACAATTAACATATGAAGACGTGAACAAGGCTATTGCAGAAGTGGTAAACTGGTTTACGGTTAATAATTTATTACTGAATGGCAAGAAGACAAAATGTTTAAAATTCTCTTTGCCAAATGTTAGTTCAGTGCCCACTAATGTACAAATAAAAGGCGAAAATTTGAATCTTGTTGATTCTACAGTATTTTTAGGCTTTACTCTGGATAATAAATTGCAATGGGGTCCTCACATTGATAAATTGGCGAAACGGCTAAGTTCTGTAGCATATGCTGTAAAGAAAATACGGGGTATTTCTGACGAGGCTACAGCAAGATTAGTTTACTTTAGTTATTTCCACAGTATTATGGCCTATGGCATACTGCTGTGGGGACACGCTGCCGACTGGCACAATGTATTTGTATTGCAGAAAAGGGGGCTATTCGCGCGAATTATCAATTGAGACCTAGAACTTCACTAAGAGATAAATTCAGGAATATTGATATAATGACAATGCCGTCACATATATATATATATATATATATATATATATATATATATATATATATATATATATATATATATATATATATATATATATATATATATATATATATATATATATATATATATATGAGAACTTAATGTATGTTCATAAAAATTTACACTTATTTAAGACGAATAGTGATGTTCATAATATTAATACGAGAAATAAAGATAAGCTTGTTGCTGGTGCTTGTCGTCTAGCCAAAGTCCACAAATCATTTATGGGTCAATGTGTACGCTTTTATAATAAGGTCCCAACAGACATTCAGAATTTACCATTGAATAAATTTAAAGTCGCTATAAAAAACAAATTTTGTCAAAAAAGTTATTATAGTATATCTGAATATGTAAATGACAAAAGTCCATGGGACTGAACTGCTGTTCTATACAGGTATTTACTTTTAATTAGCCGGTTAACTAAACGGCTAGCTTTTTGAGCAGTTATTTAGTTGAAAATTTGCCAGTTTCATAAGATTTTAAAGTGATGTTGAAAGAACGATATTGCCTCGAGTTTACGCAGCTCTCCCACACATTGTTCCAATGCTAACCTACCTACAATAACTTCAAAGTATAATAATAGTTTGCATTAGGTTTCTATTCGGTTAGTTTAGGTTAGCATTATGACAATGAATGGAAGAGCTCCGTAAACTCGAGGCAATATCGTTCATTTGACTTTACTTTCAAAGTTCATGAATTTGGCCAATTTTTAATTAAATAACTGCTGAAATAGCTAGCCATTTGATTAACCGGCTAATTTAACCATTTGGCTGCTACATATATAGATTCTTTGTTAATTGGATGTGCCGAAAGAACGATGTTCAAACCATAAGTTCGTTGACGAACGGCATCTTCGATTCATGTCTTTCTTTCTTGTAACTAAATATCTAATTACAATGTGGTAAAACGACATTCTATGTCACCAAAGAAAGTGATAACGTTCGAAATAATCAGATACTAAACTAGGTAAATAAGTATTAAAAGATACACTAAGTAAAGAAAGTAACAATAACCGAGATGACAGTGGATGATAAAGGTTACAACAATCTTCATCTTGGCGTTAATGTCCCCGTTGTGCTCTCGCGCACGAGGGCCCGGGGTCCGCCTTGACCATGATCCAGGATTCGGCAGGTCAGGTAAATACAGTGGAGCGACTGTCATCTGACCTCCATGACCCTGCTACCAGGGGAACCTGAACAGATTGGATCATGGTTACACATCCAGTCGCCTGAATGTGCAGGTTTCATCACGATGTTTTCCCTCGAAGGGTACAACAATAGGTAATTTAATTATTCCTGTATAGCGCATATTTGATGTCAATTATACCACAAGGAAGGGGTTATGGATATAATACATAAATCAATGAATAGTTTTCGTATATTTTGGTGTCTCAGAAACTTTAGGAATTAATTGTGGCCCTGAAAAGGGCCTTTTTATAGTGAGCGTCAGAATGGCTGGTTGTCTGTGCCGTAGGTGTATGAAAGTTGATTAGATAATTGCTACATAATTGCTTATATTTGCTACATATAATAAATAATTGCTACATATGATGTTTATTTAGAAATCAGTTTTTTTTTGTCCAGCCATTCTGACGTTTAGATGGCTGGTAGCCTCCTAATTTATAGTCAAGCATGCAGAGTTTCCCAAAATGTATTGCGTCAATAATTGCTACATACTTGCTTCATTCAACTTCATTAGATATAACTTCAAAAGAACGTTAAACAAAAGATGTAGCATTTACTTGAATTATCCCAAGGAAAAGTACCTGACAAAATAATGAAAGCAAATAGTAATGTAGCGCAATCATAGGAGGCAGGTGTTGTAAATTGTTAAATGACATGTAATGAGTAGGTACATTTTGACGCAAGAATCGTATTCCTTACGTACGGTTACCAGAGCCTAAACAATTGAAACGGATTACTATTTGCTTTCATTATTTTGTCAGGCACTTTTCCTTGGGATAATTCAAGTAAATGCTACATCTTTTGTATTAATATTAAATTGTTTAACGTTCTTTTGAAGTTATATCTAATGAAGTTGAATGAAGCAAATATGTAGCAATTATTGACACAATACATTTTGGGAAACTCTGCATGCTTGACTTTAAATTAGGAGGCTACCAGCCATCTAAACGTCAGAATGGGTGGACAAAAAAATCGGATTTCTAAATAAACATCATATGAAGCAATTATTTATTATATATAGCAAATATAAGCAATTATGTAGCAATTATCTAATCAACTTTCATACACCTACGGCACAGACAACCAGCCATTCTGACGCTCACTTTTTATGTGGAGGGCTTCGCACTGCAGGGGGCGTCTCAACCGGATACAGGACGACCTCGATTTCGTCTTCGGGCTCAGGATCTTCAAATACATACTCCGGAGACGGTCCAACTATTGGTTGGACTGGGAAGATCCAACCAGTCGTCGCTCGCTTCCAGGACATCATCGGGATCTGAATCCCATGACCATGACATCTCCGAAGAATTTAAATTGTCTACCGTCCAGCTCGGCGGAGTCTCCGGTACAGCCGGAGAGTAACCGGAGCCGCTGGCGATGGTGGGCAGGCTAAGGTCCATCGTGTCGTCGTCGAAAAAGTTCTCCATTGCTGTTGCGCCTCGCACGGTCACCGACATAATCAATAGTTTCAATCAATCAATTTCTTTCGAGAAGACCGTGTTTGGGCGAAGCCCCCGGACGGTGATATGGTGTCGCGACCCGTTAAAACGGGCCAGTCGTAGGGGTGAGAGCTTCTTCACCTCCCCCGCGGTCGGACTCACTGGGTGATTCGCCTGTTCGGCGAGCTCGGCGCGGGACCTACGTAGGGTGGCTTCCGGGTCGCAGCACGTATCTTTTATGGTTGGGGCTGCCACTGGCATGGCAGGGGCGTCGCCGGAGCCTCGCGTGACCATCGACCCGTAGGGAGCCCGCCTACACCCAATGTCCAATCAGGAAATAGCGTCTCGTCAGGTAGTGCGTCGCCATTAACGGCGACGCGGCGTCTGCTTAAGGCCACGCGGCGGCTACGCGGTTCGCGGTAGCGGGTACGCGTGCGCGGCGCGGTGGGCTGTTAGGCGCTGGTAGCGCGGCGTCTTGATCGGTGAGGGACTCACAGGAGAGCCCGGTGTGGCGGTCGGGGTGCGGACTGTCTCGCGCCGTAGACTGCGTCCGCTGGGTCGTTTCCGATACGTTTACGGGGATAGGGTAGTTGGGCGCACACAGCCCGGCGTTGGCTGGATGGCGGCGGCGGCCCCGTCGGCGGGGTTTTAATCTCGTCAGCGAGGCGCATGTGCCGCGACACAACATAATGTTGTGCGCGACACATTTTAGGGGGCTCGAGTGCGGTTTCGTCGGCGTGGAGGGCGGAGGGACAAGAGGCGGCGCTCGACCTCACGGCAACGCGACGCGCGACTGACTGGCTGTGGCGCGGCGCAGGCGATCCATGAATGGTTTTTAAAATTGCAATACGCAGGTAGTCACTCTAAAGGGCGGGGTCATTAGAAAAAAAAAACATAAAAATCTTTATTGTTTTTACTGTGTGTTACATAGGTGGAAAAATATGTATTTGACATTCGATCAGCAGTAAATATCTGTCTCATACAGATATACAATAGGTTTATTACTACACTATATATGTAATTAAAGAACAATAACAATGACTCGTAACAATGACTAATTTAAATTATAATTATAAATTAGTGTAGTGTAGTCTAAAATATGGGCTCAGATTGTGATTGCGCTAGTGTGCTAAGATTTTTCTATTGCAATCGCTTATTTATACAGATATTTATGCAGTTTACACATTTCATTTCCCATATTTTACTCCCCGGGATGGAATGTTATACTAGGTGTATTCAAGTACTTAGTTGTTTAGTCTTTTCATGACTTGGTACTAACTTGAGATCTATAAAATCATCTATTAACCCTTTAACCGCCACGCTTAGAATCAGTTGGCGTGCCCTCAGCGCCACGCACAGTAAAACGAAAAATAAATACCTACAACAAATAGTGATGTTCAATAGTATATCGATATGGGTAATTCCCCTTCAAACGCTTACAATTTCATCTAAATATCGTAACAGACAGTAGATAGAAAACGTTACTTTGTAATTTTATTTCTAATATTAGCAGGTATTTTGGTAACACAATGAAACAAAAAGCGTTTACAGATATTGAAAGATTTATTGATTTCCGCACAATAAAATTGGTCATGAAAAGAATTTTGTTATTCTTATTTTTCAATGCAGTCCTATAGAGTATTCTTTATCTAAATGCTATTGTTAACAAACAACATTGGTCAGTTTTTTAACAAACATGATTATACTTATTTCAACAATATTAATATCAGTTTACCGAATCGAACCTTGACAGATTCTAATGATATTTAACTACAGATCACCTTCCAGAATACGTATTAATTCTTCAGCTGTAATCATGTTTAATCACATTAATCGATAACACGAACATAATAATAACACGCATAAGCACAACACCAATGGAAAAATCCAGAAGGCGGCACTCGTTTATGACGTCAGAAGCGGTCGTCTTTTTCCGTCCGTGGCGCTGGGTGTACTAGCAACATTAGTTTCTAAACATGCAGACTAGGGATGGGAATTGTCGATTCAGTCACTGACATTTTTAAGCTTTATTTATTATAAATAAAACAAAATAAACACATTTATTTATAGAAATAAATGTGTTTACTATAGAGTAACATTTGCTTTATTTGTTTTATAATAAATTAGTAAGTATAAACAGAAATAATTTAATTTATGTGGATTTTTCTACCAGCTCATTGCTTATGTCCCATCCTTATTGTCGGATTTTTCCGTCACTGGCGCTGGACACCAATACACTTTTCGAATAATACTATCAGTAATTTATTCAACTTTAGACATTATTTTTAAGTCTTCTAATTAAGAAACTAAAGTGTAAGCAATTGTATATGATTACTTCATCAACTATTTACCAAATTATGAACATAATTTTAATATAATACAGTGCTATCAAACAAAAAGGCAGATTAACCGAGTAGTGGTATTTGGTCGTAAATATCCGTCCTTGGCGAAATGAGCACGAAAATTTTTGTCGGATATATCCGACCTTGGCGGTTAAAGGGTTAATGATTCGTTGTTATAAGGTTTGTTTGCTTCATGCATTTCGGTAAATTCGTAACGCTCGGTTCATTTGTTACGCCGATAACGAAAAGTTTTTCCACAAACGAATTCGTCGATTTATGAATATGGTAAAACGACATTGCATGTCACCAAAGAATGGGATAACATTCAGGATAATCCCAAAACTTGGACTATGTCATTGGCGATATTCATACGAAAATAAGTAGGTATGTACCTAACGAGAATAATTACAATAAAAAGGGGTTATGAATAGACAGGATTCTCAAGTATTGAAAAAACTTAGTTTTAGTACCATTTTTAAGAAAGCGCAAAATGTTCACATTTGAGATTTGTGTCTAATCAGCGCCATCTATTGCAATAATTTGAAGTTTTTTTTTTTTTTTTTTTATGTTATCCGGCAGTCAAACAGGCATGCGGGCCACCTGATGGTGCGTGGTCACCGCCGCCTATGGACATCAGCAACACCAGGGGAGTCACCAATGCGTTGCCCGCCTCTGAAGAGACCTCTAATATACCTCTTGAATGATCCCATGTCATAATCCAAAGGAAACACTGTGGCTGGGAGCTCATTCCACATCCGAATCGTACGAGCGAGAAACGTTCTTTCGAACCTTCGCGTGGTGACCAACGGAGGGTCTACGTAGTTTTTAATCGGTTCTCGAAAAATCTCCCATTCCGTTTTGGTTGCATTTGACAATATTCGTCTATTCCGCTAGGTATAGTAAGCTTATGGTTCAATGGATAATCCATATGATAAGATAAGATAATATTTATTAATAACACTGGTTACAAGCCAAAAACGTTTTGCATACAATATTCCATTACAATAATTAATTTCACATTAACTAAATATTAATTCCAATATGGCACAACATAAAACAAAATAATTGCAATGATATTAATGTTACTAATATAAAATTTGTAAATACAAATGTCAATATATCAATGTTGGTACAATAGTACAATGTTAATTACGATATGTCACAAAATAATCCAAAAAATAATGTCCATAATATAAAAATGCAGGAATAAATGTCAAAATATCAATTTGGTACAATCGTACGATGTATATTAAATGTCATTATATATTCGGGCAGTTTCAATAATTCGTCAAACTCATAGAAGAGTCCAGTATGGAGCCAGTTTTGTAGGTTATTTTTGCCACAGTGTTTCCTTTGGACTATGACATGGGATCGTTCAAGAGGTATATTAGAGGTCTCTTCAGAGGCGGGCAACGCATCAGTGACTCCCCTGGTGTTGCTGATGTCCATAGGCGGCGGTGACCACGCGCCATCAGGTGGCCCTGTTTGACTGCTGTATAATAGAATTGGGGCCAAATATCACTAAACACCCCATAAGAAAAAAAATCCAAAAAATAATGTCCATAATATAAAAATGCAGGAATAAATGTCAAAATATCAATTTGGTACAATCGTACGATGTATATTAAATGTCATTATATATTCGGGCAGTTTCAATAATTCGTCAAACTCATAGAAGAGTCCAGTATGGAGCCAGTTTTGTAGGTTATTTTTGCCACAGTGTTTCCTTTGGACTATGACATGGGATCGTTCAAGAGGTATATTAGAGGTCTCTTCAGAGGCGGCCAACGCATTGGTGACTCCCCTGGTGTTGCCGATGTCCATAGGCGGCGGTGACTACGCGCCATCAGGTGGCCCTGTTTGTCTGCTGTATAATAGAATTGGGGCCAAATATCACTAAACACCCCATAAGAAAAAAAAGGTCAAGAAAAAAAAACTATTTCAAACAACAAATATTTTATTGATTAAAATAGGTACAGCCAGCAGCAATAGTATCGCACCTAGTACTATGTCACAATAGTATCGCACCTAGTAATATGCTCGGAAATCGGATTCGGATACGGAATCGACAAAGGACCCCGCAAAAGTTCTTAGGAAAATGTGGTTTCAGTTAATTTTAATGTAATTTTCATATGTTATAGAGAGTAGAGTTTCCGTGGAATCTATCGGGATTCAGAATAACAGTTGTCAAATCGATGGACACGGATTCGCCGCTCACGAATTTCGTGGCGAATCGTTCGGAAACGGTTTCGAATCATTGTGAATACGGCTACTGTTCAACGAAAATAATGTGACATGGTAATCAAATACATGAGAACGTACAAAAGACAGCATCTCAACCTACCCTGTTCCGACTTTCTCAGGTTTGCACGCGGATCTATTGTGATGCTCGCTCTTTTTGTACAAATGGTGGGTAGATTGATGCGCTGCATTCTGTACTATTGTTTGTGTTTAGTTTTAACACATTGGAAAACACACTGCAATATAATATTTATTTATTTTATAATTTTGAACAGTATAATAATATTTTTCTATAAAACTGTAGCCAATGTTGTATCCTAAAAACATAATAATTTAATAAATACACTGATTTTACATACATTAGGTTGGTAATAGAATGACAATTAAATGTGGATAGTGAATTGGCACTGACTAGAGTCATACATACATAGAAACATACACACAGACGCGCAAATGGGTTTTGTGTTATGTAAATGAGAAATAAAATTGTAGGATTTCAAAACTTCTCGAAACTTATAAATAATTAAATTTTAATACAATAATAAATAAGTACACACGACAGCGAGGTCAACCTATCACTGTTTATTTAGATTTTGGCCAATCTCCTGTTTGTAGGAGCACAATGCCGCTAGCTTATTTTTATTCTTGTGGTGGGTAGGTTGATTTGCTGCCTTCTGTACTCAGGGGGTCCAGAAAGGCCACATTAGTGTTTCATAACATGATTCATATTAATTTGTCACAAATTAATCTGCAGCGTCGCTGTTGTTGACATTGACATGACAATTCAAAATGGAGTCACTTAGTTTCAGTATTGGCCACCGGATCAGAAGCCGTATTCACAACGGCTCGGAAATCGGATTCGGATACGGAATCGACAAAGGACCCCGCAAAAGTTCTTAGGAAAATGTGGTGTCAGTTAATTTTGATGAAATTTTCATATGTTATAGAGAGTAGAGTTTCCGTGGAATCTATCGGGATTCTGAATAACAGTTTTCGAATCGATCGACACGGATTCGCCGCTCACGAATTTCGTGTCGAATCGTTCGGAAACGGTTTCGAATCATTGTGAATACAGCTACAGGTAGGATTCTGAATAACAGTTTTCGAATCGATCGACACGGATTCGCCGCTCACGAATTTCGTGTCGAATCGTTCGGAAACGGTTTCGAATCATTGTGAATACAGCTACAGGTAGGATTCTGAATAAGTTTTCGAATCGTTCGACACGGATTCGCCGCTCACGAATTTCGTGTCGAATCGTTCGGAAACGGTTTCGAATCATTGTGAATACGGCTACAGGTAGGCTTATGGCACTCTGATATGAATCATAATATGAAAAGATAATGTGAGGTTTTTAGACCCCTGATCAATACTTAAACATTACTACAATAGGACCACGATAAGTCCGTATTGACTGACAGTAGTAAAAATTGTAAAGTGTGGATATGGCAATAATCTGGGGATAATCTGTCCTTGTTAGTCCTTCTTGTAAACATTCCGTTATTTTGTCACTATTAGCTTGAACTTGTTTGTCAAAATTATTAATCATGCTGAAAATTATCTCCCGCACTTTCTTTTTAATTGTTTTGCCCATTATTTATAAAATAAAAATAAACAATCTTACAGAAATCAAATTGTTTGTTAAGACTTTGATGAATGACGTTCTATGACGTTTAAAAAGTTGCCCAGTTTACAGAGATTTTATTTTAAATAAATTCGGACTTAGCGTGGATTTGGATTTCATATTTAGTTTTGTAACACAACAAAGTGAAAACATACAGAATTAAGCATCAACCATTTTGAGAATTGTCTAACGTGTAATACATACAAATATTTACTTCTCTATTCACAAATATACAATTTCCAGAAAAGTAAAACTAAATATCATACAAAAATTCCAAAAAAAAAATAGAAACTAAAATCTCTAAATCCTGAAAAGAATGTAATTCTGAACTTTTATATTGCTGCAGCCACGTTATAAGACTCAGTACTAGAGTTATTTAGATTTTTAGAAAACCTGTGTACAAGTGACCTGGTCTAAGTACAAAACTTCATATCTTTTAGACACGTAGGTAGATATAGCTACTTAATTAAAATTCATTCATCGTCCGTTCAAATAAATAAAAAAAAAACTATGCTTGGATAAATTCACACAGCGCCCTCTAGCCCCCAAAGTAAGCAAAATTTCTTTAATATATCTCTCAGACCTGTAACAGAAATTAAAATTCATCATTTCAATTTCTGTCCGGCCGGGAATCGAACCCGGGACCTCTGCGTGGCGACCGGCATGGTAACCAACTGAACTACTCAGGTCGTCGAAGTAGTATATAAGTTATCTAACGCCCATAAGACAAGCTTTGCTTAGTTTGAGGCTAGATGGCGCTGTGTGAATTATCCAAGCATATTCATTATTATTAATATTCTATAATTTATTTTGGCATTTCTGTATAAGACTCTTATACACTGTCATACATTTTAACTTCAACGTGTAACCTTTGATTTGCTTTATGGGGCCGTTCAAGTATTACGTAAGCACTATGGGGGGGGCGGGGGGGTGTTTGCTTTGCTTATTTTGGATGACATGGGGGGTAGGGGAGTCTAGATGATGATTACGTCATCGGTAGTTATTTACTTTATTTACGTAGACATTTCAAAATCGGATGAAAGTGAGCAGACTCACAACACTGAGCAGCAAACATCCAATGTCATCGAAAACTTAGAATCATGGGTTCGGGTTTCATGCACTGAAGACTGTTAATTTGAATATAAAATGTGCATCAAAAATTTAAAATTATTTTGTTATGTTCGTATGATTATAATATTTTTGTACCTTACTCTATGTTGAATACCGTATCAGTAAAATCTTATCTCTATACTAAGTCTATTTTCTTATTTTTAAAATACTAATTATAATATTAAACAAAAACAATACATTATTTGAAAAATGTTTACGTCGGCATGGGGGGAGGGGGTAAGAGTTTTGCTTACTTTTGCTGACAAGGGGGATGGGGGGGTAAATAATTGTAATAAATCTGCTTACGTAATACTTGAATGGCTTTTATACTTAACAGGTGAAACCATAGGCAAGACTGATCTATGCACGGACCTGAAAAATATACGAACTAATGCTCTCTAAAATCATGAGTGAAGCATGAACTATGACCGCCCATTTATGTGTGTGTGCTTTGACACTGTCACTGGCGTGGCAGCGCGGTCCAAAATCAAACAAAACAGCGGCGGATTGTCAGACCTGGGCCCTATTTTCGAATCGCTCGCCTCGATTCGAACGGGATTCAATTTTGATTTTCGGCATGAAAAATTCTATATTTTGATGCATGATGCTGATTTTCTTTCGGTGTTGCCAATATGATTTAAAAAATATTGAATTTATCATGCTGAAAATCAAAATTGAAAACGGGAGGCGAGTGATTCAAAAAAGGCCCCCCTGGTTCATGTGTGAGAGGGTTTAGTTGAGTCACGTACAACAAAATAAATCGTTTAAAAATTATCCTACCTTGCATGCCTCACTTGTCTTAACTGTAGAATGGCGTCCATATTTTTTACAGGTCCGTGGATCTATTATATTATAATTATTATCGTATGACAACACTTAACTACGTATGGTACATGGTCAGCAGGCACTGGCTGACGACTCGCATGTAGCGCTCCCAGACACTTTTCAAGTCTGCTTCCCTGGTACCAAGAAATAATAATATTATTAAAACATGGCCGTGTGGTGTCCGGCAGAGTAGAATAGCACCAACCCCTTATACTCGTGGGTGTCGTACAAGGCGACTGATGTTTTCGAGGCAAAAGATCAAGAGTCTCCGTAGTCTGGAAAAGGGGCAGCAGCATTTTCCATTGTTATATTTAAATTAAACACTGCGATCTCCAACCCGCCTGCCGAGCGTGGAGATTATGGCAATAACCCCCCTTTCGCGGGAGAGGCCCTAAGTCCTGCAGTGGACTGTTACGGGCTGTGATGTGATGATGATGTATGTTACAACATACGCCACCGACAGGGAGATCATCCTCACACCTTGGAGCCAAACTGGTCGCGAACTGTGCGGTTCCAAAGAACGTTCTCCCACACTAAGGTTGTGGAACGAACTACCTGGAGAGGTTTTCCCTGGGGAGTACGACATGGAGTTCTTCAAGAAAGGGGTGAAAGGTTGTTACGGTGTCGGCAACGCGTGGGTGATGCCCCTGGTATTGCAAACGTCCATAGGCTGCGGTGACTGCTTACCATCAGGCAGGCCGGAAGCTTGTTTGCCACCTTAGTGGTATAACAAATACATATAAATATTCAAATATTTTTAAAATTTGAGTTCGGCTAAGTTCTTTCGCTTGAACACACTAGGGAGATAGGAACTATGTGAGAGCTTAAAAAATCCGTTATGGCCACCCTAATGGTTCCTGTGGCCACCTTCCGTTTCCATGATGAGATCAAGGGGTCTAAAAAGGTCACATTAGCGTTTCGTATTATAATTCAAATTAGAAGAGCGTCGGTAGCCGAGCGGTTAAGTACCGGGTTCGAACCCCGCTGCGGCCATGTACCAATGACTCTTTTCTGAGTTATGTACATTAGTTGAATTCTAACCGATGCTCTTACGGTGAGGGAAAACATCGTGATGAAACCTGCACATTCAGGCAACTGAATTTGTAACCATGATCCAATCTGGTCAGGTTCCCCTGGTAGCAGCGTCACGGAGGTCAAATGGTAGTCGCTCTACTATAATTACCTGACCTGCCAAATCCTGGATCATGGTCAAGGCGGACCCCAGGCCCTCCTCGAGAGCACAACCGGGACATTAACGAAAAGATGATTATTATTATGATTCAAATTAGAGTGCCACAAACCTACCTGATACCATGGCCAAAACTGGAACTAACTGACGCCATTTTGAATTGTCATGTCAATGTCAACAACAGCGACGCTGCAGACTTGTGACAAAATTAATATGAATCATATTATGATAGGCTAATGTGGCCTTTCAGACCACCAGCTCACTGACACCACAATATTGCATTGTCATTCATTTCACATACATACAAAACTTCAATTCAATCAATTACCTGGGTGTGGGTGGTCGATGCGAACGCCGGCTTGTAACCAATATGAATGGAGAACGTTATATGGTAAAAAAAACTAAAAATATAGCTACAAACTTCTTAAGAGTGATAATAGAAGGCAAAGTTGAAGGAAAGAGAGGAAGAGGAAGGCCAAGATTTGAATATTGGAAGGACGTGAAGGAAAAAGTGAGCGCCGGGGATTATAGAGAGATGAAGAGGTTGGCAGACAGGAGAGAGGAGTGGCGATTGCTCCACCGACGAGAGTCATACTCTTAAATATGATGATGATGACAAACATAAAATAACTATGTTTCTAAAATAAAAGTAAATAATAATCTTAGCGTTAATATTCCGGTTGTGCTCTCGCGCGGGAGAGAGCGGTTCGGTTCGCCATACCATTATCTAAGATTTGGCAGATCAGCGGCCTTAGCCAAGAGGTTTCGTTAATCTACAATCGTTTGTGGTAGAAAAACTGTATGGGATTGACATAAGCTAACGTTATCTGACATAAGCTAACGTTATCTGACATAAGGTAACGTTATCTGACATAAGATAACGTTATCTGACATAAGCTAACGTTATCTGACATAAGCTGTTTGTGGTAGAAATTCTTGGTCCATAGACAATTCACGTCCTCTCGGTGTACAAAGGAGGCGGATTGGCGGATGATCCTACACAATCAGAGTCAATGTCGATGTTGGTAGAAATAGTCGAACTTCGAGCTGTCAATTTTCTACCATACACGGATCACGCAAGCGGAGCTGTCAAAGATGGCTAGACCGGCAGGTGATTACAGTGGAGCGACTGTCATCGGACCTACGTGACCCTGGTACCAGGGGAACCCGCCCGGATTGGTTCATGGTTACACATTCAGTCGCCTGAATGCGCTGGGAGTCAATTTTTCAATTTCACCGATGACTTTTTTAATTCGCATGCGAAACATTTTCACACGTGAATTTAATTTCGAATGTTTACTTTTTACTGCATTTTTGAACAATTCGAAACGGGGTTGCCAATAAGCGAAATGAAAGCGATTGTGTTCATTTCACGCAAAAGTGTTGATCTACTAATTTAAGGGCCGATTTTTCAATCCTCAGGTAAAATGTATTTCCCCGATAAAGTAATAACTGCCAAATTAACACAAACTATAATCCTTTACTTATTTAAGAAGTTATGACAATTTTGTTTTAGTCGCACAATAACTTATCAGACTGATGTTTTATCAGCCATCAGCCACCACTGGACGACTGTACTGAGACAGCTTCCATTCACGAGATAGGCAGTAGCTTCTGTACGACTTAGTTCGTATGGTCCGCCATATTTCATTCATACATATATGTAATTATTACTGATTTATTGATTTATTGTATATGTATTGACATAGTTAAATTTATGATTTTATGAAATTGTTTGACATTTATATTTTCAGTTAATTGACATAAGTATGGAATTTGACATTGTTATTATTTTAATATTTTTGGTAATAAATTTAAATAGATATGGAATTGTAAAATCTAAAAAGATATGGAATTGTAAATTCTGAAATAAATGATTATTTATTTATTTATTTATCTGAGGATTGCAAAATTGGGTCTAACTCTTTTGTACACAATAAAATTCAGTAGCAAACGCGTGAGACGCTCATAGAATAAGGTCCATTTTTGTATCACTTATTTTATGAGACGTGTCGCTCCGTTTTTCGCAAGCAGTGATACAAAAATAGAGCTTATTCTATGACCAAAGCGCGCTCCACATGTGGACAGTTCCGCGGGAACACGAGAATGTAGAGGGAGTATTCGTGTAGTCCCGTGCATGTTTGGCATGTCTCGCCTATTTCATAGACTAAGTAGAGGTAGTTTGTTGTCGTCTCGATTCGATCGATTTTATATTTATATTCCTAGCGCTTTTTCCCGTAACAGGTTCGGGGTACTCTTGACCATGATCCAGGATATTAGTAGATCAAGTAATTACAGTAGAGCAGGTGCTATCACTCTGTGACCCTGTTTACAGCAGATTAGCGATGTTACACCGATGAATCGATATAATGTCGACGCGTTTTGACACCCACCACATCCCTAATAGGCGAGAATGTAGAGGTCGACCAAAGTCCCGGCAAAAGTTTCGCCGGAAGTTTCGGCGAACATGTGGAGCGCGCTCAATACATTCCATTTTGATTTGCTCTTACGCTGTTTGCTTCTGAATTTAGTTATTGAATTTAGTCAAATGTAATAAGCGCATTAACGAGCACTCGTTAAAATAAGTTATCGATATGGATTTGAAAAATAGGAGAAATGAGATTTTACGATTTTCGTAAACGTATGAAATTGAAAAATCGAGCCCCAGGTTTCCTCCCGATGTCTTTTCTCACCGTAAGAGCATCAGTTAGTATTCAACTAATGTACATAACTCAGAAAAGAGTCATTGACACTGGAGTTCGCACCCGGTACCTCGTTACCAATATACGACTTACTGTTTTGGAAATAACCATGATCCAATCTGGTCAGGTTCCCCTTGTAGCAGGGTCACGGAGGTCGGATGGCAGTCGCTCCACTGTAATTACCTGATCGCCAAATCCTGGATCATGGTCGCGGCGGACCCCGGGCCATCGTTCTCGAGAGCACAACCGGGACATTAACGCCAAGATTATTTTTTTATTTACTGTTTAGGAAATAAAGAATACCTCAAGTTCTACAAGTGGTCACCTATCACTTACCTGAGCACGTCCATCTGTGCTGCGGCCTGTTCGTAGGCGGCTAGGAATTGAGCTAGGTCTGACCGCGGCCAGCCACCCAACCGGTACGGTTCGATGCATCTGGGGACATCATTATCATCATCATTATCACAGCCCATGACTGTCCACTGCAGTGGGTATAAAGCTTCAGTGAAGGGTAATATTAGTATTATAAGGACACGGATTTTTGCTGAGCGCCATCTCGTGTTCCACCGAGGAAGTCTGGCGTGGGGCCACCGTACTAACTACCTGTCATCGTGGCACCTCACTCATTGTCATACGTTTCATTCAATCATTCTTAAGATCTCGTTCATTCTTAAGATTACATTCATTCTTAAGTCACTTCGCTCCTGACCGCTGATATTGTAACTTGTTGCATATCTAGTACCTAATAAAAGTTATTTCTTTAAACCAATAACATCGTTTCTTCTGAGTTCCCTTTTAGCATGTACTTAAAACAAATTTTTATATTTAATATTAGAGACTAAAATCGATAGGTGTAATCGCTCAGAATGGAGACTCCTTGGTTTGAACATTTATACTGTTATTATCATTAGTTTCAAATAGTTAAATCATTTTCGTAAAATTATTCTATGGATACTTAACTGGCTAGCGTTCTCTTATATTGTAAGTAATGTTGTGAACTGTTTGTTTTCCTTGATAAAGAAAAAATAGATAAAATAAAAATTCAACATTTCTCATATGATTCAACACATCAATCTACGCATATAGCGACATTGATACAGCAAGTCGTGATTTCGTTAAGAGTTTGTTTACCAATTACAACAAGTCAGTCCGGACACACTTTATTTATGTATGTTTGTATGTATTTGTGTATGTAAGCAAAGAGTAATAAAAAATATATATATACATATATATTTGTGGACAAATTCACACAGCGCCATCTAGCCCCAAACTAAGCAAAGCTTGTGCTCTGAGTGCTAGATAACTGATAAACAACTTAAATACTTTTAAATAAATACTTATTACACATAGGACACCCAGACCCGTAACAGAAATTAAAATTCATCATTCCAATTTCTGCCCGGCCGGGAATCGAACCCGGGGCCTCTTGCGTGGCAGACCACTGAACCACTCAGCTCGTCAGTAAGTCAGTAAGGTCGTCAGTCAGTAATGTCACACTAACTTCTCCAGTAGGTCGATGAAGAGGCTCCTTAGCTCGCGGCCTCGATGCAGGTTGCACGCCACGCCCACCAGGGCGCGTGTGTATAGCCTGTGGGAACACGCGAAGATAAATAAATAATAATATATATATATGGACAAATAGGGATAAATTCACACAGCGCCATCTAGCCCCAAAGTGAGCAAAGCTTTTGTTATATGTCGGAGGATGGACTAGGACGCCATCTATAGGTGTATTCTGCCGTACAAAATTAAAATGCAGTGAGTGCATTTATCTAGTTTTTATGAAAAACGTGTTTGCAGTACAGGTTTTTATTCTTTTGCAACAAATTTTGTTTTGACAAAAAGAACAGGGTAGGTATCAAAAACGGGTATCTGATTCGACTGGATTTCGTTTCCTGGATTCCGAAAATAGAATAAAACCAAAAGTGAAAAAATGCACTTACCGCATTTTAAATTTGTACGGCAGTATTGTAAGCTTGAGCATGGACGATAGGGCTGCCAACATCCGGGTTTGGTTGGTTGTTTGTTAGAACACGCGTGAGATAGGCGATAGCAATGAATGAGCAGTTTTCCAAGAGGTATTTATAGCATACTTAAGCAGGCAATAGATGGCGCAGTCGACAGTTTTGGTAATAATTGTATGCGATGCGGAAAACGGGATTACAAAATCAAGAGAAAAAACAAAAAGAAAACGGGATTGCAATCTATTTTTGAATAGTACGCTTCGATTCAAACGGTTTCATTGTTAATGTACCTACCTCAATTTACAGCAAATAAATGATTCTTATTCTAATTCAATTTTCGACATAAAAAATTTGATATTTTTGGAATCGCATTGGCAATACCGTAAGGGTACGATAAAAAAATGGGGAAAATCAACATCATGCTTATAAAAATATAAAAATAATTCTTGCCAAAAATCTAAATTTAAGACCATTCGATTCGAGGCGAACTTGATTTTGTAAACTCGTTTTCACGCGAGCGCTCGAGTGGATGCGAGTGGTTTCAAAAAAAGGGATTATTAGAAAAATTGCAATACTCACCTAAAATTCAGCTCCAATTCTTGGTAAGATTTCTCCAGAAGCTTCGGTTTCAACCGCATGCACACCAAACTGGAAAATGAATGTAAGTAATCGACATAAAGAAAAATGTACTATCGTGTTTATTAGTGATGTACCCATTGCAAATGCGTTAAGCGTCTGTCGCTAATATTAGCGTATGCGACTATTCAATTGTTAAACTTGAAAGCATCTTATCGTGACAGATGACCCGGTTGATAGAGGAACCTGACCTGTAGCCGTATTCACAATGGCTCGGAAATCGGATTCGGATACGGAATCGACAAAGGACCCCGCCAAAGTTCTTAGGAAAATGTGGTTTCAGTTAATTTTGATGAAATTTTCATATGTTATAGAGAGTAGAGTTTCCGTGGAATCGATCGGAATTCTGAATAACAGTTTTCGAATCGATTGACACGGATTCGCCGCTCACGAATTTCGTGTCAAATCGTTCGGAAACGGTTTCGAATCATTGTGAATACGGCCACAGATTGGATCATGCTTACACATTCCGGCGACCGGTGTCATCCCTCACTGTAAAAACATCGGTTAGCAACTAATGTACATTATTCAGAAAACTGGGTATTATTCAAAGCGTAAGTGCACAGAAATCAAAATACAATAAGTAAATAGAAATTCCATGTGCGGCTAAACTATCGAGAATTGCGCAACTTGTGATAGATAGTCATCATCTTGGCATTATGTCCCGGTTACAACCCCGCGAGGCACGCGAGGGCCCGAGGTCCGCCACTATAACTGTACTACTGCGCAGCTGGTGACAGATCATCTCATCATCTTGGCGTTAATATCCCGGTTGTGCTCCAGGATTTGGCAGGTCAGGTAATTACAGTGGAGCGACTGCCATCTGACCTCCATGACCCTGCTACCAGGGGAACCTGACCAGATTGGATAATGGTTACACATCCACTCGCCTGAATGTGCAGGTTTCATCACGATGTTTTCCCTCACCGTAAGAGCATCGGTTAGTATTCAACTAATGTACATAACTCAGAAAACAGTCATTGGTACATGGCCGGAGCGGGATTCGAACCCGGGACTTACGGGGCTTACGAGCCGGATACTCTAACCGCTCGGCCACCGACGCTCTAGTTGGTGACAGATGCTATGGCCAAAGGATACTGCTCAGCTGGTGACAGATGCTATGGCCAAAGGATACTGCGCAGCTGGCGACATATGCTAAGGCCAAAGGATACTGCGCAGCTGGTGACAGATGCTATGGCCAAAGGATACTGCGCAGCTGGCGACAGATGCTATGGCCAAAGGATACTGCTCAGCTGGTGCCAGATGCTATGGCCAAAGGATACTGCTCAGCTGGTGACAGATGCTAAGGCCAAAAGACACTGCGCAGCTGGTGACAGATGCTATGGCCAAAGGATACTGCGCAGCTGGCGACAGATGCTATGGCCAAAGGATACTGCTCAGCTGGTGCCAGATGCTATGGCCAAAGGATACTGCTCAGCTGGTGACAGATGCTAAGGCCAAAAGACACTGCGCAGCTGGTGACAGATGCTATGGCCAAAGGATACTGCGCAGCTGGCGACAGATGCTATGGCCAAAGGATACTGCTCAGCTGGTGCCAGATGCTATGGCCAAAGGATACTGCTCAGCTGGTGACAGATGCTATGACCAAAAGACACTGCGCTGCTGGTGACAGATGTTACAGCAGGTGACAGATGCTATGGCCAAAAGACACTGCGCTGCTGGTGACAGATGTTACAGCAGGTGACAGATGCTAAGGCCAAAAGACACTGCGCTGCTGGTGACAGATGTTACAGCAGGTGACAGATGCTATGGCCAAAAGACACTGCGCAGCTGGTGACAGATGCTATGGCCAAAGGATACTGCGCAGCTGGCGACAGATGCTATGGCCAAAGGATACTGCTCAGCTGGTGCCAGATGCTATGGCCAAAGGATACTGCTCAGCTGGTGACAGATGCTAAGGCCAAAGGACACTGCGCAGCTGGTGACAGATGCTATGGCCAAAGGATACTGCGCAGCTGGCGACAGATGCTATGGCCAAAGGATACTGCTCAGCTGGTGCCAGATGCTATGGCCAAAGGATACTGCTCAGCTGGTGACAGATGCTAAGGCCAAAAGACACTGCGCAGCTGGTGACAGATGCTATGGCCAAAGGATACTGCGCAGCTGGCGACAGATGCTATGGCCAAAGGATACTGCTCAGCTGGTGCCAGATGCTATGGCCAAAGGATACTGCTCAGCTGGTGACAGATGCTAAGGCCAAAAGACACTGCGCAGCTGGTGACAGATGCTATGGCCAAAGGATACTGCGCAGCTGGCGACAGATGCTATGGCCAAAGGATACTGCTCAGCTGGTGCCAGATGCTATGGCCAAAGGATACTGCTCAGCTGGTGACAGATGCTATGACCAAAAGACACTGCGCTGCTGGTGACAGATGTTACAGCAGGTGACAGATGCTATGGCCAAAAGACACTGCGCTGCTGGTGACAGATGTTACAGCAGGTGACAGATGCTAAGGCCAAAAGACACTGCGCTGCTGGTGACAGATGTTACAGCAGGTGACAGATGCTATGGCCAAAAGACACTGCGCAGCTGGTGGCAGACGCTAAGGCCAAAAGACACTGCGCAGCTGGTGGCAGACGCTAAGGCCAAAAGACACTGCGCAGCTAGTGGCAAACGCTAAAGCCAAAAGACACTGCGCTGCTGGTGACAGATGCTAAAGCCAAAAGACACTGCGCAGCTGGTGACAGATGCTAAAGCCAAAAGACACTGCGCAGCTGGTGACAGATGCTATGGCCAAAGGATACTGCTCAGCTGGTGGCAGACGCTAAGGCCAAAAGACACTGCGCAGCTGGTGGCAAACGCTAAAGCCAAAAGACACTGCGCAGCTGGTGGCAGACGCTAAGGCCAAAAGACACTGCGCAGCTAGTGGCAAACGCTAAAGCCAAAAGACACTGCGCAGCTGGTGGCAGACGCTAAGGCCAAAAGACACTGCGCAGCTGGTGGCAGACGCTAAGGCCAAAAGACACTGCGCAGCTAGTGGCAAACGCTAAAGCCAAAAGACACTGCGCTGCTGGTGACAGATGCTAAAGCCAAAAGACACTGCGCAGCTGGTGACAGATGCTAAAGCCAAAAGACACTGCGCAGCTGGTGACAGATGCTATGGCCAAAGGATACTGCTCAGCTAGTGACAGATGCTATGGCCAAAGGATACTGCTCAGCTGGTGACAGATGCTATGGCCAAAGGATACTGCTCAGCTGGTGACAGATGCTAAGGCCAAAAGACACTGCGCAGCTGGCGACAGATACCATAGTGGACGGATCATCTGGAAGGCGACAAAGTTACGCACGGATAGCACTTCTATTTAATATCTTAATTTAATTTCTGTGTATACGGATGTACGTATGTATGAATATATGTCCGACCAACTCACTGCTTATGCTCCTTCTCCTTGTCCAGCAGTATCCTGAGCTCCCGCATCTCCAGCAGTAGCTCGCGATCCATCTCCGTGTCGTAGTACTCCGGCCCCGACACCGCGTACGTCCACCGCGACATTATGGCCTGAAGGGGGGTGGCTAGCTATGAGAGGGGGCTGCGTTCGCGTGGGTAACCCTACCCTATCTTTACACTGTCCCTACCCTACTCCACCCCACCTAATCTATTCTAACCTATACTAGTTCTACCCTACCCCGACCTTAAGGTATTTTTAAAACTAATTTTTTGCGTTGTCGTAATAACATAATAATGTCGTAATAGCAATAGCATTATTAATTAATTAATAATGTATTTTTTTCTTCATTTTAATAATGTCATTAAATGTTATTTTTGACGGTATATTTTTCCAACAAATGAATTTAAAATGAATTTACTTTTGTAAAATTAACCAATAAAATCTAAATCCAAATCGTTTTATGTTTTTTTTTGTAATGTTTCTGCAGTCGTCATAATAAAAAAACCCGTCGAAAAACTAATTAAAAGTCATAAAAAAGTAATAAACTCAATTTATTTATTTATTCGTATGGCATTCATCGCAGAGTCCTTAATTATACCCTAGGTATTAATCATTATGAATACTAAATGACAACTTCTATAGGTCCCCCTGCTTGTCATGAGCTAACATCCCACTCAAAACCTAAACCTACAATAGAAACGCGCGTCTTAAACAATATCCTAAATAAAACATAGAAGCCAGGTCCAGCAGTATCCTGAGCTCCCTCGTCTCGAGCAGTAGCTATCTCCGTGTCGCAGTACTCCGGCCCCGACGCCGCGGACGGCCACCGCGACATTATGGCCTAAGGGGGGTTGGTGGCTAGCTAGCGACATCCTATCCTTACACTAGCTCTAGCCTATTATACCCCTAATCCATCCTAACCTATCCAACCCTACCCTAGCTCTACCCTACCCCGACTAGACCCTAAAGCGCTGTCCTGATACGCAAAGGTCGTGCGATGGACGACGCCCGACCAATAGATCTAAAAGCTGCCCGTTGCATTACCATGGTCGTACGACCGTTGCCAATTAGGACAGCGCTTACGACATTTTTAAAAGTCGATTTCAGTTGTAACTTTTTCAATTTTTTTTGTAATATTTCACCAATTGTTATAATTAAGAATCCCGTTTCCATTAGGACAAAATCGCAAAGATTTGCGTTTGCGTGGTGGCTTGCCTTATCCCTACGACTACACTGTCCTACGCTACTCTATCTTTACCCTACCCCTACCCCTACCACTACCCTACTCAACCCCACTTCTATCCTACCCCTACTCAGAGTGTTTAGGCGTTTCGGTCTGGCCTAAGGCCCTATTTATGAATCGCTCGCATCGATTCTAAAAGCTTTCAATTTTGATTTTCGGCATGAGAAATTCTATATTTTGATGCATAGTGCTGATTTTCCCTATTTTTGAAGCGAAATATTTCGGTGTTGCCAATGTGATTTATAAAATATTCAATTTTTCGTGCCGAAGAACGTAATTGAAAACCGTTCGGATCGATGTGAGCGATTCAAAAATAGAGACAAACAAGCAAACAGTCCACCTGATGGTAAGCGGTAACTGTCGCCCATAACATCCATGGCGCATACATTTAGGTTAGGCAACAAAAATACAGTGCACAGTCACTGTGAGGACTAAGGTGAAATGCCTCATGCCTGTAATTGCGCTGGCTACCTTATCCTCCAAACCGGAACACAATGCAAGCATTGTCGCTTGGCAAAAACAGATAAGGTGGGGGTACTCACCCGGGCGGACTCCTCAGGCTTGAAAGAGTCCTACTATCCAACCGTTATTGTTATTGTGTGTTATTAATATTTTAGTGGCTTTTGGAGGGGCATTTGCCTTTTTGCTGCCAGAGCAACGTGTTATAGAGGTGGGCAACGCATTGGCGATAGTCTTGGTGTTGCTAATGTCTATAGGCAGTGGTGACCACTTTCCAGCAGGTGGCCCGCTTGCCTGTTTGCCTACCGTATGACATAAAAAAAAGATCAATTTACCTATTATTTTCCTGGTGTCGTCTTTAATGTAAAGCTTATTCTATTCTATTCTATTCCAACCCTGGTAACAGGGTCCAAACATACCTGAGCGCAGTGATAGTAATCCGCGAAAGACAGGTACTGCAGTTTCCGCTTAGCTGTCTCGAAGCGCATGCACGCTATGAACACTACCGCGCCGTATTTTCTGGAAAGAATAGTGAGGTTAGTATATTCATATTCATTTTTTATTCTTAGTTATAGTCATACATCGTCATTTAAAATAGTTTCATGAATATAATTACTAATAGCTAATGTTAAAAATTATCAAAATCTAAAATATTAATCAATCAATATGGTTCGAAATTGTCAAATATTAAATTATTAGATAATTATATAAAAATAGATATATACATGTGGTGTGTGGTGCCGCCACCTTAAAGAATAGCACCACCCCATCTCTTCCCGTGGGTGTCGTAAGAGGCGACCAAGGGACAAATCCGAAAGGTGGGCAGCAGCATCTTTCTGGGTAGATTTACATCAACTGCACTGCGATCTCCAACCCGCCTGCCAAGCGTGGAGATTATGGCAATGACCTCCCCTTTCGTGGGAGAGGCCCGAAGTCCTGCAGTGGACTGTTATGGGCTGTGATGATGATGATGAGATATGTACAGAATGACTTTTAATTAGATCTACCAAGGGATATCACGAAAAAAAATGAGAGAAAAAAAATGAAATTTTCAAGAAGACATCTATAATATTGCTAATGTTCTTTTCGCGATTTCAGAGTTGCCTTAGTTGTTTGTTATCACACAATTTTATCTTCTTACGTATTTAATTACTAATTATTGTTTTGTTGGGTTTAGACAAGGTTTGTATGAAAGAAAAATAAGGGTTGATAGGGATAGGGTAGGGTTACATTAGGGGTATGGTAGGGGTAGTATAGAGGTAAGGTAAGTTAAGTTAGGGTAGAGTAGGGAAGGAGTAGGCTAGTTTCGGGGTGGGATATGGTGCGGAAGGGGTAGGGTAGTGTCAAAGTAGGGGTATGGTAGATTAGAGTAAGTTACAATACAGTAGGATAGGGTAGGAAAGAGTAGAGTAGAGTAGAGTAGGATAGGGTAGGGTAGAGTAGAATAGTGTAGGATAGAACAGTGGTAAACTAGGTTAGGGTAGGTGTAGCTGGGTAGGGTTGGGTAGTGCAGGATAGGGTAGGGTAGGCCAGGTTAATGTAGGCTAGGGTAGGGGTAGCCGGGTATCTGTTAACTGTATCGTAGGTGTAGTGTAGTGTAGGCAAGGGTAGTGTAGTCCACACTCACTTGGCAAGAGGCTCATTCAGCAGGAAAGTGTGTCTGATGTTGGTGACCAGGTTCCCCGGCATCTCCTCCACGGCCTTGAACACGCGACGGACGTTGTCGAACTGACGCCGGCAGCAACGCAGTGGGGCGCCGGAGCGTTCTGATACCTGGGGTGGGTATATGTATAGAATGTAGGACGTAAATGGAACTAAACCAGTGTAACATGCCGCAATGAATTCTTTTAAATGTGCAAGAAAGCGTTATTCGTTCATGGCCCTCGCCCTTTCGAAAATCTTATGCACTGGAAACTCTTTGGACTTGTTCTCTCCTGATGAAAACGCAGCCCAACGGGTGAAGAATTTAGATATTTACTTGTAGTTTGACTCGGCTATTAATGTCATACGAATAAATAAATCAATCTATCAATCCTATAATTTCCCAAGTCGTAACAAACATTATTCTATTGACGACCTGAGTGGTTCAATGGTCAACATGCCGGTCTGCCACGCTAGAGGTCCCGGGTTCGATTCCGTTTCTGTTACGGGTCTGGGTGTTCTATGTATAATAAGTATGTATTTAAAAGTATCTAGCACCCGTAGCACAAGCTTTGCTTAGTTTGGGGCTAGATGGCGCTGTATGAATTTGTCCACGAATATTTATTTATTTACTATGGCACTTACCTCATCCAAGTCCTTTCGGTGTCTCGAAGACAGCTTTCTGCCGAGCAGCTCCCGGATCACGGAGTCGTCCAGCCCGTAGTATCTGGAAATATTTCTATATTTGATATCCAGTGGTACATACCACTGCACGTAGGGTGATTTTAGGGACGGATACTGGGTTTATGAGCAATGATGAAATACAGCACCGACGATGAGTATATGATAAATTTTACGTATAATGAATCATCAACATCATATCAGGCGAAAGACGGCTGGGCATAGGCCTCCCCCAGAGATCTCCACAAAGGCCGGTCCTCTGCCTTCCGCATCCATATGGTACCTGCAATCTTTACCAGGTCGTCGGTCCACCTTGTCGGCCTACCCACGCTGCGTCTTCCGGTACGCGGTCGGCACTCCAGAACTTTACTGCCCCATCGGCCATCTGTTCTTCGAGCTATGTGCCCTGCCCACTGCCACTTCAGCCAGGCAATCCTTAGGGCTATGTCGGTGACCTTGGTTCGGTTGCGGATCTCCTTCCACATTTGTAATTCGATAACGAATGCAAGCAAGCAATGACGTAGCTACGTAAGTGCGCGATGCGAGACGCAAAGACGCAGCCTCGCGTTGGAACACTTGACTCACTTGTCAATCAGCATCTGCTTGGTGCCCTCGTCCAGCTGGAACACCATCTGCTCGTTCAGCTTCGTAGGCACCGTCAGCAGGCGCTCCAGCAACGCGAAGGTTCTAGAATTGACCACACCACAGCTCATAAACTAACTGACGGCAAAGCGTCGGGTTACCCATAACCAAGTGTACATATATCAATATTTCCTTAACAACTGAACCGATACTAATGAAAATAATTGTGGTGGTGTGTTTGTGTAATAACGTAACTGACAGAAAATGTCGGAATACCCCCAAATACTCGAATATTTTCTACATCACTGAACCGATATTAATGAAAGAAAGCTGAGACGTGTCTTGATTAAACTGGCTTTCAAATAAAGAAAACCGCATCAAATCGGTCCATCCGTTTGGTAGTTACAATGACACAGATGGACACACACCTCCATAGATTCATAGATACACACGTCAGACCTTATAACATTTCTTTCATCAGGGTTGTGGGCTGACGCGACATATAGGCTGTGACGCGACTCATGCGTCACATTTTTGACGCGTAGGTGTCTCTCAACACATATCTAAATTGTGCAGTTTGGCGGGAGCAACATACTGTACAGACTTTTCTTTTTCTTTGAAAGATTTACTTATTTTTATTTATGTGACTTCGGCACAGCACGCGTCAAGTACGTGACGCATGAGCCGCATCACAGCTTTAAAGGCCAATTTCAACAAAATGGTTCTTAGCTAAGTTTCATTTAAATCGGTTCTGTAGTTTAGGAAATATTGAATTATATGTATAGGTATTTGGTCAGGGATTATAATATGATTTTCAGTCGCTTAGCTTACGTTATTTTCCAAGGTACCGAATTTTACTTACAATATTATAACTTAGAAACACCGAACTCACCTGTAATGGTCCAATACATCGCTGGCTATCAATTCCACCGATGCAGCAAATTGTTTGAGCGTCGATCGCTGGTGCAACGTCGACACAGCTTCGCCAGCTGTGTGATCAAAGCAATGTTCACATTAATAACAAGTTATTGTGTATGACTCCATTCGCAATTCTGTTACAGGTAACCTGGAGCTGATACAGCATTGATAAGTGCAGGGGCATTGCTATACGTAGCTTTGGAAAGCATTTTTTGTTTATAGGATACTAAAATCGAGATAAGTCGAATATTTTTTTTGTACTTCACACATTTTTGCGAGTGCGGAAATCGAGGTAGCACAGGGCAGTGTTGGGCGCAATTACAAATTTTTTCAATTGATTGATTAGTCAAACTAAAAATTGTGTGACTAAATTAGTTGTACTAAATAAATCACAACTAAAAATTTTAGTTTTAGTTATGACTAAATGTTTAGTCATCAATTTTAGTTTTCAGTTAAACTAACTTTACTATAAAATATTAGACACTATAAAAATATCTGAATTTAGAGTAATCATAGATGGACGAACAGACAACCAGCTTAACTGTAAGTTAATTGTACTCGCTGGCGATCTCTGTTAGAACCAAGATTTTTATTTACTTACAAATAGTAAGTAAATAAAAATCTTGGTAATTATTTGACCATAATCAAGCCGATATGGACATACGGGATACAGTTATGGGGATCAGGTAGTCAATCCAATACCGACATATTGCAACGTTTCCAAAACATTACTTTGAAAACTATAACAAATGCCCCATGGTACATAAAAAACTCAGAAGTGCATGAGTACCTGAATATCCCCACAGTAAAGAATGAAATTGAGGTGTACTGTGCAGGGTATAAAGATAGACTGAAAAACCATTTAAACAAACTGGCCACCAACCTAACCGATGATAGCAAAACCGTGCATCGCCTGAAGAGGGCAAGGCTAGCCTCGCTATGACAGCTGTCTAATGCTGAATATGGGTAGCCACGTCATTGGATGTGCGCCCTTTACACCCAAAACCGACAAACAATCTGATTATAGCCAATGGGCTGATGGCAGATGGAGATTACGAGGGAAGAGAAAAAAAAAAAAAAACTTACAAATAGTACTTAATAGTACTTATATCTATGGAGGAGTATCTCCGAAACAAAAATCCTTTAAAGACCAACTCAGGTGAGCTTACAAACTTCTGGGATCACATTGTTCTTGGAAATAGGTATTATTTGTCGTCTTTACCACACCACGGTTAATAATACTAATAATATTAATGATGTAATACTATACTGGTAGAAATGTCTCATCGCATGCAATTTTAGAGCAATGGAACACGATCGCACTGCGTGGGCCAACTCACTTTCCATATTTCAACACCCTAATTGCTTTTGTTTCAGTTTTTACATAAACCACAATTTCAAATTGATACTCATAACGCCAACTTTTACTTACTGGAATTTTAATCAAAAATTATCAATCATGACTAAAAATTAAAACTAAACTAAATTAGTCATCACACAATTGAAATCAATTCAATTTTTAATTGTTACATAAAACTAAATTTGTTCGTTTTAGTTTTTAGTCATCAATGAAACTAAATTTTGCCCAACACTGGCACAGAGACTTAGAAGAATTTCGGCAAGATGAGATCCTATTATTTTAAACACTTTTGATGATGGGATGTGATAGAGGGCACCTCCAGGAACACCGTTTGTATAAGACACTTTTCTCTTTGCTACACTCGAACCCATTTTTTTATATCATTATTTACGGTAAGCAAACAGGCAAGCGGGCTACCTGATGGATAGTAGTTACCGCTGCCTATAGACATTAGCAACATCAGCGGTATTTCCAATGCATTGTCCACCTCTAACACATTGCTCGGCAAGCAAAAGCCACTCCACTGCCATAGCCACGGTTTCCAAAATCTCCACCCCATCGAGCACTGGAGACCTTACTCGCCAGAAGGAACACAATAATATTCAAAATAATATTGTGTGGATGCAATATTCTGTAAGATGGAAGTACTTCCACAGTTGGGTGGCTCCAATTCGAACGAGTTAGCCTGCTATGCCCTATCTCTGTAGCATTTGCTTTATTTATTAAAAACATATTTTTTACTTGAAAGAAGCTGCATAGTTAATATGCAGGAAGTTTTATAAACTACACTGTTGTACCAGGACAACATACGTATTATGCAGAGAATGTAGAGTTTTCTTATTAAATTGAAAACAAATTCTATTAATAAAAGTAATATTTTACAAGTTTATACATACATGAACAGCCCTCTATCCATAGCTGGTATATTTCTGGATCAATGAGGGTGTAATTACTAACAAACACGTCGACTTCTGTGTACATTTTAGAAGTTCCTTTTTGTCTCAAAATAGGAGGCTAGTAGAATAGAAAATTAAGATAATGTTATTGGAAAATTGAAAAAATGAAAACTATCTCACAGTTTATTTTGGTTTCAATGACAGTAACATTGACAGTTGAGATATTCGTTCAAAAACACTAACACATGTTTTTAAGTATTTACGGCTCGGAAACGTGTTTTTATGCGTTAAACAGAGAGAAACAGAAAGTCGCCGCCGCCGGCTGCTGATTTGATGGTGCAAACAAATAATAACAATTCGGTCGTGTTAAAATACTTACCTTCTTTTTTAAATATAAATGGTCTTACTCTAACGCAATGACAAACTTTTGTAGCGGGCAGCAATATTGGTGCCGGAAAACGCTCTTTTATAATTTTGAATGTTATCCTAGGTATCCATTAAACATTTATCTTTTTCAGCACATAAGAAAAACCTCTCTAATGTGCTTATTACATTTGGCTAAATTCAGTCGTGTAAATTCAGAAGAAAAGCGTCAGAGCAAATCAAAGTGGAATGTATTGTTCATAAAATAAGGTCGATTTTTGTATCACGCCTTTTGAAAAGCGGAGCGAAACCTTAACATATAAATGATATAAAAATGGACTTTATTATATGAGGAATACATTCCACTTTAATTTGGTTTCGCGCTTTTTGTTTCCGAATTTAAACGATTCAATTCAGCCAAATGTAATAAGCGCATTAGCTGACGTTGGTACACTTTTTTTTATAATACTAAACGGGACTCACACACGACGTACCTTTTCGATTCGTTTACACCCACCGTGGTCACGAGAAGATTGCATAGGAGAGGTGCCCGTTCGGTTGCGGTGATGTGCGAGTAGACTTCCTACCTTCACTTGGATGCGGGTAGGCGTCCCACCCTCACATAGAATTGTTTATTTTGCACACCACTAGGTTCCATGACGCCGAATGCTTATACCCATCTTCCCGATTGAAAGTTTCATAGTTTTTTATTTCAATCGCTTCTCGAACCATACAAGAATAATAATAAAAAAATAGTTTTTCGCTGAGTAAGGCGAAGTTGCTTTTAATATGATGGGTAATAAGTACCAAGATTGAATGATAAACATGCAAAAATTATAGTAGGCTAAGAAATACTTACTTTGATGATGCAGCGACCCAAAATGAGTCTTGGCCTCCGACAGTAAGAAGCTCAATTCCACTAAGCTAAGAAATGTGGATATATTTTGTCGCAGTTATATGGGTAACACGCTTGTGTTACGGTATGTTACCAAATGCTACGTCTAAAAAGGTATGTGAAACTTAATAAAATAAAACAAAGGAAAACGTACCTACTACCTAAACTTGCTAGAACAGTATTGTTTTAAAAAACAGGTTAGTGTAGAGGAATCATAGCGCCATTACGGGACCTATCCTGTTACTTTCTATAGCAATTATCACTAGGAAGAACTGCCGGCTCAGTTTACACCGCAGTGCTAGCTGACGAGAGCGGCCGGCAGTTTCACTGTCACACCATTATAAGCTTTATGTACATATAAAATACATACATTTAGCTTAGAGTACGTATTTTATAAGCGTCGCCACATGAATGGATCCTTTCTATTACAGGATAAAGTTTAAAATGGTGTGACAGTGTACAATGCCGACCGCAGTGGTCGGCCCTCAAGTCCATCGGCGTGGAATGCGTGGGGAGAGGCCAACGTCTAGAAGTATAGGTCCTACCGCTGAGATGATGATGATGACATTCAAGGTGACTTCCATCCATTGTAGGTACTTAAGTTTGTTAATATTTAGAAGTGTCATTTAATATTTCAAAATATTGTGATTAATCTAATTGAAATCAAAATATGAAGGTACCGATCTATGCAAACTTTGACTGTGAGACTTCAAAGCCATTCTAGATTTTAATAAAAATTACATAGCTCAATACTCGTATTAAAGAACTCGACTGTACCTAGCTAGGCGATAATCCTACTATAATTGACCAAGGTCACTCTGTCAGGATCGTAGCAAGGGCTTTCAGTCGTGACTGGCAAGAAAAGATCACATAGATTTAATTTATTTATTACACCATTTACCTTAATTCTAAATACAATGTATGTCAAAAAAAACTGCAATTTTAGGCCAAACTTGTCTATCCATACCGTAAGGTAATTAAGGCAAAGCGACTGCTATCTGACTTCCTTGATCGCTTAGGCGCTGTCCTAATTGGCAACGGCCGTACGATGCTTACGCGACGGGCGGTTTTGAGGCCTCCTATTGGTCGGGCGACGTCCGTCGTACGACTATCGTCGCACGACCGTTGCCCATTAGGAGAGCACCTTTAGAGTCCATCGCCATTTTAGTAAGCTTTAAACTATTCATTTTGACGGTACCAATAGTACTATAGTTTCGCTAAGTTTATGTCTGGATGGCGCTCGCCATACACATTTACTTTTATCATTATTTTCCAATAATTCTAGTTTCTCAAATTGTAGGACTGATCAATATTGCCTGGAATCGAGTTTGGCCCGGTATAATTCACATTTTGATTGTTACTTTAAAAAAATCTTTTTCCACATAATGACAAACGACCTGGGGCCTTACCATGAACTCTTATAGCAGGACCTAAACAGAACTGCCCTGCTTAGAACGAGACAGCGCTATACGTGTCACATAAGCTTGTCTCGGTCAAAGCGGAAGCAATTAGCTCACTGTAATATCCATTGTAGCTGACTGCAATGAGCGTTTTACAAAAAGTTATTTTCAAAAGTAAAAAGTATAGTTCAGCGTGCCTCACTAGATGGCGCTGCTTAGACAAGTTTCTAAAATATGGAATTTGGTAACCGAAGTTACTCGGATAGGTGTTTCGTGAAAAGATACTTAGTTTTAGTACCTTTCTGCGCCAACTGCTTAAATATTTATACCTACATCTAACGGTCTCTATTTGATTTGGTTTTGAAAATCAATGACAATTATTTGAACTATTCTTGGTTACTATTTTGCATCCACCGCATGAGTCGTCCTTACATGAGATTCCAACTTGCCCTTTCTTGTAGTGGTGAAATTACACTGGATACAACCTAGCTTCACGCGAATGTGTCCTGCCTCGTGGCCAAGCAAGGAATCCTTCCTTACTGACACATAGTCACAGTACTTACATTTAAAGCCCACACGCAAATGAACCGTACTGAAATGTCTCGACAAGTTAAATTTCTTTTTAGAGCTATAGTCACAGGAGGGACACATGAAAGTGTTGTGTTCCTTTATATGGTTGACGTATTGACATTTGTATTTAGTATTGTAGCTGCACACAGAGCAGTACTGTATCTTATTGGATTTGCTTCGTTTCACGTGTAGAACAATTTGATCCTTAGTCTTTGTCGTCCAGGCGCAGAAGTTACATTTGTATTGGTCTTTAACGCCCGTATGGTGTCTTTGACAATGTCGCTGGACAGAGTACTTGGATTCAGACGCGTAGGTGCACAGTGTACATTGATATTGGTTCTTTTCTTTCCTCGCGTCAATCACAGGTATTGACTGGCACTCGTTATAAGAGTAATCAGTTGAAGCAACTTCAACATCATTGGAATCATTATGTTCCTCTTCTTGCTTCAGTAATGATACCGCTTGATTAGTAATCTGTTCTACAGTGCGTTCCAAAGGAATCTGTTGACCTAATACAACATTGTTCACTTTTTGGGTTGGTTCACAGGTTGTATCTATACAGACTTTCATCGTTACAGTACTTTTTTCGTGCGCTTCTCTATGATGAGACATGGTCGTATGGTTTTTGAGTTCACAGCGATAGAACGTTTGAAACTGGCAGTGCATGCAGGACAGAGGGTAGTTCTTCTTACTGCGTTGTTTATGAGATTTCATACGCCACTTTTTTAAGGTTGTTAACTGGTAAAACTCACAAACATTCGTTTCCAAGACCTTGTGTACCAACGTCAAATGTTTATGTATATGGAACTGGTATTTCGTTTTAAATGGACATTTGTCGCAATAATATCTTTTCTCTTTTAAATGCACACGAGTGTGCTTCTTAAAGCTTTCGCTGTATGCTGTCATATAGAGACATTTCGTGCACTTGAACTTTTTGTCCGGTATATTTTTCGTCCGGTTTAAGTTGTCGTGGCCCAGCATGTGGAATTTGAACCTCTTCTTGTGCATAGTCTTGTAGTTGCATAAAAAACACTGCAGTTGTTCGTTCTGGTAATTCGTTCTCAATGACTTTCGTTGTGTTGGTGGCGGCTGTCCCTTTTCCAAGCTCCATCTTATTTGTATTGTCCCGGATTGACTGGAAACGGATGAAGAAATTTAGAAATTAACCATTGGATGTGGAAACGATTTTTCTAAGGCAGTTCGCACTCTAGAATTATTCCAAAAGTCCCCACTGGACTGAAATCCACAACATGGCAGTGACTCCGTAACAGCTGTACCGAACTTAATAAAACTTTCAGTAAATTATAAGGGGACCCTATGAAGTTTCAGTAACAGAAAATATATAGGTTATGGTAGGGTAGAGGTTCTATATAAAAATCGAGTTAAAATAGGGCATGGGAATGAATAGCAGTTGGGTACGGGTAGGGTAAGGGATGGAGTAGTAGTTTGGTACAGGTACGTATAGGTTCTATATAAAAATCGACATAGAAAAGGGTAGGGAAAGATGTAGGCATTCGAACTACTGGTGGTGGAGCCTGCCTGTTGATCCTAGTGGATTGAGGGAGGTTGGGTAGGGGGAGGGGTAGGGTAGAGGTAAAAGTAGGGATAGAGTTAAAATGAAATCACGCGATCGAAGACGCGCCATGCAGCTCATGTATTCTGACGGCAATAGCCTGATACTACCTACCCGCATTTTTTAAATATAGGTATAGGTACTCACTCATCTATATAATTGTTTTGCGGTGGCTCCTGTTCTTCCGTGGGTGAATTGTCCTGTAATGACACCCATACATCCTCAAAAGACTCTACATCCCCATTCTCGTCTTCCATCTTCACCCATACACTAGCGATCAGGTCTTCGGGATTCTTTTTCATCAGGTTTTCCAGTTCATTTTTCATAAAGTCTTCTGGATTCTTTTTCATAGCTACCAGGTTATTATTAAATTTGGAGGTCATTTTCTAAATGAAAATTAAACTGTCGTAGTTTCAAATGAATTTTGAAACCTTCAGACAGATTTAATAAAAGAACAAAATATGCTGATTTGTGAACAGACGTGAAGTTCAGTATGTAGATCTTCAAGCGACAATAAATTCATCGACGAGAACTGGAGCAGAAAAGTGATCGATACATGTAGGTAGCCAAAAACTTTAAAAATTGCTTTCACAACATTTGCAGGTAGTTTTTAAAGAGTACTTTTTCTTTCTATTTGACGGTGCTTCGAGGATATTGATCGTTGGTACTGTCAGTTTGACACTATCATAGACAAGCCTCTGCACTATGAATTTCAGAACGAAACGTAGCCTGTCCTGTCAGTCAGCCATCAACATTGATCAACATCAAATCGAATCAATCATGCGAACCGAATGAAGCTTTTCTTGGCTTTATTTTCACGATTTCGAATTTTTACTGTAAATAAATAGATAAAACATCCAATATTGTGGGATTATCGGTATATTTTATTTGTTTTCTACGGTAAGTTAGTAATAATATTTGGTTCTTCACGTATTTTCGAACCTTGCGCTTCCAACAATCAGCATCAGCAAAAAAAGCTTTAAAATGGCAGCGTTTCCCAAAACATATTTTACGTGATGCTACCTTATTTTGGTGCCGTGCCGCGTGATAAGCATCAGAGTGCAATAGCACCAACCCCATCCCTTGATGGGTGTCGTAAAAGGCGACTAATGTCGCATAGAGGCAGTTTTATTACCTCCGTAATCCAGAAAATAGGTAGCAGTTTAGAAATTTCAACGCGGTTTATTGCCATAATCGGTAACGATTATGGCCATGCCCTGCACTTTGGAGGTATAATCACAGTACTGGACTGTTGATATGAGATTTGATGTGATTCTGCCTGCCATATTTTATATTCCCTCCTTTAGGACAAATGTATGTATGTGCTTGCTTCACTCACTATATTCACAACAATAACATTTACAACTAGGTATAAAAATGTAATCTATGTATAAACTTGATGTATGTACCTAATCTATGTTTGCTGGCCTTTGTGGCTATCTCTGGGGGAGGCCTATGCCTAGCAGTGGGTGTCTTTTGTCTGATAAAAAGAAGTTTCTTTATATTATTTTGTAAAAATATTGTTGTATGTGGTCTCTGCCTACTTAGGAAATCGGTGTGACGTTATTTATGTATGTAGGTACTATTGTCACTACTATATTCCCATTATTATGTGGTCCACTGTCCATAGACCACATGTCAAAATTGTCATGTGGATAGTGCCAAGTTCTGACAATGTCCACAGCAAAGTTACAATTTCATAATTCCAATTTCAGCTAGAAAATGACTTCCAAGTTTAAAAATGAACCAGAAACATTGACGAACACTAACCCAGAAGACGTGATTGAAAATGAATCGGACAACACGATTACAAATAACCAGAAAAATGTGGTGGATGGTAATTCCGATGACATGATTAGCCCAGAAGACCTGATGCAAAATGATACAGAAGACCAGAAAAATAACTCGGAAGAAATGATGAGTATGTTCGCTAGTGTTTGGGTGAAGGTGGAGGTGGAGGAGTTGCCGTCTGAAGAAGAACAGGATTCCTTGCAAGACAATACATTCGACGAAGAACAGGAGTCACCGCAGGACAGTTCTTCGAAGGGAGACCAGGAGCAAACTCAGGACGTTGATATAGATGAGTGAGTATCAGTTTTTTAACAAATTTAGCTGCGACCGTATCAACAATTGTGTCGAAAGGTGATAAGCGTATGCGCACGACTTATCTGGCCGGTCCGTTTAACATGCACGCTACGATACTTAGCACTGCCGTAGCGTCTGCTGTTTGAGATAGTGTTAAAGATGCACTCTTGTGACAGCATACTTGCAAGACCAGTAACCAGGGTTAAGCAAAGTTCACAGAGTCTGGGAACTGGATGAGTGACCATTTCGTGCTTTGAGGCTAGTCTTACTTCAGCACTGCAATGAGCTTGCCACTCATTAGGTCTTCTGCTGGGGACCCTAAGGCTGGTTGAACAGTCCGGAGGCTGTATCTGATAGATGTCACTGTCAAATGCACATTGTCCGATACATTAATTTCATTGGGTATTCTTATGTTGGAGATTAGGCAACACATGTTTTTACTGTTTTAATGAATAAATATGTACTTATAGATTCTTGATTAAGCTCTTAGGTTGGTATTTAGTTTGTATGGTCACGGAAAATGAATCATAATCCACCTTGAAGCCTTTAACAACTTTGTCCACTGTAAAGAGAAACCTAGGGTTAAATTAGTATGCAATCTCTTTTGTTACTTACAAAAAATAAAAAGAATAACATACTTGTCCAATATCGGTTGATTGGTGTAAAAGGAATTAGGAAGGAACATTTTACTGAAATTCCGTCAACTCAAACGAAAAAATGATTTATTGATAAATAGGATTAAATACTTAATCTTTTATCAAACGTCAAAAACGACGAGAAGTACAAAGGGATCGTTGTAACGCTCATCCACGTAGAGGGTGACGCAGGCCAGCGCGCCCGTCAGGCACCGGGTACCGATGCGGATTGTGTACAGTCAGTTGTAGAATGAACCGACGGCCCCACACATTTAATGTAACCTGAGGCCCTGCACCCGTACCGCTGAGTGAATTTTGAAGCAATTAAGTGTGGACCAATCGCAGCAAGGAAGAGCCAGAGCTGCCTTACTGCGATTGGTTTAAACTCATTCGCATCAAAATGACGGCGTACAATCGGAGGCGGTACCAGTGTAGCACAAACAGAATGTATGTTGAAGGGGCCCATCCCACAGTCGACTGTCTGTCTGTATTGAAGTTAATACAGATGTTCGAGCGTCCTTTAACCGTAGCGACAACTATCGCTCCAATAGAGAAACTCAACGATATTCACATTACAAGTACACGAACACAAGGTTGGCAAGCATCCGCAATAGATGGCGCTGACCGTCCTACATCGCGCTAGAGAAGTGTGCCAACTTCCGTGGCATGTCGAATCCTTGTTCCCCTGGTGACAACACTCGGCCAGTTGGGTAATTACCCTTCTCCATCTTCGCTTGCCAACATTGGCGGCTACATTATCCCTTCACCGCCATACGTTCGAAACAATTTCTTATACCATTAACTCGTGGCTTTGATTTACTCATAGAAAATTAGGAGTGCCGCATAGTAATAATGCGAAGACAAGGGCTCAAATAATACGGCTCCATAGACAAGGCCGGGCGAATAGAGAGATATCCCGTATCTTGAGCATATCCGTAAGTATTTTTTGTTAATAATTTTGTGATTCTTTAAATAAAAATGACCAAATCCAGAGGATAACAGTTTTGTACTGTCAGATTTACGCTCAGTTCAGTGAAACGCTTGTCAATGTTAATCATCGATTAAAACTCTTTCCGTCTCTGTCTATAACTCACCATAGATAAGGATGGCAAATTTTTTATTGATGATTAACAATAGATTAACTATGTATGGAAAACTAGCTGTTAGACTTATAAATTGATAACCTACCAAGAGGTCCCGGGTTCGATTCCTGGCCGGACAGATATTGAAATTATGAATTTCAATCCATGGTTACGGGTCTGACTGTTGCGATATTTTAAAAAGTATTTAAGCAATATATGAGTTATCTTAAACCCAAGCTTTGCTTCATATGGTCTTGTGTGAGTTTGTCCAAGAAAATAAAGAAACATTTTCTGATTATTATTATCCTTTCAGAGAAACACAGTCAGACTGTGGTTGCGACGATACGGGGAAGAAGGGACCCTCGAAGACCACCGTCGAAACAACCAGTCTTGTCGAAGACTGAGCGACGAACATTGCGAAGAGATGCGGAGACACTACCAAGAGCATGGCATGGTGCCTACGAAGCATTTTGCCCAGCTCTTCGATGTCCATCCCAATACCATACGAAATTATTTGCGTTCAATGAATATTGTGCGCTCACAAGTAGAGAAAAAAGGGAGAGAGAAGAAATTGAAGAGAATCGGTGCCAGAAATGTTGTTAAATCTAAAGTACAAGTGAAAAGTCAGACCACAAAATCTAGGAAAGTAGACCTTAATCCGAATTCGAATACAAATACCTAATCCAAACTATAAATAAATAAACTAATCTAGTTGTGCCCCGTGACGAAATAACACTCTGCCCTCCATTCCACATATTCATCAACTTCATATTTCTTTTATATGAACTGAAGACGTTAGACTACCATCTTGCGTTCTGTTAAGTGACCATGCGGCCGACGGTGGAGCATGCCTGTCTAGAAACAGCCTATTCACTCTTGCAGTTTAATTGGAACGCCAAAAAAAATACAAATCCCTATACATGTTATAAATGCGAATGTAACTCTGTATGTTATCACAAATAATTTTATAAAATAAAACAATTTTGATGAAATGTAGTGTGGAGATAGTTTAGCTGAGGATGGATATAGGCTACCTGCTTTTAATTTCCCTTCACTCACTATCTTGCAAGATATAGGAACAATGGTCCAAGCGTGTGGAATACTAAAAACAAATATAAACAAAAGATTTGTCGGGCTTCTGGCTAATTATCCAAGATACTAGTGTAGATACAATAAATATAAACTGTAGGCTAGTTACGTAAAACTGTTGCCAACAATTCTCTGATTTCAATGATTGAAACTGTTACTTTTGCGATTACGCGATTTTATTATTTAATAGTTCCAGTTTATTGCAATGGAACTTTGTTACGATACGAAATCGCAAAATTAACAATTTCAATCATTGAAATCAAAGAATTGTTAGCAACAGAGTTACGTAATTAGCCTACTAACCACTTTTATCAGTAGGTAAAAACTAAAGTATTCTGTGTTTTTAGATACTGAAATTTATAATATTGTTTTTTTTTTTAGATTTTTTCGTTTTTTTGTGACAAAGGTTATCGTTATAATTCAACATGCAATCAAATAATTAAGTAGAATTTCAAACTATATTAAGTGTTATTAGACTTTGTTTCCTTTATTATTTTGAATAAACTAAAATAAATAGTTTAATTTATTAATAATTTGTTTAATTTTAAGCTCTCCTAATTCTTTTTTTTTTCCACTAAGGAGGCAAACAAGCTTACGGCTTGCCTGATGGTAAGCAGTCACCGCAGCCTATGGACGTTTGCAATACCAGGGGCTTCAAAAGTGGCGTAATAACCTTTTTACCCCTTTCTTGAAGAACTCCATGTTGTACTTTCCAGGGAAAACCTTCCAGGTAGTTCATTCCACAACCTTGGTGTCATCATCTTGGCGTTAATGTCCCGGGTGTGCTCTCGAGAACGAGGGCCCGGGGTCCGCCTTTACCATGATCCAAAATTTGGCGATCAGGTAATTACAGTGGAGCGACTACCATCTGACCTCAGTGACCCTGCTACCAGGGGAACGTGACCAGATTGGATCACATTCCACAACCTTGGTGTGCGTGGGAGAAAGTTCCTTTGGAACCGCAGAGTCGCGACCAATTTGGCTCCAAGGTGTGAGGATGAACTCCCTGTCAGTGGCGAGCGGTGTGATGATAGAATAGTAAATATAATTATTATTATTTATTATCAGGCAGGCAGTTGTGAACAACTGTTGGGTTGCCTGCATCCGGCTTCTCTCTAACCAAAATTATTCTTCCTGTTCTGATCTTAAGAATTTGTCTAAGCTATTTTTGAATCCGTTTGTGTTCTCTGCGGTCACCACCGTCTCAGGCAGCCCGTTCCAGGCCCTCACAACACGATTGGTCAGGAAGTGTCGGTGTGGGTTATTTTTGGAAAACCGCCCATCCAGTTTTAGAGGATGTCCTCGTAAGTGGGGGTTTTTGTTCAAGACAAATAAATTTTCAAACTCGTGGACGTCGTAATGCCCGTTGATGATCTTAAATGTCTCGATTAGGTCGCCACGTTCTCTGCGTTTCTTTAGCGTTGTCAAGTTGAGCAGGTTTAATTACTCAGAATAATTGGAATAAATAACTACACTTATCCCTTGTGATCATTTTAAATACTTGACAAAGATATCAGAACAGTTTCTAATATTGCAAACGTCCATAGGCTGCGGTGACTTCTTATCATCAGGCAGGCCGCAAGCTTGTTTGCCTCCTTAGTGGTATAAAAAAAAAAGTTTCTTTGACAGTTGTTCAGTGTCAAAGTATGGCCAGATTCAGTTTCCGCAGCCGTACTTGTTAACAGACAGCCAGGGTGCTAGTTGTCAGTCATTATCATCATAAGGAGCGTTGGTGGCCGAGTAGAAGTAACCGACTCGTAAGCGAGAGGTACCGGGTTCGAATCCCACGGCGGCCATGGACCAATGTTTCTTTTCTGAGTTATGTACATTAGTTGAATGCTAACCGATGCTCTTACGGTGCATCGTGATGAAACCTGCAGTCCAGGCGACTGAATGTGTAACTATGATCCAAGCTGGTCAGGTTCCCCTGGTAGCAGGGTCACAGAAGTCAGTGGATGTGACATAAGTCAGATGACAGTAGCTCCATGTAGTTATTTGACATGCCGAGGCCTGAATCTTGGTCAAGGCGGACCCCGGGCCCTAACGGGAGCGGATGCGGTGCCGGTCTTTTGGTTTTTTTTTTAAATGTTATACGGCAGACAAACAGGCAAGCGGGCCACCTGATGGAAAGTGGTCACCGCCGCCTATGGCCATCAGCAACACCAGGGGAGTCACTAATGCGTTGCCCGCCTCTGAAGAGACCTCTAATATACCTCTTGAACGATCCCTGGTAACTCTAGACATGCTTTTTGAAGAACAGTTCCTTTGTTGTAATGTAAAGGAAAGAGTTCGGAATGCTCATTCAGCGCCATCTAAGTGCGATGCTTTGCCAACTTGTGTTCATATCCTCGTAATGTGAGTATTGTTGAGTTTCCCTATTAAAGCGATAGATGTAATTACAGCAGCACTCTCGAAATGGAACAATACCCCTGAGAAATCCCCGCCAGTGGGTATGGTTTTTTCAGAATGATTAAAATAATCTCCTTACTCTAGAAGGAGGACAGGCCCTATAGAGCGAATCGTCACGCTCATGGCCTGTCATCGCCATAGAAATTGAACCATAGGGCCTGTCCTTCTTACGAAGTAATGAAATTTATCGTCATTGACAAAGACGCATCCAAAGTCCGATCTAAGAAAACTTGTTTCCACATCCAGTAGTTAATTTTATTTCTTTATTCTCTTTCCAGTGAAACCGGGACAGCACAAAAAAGAACCTTGCGAAAGAGGCAGCCACCGCCTACAAAACGTAAGTCGTGGAGAACGAACTACCGGACCGAACAACTGCAGTGTACCTTATGCAACTACAAGACTATGCACAAGAATTGTTTCAAGGCCCACATGCTGGGCCACGACAACTTGAAGCCCTATTCCTGTCCACATTGCGACTACACCACAAAATTCAGTACCTCACTACAAAGACACACGTACATGAAGCATAACGCACTAGTGGAAAACAACTCTGGAGAGCTGTACAAATGCGATCAGTGCGAATATTCGACATTCCTGAAATGGAACCTGAAATCGCATCAGCGCAAACATGTGCCAGAGAAACAGTTCAAATGTACGCTGTGCCCTTTCGTCACAGCGTACGGCCATAGCTTCAAGAAGCATGCGCGAATGCATGCCAACGAGAAGGGATTCGAATGCGACAAGTGCCCCTTCAAAACGAAGTACCAAGGCCATATACACAGACATCTAACGCTGATACATAAAGAAGTGTTGGAGAAGGCGAACGTCTGCGAGTTCTGTCAGTTCTCGACATTGGAGAAGTGGCGGTTGAACTCCCATAAGCAGCGCAGTAAGAAGGACTACCCTCTGTCCTGCATGCACTGCCAGTTTCAAACGTTCTACCGCTGCGAACTGAAGAACCATACGAACATGTCCCACTACAAAGAAGCGCACGAAAAAGGCTCTGTCATGGTGAAAGTCGGGATGGATATCGAGGATGTGGTGAACAAAGTTGTGATCGGTCAACAGATTCCTCTAGAAAACACCGTGGAAGATATTGTCAATGAGGAATCTGAGGCGAAACCTGATGAAAAACATGATTCCAATGACGACGAAGAAGTACCGTCGAATGATTACTCGTACGACCCAGAGGCGTTGAAGATGAACTGGCGGTCGATACCCGTAATCGACGCTAGGAAGGAAGAGAATCAATACCAATGTACGCTATGCAACTACGCGTCCAAGTTCAAATGCTCAGTCCAGCGACACTACCAAAGACTCCATACAAGTGTTAAAGACCGCCCATACAAATGCAACTTCTGCGCGTGGACCACAAAAACTAAGGACCAAATAGTTCTACACGTGAAACGCAGCAAATCCAACGTGATACAGTATTGTACAGTTTGCAGCTACAATACTAAATACAAGTGTCTATACGTCAATCATATGAAGAAACACAACACTTTTAAGTGCTCCACGTGCGACTATACTTGTAAGAACAAATATGACTTGTCGAGACACTTTGGTACGGTGCATTTGGGGGTTGGCTTGAAATGTCAGTACTGCGATTATGTGGCAGCGAGGAAGGATTCTCTGCTAGGACATGAGGCAGGGCATACAGGCGTGAAGCCGTACAGCTGTTCGCAGTGCGATTTCACCACAATCAGGAAGGGTAAGTTGGAATCTCATGTGCGGAACACCCATATGGTGGAGGAGGATACGGATGCAAAGTAAAATGATAAGTAAAAAACAAGAAATGCAGGCGGTTGCAACAAATATTGTGTAAGCTTTAAGTGAAAGTTTTAATGTTATAAATGAAATAATTATGTTAAATGTAATAAATGATGCCGGCCAAACTGGATTTCGGGCGATAATAATTTGTCCAATGCCAAACTTAGGACGAATAAGTTTGAGCTTGGTCGAACTGATGATTTAGAAGCCAACCTTTTGGCCGAAAAGAACAAGTAAATGAGAGGTTTTCAATTTGACAGTTACAGAGAAAGAAACAAGTTTTATCTCCTTGTAAACAGATGGCGCTGTACGGAACTCTTTGTCAAGTTTGTCCTAGTCAGACAGTAGGAGATATCAGTCAAGTCACGTCGTAAATTGCGTATAGCTAGCCCATGTTGCTAAATGATCATAACACAGTTATAACTTGCCCTTCTTCTTTCTCCAGCCTTTTCCCATTTTTATTTGGAGTCTGCTCTCCCAACGCCTTTTGGTAGGACCAAATAGTTAAAACACTGACTGTTTAAACTTGTACGATTAAAAAAATCCAAACAGTTCATCATTTAAAATTATTTGTTTGACATATTAGCACCGAAGTGCGCGCGCCATCTATTGACTATTTTCAAATGTCATCTTGAAACCTCTCATTTAAAGTTAAATGTTTACTAAAAGTTAGACCCAAGTTAGGTTAGGATTATGTCTAAGTATTGAGGACAATCTACTTTGATTTTCGTCATGAAAAATTCTATATTTTGATGCATGATTCTGGTTTCCCCTAGTTTTGAGCCGTACTCTTTCGGTATTGCCAGTGTGATTTAAAAAGTATTGAGCCCAAACTCAAAGTTCGAAACCGTTCGATTCGAGGCGAATGATTCAAAGTAGAGCCCCTGGGGCCCACATCTGTTATTTTTATTTAACTCGCATGCTAATGTAATTCAACTAATACCCCATTACAATTGGTACGAATTGGCTATTCTGCAAAAACTTTGATCAATAGTCATAGGCAAATCTTCTGGCCCAAAGACACATCAGACTTGTTTTTGGTACCAGAATACCTTGAGTAGGAAAGTGGACCATGACAGAGGCCAGGATAAGCGCTAGGACGATGATGATGATGAATACCAACACTGCCAATGAAGCCTATATTGGCAGAATTAGGCCCTAGTTTGTCCTATACTTTTTAGGCCATCCTGGTTCATCCTGGAATGCTTAGGATAAACTAGTTTGGCCTGACAATAAGGTTTGGTCGGTAACATAAATAGTCGTAGATACCTATGAATTGATGATACAACAGTTATGTAAATAATTAAACATGTAATAAATAGTGTTTATGAAAAGCGTTTTTTTTTAATCATTCGAAAACATTGTGATGAGGCCTGCACAATTCAGGCGACTAAATGTGGTAACCAACATCCAATTTGGTCAGGTTCCCCTGTTTACAGGGTCACGGAGGTCAGACGACAGTTGCTCCACTGTAATTACCTGATCTGCCCAAAATGGGCTGCAGCTTTTTCCATTGTCATATTTATAACACTGCAATCTCCAACCCGCCTGCCAAGCGTGGAGACTATGGCAATGACCTCCCCTTTCGTGGGAGAGGCCCTTAGTTCTGCAGTGAACTGTTATGGGCTGTGGGCAATCTAGACCGTAGACCTTGAAGGAAGTCTGTCATTATCATCATTATCTGAGATTCCGAGCCGCAGGACGGCAACTTTTGGACATAGGTCTTAAACTTATCTGACCCGGTGACAGCGTCGCTGTTGTTGGCACATGACATATCAAAATGGTGGCCTAGTATATCAGATAAGTTTGTGTGGCACTGTAGTCGCTCCTTAGGACTTGCTGTGGACGCTTATGGTCCAAGATCCGGCCATAGAATATCTACCCTCAACTGTTATTCAAAAATATCGTGCATTATATGGGTTGCTTACTCCCACCCTGGTCCCTCTGTTGGTCCTTGGGTTGCCATGAAGACAATCTATCTACTGATATTTCCGTTCTGACCAAGTTTTGCCTGGGCAACCATATATTTGGATGCATACATACTTTTATTTGACGTATAACTCGATTACATAATAGATGAGGGTAGATTGTCTCTATGGCAACCCCATAGAAGGACCAGGGTGAGAGTAGGCAACCCACATATTTTTTTCTTAAATGTACGTTTTTTTTAATAACAAACGAGGAAGATTTTCCTAATGCAGCCGCTTCGCCACGCGCCGGTGTGATATTGTATACCTATTGCTACCATATGTAGGAGCAAATAAGGTTGCCTTTCGTTTGTTGTGAAAAAGGTCCCTAGCCGCATCTCCGTGCTACTCCATCGAGCTGCGCTGAGCGTCATCAACAGATATCCTTGAAATCAGGGTTTTTTTTTTTATGTTATGTTATATGGCAGACAAACAGGCAAGCGGGCGACCAAACAGGAAAGTGGTCACCGCCGCCTATGGACAGAGTTGCGGTAATGCGCACACACACAGTTGCAGTTACAGTTGATTAAATTCAGTAGCCAAAATCCTAAAGCAAAAAGCGTGAAAGCAAATCAAAGTAGAATATATTACCTACTCATAAATTAAGGTCCATTTTTGTATCACGGCATTATAAAGCGGAGCGACGCGTGACATATGTGATACGAAAACAGACCTTATTCTATGAGCAATACATACTGGTTTTAAAGTATCGTTATTCGTGCTTTCGGCATTCGCACCCGTGTATTACTTCCGTTTTTGACTGGGAAAATGCCAGTACACTTTATAAACTGGTAAGTATTTCTTTTATATTAGACAAGACAGGCATTCGACCGCCATCTCACCTGTTGGTAACTGACGATGCGGAGGTATACTGCTGGTGTAAAGATTACAAAGGTTTTAGACTGTGAAGGCGCCGTAGGTTTTCATACTATCGTCCTAACGCTCATCCCGGCCTCTGCCAGGGTCCGCTTTTCTACCCATTCTTCTCCACTTCGCCCGGTCTTCGGCATCCTCGCGTCGTAAGCCGTTGGTTCGCGCATCCGACTCAGCGTTGGCAATCCATCGCTTCTTGGGTCGCCCACGGGGCCTCTTTCCTGATACCGGCAGAATTCTCTTCATATATTGAGTACAAGGAAAATTCCACTTTATAGCGGTAGTAGTGGTTAAGACCCACAAAGCGTTGGTCTACCCACACAAAAGTGCCTGCTGGAAGAAAATTCTTTTTAGAAATAAGCAACGCCTGTTGTGTCTTTTATTCTGTTATATTTCTCTGTATATCGTTATTGTGTACAATAAACAGTTAAATAAATTAAAAAAAAATTGTTTTTATTCAATCGCCTGAATGTGCTGGCTTCACTACAATGATTTCGCTCACCGTAAGAGCGTCGGTTAGCATTCCTTAACCCTTATTACCCTATTACTACCCAATTCCTTAACTTAGTACATGGCCGCAGTGGGATACGAACCCGGTACTTCTCGCTTACGAGTCCGATACATTAACCACTCGGCCACCGACGCTCCCGTATGACATCTCAGCTATATTCTCGAAATTGTGACAAATTCATGTTTTTGATGTGACCTTTAAAACGCAACAAAGGTAGAAAAAGTAAAGCCTCTCCCAGGCATTCGGAACAAAACCTACGACGGACATCATCATCATCACAGCCCACAACAGTCCACTGCAGGACTTAATGCCTCTCCCACGAAAGGGGAGGTTATTGCCATAATCTCCACACTTGGCAGCCGGGTTGAAGATCGCAGTGTTATAATTGGAGCAATGGAAAACGCTGCTACCCATTTTCTAGCCTACAGGAACTAGATTTTTTGCCTCGAAAATATTATTTGCCTTTACGACACCCAGGAGCGTAAGGGGTTGGTGCTATTCTACTCTGCCAGACACCACACGGTCAGTTCAAGTCTAGATATACAACAATAATGAAACCATTAGTTGACCTTTACCGTGTGGTGTCCGGCAGAGTAGAATAGCATCAACCCCTTACACTCATGGGTGTCGTATAAGGCGACTAATGTTTTCGACGCAAAAGATCAAAAGTCTCCGTAGTCTGGAAAATTCGCAGCAGCATTTTCCATTGTTATATTTAAACACTGCGATCTCCAACCCGCCTGCCAAGCGTGGAGATTATGGCAATAACCTCCCCTTTCGTGGGAGAGGCCCTAAGTCCTGCAGTGGACTGTTACGCGCTGTGATGATGAGTTGACCTAGATCACCTCTGTTGAAGCAACAATGCTAGAAGGATAAGATATCCGGTTTGAAGGACAAGATAGCCAGCGAAATTACAGGCAAGAGGCATTTCATCTTAGCCCTCACAGTGACAACGGCAAGCGGCATACTGACAGACAGACGACATTATTTTTACTTATTTGTTCCGAGCTCAGGGGGCGACGCGGGTAGGCCGGCGGCTGGCTGGGGCCGGGCGCGCGGCGCACGTGATTCGCCGGCGGTTATGTGCGTGGCGCGTATGTGTCTCGCCGGAGTAAGCCCTCGTGCGCGCTGTCTGCATGCGTCGCCCCCTACCTGGATGAGCTCGCTTAACTTCCCTTTGTTTTCCGTTAGAATTTTGATTTTTGAAAAGAGATTAATTAACGTAATCCTAATTCAATAAAAACTTTTTCATTTTCATTTTCAACGCACCTGCGGTTCTGTATTTTTGTTACCTGCAACCTGAATGTAGGAATTGTAGATGTGATGAGCTACAGTTACCACTGACCATCAGGTGGGTGCTCGTTTGTCACTGAGTAGCATAAAAAACCCTCTGTCGAGATTGGTTCAAGGGGCTTTAGGCATGGAAAGATCGACACTAATGAACATGAACAGTATTTATTACATGTTTAATTTATTTACATAATTATTGTATTAATTCATTGGTATTTACGACTATTTATGTTACAGACCAAACTTTTTTTTCAGGCCAAACTAGTTTATCCTAACCATTCCAGGATAAACTATTGATTTATGTTGATTTAGAGCCATCACAGCTATTTTAGTAAATAAAACTAATTGCTTACACATTTATAAAGAACGTATTATTATCTAACTTCTCTACTATGCTAATAAGTACGAAGAGGACAAATTAATATTAGTGATCTCATTCGTCGGGCTCACTGTGTTCTCTCCGGTTCGCTGTAGACCAATGTGTCCCAAGAGCTGGACACAATGAGTCATTTCCCATCTTTTGAAAAATCTGCATTACCATTTTTTTTCTAAACTTATATGCAAAATCAGAGTCAGATATATTTATTACGCAATGACTGGACTGAAAAATATTTAATTATATTGAAAAACTTATGAGTTATGAAAGTTTAACTTTTTTGTAGGTCACTGTTCGACATTTCACCCAATCCGTATTCACCTCCACCTTATGGATTGTCCGCACATGAGCTTCCAAGTTACCCTTCCTGACTGTGGTAAAATCGCACCGGGTACAGCTGTACGGCTTCACGCCTGTATGCCTTACCTCATGTCTTAGGAGATAATCCTTCCTCGCTGCCACATAATCGCAGTACTGACACTTCAAGCCAACCCCTAAATGTACCGTCCCAAAGTGTCTCGACAAGTCATATTTGGTCTTACAAGTATAGTCGCACGAGGAACACTTGAAGGTGTTGTGTTTCTTTATATGGGTGGCGTATAGACACTTGTATATAGTATTGAAGCAGCACACGGTACAAAACTGTATCACGTTGGATTTGCTGCGTTTCACGTGTAGAACTATTTGGTCCTTCGTTTTTGAGGTCCAGGCGCAGAAGTTGCATTTGTATGGGCGGTCTTTAACACCTGTGTGGAGTCTTTGGTAATGTCGCTGGACTGAGCATTTGAACTTGGACGCGTAGTTGCATAGCGTACATTGGTATTGATTCTCTTCCTTTCTAGCGTCGATTACGGGTATCGATTCCCAGTCCATCTTCAACGCCTCTGTGTCGTACGAGTAATCAGTCGAAGGTACTCCTTCGTCGTCACTGGAATCTTGTTTTTCTTCTGGTTTGGCGACAGATTCTTGGTTAATAATTTCTTCCACAGTGTGTTCTAGAGGAATCTGTTGACCGATCACGACTTTGTTCACCACATTCTCTGTATCCATTCCAAATTTCACCATGACAGAGCCTTTTTGATGCACCCCTTTGTAGTGGGACATGTTCGTATGGTTCTTCAGTTCGCAGCTATAGAACGTTTGAAACTGGCAGTGCATGCAGGACAGAGGGTAGTCCTTCTTACTGCGCTGCTTATGGGAGTTCAACCGCCACTTCTCCAATGTCGAGAGCTGACAGAACTCGCAGACGTTCGCCTTCTCCAACACCTCCTTGTGTATCAGCGTTAGATGTCTGTGTATATGGCCTTGGTATTTCGTTTTGAAGAGGCACTTGTCGCATTGGAATTCCTTCTCGTTGGCATGCATTCGCGTATGCTTCTTGAAGCTATGGCTGTACGCTGTGACGAAAGGGCATAGCGTACATTTGAAATGTTTCTCCGGTACGTGTTTGCGCTGATGCAATTTATAATTCCATTCCAGAAATGTCGAATAATCACACTGATCGCATTTATACAGCTCTTTAGAGTTGCTTTCCACTAATTCCTTATGCTTCAGATACGTGTGTCTTTGTAGTGAGGTACTGAATTTGGTGGTGTAGTCGCAGTGTGGACAGGAATAGGGTATGAAGTCGGTGTGACTCAGCATGTCGGCTTTAAAGCTGTTTTGTAGTTGCATAAGGTACACTGCAGTTGTTCGGTCCTGTAGTTCGTTCTCAACGACTTATGTTTCGTAGGCGGGGGCTGCCTCTTTCGCAAGATCCTCCTATGTGCTGTCCCGGAATCACTGGAATGAGAGTAAAGAAATAGTGGAATTAACTACTGGATGTGGAATTAAGTTTTCTCCACATTGAGATGAAACCTACATATTCAAACGACTGAATGTGTAACCATGATCCAATTAGAATAGCTGACAAAAGTGTGCACGAGACACAGCTCGCGCCGCGAGATACCGTTTGTTTCTTTCGTTCAATACTAAGATTGTCGTGGCTTTTCTCGCTTATCCCGCACGTGAGCACACCTATGCTAGCCGTTTTGGTCAGGTTCCCCTCGTAGCAGGGTCACAGAGATCACACGGCAGTCGCTCCATTGTAATTATCTGATCAGGATATAAACGCTAAGATGATGATGATGATACTACACGATATAGTGAGTCGTCACGCTCATGGCCTGCCATAAACATAGAAATTGAACCATAGCCTGTCCTTCTTCCGTAGAAAAGAGTTTCTACTAAACCTGCTTTCTAGCAGGTCAATACCCACTAGCGGAGATTTGTAATGAACACAAGTTGGCAAAGCATCGCACATAGATGGCGCTGACCAAGCGGCTGAGATGATGATGAAAACTAGCACCCAGGCAAGTTATCAGTCATCATGATCACAAGGGTCAAGTGTAGTTATTTATTCTATTCTATCATCCCAGCGCTGGCCACCGACAGGGATTTCATCCTCGCACTTTAAAATCAAATTGGTGGCGAACTGTGCGGTTCCAAAGAACCTTCTCCCACGCACACTAAGGATGTGGAATGAACTGCCTGGAGAGTACAACATGGAGTTCTTCAAGAAAGGGGTGAAAAGGTTGTTGCGGAGTCGGTAACGCGTGGGTGACGCCCCTGGTATTGCAAACGGCCATACGCTGCGGTGACTGCTTACCAGCAGGCAGGCCGTATGCTTATTTGCCACCTTAGAGGTATTAAAAAAAACTTTTTTTTTTTCGGAAATATTTACAATGACATTTAAATAAAGGTCCTTGTCCTTTAGCTATTGTGGTTATATTTTGTTATTCCTATATCCGAAGTAAACTAGACCTTTCGACCAATATATTACCGCGCCACATATCATCGCTAGGGCTCCTTCGTCTAGTCAATTTTCAAAAACCCTATTTAGGTTTTTATTTATTATCTACATCTGGAATCGGTAGGTAATCGGTAGACACTTATATCATCATCATCATCTTGGCGTTAATGTCCCGGTTGTGCTCTCGAGAACGAGGGCTCGGGGTCCGCCTTGACCATGATCCAGAATTTGGCGATCAGGTAATTACAGTGGAGCGACTGCCATCTGAGCTCCGTGACCCTGCTACTAGGGGAACCTGACCAGATTGGATCATGGTTATACATTCAGGGAAACAATGTTTTCCCTCACCGTAAGAGCATCGGTTAGCATTCAACTAATACACATAACTCAGAAAAGAGTCACCACGTCAGTGTGACAACCATGTCAGTGTACATGGTTAGATTATTACGTATCAATGTTGGCCGTGGGGTGTCGTATAGGGCGAGTAATGTTTTCGAGACAGACATACGGTAGACACTAATATAATAAAGAGAAAAGATTTGTAGTTTTGATTTGAGTTTGTAATAAATAAATTCACTGGACCGTTTATAAAAATCACTTTTAATTATATGAAGCTACATTATTCCCGAGTGACAGGTCACTTTTATCCCGGGAATTTAAGTTCCCGCGGGAAAGTTGATTGTTTACAGAGATCAGTACTGCGTGTGGGTGAAAGCCGCTGTCGGTTTAAGTACTACGATACACCGCAGTTGTGGTTTTTGCCCACTATGCTGTAATTCTAGTACAATAATACGATGCATTTCATAATATAACAGCGCTTTTCGTAATTATGTAGCATTCGACTAAAACTAAAAGAAAAAAAAACAGGTTAACTTACTTACAAATTTTAAGGCTCAACTATTATTATTTGCCTACTTCATCCCAATGCTGAACGATCTCCCCTAATTGTTTCACTCCCCGTGATCAATAGATATTTTTTGTTTACATCGACATTGGGAAAAAGCAACGAACACATCACTATCACACGCCCGCTTCAAATTTATTTTACATATATTTTGGGATTAAATAGGTAATTATGATTTATCGATGTTTTTTTTACACTATATATTACAGAGCTTGTCGTAATATTTAAGTCAAGACATTATTGAAACCTCGTGTTACCGCTCGCAACTCACGAGAACGCCTATTCGTTTCGTTTGAGCAAACTCTACGTATTAAATTTATTTAAGCATTTTGTTAAGCACCCTTGTTTTGGACCACTTCACATCACAACTTGTAATGAGATAGTCGCATTTTTATATTTCTAATACATCTTAAAACTAATTCTGTGTTTTTTAATAAACCTTATGTTCGCAAGCGAACACCTCGAGATATTAAAAAAAACCGCAAATGAAACAAGAATCGTTAACACATATTCTACACACCTCTACACACATTCTACGAGCGATAACCAGCAACTTACAATATACTGAAAAGGTAGTGGTCTAATGCACTTCACTAATATAATAAAATAACAAAACATTAAACACAAGATATGAAATTATTTTACCAATCAATAAACTGATTTCGTACCTAGAGTTATCGTATACCTAGTGTACCTAATAGTTTGTTTACAAAATTTGTGTTTGACAATCAAATTGCTTGTCAAGTTGACGTGTCGCACGCAGTTTGTCTATGAGGGCCGCTCTACTTAAAAATGAAGGTATCTAACTGTCCAATCTCTATGGTAGCACCAAAGAGAAAAAAAATTGACAGTCTATAAGGGGATGCACACACGATATTTATCGTAATACGGATCGTCGATTTCTGATTTTCTAGAAATCCTGTGATCCGTATCACGATCCGTGGGCCCTACACACTCGATAAATATCGTGATCCAGGATCGTAATCCACGTATCACGATAAAAATCGTGTGTGTATAATAGCATCTGCCATAGAGAGCGCTGTGACCTCCCCTTGCGTGGGAGAGGCCCTTAGTCCTGCAGTTGATTGTTATGGGCTGTGATGTTGATCTAGACAATAGACCTTAGAGCAAGAAAGATATGTCATCATCATCATCCTCTCAGCTGCAGGACGTCCAGTTGGATTTAAGCTCTAAACCGATGATGGGTGATGAACCTGGTATTGCAAACGTCCATAGGTTGCGGTGACTGCTTACCATTAGGCAGGCCGTTAGCTTGTTTGCCACCTTAGTGGTATAAAAAGAAAAAAACCTCAGAGGAATAACTAAAGCTCTAAACAGCGTCGCTGTTGTTGGCATTGACATAACATGTCAGTATGGTGTCACTAGTTCAAATTTCGGCCACCGGGTCAGATAAGTGTGTGGCACTGTAGCCGCTCCTTTGGGCTTGCTTTAGACGCTGCGCGCCGGTGTGATTTTGTATACCAATTGCTATCATATGTAGAAGCAAATAAGGTTGCAATTTCGTTTGTTACTAAAACTGTCGTCATCAACTTATCAGCCGAAACACGCCCACTGAGATTTCCCGCAGAGATGTCCACAGCGGCCGGTCCTGTGCTCTCCGCGTCCAGCTGGTACCTGCGATCTTTACCAGGTCGTCGGTCCACCTTGCGGTAGGCCTACCCTACGCTGTGCCTTTCGGTACGTGGTCCCCACAAACAGGTCGCTTCGCCGCAATGTCCATAACTCACAAAAGAGTCATTGGTACATGGCCGCAGTGGGATTCGCACCCAGTACCGTTTACGAGTCGGATACCTTAACCACCGGCCACGGACGCTCCCATATGACATCTCGGCTATATTCTCGAAATTGGGTCAAACAAATGATTTTGATGTGACCTTTAAAACCCAAACAGGGACAAGAAATAAAGCCTCTCCCAGACAGGCGGACCAAACAAACGGCGGACATTATAATCATCACCGCCCACAACAGTTTACTTCAAGACTTAGGGCCTCTCCCACGAAAGGGGAGGTTATTGCCATAATCTCCGCGCTTGGCAGCCGGGTTGGAGATCGCAGTGTTATAAATGGAGCAATGGAAAACGCTGCTGCCCATTTTCCAGCCTACGGAGACTACAGCTCTTGCCTCGGGCGGAAGTCATCACCATCATATATTAATTAATCTTATGAAATAAAAAAGTTGGATGGTATCAAATTTAAATCAACACTTAAAGATTGGCTGTTACAAAAGTCGTTCTACAGTCTATCTGAATTCTATATTTATAGAAATGCTACCTACATTGTTAATTTCTAAAAATGTTTAGGCTTCCTTTTTAGATTTTGATTATTATTATGTTAAAATCTTTTTTTCCTACATTTAATAGTGTAAAAATGGCAGCTACTTGTCTGTTTTAGTCTTAGCTTATTTATAATAGGTACTATACCTAGAATAGTGTACGTCCGAAATGGGCAACACTGTACTTAATAAGAAATCATTGTCAGTGCCTACAATTAAATATTTCTATTCTATTCTATTCTATTAAAGAGTATGACTCTTGTCGGTGGAGCCATCGCCACTCTTCTCTCCTGTCTGCCAACCTCTTCATGTCTTTATAATCCCCGGCGCGGACATAGGAACAAAAAATAAAACCACAATACCTAAAGGACAAGTACCTTTATTTAAATGTCATTGTGCATATTTTCGTAAATATAAAAAAAATATGGCAAATAAATCAATAACCGAGCGTGCTTTCTTAGAAAAAAAATAACAGCGCACTTAACTTTCAGCCCATACAAATACAATTCCAAAGAAACATCCCTGAAAAAGGTTACATTTGAAAAAGGGCCCTTACAATGTAACAACAACTTTACAATACATATTCGTAATTATTCATTGACAAAAATAACTCTTTTTTTTGTCTCAACCTTTTTTTCCTCGTAAACTCTATGGAGACGGAAGCTGACTGTAGACTAGAATGTATTACAAGGTAACCCGTGCACAGCTGTCGAGAAAAAAGAAACAAAAAGAAAACTTAAACATATCGAATATCTCTAGTCAATTCGAAAACTATACACGGCGATTACCAAAGCGAAAAATCAGCTTATACCTTTTTCGTCGTGCCTTCCAACTGACAACACTGAATAGCAAACCAACAACTACATAATAAGAATCAGAAATGGATCAGTCACTCAGTCAAAGTACTCTAGAACTCAGGTAAAATTATTTCTGAAGTATAGCAACCCCAACTAGAGTATTCCATCTTTGAATTTCTCGCTACAGTGTTGCCATGGTGAAAAACACGCAGCTCGAACCATTCACTGGCGCCAATTTCTTCACAATTTTAATATCATAATACTTACAAGCTAATTTTTTAATTATTTATAATTATTACATACAATTTATTTTCTTCTATTATAATATCTACGCAGCAAGACTAGAGTAAAATGGCTTCTACATAACGTATAATTATATAAATTTTAATATATTATACAATTCTTGCGTGGCGATTCTGTAAGGGTTTCGTTCGAAAGACTCCTATTTTCCAAAAAATACAAAATTGACCCGTTCTCCAAACAAGCTTTCTAAAAATTCCCATAGATGGCGCTCTAACCACTTAAACATTGCTCAAATCTTTTGACATGTGCTAGCTATACTCATTTAACGGCGTGACTTGCGTGATATGTCCTCACAAACTTGACACAAGAGTCCTGTACGTCGCCATATATTTCTTCAACTGTCAAATTACAACCTCTCATTGCATCGGAATAAAGATAAATATCTTAAGAGATTATATATAATGTTGGAGTCGTTAGAGTGCGCCATCTTGTGGAATTTGTAGGAAGCTAGTCTTGAAAACGGCTCAATACCAAAAATACCACCCTCAGACCTTACAGAATCATCCAAATCCATATACCGATAGCGCCTTAGTGATATTAGAGTACTCAATATATAGACAACGGGAAAATGTAAAGAAATCTTGACAATCACAGAAAGATGCTGATAGATATATGTAGTAAAGATAACATTCAATATTTGTGGAAATAAGAGATATTTTTTTATACCACAAAGGTGGCAAACAAGCTCACGGCCTGCCTGATGGTAAGCAGTCACCGCAGCCTATGGACGTTTGCAATACCATGGACATCACCCAAGCGATATTAAACTTATATGTTACACAAAAAGTAGAATTTATACATAGTACATACATAATATAACTAACATATATGGATTAACATCGCCGAGTCGGAGAGAGCGAACGGCTTACGACGCCGCGACGTGAGGATGTCGAACATTGGGCAAAGTGGAGAAAACAAAGCAGGAAAGCGGACTCTGGCAGAAGCCGGGATTGACCGCTCTGGTGATGAGGACATACATAACATAATTATTAGATGAAAAAAATAGAAGTGGCAAATCTATGGATGAGTATTAGTATTCAGTTAAACGTAGATATGGCTACACAGGGTTGAAACGTAGTGTAGTGAGATCACTTTTTAATTCCAGCCTGTATATGACACACATTGAAATTCAGTGATAGTGGTTCTCAAAGTTGATAGAACAGGAAAATAATATATATTCGGAACCAACAAAAGTGATAAAATTTCTAGTTGAAATACATTTAAGTACTCTAACATTAAAAAGACAAGACGAAAGTACAAATGTCAGCTGCAAACATCGAAATATATACTTTTAATAATAAAAAAATACGAAAATATGAGTTTATGCTTGCAATTTTTTTTGACGTACTTTACTTTAATTTCATCATTCAAAATTTAAGACAACTTGGCTTTACTCAAGGGCTTATGCTGATATTTTTGAAAAATTAAAAATGCTGTTCTTTTCCTTTAGATCAATTTCACTCCGAAAATTTCCTACAATTATTTTTATGAAACATTAATAAAAGCAAGAAAGGCTTCCTCAATCGAAATATTTTGTCCGCACCCTTTGAAAACAATTAAATTTTTGTATTAGTAAACTGTCAAAATATAACCCCACTGTCAAGCGTCGTAGCGATAAATAAATAATTCAAATATTTCGTTTTAAAATAATTAATTACTTTGTACATAGGTATTTTGCATCGGCAAAGTTTTATATATACATGGCATTAATTTTTATTTTATGCATTGATACTTATATGTAAATACAATCACTAAAAAGTGCTTTAATAAGTGTTAACTTCCAAGTTAAGATCAGTATTTTTAATTAGAAAGATAATACGAATAAATTATTTATAATAATAACATATAAGCTTTTTTTCGTAATAATTATTAAAGCTTTGTGAGAATTTGTTTAGCTAGTTTTGTGAAAGTGTTTTTACAAGTATTACACATTCTCCGTTCAAAAAAAAAATTTAAAGATACAAATCTAATTCAGTGTTACACGACATATCTAATATAATTCACATTTTCGTCTGTGTTCATTTTGCGTTTAAGCTCAAAAAACTGTTTAATTTACAATTTTCGTCAAAGGATTTTGAACAGTCCGCTCAGAGCATAAAGGCCGCTTTTTGCAAATTTTTTGTACTTTTTCGTAATTGTTGTTTTTATTTTTTTGGCTTTGAGCAGTGGAAGCGTAATATTTTTTGTTATTTTTCATCAAACTTATTTAGCATGTTCTATTTGAAAATCACTTTAATCTCATCGGTACAGTATTTAGGGTGTTATATTTCTTGTTACTAGAATTTAATACCTTAATTATACAATAATAAAGCCACTTGATGTGTCTCTTCTCTAATGCCAAGCTGAGAATATTCGAAAATGCAATGTTGAACATACAATGTATGGCACAGTAACTGTAATAAGCACCAAAACTATATTATAAGTTATGAGGCATTCTGTTACCCATCACCTTTTGAAGTTCATAAAATTTATAATTGAATAGCATTCGTTCGTTCATTTATTTTTAAAATTATTACGAGCTGCCAGATTTATAATAAGTATTTAAAATTATAATATTTTTAGATGAATTTAACGACGAAAGAAACGAATACAACCAACTAAATTTTTTCCAATAAGTTGGTCGTTTTTATTAATTTTATTTTTAGATTTTCGTATCTAAAAATCTGAAATATTAAAATAAAAATTTTTTCAAGCGTGAGCGACGGTCACAAGAGACGCCCCAGTTCAAATACAAAATGCACCATATAACATAAATTAAATTATAGATAACAAACATTTCTTAGAGAAGCGAAGTAATAATTAAAATTACAAAATAAAAATAGTGAGCTTCGCGTAGTCTTTAGTTAATTATTTTTACATACACAATTAGAATAACTGTTTCCCTCCAATCAATACGATATCTACCTCCTCTATCACTCTTTTATATACAGAAGCCGCATCAAAAACGGCTCAGCACTCACCAAATATGTATGGAAAATATTTGCGATAAATTTTTTGCACACATTTTGGTATTTTATTAATTGAAAGTCGAAAAATACATTAGCTACCTCGCTTTTAAGTTATAATTATTATTATCTGTGCCAAGTTGAGTGCATAACCTTCTCCAGAAAATGGGTCAGTTACAATTTACGTAATATTCAAACCTGGTTTATCAAAATATATATTTAATTTCAAAGTAGGTCAATATTTAAAATACTATAGTGTTTTATTTCAACGAATTTGTACTACAATTATTACGTGCCAATTTATTTTAAAACTGCTATAAAAAGCACCATGGTCTTCTGCTGTGGACCCTGAGACTGATTGAACAGTCTCGGTCGATTGGCACTCCGTGTCGGTATATCTATTTTTTTATAATAAAAAAGCACCGTTACAGATTGAGAAACAGCCTTTTAATGAACGCATTATTTTTTTTATTGGCCTGGATACTGAAGGTTATACAAAAACTTGGCTACAGACACTTGAGGCGTCTAGAAGCAAAGGCGAGACCTATCTATGAGAGATCTAATATATTTTTTATTCATAATAAAGTATTAAATAATCATATTATTATTAAATTGTTGACCTTAAACCAATTAGCTTAAGGTACAAAATATAATGATATATTTTTTTGTACACATGCCGAGCTCAATATGGGTGACAAATATTGAAAAAAAAAAGAAAAAAAAGTCAGCGATGCTCAACATTTTTTTATAAATATTCTTTCCAATGATTGGAATACCATTTTTATACACTGTCCATCAATCTTTGTCACTTATACTGAAGAATTGTACGGAAAATCTCTTGATATAACATTAAACGCTATTAACACCCTTATCGTCAACAAAATAAGGTTCAAAATAGCCTTTGAGGTGTTATAGATCACAATTAGTTTGTTCATATTAAGTCCAAAATACAACACCAAAAAAAACCCGTTGTAAGTATGTATATTCTACTTTCGACTTAATATTACGCCAGAGAAAAATGTCAATAGATTTCTAATGTCAATGTTACACAAAAATCATTTAGCAACTCATTTTTTTTATACCACTAAGGTGAAAACAAGCTTGCGGCCTGCCTGATGGTAAGCAGTCACCGCAGCCTATGGACATTTGCAATACAACGCGTTGCCGACCCCATAAAAAACATCTAATCCTTTTCTGGAAGAACTCCCATGGTGTACTCTACAGGGAAAACCTCTCCAGGTAGCTCATTCCTACCACAACCTAATTTTAATTCACTTTTCTACTTCAGATATTAAATTTTAGTATTTTTGTTTTAGGTACGTATTAAATATACCTATGACAATTTTTTTGGTTTGTGTCAACAATATAATTTAGAAGGACATTTGTTTTATACATCCAAAACCTATTGACATTTCAAACCAGCGAAGTTTCAACATTGATAAGTCCCCCGACGAACGTACGTACATATTTTATGCATACAATACATATAACATTAGTAACAATTACACTTGTGTGTGTGTTTTTTATTATATAATATAATATACGTATATATAATGTATAATAGTTACATATCAGAAAGGATTCTTTGATGTCGTGTTGCCCATTTCCTGTAAGGAAATACACATAATTACTTTAAATAAATTATTTGTAATTTATTTTTTTCTTCTTATTATTTATTTTATGTCAACATATTAAAAATAAAATAATACAATGTCAAAACTTAATACTAATTTGTAAAACCAAATCAAAGTGGAATGTATTGCTTATAGAATAAGGTCCATTTTTGTATCTCGGATTTTTGAAAAGCGGAGCGACACGTGACTTATACAAAAAACTTATTCTATGAGCAATAGATTCCACTTTGATTTGCTCTCACGCTTTTTGTTTGTGAATTCAGTCACCGAATTTAGGAATGTGTAATAAGCGCATTAGAGCTACGAAAGTCCGTAACACAGACGAGATATTTTTTTCTATTGTCAATTTATTTATTTATCGTATGGCTTTTAAGTTCCTACTGCTTATTAAATTTTCAATTTACATTTCGTCAAGTAGGCGAGAGCTTCGGCCGAAAGGGACTGAAAATTTACCGCAATTGTCTATAGCGCTTATGTACTAAAAGAACGCGGTAGCCTCCTAGCGCGCGCGGCGTTGTATTGTCCCTACAACTTCATTCACTCTAACCCAATCAAAATACAAACGTCGCATCGCTACCGACCGCGTTCTAATAGTACATAAGCGCCATCCCTCGTAGATCCCTCCCTTTATAGATCTTACCTAGGGCGCTAAAGATAGCGGGCGGGCGGGTCTCACCTATTGCGCTATACACCCTAATAAAACAGAAGCGACGCAACGCTACCGCGTTCTAAAAGTACAGCAGCGCCATCTCTCGTCCGTGTTACGAACCTGTTCGGGTTGGCAGGCGTCGGTCTTACCTGGGGCGCTATACACCCTAAAGGGGGGGTCTCAGACTCACCTAGGGCGCTATGGACAGCGGGCGGAAGCGGCGGGCGCGCGCGGCGTTGTGCTGCGCCTGCGCGGGCGGCGGGGGGGGCGCGGCGGGCGCGGGCGGCGCGGGCGGCGGCGGGGGGCTCGCGGAGGGGGAGGACGCGCCCGAGAGGGGGGGCGACGCGAGCAGGAGGGCCGGCACGCCGCGGGAGCCGCTGCGGCTGCTGAGGGGGGAATGGCAAAGTTAACCAAACACGGTATGTATCAGTCTAAGTAAGTTAATTAAGAAGACCTATGTCATCATCATCGTCCTAGCGCTTACCCCGGCCTCTGCCAGGGTCCGCTTTCCTACTAATTCTTCTCCACTTCGCCCGGTCTTCGGCATGGTCTCGTCGTAAACCGTTAGCTCTCGCATCCGACTCAGCGATGTCAATACATCGCTTCTTGCGTCGCATCAATTAAGACGACCTATGTATGCAACTCTAATGTAAATTTCTTTTGGAGACAATAAATAATTATAATCATTTATTTTTTATTTATGACAGTCGGTGCAAGACAAACCGCGGATTAAAATTATCAAGATGATTTTTTATTTGATAATTAATTTTCGGATATTTATCACATAAACATCTCGTGAATATTTCAAGTGAGTTGCAATGCACTGAGAAACTCAGTCTAAACAGAGTTGAAATTCGTCATTTTCGTATAGGCAAAAGACAGAAATCAGAAATCTGTGGCACTGGTTTTGAACCGCTCGCCTCGAGTATAACGTTTTTCAATATTGATTTTCATCATTAAAATTTCAATTTATTTATTTATTCGTGGCATTAATAGCCGAGTCGCTAATTATAACCTGGGTAATAAATGAACCCTAAAACGACAAGTAAATATATAAAATCTTCACCCATTTGGCTGCGTTTCCATCAGGAAAGAACAAGTCCAAAGAGTCTCCAGGGTATTTCCTTCAAGCAAAACTACAAAAATTCATCGTATTCGAAATCACACAGCCAATAGACAGCCAAATAGCAACGACCCCATTGTGTGGCTGGCTGAGGTGTCCTACCCATTTACCAAACATACAGCAAAAAATTCCGACCAGACCCTAGTAAAACACACGTGCCACATCGCTACCGCGTTCTAATCGCCACGCAGCGCCATCTCTCGTGCGCGTCACGTACGTCACGTGCCGCGCGAACCGCAGGTTGAGGTCCCGCGCGGGGTTGGCCGCATATTACATTACACAATAATTCTAAGCAACACCTGCCATTCCAACCTAGAATAAATAGAATGCCAAGCAAAGACTGTGTAATATATTCAATTCAATAACCAAAACTCACCGCATTTAAAATCACACAACTAATATCCAGCCGAAAAGCAACGGCCCCATTGTATTGCTACACCTTGTTATCAATCACACAGAAAAATCCACCCAAACCCTACTAAAATCCAAAGGCCGCATCGCAACCGCGTTCTAAAAGTACAGCAGCACCATCTCTCGTGTACGTTAGAAAACACCAATTACCTATGTATCCAACCGCACCCTACCAAAACAGAACCGCTACATCGCTACCGCGTTCTAATCGCCGCGCAGCGCCATCTCTCGTGCGCGTGACGTACCTGTGCGCGGTGGCGGGCGGCGCGCGGTGGCGGGGCCGCGCGAACCGCAGGTTGAGGTCCCGCGCGGGGTCGGCCGCGTACTTGTCGCCCGCGTTCTGGCGGCGGCGGCGCAGCGCTGGAAACACAATCATTTATTTAGATAGATAGATAAAAAATAAATAATAAAAATAAATAAAATCATTTATTCAAACAAAATCTTACATAAATTACAATTGAGCATAGTTACTATATTACCTACTTATGATAAATGAGTACAAATAAAATAGAGGTTACTTCCGAGTATTTACAATTTCAGCGCAAATTACATTAGGACACTACGCAAATTACATTGTTTATTTGGACGCCTAAACTAAGTAAGTGATTTACCTGTGTCTTAGGCATCCAGGTTAGTAGATCATAAATGTGGGTTAGTGCTTACATGGTATTTTATAAAAGAATAAAGTAAAATAGATATAGAAATAGAAAGATAGATAAACAAACACTTTATTGCTCATAAAACATAACAGTACCAATCAGTTACAGTAACAAGGAACACATATTAGCAAAGGCGGCCTTGTCGCTACAAACGATCTCTTCCAGGCAACCTTTACAGAAATTGAGACAGGAATATTACAGCAGGCAGTGTTGAGCCACAGGATACAAATTATTTATTTATTATTGTACACATAGCTCGCCGAACAGATGGCCGATGGGGCAGGAAAGTTCTCGAATGCGACCACGGACCGGAAGACGCAGAGTGGATAAGCCTCCAACAAGGTGGACCGACGACCTGGTAAAGATCGCAGGTACCAGCTGAGTGCGGAAGGCACGGAACCGGCATTTGTAAAGATCTCTGGGGGAGGCCTATGCCCAGCAATGGGCGTCTTCTGGCTAATGTGATGATGATGAACATAGTTGCAGCAAATAAAATAATAGCAGTCATCCAGAGTACTTTGTGTGCATTCATATCTATGACGCGATGTATTGTGTGGCGACATCTGGTGCACGATGTACGTATTCATCATCTTGGCATTAATGTCCCGGTTGTGCTCTCGCGCACGAGGGCCCGGGGTCCGCCTTGACCATGATCCAGGATTTGGCAGGGCAGGTAATTACAGCGGAGCGACTGCCGTCTGACCTCCATGACCCTGCTAACAAGGGAAACTGACCAGATTGGATCATGGTTACACATCCAGTCGCCTGAATGTGCTGGTTTCATCACGATGTTTTCCCTCACCGTAAGAGCGTCGGTTAGTATTCAACTAATGTACATAACTCAGAAAACAGTCATTGGTACATGGCACGATGTACGTATTACCATTATATAATCGCCGTCGCCACCAGTATGGCGTTTGTCTGGATAATTATGTACTGTGTGTGTAAAAGTATAGCAGCGCTATCTATTGACTACGTTAGAAACCAAGCATTAGCTATGTATTTATGTAATCAACCACAGGGCTTGAAGCTGCCATTCCCCGGCGCTAGGGGCCCGTCGCCCGACCAGGACGCGCACTTGGCCTACTCATGATCTAGGTAACTAGCTACATAGCTAGCGTACTAGAAGCTAATCTAGACGCTGCTATATATCGACCTGTGCTAAACCCCAACAAAGCAAAGACGCCGCATCATAATTCGTAACCGCGTACGTTCTAAATGCTCATCATTGTCATATATCGTCTACGTTAGAAACCAATATTTACCTGTGTCACAAGCAAAATAGTAAGTACAGAAAAAATATCTAACCAATCCCTATTAAAATACACCGTCGCATTGCTACCGCGTTCTAAAAGTACAGCAGCGCCATCTCTCGTTCGTATCACTTACCAGGTGTAAGGTCGTCGTTCCCGGGCGCTAGAGGCCAGTGCCAGTGGTCCGTCGCCCGACCAGGACGCGTATTTGGCCTATTCTACTTATGATCTAGCTACCTAACTACCTATAGAAGCTAATCTAGATACTGCTGATGCTATCATTTCTACATACTACATATCGACCCGTGCTATACCCTAATAAAACATAGACGCCGCATCTTAAGTAACCGCAAGGTTCTAAATGAGTTTTTTTTTTATGTTACACAGCAGACAAACAGGCAAGCGGGCCACCTGATGGAAAGTGGTCACCGCCGCCTATGGACATCAGCAACACCAGGGGAGTCACCAATGCGTTTCCCGCCTCTTAAGACACCTCTAATATACCTCTTGAACGATCCCATGTCATAGTGCAAAGGAAACACTGTGGCTGGGAGCTCATTCCACATCCGAAGTGCCATTTAGCGTCTACGTTAGAAAACCAATATTTGCCTGTGTCACAATTAAAAAATAACTACAGAAAAAATATCTAACAAATCCCAATGAGCAGTTTTCCAATAGGTATCTAAAGCATTCCTAACCACTAACTAAATGGCGCCCCGACAATTTTGGTAATTGATAATAGCTTGAAATTGGTTCTTAGCAAACAGGATATAAACACTGGGTACGTTATATTGGATAATATTGTATTTGTCAATAGTTTTAAACCATTTTAGAGGTTGTAATAATAATGTAACATAGTGCCAACTTCTATAAATATTTCTTTTTACATTTTGTTCAACCTTTAACAGTTATGTTTATATTAATAAACATTTTATTTTTAGGTTTAGTATTAGTTGGCTGCATGAAATCACTAAAACCATCATACAGATTAAAAAAGGATTACCAAAATTGTAGGAGCGCCATCTATTGATGCTTTTTGAAACCAACTATCAATACCTACTGGAAAACTCCTCATTAAAATACAAGGTCCCATTGCTACCGCGTTCTAAAAGTACAGCAGCGCCATCTCTCATCTACGTCAGAAAACAAAATTAGCTGTATACCAGCCCAACCGCACCCTACCAAAACACACAGACCACATCGCTACCGCGTTCTAAAAGTACAGCAGCGCCATCTCTCATCTACGTCAGAAAACAAAATCAGCTGTATACCAGCCCAACCGCACCCTACCAAAACACACAGACCACATCGCTACCGCGTTCTAAAAGTACAGCAGCGCCATCTCTCATCCGTGTCACTTACCAGGTGTAAGGTCGTCGTTCCCCGGTGCTAGCGGTGCCAGTGGTCCATCGCCCGACCAGGACGCGCATTTTGCTAGGCGGTGTTCGCCGCTCAGGGCTACCGGGATACGGGATAGCCCACCCAGGGCTGGGGCTGGGCCGCTTATGCTGCCCGAGGATCGCTGGGGGGTAAAGAAAGACTATTTCAATTAAATTCATGACTGACTTTGGTGCTGTGGCAGAGGGGCAAGTGTCTTTTGTGGGACGCGACATGCATGAGCACCTTTGCGGTATCGCATCTAGGTCGCACTAGGCTGGGGCAATGGCGGAGATTGAAATATTTATTTAAAAAAATGATGGACGAAAAATTAAATTCATTTATCGAAGTACAACAAACAAACTTTACTATAGAACTCTGAACGCGCGCAAAAAATAAACAGCTGTTTCATACGAAATTGTTAACGAATTCTGCCAAAATATATGAAACAACTGACAAAAGAGTAACAATATGCTATTATACAATACGGTTTAATGTGATCAAGCTCACTAAATAAAAAAAAAATGAAAAAAAAAATTGATTTTCTTATTCCCGATTTCAGCTTTCTCGGTATGAGCTCCATTGTTGAGGTTACAAACAGTTCTAAAAGCAAAAAAAAACTAACAATAATAATAATGCAACTCACATCTCTAAGGCTCTGCGAGCCGTCGCCGGCACCGCTGACCGATTCGCGGCGAACCACAGGACTGCTCCTGGAGACAAACAAACATATGATAAGGTACAGTCAGCTGCAGAGTGAATGGAGCTCCTGGCATACACAAACGGTCTTATTCATAAAAATACCTTATAGTAAGTTTAAAACGTTCATTAGCTAAAACACTCTTAAGGCGTTTAAAACGTATATTAAAATTCCTTATTCATTATTTGTGGAGATCTCTGGGGGAGGCCTATGCCCAGCGGTGGGCGTCTTTCGACTGATATGATGATGATGATGATTCACCAACGTTGCGTAAACCTCTATTAGCTAAAGGTCTGATAAAATAGATAGATACATTGATAAATTCTTTATTGCTCACACAAGAATAATTACATTAAAAAGTTCCGACCAAAAACCATAACTAGTTGTGGGCAAAGGCGCCCTTATCGCTTGAAGCGATCTCTACCAGGCAACCTTTATGTAAAGAACCGCCTGATACACAGGCAAGTCAACAACATGGACTTATAAAGATAGATGGATATGGAAAGTAGAAATATACTCTTACATGCGAATATACATATATCATCACAGCCCGTAACAGTCCACTGCAGGACTTAGGGCCTCTCCCACGAAAGGGGAGGTTATTGCCATAATCTCCACACTTGGCAGGCGGGTTGGAGATCGCAGTGTTTAAATATAATAATGGAAAATGCTGCTGCCCATTTTCCAGATTACGGAGACTCTTGATCTTTTGCCTCGAAAACATTAGTCGCCTTGTACGACACCCATGAGTGTAAGGGGTTGGTTCTATTCTACTCTGCCGGACACCACACGGCCTTGCACATCATGTTGTCGCTCTGTTAAATGTATAGCCAAAATCACTTGTAGCGAATTCTGAAAAAAGTTTAATGTGCTGAATTTTGTTATCAAAACGGAGTTCAAAGGAAAATGATAGAAGTCATGGCTGTATGGATTCAACCCCTTTGCCTATACTCTTCAGGATAAAAGTCTAGAATGGAGTCACGAGCCAATCACAATCAATCACTAAGCGAATAAAATCAGCTGTTCGTGTGACGGCGGCCATGTTTCTCGCTAATATAGGTTCATCAGAGGTTTATAGAAGGGATCAGCCTTCTTTACTTACGAAGCCGTTATTAAGCGTATTAGCCATTGATTTACTTCCAACCGTAGATAAAGCACTTCATACAAAAATGCGCTTGAAATCTGTCGCCTAATTGACTATACATTTGTACGTAGCAATTTATTGGCTAAATACGCACGCCCGAATCAAAATGTCATTACGTACAGAATCGTATTTACCAAATATCAACTTTTTTCATACTTATAAAGCTCAAAATTGCTTTTCGCGCTGTGGATAATGCTGCGACTCCATTTCTTTTTGTGTGCCATCATTGTTTTCGCTTTAACGCATGCGCATGAATGAGACAACTGACGTGATGTCTGACACTGACAATATGTTTATGATTAAAATAAGACTTTTTGATGGTTTTTATGTGTAAATTGCTATATTTATGGATGATAAGATGTATAATGTGTTTATTCACGCAAAATATGAAATCCCATCCTTTATTTGTCGTTTAAGGCTATTGTTTCGACAATTTTTGAACGCGCACTTGGGCATGCTTACGTGCCGACGGCTAATGACGGACTACGGAAAAGGACTGCTTGACTAGCGATTAAGCAGTCTTTCACCGGCCCACTTTTCAAGCGTTCATGTGCTATCTACGGTTAGTAATAAATCAATGGTTTTAGCGCTAATATGCGTATATGAATAATATTTATCAAGGAACATATTTTATCAAGCTTATAAACCTCAAATAACTTTTTATGAATAAGACCGTAAATGTATGGATCAGTTCTCTCTACAGGCAGTGGACTATTATGGGCTGTGATGATGTACTGACCTGTCAGGTATGGTGTCCAACCTTGTCCTCTCCACGGCAGGGCTTTGACTCTTCTCGTTGCTAGCAGTAGAGGACCTGAGGAAGATGGATGGTGCAGGGTTGTATTGGGGTGGGGTGACTGGTGTATGGTTGTGTTGCATTCTGGGGTATACTGATTGTACAATGCAATACAATGACACTTTATTGCCGACCAAAGAACATATACAGGATAATAAAATAATAATTAAAATAAATAAATATTCGTGGACAAAAGCTTGTACTATGGGTGCTAGATAACTGAAATACTTTTTTAAGTACATACTTATTATACATAGAACACCCAGACCCGTAGCAGAAATTAAAATTTATCATTTCAATTTCTGCCCGGCCGGGAATCGAACCCGGGACCTCTTGCGTGGCTGACGGCATGTTGACCATTGAACCACTCAAGTCGTCATATATGAATAAAAACATTTATTGCCACGAGACGAGACGAGCCCTGATCATTATAATCTGGACGCCTTCAAGGCTAGAGTGAATAGGCTGTTCCTAGACAGGCATGCTCCATCATCGGCCGCATCGTCACTTACCACCAGGTGAGGTGGCGGTCAAATGCCTAGCTAGTCAATTAATAAAAAAAAGGACGCCTCGACACGACACAAGTAAACAAAGTTAAAAAATAATACAAAAACAAAGAAAAAAGCATTGACACAAATAGACAATACAATGGGCGGTCTTGTAACTAACATGAACTCTTCCAGACCACGTTCCCATACTAGATTCAATACAGAACTGACGGTTAAGTATGAGTCGAGAGTTTCCCTGTTCACAGGGTCACGGAGGTCACACGGCAGTCGCTCCACTGTAATTACCTGATCTGTCAAATCCTGGATCATGGTCAAGGCGGACCCCGGGCCCTCGCGCGCTAGAGCACAACCGGGACATTAACTCCAAGATGATTATACGTATAAGGATCCATGGATGTAATACTAGGGTCACATAACATTTGGGATACAGGCTAACATATTTACTGTCAAAAACAGCTGCTGTAGAAAAACAAACAGATTGTAAACTCGTCCCGCCGTTTATCCCTCTATTGTATACGATATGATATGATAATGTACCTAAATGACATGTAACTGTTGTTATCAATAAAGTATCTGAATTCTATTTAATTCTTGACGATTTAGAATCATGATAATTGAATACTATTTTAATTAATTGTATTTTAACATTGACATTAACTATTAGTAATTCTATTCATGAAACTGTTTTAAATGACGATGTATGATTATTACTACGAATAAATGAATTTGATTTTTAATATAAGGATACATGGACATACCACTAGGGTCACATAACATTTGGGACATATTAAACATATTTACTGTCCAAAATACCTGCTGTAGAAAAAAAAAACATAGAAAACTCACCGTTTATCTCTCTGGTGTTCCGTGGCATCGTAGTATATGGAGGGATCATCGGGCCTTGGGGGCGACCCGCCGCTCACTACGCAGTGGATTTTCACTGGAAAAGTGCATAACAATGTTACGTACATAATAATCAATAATCAATGAGCGAACGGGGCGAGCTTTTTTACATTTCGGATCTTAGAACTGCGGTGATCAATGATTGAATGAGCGAGCGGAGCGAGCTTGAATATGTGACATTTTGGATTATAAAACCCTGAGGTGATAAGTGAATGAATGAGCTCGAAATTTTGGACAGTTTGGTTTTGAACAGCAAGGGGTGATCTTTACAAAAGTAACTTAGGCGAATCAATGAATGAGCGACCGCAAAGAACTTGGTGAAAGGTAAGAAAATTAACTAAAACGAAGAAGTTACTAAAACTTACGAATGAGCGAGCGAAGCGAACTCGAAATTAGGGTCTTAGAAGTGATCAATGAATGAATAAGCGAGCAACACGTGCCAGAAATTTTTGACATTTCAGTTCTAAGAAGCTGGAGTATTTGGCAAAATGAACAAAAAATGATTGAGCGAGCGCAGTGAGCTTGGAATTTTTGGCCTTTTGACTGTGAGTCACAGTATTGGCTCAGGGGGGGAGGACAATTGCACCTATTGCTCCCTCCCCCCTACCTGTATCGGCGCCTGGCGCACCTGCTTATATATACTACATACTTACCATGATCAAAAGGCGACTGCACAGTGACCCTGTCCGGCGCCCGCACCCGGATCTCGAGGCGACTCGACACCGTGGCGCCCTCCGCGCCCTCCGGCTCGGGTTCCACCGCGCTGGCCCCCCCGGCCCCGCTGGGCCCCCCGCTGGCCCCACCCGGCGGGGGGGCCAGGGGGGGCTGCGGGGTGGCGGGCGGCGCGGGGGCCGACGATGACGATGATGATGCTAGGCTCTGTTGGATGAGAGAAAGGTTGGTATTTTATTGTGGGCTATGGGTTTTTGACGAGTAGTCAAACCTTACCTATTAAATTGGCGTTTTGTATGGCGAAAACGACGTAAAATTTTATTTTATACAAGCAAATTTTTCAATTTCTTGGCAATGGCCGATGCGAAACTACAAGGGGTATTTTCAAACCCTTGCGAAAACTTAGAAAAATAGTTTTTATTGGATTTTAGGGACTTACTGGCATCTAAACATATTCTATTTCCGAAATCAAATATTAATTTTGGTATGTTATTATGTTATTTATAATTAAACAAAATAAAATAACGCCAATATTTAGGCACAGTTGCATGAAATAAGGGCCTTACTGCTGACGAAGTGTTTTAAATCGTCTAGTTTGCTAGAAAGTCAAGACTCGGATTACGTCCAGTTTCTCATTTTTAAGTAACGTCTCTTCTCTAACTCCTAACGTCTAAGATTAAGTTTATTTACTGATAACCATTGTTACATGTCAAAAAATTACATCCAGTGAAGTGACCATGGGCGTAGCGAGAACCAGAGAGCCAAAAATTACGGAAACTGTAATTTTCATACAAGTAAATTTTTCAATTTCTTAGAAATTGCGAAACAATGTAACTTTGTAAGTATAATCAGACTACATTAAGCTGACTGATGTATGCCATTTTATTGTGATAACTCTCCTCTTCAAGTTACACCTGGTTAAAGAGATAAAATTGACACAACTGGAAACGGGTATTTCCAAACCCTTATAAGAACTTAACCAAATTATTTTTATTGAATTTTAGAGAGTTACAGCCATCTAAATATACTATATTTTCGAAATCAAATATTAAATATGATATTGTTTCTACAAAATTACAAAATATTTGAGCAAATACTTATTTGCTAAAAGCGCCAATTTCATACATAGGACCACAACAAATAGTGTCATCAATGCTGGAATTGCGTCGAAGTTCAAGATCTGCGGGGCTATTGGCTAACTCAGTTGACAACTGTATTTGACACTAGATAATTCTACACCACGTCCTCTACGTTGAAAACTGGCAATAGCGTCTACCAAATTAGAGTAGTGTCAGATTTTTTTATGTCAAATTCAGTTGTCCACTGAGATAGCCGATAGGCCCTTAGATCGCTAAGCCAGTGAAGTAAGTAAGTAATGTTGGTCGAGTACACTCAATCGTAGGACATTTAGTGACTTACCAGCGCACTACGCGTCCCCTGCACCCTTTTCAACTCTGTAGGGCTCCCTTCGTGTCTCAAAGCGACTCCCCGCATCACGTCCACACTGACCTAGGGCTCCCCTGCTTACCATCAGGCAGACGGTAACTGTCATTGTGTCGTGGTGTGCTATGTGTCATAAATGTCTTTTCTTTCTTTCTTAAACCTGTTTGCCAACTTAGACGTATAAACAACCATCGCTACGCGTTCAAAAGTCAAGCATTCCACCTTTTATAATTTGGTTCTAGTAGCGGCTAAACTTTTAAATGTGACTGTATTCGACCAATGTTGATGACACGTTATGTCACTTTATTATTATTGGGTTACCTAACCTATGAAATTGGCGTTTTTTTAGCGGTTTTTAATGGAATCCATATGTCGAATGTAGGCCACGAATGTCAAGTCAAGTCAAAGTCAGGGTGGATATAGCTTATTTTAATCGTAATATTATTTTTTAATTTGTTTATTTTTGTATTCGTATTTTTAAATTTGTTTTTATATTATAATTTTTTAAATTTGTTTATTTTTGTCATGTCGCAGTGTCTTGTGGCAATAAATGTCTCTATTCTTTTATTATTTCCATCGCTAGGCATCCAAAACTCAACTACCCGTGGCGACGCATTGTTTTACGTGTGTCGTGGTGTGTCATGTGTCAGAAATGTCTCATTTTTGTTTTTTTTTCGTTTTTTTCCACTCACCGGCGCACTGCGCGCCCTCTGCACCCTCTTCGGCTCGGTGGGGCTCCCCTCGTGTCTCGAGGCGACTCCCCGCATCACGTCCACCCGGTACCGCAGGGCTCCCGCGCCGTCCGAGCCGTCGAAGGACGCTTGCTGGAGTAATGGGGGGCGGAGGGAGCGGACATGGGCTCCTAGGGGGGGGAGAAAACAAGAAAAATAAATATAACAATAATAGTGTGGAATAATTCTACCTAGGTGTAAGATGACGTGAAGTATTGAATGTTTGAATTTAATTTTCCTAAACATTTACCCATTTAATTGACATCTATAATTGTATTGACAATTTAGAATTATGCCTAAGTTAGATTTATAGAATTGTTTCTAAGTACAAAGTATTAATTAAAAAAATACATAATTAAAATTTCTGCTCGGCCGGGAATCGAACTCGGGACCTTTGAGTGGCAGACCGGCATGGTAACCTACTGAACCACTCAGGTCGTCAGGAATGGAATACAATCAAAATAATCATCTTGGCGTCACCTATACGATGTTTGAGAAACGACAAAGACATCACAAACCGGCAAGAGGAAAAAATTGTACCAAATTTTTGTGCCCAAACTGACAATTTTTTTTTGTGTCAGGTTGTGCACCGGCAGACCAACGTTTTGTCGGTCTCCGAAACACCAACTATCACTACAAAATGGAACTTTTCTTGTACTCAATGACGCAGGATAACCTACAGCGCCCTCTATAGTCTACTATCGCTTACAAATAACTCTTTGAATCGTTATGGGTACACTCACCAATAGCAGGCAGCGTCCAACACCTAGGCAAAGCGGGCTGTAGTCTCGGATAGACAGCGATCCCAGCTATGTGTAGACATCCACGACGCCTTGGCCCGGGCTGAGATGGGTGTTCCCGGGATTCCCGCGGGATTTTGGGTAGGGGAAAGGTCTTTTCCGGGGGCTGTGTACCTAATGAAAGTAGGCACACACTCACCAATAGCAGGCAGCGTCCAACACCTAGGCAGAGCGGGCTGTAGTTTCGGATAAGCGGCGATCCCGGCGATGTGTAGGCAGCCCCGGCGGCGAGGCCCGGGCTGCGATGGGTGTTCCCGGGGGGATCGCGGCTCCCGGGATTCCCGGGGGGTGGTGGGCGGGGGGGATGTCTTTTCTGGGGGCTGCAATGTGAAATATTCGGTATTTCAGTAGTTGTTCACAGGTAATTAGCGGAGCGCAATTAAACACATCTTCTTGGTTCAATCGTATAATTGATGACTGCAAATGGCGGTACATACAAATATTTATAGTAATATCTACCCCAAACATCACACAATGAATGAATAAATAAATATGCGTGGACAAGGCTGCGTTGGGCGTTCCCGGGGAGGGCGGGGTGAACGATAAATAAAATAAATATGCTTTTTATTTGGACATCCAGCAGGGCTATTGGCAACTTAATTTAACTTTTACACTACGCTATAGATTAGAATAGAAGAATTGAATATTTTTATTACGTAAAATGTGGTTTACAAATGCTCTTCATTAAGTATGACATTTTTGGATCATACACTGCCAGAATCTGGCGTGCAATAATTCATTGCACCAAAATATTATCAAAAATAATAAGTAGGTACAATGTCAGCCTCAATAATTAAAATCATTAAATCGCAATAATAAACAATAAATTAAGACTAAAATACAAAATATGTCGTTAGAGAATAAAGTAATTTTATACAAAAATGAAAATAAAAATAATAAGTATAGTGTCGAGTTTAGGTTTGATGCCGGAATTTTGAAAAAAATAACTCAATCTTCTATTTTTTATTTTATTTTACAAGACAGGCATTTGCCCATCTCACCTGTTGGTAAGTGACGATGCGGCCGAATATGCTAATTAAATTATATGAAATATTGAAGAATATCATTTGAAAAGAAACAAATGCGATACAAGTTGAAAAGAGTCATAGTAATCCGGCAACAAACCTTATAGAACCAAGAAAACCTACCTTCACACAATCCTGCGCCTGCTGACTGGTCCCCTGCGACGCCGGCGGCTGCAACACCGCAGTGTTGGTGTGCGTGGTGACCGCGGTGTGCGCGGTGTGCGTGGCGGGCGCGGTGTGCGCGGTGAGCGCGGTGTGAGCGGTGCGCGCGGCGTGCGACGAGCTCGAGACACCGGATGCGGCGCGGCCGCAGCGGTGTTCTGGTGACTGGTTGGGGGAATGGGCGAGATTCGATTTTATTTTACTTTTATTTAACGCTTGGGTACGCTTCCACACGCGCAAATTCTTTGAATTTTTTAAGTTGGTTAATTATTTCTCTTTTTCGTTTTGCTTCTGAATTTTGCCAAATGTTATAAACGCATTACAAGTCAGATCAGTATACATTTACACGGATATCGGACTCCGATGTCCGTGTAAATTATATATTGGACATTTGAGTGTACTTTTTCCTAAATCGTTATTAGCTTATACTCAAGGTTTCCTCAAAATTCGGTTATTTTCGGAAATTATCTAGGCAGTTCAGGTAATGAGCAGTTTTCCAATAGGTATCTAAAGCATGCCTAACCACTCACTAACTGGCGCCCCGACAATTTTGGTAATTGATAATCGCTTGAAATAGGTTCTTAGCAAACAGGATATAAACACTGGGTACGTTGTATTGGATAATATTGTATTTGTCAATAGTTTTCAACCATTTTAGAGGTTGTAATAATAATGGAACATAGTGCCAACTTCTATAAATATTTCTTTTTACATTTCGTTTAACCTTAAACAGTTATGATTATATTAATAAACATTTTATTTTTAAGTTTAGTATTAGTTGGCTGCATGAAATCACTGCCACCATCACACAGATTTAAAAACGATTACCAATATAGTAGGAGCGCCATCTATTGATGCTTTTTGAAACCAACTATCAATACCTACTGGAAAACTCCTCATTACAGTGAAGCGACTGCCCTGTTAACAGAAGAACCAGACCAGATTGGATCATATAAGATTAATTCATATTTTGTTTATTAATAATTTGGATTGGATTTGGATTTTTGGATGTTTTTCCTCGACAAATATCGGGGTTTTCACCACCGATGACGATTTATATGCAGTGGATAACCATGACATATGATGACATGGGATCGTTCAAGAGGAATATTATAGGTCTCTTCAAAGGCAGGCAGCGCATAAGCAGCGCCCCTGATGTTGCTGATGTCCATAGGCGGCGGTGACTACGCACCATCAGGTGGCCCGCATGCCTGTTTGTCTGACGTATAATTTTATATTGAAATGGTAGGAATACTGCTTTGTATACTTAAAATATTGTTTGACATTCATTTAATAATTTCAAATCGTTATAAAAGTTTGACTAATTGCTATTTATTTATTTTAATTTCTTGACATTTTGCGTATCTATTGATTATTTTTGTTTCATGTATTTTGGAAACTATTATTATACGATATTACTATTAATTTTTATGACGATATCTTTGTGACTTGTATATATTATAAATTGTATTATAGTATCATGTAAATGTCAATGATACATAAAATAATCTAAACTAATCTTTTTTGTTGTTTTTTTTTGTACCACCAAGGTGGCAAACATGCTTACGGATCGCCTGATGGTAAGCAGTCACCGCAGCCTATGGACGTTTGCAATAAAAATCCAATCTATAACAAAAAAACCAAACAAAACTCTTAAACTGTCTTACCTGCAACTGTTCCTGCTTCCACTCGTTGTCCGTGGTCTCTTCGGAATCATCGAACTGAGACTTCCACAGCGATACCAGGGTTAGGGCTCCGCCCTTCGTCACCTGGGGAACGGGTTATCATCATCAGCATTATCGTCGTCATCATCATCATCAGTGGCGAGTCCGTAATGTGGTGGGACAGCAGTGGTAATGTGGTTGGGGATGGTAATGTGGTAGGGGATGGTAATGTGGTGGCGGATGGTAATGTGGTGGCGGATGGTAATGTGGTGGCGGATGGTAATGTGGTGGCGGATGGTAATGTGGTGGGGGATGGTAATGTGGTGGGGGATGGTAATGTGGTGGGGGATGGTAATGTGGTGGCTGATGGTAATGTGGTGGCGGATGGTAATGTGGTGGGGGATGGTAATGTGGTGGCTGATGGTAATGTGGTGGCTGATGGTAATGTGGTGGGGGATGGTAATGTGGTGGCTGATGGTAATGTGGTGGGGGATGGTAATGTGGTGCCGGATGGTAATGTGATGTAGGATGGTAACGTGGTGGCAGATGGTAATATGGTGGCGGATGGTAATGTGGTGGGGGATGGTAATGTGGCGGCGGATGGTAATGTGATGTAGGATGGTAACGTGGTGGCAGATGGTAATATGGTGGCGGATGGTAATGTGGTGGGGGATGGTAATGTGGTGCCGGATGGTAACGTGGTGGCAGATGGTAATATGGCGGCGGATGGTAATGTGGTGGGGGATGGTAATGTGGCGGCGGATGGTAATGTAGTGGGGGATGATAATGTGTCGGTCTGTCTGAGTCTGTGTGTTAGGTAACTGACCTGCTGCAATGCGGAGACATTCTCGTCGTCCATGACGGCGAATTGTGTGTATGAAGCGTCGGCGCGGGCCGCGCGGCCGGCTCGGCGACCGCCTGGGGACAACCATACAAATCATACAATAACTCTTATTTATTTTTGTTTTTATAGGCATTGGCATCTAGGGACATCAACGAAAAAACAAATCTGGACATTGTGGATCTTCCAAGTGTCAGTTAATTTGCTGACGTCGGTTAGCTCTTGCACTCGGCTGACCGGCTACATCGCTAGCGCGTTCTAATCTACACACAGCGCCATCTCTCGTCCACGTCACGCACCTTGACACTTGGTACTAGTCACTCACCTCTCTTGAAGTGCGTATCACTATGCACGTTGTCCACGTCGGCGGCGAGCCGCGGGCTCTTGCATGCGCTATAATAATCCTAGGCTAGGAAGGGCCGAGGGTCATCCAAGCTACTTGGACCCTTCCCATAACTCAATACGCCTAGAAAGCTTTAACCTGCTCGACCATGGACAAACACACTACAATGCCCGAGTTCCCGAAGACGCCAACCAACACAGCCACAGGTCATCATTCTGACCAGCCATATCGCTAGCGGTTCTAATTGACGCGCAACGCCATCTATCGTATACGTTACATACCTCCTTTTTAAGGTAAGGACCACAGGCAACGTATAATTAGAATGCCTAACCAACAATCATGGCAATGAAACAAATCTATACCCGAAGGTCATTAATCCTACCGGCCGCATCGCTAGCGCGTTCTAATCTACCCGCAGCGCCATCTCTCGTCCGCGTCACGTAACTCACCTCTCTTGAAGTGCGTGTCGCTATGCACGCTGTCCACGTCGGCGGCGAGCCGCGGGCCCGAGTCTATGATGCACTAGGCTAGGGTGGGCCCAGGGTCATCCAAGCTACTTGGACCCTTCCCATATCTTAATACGCCTAGAAAGCTTTAACCTACTCGACCATGGACAAACACACTACTCTGCCGGAGTTCCCGAAGACGCCAACCAACACTACCATAGGTCATTTAAACCTACCGGACGCATCGCTAGCGCGTTCTAATCTACCCGCAGCGCCATCTCTCGTATACGTTACGTATCACTCATAGCTGGGATCCCCAACCAACAACGACGTCGAAACAAATCCGTACTCGAAGACTATATAATCCCGCCCGGCCGCATCGCTAGCGCGTTCTAATCTACCCGCAGCGCCGTCTCTCGTCCACGTCACGTACAATGACACGGAAACAGATCGGACCACAGGCAAAGAATAGCTAGGATCCCCAAAATCTATACCCGAAGGTCACTATTTCGTCCGGCCACATCGCTAGCGCGTTCTAATCTACACACAGCGCCATCTCTCGTCCACGTCACGCACCTTGAGACTTGGTACTAGTCACTCACCTCTCTTGAAGTGCGTGTCGCTATGCACGCTGTCCACGTCGGCGGCGAGCCGCGGGCCCGAGTCGGCGGGCGTGGGCGGCGTGGCCGCGCCGGCCAGCTCCTGCACGCACGTGGGGGGGGCCGTCACCACGCGGAGGCGGGCCAGGGTGGGCCCACCACCTGGGGGAAGGGGGGAGGGGGTTAGTGGTTGAAAGCGAGATAGATAGACAAGTTAAATCAGCACGGCTATCACAAGTGTGTCCGCGACACAGCTCGCATCACGAGACAGCGTTTGTTTTCTTCTCTCAATACTAAGATAAAAGAGATAGCAGTATGTTTGACGCACCTTTTCTCGCTTATCGCGCACGAGAAAAACTCATACTAGCCGTCCTATGAGACAGTTGAACACTTCACAAATACTAGAACAGTCAGCCAAGAATACATAATTGTAAATATATATCCAAGACGCAGGTCTCTGACCTACTTTGGTTTCAGACGTTTCAATGTATTTGACCTCAGTACTATGTATAAATTTATGTGTTATCTGTATAGCTATTGCATACATTATATTTTTATCGCCAGTATATTTTCGAAATAAATTATTATGTTATTAAAAAAAATACATACAAACAGTAGAACAAAAAAAATGCAATGAATTGAAGATTTAACAAACTAATTACCACAGATTAGTATATTGTTTGAGAAATAATAGTCCCGAAGTTTTGATTCGAAAATAGGCAAAGACTCTGATTCACGTATCTCCTGTGGCAACTCATTCCATAGGCGAGTAGCCTTCACCGTATAGGAATTAAAAGAAATAGCATGTACGTGTAAACAGGGTAGGTAGAATGTAAAAAGAAAGGTGTATATGTCGCAGCCAAATGGTTAAATTAGCCGGTTAATTAAATGGCTAGCTATTTAAGCAGTAATTTAATTGAAAATTGGCCAAATTCATGAACTTTGAAAGTAAAGTCAAATAAACGATATTGCCTCGAGTTTACGGAGCTCTTCCATTCATTGTCATAATGCTAACCTAAACTAATAGAATAGAAACCTAATGCAAACTATTATTATACTTTGAAGTTATTGTGGGTAGGTTAGCATTGGAACAATGTGTGGAAGAGCTGCGTATACTCGAGGCAATATCGTTCTTTCAACATCACTTTAAAATCTTATGACTGGCAAATTTTCAACTAAATAATTGTACAAAAAGCTAGCCGTTTAGTTAACCAGCTAATTTAACCATATGGCTGCAACATTATTGACAACGTTACCACATCAACTGATCTGTGAAATAGCGAAATCAGGTAACATCGACAGGTTGAGATGTCATTCGATAATCAGTGTGCGTCTTAGTTCACTTTCGAGTGCGACAGTGGCGACAAATGTCAGTTCACAGATAAGTTGGTGGAGCTGTAAGTGCATTTGTGTCCGTTAGTGCCTGTGTGTCGGCGCCTGCATTCGTGTTTGTTCGTCTGTTTTTGTGTGCATACAACTGCTAAGTATGCAGAAATGGAACGCACCTATGTAACTTATTCTGTTAAAAATATACTGTTTGAAGCGTTTTTCCCCACTGAAATGTACTTATGTGCTGACTGTGTTGTACAGCTAATTAAAGTAAATCTTGTGTCAATTATTAATATGTGTTTGTCTGTGTCCACCTAACCATATATGTATAACCGTGCAGAGCTTGTCTAAGCTGAAATGACGCGCCCCACTACTTAATAAGTTGATTTCGATGTGTGAGTGCAAATATTAATAACGACACTTCATCTGTGTGGGAGCGAATCGAACGATGCGTGCTCCTACGTTTGAGTCTCACCGGCAACTGAATGACCAATTACAACGGCATTTGTATATGTATTGCGTCCATATTTTAAATTTGCTTGTGTGCGTTAATGCGATAGTGGGGCGCGGCATTTCAGCTTAGACGAGCTCTACGCGTGTTCACTGAGCCCGTGCCCAACTGCCCGTGCGTGCCTATCCGTGCGTGCGTGTCCGTGCGTGCCGGTGCGTGCGGTACTCACCGGGCGCGGGCGCGCGCGGCTTGCACGGCGGCACGCTCTGCCGCTCGGGCCGGGTCGCCGTCGTGCCGGTCAGGATCGAGGTGCTGGTCTCCTGGGGAGTGGTCAAGAGAAGGAGCATATAGTAAAACAGTAAAAAAGGTCTGTACATTGAATATATTTCAATTTATAAGGAGCGTCGATATATGGAGCGCGGTCCGGCTATGCCTGGCATTGCCGGGCACGGTCCGGTCGTGATTGGCGTGGCGTGGGTTTGCTGCTGCCATGGGGCGGCCAGCGTGTCACTGTGTGCACCCTTCCTACTTTCCTACCCCCCTCCTTTTTGACGATCGAAAGAGATATTTTATGTCCTAATCGATAAAGAAATTTTGAATTTTGAATAATTAATTTCTTATATAGAATAGAGATTAGAGATAGAGAATAGATATTTCTTTTAACGATAAGTAGTGCCTGTTGTGTCATAACTAATCTGTACTTTCTGTATTTGTTATATTGTGTGCAATAAACTGTTAAATAAATAAATAAATATATTTTTTTTTAATGTTTGAACATCGGTGGCCGAGCGGTTAGTGTATCCGATTCTTAATCGAGAGGTACCGGGTTCGAATCCCCGCTGCGGCCATGTACCAATGACTCTTATCTGAGTTTTGTACATTAGTTGAAAACTAATCGACGCTGTTACGGTGACGGAAAACATCGTGATGAAAACTGCACATTCAGACGACTGTAATGTGTAACCATGATCCAATCTGGTCAGGTTCCCCTGGCAGCAGGGTCACGGAGGTCAGATGGTAGTTGCTCTCCTGTAATTACCTAATCACCAAATCCTGGATCATAGTCAAGGCGGAGCACGACCGGGACATTAACGTCACAATTACGTGACAAAATTTCAATTCAATTCAACGACGGGATTTGCAACTTGCAAGATTTTACAAGTTCTCACATATGTATGATCTGTAGCCGTATTCACAATGGCTCGGAAATCGGATTCGGATACGGAATCGACAAAGGACCCCGCAAAAGTTCTTAGGAAAATGTGGTTTCAGTTAATTTTGATGAAATTCTCATATGTTATAGAGAGTAAGAGTTTCCGTGGAATCTATAGGGATTCTGAATAACAGTTTTCGAATCGATCAACACGGATTTGCCGCTCACGAATTTCGTGTCGAATCGTTCGGAAACAGTTTCGAATCATTGTGAATACGGCCACTGTTTAAACTGACTTGTCTGAACCAACAATGCCCAATATCACGATTTGCCGTATCAATCACGCTACGTGTATTGTGTATAGATGTCGAGAATTATATAAGAAACACATAGAATGTGAATTTCAACGATTACTGCTGCACATTATCCATTTAAATACATAATTTCCTTAATAAGACAAGTCAGTTTGGACAGATTGTATACGTATTGCAAATTAAGTAAAGCTCTCTATTTTTAACCTCAAATACTTCGGACACATTGTTTGAATCCAGAATTCTATGGAGCGACTCGTTGTCCAGTGGCCCTAGCACAAGTGTGTCCGCGACAAAGATCGCGCCGCGAGAGAGCGTTTGTCTCGTTCTCTTAAGACGAAAGAGATAGCAATACCTATGTCGCGCTTTTTCTCGCTTATCGCGCGCGAGAGCAACTTGTGCTAGGCCTACTGGGGCAAGTGGAAAGCAAGCGGTCAGTAGGTCGATCGCCTACGCGTTGGACAGACTAAATAAAGGCTGCCACACAAAGTACTATAGTCCAACATTGAAGCTAAAGACCGCAATAAAAAGAGACGCATCGCGAAGGCTGCGATATCCAGAGAAGACGCACCAAATTCAAATTTCTTTATTGAGTAGGACATTACATTTCTCTTTCATTCGTCAAAGCGGAGGAGGTAGCAAAGTAGGTAGGAAACACACAGTGACATGTTGGCCACCCGAAGCACATCCACCCCACGCCGACAACGGCCGCACCGTGTCCGACAATACCAGACAGAGCCGGTCAGTGCCCGACAATGCCAAGCAGAGCCGGACCACGCCCAACATCGTCATGAAACCACGACCACTCTGCCAAGAGTGAAGGACTGAGGAGGATTATTTACCTTCACATGGCGATCGGGCGAAGGCACCGGCGTCGTGCGAGCCTCAGCGTTCTCCTTCTCCGCGTTGGTCTGTTTGTCTGTCGTCGTGGACTGCGGAGAGAATGAGCGAATGAACGAATAGAAATATCAGCGGCCTTAGCCAAGAGGGATTGGGGATTTATGGGATTTGACATAAGCTAACGTTATCTGACATAAGCTCGTGGTAGAAATTCTTGGTCCATAGACAATTCACGTACTTTCGGTGTACAAAGGACGCGGATTGGCGGATGATCCTACGCAATCAGAGTCAATGTAGATGTTGGTAGAAATATTCGAACTTCGACCTGTCAATTTTCTACCATACACGCATCACGCAAGCGGAGCTGTCAAAGATGGCTAGACCGGCAGTGCGGTCACTATCACACATTCAGTATGTTCCCGGTTTCCTAGCGCGTACCTTTCTTGTTTGTTGTTGTCCAAACGCGTGACATTTGAAATAGCAAGATGGAAATTGGCAGAAATGTTGAGAATAGTGTCCTGATTGATATCCCAAAAATCTAACTTGGGGAAAATCCGAAATTTCCAAAAACCGTCGCCATATTGGATTTTTCGACTTTTAAGCAAACGATTGGAACGAGTGTCCGATTTTACTCATTTTTGTTTTAAATACCTTAATTCAGACTGCTTTATTTTTGAAAATGCTAAATTCGAACTTTAATAATAGTCCGTAAAAAAAAACAATACTAACTATTGATTAAAATCCAACAAATTAATTTGGTCTAAACATCTCTATTACTCGTATTCGACAGGTAACAATTCTAGCGGCATTTTGGGTAACATTTGGCCAAACGTGTTTTGTTACTAATTCGGACTTGCTGAATACGAATTTCGATGTTGGCACTTTCGCTTTTAGACCGGAATCTCAGAATTCAAGATGGCGAACGTGAGTTAAAAAAAATTGGACTGAATATTGTCAGGGAGGATATCCTACGGTCGGACCTTAGACTGTAAGGGACACAGGGCCACATGGACACTCACATATCCGTTGACCTGCTGCGACCGGTACCTCAGCGAGTTAAATAATACATGAGGGGAGTTATTCTATGGTCGGATCTTAGACCATTAGAAACACTTACATATCCTTCGAATAACAGACGAGGGAAGATATTCTACGTTCGGATCTTAGACCATAAAAGACACAGAGACAACAAACACAGCGACACTCACATATCCATTGACCTGCTGCGGCTGGTGCCTCGGCGAGGCGGGGTGGTGCGGCCGCTTCGGCTCGCGCGCCTCGCCCTCCGCCTCGGCCCGGCGGCGCGCCTGCGGATGCAGGGCGCGTTAGAGATGGGGACACTTGTATGTGTTTGAATGGGGGGGTGGGGAAGATAGGGGGAGAGCAGATAGGAGGAAGACAAGGCGGAATGAGAGAGGGAGGGAGGGAGAAAGGCGGAAGTGAGGAAGACTAAGCGGTATGAAGGGGGGTGGGAAGGCGGAAGTGAGAAAGAAAAGGCGGAATGAAAAGGGAGTGGGATAGACGTAAGTGAGAAAGGAGAGGAGGAATGAAGGTGGGGGAGGAGGATAGGCGGAAGTGAAGAAGACAAAGCGAAATGAAGGGCGTAAAAGGCGGTGGAGTGTGGAAAGAAGGCGGTGGGTTGTAGGGAAAACAGAGAGGCGGTCGCACTTGTAACCGGGCAGGTGGGACATGGAAAGGGACGGTCGTCGGGCGGAAAGATGAAAGAAGGAGGCGGTAAGATGTGGGGGGGGGGAAGACAGGTCGGATGTGGGAAGCTGGAAGAAAGGAACGGCGGGGCGCGGTACGAAGGCGATTGGATGAAACGATTGTTGGAATGAAGGAAAGTTACAAAATTGTTACAGAAAGTTCATATACGTAGTTGGTAATATTAATTCAATTATTATCGATGTAGTATAAATAACAATTATTTTGTTTTATGAAAACATCATTATAAATTTCGGGATTATATTTTACTTATAGTTTAGTAATATCCTCAACATGTTGCAATCTCGCCGTGTATTGACAGAGAGGCTCTCCTCTCAGGATCATATTACTACGCAGCCGTACTCACCGTCTCTTTAACACTCGCATAGGTAGTGCGTCCGTACCTGCGTCTGACCCATCTATCATCATCCTGGTGTCGGCTAGAACACTGGTTTTGGCATATCTGATAACGTCATGCGACACCCGTAAAGAGCACATATTTCATTGCGGTTGACATTTCCTTTAACCCGATATAACTTAGGCGTTTCAAAATGGATTTCAAAAATTGTTTCACTTGTTTCATTACTATGAAAATACGTTTCGATTTTATGTCGAAACCTATAGTTCGATTCGAAAACGATTCTATCACATGATTGATCCTTATATCGACCGGCCACACCGCTAGCGCGTTCTAATCGCCGCGCAGCGCCATCTCTCGTCCGTGTAACGTATCTGCGTGGTACTCACCGTCTCCTGCGGCGTGTCGGTGGGCAGAGCGTGTTCGGGCGCGGGGTGAACGGACGCTCGCGTTCGGGATACTGACACCGCCTAACGACAACAGTTTTATGTTATTAACTAGTTATTTTTTATGTTACACGGTAGGTCTAAGAGTGGTAGGCAACAAAGGTTTAATACACTTGGTTCAATTCATACAATCTGATCAGAACTTTTAATAGGGATTATATTGACACGGAGGTCAGTCACGGTTGAATGCTAACCGATGCTCTTACGGCGAGGAAAACATCGCGATGAAAACTGCCCAGTTTCTAAAACGCTTGTCGATGTTAATCATCGATTAAAACTCTTTCTGTCTCTGTCCACAACTCACACGACAATCGATAACTAACAATAAATTAACGTACAAGAAACTGGCCGTACGTCATACAAAAATGGATCTTATTCTTTGAGCAATACATTTCACTTTGATTTTACACTCACGCTTTTTGCTACTGAATTTAGAGGACTGAATCCAAGTATAATAAACCTTGATTGTAACTCTTAACTGACAGTTTTATTTGATTGTCATCTCACAGTCTTCATTGAAATGTTAAAAAATAATCTTAAGTCGATAACTTAGGGAGCAAGCGAGAACAGGTGTTCAAACTAAAAAAAAACATTTAAACGAACAATCAATCACGACAAACTTAATGTAAGTTTATGGTTTGAACACAGACGTAATTATATTTTTGCATAATAAAACACTGGCATATTAGTGAAGAATGGTATTCCTTTATGACTGGAAATGTCAAAAATGACACCTACACTCTTTTGCAAAAAAGTCGGGCACAATGGCAATTTTCATACAACCGAGACAATTTGGAGATCTTGGATCTCCCCCTGGGGACGTTCTAGGACGTAATTTCGATTTCAGACATCGGTTGCATGTAAATAAAAATGGAAAGGGTGAAAAGGTGTTTACGGGGTCGGCAACGCGTGGGTGATACCCCTGGTATTGCAAACGTCGATAGGCTGCGGTGACTGCGCACCATCAGGCTGGCTGTAAGCTTGTTTGCCAACTTAGTGGTATAAAACAAATGAAATTCAAACTTTCCCGCTGTGGAGTAAACAGCCTTTTGGATCAGTTAGGTATATTAGGAACTCTAGACCCCCTCCATCCATGCTCTAGATGAGCATAATCAGATTGCACCCAGAAAGTTCCCAGAGGGAGATCCAAGATCTCCAAATTGTCTCGGTTGTATGAAAATTGTTCATGTACATAAAAGTTTTTTTTTGCAACATTGTTTATATTTATAAATGTATGCTGATGACAATGCACAGCCGAAATTGTCTGTGTGGGCTGTCTGTTCGTATGCTACTTGCGATGTATGTACAAAAATATGGCGCTCAATTCTCAATGAGACCACTCCATTCTCAACTAACATACCTACCAATACCAGCATAAAAGGAGATGCCATTACTGTGCGCATCCATACAGATGCTAGCTCATCGTATACTGGTTGTGGGTAGGTCGGTACCTCAGTATACTGTCAGACAGGTCTCTGTCATGTAGCAGTCACAGGGTTTTACATTAAGCCAAGCCTGAAATAGCGGGGGGTCTGTTAGAGCTGGATGCGAGGGAATAAATAAATAAATAAATAAAAGTAGTTTAGGTAAGCCAGGGCGGTAACAGCCAAGTAACCATATATAAGAGGAAAAAAGAAGCAGATGGAAAGACATTAAATAAAAATAACAATAAATTATAACAAATTAGTTATATTCTACCTACAGGAAACACGAAAAAATATTGAAACTCAAAATGAAATTAAAGCAAGAAATTTCAAACGATAGACTTTCAAAGAAATAAAATCTAATTAACTCTTATTGTTTGTTATTCGTTTAGCAAAACTAAAAAAAAAAGTAGCTTCGGTCATTGACATTTGAAGTCCATCCAATCCACAATATTATTAGGCGTTAAGGGCCGCACAGAATAACAGTTCGCCGAACGACATCAGTCTGTCAGTTAATCGCAATAGGTTACACACTAACAGAGGCCTTACCATGAACTCTTATAGCAGGACCTAAACAGAACTGCCCTGCTTAGAACGAGACAACGCTATACGAGTCACATAAGCTGGTCTCGTTCAAACCGAAAGCAATTCTGTTTAGGTCCTGCTATAAGAGTTCATGGTAAGCCCTCAGTTCCGTTTAAGGTTTCGGACTGACGACTAATACAAACTGAGAGGGTGTGGCCGCGTGACAGATATCGGCCGGATAGTCCTTGGCCTTGAGGCCAAATAAACACACATTAACAGGTAGTCAGTCGGCGGTTTGACGAGCGCCTTCAGTTTTACAGAAACTGCCGACTTCCAACTGCTAGTGTGTAGTCTCAGACGTCGCAGCAGGCGATTGCCGGCAGGCAACAATTGCTTTAGTGTGTAGACGTTATTGGCCTAGAATGGGAGGCCTCCCGATACGACCAGAGACTGCAGGCGGACTGTTAATGAATGGGGCCCTTTAGACCCGTAGAATCCATCGAAAGTACAAGCGAAACTCACATCTTTCTCCCAGTCATAAGGGTCAGAATCCCTGATCCCCCGTCGCTTGCAGCACCTCTCCAGGAGAGCTGTGAGCATCGCGTAGTCTGGTGCATCGGCGTATTCCAGCTGTTGGACGTGTTCGAGGAACTGACGGAGTTCCGATGGCAGGTGTTTGAGAAGGAGACGGTGGTCGTATTTTTCTTTCATCAGGCCGACCTGGAGAGAGAGATTAGTGGGATTTGGTATTGGTGTGCTGCATTCCTACCTATTTACATATGATAAAACAGTGTAGGTGTTAATTAAATAGATTTTCAAAAAAATATATTTAGAAGTGGTAGCAGAATAAGATTTTTTTTGAATTTGTTCTGTGTGTTTGTACAAGCTAATTCTATGTAATATAAAAGATTCTAGAATCTGTCAAAAAATTCGAGACTACGTTGAACTAAATCGTTAGTATATTACATCAGTCCACTGCAGGACTTAGGGCCTCTCCCGCGATAGGGGAGGTTATCGCCATAATCTCCACGCTTGGCAGGCGGGTTGCACCCTTTTCCAGCCTACGGAGACTCTAGATCTTAGTCGCCTTGTACGACACCCACGAGTGTAAAGGGTTGGTGCTATTCTACTCTGCCGGACACCACACAGCCAGTTGTGCTGCACCCCTATTGCAGCATACTAATTAAGTGTCCGATGGATGGTCGGTTTCTGGCCGAAATCGCAGCATCGGCTATCGCCACAACCTTCGACTGAAGCCGAAGGCTTAAAAGCTCTAAGAAATGTTGTCCAAGATTGGCTACAAGCTACAATTAGTAAGGTAAATTACTTTAAAACTTTATTATTCAAGGCTTATATTGACAGTATAATATAGAAAGATCATCTGTAGACGATAATTTCACCGAGGGTGGTTTTTTGCCTAAGGTGGCCGAATATGGATGTATGGATGTGCTCGTGATAACAAAAGACTTATGCTATGGCAGAAAGTTGCAGGTTCCAAGACAGTATTAGCTTGTTTCGGTCGCGCCCGAGAGTCAAAACTCAGGCCCTCTGTAGGTCCTTGGACTCGATTTTTTAAATTCATAGATATACGAAAATCGCTAATGAATATTCACATACCCTATTTTTCAAACTCATATAGATAACTTATTTTAAGTGCTCCTTACCACTCGAATTCGAATTCTATAGGTAGAATTCAAATTCGAGGGGACCAAGGGTCCGACAGTTGATCGTCGGAAGTTGTATATATGCCGCGGAAGTCGGCACACTTCTCTAGCGCTATGCTCTTTTCTCTATAGTTAGCTATGAAGGGCGGTCAGCGCCATCTATGTGCGGATGCTTGTCAACCTTGTGTTCGTGTACTCTCAATGTAAGTATCGTTGAGTTTCTCTAGTAGGGCGAAAGATCTCGCTACAGACTTTAAAAAAACCACCGTACCTGTTCCTTGTCCTTGATCTTCCGCCAAGGCAGCTGGCCGTTGACGAACTCGACGAGCATGTAGAACAGCGACCAGAGGTCGTCGTGCCGCCCCATCTCCTTGTTCTTGTGCGCGTTTATCGAGGCGTAGCGGACAGTGCCTGCAATTTGGGGAGAGTGGTAAGTCATAAGCATCATTATACCAGGTGAAAGACACACACAGTTTGGCATAGGCCTTCACCAGAGATCTCAACAAAGGCCGTTTCTGTGCATTCCGCATCTAGCTGGTACCTGCGATCATGTATCAGGATCTCCCGCAGGAGACCCAAGAAACGACGGATTGACATCGCGGAGTCGGATGCGAGAGCCAACGGCTAACGACGCGAGGATATGAGGTCCGGGGTAAGTGGAGAATAATGAGTAGCAAAGCGAACGCAGGCAGAAGCCGGGATTGACCGTTCGGATGATGATGATGATGGAATTTGCCTGCTTTGGGGGACAACAAACTGATCACCAAGGATGACGGAGACCGAACAAAGTGACCCTCCTTGTTCAATAGGAAGGCGAATCACGAGCCAAGATGATGATGAGAGAGTATCGCCACCAGCCCGAGATGGGCCGGAGTTACATTACGTACACGACAGATGGCGCTGCGCGTCGATTAGAACGCGCTATCGATGTGACCGGTCGGAATAGTGACCTGTTGCTACAGAAGTTCGTAAGATTCATCCCATCCCCATCGGGTGTCGCATTTGATGAAACCTAAAAAGCGTTCTCGGCTGTAGGTACTCCCAAGGCAGAGTTTACCTTGTATAGGCGCCTAGGTCTCTCTTGCGAGCTAGTTAAGCATAAGAAGCCGGCGGCCGCGCTATGACACATGAGTGTTCTCTGCCTCCCTGCCTCGTTAGTCCGGTGGATGCCAGATACCATTTGAGATAGGCGCAAAATTTGGTAAGGTACCCACCTCGGAAACCAGCGGCTGCCCTCGGCGGGCGCACCTGCCCGTTGCTGGTGGTGTACTGGCGCGCCAGCCCGAAGTCCAGCATGTACACCTTGCGACAGTTGGACGGGTGCCGGCCTATGCTGAAGTTGCTCTGTGGGGGAAATGGGTGGCGATTAGTTTCTGGGTTAAATTTGTGAGGGCCGGGACCACGGGTACAGCGTTATCAGTGGCCGAGCACAAATCAGTACAGGTGGTAGGACATTTCAGTAAGTGTGCCATTGTCTGAGGTGAGGCACCACACAGGCAAACCATCTTCGAGCCATAGCCCCACCGACAGGTTTTCCTTGCATCGGCCGACTTGGGTCCGGAGTCTGTTCAGAGACTTTCATGTCGGCCAAGGCAGGTCCTAGCCTGTGACTCACACTGACGCACGTATCCCATAAGGGTAGACAAAGACTATCAAATCATTAATAAATAGTAAGAATGATTAAGTAGGTCCCCTATAACGTAGAAACAAAAGACAAAAATACACTGAACCATTGATTTATTCGTATTTAGAAGTCTTTGCAATGAATACCGATTTTTAACCGACCTCAAAAAGAAGGAGGTTCTCAACTCGTCGGAATTTCATGACTTGGCCCAACTCGCTCGGTCTTCGGCATCCTTAGTGGTGAGCTTATTGGCACGCATATCATTCTTGACTATGTCAAGCCATCGCTTCTTGGGCCGGCCTCTCCTTCCCGTGCCCGGCGGGGGCGGCATGGCCAGACACTTGATTCCCACGTAAGTTGCCGGTCTGCGCAAGACGTGGCCATATACTCGAAGACGGCATTCTTGCAGCTTATCTGCGATGTCACGAACGCGTTATGACTCCTACATGCTTAGGAATATCTAAGGCGCCAACTTAAGAGTCGCCTAAGTTCAACTACAAAGGAACAAATAAATACGAATCGAAAACGACAAGAGTTACAGAATAACCTCATTGGTTTCTAACATCGTTTTGTCATCGAAATAATGTTTTATATTTGACGTAGTACAAAAAATATTTCGATAAGTTTCGTCTACCATCATTGCTGTAATTCACAATAGCGAAATTTTGCAGCGCTTTTACTTAGCGACGCCATTAGACGCGCCACACATACTGGACGGCTTCAAGCGGCTGCAGCGCTTATCATCACCTTTTGTATTTAAGTTGCAGGTAGGTTTCTTTTACTTAGTAAAATAATCAAATGAAAACAGTAGTTCGAATAAAGTAACGTCATGTTCTAAATCTATCAGGGATTACAAGAAGCACGTAAAATACATAGGATAATTAGTGAAATAGCAGTTTGAGTATGGGAATATTCTGCATTTTGGATTCTTCACTGTGAACTCACTTTTGGACAGAGGTAATTTCACGTACTTCTTCAGTAGATTTAATAATAATAATGATGTTGATTCGACGATCATTGTTCCGATAGACGTATCAGTGAACGGTCTCATAGCGAAGAGTCTCGACCAATATCTTAAGAGTTTCTCGCTAGATGGTTGGGTCAAGGGCCAGATTCAGAAAGCGGTTTTCTTGGAGACGGCGCGTATTGTCAGGAGGTTCCTGTCTCTGCAGCCCTAACCACCAGCTTGGGCCTCGCCCCAGTGCTGGTGGTACTCTAGGTTTAGGTTTTTTATAATATTTATTTTTCATATATATGTATTGTAAACAATTTAAATTTAAGAATGAAAATAAATATGGAGAATAACAATCATCATCATCATCTTGGCGTTAATGTCCCGTTTGTGCTCCTGCGCACGAGGGCCCGGGGTCCGCCTTGACCATGATCCAGGATTTGGCAGGTCAGGTAATTACAGTGGAGCAACTGCCATCTGACCTCCATGACCCTGCTACCAGGGGAACCCGACCAGTTTGGATCATGATTACACATCCAGTCGCCTGTATGTGCAGGTTTCATCACGATGTTTTCCCTCACCGTAAGAGCATCGGTTAGTATTCAACTAATGTATATAACTCAGAAAACAGTCATTGGTACATGGCCGGAGCGAGATTTGAACCAGGGACTTCTGGCTTACGAGTCCGATACTCTGATCGTTCGGCCACCAACGCTCTCATGGAGAATAACAATAATAATCAGTTTATTTCAGGCTAAAATATACATATTTACGTAAGTATAATGCCCATATATTGTAAGTAAGTAATTCTTAAAACACGATGTGTTAGTACTTATTTAATACAAAGATTTTAATTTCCCCTTTTCAAAGTGGGTGGAAAAATACAGGTTGTTATAGTAATAAGTTTGACATAATATGTATCTGTGTATCTGCAGCTCTACGTATTTTTTTTTATGTTACACTGCAGACAAACGGGCAAGCGGGCCACCTGTTAGAAAGTGGTCACCGCCGCCTATGGACATCAGCAACACCAGGGGCGCTACCAATGCGTTGCCCGCCTCTGAAGAGACCTCTAATATACCTCATGAACGATCCCATGTCATAGTCCAAAGGAAACACAGTGGCTGGGAGCTCATTCCACATCCGAATCGTACGGGCGAGAAACGTATGCGTGGAGGTGTGTGTCTGCTGTGGCATCTAGGGTTGCCACCCGTACTATAATATATAGTATCGTACTATATTTTAGACAGTTGTACTATAAATTATAGAAAAATAATATAGTACGAAAAATACTATATTTCCACTGTCGAACCTTTTATATTTTAAGTTGTAACAGGAACGCATCCCCAGCGGAGCATGAAGAGTTTCAGAAGAAAACATTTATCGTCACACCTTGTTCCTGTAAGGGTAGGAAGAAACTACGTAACTCCATTTATTGGCTAAAGACAAAATCTACCAAAAATTATATGGAAAATTTAATAAGTACCTAATAATATGAATATAAATGTGTACTATATTTTTATTAAAATTTTTCAAAAGTGCTATATATTTTGGCCATTAAAAAGAAAAATACTATTTTTCTCCAAAAAAAAGGTGGCAACCCTAGTGGCATCGTAGCTCCCGAACGGATGGACCGATTTCGATGCGGTTGACTCGCTCTTTATTTAAAAGGTGGTTTAATTGAGACGACTCTTGGCTTTGTTTCATTAAAATCTGTTCAGTAGTTTTGAAAATATTTTAGTATTTGTAAGCTAGGTCAGGGGGTCATCAGACGTTTTTCAGTTAGTTAGGGTATTTTTTTATGTCATACTGTGGAGAAAAAGGAAGGAATCTTTTAATTCCACCCGAATTAGATGAAACATGGCTAATATTTTAAGTTGGAGCACAAGTTACTAAACTGTGAAAACGTTATCAGAATCCATTCAGAGGTATTTGCGTGATGCGCGCAGAGACAGACAGACAGACAGACAGACAGTAGATCGGCGCTGGCAGTCAGCCTAACCCTACCATACCCCTACGCCTACCCTACACCTACTTTAGCCCTACCTACCTTTTTTCTTGTCTATAAACGTTTCTCTTGAATCACTCTACCTATAGATAGATGAAATGTGCAGGTTTCATCACGATGTTTTCCCTCACCGTAAGAGCATCGGTTAGTGGTCAACTAATGTACAAAACTCAGAAAAGAATCGTTGGTAAACGACTTCACTGGGGTTAGAACCAGGCAGCTCGGGGCACGAGTCGGACATCTTAAAATTACGCCACCGACGCTCCATTTCCTCTCCTAGCGACCTATTTCTAGCATAAAAAAATATCTCTCAACACAATTTCAATTTCCTTACAGAACCGTCATCATGGACGTCGACAGGCCAGTCGAAGACCAGAGAGAAGAGCCATCAATGATGGCGAAGCTTCATTTCCTGGAGCAAGTTACAGTCATGGAAGTGCTGGAGATCGCCCGCCGCGACCGTACTTGGAAACAAGCCGTCCTGTACCTCAGCATGGACTATTGGCGGAAGCAGTGCCAGCTCTTCTACCCAACGATGTACGAACGATGCTACGCCATAGCCGGAATGTCATACAGAGATCTCTTCTTCTCCCTCTCGACCTGGCGCCAGTTCCCGCTTTACACGTACAGATGCGAAGCGAGGCCGGAGGCCATCAACCAATTCGAATTGCTGGGTAACGGAATTATAGCTACCACCTCACACGATGATGAGATGTGGTGGGGCGATACGGTCAACTACTTCGATCCATGGACGGATGCTGAGCCGCTGCACATTGGATTGGAAGTGCTGAATAGCGTGTTCGAGGTGTACGCCGAGAACGACCATATGATCGTGCTGGACCACAGCGCTAACTTGCGGAAGAGAGTGCGACTGATATCGAAGAGGCTCGCCACATCAAATCAGTACGAAATTTTCGTGAGTCAAATCGCTGTATGTTACCAAGATTTCGGGGAACAGCACTTGGTCTACGACGTGAAGAGAGCTAAGAGGATAGGCCAGAAGAACTGGTGGTGTCTGAGCGGCGATTCGCTATACTATGTTAATATGGAGGACAGCCTCATACGTATGCAGTTGAAGTGTAACTCGCGCAGATCCATATGGATGAAGACGACTCTGTCTACCGACGAAACTGTCAGGGGAATAGAGAAATTACTCCATGTAGTCGATCGAGGCGATCGGTTTGCTCTGCTAGATAATGAAGGAAGGATTTACGAAGTGGACGCACAAGGCCATATGGACCTCATTACGACACTGAATACGCACCGAAACAAAGTGCGAATCGCATCGGCTTTGGGCATCAAATTCCTGCCGTTCAAGGTCTCAGCTAATCTTCCAGAAGATCTCATGCAATTCGAATGCCTCTACTTGTACGGCAGACTGATCGCCATCGCTTCAGTTTGCACCAAGCACTCCATACCGGAGATGAGAATGAGATTCTTGTACATATACTACTTGGACAAGAAGACGTTTTGGCAGTTCGATCCGGACAGGACGCCGGATATGACAGTGGACTTGAGGATGTTCGACCAAGAGGTAAATGTGTCCATGGCTTCGGTTGAGAAGATAGAAATCGCTGAGACAAGTTACGGGCATCGACTCTACGTGTTATACAGTGGGCGACTGATAACGGTGGACATCGGCGATGTAGGCAGGGTCGACCCCGACTGTCTCCCATTGGTGGAGGAGTTCGCTTTGGCTGGGATTAGCGGCCGACATTCAGTATGCAAGTGTAATTTCTTTCACAATTGGGATCCCAGAGCACACATGCATCCTATGTAACGAACTTCATCATCGTCATATTAGCCGGAAGACGCCCTGCTGGGCATGGGCCTCCGCATGAGATCTGCACAAAGGCAGGTCTTGCGCCTTTCGCATCCAGTTGGTTAAGATATTTACCAGGTCGTCGGTCAACCTTGCGGGGGTCTATACACTGCGTCTTCCGGTACGTGGTCGCTACTCGAGAACTTTACTGCCCCTTCGACCATTTGTTCTGCGAGCTGTGCCCTGCCCACTGCCACTTAAGCTTGGCAGTCCGTGAATGATCTTCCAGCGGTATTCCCGAGCCAGTACGATTCTGACGGAAGCGGAATCTGATTAAAGTGGTGCAGATCCTAGCATTTTGGGGCCTGGTCAAGCCTACACATCCTTCAAAGGCCAGCAACACATTCGCTACTCTACTGGAGTTGCAGATCTTCATGGGCGGCGGATATCACTTAACATCAGGTGAATGACTTTCTCGATCGGCTCATTTATAAATAACACAAGCTTTGTTTACTTTGGGGCTAAATGGCGCTGTGTGAATTTGTAAAAGCATATTTTAAAAAGTGTCGAGCTCAGCGATGTAGGTCAGATCCTCAGGACGACAGATTCTCAGATAGTCAGTTTCTAATTTTATCAGGTGGTAGGACTCCTGTCAAGCCTGAGCAGTCCGCCTGGGTGAGTACCGCCGCCTTATCTATTTCTGCCGCCGAGCAACAGTGCTTGCGTTGCGTTCCTGTTTGATAAGGTAGCCAGCGCAATTACAGGCATGAGGCATTTCAGCTTAGTCTTCTCAGTGACAACGCGCCTGCGGTTCGGCATTTTTGTTGCCTGCAACCTAAATGCCAGAATCGTAGATGTTATGGGCAACAGTTACCGCTTACCAGCAGGGGGGGATTCTCGTGCAATTTTCTCTAGCTACAAATATCTATTGAAAAGTCACTGAATCTCTATTGAAAGCCAGAAACATACACTCAACGATTTTCGCAAATCTTTTATTGTCGAAGATCGCTTTAAATTACATTTTTGATAGAGATATTTGGCTAGATAAATGACGAACTCGAAATGTCAACATTTGCTGTTTGCTAAGTCTCTTGTCTCTCAGAAATTCTATCCATTCTACATTTAATAAGCGATAGTATAACTGATTCTGGCACAATAAATAAGAATTTTCTGATAATATCTAAAGGTTTTTCACGCATCTATACTATAATAACAAGGAAACGTTAAGTTTTCATTGTGAGCATGAATCTCTATTAGATTTTTGTCATAAAAAGTAGTCTGATGTCAATCGGGAATAATACAGATTCCTATTGGTGAAGGATTTATAATAGAACAGTAGTTTCAGAGATTACCCCTAACATTTGCGGTCACCGGTGAGAACCGCCGCCCATAGAAACCCGGATACCGCAACACCGGAGAGTCGCGAATGCATGGAGGAATTTCAGATAGGTTCTCAAAAAATACGGACGCCAATCTACATTAAATATAAGTAAAGCATGAAAGCTACGACAATTTCTTTTGTTGTACATGAACTACACACACAAATACACCAGGTCCGACAATCCGCCGCCATTTTGTTTGATTTTTTACCGCGCTGTCACGCCAGTGACAGTGTCAAAGCATGCACACATAAAATCTGTCCAGACTCAAATAAGACAAGTCGCGTTATTTGGTTATGGAAATCATGTATTTAAATGGAGAATTTGTAGCAGTATTCGTTGAAATTCACATTCTGTGTGATTCTTAGATAATTGTAGACCTCCAACACAATATACGTAACGTAATTGATACGGCAAGTCGTGATATGGGTATTGTTTGTTCACCAAATAAGACGAGCCAGTCTGAACAAATCATACATGGGCGGCCATGTTTACTCATGATTTTGGAGGGATGACGTCCGTATGTGGGTATGGGCATAGTTTGACTATGGTAAAGGATCGATTCTTTTTTATAGTAATGTGCTCGTCTAGTCTAAGATGACGCGCCCCACTACTTAGTTAGTTGATTTCGATGTGTGAGTGCAAATATTGATAACGACACTTCATCTGTGTGGGAGCCAATGAACGACGCGTGTTCCTACGTTTGAATCTCACCGGCAACTGAATGACCAATTACAACGGCATTTGTATATGTATTGCATCCATATTTTAAACTTGCTTGTGTGCGGTAATGCGATAGTGGGGCGCGTCATTTTAGATTAGACGAGCTCTACGAGTATCTTATAGTTAATGTTAGTGTAGGTTTAGATAGCCCTGATACTTCACGCGGATTAGGTTGTGTGATTTTGATTGGGCATATTTTTTCGTTAGCTTATTATCTATTAGCGTAGTTATACCTAGTTTATTGGGTATATCAAGATCCCAAGAGCTCACTTTATGTTTACAATCAGGGTGCAAGAATAATCACTTATATCATCCTTACCAATGACATTGATGGGCTTGTAATTGTCATTGCGTACCATAAAAAAGACAAAGTGATTTTGGGTATACTAAGATTTTAATGGCATCATTTTTATTTTTTGATATATTTTATCGATATTTAATTGTATAATTAAATAATGGACATTTTTGCGTCGTTCGATTTAGGTAAAATTGATATTATTGCTTGATTTTTTTAATATGTCATATCGATTTTTAATTGTGTAATGACATGGACATTTTTGCATCGATCGAATTTTAGTAAAATTATACCATGATTTTTATTTTTGGATATCTTTATCGATTTTGAATTTTAAAATGGAATATGGGCATTTTAGGATCGATCGAATTTTAGGTACTTACCTTATAACATGATTTTTATTTTTTGATACATCATAGGTATCGATTTTTACTTTTATAATGACTTAAGGACATTTTTGTATGAATACAATTATTACTTAGGTAAATTTGGTAATTTTAATTAGAAATAAGTACCTATATACTTTAGATTGTATACAAGAAAAAGAATATAATTTGTGTTATACTCAAGTATATGCTAATTATTATTTTAAATATTCACATTCATCAAACAATAAATAAATTCTCCGTATTCTTTGTAGATTTATTTGTGTTACAAAGTTTTCAGATTTCCTTGAAATATTCAAATTGAAATTGCAGCCCTGGAGGAAACTCAACTTTTTCCGAGGGTTTTATCATAAAACAACGCGCGTTGGAGATCCTGGCCGCTGGCCGTGTGGTGTCCGGCAGAGTAGAATAGCACCAACCCCTTACACTCGTGGGTGTCGTACAAGGCGACTAATGTTTTTGAAGCAAAATATCTAGAAAATGGGCGGCTGCAGCATTTTCCATTGTCATATTTATAACACTGCGATCTCCAACCCGCCTGCCAAGCGTGGAGATTATGGCAATAACCTCCCCTTTCGCGGGAGAGGCCCTAAGCCCTGCAGTGGAATGTTATGGGCTGTGAAGATGAAGAGGAAGGTTAGTAAGCAAGAAAAAAGTGTAGGTAGGGGTAAAGTAGATGTAGGCATTAGCGTATCTAGGGCTATATTCCAGGGTGGGCCTGGCCCCTGACGTGGCCGATGAAGCCGAGTCAATCGCCAATGTACAGTCAGTGAGCACCCGATCCTGGGGTGGGCACCTGACCATTCTGGGGTGGGCACGGCCCACCCGGCCCCCCCTCTTCCTACGCCTATGGATGTAGGTTAGTTACGGTAGGTGTAGGATAGGGGTAGGATAGGGGTAGGACGCCACGCGATTAAGTCACGCCGGGTCCGCTAGTCGGTAAATAAAATAAAATATATGACTCTTGTGGTGTGTGGTGCACCACCCCATCTCTTCCCGTGGGTGTCGTAAGAGGCGACTAAGGGACAAATCCGAAAGGTGGGCAGCAGCATCTTTCTGGGTAGATTTACATCAACTGCACTGCGATCTCCAACCCGCCTGCCAAGCGTGGAGATTATGGCAATGACCTCCCCTTTCGTGGGAGAGGCCCGAAGTCCTGCAGTGGACTGTTATGGGCTGTGATGATGATATGACTCTTTAGCCTAAAGTATCTGTATTCCACTAATGACTATTGGTTTAGTAATGTGGTCATTAGCTTATCTATACTAATATTAATTAAGAGGAAAAGTTTGTAATGCCCGAAACCATTGAACCGATTTCGATACTTCCCTAGTCTCAAAAAGTAAAAAGAGAAATAATACGATCGTACGGGATCCGCCTTGACATTGATCCAGGTTTTGGCAGATCAGGTTATTACAGTTGTCAGATAATTACAGTGGAGCGACTGCCATCTGACCTCCGTGACCCAGCTACCAGGGGAATATGAGCAGATTGGATCATGGTTATACATTCAGTCGCCCGAATATGTAGGTCCCATTGCGATGTTTTCCCTCACCGTAAGAGCATCGGTTAGTGTTTAACTAACGTACATAAATCAGAATATTGGTACATGGCCGCAGTGGGATTCGAACCCGGTACCTCTCGCTTACGAGTCGGATACTGTACCTACTCGGCCACCGACGCTCAGACGCTTGAAAACGATAATAAGCAACGAGTTAAACATGAATCATGACATTTACTAATGGAGTAGTTGGTTAATTTTTCGAATAAAAAGTTTCATCATCACATCACAGCCCATCAACAGTCCAATGCAGGACTTAGGGCTTCTCCCACGAAAGGGGAGGTTATAGCCATAATCTCCACGCTTGGCAGGCGGGTTGGAGATCGCAGTGTTCTAGATATAACAATAGAAAACGCTGCTGCCCATTTTCCAGCCTACGAAGACTAGATCTTTTGTCTCGAAAACATTAGTCGCCTTGTACGACACCCACGAGTGTAAGGGGTTGGTGCTATTCTACTCTGCCGGACACCACACGGCCAATAAAAAGTGTATAATCTTATTATTAATAATAATTTAATGGTTTATATTGTCAATTTAATTATAATCTTATTACGAATATTTCAATAATTGCCGATTTCACTAAACTTACGAATCCGCTAAGTTCTTCTTATTGGCTAAAAACTAGTTAATGCGTTTACTACACTTGACAAAATTTTGTATTTTTGTATCACTTATTGCGTCATTCCGCTTTTCAAACGTCGTGATACAAAAATGGACTTTGTTTTATGAGCAATACATTCCACTTTGATTTGCTCTTACGCTTTTTGCTTCTGAATTCAGTCAAATGTAATAAGCTCATAAGACGGAACTTAGACGATTCCAAAATTTTGTGAATGCAGCCATAATTGTACTTACATATTATGATATTCTATTAATTCTAAATTATATTTACAATGTCCTGATTAATGAATTATTTACACATTGACCAATAAATAACAATATACATGTCAAAGTGCAATACATATTGCATAGATCAGCTGACCTGTGCTTGCGTGTCTACACATAGTATAAAACCAAGTCGCTGCCCGTCGAGAGTCCCTATGTGTCTATGTACGCTTAGATCTTTTAAACTACGCAACGGATTTTAATGCGGTTTTCAACAATAGATAGAGTGATTCAAGATGAAGAGTAAATAAATATCAACACACATGTCAAAGTGTAATACAGATTGTATTGGTCAGCTGATCTGCGATTGCTTGTCAAATACTATGCGAGACAGTTTGTAAATAGGCTGCCTTCCTTCCCGTGTATGGCTGCATGGCTGCGACTTGGCAGTCGTACATACGAGCTTACATACACACTTTTACTCCATTTATTATCCATGAATATGTTCTTTACTAATATCCGGAATAAAAATCTACAAATCCATAAGATAGGGGAGATCCTCTTATAATGAGGAGTTTTCCAGTAGGTATTGATAGTTTGTTTCAAAAAGCATCAATAGATGGCGCTCCTACAATTTTGGTAATCTTTTTTAAATCTGTATGATGGTGGCAGTGATTTCATGCAGCCAAGTAATACTAAACTTGAAAATAAAGTGTTTATTAATAGAAACATAACTGTTAAAGGTTGAACGAAGTGTAAAAATAAATATTTATAGAAGTTGGCACTATGTTCCATTATTATTACAACCTCTAAAATGGTTGAAAACTATTGACAAATATAATATTATCCAATACAACGTACCCAGGGTTTATATCCTGTTTGCTAAGAACCTATTTCAAGCGATTATCAATTACCAAAATTGTCGGGGCGCCATCTAGTGAGTGGTTAGGAATGCCTTAAATACCTATTGGAAAACTCCTCATTATATCAGATACTGTATATCGAATCTTTTAGTAAATCTTATTAATATTACATTAGACGGGACAAGGGAATGCAATCCCGCACAATAATTTCAATCCAGGTATTTGCGGGACTGAACCATCTTAGTCCCGCTGGATCCAGGAATTTGCGGGATCCAGCAGGGTGAACTTGGACCCCGAAATCAATGGTTATAAAGACCTTATTGATCTTGTTTTACACTTTAAATGGTGTGTTAGTACTTTAAGAGTAAGTAGGTACTTTAAATATTAAGACCTAAATTGACACATTCACGTCAACATCAACATAAATTGAAATAATCACGTATACACCACAAACGGAGAAGAAACATTAAGAAGAAAGATTAAACATTATTTTGGGAACGCGCTTGCGAGCATAACTCTATAGTTATACTAATCACCTATTTTTCCAAATACGCTAATTTATTTCTGGCGTTAAAAATCAGTTTTTAACTTCATAAATACTGTACGAACCACGCTTTTCTGTAATCCCGATAGTCCAGCGGGATCCCGCAAAAATTTCGACCGAGATTAGTCCCGCAAAATGTATGCGGGATCCCGGTATCCTAGTATTGCATTCCCTAGACGGAACTTACACGCGACATACCTTTCACCTCTCCACTGCAGTCTTTCCGTGACCACGGTGGGTGTAACCCCACCGAAACGTCGCGAAAACAAATCGAAAAGGTACGTTGCGTGTATGTCCCGTCTAGTATAATAATATGTGTAAAGAACGCGAGTTTGGTTCAAACAAACTTATCAGTATTGTATCGCCGCGAGCACAGATGAGTTGACCCATCTACAACATACAGGACGACTAACGCACCTATAATTAAAAACTATTAACACAGATCATCATCACACATACGTCCAGTTGGACTTGATCACGCGAAACGGCATTCAACGCGTTTCGGCGCCCCCTGCCGCACAGCAACCGCTGGCAGACTGATGGTACTCCTCCTATCGTCCTGAAGCTCCACCACTGTCAACCTATTCCTGTACAGCACATACACTCTATGCCCAAGTGTCGTCTCCACCACTTCCATCTTCTCCACACACGCCGCCCGCTCTCCTCCCTCCGTCTCCAACTCCGATATATCCACCACTTTATCTGGTGAAGTCTTCAGGATATTCTGCGTCCAGAACGAGTCTGGGTTGAGATAGTACACGTACAAGTATCTGTTTCTCTTCGTATCGACTACAGAGGTGTAGGACGCGATGATAACTCTGTTACTGTAGATATACATGCATTCGCAGTGAGGCGTATCGCTCTGGTACAATACCGTATTGAAGACCGCATTCGGTATGAATTTGAAGCCCCACTTGCAGGCGATTTGAACCTTCTTCATTCGGCCAAAATCCTCGACACTGAAGAGGCTCGTCTTGTCCGCGGTCATGACGGAAACCTCTATGCATGCAGATATTCGATTCATAGCCACATCGAATATCTGCTCGACCTTATACAGGCTATCGCGGGCCGGCACGGGGGTTTTGGTCCACACAGCCTCTTCAGCTGCCCGCCTCAGTTGCACACGTATCATCTTCTGTCGAGAGTTCATGTAGAAAACGGAGTCGCCATTCAGACACCACTGGTGTTTCCCCTTGTATACATCCGTTATAAACACGTGTGTTGTCTCATCGGCTAGGCAAGTCTGAATCTGTTTGGGGAATTCGCTGTAGTTATTTGATACGACAAATTTCTTCGGTATCAGCCGCAGTCTTCGCAATGGCTCCACGCAGTGCTCTAGAACCATTAAGTGCTTGTTCTCGGTGTAGCTCACGAACGCCTGCGGCACTTTCAGCCTCAGTATCTCCCTCCAAGGTACGACTGCAGGGTCATAATAGCAGATAGTCTTGAACAGCTGTGATTGCATCTGATCGTCCTCTCGAGGATACGCTATAAGCCCATTGTCGATAATCTCGAAATACTGGACGCTCCCATCTATCTGATGCAGGGAGTGACTCGTACGTTGCACGGATGCCCAAGACGATATGGAGAAGAACAGATCGCGCCAGCTGATTCGAGCCTTATCGAAGTATTGCTGATAGAAATCGGGGTAGAAATTGCGGCATTGTCGCCTCCAGTAGCTGTTTCTGAGGTCGTATACCGCCTCTTCGCAACGGCTGTTGAGTTTGGCGTATCTAAGCACGTCTACGGCGTCGCAGTGCTCCAATATCATGACCTGCACCTCGGGGGGAAGCGCGTCGATCGCCATAGAGAAGGAGGCGATATCTACAATCAATTGTACAGGTGCAAGATGAGAGAAGTGAACAGTAAAGCTGACAGTAACGGTAAAAATGTAAAACTAATGACGACCTGAGTGGTTCAGTTGGTCATGCCGATCGCCACGCCGAGGGCCCCCCCCGTTTCGGTTCTCGGCCGAGCAGAAATTGAAATGATCAATTTTAATTTCTGTTACGGGTCTGGGTATAATATGTATTAAAAGAAAAACTATATAAGTACTTTATCAGTTATCTAACACCCATAGCACAAACTTTGGTCACCCTTTAAGCCTATAAAAACATTTAAGCAGTAACAGTAAACCTAACCTACAGATGACAGAAACCCCCCGACAAAGTCTCAAATATTTCCCAACCTACTGAACAGATTTTAATGAAACAATGCTAGGAACCATTACGATTAAACTGGCTTTCAAATAAACTAAACCGCACCGAAATCGGTCCATCCGTTCGGGAGCTACAATTGCACAGATAGAAAACAAATGAGGGAAGGGTGGTGAGGGAAAACATCGTGATGAAACCTGCACATTCAGGCGACTGAATGTGTAACCATAGTTCAATCTGGTCAGGTTCCTCTGTTAAGAGGGTCGCACGGAGGTCAGACGGCAGTCGATCCACTGTATTATTTACATTATTTGATCTGCCAAATCCTGGGTCCTGGTCAAGCCGGACCGGGGTCCTCGCGTGCGAGATTACAACCGGCACATTAACGCCAAAGATAATCACTGTGTATGTCCACTATTATTATTATTATTATCATCTTTGCGTTAATGTCCCAGTTGTGCTCTCGCTCACGAAGGCCCGGGGTCCGCCGTGACCATAATCCAGGTTTTGGCAGGTCAGGTAATTACAGTGGAGCGACTGCCATCTGACCTCTATGACCTTGCTACCAGGGGAACCTGACCAGATTGGATCATGGTTACACATCTAGTCGCCTAAATGTGCAGGTAAGAGCATCGGTTAGTATTCAACTGATGTACATATTCGAACCCGGGACCTCTGGCTTACGAGTCGGATACTCGCTCGGCCACCGACTCTCTCACGTGTATGTCCACTATGTAAATGTAAATAAACAAAATAAAACAAATATACTTGGACAATTCACACAGCGCCATCTAGCCCCAAAGTAAGCAAAGCATTGTGTAATTATTGCTAGATAACTGATAAACTACTATATGTGCAGTGTTATTCCCTCTAATTTGCATCGATCCACCGACAAACGAATTTACGAAACTTTATGTACTAAACACGTTACTAATAGGTGTCATTTTTATCAATTTTGAAGTTAATTTAGCATGAACGACGTATAAAATGAGACATCAAACTTTCGTTGCGTTCGGATTGTCGAGAAATTGTCAAATTAAGAGCTAATATCCTAGATTTATATTAATCGAACACATACCTTTTGATAGTCGTAATCTTTCGTCAATTTCTGTACATTATACAAGGGTTCATAGGGCTGTCATAGGGCCACTGGAACACCGTAACAGGCATGGTAACCTGTAGTCACTTGTGTTTTTGATTCTTAAAAACTACAGTATAATAACTAGGTTTTATTTACTTTTTGTTTCTGTGCACTTTTTTCTACCTACATTGCGGGTAGATCAACTTTCGTTTTTATTGTAAGCGATTTGACGCATTAAATACACTTTGAAGGTAGTTTGGAAATTCGTATCTTATTTACAAGTTAAGTCATCTTCTTAATATGTTCGTATTATTCATAATTCATAATTCATTTATTCGTTCGCTCTCTAATGGTTACATTGGTGTTAATACAAATATTTGATCACATTAGTTGCCTTTTAAGGCTTAGCGATTTACATAATTATATGTCAATCTCATTGAGATTAAATGTGTCTAATTCTAACAATTAATATACAAAATAAACCGAAATAATCAAATATGTAAATAAAATGTCAATGATCTACAAACTAATTATTGAATATGTCAAACAAATAAATTAACAAATGTCAATTACTCTACCAAACAATTTCAATTAGGTACCTTCTTAAATTAAATGTTCGTGTCAGATAAATAATCATTCACTGAATAGTAACATCGTTCCATCAAAAAATTCTTTAATTGTCTCTTAAATTCGCTAAAAGTTTCGGCATCTCGAATGCGTTTAGGCACTTTATTATAAAATTTTGGCGCCATTGCAAATAAACTTTTATGTAACAAGGCTGTTCTCGACGGAATCAAACATAACTGGTCACATCGGCGGCGGTTTATTACAATAAACATGTAATATGTATAGATAATGTTTTAAACTATGGTGGTCATTATCACTTATTATTTTTATAAGCGATGGATTGACATCGCCGAGTCTGATGTGAGAGCCAATGGTTTCCGACGTGCGGTCGAAAAGCGGACCCTGGCAGAAGCCAGGACTGACCGCTTAGATGATGATGATGATTATATTACAATAAACATCCGCAACCTTTAGCACCCGATCAAGGGATGTCGTATCCGATGACGCCTGAAAAGTTTTCCCGTTCTACAGGCAGTACTCTTGAGAGGCGGGCAACGCATTAGTAGCGCCCCTGGTGTTGCTGATGTCCACAGGCGGCGGTGACCACTCTCCATCAGGTGGTCCGATTGCCTGTTCGTATGTCGTCTAAAATATTTAAAAAAAGGAGATTCCTTTTAAAAGCTTAGGTATAATTCTACATCAATAGTCCGAAACTACGAATCGTTCTGCTCCCGTCACACAGGTATAATCCAAGCCAAGTGTGAACAGGATAGCACCTTCAAAGTCGCGGGTTATTAACCCTATCCGCTATTGTTATAAACAACTACTATCAGCACAGAGCCCTTGTTTAGTTAAAATATTTCGAGTCCAGTCTTTGCGACGTACTCGTTCAGTTATTCTGGTGACCGTCGAAGCTCTCAAGCGTGTTTTGCGTTTACCCGTGGTGTTTTAGCTAATTCTAAGCTAATGCGCTTATTCAGTAGACTAAATGATTCAGTTACTAAATTCAGTCAAATGTATTTGCATTTAGCAAGTTAGGATGCTAAATTTAGAAGAACATATGGTATCTGAATTTAGAAGCCTAATTTGAAACACATTTAGGAAGGTGTAATAGCATTTAGTAACTTACTTAATTCAGATGGACATTCAGAAACTCATTTTTGCCTGGTAATTTAACTGTTTGAGTTTAATCTTGTAACATTAGGCCATTTTAGTGAAATCGTATTTAAAATAAATATTACTAAACATTATTCGAGAGCGTCATTAACGCCAAGATGATCGCTTACTTATAAGAATCATGTTTAGTTTTCATATAAATGTCAAGCAGTGCAGTTTTCGAACGCTACATCTAAAACGAAAAAGTAAAACAGAATGGCGGGAATTCAAAAGTACTGCAGCCATTGTCGTACACAACACGTCCGACTTCGTGACGCTTCAACCAGTAAATGAATTTAGTAACTGAATTTAGAACAGTGTAATCAGAAGCTTCTAAATTTAGAAGCTAGTTGCTTCTGAATTTGTCTACTGAATTTAGGTATGTGTAATAGGCGCATAAGAAAGGCTTGGCTGGTTAGCTAGTATTTGTTTAGCCACAGACCTTCAAAGTAGAATTAGTTTGCGCTTCGGCCACTAGGACACGTGGCTGTCTTTTGTCCTGGAAATGTTGGGTTGACACGTTGTGAGTGTGCCGCAATGACTAAGTGCCGCCATTTACAATCATTACTTAAACGCCTAGACCCATTAGGAAAAGTTGTCGTATGCCGAGAATCCCCAAATCGTTGCCGTGGCTAATACGCGAGCGGTTCAGTCCAACGAGAAACCAGCGACCATTCAGTCCAGTTCCGAGCGGTTCAGTCCAACGAATATCCAGCGACCAGTCTGTCCTGTTCCACGCATGTGGCATCATCTCATCGTGCGACAATTTATACTTGTATTAATCAGCAACACCACTTCCTACGAAGAATTAATACCGCATTATTCCCGACACGCAACAGCCGCATTTAAAATCGACTGCATTTCTGCCGTCACCAAAATTCTAACCATCTCAACTGCAGCTGTTCCATCAAGAGGATTTTGACAAGCCCAGCTAATTTAAAGATCCAAGATTCATTTAATTCCGACAGCATTTCTGACAAGCTCAACAGTCCCTGTGCCAAACGACCACCAACCGAAGACAGTTCCAACCATCCCAACTGCAAAGCCATCAAGAGGATATTGACCCTGACAATTTGAAGATCCAATATCCATTCAAGTTCCGACTGCATTTCTGACAAGCTCAACAGTCCTTGTGCCAAAGGACCACCAACCATCCCAACTGCAAAGCCATCAAGAGGATATTGACCCAGACAATTTGAAGATCCAAGATCCATTCAATATCTACTGCGTATACAATCGCAACAGCCCCTGTGATAAACGACCACCAACCGAAGACAGAATGGTAGCCCTAAAGCTGCACCAGCTACCGCTGGAGGTGATGCTGTTGATCCTGGAGAACTGCAGCATGAGGGATGTCATGAACGTCGCTCTGGTCAACATCAGGTGCCGACAGGCGGTGAGCGCCCTGGGACAGCGCTACTGGGTACGGCAGTATGAGAATGTGTTACGAATAAGTGAAGACAATGAGAGTTCCAAGTCTGAGGAAGTATCGATGGATGAGGACTAGAGTGTTTGTTTTTGATCAGTGACGAAAAAAGACGTTCGACGTGTCTGTGGCTTTGTGTGCGTGTGTATGTGGCTGAGGCAAATATTTATATTTGCCTAGTATTAGCGTAATTAGTGGTAATTTAGAATAAGTTTGTGTCATTAATTGTTTGTGTAATTAGGTTTTTATGACATTGAATATTTCGTGTACTAGTTTCTTTTGTAAATGTTTAATAATAAATAATGTATGTATGTGGTGTGTATGAATAGGCTGTGTGTATAATGTAAACATAATAAATTTAATTAATTTTATCCAATTTCAACGTTTTTATTTGGTTTTAAGAATAGATATTATACATAGTACCCATTTATATAGTTCAAGTCAATGTAATCATTTTAAGAAAATGACAATGTTTAGGTGGCAATTCTAATATAAACAAAATTTGTTGAAACCGTGGCAATTTTAAACTCCTTATAAAGCATAAAATAAAGTCGCTTTTGCTTGCGGGGGACGTGGTCGGACGTCCGATCAAAATCGGTTCTCAAGCGCATCCGAATTAATCAAAAAATTACTTTATTCAGTACATCGTAAGGATTAGTATCGACTGCAACTGACGGTTGGTCGGCTCCAGCCAAATCGGAGCGTCTGTTACTAGTTTTCATGGTAACTTTGGTCGACTAGCGGCTTTATATCGCTCTCGCTCACTCACAAGAGTGCGACAGAGACGATGCCATACGAAGTCGAACTAGCCATCCATACATCCATCCAACAGTCCACTGCAGGACTTAGGGCCTCTCCCACGAAAGGGAAGCTTATTGCTATAATCTCCACGCTCGGCAGGCGGGTTGGAGATCGCTGTGTTGTAAATATAACAATGAAAAACGCTGCTGCCCATTTTCCAGCCTACGGAGTTCTTTTGCCGCGAAAACATTAGTCGCCTTGTACGACACCCACTAGTGTAAGGGGTTGGTGCTATTCTACTCTGCCGGACACCACACGGCCAAACTAGTCGATGGGCATTATTTACCGACAACATTTTTAACTAACAAGAATACAATGCTTAGGGAGTATTATGGCCGTGGCGTGGAAAGGAACTACCACGCCACGCTTGTGAATACAGCCCGTGACGTTTCGGTTTAACACAGTGGCGCCCTCCGTCTAGTGAACGGCCAAATGGCTATCATGTACATCGATTTGCGATTTTTTTATCGTATCACAACCACTAGGTGCATTCATTATGATCCTTGTCGCACCGTACATAACAATCAGTTTTCTTTGCGTTGTAATTTTGAAATGAAAACACTTCGGGTATGAAATATTATAATACCTCTCACACTCAATATAGGTCTAGTTTTAAGTCTGGCCATGACAGAATATCAGCGGGTATGGGTTTCACCTTCACCCATACAAGTCATGGCCCATTTTCTCAATAAGAATTTTTTTTATTTTTTTTTTATTATACCACTAAGGTGGCAAACAAGCTTGCGGCCCGCCTGATGGTAAGCAGTCACCGCAGCCTATGGACGTTTGCAACACCAGGGGCATCACCCACGCGTTGCCGACCCCGTAAAAACCTTTTAACCCCTTTCTTGAAGAACTCCATGTTGTACTCTCCAGGGAAAACCTCATGTATTTTTAGATACATTGTTACAAAAATCAGTTTAAAGGCGAATAAAGATTTAAATTTCTATTACGAAGCTTACCTTATTAAATGGCCTGGGTGACAATAAAGGAGATTTAAGACGTAGGTACTTACCTGAAAAGATAAAAAAAGTAACTTAGTACAGTCTTATACTTAACCTTTTTTGGCGGTGCAGGATAAGATAGCCGCAATGTTGGCAAGCGAAGGTGGTGAGAAGGTAGAAAAGGGTAATTACCCACCTGGCCGGGTGTTATGACCAGGGGACCAAGGGTCCAACAATTGATCGTCGGAAGTTGTTTATATGCCGTGGAAGTTGGCACATTTCTGTAGCGCGATATAGGATTGTTAGCGCGGTCTATGTGCGGATGCTTGCCAACCTTGTGTTCGTGTACTCGTAATGTGAGTATCGTTGAGTTTCCCTAGTGGAGCGATAGATGTCGCTACACTTTCATTAAAAGTCTACACATATAATAAAACAGTTAAAAAGTGTGTCTGTACATTAATTTTTCAATAAATAAGGTCGATGAAGAAATAGTAATGGAATTCGATTTTTTTTTTATTTGTCTGTCTGTCTGAACTCGCTAATCTCCGGAACTACTGGACGGATTTGAATGAACTTTTTTTGTTGCATTGCTATTAAGCCTGGGCAACATATAGGGTAATTGATTTTAGAAACTGGAACACATGGAAAAACTACTAAACGGATTTGGATTTGGTTTTGATAATTTGGTCGTTTGAGGTCAAACTAAAAATCTAGGCAATGTTTCATCTAATTCGTTCGAGTAGAACCAGAGACACAGCTTGACCTCTCCGTAGTATTAGGTTTCATAAATTTGTTTTTTTTAATTTAAATTTATTTATATCCAACATGACAGTAATACATATTACATTTTTAAATACTCTGTCAAACTGCGCAGCAGTTTTACGACAGATACGCTCTCTATTCCAATGACGTCCATTGTACTACGTACTACCGTTCACAACATCTTCCAACTTACAACACTGCTTTACTTACTTACTACAAACTACCTATACTAAATACTGCAGTCCGTAAGTACGTGTTAAAATGGCCACTCGGGAAAAACTGCCCTAAAAAGTCGCGGTCAAAAGCTAGTATAAGATAAGGTCGCTTATGGTGTCTGTCTGTCAGTATATAAGCCAACACCTATACTGTGCAACGGATTTTAATGCGGTTTTCACTATAATTTAGAGAATTTCTTCTGAAAGGTTTACATGTATAGTATAGTATAATATACGCACTGAGAAAGCCCGCGCGAAGCCGGGGCGGGTCGCTGGTTTTTAAATCTGTTTCTGTATTGGGCAGCTTAACATTAGTCCTTACAAACTAGCGACCTCGTCACATAACAACGGAGCTTGCTGGAACTACGTGTTACCAATACATAGCTGTCAACCCTGCATCGCGCTAACGAAATATTTCACATACGACGCATAAATACAACGTCCAAGAACGATCGATTGGACCTCGGTCCCCTGGCCCAAACTCGGCCAGGCAATTCCCCTTCTCCATGTCTTCCATTGCCTCTTACATGAGGTTTTCTCTTCGAAGAAGTCTTCATCTTGGAGATATGAATAGCGTCCAACACAAAACAGTCCCTGTTATGGGCACAACAGGGACGAAGGTGTTGTGTTCATCCTTCGTCAGGATGTGTTACACATCCGTCATATATATATCTTACCAGGTGGTTAAATTCGCGAAATTCTCCATCGACCGCGCTCTTAATGTCTCATATATGTGTCCTTCCAGCTAACCGACGGGTCTACAGACATCTGTTCCATATCAAACGTTTTCCCGCACTGGTACCTCCAATTTGGTGATCCCACGGTTTCCACAGCAAGCTTAGACCGACAATTCACTTCAGCATAATCTGTTACATCCTCAGCCTCGCAGTACAGCAACTTGACTTTACATGATGGCTGGCAGCTTTTTTTTTTGTTATACGGCAGACAAACAGGCAAGCGGGCCACCTGATGGTGCGTGGACACCGCCGCCTATGGACATCAGCAACACTAGGGGAGTCACCAATGCGTTGCCCGCCTCTGAAGAGAATCTAATATACCTCGAACGATCCCATGTCATACTCCAAAGGAAACACTGGCTAGGAGCTCATCTCACATCCTAATCGTGCGAGCGAGAAACGTTCTTTCGAACCTTCGGTGACCAACAGCGTGGTTACATAGTTTTTCAAGAAATACAATGTGGCTCCGAGACGGGAACGAACCGAATTTCTCGCGGACAAAGTCGAGGGTACATTAAAAAAAAGTTGTCTCAATATTTTGCTGTTGGATTTTGTGCTGCGGTAAGCGCTGCCTATTTTGTCTGCCGCGGCTTTAGACGCTCTGTACTAACAGATGGCTTGAAGCGGCTGCAGCGCTTATTGTGGCTTCTTCTATAAGGTTGAGGGTATTTTCATTTTTATTCACTGTTTTTAAACCTTGAAGTAAAAAGAAAAGCGTTAAAGTTTAACGTGTGTATATGTGTGGGTATGTGTGTTACTGTGGCATCGTAGCTAACGAACGGACGGACCGATTTTGATGCAATTTTCTATATTTGCAAACCAGATTAATCCTGACGGTTTTAGCTTTGTTTTATTAAAATTGCTTAAGCAGTTTAAGATATATCTGAAACTTTGTTGGGTTTCCGACGTTTTTCGGTCGGTTAGGTTAGGTAAGTCTCAGTTAGTTTAAATGAGAACATAATTGGTTGTTTGTTATGGTTGGTATGTATGCAAATATGAGGGTACGTGGGAAATAGTAGCCTAAACTTGCCGGTATCAGGAAACAGATTCCGCGCAAGAAGCGATGGATCGACATCGCCGCGTCGCACGCGACAGCCAACGGCCGAAGATCGAGCAAAGTAATCAATCATATAATAATAATATTGATTATTTATTTCTCTCACTACACTACTCTTGTAACATTATGTAGGTGCATTATTACATTAGGTACTTAATATGTAGTGAGAGGCTGGAGACCGAACTAGATTCGAGATCTGCACTGCAGTCACCAAGCCCCACTCCGGATCCTTGTGGAAGTAAAAATGTAGGAAAGCGAATCCTGGCAGAAGCAGCGATTGACCGCTTGGATAACTATGATGATGATGATGATGATGATGATGATGATGATGATGATGTATGTATGTAATTATATCTATTGATTGCCTCTGATAACAGGGAGAACATTCCTATAGTTCGCGTCAAATGGATGGGCAATAGCAGAGCTTGACCTCGCGGTCAGAACGATTTGCCGGTCAAAGCGACAGCTGTAACATCTTTCTTACAATTTAAAGAAATAGAAAAGTGTAACGGTTTTCATAATTATTTATTAATATTTTTATTGTGCGCCAACAACACGCACAACACTCGCTACTTATTTCGAAAACAAATTTCTTCCAGACGCCAATAGGACGGGCACAATATTACCTATCTAAATAATCAAACTCAAAAATTAATAATTGAAAAAGGATAAATTAATCTCTTTTCAAACGGTAAAAACACTACGGGGGTAGAGTTGACCCAGAGATCAAGGCACGCAATTGCCAATGCATTTGGCACGGACTATTAGTGTTACTAAAGGCCCTGCCACGTAAAAAAAAACGCAGACCGACAGTGGAGATGTGTCTGTCCTATTCTGTCTATTGTGTCTGTATTAATACGACGATTTCTTTTTATATTTATTCTTACAGTATGGATTTAGAGTTTACAGTACGAATTACTTGTATTAAACTCGTGAATTGGTATTGTATAGTGACGTCACGCTATCGGAGATAAAAAATACCGTTTTATTAGACGTTAGCATGACTCATTTCTGAGTTATGTATATTAGTTAACTAACCGATACGCTTACAGAGAGGGAAAAAATGGTGATGGCACCTGCACATTAAGGCGACTGAATGTGCAACCATGATCCAATCTGGTCAGGTTCCCCTGGTAGCAGGGTCACGGATGTCAGATGGCAGTCGTTCCACTGTAATTATCTATTTGCCAAATCCTGGATCATAATCAAGGCGGACTCATATAATTTTATTAGATTATTTAAATAAAAAGGCAAGTGTTTTTATACTCGACGGGCTCTAAAGATTCATTGCTGATAGAAAAAGGTCTCGATATCACCACAGCCCGTAACAGTCCACTGCAGGACTTAGGGCCTCTCCCGGTCTCGATATGCCATAATAAAAATAAAATACCAACAATTTAAACATAATTAAAAATGCATTTACTTCAGTCGATCGTTCATTAGTTCATCATTAACAAAATTATGCTTAAACTATGTTAGTATCGTTAACTTATCCATTATATTTACAACCTTATCTACAAATTTATTTACAAATACAATAATTTACAACAAATAAAGTGTCTAAATACAAAATAAATAATTTACAAGTCCCAAATAGTCATGTCGACCTAACAAAAACCAGTATAAGACGAGCCACCGTCTCTATAGACACACAAAGCAATGTTAGCTCCTTTTATACTGGTTTTGGGTAGGTCGATAATTCTGTCTTCTGTACATAGCACCACGTGGCTTCCGCTGATAACGAAGCCGTAGGACGTCCACTGCTGGACTTAGGCCTCCCCATACGCCTTCCAAACCGACCGACCCGGGATCTCTTGTATCCATCGACTTCCTACGATCTTTACGAGGTCGTCCGTCAATCTCTTGAGACAATACATAACAAAAAACAAAAAAACAGCCTAAAACTAGCTTAAATCTAGATCACTCCTGTCCGTACACTACACAACTACACTTGGCTCCTGTCCATGACACTACACAAAGAACCTTCGTCTCACCAACGTTGACAAATTGACGGCTCCTGGACGAGGCGTCGGATCATCGTCCCATAGGAATATGATCCAACAGACCAGGACAATGATGACCTTTATTAGGAAGAACTGGAGTTCGGTCGCAAAATTCTCCGTCGCCCGCGCTCGTAAGGACATATATACGTCCTTCCAGCGAACCGACGGGTCTACAGACACCTGGTCCATATCAAACGTTTTAACACACTGTTGCCTCCAATATGAAGACCCCAAGGTCTCCACAGCAAGCTTACACCTGCCATTCACCTCAGCATAAGCTATAACGTCCTCAGCCTCGCAGTACTCAAGCACTTGGCTCTGCATGATCGCTGGCAGCTGGTCGATTTTCAGCTTCATGGCCATAGCTGCAAGGTGAGGTATCGAAATGTGGAGGTGTATGGAGGCTGCAGCGAGCTTGATTAGGTGGAGAACCGAGGAATATGACAGTCACAGATGGGTAGGCAGCAGCGAGGAGCTTGATACGGTATACAGGAGAGCCGAGGAGTCTGACAGGCACAGATGGTTGCGGAGATTCAGCACCGAAGATCCTGACGAAGGTGTGATGGAGGGCCAACGACTGTGGCAGCGACGGTGGTCTTCTACGGACTTGTTCAAGTTTCTGGCTCGGGAAATACTTCACGACAGGTTTGGGCTGGGTTCTAGACTGGGTTCAAGTTTGATAGTCTTGGATTTTGGACACTAGGTTTGATCTGGGTTCTGGACGCCTCGAATTAAGTTCAGTTCAGGTGTCTTCGGGATTTTGGTAACGTGGCACTAGGTTTGGTCTGTATTCACGCTTTAAATTTAGTTCAGGTTAATCTTGAATTTTGGAAACGTGGCACTAGGTTTGGTCTGGCTAGAAGCCTTCGAATTAAGTTCAGGTTTGATCGGCTTGGATTTTGGTAACTTTACACTAGGTTTGGTCTGGCTTCTAGACTTCGAATTTAGTTCAGGTTTGATTATTTTCGATTATGAACACTTGACACGCTCACTACGGTTCAATTCAACACGACACTAGAATAAATTCGGTAAAATTACTCGGATGGAAGTAGACACAAGTTGACTGCACTGGTTTGTGGGTAAGATTGAATAGTTTCTCGTAGTTGTCAACGCTATATAGCAAAGTAGTTGTAAGGGCATAATGGCCTTTCATATTTGGGTGCATTATGTCGACTTCGAAATACTTTGTTATAATGCGGTTCGGATGCATTCCGAACGAATAGAAGATAATAGGTTTTTATTATTAACAAGTATAGATTAGGAAGTACTCTTTGTCATTACTGGTTTTTGGTTTGGTTGCCGAGTGGCTAAGGTGACTCGTAAGCGTACCGGTTTATAGTTAAATTGCAGATTATAAACCATTAAATTATAATTAAGATTATACATTTTTTTATTCGTATAATTAACCAATTGCTCCATTAGTAAATGACATGATTCATGTTTAAATTGTAGCTTATTATCGTTATAAACAAGCGTCGGTGACCGAATGGTTACAGTATCCGACTCGTAAGCGAGAGGTACCGGGTTCGAATCCCACTGCGGTTATGTACCAATGACACTTTTCTGAGTTATGTACAATAGTTGAATGCTAACCGATGCTCTCACGGTGAGGGAAAACATCGTGATGAAACCTGCATATTCAGGCGACTGAATGTGTAATTTAATTATCCAATCTGGTCGGGTGCCCCTGGTATCAAAGCCACGGAGGTCAGATGGTAGTCGCTCCACTGTTATTATCCGATCTGCCTAATCCTGGATCATGGTCAAGGCGGGCACAGGGCCCTCGTGCGCTAGAGCACAACCGGGACATTAGCGCCAACGCATTTTGTCTTTATGAGTTTGAATACTGGGTGATAATAATACAATAGATGGTACTGCTTTTGTTCGTCAGGTATTTGAATTATGCAGGTAGGTTTTCAAACAATACTTTTTTGTTTCTTAAAAGCTATTCAGCCAGGACCATCTTAGGCCAGAAAATGGACAGTGTGATTTTTTTTATGAACATTTTAAATACTTTCTTGTTGAACAAATAGCCATGTGGTGTCCGGCAGAGTAGAATAGCACCAACCCTTTACACTCATGGGTGTCGTACAAGGCGACTAATGTTTCCGAGACAAAATATCCAGTCTCCGTAGGCTGGAAAACGGGCAGCAGCGGTTTCTATTTGTTATATTTATAATCAGGCGGGCGGTGAGCTTGTTTGCCACCTTGGTGGTATAAAGAATTTCAATTTCTGCCCGGCCGGGAATCGAACCCGGGACCTCTGCGTGGGAGACCGGTATGTTAATTAATTGAAACACTCAGGTCGTCGGAAAGATATTAAACTAAACCCAATAAGCAATTATTCATTTGAAAGTCGAGTCAATTTGCAGTAATGTCTGCATATTTTAACCGCGTCATTTCCAAATCACGTTTAGAAATTATTAAATATTTTTAACTGATAATGCTACTACCATATTTGAGAGTATATCGCTAGCGGCAAATCCCGGCTTCTGGTACATGTTTTTATGAAATACTAGCCGTTCTCAGTATGTGCGAAGTTACGCGACTCGATCGAGTACGTAACGAGTACATCCGTGACAGCCTTGGCGTGGGGGATATCGCAGATAAGATCGAGGAGGCTCGCCTGCGCTGGTTTGGTCACGTGTTGCGTAAGCCCCAGGAATACGTGGGAAATAGGTGCCTGAATCTGCCGGTATCAAGAAAGAGGCGCCGTGGGCGACCCAAGAAGCGATGGATTGACATCGCTGAGTCGAATGCGAGAGTCAACGGCTTATGACGAGAGGATGTCGAAGACCGGGCGAAGTGGAGAAGATTGGGTAGGTAAGCGGACCCTGGCAAAGGCCGGGATAAGCGCTAAGACGATGATGACTAACCCTTCTCAGTATATCATCATCACAGCCCGTAACAGTCCACTGCAGGACTTAGGGCCTCTCCCACGAAAGGGGAGGTTATTGCCATAATCCCCACGCTTGGCAGGCGGGTTGGAGATCGCAGTGTTTCAATATAATAATGGAAAATGCTGCTGCCCATCTTCCAGACTACGGATACTCTTGATATTTTGCCTCGAAAACATTAGTCGCCTTGTACGACACCCAAGAGTGTAAGGGGTTGGTGCTATTCTACTCTGCCGGACACCACACGGCCTTCTCAGTATATAGTCCATACAAACTCCGATTTATTCCCTTACATGCATACATAGACACACGTATGCACCCCATCCCTATGGGATGTCGCATTCGATGAAACCTAAAAAGCCTTCCCGGCTATAGGTACTCCCATGGCAGAGTGTAGCTGGTAGGCGCCTAGGTCTCTACGAGTCCAACATACACATGAGTGTTCTCTGCCTCCCTCCCTCGATAGTCCGGAGAGTGCCATTATACTCTTTGCAGTATACGCAAAAACAACCGCACACCATCAATGGTATTTCGCGAAAACTGAGTTAAACCGCGGTCAGATGGACTGACAGAGAGAAGCGACCCTTTTTCTGTTTATACCACTATGGCGGCAAACAAGCTTACGGCCTGCCTGGTGGTAACCATTCATCGCAACCAATGTACCTGTTTCCTGCTTTACAGACCATAAAAATAAACAAAGAGATGGTAATCGCATTTTTACCTAAAAGTAACAATTAAGACCCTACCGTCATACTATTGTAGGTGATATTTTTATTATCATTATTATTATTAATAGGGATAATGAATGAATGGTATAAAAAAGATATTACAATAAGATAGGTACTCGCTTCTCACACTTTACCAGAATCAGTGGCCCTAGCACAAGCGTGTCCGCGACAAAGCTCGCGTCGCGATAGAGCGTTTGTCTCTTTTTCTCAATACTAAGACGAAAGAGATAGCAATACCTATGTCGCGCTTTTTGTCTAGGCCTACTGGCATGCAATACTTAAAGTAATTGATTAATCTAGTTAATAGCGTAACGACTTTTCTGTGACAAAGCATAGTCCAAACCAGCTCAGGTACGAAGTCGTTAAGTATTGTTGTCGGAATGTCGATAGTAAACATGTCAATAAACAGATACTATCGATTATAGGTTTCTCAGTCGCACGATTCGGATGTGGAAAGAGCTCCCAGCCACAATGTTTCCTTTGGACTATGACATGGGACCGTTCAAGAGGTATATTAGAGGTCTCTCCTGAGGCGGGCGACGCATTGGTGACTCCCCTGGTGTTGCTGATGACCATTGGCGGCGGTGAGCCATTTTACAACAGGTGGCCCGTTTGGCTGTTTGTCTGCCGTATTACATAAAAGATACTAAAACTATTATTCAAATTATTATTTACACTATGTTCTATTGACAATTTAATTAATAATGACATTGAATAGTGAAATTTTATAATGAATATTTAATACTAATTTTATATTGTTGAATGTTTAATGTATATGAAATTATTTAAATTCTTAATTGTAATTACCCACTCTAAATTTGTATGCCGATGGCAGGTCACAGAGGACCCATCTACTAAAATTGTAACAACTGCATAACCTGTGTACCACGAATAAATGAATTGAATTGAGAATTGAGTTACTACTACTATCTTTCCACGAAACACCTTTCCGAGTAACTTTAGTTACCAAATTCAATGCTTGAGAATCCTGTCTGAGCAGCGCCATCTAGTGAGGCACGGGCGAACTACACTTTTTCTTTGTAAAGTCTGTATATACCCCATTGTGTTTAGAATTACTGTAGCTGTGATTTTTGGCATAATAAGGATAAAGTGATTAGGTATTGGCCGTGTGGTGTCCGGCGGAGTAGAATAGCACCAACCCTTCACGCTCATGGGTGTCGTACAAGGCGACTAATGTTTTCGAGGCAAAAGATCTAGAGTCTCCGTAGTCTGGAAAATGGGCAGCAGCATTTTCCATCGTTATATTTAAACACTGCGATCTCCAACCAGCCTGCCAAGCGTGGAGATTATGGCAATAACCTTCGTGGGAGAGGCCCTAAGTCCTGCAGTGGGCTGTTACGGGCTGTGATGATGATGATTAGGTATTAACGTTTTTAATGTAATGTAATTAGGACAATAGAGTGATTAGGTAATAGTGTTTTAATGTGATGTAATTCTAAACATTATTGTAATCTATCAAATGGATCACTTTTAGTCGCTGAGCCAGCGCAGTAACTAAGTGAGTAAGTGTTGGCAGTAAACCCAACAACCGATTAACAGATCAGCGGCCTTAGCCAAGAGGTTTCCTTAATCTACAATCGTTTGTGGTAGAAAAAATGTCTGGGATTTGACATAAGCTAACGTTATCTGACATAAGCTGTTTGTGGTAGAAATTCTTGGTCCATAGACAATTCACGTACTTTCTTTGTACACCACAAAGGAGGCGGATTGGCGGATGATCCTACACAATCAGAGTCAATGTGAATGTTGGTAGAAATAGTCGAACTTCGACCTGTCAATTTTCTACCATACACGCAGCACGCAAGCGGAGCTGTCAAAGATGGCTAGACCGGCATTACTGCCGATGAATGTATTATGATCCAATCTGGTATTCGAGTATTGTGTCGTCAAAATAAATAATCGATGTCAGATTCCCCTGTTCACAGGGTTACGGAGGTGAGGGGGTTACTTTGCTAAATCGCCGTGTTCACGAATGGATCGCGGATATGCAATTTTGGCCCTCGGAGCCCGATTACGAATGACGTACTCGCACTTCTACCTCTAAGACACTTCTTCTAAGTCGCTACACTCTTGACTTGAGTGGTCGTGGTCGTCGGTTGAGGATTGGCAGCACGCTTCACTATCCGGCGCCACTCCTCTCGAACAGCTGCTTTCTTAGTACACTCATAGAGAGTTGAAGCATAATTTTGTGGAGCCTTTTTTATGAAGAGGAACAAAGACAGTGTGGGTCCATTCTTAAGGCCATATCCCCGTTTGCCAGATTTTATTGCATAGGGTGAGAAAGATATCGACACCATATTCTCCGGAAGCTTTGATGGTTTCAATCGATATGGCGTCTCTACCTATGGCTGTCCCGCTTTTTAAATGTGCAATAGCGGCTCGAACTTCGTCTCTGAGGATATTTGGCTCAGTCTCTGCTTTATCGGGCTCCGTGAAACCTTAGCAGCGCGACGAGGGGTCTTCGAACAATGACTGGTAGTACTGTTTCCATGTCTCGGATATTGCGTTAATCTCAGTTTCAGTTTCACCTCGAGTATTCTCAATGGCTTATGTCCTACTCGACAAACTTTTGGTGATTGACTTAATTTTTTTATACAAGTCCCTCGCTTCATGTTTGTCCGCGTGGACTTCGACTTCGGCACACTAAGACACACACACACATAATTGAGTGAACATAATCCTTTATACATTCATGGCTTTGACATGGCAAACACGCAAACGACACTATGGTGGCACTATTGACTAGACATGTTCCGGGTACCGGTTTGGATCCGGTACCCGGCGGATCCGGCATATTTTCAAATATCCGGCCGGGTAATGAACCAGCTATAAAAGATACATAATTTTCAAATGAAATTAAAATTTAGACAAAAGAATTTTACTTGTTGACGGTTAGTGGGATTTGCTCGACTGGGGGACATTAATTTGTACATCAATTTCTGAGATGTTCCTAAAGCTGGCCGTACTCGATCTTATGTTAGTAAATAACGTAAAATATGTTTCTTTATCGCCGCTGCGTTCCTGATTTTCTACCTATTCGTGAAATCGCGGCCTCACTTTTAGCTATGTTATGTTGACGTGTTTCTTGGCCGTGTATCCGGCGCCAGGTACCCGGCTACCCGGCAGGCGGGTACCCGGCAAACCCATTACCCGGTACATCTCTACTATTGATACACTGAACGAGAAGCCAGTTTGGTTTTGCCCACCAAGTGACCCCTAAAATGGCTTCTTTCGATAAGTCGAATGGGGAATGTTCTGGAACTGTGGCCCTGCATCAAATTAAAAATGCCTAAACAATATTCTAAATGTCATAATCTTAACATTCCCGCCCTAAAATAGACATATACACATACAAAAAACCAATACAACATGATTGAAAAAGAAACGTCCTGTACACAAAAAAATACAACAAAAAAGGAGCACGCTGTACGTTAAAAAATACAACTCACCGGCTTAATATCTCTGTGGAGGAACCCGACGGAGTGGATGGAGTCTATCGCCTTCAGGATCTGCAGACCGAGCCTGGAACGATATTAGTGTGACGTTAGAATTCCGACCTTATCACAAAGTTATAAGGCTCAAAATGGGATGCGATACGTTTGTTACATTACACGGCACGTGGCTTGGTAACTTACATACATTCTATTCGTATTTGTGGTGGAAATGATACTAGTGTTACGTTAGAGTTTCAACTGTATCTCAAAGTTATAAGCATCAAAATGGAATGCACAAGTGGCCGTCGCGATACATTTGTTTGTTATATTACACGGCAGATGGCGCTGAGCGTATGGTAACTTACTTACTTTAGTATTTTGTGAATCAAGCTGTGCCTAGAAAAGATAACCTACTGTTTATATGTTACGGCAGGCAATCAGGTATGCGGGCCCCTGATGGTGTGTGGTCACCGACGCCCAATTTTTTTTATTTCATTGGAATACCGACAGCAACCATATACAGTCTCTGCCTACCCTAAAAGGCTGTATATGGCTGCGTGGTAGTTTACCCGAGCTGAGTGGAGTTGGGCAGGAGCATATAGTTTTGCCCAGGATCCTGCGGCTGGTGGCCACCAGCCTTTTCGAGGATGCTGTCACCTGAGGGTGGTGGACAATGAGAAGGCGCCTCTCGGCTGCGCCTCTCGGCTGCGCCCGCCTCAGCTCCGCGAGGTTCCTCCCCTGCAGCTACATCACCACGTAGTTGAAGCAATAGGCCGCAACCGACGAACCGTTGCGTTACGTATACGAGAGATGGCGCTGCCGGGCAGTTAGCTCGCGCTAGCGATGTGGCGGCCGTAAAAGACTACCCTCGGAGGCTGTTTTTATTACATGTATCTTATCTATCGTCCTGATTGTCTTGTATATTACTTAATACATAACTGAATGGCGTTGGTAGGAGATTAGTTCGCGCTAGCGATATTGGCTACCCTAAAAGTCTAGTCCTATATATGGCTGCGTGATACCTTACTTACCTAAGCTGGGAGACGACAGAGGTTGGCACTATGGACTGGAAGCATATGGGTTTGCCCAGGATCCTGATGGATGGTGTCAGCGGATAGACTGACTGAGGGTAGCGACCTCACCTGATCTGGGTAGGGGGCAGGAGCATATAGCTTTTCCATAGATCCTGTTGACTGATCGAGGATGCTCTCACCTGAGGGTAGTAGACAATGAGAAGGCGCCTCTCGGCTGCGCCCGCCTCAGCTCCGCGAGGTTCCTCCCCTGCAGCTGCATCACCACGTAGTTGAAGCGAGCGTTGCGCCCGCAACCGATGAACCGGCAGACGTGCTCTTTGCCTGATGGGAAGGAGAGAAAGGGATCGGTAATTTTTTTATAGAAGAAGCAGGTCACCTGACGGTAAGTGATCACCGCTACCAATATGTGAATACCAACGACGTGCCGTCAAAGAATGTAAATGAAAATCAATCTAAGAATGAAAAACGAATTATGACTTAGTATATAGACAAACGATTTCAATGCTAATTTTAATATTATTAATTTCTGAAAACAATGACTCATAAACACAAGTACGTATAATAAGTATCTACGAGTACTAAATATGGTAGTAATAAAAGTTTTTCTATTATATTTAATTGCAACTCTTTTCATTTAGATAAATTTTTTAATCCATATTGAACTACACTGATACATGAATTTCTATTATTCATGCAATAAAATAGCATAAGAATTTCTTAAATTAATGGCGTGCCATGATATTTTCGCAGAACACGCGTGCCAATGGTTCGCCATCCCAGGCCTAGATCGATTAGCCTCGGTCGTGACAGGTGTCACATCAACCCTACTCCCAAGACGACCAACCTTGCAGCTTCTTCAAAACGGCAACCTTCATCTTGAGCACCTGCAATGACCCATCAACTCTCACACAGCGCCATACCGAGTAACAGATCAAGTCTCCCAGCCTACCCTCAACATTTTTTCCTTATTATTTTGCCCTTCGGTTTGTACACCAGGGGGTAGCAGCTGGCCCCCCCTTGCCCTATGCTGGCTACGCTCATGGTAACACTCCATACCCTACACAATGACCCATCTAGTCCCACACACCCCCCATCAAGTACCTATCAGATTGATTACGCGGCGCGGGCGTTATTTAACAATAAAAAAACAATTTTTTCGAGTTTTGGCAGAAAGAAGCTGGAGTGAAAATCAATATTTCCCCCTTTTTATTTGCCTTTCGGTTCGTACACCTTTCTAGAGTGGGGGGGTGGGGGTGGGGACAGCCCGCGCCTTACCCTATGCTGGCTACTTCATCACAGCCCGTAACAGTCCACTGCAGGACTTAGGGCCTCTCCCACGAAAGAGGAGGTCATTGCCATAATCTCCACGCTTGGCAGGCGGGTTGGAGATCGCAGTGCTTAAATATAACAATGGAAAATGCTGCTGCCCATTTTCCAGACTACGGAGACTCTTGATCTGTTGCCTCGAAAACATTAGTCGCCTTGTACGACACCCACGAGTGTAAGGGGTTGGTGCTATTCTACTCTGCCGGACACCACACGGCCATACCCTATGCTGGCTACGCCCAACCACAATCCACACCCCACAGAGCGACCCATCAAGATCCTCACCTTGCAGCTTCTTCAAGACGGCAACCTCCATCTTGAGCACCTGCTTGGGCTGCCGCGCCGACTCCACCTTGAGCGCCACCTGCTCCTGCGTGACCAGGTCCAGCCCCTCGTAGATCTCGCCGAAGCCGCCGCCGCCGATCTTCTTTACCACCTGCAAAAAGGGACGAAGTTATAATAAATAAATAAAATTCCTTTGGACTATAACATGGGATCGTTCAAGAGGTATATTAGAGGTATCTTCAGAGGCGGACAACGCATTGGTGACTCCTCTGGTGTTGCTGATGTCCACAGGCGGCGTTGACCACGCACCATCAGGTGGCCCGCTTGCCTGTTTGTTTTTTGAGTAACATAAAAAAAAATGCTTGGACAACTCACACAGCACCCTAGATGGTGCTGTGTGAGTTGTAAGCAATCTATGCTGTAGATGTGGTGTGGTACACGTGGTTCTTGACTCACTCGATAGATGTCGCTGGACGCCGATTAGAACGCGGTAGCGACACGTCGTCGGTTTTTAGGTAGGGTCTGCTAGGGACCATGGGGGTGACGGGGCCCTACCTTCCCTCGCTCCTTAACGACTGTTGGGATGATGTGGTGCTTCTAGACGACCTGGGGCTGATGGAGTCTTACCTTTCCTCCCGCCTTGAGGACAGTGGGGATGATGAGGTTATGGGGTCTACTACCTTCCATGGCTCCTTGACGACCCTGGGAGTGATGAGGTGCTCCTATACGACCGTGGGGTGTTGAAACCTTGCCTTCCATCGCTCCTTGACGACATGCCCGGGCTGTAGAAGGTCTTCCGACGCCATGTTGATGTGGTGCGCGCGCCGCGACGTGTCGCAGCGCGAGGCGAGCGGCTCGGTTAGTTCTCGACTCACACGAGAGATGTCGCTAGACGCCGATTAGAACGCGCTAGCGACACGTCGCAGGTATTTAGGTAGGGTCTGCTAGGGACGATCTTAGGTGGAGTCTTAGTCATGCCTCCCATTGCTCCTAGACCAGCGTAGTGATGATTGAGTCTTACCTTCCCTCACTCTGACGACTGTGGGGGTGATTGTTTTGGGGATGATGGTGTCTTTACCTTTCCTCGCTCCTTCAGAAGCGATGGTGTCTCCCTCGCTCTTTGAGGACACTGGGGATGATAGGATTAAGAGTGATGGGGTCTATTACCTTCCATCGCTCCTCATCGACGCGTAAGGTCTTCTAGAGGCGATCTTAGTGGCTGTGGGGCTGATGGTGCCTTACCTTCCCTCGCTCTTTGACCATGATGGGGTTGAGAGTAATGGGGGCGGGCCCCCTTCCTTCTTACCTTCCATCGTTCCTTGACGACGTGCCCCGGCTGCAGTAGATCCTCCGACGCCATGGTGATGTGGTGCGCGCGCCGCGACGTGTCGCAGCGCGAGGCGTCCGGCTCGCGGGGGCGCGCGCCCGCGCCGAAGTTCGGGAGGGTGCGAGACCTGGGTACGGGGGATGGGTGACCGTTAGGTGGGGGCGAAGTTTTTTGAAGATTCATCGTCATTAATACAGCACATTATAGTCCATTGCAGGGCTTAGGGCCTCTCCCACGAGAGTGCGAGACCACGAAGATTCGAATCAAGCGATGATACGAGTCAAAATAAAATCTCATTCGAATCGAGTTTGAACCGTTATCATTCGAATCAATCATCAGTGGAAGCCTGTGATTGGCTATGTAGTGCTATTATTGTTTTTATTGTAACAACTGCTGTTGGCTTTCCTTAAGTAAATCACTCAATCCCACATCTATCATGAACATTCATTCATCACCATCACAGACTTCCCCTCTCATGGGAGAGGCCCCGAGTCCTGCAGTGGACAAGTCCACTGTAGACTCAGGGCCTCTCCGATGAGGGGGGGTCATTGACTTAATCTCCACGCTTGGCAGGTTTGGAGATCACAGAAAAACACTGCTGCCCATTCTCCAGAAGTTATGCCTCGAAAACATTAGTTGCCCTATACGACACCATACGGCCAACATTGATACGTAATAATCTAACCATGTACAAATGTCGCTTTTTTTTAATTATGTACATTAGTTGAATGCTAAACGATGCTATTGCGGCAAGGGATCGTTTCCCTGAATGTGTAACCATGATCCAATCTGGTCAGGCTCCTCTGGTAGCAAGATCACGGAAGTCAAATGGCAGCCGCTCCACTGTAATCACCTGATCTGTCAAACCCTGGGTCATGGTCGAGGCAGAGCCCTGGCGCGCGAGAGAGCACAACATTATGATGATTATAATCATAACCCAGGAGTTAAAACTTGGCTTCATGATGCCCTGGGCAACTATGGGTTTCGCGAGACGATCAAAACGCCCAAATCCACTTACAAAAAGATACGAGAGTAAGTAGAGATACAGCCCAAATGCTGTATGCGCCAACGAATACTGGGCAAACAAAGTGTAAGGGGGAGTCAAGTCCATCGACTCGATAAGAAGAAGACGTAGGGATTTCAAACGTATATATGTTCTCACCTCAATAGCGGGTTGTGCTGCGCGCGCGGCTCGAGCCCGGCGTCGAACCGGCGCTCCTCTCTCTGGAACGGAGGGAAAGAAAAAATAATTACATTTGTAAATAATTCAAGACAGAAAGCGTGAAACACGTGTTTGATTCACATTTTCAGGGTAGGTTTAGTACCGCGTAATAATAACCGCGATAGTTTAAAACATTAAGTGTTTGATTTTTTTAAATATGTAACACTTTGTGTCGTGACTTCGTGGGGGAACTCCGTTATTATGAATTAAATCACCTTTTGTACACTATTTTCATTTTATTAAATTACAACCGGTTTCAAATTACTTATCTTCATGCAATGATTCTTGCATCTTCAGACATCCTTACCCTAAAGTGAGTACAGTAAATTATAATTATTGAAAATTCCGTTAGACAATCCAGTGATGTAACGGAAACCAAAATGAACCAATCTCAGCATAATGCTGTGAGGACTCATGGCTGTCACAGCGCTGGTATTCAGAAAAGCCCATGCATCCCACGCGCGTTACGCGAACGGATAAACATACTATTTAATTATCCAATCTTACATTTAAATATGTTAATTGTACTCAATACAAACTCCTATTTTACTCCCTTACTTGCATACACACAAACACCCACCCGTTCACCAAAGGGGTAGGCAGAGACCATCCCCTTAGGGGTGGAATTTCTAAAAAAGATCTTATTACTTGTCTACTTATTACTAAAAACCCTTCAGTCCAAATTTCATCATTGTCAAATTTCGTCTCTATGTTGATGAGTCGAGACACTTTCTTTCTTCATATAATAGTATGTATGTATGTATGTAATCTCTTTATTGCATCAATTTATAACATTACAGGAAATAAAAATACAGTTTATAATGCAAATGCGATAGTATTAGCCAGTTTCAGTAAACATTAACGGTTTGAAACAGTTCGGATCTTTGTAAACATCTAACGTTTGCGCAGAACCATATTATTTTCCCGGAATAAAGTAGCATATGTCCCTCGGGAATAACATAACTTACTATTAGTGAAAGAATTTTTAAAATCGGACCAAAATACAAATATTTTCTCTTTACAATAGACTTACGAGCTTTACCATCGAACTTATACAACGAACTAACGAAGAATTAGTAAGATAGCTGCAGTCGTTCTGAAATTATGCGCGAACATGCGACATTCTGATACCTTGGGTTATATTACTGTAATTTCAAATATTTTTTAAGATAAAATATAGCCTATATAATAGCTAGTGTCAAATAAGAAGAGACTTGGCGGGTCACGTGGCTCGACTTGCGCTGCATACGATTGCCTGCGCGAAATCCCCTCCACTGCCATTTGACAAGCCTCTTATTTCGTGACGCGGGTTATACTCGCTGTTAATGTAGGTAGAGCTCTATATGTGTGAAATAATTTTTAAAATCGGTTAAGTAGTTTTCGTGTTCATCCCTTACCAACAAACCGATAAACACCCAAACCTTTCCTCTTTATAATATGAACATACATAGGTTAGACATATAGTACAGAATGACGTGAAGTGACTCACAGTGTTCTCATTCCGGCGGGCTTGGCGCGCGGGCGCGGCCTCCGGGCCGGAGCCCTGCGAGGCGGTGTCCGCCGACGAGCTCGACGACTCTGCAACGTGGGTGGGGTGATATTGTCATCATTGTAAGAAAGGTATCCGGCAGAGTAGAATAGCACCAACCTCTTACACTCGTGGGTGTCGTACAAGGCGACTAATGTTTTCGAGACAAAAGATCAAGAAGCTCCGTGGGCTGGAAAATGGACAGCAGCTTTTTCCATTCTTATATTTATAACACTGGTATCTCCAACCCGTCTGCCAAGCGTGGAGATTATGGCAATAACCTCCCCTTTCGTGGGAGAGGATATAAGTCCGGCAGTAAACTGTTATGGGCTGTGATGAAAGGTATTGGACATTGCTGATTAAAGGTACATTCAGGCGATTGAATGTGTAACTTCAACATTTCTTTATTGATAAGGGCATAAAAAGTAGGAAAGAAACACACTGTGACACGTTGGCCGCCCCATGGCCGAGCACACCTGCCCCCCGGCGACCGTGCCCGAAAATACCCGACAGAGCCGGACAGGGCCCGACAATGCCAGGCAGTGCCTGAATGTATAACCATAAAGCAACCAGGTCAGGTTCCCCTGTTAACAAGTTCACGGATGGTAGTCGTTCCACTGTAATTATTACATATAATATATGCTTGTGGTTTGCACAGATATTGCTTTTTGGATCACGTCTACAAAATTTCAAAGGCTTTGATAGCTTAATATTGAAAATATGATCAAGCTACGTTTGTACGGAGCGCGCTTGGGAAACACTTCTCTGAAGTGCATATGTAAAATGAGGGTCAGTACGTGGAGCGAATGAAGTTGCAATTCGGAAGACTACTCACCAGATCTGTTGGAGCGGTGAGGCGCCTGCTGCTTGAAGGAGCCCTCTCTCTCGCACGCCGGCTCCTGCTCCCTGCGGGCGAAAGAGATGGCAAACGTTTAGAATTAAGTACAATACACACGTGGGTGGAAGGTTGGAGTTCAAGAATGGGGTGAAAAGGTTTTTACGGGGTCTGTTATTGCAAATGCCCATAGGCTGCGGTGGCTGCTTTCCATCAGGTAGGCCGGAAACTTGATTGCCACCTAAGATCGCGATTAAAAATATTGTGGGAAACAGAATAACCACATAAACAATAGGTTTAAATTCGGTTAGGCTAGGTTTGTATTGTGACAACTTGATGTGCCAGCCCTGGAGCGAAATGCCTTAGAAAGTAACAGTTTAAGATTTTTCGACAGTTTGTAATCTAACGTACCCTAAATACGTTACGCCACTCACGCCCTTAGAACTTAGCTTAGCTATAATATGAACCATAATATGAAACGCTAATGTGGCCTTTTTAGACCCCATTCTAGCCTTAATGGCGTCCAGATTATAATTATCGTCAAGGAACGTTACGTCAGAAGAGAGTTCCATTTCTTAGCCGAACGCATTATAAAGGACCGCTAGAAGATCCACCGGATTCTCGTCTAGACTAGTTTCGTTAGTCAGAGGCATTAACGACCTGAGTGGTGCAATGGTCTGCCACGCAATAGGTCCCGGGTTCGATTCCCGGCCGGGCAGAAATTGAAATGATGAATTTTAATTTCTGTGACGGGTCTGGGTGTTCTATGTATAATAAGTATGTATCTATTTAAAAAAAAAAAAAAGTATTAATTAGTATATCAGTTATCTAGCACCCATAGTATAAGCTTTGCTTAGTTTGGGGCTAGATGGCGCTGTGTGAATTTGTCCACGAATATTTATTTATTAAGGTCACTAAAAAGAAAAGCGACTTTAACGTGGATGACTAGCGAAAATCGGACGTAAGGCATCCCAGTTTTTGTTATTCTAGAACCCACACAAGAAGTAAGTATTGCCGCAACGAAAAGTCGAAGTTTGAGTCACTAATTTACGCACTTAAAACACTTTTGGGGGTTTAATTAAATTGCCGTAAGAGCTGGCGACCTGAGTGGTTCAGTTGGTTAACATCATTAACCGGTCTGCCACGCAGAGGTCCCGGGTTCATTCCCGGCCGAGAAGAAATTGAAATGATGGATTTTATTTTCTGTTACGGGTCTGGGTGTTATATTAAGTCTTTGTCATTTCCATACCTTGCTATTTTCATAGTTATTGTTATTATAGATATTCAATTTCATAATACTTATTAATAATCTAATCTTATATTATAAAATATTGCTTGTAATAAATTATAAATCTTGACAAATTACCTTTGTAAGGCAACTTATGGGCCAATCGGCCTGAAATAAATCATTTTTATTTTATTTTATTTTTTATTTTTTTTATTATATGTATAATAAGTATGTATTTAAAAATGTTTTTGGCAAAAACAGTTTTTGGCACCCAAAACACAAGCTTTGCTTACTTTGGGGCTGGTTGGGACTGTGCGAAATTCCAAGCATAGTAAGCATTAAGCTCTACACGATATAAAGGAACTTGTAGCATCCTAAGGTCGCCCTTTCCTTGCAAGGGAAAGGACAAGGGACACAGGTACGCCATCCCACACGGGTTGACTCATGACCTTTATATGCCAGGGACTAACAGGCGTTTTTACATGAACTCGGTTTAACCTTTACACCGGTACTGTTTTACCTTGGGAGTACTCTTTTATCCTGGAACATCGGTGGGATAGTGGTAACGATATTCGACTCGCAAGCGAGGGGTAACGTTGGAACTACGTTTGTATGGATGTGCGCTCGGGGGACACTCCTCGCATTGTAAGTAGCGATTGTAAGATCGTTAAGAGAGGTAGGGCATAGCGGGGTATCTCGTTCGAATTGGAGCCGCCCGACTGGGGAAGTACCTCCACCTTACAGAGTACCGAAGCTAAATAATACTCTTTTAAATAGTATTGTGTTTCTGCCGGTGAGTAAGGTTTCCAGTGCTCCATGGGGTGGGGATTTGGGGAACCGTGGCTTTGGCAGTGGAATGGCATTTGCTTTTTGCTGCCAGAGCAACGTGTTATAGAGGTGGGCAACGCATTAGCGATAATCTTGGTGTTGCTAATGTCTATAGTCAGTGGTGACCACTTTCCATCAGGTGGCCCGCTTGCCTGTTTGCCTACCGTATGACATAAAAAAAGAAGTAGGAAACGTGTTCTTAAATAAATAAATAATCGCAGACAATTTCACACAGCGCCATCTAGCACCAAACCAAGCGAAGCTTGTACTATGGGAAGTAGATACCATATATCTATTTACTACTTATATACTTTTCATACATTGAATTGTATTCTTCTTCTTCTTATCGAGTCGATGGACTAAACTCTGGCTTATACTTTATTCGCCCAGTATTCGTTGACGGATACAGCGTTTGAACTGGCCTCGAACAAGTCCGTTCGTATTGAATTGTATTGAATACATACTTATCATACATTGAACACACTGATCCGCAACCGAAATTAAAGTTCATAATTTCAAATTCTGCCCGGACGGGAATCGAACCCGGGACCTCTGCGGGATCCATCCAAACTTATTAACATCCAAACTCGCAAACATGGAAACTTTTCCTCTTTACAAGAATAATGTAGAAAATGCTTTTTTTTTTTTTTTCGTGTTAAGCCGTTAGCTGAATTATTAGATTATTTCCAAACAAAACACTTTTACGGATTTATCCGATTGATCGCCGTTGTTTATTTGATCGTTTTCCGTGTCGATCACTTTATAGTTTGGAATAGAATCACTTTAGAGTTTTTCGTCCGTGTTTTTCTCGTATCAAATACTAACCGAATTCGTGTCAGCGCGTAAACACCCTCAGGTGTCATTGATCTATACTTATATTATAAAGAGGAAAGATATGATTGTCGGTTTGTTTGTTTGTAATGGATAAACTAAAAAATAACTTATTTTTAATAACGTTTGTATGCAAGGGAAAAAGGGTAGGTAGGTGTAGTGTAGGGTAGGGTAGTGTAGGGTAGGGTAGTGTAGGGGTAGGACACCACGCGAACGAAGTCGCGCCGGTCCCACTCGTATAACATAAACCTCCTGACGCAGTCGGGTAGAGCTCGTCTAGTCTAAGATGACACGCCCCACTAATTAGTTAGTTGATTTCGATGTGTGAGTGCAAATATTAATAACGACACTTCATCTGTGTGGGAGCGTCGACTGCTTCAATCGAACGACGCGAGCTCCTACGTTGGTGTCTCACCGGCAACTGAATGACCAATTACAACGGCATTTGTATATGTATTGCGTCCATATTTTAAACTTGCTTGTGTGCGTTAATGCGATAGTGGGGCGCGGCATTTTAGATTAGACGAGCTGTAATAATAAGAGTACGATAGCGCTATAATGCCCGCAAGCGAGCGGCCACACCGAAAAGACGCAGACACGTCGCGGACGGGGCACAGACGGGACGCGGACGCGACTTAAAACATACAGAAAAGACAGGGCACGGACGCGGCGCGGACCAGTCAAGAGCGTAGGCAAAACAAGGACAGCAAGCGCTGCGGGCGAGGCCCGGCTCCCCCTCTCGCCCGCGGCACGACCGTGCCTCGTCTTTTCTGTATGTTTCAAGTCGTGTCTGCGACGCGTCCGCGCCCTGTCTTTCCTGTATGTGCTGCGTCGCGACGTTTCTATACATTTAGTATGAAAGTAAATTGAACGGGCGACGTGTCTGCGTCTTAGTGTGGCCGCTCGCTAAGGAAGCATCTGTTTTCTTCTTTAGTATAGTACCCTAACTTCCTTTTGAACTTTCAGGGGCCACATCAGCCCACATGTAATTTTACACCGCACACAGTATTATCATCGTTATCGTAAACTAATGTTTTTACTAGCTCTTACCCGCGAATTTATCCACGTTAAATTCGGTTATTACAATCCAGGCCCGTTAGTAGGAACGACATTGAATTTCGAGATAAATAATAGCCTATGTTACTCGCTGATAAAGTAGGGAGCGTCGGTGGCCGAGCGGTTAGAGTATCCGACTCGTAAGCCAGAGGTCCCGGGTTCGAATCCCGCTCCGGCCATGTACCAATGACTGTTTTCTGAGTTATGTACATTAGTTAAATACTAACCGATGCTCTTACGGTGAGGGAAAACATCGTGATGAAACGTGCACATTCAGGCGACTGCATGTGTAACCATGATCCAATCTGGTCAAGTTTCCCTGGTAGCAGGGTCATGGAGGTCAGATGGCAGTCGCTCCACTGTAACTACCTGACCTGCCAAATTCTGGATAATGGTCACGGCGGACCCCGGGCCCTCGTGCGCGAGAGCACAACCGGGACATTAACGCCAAGATGATTTCATTATTACTCGCTGATAAAGTAGCTTTCTATAGGGGCACAATTTTTTAAATCGGTTAAGCAGTTTTTCAGTTTATCCATTACAAACAATCAATAACTATTAATATCTTTGCAGACATTTTTACAAATATGAACCACGACGGGCACTGTACTCCACCTAGTCTCTAAGCTATCATCATCACAGCCCGTAACAGTCCACTGCAGGACTTAGGGCCTCTCCCACGAAAGGGGAGGTTATTGCCTTAATCTCCACGCTTGGCAGGCGGGTTGTTTAAATATAACAATGGAAAATGCTGCTGCCCATTTTCCAGACTACGGAGACTCATGATCTATTGCCTCAAAAACATTAGTCGCCTTGTACGACACCCATGAGTGTAAGGGGTTGGTGCTATTCTACTCTGCCGGACACCACACTCTAAGCTATATTGCTGCCAAATTTAATTTATTTATTTAATAGTTTATTGCACACAAAAATGGTAACAAAGATATGACACAAAAGGCACTACTTATTTCTGAAAAGAAATTTCTTCCAGCAGGCCTACAGCAAAGAGAACGTGATGACTGGAAGCAGTTTAAGACGTGCACAATACATAAATATTTAATTATTAAAAATAGACTACACTATCGATAAATTTCTACATATATACCATATACCTAACAAAATATATACATATATAGATACATATATACAATACATACATATATACCCAATATTAGACAGATAGAGAGAGATAATGCTCCTTAACGCGCTTCTTAAACATCGTGATAGAGGAACTATCACGTACTTATTATTCAAAGTTTATTCAGTAGTTTTTGCGTGCAGGTGTAACAAATATCCATACGTACATAATAAATAATAATAATAATAAATCGCGGACAAATTCACACAGCGCCATCTAGCCCCAAACTAAGCAAAGCTTGTGCTATGGGTGCTAGATAACTGATAAACTACTTAAATATTTTTAAATACATACCTACTTATTATACATAGAACACCCAGACCCGTAACAGAAATTAAAATTCATCATTTCAATTTCTGCCCGACCGGGAATCGAACCCGGGACCTCTTGCGTGGCAGACCGGCATGTTGACCACTGAACCACTCAGGTACATCCATCCTTACAAACCATAGCATCTACAACATTATAATTAGGACGTTGATAGCGTCCATATATCACAACCAACAACCTGGAACCCCGAAGGTCTGCGTCCAACTGCGCAAGTTCAGACCCATTGACCTAGTTGCTGTGACCTTGACTTGCCTATGCTGAAGATCTGCTCTGTGACCGCATACCGGGCGGGCGGCGAATTCGTTATGGTTGCGATGTGGTTTGATAGTCTTTTTATGTCCCTTTCTTTATCGTGTGACTATCAAAACTTGTAACTTTTAGCGATTTTGACTAGATTAGATCCTTCACTAACACATATAATTTTTTTGAGAATATTGCATGAGCAACGCACGTACAAAACATTAGTTGTTGTACTATGCATTAGTTTTAGCGCATCGCCACGTCAGAGGGCTTACCTTACTCTTATAGCAGGACCTAAACAGAACTGCCCTGCTTAGAACGAGATAAGCTTATGTGACACGTATAGCGCTGTCTCGTTCTAAGCAGGGCAGTTCTGTTTAGGTCCTGCTATAATAACTCATGATAAGGCCCCAGTTCGCATTCGGCAATCATCAATTTTATCATTGACATCAATTGAGCATAACTTTATCAATAATATCTCTAATAAAGACATTATCCTGGTTATCATATCATAAACCCACCCCCATCAAATTTAAAACGCTACTTTCTTTCTTCTTTCTACGTTTGAAAAACAAAATATTTTAGAAACCATTTAGAAAAATATACTTACTCTCGTATATTTTTCTAAATGGTTCGCAGTGGGATTCGAACCCGGTACCTCTCGCTTGCAAGTCGGATACCTTTACCACCGACGCGGACGCTCTACCACACTGATATAACTGCAATATAACTCCAAGATAACTCTAGTTTATCGGCAAAGCGTTTTGATATTAAATATGTATATCTATGTAATTATTTACGCTGTCCTGTAATCTATGTGGAACACATTAATTATACGGTAATTGATAAAGTTCCTGTTTATAGTTAGTTCCTAGCCGTGTGGTGTCACGAGTTTAATACTTAACTTAGAATGACTTTAGCTCAACCTAGACGAGGATTAGTTAGTATATGATCATCATCATCACAGCCCATAACAGTCCACTGCAGGACTAAGGGCCTCCCCTACGAAAGGGGAAGTTATTTCCATAATCTCCACGCTTGGCGGCGGGTTGGAGATCGCAGTGTTATAAACATAACAATGGAAAACGCTGCTGCCCATTTTCCAGCCTACAGAGACTAGATCTTTTGTCTCGGAATTAGTCGCCTCGTAAGTAAGGGGTTGGTGCTACTCTACTCTGCCGGACACCACACGGCCAGTTAGTATATGGAAGGAATTTAAATAGCCTAACCTAACCGATGGAAAGACCCGATCAAGAATAGAAAGAAAGAAACATTTGTTACACGCGACTTCGTTCGCGTTTACCTCAACCTACCCTTTTCTCTTGCTAGTAAACCTTCCTCTTGAATCACTCTATCCATTGTTGAAAACCGTATTGAAATCCGTTGCGTAGTTTAAAAGATATAAGCGTACATAGATACATAGGCACAGATTGCGGGAAGCGACTTGATTTAATACTATGTATAGATATTACGCTATCAAAGCCAATGAAATTTTCTAGACGTAATCCAGAAACTGATATCTATGTTTGTGGCATTTCAGATTTTCGTTTAAATAAACAGTTTCAAAGTTACACGGGAATTAAGATTACCATACAAATTTTGATTTGTCATGTCAATGTCAATAACAGCGACGCTGCAGAAGTTTGTGAATCATGTTAGGAAACAAAGTGGCGGTCCATAGTCTCTGCCTACGCCACCTGTGGGACACAGGCGTGAGCTTTATGTAAGTATGTATATTATAAAACGCTTATGTGACCTATTTAGATTTCCAGGTCAAGAATAGGTTCACAGAGATCTCCAATCAACGTTACTAAATGTAGTTTTAGGTGGTTTTTCTTAATTATACTAGACATACCTATATAATATAATATAGCGTTCCGGCTCTGTCTGGCATTGTCGAGCACGGTTCGGTCGTGGTTGGCGAGGGATACGTTTATCTACGGCCATAGGGCGGTCAGCGTGTCACTGTGTGTTTCCTTCCTACTTTCCTACCTTTCCTACCTTGGAGGGGTCCTTTTTGACGATTGAAAGAGATATTTAATGTCATAATCAATAAAGAAATTTTGAATTTTGAACGATGGTTGTAGAGTTTTTAATGTTCTACGACAGACAAAGATGGCACGACGGATTAGCGGCATATGCGAAAGACTGGAGAGACCTGTGGGCTAGTTACGTAACTCTGTTGCCAACAATTCTGTTTCCAATGATTGAAATCAGAGAATTGTTGGCAACAGCGTTACATAATTAGCCTTTTGGCAACAAATAGGTCTAAGTGGAAAAATGGGAGAGAAGCCTGCAATGGGACGCCGATGGACACTTAAAAACAAAGACTCCACCGTTGCCCGTGCGAAGCCCGGATGAAAAAGGAGGAGGGTTGGTCCGTGTCCGTGGTCCGTTGGTCCACCGAGTCTCAGGCGGTGGTATATATCCTGAAAGACCATGGCCACCCAGCGCACATGAAGCGGTATCTAGTGAACGAGAGGACTAAATCCTCTCTGAAATACGGAAGGACGTGGGAACCCACCGTGCTCATTTTTTCCCAAGAAAACCTCTTAAACCATGAGTGACAGGATTAGGGGGGAGAGAGGTCACGACCCTCAGATATGAGGAATACGAACGGAGGAGGAGGGAAACAATACAAACGTCACAAGACCACAGTCACGGATACTAACCTATTTGCATAAAGCAGGGGGTTCGCTGCACGCGATATTGCCCTATTCCGAGTGGGGTTCAAACGTTTCACAGGTTCGATAAATTGTCATTTACATACAGATCTGTGTTGAAACAAATTTACCTATAGGTACATAGTATAAAACAGAGCCGTTTCCCGCCGTCTATCCACTAGTTATTGATAAAATAAATGAAGATTTATCTTTCTTTTTATCAACAACTAGCAGCCGCCCCGGCTTCGCACGGGTACCACTACGGGTACACGGGTATATAGCCTATGTCACCCGGGGATAGTGTAGCTTCCCAACGGTGAAAGTATTTTTGAAATCGGTCCAGTAGTTTCGAAGCCTATTCAATACAAACAAACAAACAAAAAATCAACCATTTCCTCTTTATAATATTAGTATAGATTTCATTATTGATTAGGACATTATATATCTCTTTCAATCGTCGAAATGGAGGGGGGTTGGAAAATAGAAAGGAAACACACAGTGAAACGCTGGCCGTCCCATGGCCGCAGCAAACCCACCCCACGCCGACCACGGCCGGACCGTGCCCGACAATGCCAGGCAGAGCCGGACCGCGCTCGACATATCATTACCACAAACAGCCAATAACGGCCCCCTCAGACTAGTTGACAATTTTTAACCATTTAACAGCCTAACAGATCAAACAGCGACACAGAAACAACTTGAGAAACGCCCTCGACTCGGCCATTAAACAATTATAACAGATCATAACTCTGTTATCCCGCGCTTCGCATAAAATTAACATTAATAACAGCTAACACTAGTAAAATTACATCATCCATCCTATAATACGATGTACAGTAGGCAGCGGGAGCGTGTAGCGTTTGACTTTCTTTTTATATGTCATACCATAGGCAAACAGGCAAGCGGGCCACCTGATGGAAAGTGGTCACCGCCGCCTATAGACACTAGCAACACCAAGAGTATCGCCAATGCGTTGCCCACCTCTATAACACGTTGCTCTGACAGCAAAAAGGCAAATGCCCCTCCACTGCCAAAGCCACGGTTCCCCAAATCTCCACCCCATGGAGCACTGGGGACCTTACTCACTGGCAGAAACACAATACTATTTAAAAACTTACTACTCATATCTGGACGTTCCGGGTTTCGCTTATTCTTTTTCTGTTTATACTATACTCCACGGCCGTCTGGTGTCCGGCAGAGTAGAATAGCACCAACCCCTTACACTCGTGGGTGTCGGACAAGGCGACTAATTCAAGGCAAAAGCTCTAGTCTCCGTAGGCTGGAAAATGGACAGCAGCGTTTCCCATTGTTATATTTATAACACTGCGATCTCCAACCCGCCTGCCAAGCGTGGAGATTATGGCCATGACCTCCACAATCGTGGGAGAGGCCCTAAGTCCTGCAGTGGACTGTTACGGGCTGTGATGATGATGATGACAGTAGGCAGTGAGAGCGACTTACTACTAATTTCTCGACGTCCCAGCATTTGCTATTTGCTATTTTTCTGTTCATACTCTTTTCTTTTTTTTGTCATACGATAGGCAAACAGGCAAGCGGGCCACCTGATGGAAAGTGGTCACCACTGCCTATAGACATTAGCAACACCGAGACTATCGCCAATGCGTTGCCCACCTCTATAACACGTTACTCTGGCAGCAAAAAGGCAAATATCCCTCCACTGCCAAAGCCACGGTTCCCCAAATTCCTACCCCATGGAGCTCTGGAAACCTTACTCACCGAAACACAATACTATTTAAAAGAGTATTGTTTAGCTGCGGTATTCTGTAAGGTGGAGGTACTTCCCCAGTCGGGCGGCTCCAATTCGAACGGGATACCCCGCTATGCCCTACCTCTATGCCTACTCTGTGACAGACGACAAAAAAATCTCCTTATAATCGTCAGAGCCGTTGCATAAGGTTGTGTTGTTGTTGTATATAATATTACTAATACTAATTTTGTGCATTGTGCTAGCAACGGCGACGCCCACACGCCAAATAGCTCAGTGCAAAAAGCTACCTAGCATGTCCTTGGCGAGATCCAGACTGCTAGCAACAGACGCTCCGATTTGGCTGGAGCCGACCAACCGTCAGTTGCAGTCGATACTAAACCTTAAGTACAAAAGGCTTTTGGATTAATTCGGATGCGCGGGCGAGCCGACCTTGGTCGGACGTAAGGTGAAAGCGACTTCATTTTATACTGCGTAAGGATTAGTATCAATTGCAACTGATGGTTGGACGGATGGAGATCACAGTGTCATAAATATAACAATGGAAAACGCTGCTCCCCATTTTCCAGCCTACGGAGACTCTAGATCTTTTGCCTCGAAAACATTAGGCGCCTTGTAGACACCCACGAGTGTAAGGGGTTGGTGCTATTATACTCTGCCAAACACCACACGGCCAACTAACAACTTAATTATAACTAAATTATTTATTAATTTGAACCGTGTAAACAGCCCTGAAAGCATTTCGGTGAAATAACTAACAAATCGCACATCGTAATGACCAAGCGTATTGGAGTAAGAAAAAACTAGAGCAGAAATAAAATAAATGACCTTACTGTGACAAAAAATTTAAGTACCTAGACTTCCTTAAACCTAATTCGAAATAGGTCGCTACGATAACCTTGCCGCGGTAACAATGCACTGTATAACGTATTTTTTGAAGTATCGAGGTCATTATTAGACATTTTCAAAGTATAAATGAATATGCTTGGACAAATTCACACAGCGCCATCTAGCCTAAAAGTAAGCAAAGCTTGTGTTATGGGTGTTAGATAACTGATAAACTATTTAAATATACTATTCTTTTTAACTCCACGCCAACGAAATGAAAATGCTGCGGTGGATGTGCGGAGTTACGCGACTCGACCGAATACGTGACGAGTACATCCGTGGCAGCCTTGGCGTAAGGGATATTGCAGACAAGATCGAGGTGGCTCGTCTGCGCTGGTTTGGTCACGTGTTGCGTAAGCCTCAGGGATACGTGGGAAATAGGTGCTTGAACTTGTTAATATCAGGAAAGATGCCCCGTGGGCGACCCAAGAAACGATGGATTGACATCGCTGAGTCGAATGCGAGAGCCAACGGATTACGACAAGAGGATGCCGAAGACCGGGCGAAGTGGAGAAGAATGAGTATTCATCATTTCAATTTCTGCTCGGCCGGGATATGAACCCGGGACCTCTGCGTGGCAGACCGGGCATGTTAACCAACTCAACCACTCAAGCCGTCAAAATTATATTCACCGGGTTTCTTACTGATCCCGTGACCATGATGCATGCAACTCCTGTGTAAGTTCTGGTTTTTAACCCCCGGCGAAAAGAGAGGGGTGTCATAACATAACAAATTTAAATATGACGTGTGTATCTGTGGCTTACATACTACATTCCACGAGGCTCTGCACTGTGCTGAGGGCAGGGGAAGATGGCGGGCCTTTGTCCGTGACAGGATTACGCGGGAGAGAGTTCACAACCCTCAGATATGAGGAATACGAACGGGGGAGGGAGGGATATGTGGCTTTGTGTACCTGTATGTGACATCGTAGCTCCCGAAGCAAAGGACCGATTTGGATGCGGTTTTCTCTATCCGAAAGCCAGTTTAATCGAGATGGTTTTAAGCTTTGTTTCATTAAAATCGGTTTAGTAGTTTAGAAAATATTTGAGTATACGTGAACTTGGTCGGGGGTTGTCCTACTTTTTCTGTTAGCTTAGGTTATCGATCACTTAATTGGCATTTAAATTTTATGAGCTCCACTTGTCACAAATCCAGGTAATCGATTTTAACCTAGATGGTTCTAGTTAACGCGAGGACCGGTGGCCGAGTGGCTAGGGTATCCGACTCGTGAACGAGAGGTACCGTGTTCGAATCCCACTGCACCCATATACCAATGCCTCATTCTGTTGAATGCCAACCGATGCTCTCACGGTGAGGGAAAACATCGTGATGAAACCTGCATATTCAGGAAGCTTAATGTGTAACCATGATCCAATCTGGACAGATATCCCTGTTAAGTATATTTAATAATATTCCTGTATCAATAAAAGAACAATCTATAAACAAATTCAATAAAGAATAATATAAATGACTAATGGAGCACTGTTTCTATTCGGTCAAGGAATTCCTAGAGTATAGGTAGAATAAGGCAAATTTGCATGCTTGTTGACACTGGCTGAATATGTATGAACTTCTTAGCAAATGAAAAATATTCTATTCTATTATTATTATTTTTTACCACTAAGATGGCAAACAAGCGTACGGCCTGATGGTAAGCAGTCACCGCAGCCTATGGACGTTTGCAATACCAGGGGGATCACCCACGCGTTGCCGACCGTAAAAATCTTTCACCCCTTTCTTGAAGAACTCCATGTTGTACTCTCCAGGGATGTTTTCGTTCACCGTAAGAGCATCGGTTAGTGTTCCACTTATATACAAAACTCAGAAAGTCGTGGCGGAACTGGGGTTCGAACCCGGTACCTCTAGCTATATCATCATCATCATCATCTTGGCGTTAATGGCGTTGGGAACCCGCGAGGGCCCAGGGTCCGCGTTCCTGCTTCTCTTGGCCCACCTCGCTCGGTCTTCGGCATCCCTTGTGGTGAGCTTATTGGCACGCATATCATTTATATCTCTAGCTATATATCCACGATTAATCTTGAAATTTAGCAAGAAGCAAGGACTTACAGCACAAGTAAAGGGGGAAAAACAAAACTAGTCATTTGTATAATGTATCACATAAAATACATGTACATTTTATACAATATTTTTGTATGCCATTCTGAGAGACTGTTTTGCTCGTAAACGGTTGGGAATTTGAAGAGTACCTTTGGAAAGTTGTAGCGAATTTTATGTGGATATTTTTTTGCAATATGCATTTTCGAGTTATTAGCAAAAATCGAACAGTTGTCCCAACTGCCTGTCTGTTCAGGAATTATAATAATAATAATATGACAACTATTCAGGCTGTGCAAGCACAAATATATGAAGAGTATGTTTTAATAAAAAAGACAAATGTAGAGCATGGTAAATAGAACAGAATTTTTAAAATTGGCTAAAAACTAATAAGTTTTAAGTTTATCAATTACAAAGAATATCAGTTATATCTTGCTATATCTCTGTATTTCTTTATTGTGTGCAATGAATAGTTAACTAGATAAATAAAGAAACAAACCGACAAACAATCAGATTTAGATAGGTAGATAAACATTTGATTGCTCATAAAACATAATAATATCAATCACTTACTTACTTTGGAATACATATGAGCAAAAGGCGGCCTTATCAGATTTATGTGGATAATATTCTCCATGGAAAAAGTCCATTGTCATATTTATAACACTGCAATCTCCAACCCGCCTGCCAAGCGTGGAGATTATGGCAATAACCTCCCCTTTCGTGGGAGAGGCCCTAAGTCCTGCAGTGGACTGTTACGGGCTGTGATGATGATTCTCCTATCAATATCACTATCATCACTACATTGAACAAAGTCACATGCTGCATCTGTCTGCCTGTCCACAATATACTCAAAAACTACTGAACGGATTATCATGCAGTTTTCTCATTAGACAGAGTAATTCATTAATGAGGAAGGATGAGGTGTATGATTTGATAAGGTTACTGCCCATGTGAAGCCAAGGCGGGTCACTAGTTTTAACATAATTTAGACCGAATTTTTATAGAAACCCTAGCAACTAATTTAATTTAGAAAACTATACTATATTTAGACAACTTTACATTTTTAAAGAATGTTACTTTAGACAATTTTCAGGACAGCAGAGTCTGTCAATGTGTATAGTGACCACCGTAACAAGATGAACACAAATAAATTAAAAACTTCCGATAAGTAGAATGGGTTCGTAATACTCTACCCTCATAGAAAATCTTACTAATCCTATCCTACTAAATACTACATAATTATTATAAGAAGTGGTCAAATGCGAGTCCAATGCGATTAAAAAATAAAGTATTATAAAACAAAGTCCAAATATGTTAAAGTCTGAAACTGCTGAACCAATCTCGTCTTTCAATAATAGAAACCACATTCCAATAGTCTTATTCATCATAACATAAACCTATTATAACCAATTAAATAATAAAGAAAAATTCAATAGTTTAAAATTCTAACAATTCAATTTTCAATATTGTAACAGATAAAAGACAATGCATAATTTTACTAAAATAGGTTTATAAAACGTCAAATAACTTTATAAATAAGTCGGTAAGTGTCAGAGGGTGTTTAATGTACCGGAAAAGTAACAGAATCTCATAAGATAGTCCAATGTCAGCTTAGTTTTATAGTAAATTGAGAATAAAGACAGGGAAAACTATACCTAAATGCAAATGTTTATGTGATGGATGTTTTTTACTCTGTCACACAAAGAAAACTGAATGAATTTGGATGAAATTTCGCAGTGTTTCAATTAATTATTTATTTTTCTATAGGTTACGCTTCATAAGTTACATTAACAATCAATATTCTAACATAGAACAACATCACGTCACATTTCCCGTAGAACAACATTTAGGATCCCACGAGAACAGCATAACCTAATTGTATGCTGATGAAGTTGCGACTAAAAGCTAGTATTACTTATACAAGTTTAAATAATACCTATGCAGATATCTCTGTGATATATTATACTGGTCTAAAATATTGGTGTCATACATGTTAAAACATAACATATAACAAACAATATTATGTTTTACTGGCAAGATGAAGTCACATTGATGATAGTTTAAATAAATTGTAATTAATATTGCACTTCCAGTGGCTATTTTATCTAATAGGTACAATAGAGTAGGTAAGTAAATATTCTAATCAACAATTAGAAATTGCAGTCAATTGAACTAGCAGAAGATTTTCTCTAGAATGGTTAATTTATCAATTCAATCTAGGCATTGCGTATAAATAAACACAACTATTTATTGATATAAAATCTAACTCTATCCTATGACAAATGAGTGTCAATAGGCAATTATTGATTTATCAATTTTATTGCGAGTATACGGTGCAGTTACAAAGGAAACTGCTGTGCCCAAACAGACAGCACTTCCCAAAAACGATAGTGGAGAAAATACCTAGAGTTTTATTTAGAAAATTATGTTTTTCGCCCAAAAAAACTAATACTAAAATTATCAGGCATTAGCGCTAGAACGAGACGAGCATAGTTAACCAACCGACTGTAATAGAATACGCCAGTACTGCAGTGATATAAAATTACGTCACCACACAACACGGTCGCATTATACCAAAATGAGACAACGGTATGCTGTACAGCCCACCCATTTATAATCGATTTTTAACCATTCAAAAGCTAATTTATTTGATAGAAATGTTCGGTAATCATAATAAAGTATATTACCTGTCTACAACACTTGCAATTATACAGTAATATATTGCGGAAAACATGGAAACTCACCAAGAAAAAACCGACTAGTCGCCCTGTCAGTGAGGAATAAATATAGATGCGCTCGTCTCTTCGAATAAAGCACTGAACAAACGCGCTGTTTCACTGAAAAATATTGTATGGCGCGTAGAAACGTTACTGTGTCACAAAGAAAGTATTTCACGTGGCTCCATCACATATTTTCCCGTGTTTTCACGACAATTTCCACCGAGATAGGCGGATCGATCGAGTAGCCATGACAGTAAGTTTTTACCGTGTGAAGTTAGCGGCTTTTCGCACAGCTGATGACGGGATTTTTTTAAATTTTGGCAACGTGAAGTTGGCGCGGGAAATTATAACGAGGTCGGTGAACTTTAGAGGTCCGCGGGAGAAATGAAAATATGAAGAAGTACAAGACTACAATTATAATAGTTTTAAAAGTATAAATGGAAAATAATAAATATAATTTCACTTACCATGGAATGGTATTCGTCCAGTCCAGCTGGACTCTCCTAGGTGCGACTAACGACATTTTTCTTTCTATCTCAGCCACTCTAAGGTCTGATATTTTACCTATTTAAAACTATAATAATTTGTAATTTCCTAACTACTTAAAACAAAATTACATTCGCTATCTTTTTTGTGTTATCATTTTTTTAGTTTAGGTATTTCTTTGCACTTTCTTAAATTTTTCCTTCAACATTTAAATTTCTCTTTCGATTTTCGACTCTATTCTACTAGCTAAACATGTTTTTAGATTGATCACACGTTTTCTATGTTTCCAACGTAGTGTCTTCAGTGTACCTGGAACAATAAATTTGTTATTGCAGATAATGTCTAAAAATATATTACAGAGACGTATTAAGTACCCTGTTCGCCGTTCCCGTTCGGAACCGCCCGACTGGGAAAGTCGGTTCATTCACCGCACCCACCTTACACAATACCGCAGCCAAACTATGAGTGAGGCTAGAACCGTGGCTTTGGCAGTGAAGAGCGACACCAGGAGTATCACTAATACGTTTCCTTTCTTTAAAACACGATGCTCAAATACTCTTAAGTCCAGTGTTTGGCAAATACTTCAGTTCGTTTTGTTGATAGGCGTCGACCGCGCTAAGGCGCACTTTGTAGGGCTGCTTTTTATATACCACTAAGGTGACAAAAAAAAAAGACAAGCTTATGGCCTGCCTGAAGGTCACCGTGAAGCAGTCACCGAGGTCTATGGACGTTTGCCATACCAGGGGCATTACCCACTCGTTGCCGACCCCGTACATATGACCCGTGCTTTATGTTGCCCTCACTGTTTCATGAGGTGCGGCGCTTTAAGTAGATTTGAAAGAGGCTTCTTCTGATGAATGAGTTTTTACAGGATCTGCAGCACATAATGTTGTGATAACAGTGATGCTCTGCTATTCCAAACGTTCATAGGCTGCGGTGACAGCAGGCCAAAAGCTTGCCACATTAGTGGGATAAAAATCTATTGACCATTTCTGACCCCACTACAAATATACCCGAGTACGTCCCTGTAAAAGCACTGTACTCCCCTGCAAACCACCGTTTACACGATTTAAAATTAAATTGTAAACGTTGTGTGGGCGTCACCTGGCAAGAATCGACAACAAATTTAACTTTTGTCCCAAATATTTATTTTGTGTCCCACATAACGAGTCCAGCTTGACGAGTGACGTTCTACGAAATGGTGAAGGAAAATGTTGTGAGGAATCCTGACCTTATCTTCAGGTTTTTTCTATCTATTCATAAAATGTCACCTTCATAGTTGGTACCTAACAGAGATACGGGGATGTAGCGTCTCTCTCTACCATTTACTCACAGTCCCGACGCTTTTCCAGTAGACTCCACTGGTGTCGCTGACGTCCATAGGCGGCGGTGGCCACTTTCCATCATGTGGCCCATTTGCCTGTTTGCCTGCCATGTTAACAATCAAGTCCCGATTGTGCTCTCGCGCACGAGGGCCCAGGGTACGCCTTGCCCAAGATCCAGAATTTGGCAGATCATGTTGTTACAGTGGAGCGACTGCTATCTGACCTCCATGACCCTGCTACCAGGGTCTGTCATCTGTTTGTCTGCCGTATAACATAAAAAATGGTAGCAAAGCGCTTTCAGATTTACCTACTGAACCATTCATTAATTTGTGCTGTGGTGTTTTGCTTTTTATTTGCGCCGACTTGGGTAGTAGGTCTACGGCGGCGACCATGGACACCATCTTGGTCAAGGGAAAATTCTTTGGGAATAGCTTCTGTAGATAAAAATTTTTCTCTATGGGGAATTGCCTATTCGCCATAAGAGCCTCCTTCGTCTGCCTGTAGAACCATTACCAAGTGACATCGGCTTGCGCCCATGATATGGGGGTATGGGAATATGGAAGTAGGCCTGAGTATGAAAGTTAAGGATTTTATGGAAGGTACCTGACTAAACTAGGTAGGTACAGACAGTGCCACTACCCGATAAAGCTAGTACAGAATAGACAATGTACTCAAACGCCTGTCTGTTTATACCGGTTTAATTATAGCAAGAAACTATTGCATACACAAAAATAGTAGGCGTTGTTAACATTGGCATCTTGACTCACAAAATAACATCAAGCGATGTTTATGTTGATGCACGAGTGTTATACATAGACAGAACGAATACGCATAAGCCGGCGTAAATGCGTAATTGTTAAAAATAATAAGTACATACCGTATGTACAACGACCGTTGAAAGATAGGAAGGTTAAGCGCAACAGAGCGGCGCGGAGTTCATATGGACGGATGACCGTTGTTTTGATAAACGTGTAAGTATCAACAAAACAAATCCGCTTCCCTTAGGCTGCAGATCTTATGTAGGACGGGAGCCGCTTTATATCACGAGGACCGACTGTCCGTGTGCGTCTGAGGTAATAAAAAAAATAAACAAACGTAACAAAAAGGTAACAAAACAACATTTTACACCCCGGCAAAATGTATAGATCCCAGCTTAATCCTGTGAGCTATATGGCATCAGGTGAGATGGCGGCCAAATGCACTTGTAGAAGCCTGTAAGTTAAAAAGGTTTGTGCTGTTCAATTCTTCTCTGTCGGTGACGAGCCACGTTTTGACATTTTAGGACCAGGGATGGCACGGGGCAGCCAATCCAAACCCGTGGAACATTTTTCCAAAGCCACGATTCGCCGGGAGCACTGGCGATCTGACTCACCGGTAGGAACACAAAAACATCTAATCTATTTATTAGTGTCGTTTGGCTGCGGAGAGTACTCTTATCATCGTCTTAGCGCTTATCCCGGCCTCTGCCAGGGTCCGCTTTCCTACCAATTCTTCTCCGCTTCGCCCGGTCTTTGGCATCCTCGCATCGTATGCCGTTGGCTCCTCCATTTCCCACGTATGCTACGGAGAGTACTTTGCATACGCTATCAATTGCAATTTGAAGACGGGAATTGGAGTGTCCGAAAGAACAAGGAGCTGGAGAACCTGCTGGGCGAGCCTAATATCATTGGCGAATCAAAGCCCATAGGCTTCGCTGGGTTGGCCACGTAGAGAGGATGGGAGAGGATAAAGCAATGATGAAAACATTGGGACAAGTCAGTGGTCGACGACCGGTCGGACGTCCCAGATATCGCTGGAGGTACGAAGTGGAAAGAAATCTGTCGGAACTCCGGACTGACTGTTGGCAGGAGGTGGCATAGGACAGAGTGGAATAGAGGCCACGACTCATTTAGGGGCCGCTGCGACATCATAGTAAGTAAGTAAATAAGTTTGGCTGCGGTTTTCTGCAAGTTGGAGGTAGGGAAGTAAAGTACCCAGAACTTAGAAGTACTGAAAGTGCTGAAAGATTTTATTCTAAGTAAGAGGTCGTAGGTAATTAGTGATGATCTTGGCGTAGTCATTATCACATTTTGTAGTGAATGTATATATAATAGGTATATGTTTATTGTATTTTTTTTTAAAGTAATCTCATATTTATTTCTTTTACTTATGTCAATGTTTTCCTGTTAGCACCTACTTAATCATTCTCTGCATGATATGCTGGTTGACTGTTAGACAAAGCCTCAACGGCTTTAAGTCCGCCAATTGCTGTAATTTGTGCAATAAAGTTTTTAAATAAATAAAATAAAGTACTAATTCATACTCTAGTATATAATAAAACCGGATATCTCTAATATCGTCGCTAGTAAAATTGTAAGCGAGATCCCAAATACCAAGACATGTGCGAACAATAGACATCGACGCGGCGAATACAATTTATAAATAGCAACACATTATTAGACAGGTCGTTAGCACATTGCTCTATTTATTATCGCAGGCGTTATTTGTACGTTTTCTGACAACCGTGTGCTATTTCATTTCCTGTTTACTATAGTGTTTTACAGGTCGCGTTTGCTATACGTCGCGTACAATCCTATCCAATGCCAGTATAAGATGAGCTAGCGTCTCTATAGAGGCTCATAACAATGTTAGTTTTTTTTAAAGTGGTTTATGTCGATATGTCTGTCTGTACATGTTCACGCCGTATTCGTATTAAAATCAGTACAATGGCCTTAGGAAGGTAACCGCACCTTTTTTTCTTGTTTAAGGAGTAACACGGTCAGGTGGTCCTGATGGAAAGTGGCCACCATCGTCCAGGGGCCCTATTTTTGAACCGCTCGCATCCACGCGAGCGCTCGTCTTCGAATGCTTGTCCTTTCTATCTTTTGCAACTTACCACGTGTGTATTGATAGGTGGAGATATCATGCATCAAAATAGTAGAAAAAATTAATAGTTTGATGCATGATATTGATTTTTTCTTTCATTGAACCGATCACCTTTCGGTGTTAATAACACAATTTAAAAAAATATTGAAATTTTTATAGCGAATATCAAAATGGAACCGTTTGTCTCGAGGCGACCGGTTCAAAGATAGAGCCCCAGGACTGCAACCTAAGGCGGGCGGATGCGGTACCTACCTTTGAGGTATCTGTAGCGAGCCTTTTCAAGAGCCCCAAGTGTAAAAGAAAGGCTTCGGTACAGTTTTGTCATGGTGGATTTAGATCAACAAAAGAGCTTTCAATCGCTTGCAACAAACAGATGTAGATATATATATATATATATATATATATATATATATATATATATATATATATATATATATATATTTTTATAAAAAATTATTTATTCAAATAAAATTAAACAAAAATTACAAGTTCATTAAAAATTACAACATACCTACTTATAGTAAATGGGTACAAATAAAATCAAGGCTACATATTTACAACTCTTGCACAAATAATAATAGGTACTTAATTCTAGTTATTGATAGTTTGGACACCTAAACTAAGTAAATTATTTACTTGTATCTTAGGCATCCTGGTTAGTAGGTCTAAATATACACGTTAATTCTTACATGTATTTTGTGAAACAATAAAGTGTTTAAATTGTTTAGATAGATACTAGGAGCAGAGTTAGAGCAAGGTGCTAACTCTAGCTGTACCTACGTCTACACACAGCGAATACTCCCTCGCTTGGTGTAAATAAAACAGAACGTGTAACACTTCGGGAAGTTACGCCGTATATTTTCGTCCCAATTACCGCAGTGTCTCAAGACGAAGGTCTTTGACCAATGTGTGTTGCCAGTAATGACCTATGGAACAGAGACGTGGCCGCTCACTAAGGGCCTTATAAGAAAGCTCACTGTTACCCAAAGGGCAATGGAAAGGTCTATGCTCGGAGTCTCGCTGAATCTCTCTACTCTAGTCTAGAATCAGAAATGAGGAACAGACAGACGGACGCGGCGTGGGACTTTGTTTTATGATGTAGTGATAGTGATAGTGATAGTGATGATACCGAAACATCGTGGCTGTCTGCGTCGATTGGAGATCGTGTATTTGCGTAGCAGACAGGCATGTTGACCACTGGATTACTTGGATTACTTCGTTAATAGTTTTAGAACCAATTTAGTCTTTATTTACTACCTGGAAAGGTTTTCATTGGAGAATACAACATGGAGTTCTTCAAGAAAGGGATAAAAAGGTTTTTACGGGGTCTGCAACGCGTGGGTGATTGCCCTGGTATTGCAAACGTCCATAGGCTGCGGTAACTGCTTACCATAATAGCAGGCCCTAAGCTTGTTTGCCACCTTAGTGGTTTAAAAACCTATTTAAAGTCCCAATCAGTTCAACGCCTCAAGAATGACAACATTCTCCTTTCTTCCACTGTTTTTATCGGCACATAAAGCGAGGTTATTTCAATTTAAACTTGGCATGAGTGTTTAACTAAGCTGGTATTACAATCACAATTGGGATAAGTCCGGTCAATGACCGGTCGTTTAATGAACATCCAACTACCTATATAAAAGCTCTAAAATCGTAACTCTGATTAGCCCAAAATAACTGCAAATAAATGTCACAATTGTCGTATTTCGGGAGAGTTATGATTTCGGAGTTTGGTGGATTGGGTTCTTGCTTTGATAGTTTTCTTTAAAAAAAAATTTGGGCGAGGCAGGTCATTTTCTTGAAAAGTAAATTTAGTGGAACGGACGAGCGCCGCGGGCAAATCATTTTTTTTTGCTTTTACTCCGCCTTTTGAGAGGGAAGGCCGGGAGCACTATCTTCCCTACACCCATCTGTTACTTCTTAATTCAATTTGTTGAAGGTACAAGACGTAACTTGTCGTCGGGAGCGCCTGAGTGTCAAAACTCAGGCACTAGGTGTGGTCGCCGCTGTAGATAGTCTTAAAAAAATATTTAAATTTTAAATAACTAATTAGTGGCAGGACACCTTTTCTATATCTCCCACTCCCACCAAATAACATTATTTACATAACACATTTTAAGGGTATGTTCCGGGTTTCCTACCGCGTACCTTTGTTGACGAGTAGCCCGACCCCCGTCGGGCGTCGCCGGGTGGAGTCGTCCCGTGACCATGATGCATGCAAGTGCGTCGAAATATCGGGCTACTCGTCAACAAAGGTACGCGGTAGGAAACCCGAAACATACCCTTAAAATGTGTAATAATAACAGCGATAGTTTAAAACATTATGTTATTGTTTACATTGTGTTGTGTTACATGTTGTGTTTTGTGGCTGAAGCGTAATGTTCCCCTAAGTAGTTTTTCGTGGAGGACACGTTAATAAGGAATTTTAGTCTTTCAACGGTTGATAATTTGTAAAACGATATATCATCAGCATACTTATGTATTAGTAAAATAAATGAAAATAATCATATTGGCGTTAATGTCTCGGTTGTGCTCTCGCGCACGAGGGCCCAGGGTCCGCCTTGACCATGATCCAGGATTTGGCAGGTCAGGTAATTACAGTGCAGCGACTGCCATCTGACCTCAATGACTCTGCTACCAGGGGAACCTGACCAGATCGCCTGAATGTGATGAAACATCACGATGTTTTCTCTCACCGTAAGAGCATCGGTTAGTATTCAACTAATGTACATAACTCAGAAAACAGTCATTGGTACATGGCCGGAGCGAGATTTGAACCCGGGACCTCTGGCTTACGAGTCGTATACTTTAACCGCTCGGCCAACGACTTATTAGTACGTATGTTTTATTTTTTATACTAGTACAAAGGGCAGGTCAAAGCGTCTGTGGCGGAATGGTGAAAGTATCCGACTCGTAATCGAGAGGTACCGGGTTCGAATCCCACTGCGGCAATGACTCCTTTCTGAGTTTTATACTCTAGTTGAATACTAACCGATGCTCTTACGATGAGGGAAGTCATAACCATGATCCAATCTGATCAGCTCCGCTGGTAGCAGGGTCACGGAGGTCAGATGGCAGTCGCTCCACTGTAATTACGTGATGTGCCAAATCCTGTATCGTGGTCAAGGCGGACCCCGGGCCCTCGAGCGCGAGAGCACAACCTAAACATGAACGCCAAGACGATTATTAGACCCACAGAACACCATTTTGCACACGTTCAATTTCTGAAAACAGGAAGATCTAACTGCACGAATGGCAGCCTTCGTTACAACCGTTTAATCGAATGTTATCCATACAAGAAGCCGGAGCGTCGGTGGTCTAACGGTTAGCGGGTCCGACTGGTAAGCGAGAGGTACCGAATTCAATCCCCAGTGCCGACATGTACCAAATAGCAACAAGACTTTTTCTGAGTAAGTAAGTAGTTGTAGGTACAACCGATGCTTGTACGGCGACAGAAAACATAGTAACAATAACCTAACCAACAGAAAAAGTCGAATAACCCCTGACCAAGTTTACTTAAAATCAAATATTTTCTAAACTAAAGAACCGCTTTTAATGAAACAAAGCTAAGAACCATCTAGATTAAACTGACTTTCAAATACAGAAAACCGCATCCAAATCGGCTTATCCATTCAGAAGCTACGACAGACACACAAAGCCACAAATACACACGTCAAACTTTTGTTGTAGGGTTTTAATTAAAAATTAATTAAAATGCACTTTCAGGCAATTGAATGTTCCAATCGTCAGCTTCCCCTCTTAGCAGGGTCACGGAGATCAGATGGCAGTCGCTCCACTGTAATTACCTGATCTGCAAAATCGTTGATCATGGTCGAAGCGGATTTCGGGCGCACGCGCACAACCATGATGACACAAATATGATGATGATCCAGACAAGAAGCCTTTAATCTAAAGTTAAAACCGCAATACTAGCCATATACTGGAGCCGCCCGACTGGGGAAGTACCTCCACCTTACAGAATATCGCAGCTAAATAATACTCTTTTATATAGTATTGTGTTTCTGCCGGTGAGTAAAGTCTCCAGTGCTCCATGGGGTGGGGATTTGGGGAACCGTGGCTTTGGCAGTGGAGTGGCATTTGCCTTTTGCTGCCAGAGCAACGTGTTATAGAGGTGGGCAACGCATTAGCGATACTCTTGGTGTTGCTAATGTCTATAGGCAGTGGTGACCACTTTCCATCAGGTGGCCCGCTTGCCTGTTTGCCTACCATATGACATAAAAAAAAAAACTTTGATAAAATCTCATAAAAAATTCGCAATACGTTTACACGTCCAGAGCAAAACATTCCCGAAATAATTTACTAAGCAGCTGTTCGTATGATAATAACATTAGCAATTTAGATTGCCTCCTATCACTAGAATTACCCACTTTAGATAGAGTCCCCTAATTTTGCTATTAATATGACTATTTCTTGTGTATTTATAAACGAACTTGGCATTGGGATATCGGGAAGCTGCGTGTTTGGTTGGATTTCGTTCGGTAATTTATTCTTTGTTTATGAGTAGTCGAAAGACGTTTGTTTTCTTGTGACGTCGGGGGCCCAGCACACATGAAAGTCAACTGTATGAATTGTAGATGTCACCACTTACCTACAGGTTTAATCACGATGTTTTCCCTCACCGTAAGAGCATCGGTTAGCATTCAACTAATGTACGTAACTCAGAATAGAGTCATTGGTACACGGTACATTCGAAACCAGTACCTCTCGCTTACCAAACTTCCACTGCAGGTCCTTCAGTCCTGGAGGGAGAGGTTATTGCTATAATCTTTTAGCATGCGGGTAAAGAAAAATGAAAAACACTGCTCCCCATTTTCCAGCCTACGGAGACTTTAGATCTTTTGCCTCATAAACGTTAGTCGTCTTGTACGACACCCACGAGTGTAAAGAGTTGGTGCTCTAATCTGCCGGACACCACACGGCCATAATTTAAACACATATTTCTACTCATAGGCATCCCATACCACATCATAGGTCGGTACGCAATTTATTTACTTCGACATTTTCCTCAATTCCGTAGTCGAAATCACTGAAATTTTGCAATTGTATATATCTTATTTTACGCACCGCTTCCGAGAACCTTGCGTATTGCCTCTGCCATATTAGTACCAACCGAATCCGCATGGAGCACATATAAACATACACAGAATCTGTCTGTTTCCAACTAGCACATAATAAAACCGCCTCACCTACTCCACGGCTTCTGACGTAAGCGGTAAACACTATCTATTTCTGTACAGTCGATATTTGAAACAACAAAGCCGTATTTGTAAAAGGAAGGCGAGAAAAGAGACATTTGTCAGGACATTAGCTAGTGAAATAACATTAGACTACTACTTCGTCCATTTAGATCCATGATTAATGCATGAAGCGTTGATGTTATAGGTTATAGTTACCGCTATCTGCAAGTTTGTCACTGAGTAGCATTAAACCTAGGCCTTTTGGCAAAGTCTGCGATATCCAACCCGCCTGCCAAGCGTTGAGATTATGGCAAAATCTGCTATCTCCAACTCGCCTCCCAAGCGTTGGGATTATGGCAAAATCTGCGATCTCCAACCCGCCTGCCAAACGTGAGATTTCAGAGAGCGTGCGAAGCAGTTGCACGACCTCATTCCGCCGGCCCCGCCCCACCATCGGGAGACTGGTCCGGACGAATCTTTCATCCTTTTGTCGCGGATCTTCTAGTTATCCGCACGAGCCGCTTTGGTTCAACCTTTATAATGCGTATGGCTAAGGAATGGAACACGTTGCCTGCTAGTGTGTTTCTTGATCATTATAATCTGGACTGCGTATTAGATTCAAACAAAACGATGTTGTTTACTATTGGAGTATAACACAGGTGTAAGATAAATAACGACGGCATAGCAATTTCGACGGCTTGTTCCCATACAGGTGTGCCGAATGATACTGATTGCGGGTTTTGGCGGGAAGCCAAAATGGCCGCGCGCACTCGGCGCCAGGTCGGTTAATTGTTAATATCTGGGCAATCACTTTACATTTCTCGCTGAAAATCTGTGAATGTGTGATACGTTAACTTCGGGACAGCATTGAATGCAAGTCTTATAGAAATATGCAGTTTTATAGTTTATTTTTGCAGTACAAGTGTGCTAAAGTTATCTTTTGATACTTTGAAAGCGTAATTGTTATAGTCTCCATATTGTGTTAAGATATTTGTAAGGTTATTCCTCGACAAGATGTTTACTGGAATTTGGAATTTGGAACTAGGCCTGGAAGAGAATTATTTATTTTAATGTCTACCTAGTCAACGCAAGGTACTTCCTCAGGACTTCCTTAACCGACCTTTGTTTCTCTACATTGCCTAAGACATGACAAGGCAGTTTCTTTGTAAAATACATGCAATATGTTTTCACAAGACAGACTGTCTATGTAAGACCACTGTAGACCAGGAAATAGTGCTTTTTATGTCAAATTTTTACAATGCGATCGTCAAACCGTCTTCAGAGCGCGAACACACCTTAGCTTTAATTTTGTATTTCATTTTTTGGGGGAGCCGCATTGTTGACTCTATTATGAGGTTTATTATGAGTGACAAGGTGAACTGTCTTCTCTGTACCTTGGACTCTTGGACCTGGACTATAATAAAGACATGTAGCTGAGCTCTAAAGGGATTGCAACATGAAAATTACGTACCTACCATATTTCCCTTTTTTCTTATACCACTAAGGTAGCAAACAAGCTTACGGCCTGCCTGATGGTAAGTCACCGCAGTCTATGGACATCAGCCACAACACAGGCGCTACCAAAGCTTTGCCCGCCTTTGAAGAAACCTTTAATATACCTCTTGAAAGATTCAATGTCATAAGGATCACTGTGGATGGGAGCTCATTCCACATCCGGATCGTCCTCTTATACTCATACAATAATAAACAAATGTGACACCACTTCACCGAGAATCCGGTGCGAAAATCTCGTATTTCTAGCGTATTTACTCTGTCCGATAATAGATTTCGTCCGTCTATACGTCACAGCTACAGTGTCACGTGTGGAATAAGTTTATGCAGTTGCCAACGACTGCACGTGGTTTGAGAAACGCTGTCTGTCTGTATTATACAATTTTTTTTTTCTAGCGGTATCATAAATCGGGCTTTATACACACCTTTAGTTGTTGTAATTCAGTCTTGACTGAACAGTCGAACTGTTCAATTAAAACGCATGTGTGTAGGCAAAACTGAGAACTGTGCAGTTGAACTAAACGGAAAATCTAGTTTAATCGAAATTCCATTAGATACAACTGTACAGTCGAAACTGTACCGTTAAGTTTGTAGCAAAAACTGCGCAGTTCTTGTGTTAATACCTCGTTATCTTAGTTTATTCTTTTACGATTTTTAGAAAGGAGTTAAATGAGGGTAGGTTACTTCAAACGAAAAGCGATTACAATAGAAAAACCCACCTCCCCTCTTCTGACGTGTCGGGTAAAAACTCCACTCAACATGTGGTTTTAACTGAACAGTTCGAGTGTTAAGACTGGTAGTTTAGTTTAGCCAGGGTCCGCTTTCCTGCTTTGCTTCCTCCACTTCGCCCGATCTTCGGCGTCACGGCATCCTCCCGTCGGTCGTAAGCCGTTGGCTCTCGCGTCCGACTCGGCGATGTCAATCCATCGCTTCTTGGGCCTTCCGCGGAAGGAACTTTATTGTATTATAGATTAAAACACTTTTATACACTATTTACACTAAATATTTTATATTTATAAACTTTTAATTACTTGCGACCGGTTCCGGATATCATCATCATTACAAAAATGTAAACATTGCCAGCATATGATGTCCGAAACCGGTCGCAATTAATTAAAAGTTTATAAATGTAATATAGGTATTTACTGGAACTGTATAATCTAGTTTTAATCTATGTATAATTAAAGCTGAAGGTCTGTAGCTCGTTCAAGATGGGCGAGGTCGCTGTGCGTCCTCCATCCATTCCTCGTCTCATACCCCAATTCGTCGACCTATCGCGAACTATTCCAATAGACGATTTGTCTGAACCTCCTGCTATTTAAAAATGATTCACCTAAAACATTATTTACACTACATCCACCGGCCGAATCAATCATTTTTCGGTTTCGCAGAACTCCGTTGCCGTCTCTAAGTAAACAAAGTGTATTTATAAATACAGACGTAGGGCAAACTCGGTTCAGTGTTCCTTGATCTGCCCACGAGTAGGTATTTTGTGTGTGTCGTAAATTATTGTCAGGTCTTAATTGTAGTTTATGATTGCGACAAGACAGTTGTTCATGCGTTTATATTTTGGTCAAATTTAGGTGCCATCAGATTGTTAATCTGAGAGATATTTCACATGACACAACAGTTTTTTTTTTATATTAGACTAGACAGGCATTTGTCTTCTCACCTGTTGATAAGTGACGATGCGGCCGAAGATGGAGCATGCCCGTCTTAGAACAGCCTATTCACTCTAGCCTTGAAGGTGTCCGATTATATTGATCAGGGAACACACTCGCAAACAACGCGTTCCATTCCTTAGCCGTACGCATAATAAAAGTCGAGACAAAGCGACTCGTGCGATACATCGCCTGCGGGGTAAGAGGTAGGGGAGGGTGATGTTTCGGGGATGATCGCGGGGCACGGGGTGCTATCTAGCTAGCTAGTAGCGTTCCGTTGGCTTTTCGCAAATATATTGGACAAAGAGCAAAGATCGCTACTCTATACAAATGTATCAATGTCATACAGAAAGCTAGTATAATGATAACCAAGGCCACAAAATTTGACAATAGCAGTGGTTCTGGATGCCGAAGACCGAGCAAAGTGGACTAGATATAGCAGGAAGGCGGACCCCGGGCACAAAAGAAACAAAATATAGATTGTAACTTCAGCTGTGATTAGGCTCCACAGAGATTATTTTTTACATAAGGAAGATAGGCTCTTTCTATGCCTCTGTGTCCAATTTCTTTGGTTTCCATGATCCGTAGCGCGGGCCATGGATCATGAATCGCGGGGCATTGACCATTTCGTTCCACGAAACGTCACTTGATGACGTCACACCGAAATCACTTGAGCCCCGCGCCCCCGCGTTCAGCCCCGAAACCACCACGAGACGTCGCCCCTCCCGCCTACCTCACCGCGCCGTTGTATCTGTTATGTCACAGATAAAATAATATTATTACTAATAGTTGTGTGGGGTCGATCTATGGCCGTCTTATGACCAGCTGAGTAAAAATCGCGCCTTTGGGTAGTAAGTCCATGCTTCCAGCACACCGACATCTACAGTGGCATGGGAGGCTACTCATTGTTTTAAATGTTCTTTTTAATAATGTTTCCTTTGTGTCAAAAATATCTTTCTTCCTTTCACACACTAATGATGCCTCATTCAGCCCGCCAGATGCCATACAAAACGTATAATACATTCGTCGTCAGTTTTTCTCAATTACGATGCAGCCAATCTGCGTTCGTGTGAAAGAAAAATGGTCATTTATTAGCAACGCATCAAGATACGGACGCTCCAAATTAATGGTGGATGCATCCGAAAATACATCAAAACAGCTGTACGTAAGCAGCAGTGTGGCACGAGTTGTTGCCCTGTTTAGTTAGAGATCGTGTAGTATCTTGAAATCACATTGTGTTTTTTCACGGCTTGTTGACTGGGTCCCATTTTCAAATCAAAATTTCTTTTTTGCGTAGGATATTACATATCCCTTTCAATCGTCAAAGAGGAGGGGATAGAAAAGTATAAAGGAAAAACACATCCACCCCACGCCGACAACGGCCGGATTGTGTCCGACATTACCAGACGGAGACGGTCAGTGCCTGACAATATCAAGCAGAGCCGGACCACGCCGGAAATTATATACATTAACCTACATTATACTTAAGAAAAAAAAACATTTACCTTGAAAGCTTTGTCCCGAGGCAGTTGGAAAAATAGTTATATCGACTTCGGTGGCCCCGGTCCCCGGAATACTAATTATCATCTTGCCGTTAATGTCTGTTGTGTTCTATGCAGGATTTGAAAGATCAGGGTAATTGGAGCGAATGCCATTCCCACTGCACTGACTGATTGACTGTCACCCATGACTCCGTGAGCCTGTTAACAGGGGAACCTGACCAGTTACATGGTTACACATTTTCAGGTTTATCATGATGTTTTCCCTCAAAGTAAAAGCATCCGTTAGTATTTAATTAGTGTACTACATAACTCAAAGTGTCATTGGTAGGTAGGCGGTAGTGGGATTCAAACCCGATACCTCTCGCTTGCAAGTCAGCTACAGGTTTGACTGCCATCTCACCAGGCAAATATCAAATAACTCCTTCAATAGTAGTAGGTTTCATGTCAGAGGTATTGCGAAACAGACGGTGCGTCAGCTTATACGTCAGTGTGAAGAATAAGTTGGCTGGCTATGTTATTCTTAATCAGTAATTATCTATTTCTGCTGCCAATCATAATTGCTCTATGTAAATAGATAAATATAATATCATTTGTAAATATAATAAACAATATGGGGCCAAAAATACTACCCTGTGGGACTCCTGAGTTAACCGGAACGAAAAACATGTAAAATGGATAGGTTAGGGGGCGGTACCCACCAAGGCGGACTCAGGTCGACAGAACCCTGTAAAAAGTTACGCATGTCGGTCCAAATCATCCAAAAATACATCAAAACAAATGTAAACGCATCAAGAGTTGTTGTCCCATTTAGAGGTCGTACAGAAGAAATCGACTCTTGATATTGCTCATTGTATTTTTTTAGTTTTTCATCCGGTTCGTTGGATTAGTAGGTAGATACCGGATAATTTAGGCGATTTTAGCTCACGGAGGCGTTAAGTTCTACACGATTTTTCCCAAATGTTTATGCAGTTTTGGCTTCTATATTAACGACAGAAAGCTCATTTTATTATTTGTAAACAAACGCGCAGCGCCCGCATCGTCACCGCGTCGTGTGCGCGCCAATCAGACTGCACGTTTTCTGTTATTTATGAACAAAAATTATCATCATCATAACGGTCATGTCAATTCCGGCTTATGCCAGGGTCGCTTTCTTACTCCACCTCGCCAGATCAGAGATCGGGTGGTGGCATCCTCTCGTCGTAAGCCGTTGGCTCTCGCATCCGACTCAGCCATGTCAATCCATCGCTTCTTGGGTCGCCCACGGGGCCTCTTTTCTGATACAGGCAGGTATCCGCTTATCCGCAGGCAGATTTCCCACGTATCCGCTATCACTGAACTACAGTATCTATATAACAAAATGCCTTGGTAGATATATGAAGGTATCGTAAGGTAGGTACAGATTTTATAATCTATTAGGAAAATGTTATTTAGGTACCCTCCCCCCCCTCTGCCCTAGTAATTAATTACCACTTTAAAAAGCCTGTGTATATAGTTCGCAAAAAAATTATTACATTTATTTGCCTTGCCTTACTGTACGAACTGGAACACAACAATCACGTACCCTAAAAACAGGTAATGCCAACGCCCTAACCAGGAAACATGAGTCAAAGTCGGAAACCAGCACAAATGTTCACAAACCAGGCTAAGTAGGAGTTTCCCTTGAAATAATTCGGGTCGCAGAGTCGACGGCCTGCTTTCTGGGTCATGCGTGAGAAGACCATTTGTCATGATCAATTCTTTATTTAATCCTCAAGTAAAAAAGAGGGGTTGTGTCCGTTTGATGTGTGCATCTGTAGATCTGTGAATCTGTGGCTTTGTCAAACTGTGTGTCGGTCTATCGGATCGTAGCTCCCGAACCGAAGTACCGTTTTCGATCAAGACGGTTCTTAGGTTTGTTTCATTTAAATCAATTTTTTTATTAGAAAATATTGTAAAATTGGTCGGTATTTTTTATTATAGAGGGAGGCATATACTAGGGTCCGACTCACAAGCGAGAAGTACCGGGTTCGTACCCCAGTACCGCCGTACCAAGGACTGCTACCGAGTTATGTACATTAGTCGAACAGTCGACGCTCTTTAACGGTGAGGGAAAACGTCGTGAGGAAACCTGCATGCAAGCGACTGAGTCTGGTCAACAACAACAGCTAACACTGAGAGGGTCAGTAGCCGTATTCACAATAATTCGAAACCGTTTCCGAACGATTCGACACGAAATTCGTGAGCGGCGAATCCGTGTTGATCGATTCGAAAACTGTTATTCTGAATCCCGATAGATTCCACGGAAACTCTACTCTCTATAACATATGAAAATTACATCAAAATTAACTGAAACGACATTTTCCTAAGAATTTTTGCGGGGTCCTTTGTCGATTCCGTATCCGAATCCGATTTCCGAGCCATTGTGAATACTGCTACAGATGGCAGTCGCTCTACAGTAATCACCTGATCTTCAAATCCTGGATCATGGTCAAGGTGGACCCCGGGCCCGCGCTCGAGAGCACAACCGGGACACGCCATGATGACCAAACATTTCTCCCGATCTTTACAAGTGAAGAGAAGCTTTCTCGCCTGAAATATCCTAATTTTATTTCATGACTGAATTGTTGTTCCGGAAAAACATTGAATGTTGTCTCGCGTTTTTAAAAGATGCCTAATGTCTTTGGACAGTTGTCAGCGGTAATAAAGTTCGCCGATTTGTCTGTCTGTCCTTGCTGACGTCATAAAGAGCGATCACGACTATGATGATAGGAATTTATTTTGGCTGCATGTGCAAGTGTAGAAAATTCAAAGACAAAGCTGGTTGAAAAGACTAATTTGTCGTTAATTGGCGTGTGTTTGTTTGGTTACTTGTTAAAAATAGTTACAGGAAAAATGTAGTAGGTCTGGGCGTGCCAGGGGCTCTACTTTTGAATTGCTCGCTTCTAAATAAGGAAAATCAGCATTATTCGAAATTCAAACTTGAAAACCGTTATAATCGAAGCGAGCGATTCAAAAATATAATAGGTCTTTCGGCCACCGCTGTACTTACGTCCTGGCTAAACAAAGCTATATTAAACCCAGTGTTGTTATAAAAAGATAGTTGTACTTCCTACAACCTCTACCTATGCTTCAGAAAATGCTAAATATATCTCGCGTACAGAAATAAACTACAAAATATTAAAAGCGTACCAACGTAAAACGAGTGAATCATTAAAATGAACAGGATATAATTTATCTCAGCAAGAATCAATCCCCACGGCACTTCATAGAGATTTCGCGCCAATAATACGTAACAAAGATGGCGGCCGCAAAATGGCGCGAAGGTCATTGTCAGGAAAGTTCAAACTAGCGTTTTCTTGCTTTTCTTAGACTATTCCTACAGGAAATCCTAATCTTTCATTGCGTTGGAGAAAACTCGCAACTTTTAATGATTTATCCTGCTCATGAGATGTATAAATAGGTAGGTGACGCCAAGACTCTCGCGATTCCAGCATAGCCAGCTGGCGGCCACGCTGGTACACATGAGTGTTCTCTGCCTCTCTTCTTCGTTAGTCCGGAGGGCGCCATAAAAAGCAGACTCCCAGACAAGTAATATCTGACAATCCTTTCATATTTGCCAAATGCCGCAAATAGTTCCCGTTGAATGCGGAGAATTAGCTATTTGATTAATCTCTTACAAGCGGCGGTGTTGCAGGCGAGTAAAAATATTATTGTTTATTTATAAAGAGCGGTTGGATAACCGCTTGGATCGCTAGACTTCGATGCGAATTGCGTAAAGTGGCAATATTGGCACTTTCTTTTTATATTAGACCAGACAGGCATTTAACCGCCATGCCGCCATCTTACCTGGTGGTAAGTGACGATGCGGCCGAAGATGGAGCATGCCTGTCTAGGAACAGCCTATTCACTCTAGCCTTGAAGGCGCCCAAATTTTGATGATCAGGGAACACACGCGCAGGCAACGCGTTTCATTCCTTATTATTATTATATTGTTAGTATAAAGTACTCTTAATTGTCAAGCCTGGGGTGGGACTTGAGATAATGAAATTAATAAAAAAGAAAAGGTTACGTATAAAATATTTTATTTTGCACATTTATCGGCGTGATTAATATGTATAAGCATACAATATTTCGGCTTTCTAATACCAATCGTTTTTGAGATAAACCGCTTAAAGTATTATAGAGTTACAAAATAGAATTTGAGTGCAGAAAAGAGAAATGTACCTACCTTACTCTAAAATCAGCCTCAAGGTTCCTAAGAAGCATTACGCTATTTCATTCTGATTTCTCCTCATTGACCCATTTTGATCTAGAATCTAGATCTAGACTAATCAATCCACAGTCAATAAATTCTGAGGTGTTCCAATTATGCCAAAACAATCCAAACACATAACATCTCTCTCGGTGGTATACGAGCGTCTGTGTTTAGTACGTATGTATGTACCTAACTATATGTATGTATGTTCAACATCTCGCAAACCTACAATCCATAACATCAGCCACATACATACCTGTAATGGGGAAATTTCGGACAGCTACTTGTAAAAGTAACAAATGTAATTCGGCGTGCCTCACTAGATAGCACTGCTTAGAGAGGATTCTCAAGTATTAAATTTGGTGACCGTAGTTGCTCGGAAAAAGATACTTGGTTTTTGTACCTTTTCTGAAAAGAGAGCGCAAGATTTTTAGACTTTGAAACATTTAATTTAAGTTTTTGACCAGTGGTTTAGAAAATATTTAAATAATATTAAAATAAAAATATAATCTTTTCTCTACGATTTTTTTTAACTTAGATATAACCATGGGGTATAACAAGAACTTCTTGAATTAGAAGCAGTATATTTCTTTGCACTTTTTTATGTATGATTTATTTTTGAGAATTGTGTCTAATCAACGCCATCATTACAATTATGTTAACTTTTTTTTCTTTTTAATCGTCTCTCGGAAGATCTCCAATTTAGAATGCAGCCAATACGCTCATCAATGTAATTAGGTTCGATCAACCACGGTAATTGCAGTCTAGAACATACTAATATTATGAAGTTGAGTTTATTTGTTTGAAGACGAAAATTTCGAAGGAATTCGGTGGCTGAGTGGTTAAGCTATACTCGTAAGCGAGAGGTACCGGGTTCGAATCTTGCCTGGATTATGTACATTAGTTGAATACTAACCGATGCTCCTACAGTGAGGGAAAACAGCGTGATGAAACCTGCACGTTCAGGCGACTGAATGCGTAACCATTATCCAACCTGGTCAGGTTTCCCTAGTACCAGGGTCACGGAGGTCAGCTGGCAGTCACTCTACTGTAATTATCGGATCTACCCAATCCGTAACTATGGTGAAGCCCCTGGCCCTGGGCCCACGTGCGCGAGAGCACAACCGGGGCTTTTACGCCAAGATAATTATTTTTATTTTTGAAGACGTTTACCTTTAAAATCTTCAACAATAGATAGAGTGATTCAAGTGTAAGGTTTATGCAGGAAAAAAGGGTAGGTAGGAGTAAAACAGGTGTACGCGAACGAAGTCTATGATATACACTAGTAAATGACATCCTAGATAATGAAGGTAAAAGCACCAGACATTTCAGGTTCAGTCTTCCCTCACAGTGACACATGACACCTGTGTTTTTGTCCAGCAATCTCCTATAGGAAATGAAACATAAGTTTTTTGACAATATTTTGTTTGATTACGTGCTGCGTAAATCCCAGAGATACGTGACCCAAGAACGGATGGACTTCTCCTTAGCCTGTCAATGACAAACATTATATTGTTGTGGTTCAAATCTTAGCCACATTAACACCGATCGACTTGACATCACCGAGGCGAATGCGGTGCTGAAGGCTGAGTGTAGCAAAGGAGAAAGAAAAGGAAAGCAGTCCTTGATAGAAGCCGGGCTTGACGTGAAGTGAAGGATGAAGAAGCTTGGATGCACCGCCAGCAATCGTATCGCCGATTTCCGATAGCGCGCCGCCATTTTGATGCAATTGAGTGTGGAGCAATCGCAGTAAGCTAGTGCCAGAGCTGTTTTGCTGCGATTGGTTTAACTTCATTGGTGGCGCACAATCGGAGATAGGCGGTACCACTGCAGGATGATTATGCTAAACTTCTCGTTTTCATGTCAACGTAAACGAAGTGGCGACCACGTACCGGAAGATGCAGCGTGGGTAGGCCTCCCACAAGGTGGACCGACGACCTGGTAAAGATCGCAGGTACCGGCTGGATGCGGAAGGCACAGGACCGAGCTTTGTGGAGATCTCTGGGGAAGGTCTATGCCCAGCAGGGGGCGTCTTCTGGCCGATATGATGAAACGAAGTCGCGGGCTAAAGTTAGTATTGTATATTGAGACTTGGATGCTCTCGCGTTTGGCAACTGCGGGTAGCGTCTGGCCGCCAGGTTTGTAACCTTGAACTCGACAATTGCTTTGTAAAAACTAATTGAACCGATATGAAGGGTAAGGTAGCCAATATTATAAAGGCATGAGACGGTATTTCTCATTTTTTAAAGCCTAATAGCTTACCGATTTGAAGGATATCCAGGATAGGGTGGCCAGAGTTATAAAGACTTGATACTTAGTCCTCGAAGTGACAACAATGTTTATCAGTTATGCACACTCCCTTATACACACGCAGGTTGGAATCCCACAAGGGACCGTACTAGGCCCTTTGCTAATGCAGTAGTAAGCTACGCCTTTGAACAGTTGAACACCATAATAAAAAGGTTATTGTTAGAGTAACAGTATTATGTAAAGTAAATAAAATAAAATAAGTTTCCTGTAGATACGTAACATGTTCAGATGAGTCTCCGAGCATAGGATTGAAATCTTCAAGGTAAGTGCAAGCCATTTCGGCCTATTTCTGCAGTTGAGGTGCGTGTTCCATTTTAATATATATCTACAATGTGATTGAATTTCAGTTTCACTCCTCCCGCTTCATTCCACCACGGTGATACACAGTTCGTTCATGAATTTGTATTTTAGTATTTTTTAACTATAATTAGAAGCCTTGGCGTCAATATCCCGGTTGTACTGTCGCGCGCGATGGCTTGGGGTCCGCCTTGACTATGATCCAGGATTTGGTAACTTAAGTAATTATAATGAAGCTACTTTCGTCTGACCTCCGTGACCTTGTCAACAGGGGAACCTGACCTTGTATTTCTAGGTTTCATCACGATATTCGAAGCATCCAACTATATCAAAATAATTAAAAATAGACCTACAACGTTAATACCAATTGGTTTGAAACGTCAATCAAGTCACCAACCCCGATCATCCGGATTCCCGCGCCACATTAAAATAGCAAAAATAAAAGCAATCCGCATACTATTTGGCGACGAGTGACATAATGTCATATCAGTCAACCATAAGACATTCTATCGGTCATCGAACGTTTAAAAATAAAAGTTTGAAATTGGGCCAAACGTCTTGTAGGTCAATGCATTATTGATCGCCAGGAATGTCGATTGCCTTATTGCGGGTCAGGTTACACGGTTACACGATGTCTATGTGAATCATCTGGTCTAGGGGTTAGTGTAATAGGTTACGTAACTACTTGCCACGTATGCATTTGATCCTGGCTGGATATTATTACTTCACGCTTTGGTAAGATTACTTCACGCTTGGCAGGCGGGTTGGAGATCGCAGTGTTGAAATATAACAATGGATAACGCTGCTGCCCATTTACCATTTTACGGAGGCTCTGGGTCTTTTGTCTCGGAAACATTAATTGCCTCGTACGGCACCCACGAGTGTAAGGGGTTGGTGTTATTCTACTTTGCCGGACACCACACGGCCACTTTGTTTATAACATTGTGATTTGAAATAGATGATACAAAGGGGTACCTTACACATGTGCTTGTGATAACAATCGAGTCTTACTATGGCACCAATTTTGAAATAGCAAAAATCAACTGTTTCATACATTTTGGCAGAATTAGTTTTAAATTTTATATGAAATGGCTGATTTTTTTTTATCACGATCCGGTGTATAACGTAGGTACCCCCTTTGTATCACCAATTTAAAATTACCCTGTGTAGTTGAATTTGTAAAAATGGTCTCAAATAAAAAATATTTTATTCATAATGAGCTTTTATCGCGCGGCATAGACCTTTCCAAAGAGCCCAAATACGATGGGGTTATCTTGTTGCGTTTAGTAGTGCCTATGACCACCTCCCGTCATCATCAGACCAGCTTCATGGTACCATATTAATCGTATAGGTACCAAATTGCAGCTCAATTGAACACCGGGAAGTGGGTCAAATTAGGCTTGCAAGATTTGCCCCGAACACACATAATATAATCGCGCCTGTCGAGATCATTCTGAGGTTGATAGTCTGCGGTCGGGATGCCGTGCAAAACTATAATTTTCAAATTGACAAGTCGAGAAAAAATCAAACGTTATAATTCAAAAATCGGTGCAAAAATAGTCGTCGCTTTAAATGAAAATATTTGAAAACGAATATAAAAATTCAGAAGCAATTCAGTGCGAATTCGGAAGAAATTCAGTAGATACACGACCTCATTAGACAGAATGATTCAAATGACAAAAGCCGGAACAAAGACAAAATGGCCGTCCGTTCCCGCCACCTGCATCCCGGTTTCCTGCAATTAGGTTAGACAAGAGAACAAGACAATACGAGCTTGCCAAGCGTGTCTCATCTCGCACGAGAACGATGACTTTACAGTCTTTTGAGGACATTTATTTATTTCGGGGACAACGATAAATGAATGTTACACGTTTCCTGAAATATGTGTGCCTTGGGGTTGTACCTACGCCGTTTAAGCGGAAATTTCGCGTTGGGGAAATGACAGTGACTCTAACAAAACACTAAGGGTTGCCAAAAAATTTCAAGAAGAATCATAAATTATATTAAATATGCTTGGACAATTCACACAGCGCCAGGTGCTAGGTAACTGATAAATTACTTTATACACTTTTATAAGTATAGTATAAGTACTTTTAAATACCATACCATGATCCAATCTGGTCAGGTTCCCCTGGTAGCAGGGTCATGGAGGTCAGATGGCAGTCGCTCCACTGTAATAACCTGACCTGCCAAATCCTGGATCATGGTCAAGGCGGACCCCGGGTGCTCGTGCGCGAGAGCACAACCGGGACATTAACGCCAAGATGATGATGAGTATAAGGACTTTTAAATATATAGATACTTATAATAAAATTATAAGTAAATGCTGAGGCTTTGTGGCTTTGTGTCTCTATCTGAGACATCGTAGCTCTTGAACGGATGGACCGATTTGAATGCGGTTATCTTTATTTAAAAGCCAGTTCAATCGAGATGCTTAAGTGGACTTGGTCGGGGGTTGTCGTTAAGGTTTTTGGCATGAGATGGCGCTGGATAGGAAGAGGTGGCGATCTCTGGTGTCAGAGGCCAAGATCCACTTAAGGTCGTTCAGCCAGCGCAGTAAGTAAGTTAGTAAGGTTATTACGATTCTCATCTATAATAGGACCACGAATAAGTCCGTATTGATTGACAGTAGTAAAAATTATAAAATGTGGATATGGCAAATATCTGGGGATATTCTGTCCTTGTCAGTCCATCTTGTAAACATTCAGTTATTTGGCTTGAAATTGTACTTTTAGTTGACTAGATTATTAATCATGCTGAAAATTATCTCTCTCACTTCCTTATTAATTGTTTTGTCTATTATTTAATAATATTTTTCATAACTCACGAAAATAAACAATCCTACAGAAATCAAACCGTTTGATATGACTTTTATGAATGACGTTCTATTACTTTTAAAAAATATGTCATAAATTGCCATACAGAAATTTTTCGGACGATTCGGACTTATATCTATTCTCGTCTATCGTCATCACTCATACAGTGACCAAATGAACATAATATATGCCTATATTTTGGCGGCCCCAACGTCCTTTTCTAATCGCTTAAGGCGCCAGATTTTGTGACACAAGCGTTGATAGACGGTTGGCAGCTTTAATGACAGTGTTCGCATTGCTTTATAAAAACTACAATGTAAATAAAATAAATAAATAAATGTAACTAGCTGCGAAACCCGGCGTTGCACGGGTTTAAATATACACCGAACTTTCTGGAACGTTCCAGAATGATAATAACCGATATTATTAATTCTAGTACTTTCTAGATCATTCTAGAAATTTTCAGAACTTTCCCGAAATTCTAATGAGTTAAAAAAGGACAGATTATTAATTTCAGTACTTTCTAGATCATTCTAGAAATTTTCAGAACTTTCCCGAAGTTCTAATGAGTTAGAAAAGGACAGATATATATCTTATATTACATTTTTGCCTCCCACAACCACCCACTTCCACCCACCGCGCCCAAACTCCCTTACTTCCTTCTAGGACCCAAGGGGTGTCTACCACCCCAATGGGGTGTTGATTGGAATTGGTGGTGATAAAGAAAACCGGTCACACACGTACTCACACAAGCATTTTATATATATATTAAGATTAAGATTACAGTGGAGCGCCTGCCATCTGACGTATGTATCTGTAGCTCTGTGTGCAGGTGTTGTGTTCTGTCTGTGGCATCGTAACCCCTGAACGGATGGACTGATGTCGACGCGGTTCATCGTAACCCCCGGACGGATGGACCAATTTCGATGCAATTTTATGCGATATTTTTATTCTCGATAATCATAGGCAGTCGAATTCTCAGCTGTGTTTTATTAAAATCGGTTCAGTAATTTAGGAAATATGGAGGCTATCCAACTTTTTCTGACGCGTAATCTAAAAAATTAGTAAAAAAAATACATTTTCACAACCTAACAACATCAACGCAAAACAAACCCCGCCATGTTCTTTCGCATAGTTTCCCGCGCTTTATAATTAGGTGTTTTAACGTAGCCACATTTTTATATTTAGGTATTTGAACGACGACCAAGAAGCAACCGTGGGCGGGTGACCGCTTTGTCGCGATCTACGATATCTGTATGTTTTACTTTGTTACTGTAATGTAATCCAACTCTCTTTGACCCTGTCTCTTGTGGGAATGATGACTGATGCTGAATATGTCATATTTATGAACAAAACATGAAAATAGCTTTAATAATAAACATTGAAAACGAAATTATTTTAATGGCGATACCGATATTCGTTAAGTAAAACGCTATGAAATAAAATATTTTTAAAAATTCAGTTTTCACGCCTATTTTGTATATGCACGGTATGTCTACAAGACCTCAAATGCCGCACACTCCTGTCCTGAACAAGACTGTGAACAGTGCATCTTCTGACTATCTGATAGGAAGCGGGCAATCCTCCGTAGGCAATAAAACAATTACACATATTCAGTGCGTCTGTTTGAAAGTGAAGAAGTGTGCAAGCAAACATCACTTCACTTCTTCACTTTCAAACAAACGCACTAATTAATATAAACACGCAAGGATTAATTTTTTCATTATTCACGGAGGATTGTCTGCTTTCCATGCGGCGGTCAGAAGATCCACCAATAAAAAATCTAATAATAAAATTAATTGGGTTTCAATTTGATTTCATTTACGACCAGTCATTCCATTAATAAGTTGAACCCCCGACCTTATGATATGGAGTAAGGGGTCAGCTAATTAGTTGTATGACTTTATCTATTACGATTTGGGTGCGCTTTTGTAAAAATAGTACCTAGGTAGTAGAAGTATAATAAATAAGGATGATGAGTACTGTTGGTACGGAAATTTTTCTTGATGGTCCATATTTTCAAAGCGTACCTACTATAGGAGAATCTATAGTTTGATTTCAATAACAAACTCTATCCGTTCTTAGTGCTTATAAATAACTTAGACTTCCAATAAAATCTGTTTATCTTTGTACCTAAGTCTGTAACACGAGGCATGTCGGTATAAACTTTAATATAACAAAACACCGTTCAGAAATAACTACCATGCTCCATCGGGTGCATTCTACATTATAAATAACCTGTTGCTACATTTTGCAATGCGGCCATTTTGTTTCTTTTTATGAACGATTGAGACGAGCTTAGGTTAAAATTAAATGGTTTTGAAAATGTTGCGTAAAAGAGTAAATTCTTTTCTATTTCTGTTTAGTTTCGTTTTAATTTGTATGTCGGGCAGGTGTTAAATGAAGTTGCGATTTTCATTCGCATTGGCAGTGAGAGGTCGTGCCATCATTTTCATTGGAACACTAAGGTAATAGTCCTCAGTTGGACAAAATAATTATTTTCGTTTAGTTCTTCTACCTGTGTACTTACATCAGGGCGTCAATTGGTCAGTCCATTGTCGTTTTGCAAGCTTTTATTTAACTTGCAATGTAAGTATGTATGTATGTTCGGGCCAAATCTTGCAAGCCTAATTTGACCCACTTACCGATATTCTTCATCATCATCATCACAACCCCTAACAGTCTACTGCAGGACTTAGGGCCTCTCCCACGAAAAGGGAGGTTATTTCCATAATCTCCACGCTTGGCAGGCGGGTTGGAGATCGCAGTGTTATAATATAACAATGGAAAACGCTGCTGCCCATTTTCCAGTCTACGGAGGCGCTTAGATCTTTTGTCTCGAAAACATTAGCCGCCTTGTACGACACCCACGAGTGTAAGGGGTTGGTGCTATTCTACTCTGCCGGACACCACACGGCCGACTGATATTCAATTGAGCTGAAATTTGGTATATATACCTATGTAACTTAGATGACAACGCATTAATATGGTATCATGGAGCTGGTCTGATGATGGAGTCGGATGATGGTCATAGGAACTTATGAACGCAATAAGATAACACCATCGTGTTTAGGCTCTTTAGAATGGTGATATCCAAGGTCTGAAGATGATGACGGAAAGTGGTCTTGGGAACTACTGAATTTCGCTGCATAGTTTCCATTTTGGCGGCATGTTAGTTCCTACCTTCCTGTCATGATAGAGCGGGCGAACTGGAGAAGAATGAGTAGGAAAGCGTGTCCGATTTGTAAGCGAGAGGTGGGTACTGAGCTGATCCCCAGCCGTCATGGACCAATGACTTTTCTGAGGTAGGTAGATTGTGCATTAGTTGAATACTAACAGATGCTTTTACAATATCGTGAGGAAATGTGTAACCTAGTTCCAATCTGGTCAGATTCCGCTATCAACAGAGTAACGGAGGTCATATAGCAGTCGCTCTCAAGTAATTACCTGATCTGCCAAATATTGGATCATGCTTAAGGCTGACCCCGGGCCCTTAAGCGCGAGAGCGCAACCGGGACAACAACGCCAAGATGATTATAATAATGTAGCCCAAAAAAATTGTCAGTCTCTAGAGAGGGCTGTCGCTTTTGGCACGCATTTTACCAAATTGGGTCGCTCTACTCGGCCATGAAGGTAGCTCTATCTTTCCAATCTTTTTGATGTTGCCCATAAGTGTAGAGCTCGTCTAATCTAAAATGACGCGCCCCACTATCGCATTAACGCACACAAGCAAGTTTAAAATATGGACGCAATACATATACAAATGCCGTTGTAATTGGTCATTCAGTTGCCGGTGAGATTCAAACGTAGCAGCACGCGTCGTTCATTGGCTCCCACACAGATGAAGTGTCGTTATCAATATTTGCACTCACACATCGAAATCAACAAACTCTGTAGTGGGGCGCGTCATTTTAGACTAGACGAGCTCTACCTGTTTGTTACTCTCGCAAGAAACGTTCCCAAAATAAAAAAATAAACATAAGTAGTACTTAAGTTTTCACTATCCCGAATCCTGAACAGAAAGGTACTCGTTGACACAGCTAGTCAAACAAGAAATTAATTTCACAACATATTTTATAAGCACTACATCAAAACGCTCCTGCGACGTACACACGGACGGTAGTTAGTAAATCATAGTAATTAATAGACCACGTTGTCTACGTAGTAGAGATTTGGCAAAAACATTGTCTTTAGATAAATATCAGTGGGCAAGAATACATGAAGTGCCCGGGCTTAGGGTGTGACGTTGCAACGATGGAGCTTTCATAAAATAAATAATTATATTATTATTATTATGTTATGTGCCAATCGGCTCCCCAGACTGTTTTTTTTTGTCTAGGGAGGCACACAGAAGGTCCTCCTGATGGATAGTGGCCACCGTCGTCCAGGACATCAACCTAAGGGAAGCGGATTCAGTGCCAGCCTTTGAGGTACCTGTAGACATGCCTTTTGAAGAATTCCATGTTTTTTTGCTATTCAGTGAGAAACGAGCAGACAGCCCACATGAGTTCTATCACCTGATCTGACGTTATAGTGCAGCCAATATCAGGGTAATCAGTGGAAGAGCTTCACCAAGATTAAAAGAGGGAACCTAACGTGGCGAACTAGATACGGTGCTGAAAACTTGGACTAGCCTCAAAGCACGAAAGTATCACCCATCCATTTCCCGTACTCTGGAGTCTGGATGCGTATCGGCCTAGCGAAGCACTATGAAGCGATAGAAAACATGTAGATATCAAAAAATGCTAGCCTAACCTAACCTTACATCTTCCCGCCCAAAAATGCTTCTCCAAAAAGAAAAAAAAAAGAAAAATCTAAAGATACGTTCTGAAACTAGTCATTTGTCAAATTAAGCCATGCGGAAACTGACTGTCTTCGCGACTACGAAGCCACCACACTGTCTGTTTCGAAATAAACATCAGGGTCGAGGGTAATATTTATAATAACCGTTACTTATTTTATTTTTGCGCTCTACGTCCGATTGTTTGCCCTTCATTCGCTGGAAGAGTTCGCCTTTATCTTTAAGGCTGCTTTTGCTTATGTGTCCTTTAATATGAATGGCACACTGAAAACCAGCGCCATGGTGCTGTGGCTAATGCTGAGTGTGGCCCCGTTACACGTCTCCTTATAGCACAGGTAACGAATTAACGATAGTATTGTGCCTTTCTCATTGTTTCTTGTCTTCTGTATTTTGCCATGTGTGAGATAGGTGTAATAAACGGTTTTTATTTATTTATTTACATAATATTGTTAGTGCTATATTTCTATAAGCTTCACTCATCACATCAAGAGCATATATCACTGCCGAGTTAATTATAGGGGCAGTAATAAAGATTTTTGCGAAAATGAGTTAAATGCAGTTAATTATATTATTTCTTTATTTCAGACAGGAGAGAAGAGTGGCGATTGCTGCACCGACAAGTGTCATATTCTTAAATATATAATGATGCTGATATTATTTCTAATCATAATAAATATGATTAAGTGTTTATTTTTTAAATGTACCTACTATGTTGTTGTAATAAAGAGTTTACATACATACATACATGATCGACTCTACCGGGTATAACACGTGGTCCCACCGCCATAATCATTAGACGATGGGGTATGTCTGTGTGCATAGGTATGCTGGGTGCAACGAATTCGCTTTTTAATAATACTATCGGAAAATACAAGATAGATAGATAGATATATCCGGGCCATTTCCGCATTCGGGCGAACTCGCGCCCATTTTGCGTGGATATGGTATACTCCAAGATACCCTATTGTTGCTGCCACCCCAACTCCTCCAGGAAACGCAGCAATCCTTTCAGCTTTGCAAACGTCTCTGGAAGGGTTTGTGGTTGTCCGAGATGCTCATGCCTGTATGTTGCCACCCCCTCGCATGTCCGCAGGATATGTGCTGCTGTCTCCTCCTCCCTCAGGCAGGCTCTGCACAATGGGCTGTCGGTGAGACCTATGGTGAAGAGGTGTTTATTAAATGGACCGTGTCCCGTTAAAGCTCCGGTTACCAGACGGAGTTGTTTTTTGGTTAGTTTTAAAAGCCTTTCAGAAAGGGGAGGGTTAATTTTCGGTAGAGCCTCCTTGGCTTGTCTGCATCCCTCTAGTGATGACCAGAGTTGGTTATGTTTTACCTTGATTCTATCCATCAGGTGTTTACGGGTCCATGCAAATGGCATAGGTATAATTGGTTCTGGGCCAGTGGGCTTCGTACTTGAGCCTCTTCTGGCCAACTCGTCAGCTGCGTCGTTCCCTCTCGATCCACTGTGTCCTTTAATCCATTGTAGGGTTATGGGATTTGTTTTACATACCTCATTTAAGCATTTGCGGCAGTCGAGTAGAAGCCCCGAGGTTGTGTTGTTGTTTTCAAGGGCCATAAGTACTGGCCTGCTGTCTGATAAGATCCTAATAGGCTGTTGTTCTACCTTCTTGTCCCGTACCGCGTGTGTGGCTAGGATGATTCCCATGCACTCCGCTTGAAAGATCGTGTTGTACTTACCCAGTGGGGCAGCTATTTTGATGTTTAGGTCTTCGGAGAAAACTCCGCAACCTGTACCTGAGTCTGTTTTGGACCCGTCAGTAAAGATCCTTACTTCTCGTATGTTTTGGCCCTCCCGCGGGTCCTCGTACAGTTGGATCTTGTACTTCTTGACCGTTTCTACCTGCTTTGATATTCGGTCGCTAATGGCCTCCATAATTGGTTCCATTTTTGTTTCATCGTAGTAAAGTACCGTATGCGGGAGCGGCACTTTGTCCAATAGATTTGAGTGTTTTAAACGTACCATAGCTATTGTTGCCTCTTGTTGTACGTGAAGGTGTAGTGGTGTTAGGTTGAGCATAGCTTCCAGGGCTGCAGTTGGGGTTGTCCTCATGCAGCCGCTAACTGCCATGCAGGCTAGCCTTTGCAGTTTTTGTAATTTTGCTATTGTGGTGGATTGCTTGGTTTTAGTCCACCATACTACCGCTCCGTAGCAGAACATAGGCCTAATCACTGTTTTGTATAGCCACATTATGATTTTGGGGGATAGTCCCCAGGACTTCCCTATCATCGGAAAATATAATATCAAGTAGATTTCAATATTAAAAAGATAAATGTAGAGCACAATAACCATATGTATTATCCATAGAAATCTAAAGAAGAATATTTATAGGTAGGTATATGTATATTTAAATAAGTCAATTTATTTAGTTTGAGCTAATTAGTTACATACCTCTGTTTATTGGTTTGTTTATTTAATCAATTTTATAAAGTACTAACATTACTTTGTAATTATTATTATTTAAGTAATTAATGAGTTCCTAATAGTATTATCTGAAAACTAATTCAAATCGATAAAAGAGTCATCACATTTATATCAGTAATTCATTTCTCTCTTTCAAAACAACTCGGAACGAAAGCGAAAATCATACGGGCGTCATAGCAAATGACGTCACAGGCTACGTCGGAATTCCCTGACTTTGAATTAATATTGGGCCTCCCTACGGATTTGAAAAAAATACGGACGGATGCTCTCTTAAATCATTAGTGAAGCATAAAAAGCACTGTCAATGGCGCGGAACAAAACAAACATAATGGCTGCCGATTGTCAGATCTGGGGAGTTGGGATATTTAAGAGTATAAATCTTGTCGGTGCAGCAATCGCCACTCCTCTCTCCTGTTTGCCAACCCCTTCATCTCCTTATAATCCCCGGTGCTCACTTTTTCCTTCACGTCCTTCCAATAATCAAATCTTGGCCTTCCTCTTTTCCCCTCAACTTTGCCTTCTACCCTTAAAAAGTTGTCATGTCTTATTACATGTCCCTGCATTTTCCCAGTTCTGTTATCAATATAACTTTTTCCAAAGTAAATAAAGCTCAGGTTGTCCAGTAAATACCTAAAGTGCTCAGAGGGCTGGCCGAATTGCATTAAAATATTCTATTAATGGCCCTTCGCTTTGCATTAAAATGAACCAATATTCTAAGAATTGGATTGCTTAATCCAACGCATCAACGGATTACGACCCGGTTTGCCAATCTACCCACTATTTTCGTTCCACAACAGACTATTTTAAATGTTATCGTTATTTAAAACAAGACAATACGGCGGTATGTAAATAAAATTCTTCAATCCGCAAAGTATGAGGTGATTCCGACGACATACTGCAAACAATTTGTAGCCAAGCCAAAAAAATGTAACTCTGATAGTTGTGTGTTTTTCATTGTGCGATGCAAAATAATGGTTTGCAAATAGACAATTGTCGACTAAATTACATTTTTTATATTTTTGTCATGTACTGGTCATTACAATTATGTATCCAAGTAACAAGTGTTTTTCTAAATTAATTTTAAATACTAAGGGCAAGCTCAATTAGCTGATACTAAACAAAAAAATTCTTAAGAAACGTTAAACGTCATTCTTAAATTCATTCATTCAGTCACAAAATGTTTGCAGGTCACTTCCTCTGACTAAATATGTAAATCAATGTTGTACTTTTTGATCTGTAGCATGTATAGGTACTATAATTAAAGCAAATAAATATGCGAAATTCATTTTAATATTAAAATTGAAATTAAACGTGTTTAAGAGTTTGGCGCAAGCCGGACGAGGAATTCAAATTTTATTTGTTCGATACCTAACAATAACATCCTTTAAAATAACGTTACATTCAAATTAATCCTGGTACATCCACGGACCTGAAGGTATGAAGCTTCAGCTCCGTGAATGTCAGACATCATCATCATATGTAAGACAATTTAAAAAATCTAGTGAATTTATTGATTTTATAGAAGTCTTTGAGTGAATCGAATCCATCCAAAAAAGGCTAGTTCACACGTCACTAACATCTTATTGTAAACAATGAAAGTCGTACTCACTTACCAATACAATATCATGGTCCAACAACACTCAGTACAAAAACACACAAAAACTGCAATATTTTACGCGAAATAAAACAAAAAACTAAATTGAAAAAAAAAAAACAATCACTTCGCAATTTCCCGCTACTAAGGCAGACCAAGTTCGAGTTTCCGAACGCACTCGGGTTTATTTTTAATTTTTGTTATTTTAAATCAAGATGGCGACCGACCGCGCGCGTTCGCGCCGCGCTTCAGCCAAGCAACGTCTGAATAAAAACAGTTTATGATCCAGAGAAAGCGAATTGGGATTAGGGAAATATAAAATTACTCCCGACTGGTCTCATTTCGGGCGTCGATACGGTTGCGATGTCGGCATTCTGTCGTAACTATCTACATTGCACACCTATGCTTGCTACAGGGCCGTGAGATTACCTTGATTTTTTTGAGTTGAGTTCTCTTTTTGTATATAATACGGCAGACAAACAGGCAAGCGAGCCGCCTGTGGACATCAGCAACACCTGTGGCGCTACTAATGCGTTGCCCGCCTCTAAGGAGACCTCTAATTTATCTCTTAGACGATCCCATGTCATAGTCCAAAGGAAACACTGTGGCTGGCAACTCGTTCCACACTTTTCGGTTTTTGTTGTGGAAATATTTAAAAAAGGCACTGGCGACTAAATATTTACAAAAAAAATTGACAACTCCATGTTTTCTTCAGTACTCACATGCTATAAAGGTTGCATTTCGGAGAGTGTGCGAAGCAGTTGCAAGACCTCATTCCTCCGGCCCAATTCCGCCATCGGGAAACAAAGACGCCTTCATCCTTATGTCGTGGATGTTCCAGCTATCCGCACGTGCTGCTTTGGTTCAATTCTGGTTTTGGTGGACCTTTATAATGCGTACGGCTAAGGCATTAACACGTTTTTTATAAGTGTGTTCCCTGATCACTATAATCTGGACGCCAACAAGGTTAGAGTGAATAGGCTGTTCCTAGACAGGCATGCTCCATCTTCAGCTGCATCGTCAATGACCACCAGGTGAGGTGGCTGGCGGTCAAATGCCTGGCTAGTCTGATTATATAATAACCTGACCGACAGAAAAATTCGGATTACTCCGGACTAAGTTTATTTAAACTCAAATATTTTCTCCACAACAAAACAGATTTTAATAAAACAAAGCTTAGAACCATCTTGATAAAGCTTGCTTCGAAATCGGAATCTTTCTGCACTGCAGCTTTGTGTATCACAGACAGATACACAAAGCTGCAGTGCAGATACACAGATACACCACTCCCTTTTTTAAATTAATGTCTGTTTCATCACCATCACACAGATAACGCCTAAATGTCAAGTTTCCCCCCTCTACCTAACTAACCTAACTCATAAACTATAGAGTTTATCTCTATGGTAAACTCTTACCCTAACTGATAAACTCTGAACTGAAAACACTCGTCATCTTGACATTCACTCCTTTAAAATTTTCGTCATATAATTCTAGGGCGAATATTGGATCCCACTCTCCTGTCTTCCGCATATGTCAATCCTACAATAGATTCCAACGAAAATCGTCACTATTTAATAGTTACAAAAAGTTTATCTACAATTTTTTGTAGTTTAAGTTGCTTTGCTTTACATTTTATAATTTTAAGTTAATACCTAATTCCATTTTCTTTGTTTTACCGTTTTTTTTTTTGCGCCCAACGCAAAGGAAATGGGCACCCTCCGGTATAGCGGTTGGGAGGGAGGAGGTGAACTCTCATGAGTACCAGCCGGCCGGCCGGACTGGTTATGCACGACTCGCCAGAAAGGGACCTAGGTGCATACGTGCTAAACACCCCCTGGGAGCACCTGTAGCCATAAGGGCCTTTCAGGTTTCATCGGATGCTACACCCCGTAGGGACGGGGTGCGCTCAACGTCACTCCTTACGAAGCATACGCTGGAGAATTTATAGCGAGACCCCAGAAGGGGGTCCCGCTACTGTGGATTGGGTGTTTAACCGTTACGTTACTTACATTGTTTTAAATGATAGAGCGTCGGTAGCCGGGCGGTTGAGTATCCAACTCGTAGCGAGAGGTACCGGATTCGAAACGAAAGGGAACTAAGTACATCATGGGAGAGGCCTGTCCTTCCATGGACTGTAATATGGGCTGTTAATGATGATAAAGTACCCGCATCATTCCTGCAATACATTCTTGCCTACCTGCCTACCTGTTGCTTTCTCCGTTGCTGCCGATATGTACCGACTGTATCCTGTATTGTTGCAATTAATTGTTCATTTATTCATTTTTTTATTTAGGTAATTTATGTTACAGATTCCTAGATTCTTAACTTTCTGTTTATCTTTATCTCGTCTCGTATCCATACCGTAACAACACCGTCGCGCGCCATCGCCCCGCCGACGCACCTGGGAGAGCGTTCCGCGAACCAATACGCGGTTATTTTGGTCGCTACTAACGTCGTAGCTGGAGGGAGATAACACACCTCTTCCACCTCTTCTCTGGCTCTGAACGCCTGGTAGCCTGGGAGACTGGTCTCGAACACGGAAAAACTGTCTTACTTATGTTCGACCTCTTGGATGGCTCTGCGTTATGATAATTTTGAGTTATGATAATTTTACACAAAATATACCTTTTATTTTAGTTGGTATCTTATTTAAGACTTCCTTGTAGCTTGGGGCTGTCGATAGTCTGTAAGTAGGTTAAGGGGTAAACCCCTGCAGGATATAGGTCCATATTTTAATTATAACTAGTGGTTTCAATGTTTTAGAACATTCTAGAATAATATCCGGGACGAAATGTTGACACAAATTTAAGTATTAAGGATACTTATATTGAACATGCTTCAGAGATTGTAGCATATTCCAACTTTACCTCTCTATAAATAATATCTGTTAGTTTACTTAGATCATATTATATCATATATACAGGCTATGAAGCCTGGTGACCTGATAGACAGGCCTCTAACGAAGAAAAAAAGGTTAATTCAGGTAAAAAGTGTAAATGTAACTCAAATTCATACAGCCGAGCACAATGGCACTTAATTTTTCTGAATATATAAAATTAAATTTAAGAAAGGGGGATATCTGAAATTGGTATTCCCCCATATTAGAATTTGGGGGACAACGGGAATAAAAATTTACCCAAGGCACCCTGTCCTCGGCATCCAGCATCCAGCTGCAGCCGCGAATCGTCACTCCACCTGACCGGAGGTGGGATGCCGAGGAGAAGGGTGCGGGGAGGCCTTAGAGACTAGGCACAGGAGCGCAGCATCAAGCTTGCTGGGTTAGAAAGAAGTGGGCCTGGTCTATTTCACGGACCTTGTGTCCCCAGAGGCGAACTTCGCTTGGCTAAGAGAGTTTGTAGAGTGAGAGTATGCGTGTTGAGAGAATAGAGCAGAAAAAGAGGTAGAGTATGGAGAAACAGAGAATGGGAGCTAGCCAATGGAGTAGTAGAGAGTGTGACGTCAGCCCGAAAATGAAAATGAAAACTTTCAAACGTCAAAAATCTAACGGAAAGCAAAGGGAAATTTAAGCGAGCTAATTCAGGTAGGGGGCGACTCATGCAGACCGATCAGCGCGCACGAGCGCTCACACCGACGAGACACCGGGCACCGATACACACCACGCACATAACCGCCTAGCGAATCATGTGCGGCGCGCGCCCGGCCCCAGCCAGCCCGCCGGCGCGAGCACCCGCACGCACCAGCCGGCCTACCCGCGTCGCCCCCTGAGCTCGGAACAATTAAGTAAAAATAATGTCGTCTGGTGGCCGTGTGGTGTCCGGCAGATGGCCGTGTGGTGTCCGGCAGAGTTGAATAGCACCAACCCCTTACACTCATGGGTGTCGTACAAGGCGACAAATGTTTTCAAGGCAAAAGATCAACAATCTCCGTTGTCTGGAAAATGGGCAGCAGCATTTTCCATTGTTATATTTATACACTGCAATCTCCAACCCGCCTGCCGAGCGTGGAGATTATGGCAATAACCTCCCCTTTCGTGGGAGAGGCCCTAAGTCCTGCAGTGGACTGTTACGGGCTGTGATGTGAATGTCGTCTGTCTGTCAGTACGCCGCTTCAGTTAGGAAAATGACCATCTGTGGGAGAAATAAACGGCAAGGGCCCGTTAAGGACGAGTGCTAATGACAAATGGAGTTGTGGGTGTCATGAGAACCACCGGCAAGTAAGTGTGCGCATCGCTTTTGGGCACAATTCCAGGGGGCAGCGTTGTGGACATTTAAAATTTTTAATACTATAGTAATAATTGAAAAAAGAGCTATGTATACATAGCTCTTTTTTCAATTATTTTTCCTATTCTTTTTTTATTGTAGAAACGTTTTAATTTTGTCTGTTTTATGAATAAATAGGTATGTATGTGCGATGAAAAAAAAACATACATTACAAGTTTGTGGTATTACTACGGAACCCTGAAAACGGACACTACTAAAACTATGAAAGGGAAAACTTTAAAGGAAATTGAAGAGAAATCTTTTTCGTAGTGCCTATCAAACTTTTCCGCCACACGAGACATTCAAGGATATTTGGCACGTGGCCTAAATCGGAACTGACGCCGCCATCTTGTAAAGATTAACTTTTGACAGACAGCTGGAGTTCATGTTTGACACCCACGCCCCCATCCAAATGCCAAAAGATCCTTGTAGGTCTATTCTAACGTTTCCGCCCGCATTTTGTCTATGACTTTTCAATGGAAGGATTTGCAACAAAATAAATAAGTGAAAATGCACGAATAAGCTCACAATGATTTTAGATGAACGCCTAATTACTTTCAAGCAATGTTAAGTTAATATCTATTGGAGGATAATGGAGGACGACCTGGAGCAAGCGTTTAAGAAGCTGGAGAAAGCTGGAAGAAACAGTGTAGACAACTTGTTGAATTTCATGAAAGATGGTAAGAGAAGGAATATTAAGTACTTAAACATAAATACCAGTGTCCACCCGAAGCTACAGCTGAACCTATAGCTGAAGATTCAATCGCTGTCCGAATTGGAAACGATCGTACCACCATGGTCTTGCGACGGGCGGTTTTGAGATCGCCTATTGGTCGAGCGAGCCCGTCGTACGACCATGGTCGAGCGACCGTTTCCAGTTAGGACAGCGCCTTCGGCTTCGACCTCCTGCGGGCAAAAAAATACCGTTGCAGCTCGGCCACTGACGCTTCTCCTCCCATACTTATGTGTACCTTACAAATAAGTCATATTTTACATCTTTTACAGCTAAAATAATTGAGAAAACCAACGAAGCAGAGCAGCAGGCGAGAGATCTGTTTTCGAATGTACAAAATCAGGAAAAGGTGGCCCTCGGTAAATTCCAAGAGGTAATTATGAGGAAATTTTTATTTTTATACCTACTGATTTTACTGGGACTCTGTGGAGAGGTTTGAGGTGTCCGAATCCGTCGCCATATCTATTTCTGTCTACAAACAAACATGTTTACGTTGTTTTCCTGTTTCAAGGATGGATGCGCTTAGTTCAGTGCTTCTGCTGTTGGTTAAACATATTTGTTATTAAACCTACCCTCCTCCTTTTTGACGATTGAAAGAGATATTTAATGTCCTAATCAATAAAGAAATTTTGAATTTGAATTTGAACCTAAATCTGAACTGTTTAGGAGTGAGCTGTCTGCTCATTTGTGTTTTTAATAAGGTGGTAGAGAAGTAAGAGAAGTAGTGGTGGTAAGAGAATAGGAGCATCGGTGGCCTAGTGGTAACGGTAACCGGGTTCGAGTCCCACTGCCGCCGTGTACCAATGACTCTTTTCTGAGTTATGTACATTAATTGAATAATAACCGACGCTCTTACTGTGAGGGAAAACATCATGGTGAAACCCAAACATTCAGGCGAATGAATTTGTAACCATCAGGTGCCCCTGGTAGCAGGGTCACGAAGGTCAGATGTAATTAGCTGAAATTAGCACACACTGATCTGCTGCTAGCTGGTCTGCCAAATCCTGGATCATGGTCAAGGTGAACCGGGACACTAACGCAAAGGTGATTTTTTAAGGTGTTATAGACAAGGTGCCACATTACCTATCTATGTACACATACGTAGCTTGGGCACAGTCATAAGCATGTCCTCAAATCTGCCAATCTACGCTGATCGACTTTGTGACAACTGCATCCACATTAACAACCTGTAGCAGTCAACTGCAGAATTTGAGCCTCTTGAAGATTTTTTTGTAATCAATATTTATTGGGAGTATTGTCACAAAATTTTAGGTACATGCTCCGTATTATAACAATATAGAGGGTTGTGCCATAATCTCCATGCTTGACAGGCAGGTTGGAGATAGAAAATGATTAAAAACGCACAGTACAAAACGCTGCTGCCCATTTTCTAAGATATAAGTCGCTCTGTAGGACACCCGTGAAGTGCAGGGGTTGGTGCTATTATATTCTGCCTGATATATGACCTATAACGGTAGGCAGAGGAGTGAGATACGGTGAAGGAAAACATCGTGATGAAACCTGCATTCAGACGACTACCGACGACTACTATCTAATCTGCTCGCACGCAGGTCAGGTGGCAGTCGCTCCACTGTAATTACCTGATCTGCCAAATCTTGCATCATGGTCTAGGCGGGTTCTCGTGTGCGAGAGCACAACCGTGACATTAACACCAAGATTATAGAAGAGTGTGATACGTGACGTCGAATTCGTGACATAGAAAATTCATCACTGCGAATCACGTTACGTCTAAAACACGTTGCGTCGAAATCATATGATCTCGTAAGAAGGAAAGAGTCTAGTGTTTTTGTAAAATGTAAAAGCTGATAATCAACTTGCCATGCGAGGTTAGTTTGTATATGTGTGTTAATAAAAAACACGACAAGTTAAATTATTTCACATTTTAAAGGTATGTTCCGTGTTTACGAGTTGCCCGATATTGCATGCAACTGTGTCGAAATATCGGGCTACTCGCAAACAAAGGTACGCGGTAAGAAACCCGGAATATACCTTTACAATGTGTATTAATAACAGCTATAGTTTAAAATATTAAGTTTATATTAGTTTGTAGGGACAACGACACTATACTTTTACTCACTTTTACACTTGACAATTTATTAAAAACGTAATAAGCAACTCGGAAACTATTAGTCAAGAACACTAGTTAGAAAAGTCCAATAGTAGAAAGAAGTGGCCGCCATTTTGAATCTTATATTATTTTATGTATGATTTATTTGAGAAATTAATCTTTTAAATTAATTAAATCTCTCGGCGTCGGTCAAGCCTTTGCAATAATGTACTGTAACAACGAACCAAAGGTTTAGAATTTCTTACCATTACCAGTGGCATAAATGAAAACTACCCATATTTTATTGAAACAGCACAAATATGTTACAAAAAAACATAGTTAGTTCAGTAAAATATTTAATAGTAGTTTATGCAACTGTCATATAAAAGGGGGTATTAAAACATGAGTGTCTGTTTATCATACGAGGCGTAGCCGAGTATGATAATAGGTTGACACGAGTGTTTTAATACCTAATTATATGCAGTTGCATACACTACTTTATCTATACTCGTATTTTTATGTTAAAATATCGTACCTATAATTTTCTCAACTTTGCTGGTAGTAAGCTGCGAGTCAGTTCTGTTGTATCTACGCGTCGAGGATATCAAGCGGCGGGAAATTCACTTTACTACTTTCACATTTATCTATTTATTTGCTTAAAATAAGAAAAAACATTCACAAACACAAATTACAACAATTACAAAAAATATTTTGTTTAGCGGGAAAATAATTACTCAGAATATAAACAGGAAAATTTAAATTTTGAATTTGAATTTGTTAAAGACATCTAGGTATTCAGCCTACATTTGACCGTGTCCAGGCGCCCGACGAGAATTTAAAAAATATAAGTGTTGCATAATGATTAAAAAGTTATTTTACGATACAGCTGTCATGAAAATAGTATGGGAAATGCTGTATCGAAAAGTAATTTTTTAAAATTTTATAGGCTGGCGTGAAAAAAGTGTATCCTTAAACGACTGTTTTCGAATATGTAATTGGAACATTACGCTATGAGTGTAGATAAAAATAATTATATGATTTTATTTCATTTTGAATGTGATAATTTTAAATAATCCACCATTTGTTTCTTTTTATAGTAGCAACCCATTTGTTTACATTTTTGATCTTTAAATCGATCTCATACCTTAGTTCTTTCGAGATCATATGATTTCGGCGCAACGTGTTTCGAGTCCTCTTAGACAGTGAGGGCGCCGTAGGTTATCCTACGTCGTCGAGTACAAGAAGAATTCCACTTTGTAGCGATAGTAGACGTTAAGGAGACCCACAAAACGTTGGTCAGCCCATGCACAACCTGACCCACAAAACGTTGGTCAGGCCGTGCACAACCTGACCCACAAAACGTTGGTCAGCCTGTGCACAACCTGACCCACAAAACGTTGGTCAGGCCGTGCACAACCTGACCCACAAAACGTTGGTCAGCCCGTGCACAACCTGACCCACAAAACGTTGGTCAGCCCGTGCACAACCTGACCCACAAAATGTTGGTCAGCCCGTGCACAACCTGACCCACAAAACGTTGGTCAGCCCGTGCACAACCTGACCCACAAAACGTTGGTCAGCCCGTGCACAAACTGGTTCAAAAAAAAAATTATTTTAGTGACCCAAACTTGTCGTACCGGTAGTATAGCTAGTGTCAAATACCTTGGCGGGTCACGTGGTTCGAGTTGCGCTGTATACGATTGCCTGCGCGAAATCCCCTCCACTGCCATTTGACAAGTCTCTCCTTTCGTGACGCGGGTTATACTTACATATCCTCTTGTGTGGGTTTTAGAAGTAAAAAAGTAGTTTGCCTCACATTCTCTTGGCAGTTTCGCTTTTCAGACACATTGTAGTCATTAAAGAGAAAAGTGACAGCCAAAAGGCATCCCGGCTTTATTTAATTCTACAACCCACGCAAGAGACCATTAGGCCTAGCACTAGCTGCTCTCGCGCGCGATAAGCGAGAAAAAGCGCGACATAGGTATTGCTATCTCTTTCGCCTTAGTATTTATTTAATTTGCCAACAGATTAAAATTTTTTTACAATGCTCTCATACTATAGTAACAATAACAATTTACATAAATGTAAGGCCAATAACAGGCAAACCCTACGTGCACTTTATAAATCGCGCTTATAACGTAAGTACTAATCTACTACAATAAAATATATTACACAAATTAATAGATACTTAAGCAATTTTGTTTGAAATGTGAAAGTATTGAGAGAAAGAGACAAACGCTGTCTCGCGGCGCGAGCTTTGCTTGCGCGACACACTTGTGCTAGGGCCACATGTCATGATGATATGTCGGTAGAGCTCGTCTAATCTAAAATGCCGCGCCCCACTATCGCATTAACGCACACAAGCAAGTTTAAAATATGGACGCAATACATATACAAATGCCGATGTAATTGGTCATTCTGTTGCCGGTGAGATTCAAACGTAGGAGCACGCGTCGTTCATTGGCTCCCACACAGATGAAATGTCGTTATCAATATTTGCACTCACACATCGAAATCAACTAACTAAGTAGTGGGGCGCGTCATTTTAGACTAGACGAGCTCTACCATCGCTACGAAAAGTCGAAGTTTGGGTCAATAAAATTTATTTTTATGCCAGGTTGCGCAAGGGCTGACCAACATTTTGTAGGCCTCTCAAACCTCTACCATCGCAAAGTGGAAATTTTCTCATACGCGATAACGTAGGATAACCTCAACCCTCACAGTTCATAAACTATACAGGTGATACAGAACATAAGCAAAGACAAAGACTCGCTAGAAGGTAAAGTCGAAGATTTAGTCGGAACTATCTACAACAGCTTATCTGAGCAAACCGCAAAGTTAGATGACGCCGTCGATAAAGTTGCAGACACGATTGGAGACATAACCAAAGAGAGTAAAGTCGATCAAGCCGTAGGGGGTGTTTTCGACAGCATCACAGAGAAAACCGCCATGTTTGATGATGTCATTGATAAAGCTGCGACGTCAATTGCTGATGTTATCAACAATATCATTAAGAAATAAAACTGGTTCACCCTCCAGTGTGTTTTATTTTCGGCCGCTGTGTGGTGTCCGCCAGAGTAGAAAAGCACCAACCCCTTACACTCGTGGGTGTCGTACAAGGCGACTAATGTTTTCGAGTTAAAAGATCTAGATGGGCAGCAGCGTTTTCCATTATTATATTTATAACACTGCTATTTCCAATCCAAATGCCAAGCGTAGAGATTATGGCAATGACCTCCACTTTCATGCGTGAGGCCCAAAGTCCTGCAGTGGACTGTTATGGGCTGTGATGATGAGGTTTTATGTCGTAATAATAACCTGGAATAAGAAGAAGATGGCGTAGGAATTCGACGCACATGATCCAAGAACGCTAAAGGCCAAAACATAAATTTTTGGCCAATGAGCTGTTTTCAAGGCTCGCTTCCTTCAAATAATAATAGAAAGCGCGCTCTACCGACTGGATATTATAATAATCTCTTGGCTGTATGGTATTGATCGTCGTCGTCGTATTAGCGCTTATCCCGGCCTCTACCAGGGCCCGCTTTCCTACTTAATTAAACTTAAACTTAATTAAATTAAAACTGTATTGATATTTATCTTTATTTCGATGCAATTCGAGTAGACAGCCCACATGATGATATAACACATGACATATACGACTCATGCGTTTAGGTTGCAGGCAACAAAAATGCAGAACCGCGGGTTCGTTGTCACTGTAAGGATTAAAATGAAATGGCTCATGCCTGTAATTGCTCTGGCTACCTTATTCTTCAAACGGGAACACAACAATGCAAGCATTTTTGCTTGGTAGCAGAAATAGATAAGGCGGCGGTACTCACCCAGGCGGACTCCTCAGGCTTGACAGAGTACTACCACTTGGTAAAGCAAACGGTTTGATGTAACAAACTAAGCCGCAAATCTGTTGACCCTTATCTGAAGTTGCGCTGGTTACCTTATTCTTCACATTGAAACACAACAATGCCGAATAGAAAATAAATAGATGCGTTAATGTCCCGAGTCCTCGACCATGATCCAGGATTTGGCATATCAGATCATTACAGCGGAGCGACTGCCAGCTGCCCTCCGTGACCCTGTTAACAGGGGAACCTGACTTTGAAGGTCGCCTGAATGCGCAGGTTTCATCACGATGTTTTCCTTCACCGTAAGAGCATCGGTTGGCAACTAATGCAGGTACATGACGGCAATGCAGTTTGAACCGGTACCTCTCGTTTACGAGTCGGCCCCGTATCCAATAGCCCGCCGCCGCCCCTACCGCCACCGAAACACAACAATGCCAAATAGAACAAAATTGATACGGCGGTGGTACCCGGCGGTGGGAAAATTCTCGAGTGGCGACCATGTACCGGATGACGCAGAGTGAGTAGACCTCCCACACTCCGCAGAGTGAGTGGACAGACGACCTGGTAATGATCGCAGGTGCCAGCCGGATGCGGAAGGCACAGGACCGGCCTATGTGGAGATCTCTGGGGGAGGCCTATGCCCAGCAGTGGGCGTCTTTCGGCTGATATGATGACGCCCGGTATTACTCCTTAGGCTTAACAGAGTCCCACCACCAATAATATTGAAGTGTTTTACTTAGCTTTACAATGAAGTATATGACAAATCTAACGTCGCGCAGGTTGTGGAAATTCTGGCCCAGAACAAGGAGGTATTGGAGGCCAAAGTCGAGAAGGTGATGGGCAAATTCTTCGACAGCTTCTCCCAGGAGAATGTGAAGTTTGAACAGTCTGTCGAGACCACCACAAAGAGCGCGGCTGAGTCTGCAATGAAGGCGGTTGCGGACGTACTTAACAGCCCCGAGCTGAATAAAGTGTTAGAGACCGCTTCTAAATCGGTGGCAGACATTGTCAATAGTATCTCGAAAAAATAAAGAAGTGGTCAACCTCCGGATGAGTGTTTTATTTCCTTCAAGATAGAAGTTGGTCAGCCGTGAGATCAGGGAGTCTAAAAGGCCCAGTTAGCGTTTCATAATGTGATTCATATTAATTTGTCACAAAGTTATCTGCAGCGTCGCTGTTGTTGACATTGACATGACAATTCAAAATGGCTTCACTTAGTTCCAGTTTTGGCCACCGGTTAAGAAAAGTTTGTGGCACCCTAATTTGGAATTTTTTAGAAAACCAGGTCAGACCTGTCTTTAGTTCGTGCCAAAGATGCCTGCTTATAGTTCGTGCCAAATGGATAGGCAATAGCGTCTTTTGACCTTTAGGTCCAGAACTTGCATTATCTTATATGTATACCCTATATACCATATCCTATATGACCTTATGAAACACGTAACAAAGCATATAATTTCATCGCGCTTGAAATGTCCTTCAAACACTTAGGTACACACTACACACTTAGGTAAACATAAACGGTGTTTTTATTGCCTATGAAGGGACGGATTTCAAAAATTATTTCAGTGAGTTTCATTCCAATGAAAATGTATTAAGATTTTAACAACAAACCTATAAGATTCTACCATATGATTGATCCTCACCACACAACCAACAAATGGTGACCGTGTGGTGACCGGCAGAGTAGAATAGCACCAACCCCTTACGCTCATGGGTGTCGTACAAGGCGACTAATGTTTTCGAGGCAAAAGATCAAAAGACTCCGTAGTCTGAAAAATGGGCAGCAGCATTTTCCATTGTTATATTTAAACACTGCGATCTCCAACCCGGCTGCCAAGCGTGGAGATTATGGCAATAACCTCCCCTTTCGTGGGAGAGGCCCTAAGTCCTGCAGTGGATTGTTATGGGCTGTGATGATGATGACACATAGCACACCATGTAACAATAATAGTTACAGTAACATACATGTATGTAAAACAGTATAAAGCAGTTATGTAAAATTACCTTTGTAAAACACATGGAAAGCTAAATAAATTGAAATTGAAACAATGCGTAGCCTTCTCTGCCACTGTCGGCGCCGCGGTGGCCAGCATAAATGGTACTCAGCATGTGCTGTGAGTAGGGCTTGCAAATATTCGAAAATTTAAGTATTCGAATATTTTTGCTGGTTATATTCGAATATTATTCGAAATATTGTGAAATCTAGAATCAGGGTAAATATTAACTACGTTTTTAATGTAAGTTTGTGCAATTGACCCTTAGTAAATGCATCCAAATGATCGTGGAATGGATTTCTACATGTTAATAATATAAAACAAAGCAATGAAGTATAAAAATTACAGAAATTAAACAACGCCGCCAAGCGGCGAATATGGTTTTTTCGTTTTAACTGCATTATTTTATATCATTAAGCTATAGAAAGCGATTTGCCGCAACTTTAAATAAATGTACTAATGTAGAAACCATCATTCAATTACTAAATACAAACAAAAATTTAATTTAGTACGAAAATCGAATCCCCTTGACTCTCGGGAGGCGGTCTCCTTGCCTCGCGATTCTCGCGTAGTCCCGAATACAGCAAAATACAAAGTACCTGCCTCGCGAAAGTGAACAGGGCATGCCTCGCCTCGTGTCACCTCACGAGACCCTCGTGAGAGTGAGGAGGTAGGATTAGGTTAGTGTGATCCTAAGATTAGGTATTTTACGAGATTAGGATGCTAAACGATTTTTAACTTAACAAGAAAAAGGAAAGAATTTTAAATCATGAGATAAGTGATTTATAATTAAAATCAAATTATATGTAATCTAAAACATTATATCAGACGGATCAGGCACGAGTCATCGAGCATTCGGTGGGTGCGTTCACACGATCCGTTTGATTAAATACCACAAAATTAGGACACGTAAAACCTTATTGTTTAAAAATATTCGAATATTCGAATTTTACCTAAATTACTATTCGAATATTGAAATGAGGCGACTATTCGAATAATTCGAATATTCGACTTGCAAGCCCTAGCTGTTAGGCGCAAGAAACGACTCACAGCGCTGGTATTCTGTGAGCCCAAATTTTTTGGTACGTCACGGGTGTATGAAACTCCTTTCCCTGTAGGTGTGCAGGCACTGATGTCAAAATCTTCGTCTGCAGGTCTCAGTGTGCCTATTGGCAAAGGCCTCCTCTAGCTGCTTCCAATGGAAGCACTCGTTCCACGTTCTTCACCCGTTCACCAGTGCCACTCTGCTCCTGTTAGGGACTTGGAGCGCTCTATAAGTTGCAGCTTACCGTTCTTGGTTTACTGTCATCTTAAAAGCCCGTAATGGTGGACATAATGTCGTGCAGCTTATGGTAACAGGCAAGATCAACGGCAACCGGCCGAGAGATCGCAGCTAGATGGTCCGATCAAATCCGCTCAACGCTCAATATAAAGGTGCATGATGCACTCCACGATGCTAAGGACAGATGCCGGTGGGAAGACGTCGTAAAGCAGAAATTGACTGTTCAGTGGAGTATCCACGACCCTCAGTAATGAGGTATACAACGCGAGGAGGAGGCTGTTGTAGCGACATCTATCGCTCCAACAGGGAACTTCAACAATACTCACTTTACGCGTATACGAACACAAGGTTGGCAAGCATCCGCACATAGATGGCGCTAACAATCCTACATCGCGCTAGAGAAATGTGCCAACTTCCACGGCATATATACAACTTCCGACGATCAACTGTTGGACCCTTGGTCCTCTGGTCAGAACACCCGGCCAGGTGGGTAATTACCCTTTTCTACCTTCTCTCCATTTTCGCTTGCCAACATTGGCGACAACATTATCCTGCACCGCCAAATATCCACGACCCTCAGTAATGAGGAATACAACGCGAGGAGGAGGCTGTCATTTTAATATCCTGCCAATCCATTTTTATTGGTCAATTCTGGTTAAAATGTCTGTTCGATATTCTGATTCTCACTCTCTATTTTTTAAGCTACGCAGCGACAACAAGCAGGCAGCCCACCTGATGATAAGCGGTAACTGTCGCCCATAACATCAATAATCAGGAATTTATTCATTCCTTACTAAACATGATCAGGCTTACTAGTAGTCGGGAACACTATCTTTCCTACTCCTACCTGTTAATTCTTAATTCAATTTGTTGCGGGTTCCAAGACAGTATTAGCTTGTCCTCGGGCGCCTCTGAGTGTCAAAACTCAGGACCTAGTGGTCGCCGCTGTAGATCCTGGCTGCACAGGAGTTGCAACGGTGGGAACGGTGGGTGGTTGCTGGTATACTAGAATATGGTTGGATGGTTATGAACATACCCTTGGCCCTTTGCTATCCAGGCACCTGCTTCACGTTTGACTTACTCCACATAATATGAGTCATTTGGTTTTACGAAATTATGTTTCAAGTTAAACATGGAAGCTCCACATTTAGGTGACTGAATATGTAACCATGATCCAATTTGGTCAGGTTCTCCTGGTAGCAGGCTCTGATCTGCTAAATCCTGGACCATAGTCAGGGCGGACCCCGGGCCCTCGTGCGCGAGAGCACAACCGGGACACATCGCCAATCGAATCTATGGACGGAAATTGCTCACAAACGCAAGCAAGACGTTAAACTGGAAAAGTATGGGTTTCAACATAAAGAATAACATCTCGCACTTACAATTCGCAGTGATAATCTCACTGGTGAATGCTTCATCTTAATGTTGTGGGTCTAATAGCTATCCGTACGATCCGCTTCAGTTCGACCTTTATAATGCGTACGGCTAAGGAATGGAACGCGTTGCCTGCGAGTGTGTTCCCTGATCAATATAATCTGGACGCCATCAAGGCTGGAATGAATAGGCTGCTCCTAGACAGGCATGCTCTATCTTCGGCCACATCGTCACTTACCATCAGTAGAGATGGCGGTTACATGCCCGGCTGGTATATCACAAAAAAAAACATGTGGTCTCATAGTGAAAACGCTTGCTTGCAACCTAAATGCTTGAATCGCAGACATTAAGGGCGACAGTCACCGCTAACCATGAGGTGGTCTGCTTTTTTGTCACTGTGTAGAATAAAAAAAAGCTTTGGATCAGTTAAAAATATGCAGAACCGCAGGTGCGTTCTGTAAAAACTAAAATGTATGCCTCATGCCTGTAATTGCGTTGGCTACCTTATCCTTCAAACCTGAACACAATAACGCTAGCATTGCTGCTTGGTGGCAAAAGTAGAATAAGGCGCTGTCCTAATTTTCAACGTACGTGCGACCCTGGTCGTGCTACGGGCGGTTTAGAGGTCTCCTATTGGTCGGGCGACTTCCATCGTTGCCAACGAGGACAGCAAACTGGGTGGTTGCTTCACGTCTTTCCCTTCAGATTAAGACAATCTTTGCCATCTTCGGACCAAGGTTACCTAGAATACCTACATGTGAACGGACAAAGGAACCGTGGAACGCCATAAACGAAATACAGAGGTTATAGCAGGTGATGTAAACGCACCTTTAGTGGCGCTGCAATTGCACGGAACTAAACGTTCAGTCAGAAACGTCCGCGCGCCGCGCCGGCTCGGCTTCGCTCGCCGTCTTAAATATTGTACTAAGCTTAAAACCTAGACTTATTATCGTTAAACCTAATAAACCCTTCACATCGTTCTTCCCCGGGTGTTATTTTTAAGTTTCCCGACGGTGTGCTACAAGGTCAAGAGACATGAAAAAAATCATTCTCAGAAAGACGGAAATGTTAAGAATTTGGATGCTCTATGTCCAATTGAGTGACAACCAGTGACAATGAATTTTGATTATCTTCTCTCTGGAAATAACCTTAAAATATTCCTGTTTACCTAGGCTCGAAAACTGGCTCTCGAGACTTTTAATAGAATCAAATCCTAGGACTTTTTTATCTCTAATGGCTTAAGCTCAAGACCTATTAACTGTTCTTACCACACCAGCTGATCCAAAATGGCTGGTGGTTCAAAAGACAAAGGCGCTAGTGGCAGTAAGGTTGATAAGCAATTTGAAGAGTTGCAAAAGAACGGTAAAAATGACAAGGGTACATTGCTGGATTGGCTTAAGAGATGTAAGTACCTAAAATAAGTTTCCTAACCTAACCTTATGGTATCCATAGCAGGATGTCGTATATTTGTGTTTATTGTCTAGGAAAACCACAGTGCCGCCATGTAGCCATCGCTCTTTTCTGAGTTACGTACTACTCTTACGATGGGGAAAACATTGTGATGTAACCTGCATATTCAGGCGACTGAATGTGTAACTACGTTCCAATCTGTTCAGGTTGTTTAACCATCTGTTCAGTGTTCAGGTTCCCCTGTTAACAGTATCTCGGAGATCAGATAGTAGTCGCTCCACTGTAATTACCTGATAAGCCTAATCCTGGATCATAGTCAAGGTGTACTCCAGACCCCGTCTTCCACAAGTTGCATTTCAGGGAATGTTCAAAGGAAACACGATCCGAGCGACCGTTTTGTCCTTGTCGTGGATCTTCCAGCAATCCGCACAAGCCGCTATGGTTGAACATTTATCCTTACTTTCCCCCCCCCCCTCCCTGATCCTTGATTAGGTCGTAATTTAATGGAACACGTTACCTTCGAGTCTGTTCCCTGGATCCCTCAACATTATAATCTGAACACCTTTAAGGCTGGAGTGAATAAACTCGAGTATGTTCCCTCAAATTTATAATCTGAACACCTTCAAGGCTGTAGCGAATAGACTGTTTCTAGAAAGGCGTGCTCCATCTTCGGTTGCACCTACCATCAGTTGAGATGGCGATCAAATACCTGGCTAATTGTTATGAAAACATCATCATCACAGCCCGTAACAGTCCGCTGCAGGACTTAGGGCCTCTCCCACGAAAGGGGAGGTTATTGCCATAATCTCCACGCTTGGCAGGCGGGTTGGAGATCGTAGTGTTTAAATAATACAATGGAAAATGCTGCTGCCCATTTTCCAGACTACGGAGACTCTTGATCTTTTGCTCGAAAACATTAGTCGCCTTGTACGACACCCATGAGTGTAAGGGGTTGGTGCTATTCTACTCTGCCGGCCACCACACGGCCAAGCCGTAAACATATTATGAAACATGATAGGTATCAAAACATATTATGCTGTAATTATTTTCCAGCGGCCCTGGACGCTGATGAAAAACTTAAGGAACTGTTCGAGGATGTCGTGGAAAAAGACAAAGTGGATAAGCAGAAGTTTCGGCAGGTACCTTATAAATTTTAAAGATAATGGTCATTAAAGGCCTTATAAGAAAGCCCACGTTCAACCAAAGAGCAATGGAAAGGGCTATGCGCGCTGATTCTCGTTGCGCGTAGAATCAGGATTGAGGAAGCGAACCTAGGTCACCGACATTGCCCGAAGGATTGCCAGGCTTATATGGCAGTGGACACACATAGCTCGAACAGATGGCGGATGGGGCAGTAAAGTTCTTGAGTTACGACTACGTACCAGAAAACGCAGCGTGGATAAGCTAACCACAAGATAGCCTCCCCCAGAGATCTCCACAAAGGTTGGTCTTGTATCTTCCGCATCCAGCTGCTACCCGCGATCTTTTCCAGGTCGTTGGACCACCTTGTGGGAGGCCTGCGCTGCGTCTTCCGATCTTACATGCCGCCATATCTCACCTGGTGGTAAGTGTCGATGCGGCCGATGATGGAGCATGCCTGTCTAGGAACAGCCTGTTCACTAGCCTTGAAGGCATTCAGATTATAATAATCAGGGAACTCGCAGGCAACATGTTCCATTCCTTAGCCGTACGCATTATAAAGGTTAAACTAAAGCGGCTCGCGCAGATAGCTGGAGGATCCACGACACAAGAATGGAGCACTCGCCCGGATCGCGTCTCCCGGCGGGGCCGATGAAATGAGGTAGTGCACCTGCTTCACACACTCTCCGAATGCAGTATTTCTGTTCAGGTGCTGGAGACCCTGGCAGAGAGGCAGGGCCGCGAGGTGGAAGCCCTGACGGAGCTGCTAGCCGCCCAGGGTCCGCCGGTGGAGATGACCATGGCTACAGCAGAGAAGGCAGTCCGGGAAGAGTTCGAAAACACACCTAAACGGGAAGCTGACAAAGTGTTTAAGAATATTTAAGGTTTTAGGAGTAAAAAGCTTGGTTGCTAACTGAGGTGAAAAAAAATAAAAAAATAACGTTTTTTTTTATGATTTACTACGGATCTGAAAAAAATATGGACATATTCTACACTAGAGAGAAGTGAAGCATGCAAGGTATGGCAATTTCTTGGCAATTTATTTTGTTGTAAGTTCATTCACACCAGGTGTCCTATTTTTGAACCGCTCACATCCACGCGGGCGCTCGCCTTCTAATGCTTGTCTAGGTGTTCTATCAGAGATCGACGGTACGACCATAGGCGTAGTAAGGGGGGGAGCCGGGTGGGCCGTGCCCACCCCAGAATGGTCTGATGCCCATCCCAGGATGTACCCACAGAACACGATGGAAGTGGCATCTTCGCCATTAGTACCGAAACCGATACCGCCGTTCCCGACCCCACTATTTTTACCACTACTCATGCAACTCCCTGAAAAATAGCCCTAGATACGCTAATGGGTACGATCCCTGATGGTAGGTGGTAACGCCGATGGACATCCGCTACACCAGGGGGGTAGTGAACGGCTTGTCAGCCTTTGAGAAAGAATATCAGGTTGTGTGAGTCTGAAAGCTAAGTAGTCCGCCCGGGTGAGTACCACCGCCTTATCTATTTCTGCAAACAAGCTTGCGGCCTGCCTGATAGTAAGCAGTCACCGCAGCTTGTGGACGTTTGCAATACCAGGGGCCATCACTCACGCGTTGCCGACCCCGTAAAAACTCAGGTAGGACTCTGTCAAGCCTGAGGAGTCCGTCCGGGTGAGTACCGCCGCCTTATCTATTTCTGCTGCCAAGCAACGTATTGTTATCTTACGGTTTGAACGATATCGTAGCCAGCACAATTACAGGTTCGAGACATTTCATCTTGGTTCCTAAAAGTGACAGCGCACCTGCGGGTCTGTATTTTTTTGCCTGCAACCTAAATGCATGAATCGTAAAGTAACTTTTCTTTCTGACTATAATCACATAATAAATAACGTCCCCTGCCAATCAATCAGGAAACAATGCGCCATTTCCGTCACGCACACATTGACGTTACGTTTACAGGCATTCTCAAGCAGTTTCAAGCAGTGACCGGTCGCGATTGTTAACGCGAGAATTCGACAAGTTGTATTGTCGACGTGAATTGAATATTATTTAATTAAATTATATTACTATTGATAAAATAAAATAACTTTGTACGTGACTAATTATTACTTAATAATATACAGGGTGTAAAAAGACCGCTACCACTAATTGAAACCTCATATTCTACCCATGAAACTGAACAACTTTCCCCAAGAAACATCATCATCGTCTGAGCAATCAATCCCGGCTACTGCCAGGGTCCGCCTTCCTACTTTGCTTTCTCCACTTCATCGCTGCCATCGCTTCTTAGGTCTCCCGCGGGACCTCTTTCCTGATACAGGCAGGTTTAGACACCTATTTCCCACGTATCCCTGGGGCTTGCGCAACACGTGACCATACCAGCGCAGCCGTGCCTATTCGATCTTATCCGCAATATCTCTTACGCCAAGGCTGCCACGGATGTACTCGTTACGCTCTCGATCAAGTCGCGTAACGCCACACATCCACCGCAGCATTTTCATTTCGTTGGCGTGGAGTTCTTAACTTTCCCCAAGAAACATACCCGCGAAAATAACTTCATAAGTTCGATACCTAAAATAAATAATTAATTGCGACTCGCAATGTACATCGTCCGGCGCACGCCTCTCGCTCACGTGGGCACGTGACTCGGGACTTAGGCGCACGTGTGGCCGGGCGGCCTGCACGCTTTACATTGCGTGCTTTTACTTAAAGTGCATTTATTTCAACGTTAATTTGCAATTTGAGTGTCTAAATTAATTGTGAACGATGTAGTTATCGATACTTGATATTTTTTAGTACAAAAAAACTCTTTTTTTAGATAATCTCGATTTCTGCCTGAACTTTGAGTTTCCGCGGGTATATTTCTTGGATAAATTGTATTGGAAATTTGTTGTTCAGTTTCATAGGTACAATATGGGGTTTCAATTAATGCTAGCGGTCTTTTTACACCCTGTATGTATAATCAACGCATGCAGAGACCAAGAACTGATGGGTGACCATTTCAATGTTCGAGGCTAGTCGAACTTCAGCACCGCTACCACTTCCAAGCCGATGATGAAGCGAGGTTGACCAAGGTCTTCCGCTAGATACCCTAGGACTGATTGAACAGTTTTAGGCACCACGTGACAGTTTTTGACAGAACATAAAACATTATGGCCACCTTAATGGTTTCTAGTTGGAAATGCCTATCTCGTGTTTTAAAAAAAAAAGGGGACCATCTTCCTTCTCCATCAACTGATTAATACCATAATATTGCATTTTCCTCTAAATTACATGTGTATGAAAAATTTCAATTCAATTGTTTACCGGGAAGTGTGTCCAATCCCAGGTCAGGGAAAGGTTATTCTCAGGGTCTAAAGATCTAATCAATCTTTTAAATACTCTTTTCAAAATCTAGAATAAATACTGTAGTAACCCTAGTGAGTCGGCAAGTTTACGTCATAATTTTATAAGATGAGGCGGGAGTGGACCTTCTGTTTGTTCTCTATTTTGCGCTATAATGTAGCTGAGAAGCGAAACTGCCAAGAGGATGTGCTGCAGATCAGTTTTGTTTACTTATAGACACCACACAAGAGGATATGTGTATGTGTTGAGTTAGTTCCACCAGCCCCATTCCATCTTCGGGGCTCCAGGTGTAAGTCAGCGTACCATCCCTATATTGTCGACATTCCACCTATACGCACTCAGCGGTTTTCTAACTCTTTTCTGTTGCGAACGGCAAGGGAATGTAACTCGCTGCCTGCACATGTTTTCCCTGAGCGCTACAACTTGGGTCTCTTTAAGACAAGAGTGAATAGGTACTTAATAGACGGGTATGCACCATCGTAGACTGCATCTGCACTTAACATCAGGTGAGATGGCAGTCAAATACCTGTCTATTTAGGTAAAGAAAGAGAGGTAGGGCATAGCGGGGTATACCGTTCGAATTGGAGCCGCCCGACTGGGGAAGTACCTCCACCTTACAGAATACAGCAGCTAAACAATACTCTTTTAAATAGTTTTGTGTTTCTGCCGGTGAGTAAGGTTTCCAGAGCTCCATGGGGTGGGAATTTGGGGAACCGTGGCTTTGGCAGTGGGGGGATATTTGCCTTTTTGCTGCCAGAGCAACGTGTTATAGAGGTGGGCAACGCATTGGCGATAGTCTCGGTGTTGCTAATGTCTATAGGCAGTGGTGACCACTTTCCATCAGGTGGCCCGCTTGCCTGTTTGCCTAACGTATGACATAAAAAAAAAAACATTAAAAAAATTATTTAAGTACTATCGCTACGAAAAGACAAAATTCCAGTCCAAAACAAAAAAAAATTGTGCCAGGTTCTACACGGGCTGACCAACGTTTTGTGGGTCTTCTAAACGTCCACTATTGCTACAATATGGATTTTTTCTTGTACTCAATGCCGTTGGAGAACTTACAGGGTCCTCACAGTCTATAAAATATCATGATTTTAAGCTATTGCATAGCTTTTATCGCGGGCTTTGAGTGCGGCGACCGAATCAAGAAATTCCGTAACGAAAAAAACCTAACACCCCCCACTCCGACCGGCACAGCGGTGCGGCGTTGAAAGCCGTGCATCGTCTAACGTCGTTTCAGTTCGGCAGACTTCGGCACGGTGTTTGTGTGCGTGCGACGTATGCGTGTAGACTAGCTGCTAACTGCTCATAACTGATTCTATCTCTTTTAGACACAACGCTAGGTGAGACAGCGTGCTTTTTGGCCGCGTCCACGAGTGAGTTCGAGTACGCGACTAGTTGAACCTTAACGTGTATGTATATGGTACGACCGTACGAAGCTCGCACTAATTAGCTCGAATTATATCAAAGAAAAAAAATACTGCATAAATAAAATAAATAAATAATTATAATTGCATAAGTTGATAAAAAATGCTATGCAATAGCTTTACCGCGGCAGTCCCCGAGTGCCACACGTCTATTTTTTTCTTTTTTTTTATACCGCTAAGGTGGCAAACAAGCTTGCGGCCTGCCTGATGGTAAGCAGTCACCGCAGCCTATGGACGTTTGCAATACCAGGGGCATCACCCACCGGTTGCCGACCCCGTAAAAACCTTTTAACCCCTTTCTCCATATTGTACCATGATTGAGGTAAAAGGGAACACAACAAAAACAGTGTTATCTCATCACATTATCATATATATTGTAACAAGTATCAACAGTTATTTAAACATGTTCTTCATTGCATTAGCGGCGGAGCTGACTGCGTTGGCTGCAGAGCTGGCCATACTTTCAAGGTCGGAGCTTGAAAGCTTCCCCATAAGCTCGTTCAAGGTGCTTTTATTCTGTGAGGCAATTTTACCCACAATCTGAAAGGGAATAGTATTTTTTTTTATTCTACGCAGTGACCAACGAACAGACAGCCCGCCTGATGGTAAGCGATAACTGTCCATAACATCTACGATTAATGCGTTTAGGTTGCAGGCAATAAAAATGCAGAACCGCAGGTGCGTTGTCACTGTGAGGACTAAGATCCTCAATACTCTCAATACTCAAATGTTTATTGTTTCATAAAAGTAATTTACAATTATGACCCTGACGGGCACTACAATATTAAAAACTTAAAAATGCTAGGGTTACATTATTTTCTAATTTTAATAACAGTGTCGATATATCCTATCCTTCAAACCAGAACACGAGAATGCAAGCATTGTTGCTTGGCGGCAGAAATAGATAAGGCGGTGGTACTCACCCGGGCGGACTCCTCAGGCTTCAGAGTCAGAGTCCTACCACCTGATAAAATGATGTATGCTCTAAATCCTACTATCTTTATCTTGGCGTTAATATCCCGGTTAATCTCGCGCACGAGGGCCCGGGATCTGCCTTGATCACGATCCAGAATTTGGCAGATCAAGTAATTACACAGCGACTGCCGTCTGACTTCCGTGAGCCTGCTACCATAGGACCTGACTAGATTGGATCATGGTTACACACTTAGTCGCCTGAATGTGCAGGTTTCATCACGACGTTTTCCCTCGCCCTAAGAGCATCAGTTAGTATTCATCATAACTTAGAAAAGAGTCATTGGTACATGGCCGCAGCGAGATTGCTCCGCCACCGATGCTTCTCATGATTTTGAAGAGGATCCGTCCGTATTTTTTTTCAGGTCCATGTATTTTATGTAGTTAAATGTGTATGTAGAATTTTCTCGTTAATATTTGCCTGACCACGCTAGAGTCCGGGAACTAGATTTAGCCTATCTTTGCTTTGAGGCACGTCCTGGTTACCTGGTGATTGACCAAGTCCTAACGTAACTTATTCCTTAATTTATTCTATGAAGGCTAGTCGTAAATACTTCAGCTTCGCAACGAGTTCGATACTCGTTAGGTGTGCCTCCGACACCGATGGAGAAGCAGGTTGCCAAGTACTTCCGCTGTGGACCCTGACATGAGACTATTGAAATGTCTCAGGAATCCATGAAGGTAGAGCTCGTCTAATCTAAAATGACGCGCCCCACTATCGCATTACCGCACACAAGCAAGTTTAAAATATGGACGCAATACATATACAAATGCCGTTGTAATTGGTCATTCAGTTGCCGGTGAGATTCAAACGTAGGAACACGCGTCGTTCATTGGCTCCCACACATGAAGTGTCGTTATCAATATTTGCACTCACACATCGAAATCAACTAACTAAGTAGTGGGGCGCGTCATCATAGACTAGACGAGCTCTACCTACCTATATAGCTAATATGAGGAAGTAAATTGTTTTTCTTCCCCCGAGAAAAACTCCTCGGCAGAGGAGGCCAAGGGGCCGTATTATTTATTCGACACCACCGCCCATGGACATCAGCTACACCAAGGGGGTCGCGATCGTCTTGTCAGCCTTTGGGAAAGATTATCAGGCGGTATGACTCTGTCAACCCTGAGGAGTCCGCCTGGGTGAGTAACACCGCCTTATCTATTTCTGCTGCCCAGCAACGATGCTTGCATTGTTGTGTTCCGGTTTGAAGGATAAGGTAGCCAGCGCAATTACAGGAATAAGAAAATAATTTTGTGCCAGCTTGTGCACGGGCTGACCAACGTTTTGTGGTTCTCCTAAACGTCTACTATCACTACAAAGTGGAATTTTTCTTGAACTCGATGACGTAGGATAACCTACGGCGCCCTGTCTGTATAGTCTACTGATAGACATAGACATTGATTTATTGATGAAATAATTTACAGGTCATTTAAATTAATTGCGCTTATACATATTCATAATTAATTCAATTAATAATGATATTCATAATGTCAATAATAATAAAGCTAACGTCGGTCAATAATAAATTTATAGAACAAATGATAGGACAAGAAAAAAAATGCCATTTAATTACTGACAGACAGCCATGTCACAAGCCTCTATCTAAACACAGTCAACTTAAGGTCCAAAAATTCAACAAGTGAATAGAACGCCAGCGTAATGAGCCACTGGTGAAGCTTCTGCCTAAATGTTCCAGAACTCGGAGCATCCACGACCGATTGTGGGACCCTGTTATACACAGGGAAAAAGGGAACACAACAAAAACAGTGTTATCTCATCACATTATCATATATATTGTTACAAATATCAACAGTTATTTGAACATATTCTTCATTGCATTAGCAACGGAGCTGGCTGCGTTGGCTGCTGAGCTGGCCATGCTTTCTGTAATATATGTGGGTAGACAACAAATGATCCAATTATTGTAAAATGTAGGTAGGTCACTTTGTTCAGAAATAAACGCTTTGCTGTACGGACGTGTGTGATTGCTTTCCCAAATATCGTAATAATATATACCTCATTAGATATTTTATAGTGGCGACGAGAGTGCTAAAGAACCTAACGGGTGTGTGGAAACTGTTATTTGGTGTAGATTTTGTTCCTTCTCAATAAAATGTCGGTTGGGAAGTTGGAACCGTTCACAGTGAACAAAGACAATTGGGACCTGTATATAGATCGTGTGGACCAATATTTCTTGGCGAATGACATCAAGCCGGCAGTGCAAGTGCCCATTTTAATAACAGTTATAGGCAACGATGCCTATGAACTAATGGTGAATTTGTGTACGCCGGATAAACCGTCTACAAAGACATATAAGGAGTTGGTTTCTATCATGAGATCTCATCTGCAACCTAAACCTACCTTATTGGCAGAGCGATACAAGTTCCGACAGCGGTTGCAACGCACAGACGAAAGTATCGCAGAATATGTTGCCGAATTAAAAAAGCTGACAAAATATTGTAGGTTTACAGACACCAGTTTGAAGGAGCATCTGAGAGATCAGTTTGTGTGTGGATTAACGAGTGAGATCATAAAACAGAGGCTTTTTACGGAGGACGAAATCACATTCGATCAAGCATTTAAATTGGCGGTGGCAATGGAAACTGCGGAGTTGGACGCGGCATTGGTAGACGATCGCAACAAGCGTGTTGGCGGTGGACCGACGGCCGGCGTGACGTCAGCAGTGTACCAGATGATGCCAAACGAGGGCCGAGGACGACCGAGGGGCGGCGGAGGTTTCGGTGGAGCCGATAGGTATCGGCCGCGCCCGAGCGGGACGTACGGCGCAAGCGCAGGTGCGAACAGCCGCGGCTATAGTGACGTCACGCGCAATGAACGACCCACGAATGTAGCTGGTACGAGGGTGATGAGCGGAGCGACAAGCGACAAGCGACATGGAATAAAGGGAGCATCGCAAAATAATTACATGTGTAAAGTATGTGGAGGAAAACATTTAGAAAACTGGTGCAAATTTAAAAATTATGTTTGCAGAGTTTGCAATACACCGGGTCATTTAAAAAGAGTATGCCCAAACTATCATACCAATACCGCACTTCATAGTATGAGTACAGAACCCGGCGAACCTAAGTGTATGGATAGCGAGGAGGATTATGACAGTGAAGAGGTAACACATTTTTCTGTAAAAATAGACAATTGTAAAACGTTTGTACCATACACCATCAAGATAAAAGTAAACAAGGTAGATATAAGTATGGAGATAGATACAGGCAGTGCCATTTCATGCATTAGCAAACAATGTTTTGACCAGTTATTTTCTAATTGTAAATTACAACCCTCTAACTTGACATTGCGTTACTATACCGGTGAGATAGTTAAACCGGTAGGCAAAATAACTCCGTTGGTGCAGTACAACGGTATTAGTAAATATTTGGATTTGTATGTAATAAAGTTTGGAAAAACTAGTCTCTTAGGACGTCAGTGGTTATGTGAGTTAGGCTTAAATAAATCCTTTGTCAGTTGTTACAATGTAAACAAAACGGAATGTTGTTTTGACATAAAGGAATTCAGTTCCAGATACTCTGAGGTGTTCGCCGACGGTCTTGGAAGGTTCACGGGCGGGGCGGTCGGGTTCCACCTGCGGCCAGGCGCGCGGCCGGTGTTCTTGCGCGCGCGCCCGCTGGCGTACGCGCTGCGCGAGCCGGTGGAGCGCGCGCTGGACCAGCTGGTGCGCGACGGGGTCATCACGCCCGTGTCCACCTCGGACTGGGCGACACCTATAGTTCCCGTTATTAAGAAGGACGGTACTGTAAGGGTATGCGGAGATTTTAAAGTTACGTTAAACAAGTGTCTAGAGGTGGATCGCTTCCCACTGCCAAGGGTAGAGGATTTGCTGACGAAATTACACGGAGGAAAACGGTTTACTAAGTTGGACTTATCGCAGGCATACGCGCAGTTCGAGCTGGACGAGTCTAAAAAGTATACGGTGATCAACACGCACAGGGGGCTATTTGTTTACAACAGATTGATCTATGGTCTGGCCTCCAGTCCGGCCATTTTTCAAAGAAAACTAGAACAGCTTTTCTCGGACATGCCTCGAGTAGGCGTTTTCTTGGACGACGTGATCATCACAGGCGAGGATGATCAGTCACATTTGGAAACCTTACATGAAGTGTTCAAAAGACTTCAGCAATACGGTCTGAAAATTAAAAAAGAAAAATGTAGTTTCTTTGCCGAATCGGTGACTTATTTGGGTTTCGTAATTAGTAAAGATGGGGTTCATACATGCAGCGATAAGATTGAAGCGATAAAAATGGCTCCGGCTCCGGAAAATGTTTCAGAATTACGATCATTTCTGGGTCTAGTTATGTACTATGCAAAGTTCGTGGCTAATATCAGTACCCTATTGTCTCCCCTATATAATTTATTACGGCGAGATGTTAAATTTGTATGGACGCTGGAGTGTAATCATTCTTTTAGAAAAGTTAAAGATCTGTTGTCGTCCAGTCCAATTTTAGCGCACTACTCGCCCTCGCTGCCGCTGGTGCTGACGACGGATGCGAGCGGCGTGGGGGTGGGGGCCGTCATCTCGCACCTCACGCCTGACGGGGAGCGCCCCAAAGCGTACGCGTCGCGAGTCTTGAATAGTGCCGAGAAGGCGTATTCGCAGATTGAACGCGAGGCCTTATCAATTATTTTTGGAATTAAAAAGTTCAATCAATATGTTTATGGCAGACACTTTATATTGAGAACGGATCACAAGCCGTTACTCTCTATTTTCGGGGATAAGGCTGGTATACCTGTTATGGCAGCGGGAAGGCTGCAGCGCTGGGCTGTGTTACTTAGTGGGTACAACTTTGATATAGAATATGTCCGTAGTAACCGAAATGCGGCCGACGCATTGTCACGTTTACCAGTAGGCAGAAAAAAACGATTAACTACCGAAGAAACTTATATAAATTTTGTCCAAAATTTTTTACCGGTTACTAATAAAACTGTACAAGAGCATGTAGGTAAAGATAAACTCTTACGAAAGGTTGTTCTACTAGTACAATCGGGATGGCCAGATAAATGTACCGAACAAGAATTGCAACCTTATTTCACTAGACGTAATGAGTTATATTTAGATATGGGCTGTCTTATGTGGGGGTATCGACTAGTTATACCGAGCTCTTTAAGGGAACTTGTCTTAAAAGAATTACATGTAGGCCACATGGGCATTGTTAAAATGAAATGTATAGCACGTAGCATTGTGTGGTGGCCAGGAATAGATTTAGATATCGAGAAAACATGTAAGCAATGTTCCACTTGCTTAACTGAGAGTACAGCGCCACCCAAAGCTCCACCTCAGCCGTGGCCATACCTTTCACAACCATGGACCAGGCTGCACGTAGATTTTTTGGGCCCCTTGCACGGTCAAACATTTTTTGTACTAATCGATTCGACATCGAAATGGTTGGAAGTATTTCAAATGCAAAAAACAACAGCTACCGCGGTTATCAAAATTTTACGTGAATTATTCGCTAGGTTCGGCTTACCCGCGGAGGTAGTATCGGACAATGGGCCACCATTTACGAGCAAAGAATACTCCGAGTTCATGGTCAACAATGGCATTAAGCTTACCTATGCAGCGGCGTACCATCCCTCATCCAACGGAGCAGCCGAAGGTGCGGTAAAAATTTGTAAACGAGCTATTAAGAAGTCAATACGGGATAAGTGTGACTTAGACACAGCCTTACAGTCCTATTTGTTAGCTTATAGAAATGTTGAACACGCAACCACTGGTGTGTCACCCGCTATGCTTCTTCTACGTAAGAAATTACGGTCACGACTGGATTTATTACGAGGGGAAGACCAGGTCACAAACAGAGTGCAAACGATGCAATCCAAACAGGTACAGTATGCGGGTGGTACACAGAGGAAGCAGTTAGAAATAGGAGAGCCGGTCTGGATGCGAGACTATACAGGGGGAAGGAAGTGGATAAGCGGGCTAGTGAAAGAGAAATTAGGGCTACGTAATTATATCGTCAGTAGGGATAGCGGCCCACCTCTGCGTAGACACATAGATCAAATTAAAAGTAGATGGCTTGGCACAGGCTGCCTACAATTGCCCGCATCAGATAGTGAGCCGTCCCTTGATACCGGTGATGGGGGTGGGGAAGCAAGTGTTCCTCGGTCCGGGGTGGAGGCGGGTCCTCCGGTGGCGCGGCAGCTGGTCCCGCCGCCGCCCGCATCGCCCGTGAATGCTCCAAGACTTAGGCCACGAGACACGCTGAGATCCATACGTAGATATGGATTAGAAATAGATTAAAAATTATTTATGGTTTAGTTAAATGGTAATAAACATAGTATCATTGTACCTACTTACCTATATTGGTGTAGCTTAATGTATCTAATAATCTTATGTATAAGAAACTAAGGGTGAGGGTGTAATATATGTGGGTAGACAACAAATGATCCAATTATTGTAAAATGTAGGTAGGTCACTTTGTTCAGAAATAAACGCTTTGCTGTACGGACGTGTGTGATTGCTTTCCCAAATATCGTAATAATATATACCTCATTAGATATTTTATACTTTCAAGGTTAGGTTTCGAGCTTGCCAGCTTCCCCATAACGTCGTTCAAAGTGCTTTTATTCTGTGAGGCGATTTTACCTACAATCTGAGCGGAAAATGTATGCGCTTAATCCTACTGTCCTTATCTTCTTTGAACTATGCGGTTCCAAAGGAACTTTCTCCCACGCACACTAAGGTTGTGGAATGAACTACCTGAAGAGCTTTTCCCTGGAGAGTACAACATGGAGTTCTTCAAGAAAGGATGGAAAAGGTTAGGATGGAAAAGGTTCTTACGGGTTCGGCAACGCGTGGGTGATACCCTGGGTATTGCAAACGGCCATAGGCTGCGGTGACTGCTTACCATCAGGCGGGCCGTAAGTTTGTTTGCCACCTTAGTGGTATAAAAAAAATCTTGGTGTTAATGTCAGGTTGTGCTTTCGCGCACGAGGACCCGGGGTCTGCCTTGACCATGATCCAGGATTTGGCAGGTTTGGCAGATTGCCCGCCTTTAAAGAGACCTCTTGACGACGTCTTGTATCTCTACGACGCGTCGTCAGTATATCACTGACGAAAGTATCTCTCACAGAGTATCTATCACTAACGAAAACCTTTTCACCCCTTTCTTAAGGAACTCCATGTTGTACTCTTTAGGAAAAACCTCTTCAGGGAGCTAATTCCACAACCGATAAAGGTAGGAAGGACTAAAATCAGACTTACACTTTATTCGCCCAGTATTCGGTGACGCATACAGCGCTTGTACTGGTCTCGAACAAGTCCACCATTATACAAGTGTTAGAACACGCTGATAATGTAACGAGGTGGTCCATGGTTTGCGGAAATATGCCACAGTCGAGAACCAACCACCAACCTACTTACTCTTCAATATATACTTCACCATCATCACAGCCCATAACATTCGACCACAGGACATAGGTCCTCTCCCACGAAAGGAGAGGTTATTGCCATAATCTCCACGCTTGGCAGGAGGGTTGGAGATCGCAATGTTATAAATATAACAATGGCAAACTCTGCTGCCCATTTTCCAGTCTACGGAGACTTAGATATTTTGCCTCGAAAACATTAGTGGCCTTGTACGACACCCACGAGTGTAAGGGGTTGGTGCTATTCTACTCTGCCGGACACCACACGGCCAACATATACTTACTTCTTTAAATTTATCCAATTCCACGTTGGTTTTATCTGGTAGTTCATCAAAAAACTTTTTCGCTGCTGCCTCTTTCTCTTTCGTACTGTCTATGATTTTGGCTGAAAGTATTTTAGATTGATTCATCACCTTTTTTCTTTCATGTTTTAAAATCTGTTATAGTTATTTTCAATTATAGCTTGTGGCCAACATCATCTTGGTGTTAATGTCTTAATACGCGCGCACGCCAGGGCCCGGGGTCCGCCTTGACTGCCAGGATCCAGGATTTGGCAGATCAGGTAATTACTATGGAGCGACTGCCGTCTGACCTCCGTGACTCTGTTAACAGGGGAACTAGGCCAGATTGGATCATGGTTACACATTCAGTCGCCTGATTGTGCAGGTTTTATCACGATGTTTTCCCTCATCCTAAGAGCATCGGTTAGTGATTCTAAGGACAGATTTAAAGCGATCGAAGTCAGCGCCGACTTCGGCCGAACGAAGGTATGTCAAACGCAAAAATAATAAATAAATTTGCTTGGACTAACTCACACAGCCTACCAAACTAAGAAAAGGTCGTCCCTTGTTTCAAGATTCTAATGTTATCATCATTTCAGTATCTTATGTTAGCCGAAAGACTGCTGGGCATAGGCCTACCTCAAAACACTAACTGCTGGGCACAGGCTTCCCTCAGAACGCCCACTGCTGGGTAAATGCCTCCCACATAACGCCCAATGCTGGGCACCGGCCTCCCTCAGAACGCCCATTGCTGGGTACATGCCGCTCGCAGTACGCCCACTGCTAGGCACGGACCTCCCTCAGAACACCCACTGCTGGGCATAGGCCTCCCTCAGGGATCACAAAAGCCGTCTGCATCCAGCGTGAGACCTACCCACACTGCTTTACTAGTCCAACTTTCCCCATCGGCTATTAGCCCTGTCCGCCTGCCACTTCTCCTGGTAATCTGGTGGTCTTCCAGCTATCCACACGAGCTGCTTCAGTTCAACCATTATAATGCGTACGGCCAAGGAATGGAACGCGTTGTCTGCGGATGTGTCCCCTGATCATTACAATCTGGACGCCTTCAAGGCTAGAGTGAATCGGCTGTTCCTAGACAGGTATGCTCTATCATCGGCCGCATCGTCACTCACCACCTGGTGAGATTGCGTTCAAATGCCTGGCTAGTCCAACTATAAAAAAAATCGTTCGGCCTATATCGTTGGCTTTGGTTCGCCTCTATGTGGTTCCAAAAACTAATTTTGTAAGTTTTTATTTTATATCAGGTTAGGACTGTGTCAAGCCTGAGGAGCCTGGGTGAGAATCACCGCCTTATCTGTTTCTGCCGCTGAGCAACAAGCTTGCTTTATTGTGTTCCGATTTTAAGGATAAGGTAGCCAGCGCAATTACAGGCATGAAGCATTTCATCTCAGATCTAAATACATGAATCGTATATGTTAGAAGCGACAAGTACTGCTTACCATCAGGTGGGCTGTCTGCTCGTTTGTATCGCGGTAAGAACCCGGAAACTACCTTCAAAATGTACTTATATACTTCTTTTTAAAGTGGTATAAGGAAATCTACTTATGACAAATGATTACCGTTCTTCAACCATTTCATTAGATTCTCTGAATTATTAAGCCCCTTACTTTTGAGTTCATTGAACGCAGCTTCCATTATAGGTGTGTATTTCAAAAAATGTTCTGTCAACGTCAACTTAGATGCTCATACTAATAATAAATTCAGAAATCCAAAACTTGTATTGCGTGAAATCTGACCTGAAATTATTGAATTACTCTTAGTCGTCATCATCATCATCACAGCCCATAACAGTCCACTGCAGGACTTAGGGCCTCTCCCAAGAAAGGGGAGGTTCTTGACATAATCTCTATGCTTGGCAGGCGTGTGTTTTAAATATAAGTAGAAAATGCTGCTGCCCATGTTTCAGCATACGAAGACTAGAAATTTTGCCTCGAAAACATTAGTCGCCTTGTATGACACCCACGAGTGGTTGGTGCTATTCTAGTCTACCGGACACCACACGGCCACGGTCTTGGTCTTGGTAATCTACAATAATGTACATCATCATATCAGCCGAAAGACGCCTACTGCTGGGCATAGGTCTCCCCCAGAGATCTCCACAAAGACCGGTCCTGTGCCTTCCGCATCCAGCTGGTACCTGGGATCTTTACCAGGTAATCTACCTCATTTCAAATCATCGAAAATATGATTTGACGAAACCCTTTCATATTCATCAACCTTTTCAGACATGCTCGTCGGTACAGGAAGTCACTTGTTTCTAAAAACATATGGAAGTACTAACACGGAACTTACCTACTAAATTCGCTTTCTTTGTATTTTTACCCAGGTTTTTTGATCAATTTTGTGTATATTGCATCTGAAACTGAAAATTGAAAATTTAAATCCATTATGCATCGCTTGTCATTCACGTACCTATCAAAACCTCTACCTATAGTTAAGTATTTACCAAAAAGATTGGTAAGTTAGCTACCTTCACTGGCAATTTTTTTCTGCTCTGTAATGTCTATACATGGTATAAAATACAATCGCTTCCCGCCGTCTGTCCCTATGTATCTATGTACGCTTAGATATTTTAAACTACGCAACGGATTTTAATTTCAACAATAGATAGAGTGATTCAAGAGGAAGGTTTATAAGCAAGAGGTAAAGGGTAGGTACGGGTAAAGTAGATGCGCGAATGAAGTCGTGCCGGGCCTACTTAGTTACTATAAAACAGTTTCAATAAGTTATATGTGCAGTACCTAAGAACTATGAACGCCATTCAGTAATCCTTGAGTAAAGGGGATTCCACTAACCTCACTAGCGCGTTAGAGCTCTGATAAATTAGTATTTCTCTAGAGGGTTCTGCGAGATGGATCGCCCTGCCTCTGAGTTAACTCGGATCCGACGCAAGAGTATACGGTTTCGGAGTATCAGTACGGCCCAGTATCAGTATGACTTACGGCCCTGGACCCTGTATTTGCCCTGAAAACTCTAATGGAGGGATACAAATCAAAGAACACGCCCCTGCACTTACTGGCGGGAGGTGACGGGCTGTCATTTGTGTGTGACCCCAAAATGGCTATGAAGCTGAAGGGACAGGTTTACAAGACCATATTAGATCTGTACTCTTATACGGCAGCGAGTCTTGACCTCTACTAGATCCGCACAAGCAGGACTTGCGCGTCACGGAAATGAAAATACTGCGGTGGATGTTTGGATTTTTGGCCAAGACCTCGGTCGAAACACCCACATTTGCTGTCGCCTTCAAATCCGCGACATCGCAGATAAGCTACAAGAATGCCACCTTCGATGGTACGGCCACGTCTTGCGCACACCGGCAAATTAATTAGGGAACAAAAGCCACCGCCACCAGGCACGGGAAGATGCGTGCCAACAAACTTACAAAGTAATCTCTGAGACTTAAGAAGTGGACCAACAGGAGCAGGAAGGTGGACCGGTAGTTAACGCCAAGATCATGACGATGATGATGACTGAAGAAATTATCGAAAGAATAGTGAAAACCGCATCAAAAACCGGTGCGTGGTGTAGATGGAGTTAGCGGATTATAAAGGCATACAGACGCGAAAAGCGAGTTTATTTGATACTGTGTCAAAGTATACTGATACTAACGTACCTACTGTAGGATTCGTAGGTTAGTAGACTCGAACCCACGACCTATACTATAGATTCAGCTGTCAGACATCCAATCCACATAGCCAGGTAGACAATCTGACAAAAATAATAATCATCTTGACGTTAATGTCCCGGTTGTGCTCTCGAGCACGAGGGCCCGGGGTCCGCCTTAACCATTATCCAGGATTTGGCGATCAGGTAATTATAGTGGAGCGACTACCATCTGACGTCCGTGACCCTGCTACCAGGGGAACCTGATCAGATTGGATCCTGGTTACAAATTCATTTGCCTGAATTTGCAGGTTTCATCACGATGTTTTCCCTCACCGAAAGATCATCGGTTAAAATTCAAATAATGGATACATAACTCAGAAAAGAGTCATTGGTACATAGCTGCAGCGGGATTCGGTATCTCTCGCTTAAGAGTCTCAGATACTTAACCGCTCGGCCACTAACGCTCACGCAGTGAGACAATCTAATCTAAGTCAAATGCAGGGCCATACTGATCACTAACATATGTTTAGGAGAAAATGTCAAAATTTCCGTGTGAAGTGAAATCGAAAAATAACAAATTAAAATAAATAACAAGCAATGGAGACTGCGTTTCAGGCGCAAAAGAACAGTGGCAAGAATACAGTCGATGGATTAGTTCAATGGATGAAAGATGGTAGATATACTTCTCATTGTATTATCAGACTACCTTGACGGTACAGTGTCGGTGGGTTTTAACGGGGCCCACTTCTTCTTCTTCGTCGAGTCAATTTTCGGTTAGCCAGTGGTTCTAACTTGCTTGTTTGTATGGGATCGTCGACAATTCGAACGGCACGTCTCTGTACGGAGTCCAGAGGATTAAGCAGGTCGGCAGTTTCGCCGGCCAAAAGATGGGAACAATACTCCATATGACACAGGTGACCGATGTAGGCAGTAGCAGGTCCGAACCTGGCATGATCGGTGACAGATCAGTCCCTCAAGGCTCAAATGTCGGCAACAGTATATTTCTGTTAATGATGAATGACCTACCTTTTCAATCTTCGTTTGTCGAGTTTCTGTTATATGCCGATGACATCTGCGCAATAGTGCACGCTGATGATGACCAAGAACTGAGCCTCACTGTTCAATCGGTAACCCATTCAGTCGCGGCGTGGTCGCGTGCAAATGGAATGCAGTTAAATATTTCCAAAACCAACCTCATGGAGTTTTCGTTGAAGCGAGGTCCCGGCCCCACCATGTCTGTGCAGGTGGAGGATGTCCAAATTCCAAACGTTGACTCAGCTCGCTTTGTTGGTGTCGAGTTCGATCGCTACCTTCAGTGGCACGACCATATAGATAAACTATGCTCAAAATTAAACTCTGCGTTTTTCGCCATTGTCCGTCTGTCACATACGCTTTCGCACAAGAATTTAATAATTGCCTACTATGCATATTTTCACTCCCATCTAACTTATGGCATTGATCTTTGGGGGCTGGCAGCAGACAGGAATAGGCCGTTTGTAGTTCAGAAGAAAGTAGTGCGTGTTCTATCACGTGTGCCGCTAGATACACCCGCGAGGCAATTGTTTATAGATTTGAACATCCTAACACTGCCTTCTCTCTATATTTATGAGATGGCAAAATATGTGAGACGTAATATGAAGGAGTTTCCTAGCAACGCAACTCTTGGTCTTCGTTGCTCCTCTAGAAGGAAGCATGACCTACTAATACCGTCTCATCGATTAGAAAAAACTACTCGGTCGCTAAAAGTCATGGGTCCTCGCATCTACAACAAGCTAGATCTAGACATACGCGAGTGTAAGTCTGACTTTAGCTTTTGCAGGAAGTTAAAGTCAATATTGATAAAAAAAGCATACTACACGGTGAATGAGTATCTTGACGAGTGAAACCTTGTATCCTCTCCGTTGTTATTATTATGTTCTACGTTTGATACATGACTTTTATTATATACCTACTCAATTGACATTCTTTTTATAGTTTTTATTGTACTTTAAGTATTGACATACATATTTTATTATGTTAGTTTTCTTAATATTAAATTAATAGTGGGCATACCTACCCAATATATAGGTACATTCGTTTGACATTTTATTATTTATTTATAATATTAATTTAAATTTGACATTATTATAAAAAGTAATATTGTTTTCATTTTGACATTTTGTATTCTGTGACACACATCATTTATATTATTTGCTTTTATAATTTAATAATCATACATATTTTTGTATTATGATAAATGACGGTGTAATATTTTACTGAAATAAATGAATATGAATATGAATATGAGGCCGCACCTGCGCCTTGTACAGCAGCAGGCGCTGCCCTGGGGTGAAGTATCGCTTGGACCGGTTAAGCACTCCAAGCTTTTTCGAAGCCAGTTTGGCTTTACCTTCTAGGTGACTCCGGAATCGCACGCTATCCGATATGTCGACACCAAGGATCCCGATACTATTTGAGATGGAAAGGGGTGTTCCTTGGAACTGCGGCACCATGACAAAAGGATCCTTTTTGGCAGAAAATGCGCAGACCTGTGTCTTTGAGGGGTTGAATTCCACCAGTTCAGTCTGCCCCAGCAAGCAACTTTTGCTGAGGAGGGTCCATTTACGCTGGATGTCCACGAAAAATGCCACTGGGAACCCTATAAATGGCCCCGTGTTTTATGTACCGTTTTTTTTGTTTTAAAGGAAAATGTATTTGCATTCATATGTTGCAAGTTATCATGTCGTGGCGTCCTTTGTAATAAATGTTTTCTTTCTTTCTTTTGCCCGCCCTTAACTTCGTGCTCATATAATATTCAATAAGATATCAGATATCAAAAAGAAAAAATAGTTCAAATCAATGTTATAGATGGCGTTGATCAGACACGATTCTCAAAAATAAATCAAAATGAGACCGTGAGGTGTATAAAAATGTACACATTTTGCGTTTTCTTCTCAGAAAATGTACTAAAACTAAATAATTTTAGGTTACTAGCTGGCCCGCCGCGACTTTGTTCGCGAGTTAAATGCAAGACTATTGAAAAAAAAAACAAAAAAAATATTTGTCTTACCCTATAAACCTTCCTCTGGAATCTGTCTATCTCTTGTTGAAAACTGCATTAAAAACCGTTGCTTACATACGTACATATAGATACAGAAGGACAGACGTCGATTAGGCGATGAAGTGGTTTTGTTTTATACTATGCAAAGATAAACTTCTGTTCTAATAATTAAAAACATTATATTGGCGTTAATGTCCCGGATGTGCTTTCGCGCACGAAGACCGGGGTCCGCCTTAACAATGATCCAGGATTTGGCATATCAGGTAATTACAGTGGTGTGACTGCCATCTGACCTCCGGGACCCTGCTACTAGGGGAACCTGACCAGATTGGATCTTGGCTACACAATCAGTCGTCTGAATGTGCAGGTTTCATCACGATGGTTTCCCTCACGATTATTACAAGATTATTTTTGCTTTCTGCCAAACGAGCAGACAGCCCACCTGATGGTAAGTGGTAACTGTCGCCCATAACATCTTAAATTCATACATTTAGGTTGCAGCAACAAAAATGCAGAACCGCACGTGCGTCGTCACTGTGAGGACTAAGATGAAATTTCTCATGTCTCTAATTTCACAGGCTACCTTATTTTTTTATATATTTTTTTATATTACTCAGCAGACAAACAGGCAAGCGGGCCACCTGATGGAAAGTGGTCACCGCCGCCTATGGACATTAGCAACACCAGGGGAGTCACCAATGCGTTGACCGCCTCTAAAGAGACCTCTAATATACCTCTTGAACGATCCCATGTCATAGTCCAAAGGAAACACTGTGGCTGGGAGCTCATTCCACCCTACCCTTCAAACCGGAACACAATACTGCAAGCATTGTTGCTTAGCGGCAGAAATAGATAAGGCGGTGGTACTCACCCAGGCGGACTCCTCAGGCTTGACAGAGTCCTACCTCCTGATGCTCGATCGATATATTCCAGCATGCCTGATCGACGCAACCCTGACAGAAGACGCGGCGAAGTCTGCCATCGTGTGCGCCAACGCAGCCAGTGTCGAGTTCGCGGAGTTCCAGAAGGCGCTGGACAAAATAGCCGTGGACACTGGCAAGAATGTCGACAAATTAAAGAAGGAGCTCTGCAAAACTGGTAAGGGACAGGACTAGCGAAGTCGTTGGGCAAAGAGGGTAGAAACACTACGGAGTCAGACGTAGTGCTAACCAAACGCGGCCATATGAATTGTGCGCACAGCTGTCATCATCATCATTATCCGAGCGCTCGGCGGTTTCATCGTGTGCGCAGCTGTAATACGTCATACGCGTGTGCGAACCGCCGGCCAGCTGAGACCATAATGGCACTACTCGAGTCTGCGGACTGTGCGGGCCATAGCCGATTTAGTCCATTTATTTTTGCTTAACATTGTATGGACCGGCCAGATGAGTCTGTGCGCACTCGTGTAGCGCAAATTTTTTATGGACAGGCCATACAAAAAGAACGTCGCGTGTAAGTCCTGTCTAATATAATAATATGTGTAAAGAACGCGAGTTTAGTTTGAAACAAAGATTTATGTACAGAGAGGGATGGATTTTTTTTATATAAGACAAGATAGACTTTTTACCGCCAACTCACCTGTTGGTAAGCGAAGATGCGGCCGAAGATGGAGCATGCCCGTCTTGGAACAGCCTATTCACTGTAGCCTTGAAGGCATCCAGATTATATTGATCAGGGAACACACTCGCAGGCAACGCGTTCCACTCCTTAGCCGTACGCATTATAAAAGTTAAGCCAAAGCGGCTCGTGCGGATAGCTGGAAGATCCGCGAAATTAGACCTCCGGGTTAAGACATCGGTTTCAATATGACAGGCGCCTACAATAGGCGAGGTTCCAATTGTAATACCTTCTTTACCGTTGTAGGTACAGAACCCTCACCTAACGAGTTCTACTTACATTTGGGCGGTTTTTATTTATGGTGAGAATCGTTCCTAGGGATAAAGTGTGAATAAATCTGTCGGTCTGTCTTTTTTTAAACCTACGCACTACCTACAGTGACAAACGAACAGAAACTGCCAGAAAACGGTATGATAAGTGTCGCCCATGACATCTACGATTCATGCACTCAGATTTCATGTAACACAAATGCAGAACCGCAGGTGCATTGTCACTGTGAGGACTAAGATAAAAAGCCTCATGCCTGTAATTGCATTACTCGTTGTCATTAGCACTCTACTTAAGAGTCTGGCAGAATGGGAGGCAGTTAGACAGTTGATACTAATCCTTACTTAGTATAAAATAAAGTCGCTTTCAGATGCGCGCGAGCCGACCTTGGTCGGACGTCCGACCACGTCCTACGTATCCGAATAGTGACATTATTTTATACTGTATAAGGATTAGTATGAACTCTCTGGCTGGCTCCTGAAGGAGGCATTGTTCTATATATGTTGCCGCCTATTGTGAGAACTAAGATGAAATGCTTCATGCCTAATCGTAACATGCTCGTAACAATGCAATCATTATTACTTGGCAGAAACGGATAAGGCGGTGGTATTCACCCAGGCGGACTCCTCAGGTAGTCTTATAACTATTCGTTTTTACGGGGTCAGCAACGCGTGGGTATTGCAAACGACTATAGGCTGCGGTTACTGCTTACCATCAGGCAGGCCGCAAGCTTGTTTGCCACCTTAGTGGTATAAAAAACACCTGATATCCTTGGTATTGCAAACGACTATAGGCTGCGGTTACTGCTTACCATCAGGCAGGCCGCAAGCTTGTTTGCCACCTTAGTGGTATAAAAAAACACCTGATATGTTTAACTGCCTATCGATAGCTCTTTCACACTCTCCACAATAACGTATCTGCAGCTCGGTATTTTTGTGAAATAGATGAGATCTAAGTGTATGAATCCTAGACGTTATGAGCGACAGTTACCGCTTACCATCAGGTGGGGTGTCTGCTCGTTTGTCACTGAGTAGTAAAAAAATAATCCATCTGGAATTGTTAGTATTATCTATTTTAATCTCTGATTTTGTTTGTTTATCAGGTAACGTGTTGGAAGGTACATTTGAGAACTTAAAAAAGGATAAGAAAAATACCGCGGACGGGCTACTGGTGTGGTTGAAGAATTGTAAGTAACTTCCTTACTAATTAATAAAAAATCATTGCATTCAAACCTCTAGATAATGGTTAAGGTGCACCCCGGGCCCGGGAGAGCATTACCGGAGTTTTGACGCCAAGATGATTATTATTATCCAGCAGAGTAGAATAGCATTCTATACACTCGTGGGAGTCGTACAAGACAACTAATGTTTTCGAGGCAAATGTATTGGAGTCTCTTTAGCCTGAAAAATGGGGGCAGCGTTTTCCAGTTCTATATTTACAACACTGCGATCTCCAACCCACCTGCCAAGCGCGAAGGTTATGGCAATAACCTCCCCTCTCGTGGAAGATGCCCTGAGTCCTGCAGTGGATCGATCCACCGACGATCTGCTGGATACCACACGAGAAATATGTAGGTACTTAAAGTAAATTGACAAATAAGGAATATGTCCGTAATTCGTAGATGTTGGTGCTATTCTACGGCAGAGTAGAATAGCACCAACCCCTTACACCCGCGGCTGTCGTACAAGGCGACTAACGTTTTCGAAACAAAAGATCTATAAGTCTTCGTAGGCTGGAAAATGGACAGCAGTGTTTTCCATTACTATATTTACAACACAACGATCTCCGTCCCGCCTGCCAAGCGCGAAGGTTATGGTAATAACCTCCCCTCTCGTGGGAAAGGCCCTGAGTCCTGCAGTGGACTGTAATGGGCTGTGATGGTGATGATAACAGCCGACAGTTACCTTACTTAGGTGGTCTGTCGGCGCGGTTGTCACTGAGTAACACCCACCTAATGAAAACATTTCCCCAGCTCACGTTGTGGACACGGCTGATGAGGAAGCCAAAGCCAAACTGCTGCTCGATAGCTGTCCTGACAAGGCCAACGTGGATGTAGCCAAGTTCAAGGTATGGGGTCGTCTCTATGGATAGCACATTATTCATTTAAGCAGTAGCCATTTTATATAACAATGTGGGTAGAGTCATAAAGTGTATGTATGATGTAAAGTCTTTATTGCAACACAGTAGGTACATTTCAAAAGAAAACACTTACAAATGGTACCACCGATGTGAATCATGGGAGGAATATGTACTTACACAAAAACTCATTCGCATTATTTCGTATGTGGAACGATCACCCAGCCCCACGGTGTTTTCTTGACATGGACCTCTTCAAGGGGTATTAGAGCTCTAATTAGAGGCGGGCAACACACTGACCCTGGTGTTGCGGATGTCCTTAGGCAGTGACGCACCATCAGGTGACCCGCTATGCCTGTCTGCCTACCGTATAGCTTTAAAAGACTCTCAATGTCTTCTTATCAAGGAAATCGTCACAAAACTATCATTGGGAGCACCAGTTGCGGCAGCTGCTCCCGCCGCCGCGGCTGCTCCTGCGGTGGCAGCTGCTCCCGCTGCCGCCGCTGCTCCTGCCACCGTAGCTGCTCCTACTGTCGCAGCTGCTCCCGCGGCCGCAACTGCTCCTGCCGCCGCTGCTGCTCCCGCGGCCACAGCTGCTCCCGCATCGTCGTCAAAGCCGCCAGCACCAGCAGGTAACGGGGAAACCAAGAAACTATGTTACGCTACAACGCACACATTTTTGTATGGAAGTATGGAAGTCTTTTGGCTGATATGATGATGATGATGATGGTGATGAGTGGCGACTCGGCAAGCGGAGTGGACTAGTATAGGATGATAATGACGATGATGACCACTTGATGACGGTATATTTATTTAAGTATTCTCTATTCCCACAGACGACTCGGCTGAAGGGACAAAAACGGAAGCATTAATTAAACATCTGGTGGAAAAGGGGCCAAAAGTAGCGTCAGCTATGGGAGCAGCGGCTACTGCATTTAACATAGCCATGAAGAAATAAAGAATATATTTTCTTAGAAATTCCAACTGCAGTCTTAATTAGTAAAAGCGACATCTGGCGGCAGTTTATGTACTTTTTGTTTTTACAGCGCCATCTACGCAAAATTAACCACGAGAACTACTAACATAACCAATCTTACTAACAGTTTCATTCACAGTTCTACCCGATAATAGATAGCGAAACTAATAAACGTACGACAGCGCTATCTATGGAAATTATGACCAATAGAACTACTGACACAACCCATCTTGCTAGCAGATTCATCCACAGTACTATCCGATAATAGATGGCGACACTTTCACACAGTTTGGTATCTCAGAATGTCGATAGATGGCGCTAGAAGTAGCTCATCCAGGCTTTTCTCAATGGAAAATTCAATGAAGGAAATGGAAAGTGGTTGTACACTGAAATCACTATCGTCTCATCACCAACACTACAATAGACAAGGTCAATCCCAGTAATTAAACTGAACATAGACAGCTTTAAGGTTTAGGTACATTTTCTTGCAAGAAAACCTCTAAAAAATCATACAATTTTCGATGAAAATCGGTGGCGTATTTATTGAAAAACTACCCTAGACGCCCGCCCCATTTTATTTTCATGAATGAGTCTGGCCGATATCCCGCCCGCATGCGTGCAACCTACATTGATAAAACAGGAATACCGACTAGCAAAACAGGTAGACAGGTACCTACAAATTCAGTTCGCCATTCGTATACATTATGCCTGTGGTTTTGCTTATGGCATAGCGTTGGACTTTCAGGTACCTACATTATTCAGTTCGCCATAGGTTTTGCCTGTGGTTTTGCTTGGGACATTTTTTTGCGCCTACCGCAAGGGCACCCTCCGTACTGACGGGGGAAGGAGGAGGTGAATCAGCGCGGCCTGTCTTGGTTATGCTGGACTCGTGCAACACCCCAGCCCAACGCCCTCTTGGGGCAACACCCCCGTGGGACTGCCTTAGTCGGGAAGGAAAAACAGGACCATAGACAGTACCGTACCGAATTGGCGCCTTAAGATGTTCCTAAATATACATGTTACCCTGTCGCCTATCGCTTATCACTACCATTATCATCAAGGGTATCGTTCTTATAGAACTATGTTAGTAGGTATCTTGTTACCTTTTCAATTATTATTATTAGGAGCGTCGGTAGCCGACTGGTTACGGTATCCGACTCGTAAGCGAGAGGTACCGGGTTCGAATCCCACAGCAGCCATGTACCAATGACTCTTTCTGAGTTATGTCTTTAGATGTATAACATTAGTTTGATACTAACCGATGCTCTAACGGTGAGGAAAAACATCGTGATGAAACCTGCACATTCAGACGACTGAATGTGTCGGTTCCAAGGTTCGGTTCCCTTGTTAACAAGTTACGGAGGTCAGATGACAGCCGCTTTCCGTAAAGCTGATCTGCCAAATCCATGATCAAGCCTTGACTCAGGGCTGACCCCACCAGTAGTTCGCCATATTCACAATGATTCGAAACCGTTTCCGAATGATTCGACACGAAATTCGTGAGCTGCGAATCCGTGTCGATCGATTCGGAAACTGTTATTCAGAATCCCGATAGATTCCACGGAAACATTACTCTCTATAACATATGAAAATTTCATCAAAATTAACTGAAACCACATTTTCTTAAGATCTTTTGCGGGGTCCTTTGTCGATTCCGTATCCGAATTCGATTTCCGAGCCATTGTGAATAGGTACGGCTAATGGTGTAAGTGCTTACAGCACAGCCCATAACAGTCCACTGCAGGACTTAGGGCCTCTCTCATGAAAGGGGAGGTTATTGCCGTAATCTCCACGCTTGGCAGGCGGGTTGGAGATCGCAGTGTTTTAAATATAACAATGGAAAACGCTGCTGCCAAATTTCCAGCATACAGATCCTCTAGATCTTTCGCCTCGCAAACAATAGTCGTCTAGTACGACACCCACGAGTGCAAGGGGTTGGTGCTGTTTTACTCTGCCGGACGCCACACGGCCAGTAACTGCTTAGGGCAGCGAAAATTCATTCTGTTTTGAGACGACTTGGTTATTGCTGCTACATACCTAATAACGTTGTGGTTATGGAATGAACTACCTGGAGAGGATTTTCCTGGAGAGTACAACATGGAGTTCTTCAAGAAAGGGGTAAAACGGTTTTTACGGGGTCGTGTGGGTGATGCCCCTGGTATTGCAAACGTCCATAGGCTGCGGTGACTGCTTACCATCAGGTAGGCCTTAAGCTTGTTTGCCACCTTTGTTGTATACGACGAAAAAAAGAACGGCTTAGTTTGGCCTTGGTGACTTACTTTAGTCCAAAATTGTTAACGGTTTAAGTTTCAAAGTAGATAGGCAACCCGCTCTACGGTACATGATACTCGTAACTATATAGATCTAAAGGCAAAGCCTTTGTCACTAACTGCGTAAATCGGAGTAGCCCCGACCTTTCATTGTAGTATTTTGCAGTCCAAATTTTCCGGTTTATTTCAGTCAAACTAGTGCGTCATAGTCTCCACTTCAGAGTTCAGACTGTCTCCGTGTATAAAAGGTTAGGGCATGCACTTTAGAAAGAGCGCGTGCAATAGAAAAATCGATATAGAATGTGACGTACAGTACTACACCTATCATTTCAAAATTGCCGCTAGTGACGTAAATTTAAGTCACTGACGTCACGTACACACCACCCAATTTACTACGGTATATTTATCTCCCTCTAACGCCCAGCTAATGAATCGACGCAAGCGAGACAGCATGTGTCCCGTAATGTTGTGAATCGAACTCTTTTTTCCGTGACCGTGGGACACTGCGCTCGAGCCTAAGTCGTTGTTATCACAATCACTGATAAGACATGCTCATTTGACGATTTGATGACTTCGATAACCGTATCTTTTATTGTTTAGAGTGTGCTGGAGAAAATGAGTGGAAATAACGTTTTAATCTAGCTGTTCATGGTCAATAGTTTGGCTTTAATAAAGAAACATGGAAGGCCCAAGTGGAGTGACCCCGACGAAATGACGTACGCGACGGCAGCGCCACCCGTGGCGAGTTGCGCGTACTAAACGACAGTATAGAACTCGCTCGCAATGTCGCGGGGCTGAGCCGATTTTCACGCGATTTTCACGAAAATGGCCAGCAATATAAAACAAGTCCACAAATCCAAACACTTCCCAATAGACCAGCTAGTGTGTGTCGGTAATTATGAACTCGAAAAGACAATTGGCACCGGCAATTTCGCCGTGGTAAAACTAGCTACACATGTTATAACTAAAACTAAGGTGCGTACCTACCTATCATAGTTTTGCCGATTATTTCAGTGTTTAGTGTTTTATTCGGTGTATCTCTTTACATATTTAAGTTGTTTACGTGGTCCGTGATACGTTTTCACCTTGGATGTGTTTTTTGTGGTATTTTATCATGTGGTGTTCTCTTGGTTTTTTCCACTCATGCTGCTCGCTCGGATGCTCTGTACTGCGGTCAGGTTTGCCAAACGTTGATACTATAAAGAACTTGTTCCTTCGATAATGATGAGGGGGCGAAAACGTGTTTTAATAAAAAAAATAACAACACAACCAGTTTTACGAGACGATTGTTTACTCCGTGTCTCGTCCTTGATAAGATACTTTTTTATTTAGTCGGCTTATCATTTAACTTCAAAACTTCCCTTGCATTATTCTTTTAATATTTTTTTTTAACTATACCTTTTCCTTCCAGTTCAAGTTACTTACTTAATTTTATCCTACTAATAAGATTTTTAACGGATGGAATTCTTAAGTCGGAATGAATCGACCTCGAAATATGTTTTTGTTACAATTATTAGCAATTGACATGTTGTTCATTGTAGGCATGTCCACTGAATCAATTATGGTGAAGTGAACATCTTATTATTTGTCTCTTGCTTCAATGTACCAGCGTGTTACGTAGGCGGTAGGTCGTACCAAGCATATTCCATGACTTTAGTTAAAAACAAACACCAATTTCCGTACCCCTAAAAACATTCTTTTAAACTGCCTAATCAAAACAAGTTTCTTGACAGATGGTCAATTAATTCAAATAGATATTTTATCGTGACGACGTTTTCGTAAGAATTCGAACAAAATTTTTGTCACACGTCATTTTTATTACAAAAATGGCGAATTGTTTATTTTGTTGAAGTATACAATGTTATTTAAAATATTGTTATTGTAAATGTTATGAAACAGGGTGCTACACTTTTTCCTAACTACAGATAATAAATCACATGATCATTCTCACACGTTTTGAAACTGTTTGTTTTACGAATTTTATTATTGACAGTTGTGTTACCAGGTCGAGACAAAGGCCCACCTGAATATCCCCCTTTGTAGGCTACTGACTTGGTACACATGTTTGGACATATTTGGCACGTTAAATGTCTATACTGTGGCATTTGCCATTCTAGTCCGTAGTTTTTACCTTTTAAGGTTGTTTAAGGAGTGTTCCGGAGAAAAACAGTAGCACTAACTATCGTCTTCCTTATCATATTACTAGAATAATGCTTTAAAGTGGATGCCAATGGGCTGCAGTGTTTTGTTGCCTTGTCTACTAAGTATGAAGATTATGGCCACCCACTAATTATTACGCACCAAAATTGTGAAGAAATAAAAATCAAAGAAAAATGTTTAAATTTTTATTTTTATTTTTTAAACCTAGCATAGCAAATAGTAATTCTACTTATCTTATTTTTATTTTATTTTATTTGTATAATTTACAGCTTATTTAATAACTGGAGTACATGATATATGGGTAACACATTGACATACATATGTACAAGTTTTCACCTACAGTTATACCCATATAAAAAAATATAAAATACCCATGATCAAAGATGGAGGTCAAGACAAGATCCATAAACCCACAAACCCAAACCACAAATTGGTGTGAATCAATTGAGGTTCGGCGCTGGAAAAGAACTCACATTAGTGATGTGTTGAGCTTGTGAGAGTGAGCCTCCAATGGGGAGACAACTCGTTGTGATATATTCTTCCACTGCTTATGGTTCAAGGACCGATTGCACGATAAGGCAATAACAAACAGAGAACAATAAGAGTTCAGGTAAGGGTCTCCCATTTATATATTTGGACTTTTACATGTAATTGAGAACCGGCTATGTAGCCAGCCCAGCTCCTTCCAGAAGTCTATTATTCAGGACTATCACAGACTCTTCGAAGAGGCCCTGTAAGTTAGTGAGGTTTTAGCCACAATACACTTATGCCCTGTAGTTCTGGATGTCTATATTCTACTCCTCTGGTAGTGTACATTAGTTGTGTAGGCGAATTTATTAAATCATGTCCAATACTATGTTTATTTTCCTTGTCCCATTAGTATATATAAAAGTTTTTGAATTTTTGATGGTACTTAGATTTGGTACGAAGATAGCTTTTAGCCTAGGGTTCTAGGCAAAAAGCTTAAATGTTTTTTAACTAGACTAGCCAGGCAATTCACCTCCATTACATCTGGTGGTAAGTGACGACGCGGCCGAACAATCAGCCTATTCAATCTAGCCTTAAAGACGTCTAGATTATAACGGTCAGGCAACACACTCTCGGGAAAGACAATGTGTTTCATGTCTTGCTAGGTTTAAAAGTTTACTTATTACATAATTATGATTCAATTTCAAATAACTTTTTATTCTGTAGCCTTAAGGCTCATTTTAGCATGCTTTTTAGAATAGACTAAAAAGTTTTTTCTGCCATAAAAGTAGCTCACCTCACTTTCCAATCTTTTTACTTTTTAGGTACCACAGTTACTTCTGAATATTTTTAAGGAGAAAATATGAGTTGTAGTCCGAACCACCCCTTACACAAGCTACCTTATACAAACCGGAAAAAGCGTACAAACAGATCAAATGGCTCAATCATTTGCACTTCACGTAACAGATTAGCTTTTTATCATAATCCATCAAGCCAAAGATAACGGTAGCACGGAGCAGCTGTCATTATTTTCATCGTAAATATTATTTGTTTATTTGTTGACTTTGGTGAGACCACATTTATTTGTGCAATCCTTTGATGTTGACCGTATTGGTTTTTGTTTGCGGAGACTTTAATTAGAACTGCTTCGGTTGCCAATGTTATTCCACTTCGTTCAAATTCATTGGAAAATATACTAAATTACAGCTCTATTGAAGGCCGGGGTGTGGGTCGAATTAGGCTTGCAAGATTGGAGGATTGGGCACCTAACTATTTTTTTTTTATCTTATCCAGCAGACAAACAGGCATACGGGCCACCTGATGGAAAGTGGTCACCGCCGCCTATGGACATCAGCAACACCAGGGGAGTTACCAATTCGTTGCCTGCCTCTGAAGTGACCTCTAATATACCTCTTGAACGGTCCCATGTCATAGTCCAAAGGAAACACTGTGGGAGCTCATTCCACATCCGAATCGTGCGAGCGAGAAACGTTCTTTCAAACCTTCGCGTGGTGACCAACAGAGGGTCTACGCAAGACCACCTTAACTGACTGATAAATATCGTAAAGAAAAAAAAGACAGATGGCAATTGGTTATATCCTCTATTTTATATCATAACGGTGGCTAAATAAGCTAAGGCCTGCATGATTTTCTCTTTGTTTATTTCTTATCTTGGTATAATGAAATAAGGTGTTTTTAAGAGATAGAGAACTTTAAATTGAAATAAAACAAAGAAAAAGTATTTAGTTTTAGTGAAATTTGCTTCATGGGAAACATTATTTTATGAGATTTATGTTTGAATATGATTTCGGTCATTAGGCCGTTATATGCTTATTAACTTAATCATTCAACCAAAGTGAGAGTTAAGCGCGTCGGTGGTCCAAGCGGTTGAGTATCCGACTCGTAAGCGAGAGGTACCGGGTTCGAATCCCGCTGCGGCTATGTACCAATGACTCTTTTCTGAGTTATGTACATTAGTTGAATAATAACCGATGCTCTTACGGAGAGGGAAAACATCGTGATGAAACCTGCAAATTCAGGAAACTGAATGTGTAACCATGATCCAATTCGGTCACGTTCCCCTGGTAGCAGGGTCACGTAGGTCAGATGGCAGTCGCTCCACTGTCATTACTTGATCGCCAAATCCTGGGTCAAGACGGACCCCGGGCCTTCATGCTCGAGAAGAGAGAATACGTTAGTTGAACACTAACCGATGCTCTTACGGAGGAAAAAACGTGATGAAACCTGCACCTTTAGGCGACTGAATTAGTAAATAAATTAATATGCTTGGACGATTCACACAGCGCCATCTAGCGCCAAAGTAAGCAAAGCTAGTGTTATGGGTGCCATACAACTGATACACCATCTATAGTATCCTGTGATGTTCCGATAAAAAGCTGCTGTGGATACATAGAGGGGTTTCAGTGGATAGGGTCCATTTTCGGACAATCCGATGAAGTGGCATGTTTCGAAGATTTCCCCTCTTGAAAAAAAGGATCACACACTCACATCAGCTAGTTTCAGTTTCACTCCTTGGGTGCGAAAGAGACGACACTCTGCGAAACCATTTCGGTTTTGCAGGAAAACGACCAAAAACTCGCATCCTATTGCACCATAACAATGCTTCGGCGCACACCGCGAACAAGACAATGTCATGTTTGGCCATTAGCGTATCTAGGACTATTTTCCCTGGCCCCTGAGGTGGCCGATGAAGCCAAGTCAATCGCCAATGTACAGCCAGTGAGCACCCCATCCTAGGGTGGGCACCAGACTATTCTGGGGTGGGCACGGCCCACCCGGTTCCCCCCCTTCCTTCGCCTATGTGTTTGGCTTCTGTAAAGGTAGAGCTTGTGGTCCATCCCGCACATAGTCCAGACTTGGCACCATACGATTGCTTTATTTTCCCTAAAACAAAGATTTGATGAGGTTTGACATTTAAGGGGCCGGCAGAGGCTGAGATAGCTTTCAACCAGCACGGGAAAAACATGCCCTCAGACCAATGGTCCTCATGTTTTTAAAAATGTTTTGACCGAATGGAAAAGTTTTTTAATGGAGACTACTTCGAAAAGTAGTTAATATATTATTTATTATATTAGTCCGAATCATCCCACTGCTGGGCAAAGGCCTCCCCCCGATTCTTCCTCTCTTCACTAAATATATTACTTTTATAAATTGTTTTATTAATGAGTTACGCAAAACTTTCAGTATACCCCACGTAGTATACAAACCAAGTACCCAAGGCACAGAAGGCAGCACTTCAACCTATCCACCGCAGTATAAAAGTATCGAAAACATCGCTATGAATTAGAATTGCCAAATCTACTAGGTTTATAATATAGTACCCTATTAAATTTTTGGTTAAGAAGTAAAGTTGGAATAATATGTAGTAGCCAAATCTACTATATTATTTTAACAATACAGCGGCAATACTTGCTTCTGGTATCAATTAAAGAAATACAGTTTTTCCTTAAATAAAATTACATACGTAATTTAACCAAACATTTCATCATGTACTGTCAAGTATAACACCAACCCCTCCGACAAGAGTGTCATACAAATTGTAAAAAATCTGCTAAGTAGAGAATACTATCTTTTTTTAAGTAAGCCTCAGGGATACGTGGGAAATAGGTGCCTGAATCTGCCGGTATCAGGAAAGAGGCCCCGTGGGCGACCCAAGAAGCGATGGATTGACATCGCTGAGTCGGAAGCGAGGATGCCGAAGACCGGGCGAAGTGGAGAAGAATTAGTAGGAAAGCGCTAGCACGATGATAATAATAATAAATAAATAATCGTGGACAAATTCACACAGCGCCATCTAGCCCCAAAGTAAGCAAAGCTTGTGTTATGGGTGCTAGATAACTAATTAACTACTTATATACTTTTAAATACATACTTATAATACATAGAACACCCAGACCCGTAACAGAAATTAAAATTCATCATTTCAATTTCTGCCCGGCCGCGAATCGAACCCGGGACCTCTTGCGTGGCTTACTGGCATGTTGACCACTGAACCACTCAGGTCGTCATGATGATGATGGCCATACAATTTTTTTGGCACTGTAAACGAAAATTCTTCTTGAAAGTTTTTGGCAACCCTACTGTACTACAGGGTAGGTTGAGAGGCTATGTACTGTATTGTATACAATGCCTACTCCCCTTCAATAAAACAATGCTTGTACAGAACAACGGCAAAGTTGTACCATTATTTTCTTAGGTTTCGCACAACAAACGCGACGTAACTTGTTGGCCAGATGGAGGGTTTGTACGGGTTCCTATTTAGAGAAACTTCGTTTCTCATTAAGCTTGAGTTTTGCTTTTCTACTTGTTCTTCGGATACTAGAGTAATTAGTAACATTTTGTTAACTTTCTCTTTTATTTAGTAAACTTTTGGAATCGTTGAAAGATCCGATCGCAAATTATTAACTAATGTACGCTGCACATTACTGGTCACTTGAATAAATGAATTTTTATTTGTAAATATTATTTTATAATTTAGTATTAGCTTTATTTAATTTATTTCCGTCATGTAAGTAATTTAAAAAAAATTTATAATTCATAATTTAAAAAAAATTACTACTACTACTTCGCTGGCTCAGCGACCCGAAGTGGATCTTGGCCTCCGACACAAGAATTCTCCATTGGTGCCTATCCTGCGCCATTTGTTCCCAGTTCGTTATCTGGAGTTGTCTGCCATACGTTCATTCGTATATTTTTTTTTGTAAGTTTTAGTTTAGTAGGGTCGGTGGCCGATTGGTTCATGTATCCGACTCGTAAGCGAGAGGTGCCGGCCCACTCCCACTGCGGCCATGTACCAATGACTCTTTCCTGAGTTAAGTACATTTGTTGATTCTAAGAGGCGACTAAGGGACAAATCTAAAAGATGGGCAGCAGCATCTTTCTGGGTAGATTTACATCAACTGCACTGCGATCTCCAACCCGCCTGCCAAGCGTGGAGATTATGGCAATGACCTCCCCTTTCGTGGGAGAGGCCCGAAGTCCTGCAGTGGACTGTTATGGGCTGTGATGGTGGATGGTTGATTCTAAAATTAATTGAATATAAACCGATTCTCTAACGGTGAGGGAAGACATCGTGATGAAATGTGATTGGATTGGTTCCCCTGGTAGCAGGGTTACGGAGTACGAAGTCGCTCCACTGTGTTTCCCTGATCTACCAAATCCTGGATCACAGTCAAGGCGGACCCCGGGCCCTCATGCGCGAGAGCACAACCGGGACATTAACGCCAAGATGACGTTCATTCTTACGTTTGTTTTTGTAAATTTATTTCGTGTTTTTTAACCTTGATTTAGAGAGCTTGATCACATTCAAGCGACCATGCCGCTCCGTTACACTTTTATTAAAATGGGTTTGAGCGAAGTTACCTACGCTTCAAACCCACCCTAACCAATTTATACAACGACACGGGTTCGCAACGCGTGGGTGATGCCCCTGGTATTGCAAACGTCCATAGGCAGCGGTGACCGCTTACCATCAGGCAGGCCGCAAGCTTGTTTGCCACCTTAGTAGCAAAGAAAAATACAGTTCTCGGGCCTCCCTCGACAGAGGAAACGCCTGAGCACTATTACATCCACTGACTGTGCAAAAAATTTTACTATATGAGTGCATGTTTACTTTTAAGTTGTTCGTTCCGCACACATTCTATTGTAATATGATAAACATCTTCAATACAGTTAGGAGAGAGATTTTTAGTAAAATATGTGATTTCTATAACCATTAGTTGAGAATTTCGCGTATATTGTACGTTTGTACAGTCCGGTAAATAATTAATTAACTACCTTACATAACATAACAGACATTTTAAGGGTATGTTCCGGGTTTCCTACCGCATACCTTTGTTAATGCGTAGCCAGATATTTCGACGCAGTTGCATCATGGTCACGGGACGACTGCAGTCGTATAAAACACAATAACCGCGATAGTTTAAAACATAACAGATTTCGCAATTGCAATGAGGAGTTTTCCAATAGGTATCTAAAGCATTCTTAACCACTCACTAGATGGCGGCCCGACAATTTTGGTAATTGATAATCGCTTGAAAAAGGTTCTTAGCAAAGGGGATATAATCACTGGGTACGTTGTATTGGATAATATTGTATTTATCAATAGTTTTCAACCATTTTAGAGGTAGATAATAATGGAAGATAATGCCAATTTATATAAATATTTCTTTGTACAGTTCGTTCAACCTTTAACAGTTATGTTTATATCAATAAACATTTTATTTTTAAGTTTAGTGTTAGTTGGCTGCATGAAATCACTGCCACCATCATACAGATTTAAAAAAGATTACCAAAATTGTAGGAGCGCCATCTATTGATGCTTTTTGAAACCAACTGTCAATACCTACTGGAAAACTCCTCATTGCAATCCCACTGCTGGGCAAAGGCCTCCCGCCTATTCTTCCATACTTTGCGATCGTTTGCTATGGTTTGCCAGTCCCTCTCGTATGCCTACATCTCGTCTCTCCATTTTTTGGGTCTGCCGTGTGATGATTCAGGCTGATGTAAATAAATAAATATCGGATAATTATCAGAGACATATCAGTACTCAATATATTTATTGCAACATAGGTTACAGAAAGGTGTTATAAAAATAATTGTTAAATAATATTTAGGTAACATTATTCTAGTCATATAGTTGTCTATGGACCTTGGCAATGCTTCTTATAATTAGTTTAGGTATCGCCCACTACTGTTTTTTTGTTGCAATGCACTCAAACTCGAGTCTTTTTTAAACTAAGTTTTTAGCCAGTCTAAACAGGGTCTTAATCTCCGGCATTTTCGTATAATATAGACAAAAGTTCGTGTAGTTTTTTAAAAGTAGATACTCACATCTTTGCTCAGAAGTGGCAAATCGCTTTCGCGTACGATTAAAGCGACATTTTATTAATATCAAGATAATTATCACTTCGAACCCTCAGTTGTTCTTCTCATGTTTCTATATATATGAGGACATCTGCAGGCGAAAGGTCACAGACATAGCCCAGAGGCGTAGGCGTGCCAAACTTAAGGTTTTGGTGCCCGACTGCCTAACTCCGATACTACCACTTATGATTTGCCATTTCGCTCGCGAAAAACGCTGCGTATGGAGCGAGCGATATGAAGTCATAAAGTAAGGTGGTATTGCGCGGGACTAGTGTGTGAACACATTTTAAGGGTATGTTCCGGGTTTCCTACTGTGTACCTTTGTTGACGAGTAGCCCGATATGCCGTGACCATGATGCATGCAACTGCGTCGCAATATCGGGCTACGCAATATAAAGGTACGCGGTATGAAAACCGAAACATTCCCTTAAAATGTGTAATAATAACTGCGATAGTTTAAAACGTTTTGTATTTTGAGGCTAGTTGAACTTCAGCACCGCAACGAGCTCGCCACTCGTTTGGTGTAACTCCTGATACCGATGGCTCGGCCAGGATGGCCATGAACCATAATCTTCCGCTGAGGACTCTGAGGCTGGTTAGATGGACCGGGGTGCCTGCCATATGACCTCCGTGACCCTCCTATCAGGGGAACCTGACCAGATTGGATCATGGTTACACATTCAGTCGCGCGAATGTGCAGGTTTCCTCACGATGTTATCCCTCACCGTAAGAGCATCGGTTAGCATTCAACTGTATATAACTCACAAAAGAGTCATTTGGAAGGCCACAGTGGGAGTATAATCAGATTGTTTGTCTTTTTGTTATTTTTTTTCTATGCAGGGACAAACTACCAGACAGCCCACTTGATGGTAAGTGGTAACTGTCGCCCATAACATGTATGATGAATGCGTTTAGGTTGCAGAGACAAAGTAGATGCGTTGTCACTGTGAGGACTAAGATGAAATGCCTCATGTCTGTATTTGCTCTGGCTACCTTATCCTTCAAACCGGAACACGACAATGAAGCGTCGTTGCTTGGCGGCAGTAATAGATAAGGCGGCGGTTGTACTCACCCAGGCGGACTCCTCGGGCTTGACAGAGGCCTACCACCTGATGAAACTTGTGTACCATAGGTATATGACATAAAAAGCCGCGGCCATTTAACTGGAAAAATTTCGAACGTGTCAACAAACTACCTTGACGCATCAACCTTGCTTTATGATGAGGCAAAAAGTGCGCCTTTTTTCTTGTTTCTTTTTCTTCTTTGCTTTGTACTCACGTATTTTTTACTGGCTGCAGAGAATATACCTATTACAAAGATTTTGTGAGTGACACGTTACCGATACCGTTAAGTTTGTTTATTATGTCATTCTTTCATTCGTTTGAATGGAATATAATCTTCATTACAGCCGAATAAAGTGCCGTACATTACAATAGTACTTAAAACATATTAGGTACACAATAAAATAATGAAAAAAATAATAGAATGAGCAGTTTTCCAGTAGGTAAAGCAAGAAAGAAAGAAAGAAAATATTTATTACAAAGGACGCCACGACATAATAATTTACATATAACATAAAAAAAAATAGTACATAAAACACGGAGACAATTATAGGGTTCCCAGTGGCATTTTTTGTGGGCATCCAGCGTAAATGGACCCTCCTCAGCATAATGTTATGGCCGCTTGCCGCGAACCACAACGCTGGTTTTCAGTGGGCCCCGTAATATCCCAAAGGTACTGTCAGATTTTTTTCTCTAGGCTGCGGTGACTGCTTACCATCAGGCAGGCCGTAAGCTTGTTTGCCACCTTACTGTTATATAAAAAAGGCCTTAAAATTCATATATATTAATCATGTTTTTTATTAAGTTATAAACCCGTTTTTCGCATACAATTATTACCGAAACTGTCGACTGCGCCATCAAGTGAGTGCCTAGGAACGCTATAAAGATCTCTTGGAAAACTGCTCATTAAAAATTCAAATCATTTAAATACATATTATTTAAGATTAAATATCACCATCGCGTCATCTTAAGATGAAACTAGTCATTAGCCTTTTTTATATTAGACAAGACATTCATTTGACCGCCATCTCACCTGTTGGTAAGTGACGATGCGGCCGAAGATGGAGCATGCCCGTCTTGGAACAGCCTATTCAATCTAGCCTTGAAGTCATTCCAATCCTTAGCCGTATGCATTGTAAAGGTCGAGCCAAAGCGGCTCGTGCGGATAGCTGGAAGATCCACGACATAAGGATGTAATGAAATACCTATTATTTCTTGTCAAGGCCGTTTGGTATCCGTCAGAGTAGAATAGTACCCTTACACTCGCGGTGTCGTACAAGGCGACTAATAATTTCGAGGCAAAAGATTTAATCTCAGTAGGCTGGAAAATGGGCTGCAGTGTTTTCCATTGTTATATTTATAACACAGCGATCTCCAACCCGCCAGCCAAGTGTGGAGATTATGGCAATAATGTCCCCTTTTGGTTGAGAAGCCCGGAGTCCTGCAGTGGACTGTTATGGGCTGTTTTGATGATGATGATGTATTCTTGTTAGCATCCTGGTGAACGGATGTCCAGTGTCGAGTGATAGGACTTGTTCTGATCCGGTTTACGAGCTGCAGACTTCTTCCAATATTTATATCTTGGCCTTCCTCTTCCTCTCTTTCCTTCAACTTTGCCTTCCATTATCACTCTAAAAAGGCTTTTGGCGATGCAGGTCAATTTCGAGGGACGTCATTTTCTGGTTTGGTCATCTTTTTATATTGCGACAGCTTTTTCAAGTACTTCTTCTAAACTGTTTCTTATGATATTATGCATACATACTGAACTCTTGTAATAGTACAATATTATAATACAAATGGAGTCAGGAGGTGGACAGTAGACCTCTTCAACCGTTACCAATAACAACGCTGGGATTACTTGTAACGGTTGAAGAGTTCCATTGTCTACTTCTTCTCTCCATTATCAGACCGGTGACGCTAAGCATACAGTATAGCATAGCAAGCATACTGTTGTCATGTCTTATTACATGTCCTAACTTTTCCCCCCTTCTGTTCTCAATAACTTTCAGTAAATTACGCTTCTTCACTAAATTTAACACTAGTTTGTCTACAGACAAAGATTGTATTGTGATAAACGGCTACACAATATTGTTGAATGGCGTATCTCCATATCTTGAGATTTAGCCATGATGACATTGGATGACTCTGTAACTTACCTGTACTCGTACAGGAATCGAAACAATCATACAATATGCCTCACAGCTAGGGCGACCATGACCAACCCTGTTTGCCTATTTTACAGGACATGTGATCTAAAATTACAGCATTTAAAGAAAAATAAAGATACAGCACGAGTTTTTCATGACACTAACCGTTGTCTACGGCTTTCATCCGCGCGGAGTTCGGATGTCTGTAAACAATCAACTTTCCCGCGCTAATCTATTATATCTCCGGAAATAAAAGTGTGGCCTATGAGGTACTCAGTGGTAATGTGGTATTCTATGAGTGAAAGAATTTTTAGAATCGATCCAGTAGTATACATTACAAACTAAAATACAAGTCTGTTCTCTTGTAATGGTTTGCACGAATTTCTTAATCGTATTTAAACATAAAAAAAAATTATGTTGAATGTCATTCTTAATGTTTTAACAAATTTTGTGCAAGCTAGACTGGCTGGTCTGAGTGGAATAAAAATGTTTTACTTTACTTTGAAAACGGGACGTCCTATAAAATACATAAACAGTTGGCCAGCGTACTCGCAGCGGTTTCATTGGCGCAGGGTCAACGCAGGGCTTCCAGGACCGGGTCAGGGACGTGGCCGTGGGCGTACAGCGGTGAGCTTTGACAGGGGAAGATCATATCGTGTTGTTTACCTACCTTACTGTCGATGAATACTAGAATATTCGAGTAGTTATTAAGTATCAATTTAAATGTAGAATGTATGTTATCATCAGTAATTTTACCAGTAAATTTATGTATTCCGTCATTATATGGAATTCCTAGGAAGTGAAATTAGGGGGCGGTGGACGTTGTCGGACGTCCGACCAAGGTCCAAGGACCAAGGCTTACAGAATACCGCAGCGAAATAATACTCCTTTAAATAGTATTGTGTTTCTGCCGGTGAGTAAGGTCTGAAGCGTGCTCAGACCGCTCTTATTTTTGTTATACATTAATGATTTTGCACGTATAATCAGACACCCGTGTACTATTTACGCTGATGACATTTCCATAATATTGACATCAAAAAATTATAAAACTCATATTGACGATTACATTCTTGACATTAATATTATTGACTGGTCCATAAAATTAATTATTGACTGGCTTCATAATAATAATTTACAAATTAATATTAATAAAACGACATATATTCAATTTTGCAATTATAACAGTATTCAATATAAACTTGACATAAAATATAATAATGAAATAATTAAAGAAGTAGACAACACAACATTCCTAGGTTTAATTCTTGATAAAACATGTAACTGGAAGGCCCACGTTGATAAAATATGTGACAAACTTAATAATAGTAGTTTATGCAACTGTCATATAAAAGGGGGTATTAAAACATGAGTGTGTGTTTATCATACGAGGCGTAGCCGAGTATGATAATAGTTTGACACGAGTGTTTTAATACCTAATTATATGCAGTTGCATACACTACTTTATCTACACTCATATTTTTACGTTAAAATATCGTACCTATAATTTTCTCAACTTAGCTGGAAGTAAGCTGCGAGTCAGTTCTGTTGTATCTACGCTTGTCGAGGATATCAAGCGGTGGGAAATTCACTTTACTACTTTCACATATATCTATTTATTTGCTTAAAATAAGGAAAAACATTCACAAACACAAATTACAACAATTACAAAAAATATTCTGTTTAGCGGGAAAATAATTACACAGAATATAAACATGAAAATTTAAATTTTGAATTTGAATTTGTAAAAGACATCTAAGTATACAGCCTACATTACGCCGTGTTCCGGCGCCCGACAAAAAATTAAAAAATAAAAGTGTTGCATAATGATTAAAAAGTTATTTTACGATACAGCTGTCATGAAAATAGTATGGGAAATGCTGTATCGAAAAGTAATTTTTTAAAATTTTATAGTCTGGCGTGAAAAAAGTGTACCCTTAAACGACTGTTTTCGAATATGTAATTGGAACATTACGCTATGAGTGTAGATAAACATATTTATCTACATAAAATTACTTTTCGATACAGCATTTCCCATACTATTTTCATGACAGCTGTATCGTAAAATAACTTTTTAATCATTATGCAACACTTATATTTTTTAAATTCTCGTCGGGCGCCCGGACACGGTCAAATGTAGGCTGAATACATAGATGTCTTTAACAAATTCAAATTCAAAATTTAAATTTTCCTGTTTATATTCTGTGTAATTATTTTCCCGCTAAACAAAATATTTTTTGTATTTGTTGTAATTTGTGTTTGTGAGTGTATTTTCTTATTTTAAGTAAATAAATAGATAAATGTGAAAGTAGTAAAGTGAATTTCCCGCCGCTTGATATCCTCGACGCGTAGATACAACAGAACTGACTCGCAGCTTACTACCAGCAAAGTTGAGAAAACTATAGGTACGATATTTTAACATAAAAATACGAGTGTAGATAAAGTAGTGTATGCAACTGCATATAATTAGGTATTAAAACACTCGTGTCAAACTATTATCATACTCGGCTACGCCTCGTATGATAAACAGACACTCATGTTTTAATACCCCCTTTTATATGACAGTTGCATAAACTACTATTATGTGTTGTACCGACTACAAAACACATCAATGCTTAGTACTTTACTGGCTGCATATCACGGCTACGTTGATTCGACTCTGAGGTATGGTCTCATTTTATGGGGAAATTCTACTGATTTCCAAAGAGCATTCATAGCTCAAAAGAAATGTGTGCGAGCAATGTGTGGATTGCCGCCTCGGGAGTCTTGCAAAACGGTATTCAAACAACTAAATATATTAACTCTTCCATGTCTCTATATTTTCGAAATAGCTAAGTTCGTCAAATGTAATCCAAACTTATTCACTACTGCTGAAAGTATTTACCCAAGATGTACTAGGAATAAGATGAAGCTAGTTTATTCTAGAGTGCCAAAAACAACGAACTACTGTAAAAATTGTCCTGCTATATGTGTAAAAATATATAATGCATTGCCTGAAAGTCTAAAAAATTTAAATATTCAACTTTTTCAGAAAAAACTGAAACAATGGTTAATAAATAAGACATTTTACTCTGTAAATGAGCTATTTTTGAATACGTAACACTAGATATAATGTTAATGGATACCTATAATGTTTGTGTACCTACTAAATATTTTCATATCCGAAAGGATTAAGTATTCTTGGGACGTTGTTAACACCATTTTTGTACCAACATTTACTGAAAATAAATATCTTTATCTTTATCTAGTGCTCCATGGGGCGGGGATTTGGGGAACCGTGGGCAACGCGATACTCTTGGTGTTGCTAATGTCTACCAACCGTCAGTTGCAGTCGATACTAATCCTTACGAATTACAAAATAAAGATTTTAGATTAATTGGGTTCCGTGGGCGAGCCGACCTTGATCGGACGTCCTACCACGGCCCCCGCATCCAAAAGCGACTTTATTTTATACTAGGATTATTACTTGATTAGTATCAACTGCAACTGACGGTTAGTCATCATCATCACAGCCCATATCAGTCCACTGCAGAACTTAGGGCCTCTCCCACGAAAGGGGAAGTTATTGCCATAATCTCCACGCTTGGCAGGCGGGTTATAGATCGCAGTGTTATGACAATTTAAAAATGGAAAACGCTGCAGCCCATTTTCCAGCCTACGGAGAACATTAGTCGCCTTGTCCGACTCCCACGAGTGTAAGGGGTTGGTGCTGTTCTACTCTGCCGGACACCACGCGGCTACGGTTGATCGGCTCCAGCCAAAACGGAACATCTGTTACCAGCTATAACACCGTTGTTTTTCGTCGGTGGGTAGAAAGTATACCACGCCTACGGTACGGTGACCTCCGTTCGTTGTATTGTAGTGGGGCAGGTCAGGGACACACGGTTTGGCCTCCATAATGTCGTGGAGGCTAATTATCTGGGTACAAAATCAATTAACGTACCTACCTACAATCTTCTGACGTGTCTGACATGAAACCTACGCTTGCTGTTGCGATATCTATCATCATCTTGACGTTAATGTCCCGGTTGTGCTCTCGCGTAAGAGGGCCCGGTGTACGCCTTGACCATGATCCAGGATTTGGTAGATCAGGGAATCACAGTGGAGCGCCTGCCATATGACCTCCGTGATCCAGCTACCACGGGAACCTGACCAGATTGGATCATGAATACACATTCGGGTTTTATCACGATGTTTTCCCTCACCGCAAGAGCATCAGTGTTCAACTAATGTACATAACTCAGAAAATTTCGAGCTATGTACATTATAGTTTTTGAATCCGAGATTAGAATCCAGTGCCTCTCGTTTACGAGTCGGATACCCAATCCAAACTGACGTTCCGCTGCAATTCTATATCTACACATAGAATAAAACAATGTCTCTTCCCGCCGTCTGTCCCTATGTATCTATGTACGTTTAGATCTTTTGAACTACGCAACGGATTTTAATGCGGTTTTCAACAATAGATAGAGTGATTCAAGAGGAAGGTTTATAAGAAAGAAAAAAGGTGTAGGTGGGGGTAAAGTTGATGTAGGCACGCGGAGGAAGTTGCGCTGGGTCAACTTGTAATCATTAAATTGGGTATTTGGGTGGGATTTTAATAAATGACTCTAATTCTAGATTGTCTGCCTACATCTAAATACTAAGCAAGAGCTAAATTAGCACTAAATTCTGAGCAAAATGACAAGCGATTCTGCTCACTTTCTTATGCTAGCTTCATAGACATAGTTTTTAACTAGCGGCCCGCCCCGGCTTCGCACGGGTAGTAACCTTAACAAATTATACACATAAACCTTCCTCATGAATCGCTCTGTTTATTGGTGAAAACCGCTTGAAAATCCGTTGAGTAGTTTTTGCGTTTATCGCGAACAGACAGACAGACGGCGTGAATATTATTATTACTAGGTATTGAAGTTAACTTCAACGGTTTGTGGTTATCCGACTTTTTCTGTCGGTTGGGTTATTTGGACAATGACATTTCAAAATGGCGACCCTTAGTTCCAGTTTTGGCCACCGGGTCAAATATAGTTTGTAGTACTGTAGGCGTGTCTGGGTTGTCTCTTTGCTATGGTTATGTTTTTGGTTATTTACACTCTTTTCGACTTAAAAAAATAGGTCTACGACTTCCGTAGTGCAGAAGATGGTCAGGTTTTAGCATCCGTATAGTAATTGGTGACCGTGTGGTGTCCGGCAGAGTAGAATAGCACCAACCCCTTACACTCGTGGGTGTCGTACAAGGCGACTAATGTTTTCGAGGCAAAAGATCTAGAGTCTCCGTAGGCTGGAAAATGGGCAGCAGCGTTTTCGTTTGTCATATTTATATCACTGCGATCTCAAACCCGCCTGCCAAGCGTAAAGATTACGGAAATAATCTCCCTTTTCGAGGGAGAGGCCCTAAGTACTGCAGTGGACTGTTATGGGCTGTGATGACAAGGCGTTTCGCGCCTCGGGCCAAAACCAAACAGAGCCGAAACACCTGAACACTCGATTCTTTTTACGTATCTGATACCCACAATATCTTTGAAGATAATGATAAAATCTGTCGGTGATTTTATCGGCGGTGGCAGTAATGGCCTAGTCACGTGTTTTTATCTATTCCATCATTAGTTGCATGTTTTCAAGTTCATGAATTCGATAGCTGTGTGTTGGTCATGTGTACATAGTATCCTATCTGTACCAGTAGCCGTTCGCAGAGGCTTTCATTCGAGCGCAGTTTGGTTCTGTGTGAAAATTATCCCGCGGGCACCTATTATTTGCCTGGTATAAAAAGTGTGGAATCTTAAATCCCGTGTAACCTTGAAACGATATTTTTAACGAAAGTCTGATAAACCACAAGCATATAGATTTTGGTTTCTGGATCACGTCTACAAAATTCCATGTTTCCATGTCAGCACAAGTCCACAATTTCGGCAGGGTATAACTTGATTAATAAAATTTTAGAAAATATAGATGATAAGAGATTAACGACCGTTTTATTTTTAGATATGTCAAAGGCTTTTGATTGTGTTTCACACCGATTGCTTTTACAGAAATTGGAGCAATATGGCTTCAGAGGTACAACTTTGAGGTGGCTGAAATCATATTTGGATAACAGATCACAATGTGTTGAAACTGTAGCCATAAATCAACAAAATACACTGAAGCATTACAGATCAAGTTATAGAATAAACGAATACGGGGTTCCACAAGGAAGCGTGCTCGGACCGCTCTTATTTTTGTTATACATTAATGATTTTGCACGTATAATCAGACACCCGTGTACTATTTACGCTGATGACATTTCCATAATATTGACATCAAAAAATTATAAAACTCATATTGACGATTACATTCTTGACATTAATAATACCATAAAATTAATTATTGACTGGCTTCATAATAATAATTTACAAATTAATATTAATAAAACGACATATATTCAATTTTGCAATTATAATAGTATTCAATATAAACTTGACATAAAATATAATAATGAAATAATTAAAGAAGTAGACAACACAACATTCCTAGGTTTAATTCTTGATAAAACATGTAACTGGAAGGCCCACGTTGATAAAATATGTGACAAACTTAATAAATATGTTTATGTGTTATACCGACTACAAAACACATCAATGCTTAGTACTTTACTGGCTGCATATCACGGCTACGTTGATTCGACTCTGAGGTATGGTCTCATTTTATGGGGAAATTCTACTGATTTCCATAGAGCCTTCATAGCTCAAAAGAAATGTGTGCGAGCAATGTGTGGATTGCCGCCTCGGGAGTCTTGCAAAACGGTATTCAAACAACTAAATATATTAACTCTTCCATGTCTCTATATTTTCGAAATAGCTAAGTTCGTCAAATGTAATCCAAACTTATTCACTACTGCTGAAAGTATTTACCCAAGATGTACTAGGAACAAGATGAAGCTAGTTTATTCTAGAGTGCCAAAAACAACGAACTACTGTAAAAATTGTCCTGCTATGTGTGTAAAAATATATAATGCATTGCCTGAAAGTCTAAAAAGTTTAAATATTCAACTTTTTCAGAAAAAACTGAAACAATGGTTAATAAATAAGACATTTTACTGTGTAAATGAGCTATTTTTGAATACGTAACACTAGATATAATGTTAATGGATACCTATAATGTTTGTGTACCTACTAAATATTTTCATATCCGAAAGGATTAAGTGTTCTTGGGACGTTATAATTATTTTGTTAACACCATTTTTTGTACCAACATTTACTGAAAATAAATATCTTTATCTTTATCTTCAAAGGCGGGAGGCGACTTAGATCTACGCCACGTATTTTTTTACATCAAATTTTTGGTACTTATATACATGCAAGTACTCTTACCGTCCCACGGCAAGCGCCAAATTTTTTTTTTATTTTTTTTTTTTGCAAAAAATATGGTTTCAAACGTATTTATGAATTACTACGAGAAAACTAGAGGAAGGGAGAGGTGGTGTCTTGCCTTCTATAAATATATGTAGGTACTTAAATATTTTCTGTACTACTGAACCGATTTTAATGACACAAAGCTAAGAACCATCTCGATTAAACTGGCTTTCAAATAGAGAAAACCGCATCCAAATCAGTCTATTCATTCGGGAGCTACAGTCCCACAGACCGACACCTCCACACTTACATAGATCCACATATACACACCCGTTACACTCCTCGACCTCCATTTTTAATGACCATTTGTTGGTATCCGATTGAGCTGAAATTTGGTCATCATTATTCGTCCTAGCGTTTATCCCGGCCTCTGCCAGGGTCTGCTTTCCTACCCATTCTCCTCCACTTCGCCACTTTTGAGCTGAAATTTGATATAATTATGTACTTTGGATGACCATGCATTAATATGGTACCATTAAGCTGGTCAGATGTCGGTCGAACGCAAATACCCCGTCGTGTTTGGCTTTTTGGAACGGTCTTGATGAGTAGGTACTATGCCGCGCGATAAAAGCATGTTATGAAACCATATTTTTCATTGAAAAGAGTTGTGGATATTTGCGAGGCTAGGGAGTTGTGTCAGAGCAAAGTGGCGGTCCATAGTCTCTGCCTACCCCACCTGTGGGACACAGGCGTGAGCTTTATGTATGTGTAAATATGTATGTATTTTTCATTGGCGAACTTATTACCTCGAAGGTGAAAAGGCTAGCAGCTGATCGGATGTAGTGCGCCTCGCTAAGGCCACTGGGCAGGTGGTGGCACCTTGTCTTTGGTACGGCGTGCGCCGGCCTCCGACAAAGATTGCGGGTCAGGGACGGTTAGGGTTGGCAAAATGTTTCAAGAAGAATTTATTACCTTTAGGGTAGCTTTTTGCAAAAGACAAACAATAATGATTTATTCATCATCATCATCACAGCCCACAACAATCCACTGCAGGACTCCGGGCCTCTCCCCCAAAAGGGAGGTCATTGCCATAATCTCCACGCTTGGCAGGCGGGTTGGAGATCGCAGTGCAGTTGATGTAAATCTACCCAGAAAGATGCTGCTGCCCATCTTTCGGATTTGTCCCTTAGTCGCCTCTTACGACACCCACGGGAAGAGATGGGGTGGTGCTATTCTTTGAGGTGGCGGCACCACACACCACGTAATATTAGTCATTTACATTAAAAGAGATATTTACATAATACAAAAATATAGTTACTAAGAAGATTTAAGTAATTTAATATTTTGACATATTTGACATTTTTCTAAAATATTTGACTTAATTTTTTTTCTATAAGTTTGACATGGGTATTCAATTAATTTTCTTTGACATATAATTGTATTTGAATAATTAATTTTTGTTTGTGACGAACTCTTTTCATTTTGCATGCCAATTGACTAGGCTTTATGTGATACTAAATACTCTGTAATATCATGTTGTACCTACATACTTACCACATTTACTGCAATAAATAATTGAATTTGAATTTAAAGTTACACAGGATTTAAGATTTTCATCCAAATTTTAAATCCCGTGCAATTTTGAAACGATCTATTTTAATGAAAAACGGGTTCGACGCAGAGTGAATAACCTAACCAACTGAAAACCTTCGGAAAACCCCCGACCAAGTACATACTCAAATATTTCCTAAACAACTAAACCGATTTCAATGAAACAAAGCTAAGAACCACAAGAAAAGCACAAAGAAAAAAACATTTACACATATACACAGACACGTCGACCTCCAACTCCCTTTTTTCGGTTAAAAGGCTAGTTGCTGATCGGATGTAGTGCGCCTTGCTAAGGCCACTGGGCAGGCGGTGGCACCCCGTCTTTGGTACGGCGGGCGCCGGCCTCCGACAAAGATTGTGGGTCAGGGACGGTTAGGGTTGGCGAATAATTCACGAAGAATAAACATATTTAGAAAAAGAAAATATTTCCATGTAGGTTTAGGTAGGGATCGTTCAAAAGGTATATTAGAGGTCTCCTTAGAGGCGGGCAACGCATTGGCAGCGCCCCTGAAGTGGCGGCGGTGACCACGCACCATCAGTTTGCCGTATTACATAAAAAAAGATAAAAAAAATAGTCATCTCAGACAATAACAGTCCACTGCAGGACTAAAGGCCCCACGAAAGGATATGTAATTTTCATAATCTCCACGCTTGGCAGGCGGGTTGGAGATCACAGTGTTATAATTATAATAATAGAAACCGCTGCTGCCCATTTTCCAGCCTACGGAGACTTGATCTTTTGCCTCGAAAACATTAGTCGCCTTGTACGACACCCACGAGTGTAAGGGGTTGGTGCTATTCTACTCTGCCGGACACCGCAACCGACCGTATGCTTTATTTATTATTTCAAATTCCAACCTTTCCAAATTCGGTTGACCTGGGTCAAGTTTTTTATCTTTAGTCTAGTTAGAATTAAGGTATTTCGTGTAAGAGTAAGGCTTTTTAAAATGTTAATAATTGTATTTTATTATGTTACAATTGTTTTAAATTAATATAAAACACTTTATTATTTTAAAGCAAATATTTTACTATTTGTATGAATGACACTCTTGTCGAAGATCCCTTCGCTATTCTACCGGACATTACATAATAAAGCGGTAAATTTTTTTATGTAAGGTAAAAGTGTATTTTTTACCGAACAGCTCTTATTATACCCGAAGGAAGTGTTATCGCTGTATTGCTAATAGATTTGGCTACTGTATGTTTTTCCAATAGTATATAATATTCAATGCCGGATTTAGGGGAGGGCAACCGGGGCTAAAGCCCCGGGGCCTCCACAAACGGGGGGCCCCCACAATAGACTTCGGAAAAAAAATTCTTTCAAATTCCAATTAGTAAACACTAGTAAACATCTTTTCCTTTGATATTTTTTTTGCTCTTTTACCTTTACCTACAGCCTGCAGTACTTTTTACATACATGATTATTTGATTATAATTACACTTAATTTATTATTTTTTAATTACACTTTACAATAAATTATTTATTGAAAAACTCGACTTCAAAAAATTTTTCACTTTATTTGGAAAATAATTTGGGGCGAGGGGGCCTCCGCTCCTTCGTTGCCCCGAGGCCTCTGGACCTCTAAATCCGGCCCTGATAATATCTTGATAAAAAATTTAGTAGGACCCGGCGCGACTACGTTCGCGGACACCTACTTTACCCCTATCTACCTTTTTTCTTGCTTATAATTATAAACAACTATATTTTGTTGAAACCGGCATTAAATAAAATCCGTTGCGTAGTTTAAAAGATCCAAGCGCACATAGATACATATAATCTGTCCAAACTAAAAAAAAAAATCATCTTGGCGTTAATGTCCCGGTTGTGCTCTCGCGCACGAGGGCCCGGGGTCCGCCTTGACCGTGATCCAGGATTCGACAGATCAGATAATTACAGTGGAGCGACTGCCATCTGACCTCCATGACCCTGCTACCAGGGGAACCTGACTAGATTGGATCATGGTTACACATCCAGTCGTCTGAATGTGCAGGTTTCATCACGACGTTCCCTCACCGTAAGAGCATCGGTTAGTGTCAACTAATGACATTTAATTTAATTTAATTTAATAACTCAGAAAACAGTCATAGGTACATGGCCGGAGCGGGATTCGAACCCGGGACCTCTGGCTTACGAGTTGCATACTCTAACCGCTTGGCCATCGACGCTCTATAATCTGTTCAAACTGACTTATTTTATTTGGTTAAGGAAATTATGTATTAAAATGGATAATTTGCAGCAGTATTCATTGAAATTCACATTCTATGTGTTTCTTATATAATTCAAGATATCTATAGACAAAGTACGTAGCGTAATTGATATGGCAAGTTGTGATTTTGGGCATTATTTATTCACCAAATAAGACCAGTCAGTTTGGACAGAGGGCCTAGTGTGAGTTCCGCTTCGATTTTACTTTACTATCGCGTTTGCGTTTACGTGGAAATTAGTATGAAAAAATATATAGCGCCGCCTAGTGGTACGTAAATGAAGTTTTCTTCTTCATACTAATTTCGACGTAAACGCAAACGCGATAGTTAAGTAAAATCGAAGCGGAACTCACACTAGGCCCTCTGATCATATACAGACGGCGGGAAGCGACTTAATTTCCGTTGTCCCCCATTTGGTAGAAAACATTTGGGGGACAACGAGAATGAACCACTTTGTTTTATGCAATGTGTAGATGTGACAACCCTAGGGTCGGCTCCGGCGACCTCGCCGCCGCTTCCTTGCGGGAAAGAAGGTCGCACATGACATGACATTATTCTATACAAACTTTTCTTTTTCACCCCCGACGAAAAGAGGGATGTTTAAGTTTGACACGTGTATCTTCTTTATTTTTAGTTAATTATTTTTTTCACGTATTTTAAAACTTACAATGCCTTAAGGTGTTTTTTGTAGGTGGAGAACTTTAAATTGGAGTAAAGCAAAGGAAAACGTGTTTAGTATCAGTGGAATCATTTTCAATCATAAATGCCATAAAATTATCTTTGAAATAAAGCTTGTTTTACTGATTTTATCTCTCGCTACTCGAAGCTTGTTCTTCGCTTCTAAAAAATCAGTCTTTACTACAATGAGCAGTTTTCCAATAGGTATCTAAAGCATTCCTAACACTGGGTACGTTGTATTGGATAATGTTGTATTTGTCAACAGTTTTCAACCAATTTAGAGGTTGTGATAAAAATGGAACATAGTGCCAACCTATATAAATATTTTTTTTACATTGCATTCAACCTTTATCAGTTATGTTTATATTAATAAACATTTTATTTTTTAGTTTAGTATTAGTTGGCTGCATAAAATCACTGCCACCATCATACAGATTTAAAAAAGATTACCAAAATTTTAGGAGCGCCATCTATTGATGCTTTTTGAAACCAACTGACAATAACTACTGGAAAACTCCTCATTACGTAAAAACTAGGAAATTGATTAGGACATTAAATATCTCTTTCAATCGTCAAAAAGGAGGGGGGTAGGAAAGTAGGAAGGAAACACACAGTGACACGCTGACCGCCCTATGTCTGTAGATAAACGTATCCCTCGCCAACCACGAGCGAACCGGGCTCGACAATGCCAGACAGAGCCGGAACGCTATATTATATTATATACTCGTAGGTATGTCTAGTATAATTAAGAAAAACCACCTAAAACTACAGCAAGAGTAAGCCAGTCCACCAAGGCAGCACCCGTTCACGAGTATAACGCAGGGCCCAGCCATCGTCCAATTCAACCATATTTGAGGGAAAAGAGCGACCCGGCCCCCACGCCACCGCCAGACAGACTTTTAAGTGAGCGTGCATCACACATGCTGCATGTGATAGGTAGTTGCTCCCACCCTACTCTATCCTATCCCTACCCTATCGCTACCTTACCCCTACCCTATCCTACCATTGCCTTAACCCTACCCTACCACTACCTTACCCCTACCCTACCACTATCTTACCCCGACCCTACCACTATCTTACCCCTACCCCACCCTATACTACCTTACCGCTATCTTACTCCTACCCTACCCTACCCCTACTCTAACTACTACCCTACCCCTACCCTAGCGCAGACAGGAGACACCATGTGTGGGAGAGGAAGGAAAATTAACGCCGCTTCCAAGGTGGTTCTCTGTGGGGGAAAGAAACGGCAAGAAACCCACAGAGCCTACGTTAATTCTTTTTTTTTTTTTTTACATGTCTTATGTACTAATACATTATTTGTCCTATATACTATCTTAAAAGTAAATACCTGTATAGAACAGCAGTTCAGTCCCATGGACTTTTGTCATTTACATATTCAGATATACTATAATAACTTTTTTGACATAATTTGTTTTTTATAGCGACTTTAAATTTATTCAATGGTAAATTCTGAATATCTGTTGGAACCTTATTATAAAAGCGTACACATTGACCCATAAATGATTTGTGGACTTTGGCTAGACGACAAGCACCAGCAACAAGCTTATCTTTATTTCTCGTATTAATATTATGAACATCACTATTCTTCTTAAATAAGTGTAAATTTTTATGAACATACATTAAATTCTCATATATATATTGTGACGGCATCGTCATTATATCAATGTTCCTGAATTTATCTCTAAGTGAAGTTCTAGGTCTCAATTGATAAATCGCGCGAATAGCCCTTTTCTGCAATACAAATACATTGTGCCAGTCGGCAGCGTGTCCCCACAGCAGTATGCCATAGGCCATAATACTGTGGAAATAACTAAAGTAAACTAATCTTGCTGTAGCCTCGTCAGAAATACTCCGTATTTTCTTTACAGCATATGCTGCAGAACTTAGCCTTTTCGCCAATTTATCAATGTGAGGACCCCATTGCAATTTATTATCCAGGGTAAAGCCTAAAAATACTGTAGAATCAACAAAATTCAAATTTTCGCCTTTTATTTGTACATTAGTAGGCAAAGAGAATTTTAAACATTTTGTCTTCTTGCCATTCAGTAATAAATTATTAACCGTAAACCAGTTTACCACTTCTGCAATATTAGAGTCTTGTGTTAAAAAGTTATAATGTGTAGTTGCCAACATATTCATTTCTAGGTTGGTCTTTGCAAAAAACTGACGCAATATGTAGTAAAAACAAGTTTTTTTTTATATAGTTTCGTTCGTTCGTTTTAAATATTAATTATTGTGTTTTGTTATCTTTGCCACTGAGGCAAAAAGAAAAAAAAACACGTATTACAAAATAATGTAATTTTATTATGCATATATTTTGATGCGGTTTTTTTTTATTTAAAAGCCAGTTTGGTCAAGATGGTTCTTAATTTTGTTTCATGGAAATCGATTTAGTAGGTTAGGAAATATTTGAGTAAATACTTGGTCGGGGTTTTCTGTCGGTTAGGGTATTAAATCTGCGTCGAACCTGAGTTTTGACCTAATTACGGACGTAGAGAGATATCATCATCACAGCCCGTAACAGTCCACTGCAGGACGTAGGGCCTCTCCCACGAAAGGGGAGGTCATTGCCATAATCTCCACGCTTGGCAGGCGGGCTGGAGATCGCAGTGTTTAAATATAACAATGGAAAATGCTGCTGCCCATTTTCCAGACTACGGAGACTCTTGATCGGAATTTGAAACTGGGATATCACTACCGTGGCCGTGTGGTGTCCGGCAGAGTAGAATAGCACCAACCCCTTACACTCATGGGTGTCGTACAAGGCGACTAATGTTTTCGAGGCAAAAGATCAAGAGTCTCCGTAGTCTGGAGATGTAGGGCATAGCGGGGTTTCTCGTTCGAATTGGAGCCGCCCGACTGGGGAAGTACCTCCACCTTACAGAATATCGCAGCTAAATAATACTCTTTTAAATAGTATTGTGTTTCTGCCGGTGAGTAAGGTTTCCAGTGCTCCATGGGGTGGGGATTTGGGGAACCGTGGCTTTGGCAGTGGAGTGGCATTTGCTTTTTGCTGCCAGAGCAACGTGTTATAGAGGTGGGCAACGCATTAGCGATACTCTTGGTGTTGCTAATGTCTATAGGCAGTGGTGACCACTTTCCATCAGGTGGCCCGCTTGCCTGTTTGCCTACCGTATGACAAAAAAAAAGAAAAAAAAAAGCTTATCCATTGTTATATTTGAACACTGCGATCTCCAACCCGCCTGCCAAGCGTGGAGATTATGGCAATAACCTCCCCTTTCGTGGGAGAGGCCCTAAGTCCTGCAGTGGACTGTTACGGGCTGTGGTGATGATTGTATTTTAGGGCTATCACAACTGTGTCCGCGACACATGTCGCGCCGCGAGAGAGCGTTTGTTTCCTTCTCTCAATACTAAGATGAACTAGATAGCAGTATCTATGTTCTCGCTTGTCGCGTGCGAGAGCAACTTGTGCTTGTACAGATTGAAATTCCCAAATAAACGTATGACATTTTAAAATTATTATTATTTGATTGTAATATTTTTAATCTAATCTAGATCTGACATTCATATAGAATATTAATTGTCTTTATGTAATTCGTTTGTTTGACATTGTGTAATTTAATTATCAGACATGTAAATTTATATAGTTACATAAATTTTGTATTAATACTTATATACATATATATGTACTGTAACTTCCTAACTGAAAACACATTTTTGACATATTTAATATGATCAGAATGAAATTGTATTTACTTTTGGGGAATAAATGAAATCTAAATCTAAATCATTTCTCCGTTACAGGTAGCAATAAAGATAATAGACAAATCGCGACTAGACGAAGATAATTTGAAGAAAACGTTCAGAGAAATCGCCATCATGAAGAGGCTACGGCATCCTCACATAGTTCGGTTGTATCAGGTACGTAGTGTTGTAGAGCTCGTCTAATCTAAAATGACGCGCCCCACTATCGCATTAACGCACACAAGCAAGTTTAAAATATGGACGCAATACATATACAAATGCCGTTGTAATTGGTCATTCAGTTGCCGGTGAGACTCAAACGTAGGAGCACGCGTCGTTCATTGGCTCCCACACAGATGAAGTGTCGTTATCAATATTTGCACTCACACATCGAAATCAACTAACTAAGTAGTGGGGCGCGTCATTTTAGACTAGACGAGCTCTACTGTATATATAAAACAGCTGATTTTAATTTCAAGGGAATTTATTTGTGACAGGTAACGTGTCAAGAAGAGGCAGGTATTAGTTGTCAAATACCCCTCCATAATCACTGTTTTTGTCAAATTTGGTGGCCTTGGTCATCTTTTTCAATGCCTTTTTGTATGACATTGATTCATTTGTAGAATTTGTGACAGATTGACAGTGTAAATTCCCTATAGTTCGAGGCTCCATCTGTGCTCTATATCTAGTATCTTTGACCTACCTAAAGAACGTGGCACCATTGCCGGACAAACCCTTGAAATCTTTTTTCTGTGAAAAGTGGCGCTGTATTCTCTAACCTTGTTATCCACTCATAATAATGTTAGTATAATAGGACCACGATAAGTCCGTATAGACTGACAGTAGTAACAATTATAATGTGTGGATATTGCAATAGTCGGAGGAAAACCTGTCCTTGTTAGCTTGAACTTGTACTTTTAGTTTGTCTAAATTATTAATCATCCTGAAAGTTATCTCCCGCACTTCCTTTTTAATTGTTTTGATCATTATTTAATAAAAAAAATCGTAACTCACGAAAATAAACAATCCTACAGAAATCAAATTGTTTGTTATGATTTTTATGAATGACGTTCTATGACGTTTAAAAACGTAGTAAGTAGCCATACAAAGACCTTTTTTAATAAGCGATACAAACTTATTAAGAAAAAATCTGTATGGCGTAGTCTTATTCTTGTTCCGCCACAAACCATTGACTCCTTCAAATCCGCTACAAATAATAGGAAGCGCGGAAGGAAAACACTCGAGTTATATGTAACTACGACAGGATTTGTTATAACAACTATTTTATATATTAATATTATTGTTTTTCCTCGTTCTGTCCGCAGGTTATGGAGAGCACACACACAATATACTTGGTGACGGAGTACGCGCCGAACGGCGAGATATTTGGTAAATAAAATAAAAAACTTAATTTTTTTTAAAATTATTTGAATAGTGTTCTAAACTGTTCTAAATACACTATATTTTTATGAATGATGATCATCGTGGCGTTAATGTCCCGGTTGTGCTCTCGCGCTGGCCGTGTGTTGTCTTAAGAGTAGAATAGCACCAACCCCTTACACTCGTGGGTGTCGTACAAGGCGACTAATGTTTGCAAGGCTAAAGATCTAGAGTCTCCGTAGGCTGGAAAATGGGCAGCAGCATTTTCCATTGTTATATTTAAACACTGCGATCTCCAACCCGCCTGCCAAGCGTGAAGATTATGGCAATAACCTCCTCTTTCGTAGGAGAGGCCCTAAGTCCTGCAGTGGACTGTTATGGGCTGTGATGGATAGTGCCGATGCCCATGGATATTCATCATCGTCCTAGTGCTTATCCCGGCCTCTGCCAGGGTCCGCTTTCCTACCCATTCTTCTCCACTTCGCCCAGTCTTCGGCATCCTCTCGTCGTAAGCTGTTAGCTCTCGCGTCCGACTCAGCGATGTCAATCCATCGCTTCTTGGGTCGCCCATGGGGATACCAGGGAAAGCCTGATACCGGCATGTACCTATTTCCCACGTATCCCTGAGGCTTATGCAACACGTGACCACGCCCATGGATATTAGCAACACATCATCATCATCATCTTAGCCTCATGTCCCGGTTGCGCCCCCGCGCAGCACGCGAGGCCCCGGGGTCCGCTTCCCTGCTATTCTTGGCCCACCTCGCTCGGTCTTCGGCATCCCTAGTGGTGAGTTTATTGGCACGGATATTAGCAACACAAAAAACACCTTTTCCCAGACCACCTAGTATCCCGAGGCCGCATGCCCGAGGCGGAGGCGGCGCGCGCGTTCGCCCAGATGGTGGCGGCGGTGGGCTACTGCCACGCGCGCGGCGTCGTCCACCGGGACCTGAAGGCGGAGAACCTACTGCTGGACGGGGATATGAATATCAAGGTAGGTTCTGCGACAATAGGAAAAAAAAAACAGAAAAAAAATCTTCTTTTAAGCGTGGAGACAGCTGAGTATAAAATGGAGTTGGCAGGAGCAGTTACAATTAATTGTGTGTTCCCTGATCTATAGATGCCTTCAAGGCTAGAGTGAATAGGCTGTTCCAAGGCGGGCATGCTCCATTTTCGGCCGCATCGTCTCTTGCCAACAGGTGAGATGGCGGTCAGTGTATAATATATAAAAAAAAATAGCAGAAAAATATCTTCTATAAAAAGCCAAAAGATACGAGCTTGGAGACAGCTGAGTATTAGATGGAGCAGGCAGGGTAAGTCAGTGAGTCAGTGTCAATGGAGCGGGTAGGATAAGTCGGTGAGAGTCAGTGTCATTTAAGCGGGCAGGAGCAGTCACTGGGTCAGTGGTAATGGAGCGGTCAGTTGCAGTCGGTGGGTCAGTGACATTGGAGCAGCAGGAGCAGTGGGTGGGTCAGTGACATTAAAGCAGACGGTAAGTCGGTGTCAATGGAGCTGGCAGGATTAGTCGGTGAGTCAGTGGCAATTTGGTGTCAATGGACCGAGCAAGATAAGGCGGCGTGCCGGCGTCAGCTGCGCTTCGGTCAATGACATCTAATGACATTCAGTGACGCCGTGCGAGGGATATCAAAGGAATTGGATATAGACTCATAGAAGCAGCCTACTCACAGCTGAAGTCACAATCTATATTTTGTTTCTTATTTTAATGGTACATATAACGTGTCCAAAAGGGACGGCTATAAGTTGTAACAGATTGACAGTGTACATTTTGTATAGGTGTAGGCTCCATCTATTCTCTATGTCCAATATCTTTATAGACCCGGGGCCAGATTAGGTTGCTCGCGGATGACAAAGGCACTAAATTTGACAGACAGTCAATAATATTAACTCACAATATAAACAATGACAAGAACGCCATAACCTCAAAGCAATCTTATCTGGCCCCGAGAATACCGTATAAACACGACTTCCTTCTTGATGAAAAATGATTTTTTTTTTTCATTATGATCCTTATATGTTTCTTTTTTGGAAAATTGTAAAGCGAAAATCGTAAGCGTTAATGCTGATTTGTTAATTCGATTTTACCTCTTCAATGAACCATCTCCCCATCCCCAGCTGGCAGACTTCGGGTTCAGCAACGAGTACCTGGCGGGCTCCCCGCTGGCGACCTGGTGCGGGAGTCCACCTTACGCGGCGCCCGAGCTCTTCGAAGGCCGGCAGTATGATGGACCCAAGGCTGATATATGGGTGAGAATGGACTGGAGACTATATATTGACAGCGCCGCTGACCTCTACCGCGTTTTAACCGACCGGCAGCGCCATCTAGCGTCTGCGTTAAGTAGCTTCATACAAAACATAGTTTCTCTGATATTTGTGTGAGATTATGCTATGCTAATATAGTGACTTAACAATTGAGGATTCTGCTCTCACCTCATGATCCCTGGCACATTGACCCCCAAATATTGGCGATACTGACAAACACACCGACTGCGGAGGTCGATTTGTCAGTGAGTCATGGTTATAATAATGGGCAGGGATGGGTCATTGCTATTCGGCAATTTTGAATTCACTGATTTCATGACACCCGTTTCTGTTCTCTGACGCACTAAGTACAAAACCCCCGATAATAAAATTGATCGCCAATAACGCTATTTCACCTAGTGGCCAGACCATGTAGCCATCCACAAAAAAAATAGTGAAAATTCTGAATCTCTGACTCACCAACCCGATGACCCACCAAGCCACTGACCCACCACACGCTGACGACCAATCCGCTGACCCACCACCCCGTTGACCCACCATCCCACCAACCCACCACCCCGCTGACCCACCGTCTCGCCGGCAGTCGCTGGGTGTGGTGCTGTACGTGCTGGTCTGCGGCGCGCTGCCCTTCGACGGGTCCACCCTACACGAGTTGCGAGCTGTCGTGCTTAGCGGGAAGTTTCGGATACCATACTTCATGTCGCAAGGTTAGTGGGAGTGATAGTGGAGGTGTGTTTGTCGTGTTAATTGGAACTACTACTTAATTGGAATTTGTTATTTCTTTTTGTCTCTGTGTCTTGGTAAGTAAGGGCTTTTTTAACGGATTTTTAGTTCGTTTTTAACTTTAATACATTAAAGTTAAATACATAAATAAACAATAGGGGTGGATTATTTAAAATAATTGAAAGATTGATAAAAATTACCACGTTATAAATGAAATTAAATCGAATATTTAAATATTTATTTTAAGAACACTTTTTTAAATAATCCATCCCTTGGTTTTATTTTTCATATACACAATTTGTATACACTTTTGATTTGATCCTGAATCTCCATGTTTTTTTTTATTTATACCGTTACGGTGGCAAACAAGTTTACGGCCCGCCCGATGGTGCGCAGTCACCGCAGACTATGGACGTTTACAATACCAGGGGCATCACCCACGCGTTGCCGACACCGTAGAAAGCTTTTCACCGCTTTCTTGAAGAACTCCATCTTGGACCCTCAAATATAAATCTCGCCAGGTAGTTCATACCACAACCTTAGTGTGCGTGGGAGAAAGTTCCGTTGGAATAGCACTGTTCGCGACCAATTTAGATTATTTACTTTTAGAGACTTACGGCATCAAACATACTCTATTTTTGAAACGAAATATTAATTTTGATACATTCATTAAATATATTTAAGCAAATAAATTCATTCGAAAATAAAAAACGCTAGATGCATAGGTAAGGACCCAATATTACGTGTTTTTCACATCTAAAATTGAAATGTAAGTCACAAGATTTAATAAACTTTTTATTTATTTATTAATGAGCCTCTCAACCCCACCAGAATGCGAGCACCTGATCCGTCACATGTTGATGGTGGAACCCGAACGGCGCCTCGCGCTGCGAGCCGTCGCGAGGCATCGCTGGCTCGCGCAGCACCAGCCCGGCCCCGGCCCGGGGAACCACGGTGAGCACGCGGGCAGACAGACAGACACAACATACATACCAGCCAGACACAAAATATATACATACTACTAGACAGACAGGTAGACGGAGACAACCCGCTGGCCCGCTCTAGTACACTGACAGACTCACTCACAATACCCACTGACCCACTTTAGCACACAGACACACTAACTCACAATACCCACTGCCCATATCACCCCATTTTAGACAGACACAACCCGCTAACCCACACGCTACCGCTGACCCAGACTGCCATAAACACTGAACCACTCGCTATCAACTCACTGACTCACTTTCTCACAACACCTGCTGACCCACATCCTATCAAGACGCTAACCCACACGCTACAGTTAACCCAGACTGATATAAGACACCGAACCTTTCCCTATGAACACACTCAACCAGCCCGGTCCCGGCCCGGGGAACCATGGTGAGCACGCGGGCAGACAGACAGATACAACATACATAAGGACATACATACACAAAACACATAGAACAAACAGACACAAATTACGCTACTAGACAGACAGGTAGACGAAGACAACCCGCTGACCCACTCCAGCACACTGGGACTAGACTAGACTGACACAAAATACATGCATACGGGGTGTCACTATTTTTAAACAGACGGGGCGACAGACACAACCCGCTGACCCACTCCAGCACACTGGTACAGATAGACAGACACAAAATACATACGTACGCGGTGTCACTACTAGACAGACAGGTAGAGAGAGACAACCCGCTGACCCACTCTAGCGCATTGGACACACTCATTTACAAAAACCGACCCACTTCCTATCAAGACGCTACCGCTGACCCAGACTGACATAAGACACTGAACCACTCTCAACCAATACACTCAACCTATTGTTTCATAGTTTCAGATTCTATTTTTGAGATCATAATCAACTTTTGACTGATTCTGTATTTGGCCTATTCTTTAAAAAAACTAGAAAATAGTGGTATGCCAAAGCGTTTGGCGGAATAAGGTTTTGCAACTGCTTCGCATATGGCACACTCTTCGAAATGTAACCTAAGTAGGTATTTTAATTTACTATTTAAAAGTGTCAATATTTATTTTATTGGTACAAACAGAATATTTACAAAACCACAACGAAAAACTTAAAACTAAAAGCCTTAAAAAATAAAAAGGTCATCTACATCACTGATTCCCGGAATGGTACCCAGAAAGCTGGCTACGTTGCCTCGTTGGATAGCAAAACTTATCGTCTGTCCGAGGAACGAGCCAGCTCCCGTGGCGTCTATTAGCTTTTTGGCTATTTAAATGTTTTAAAGAATCGGTCAAATGCAGAATCAGTCAATTATAGAAACGGTCAAATGCAGAACCAGTCCAATGTAGAATCAGTCAATTATAGAAAAGGTCAAATGCAGAACCAGTCCAATGTAGAATCAGTCAAATGCAGAATCGTTCAAAAGCAGACCATGATGTCAAAAGTAGAATCAGTCAAATGTAGACTAAATGCCGTGATCCTATGAAACAATAGGCTGAGTGTGTTGATAGGGAGTGGCTCAGTGTCTTTTGTCAGTCTGGGTCAGCGGTAGCGTGTGGGTCAGTATTTTGATAGAAATTGTGGCAATGGGTTGTCAATTAAGCTAATAATATTCCTGTATCAATGATATGTCAATTAAGCTAACAATATATATATGTCTCTCTGTCAGACGCGTCGCTGGGTATCTGTGCGTGCCACGCGGCGGCCGTGGAGGGCGGCGAGGGCGCGGCGGCGCGGGCGCACACCGTGCTGCAACACATGCTCACGCTGCCCGGACTCAGCAGGGACCAGATTGAGCAGGTAGGGTTGTTTTCAGCTTGTGTCGATTACATTTTACTAAATTAATAAAAAAAATCATCTTGGCGTTAATGTCCCGGTTATGCTCTCGCGCACGAAAGCCCGGGGTCCGCCTTGACCATGATCCAGGATTTGGCAGGTCAGGTAATTACAGTGGAGCGACTGCCATCTGACCTCCATGACCCTGCTACTAGGGGAACCTGACCAGATTGGATCATGGTTACACATCCAGTCGCCTGAATGTGCAGGTTTCATCGCGGTGTTTTCCCTCACCGTAAGAGCATCGGTTAGTATTCAACTAATGTACATAACTCAGAAAACAGTCATTGGTACATGGCCGGAACGGGATTCGAACCCGGGACCTTTGGCTTACGAGTCGGATACTCTAACCGCTCGGCCACCGACGCTCTTACATTTGACTAAATTCGGTAGCCATAATTCAGAAGCAAAGAGCGTGAGAGCAAATCAAAATGGAATGTATTGCTCATAGAATAAGGTCCAGAGGGCCTATCGGCTATCTCAGTGGACAACTGAATTTGACATAAAAAATCTGACACTACTCTAATTTGGTACTAATTTGGTAGACGCTATTGCCAGTTTTCAACGTAGATGACGTGGTGTAGAATTATCTAGTGTCAAATACAGTTGTCAACTGAGTTAGCCAATAGCCCCGCAGTTCTGTATCTCTTATATTATGTTACGCGTTGCTCCGATTTTCGAAAGCCGTGATACAAAAATGGATCTTATTTTATGAGCATTACATTCCTTTTTTATTTGCTCTCGCGCTTTTTGCTTCTGAATTTAGGCTACTGAATTAAGTCAAATGCAATCGGCGTATTGGCCAAGCATTTGACCGCCATCACATCTGGTAGTAAGTTTTGTGGCCGAGAAGGTGGAGAAATTTTGTTGATAAATTATACTATTTCATTTTTAAAGACGTCACATTTAAATGTAAATGCTAGTGAACATTACTATTTACTACATTAATATTTATTTTTGGATTAATCAATAAAGAATAGCATATTTGTTTAAATAATTTTGATATTTTAATAATATTTATAACCGTTCGCGTAATGCGCGTGGGAAGCATGGGCTTTTCTGAAAACCAGCGCTGTGACAGGCATTAGCCCTCACAGCATTATGCTGAGACTGGTCCATTTCGGTTTCCGTCACATCACTGGCTGGTCTTATGTCATTTTCAATAATTATAATTTACTGTACTTACCTTAGGTTAAGGATGTAATGAAGATCCGAATAAAATACTGTCTATGTCTATGTTTATGTCTATTGCTTTCTGATCATGTTAGGTTGTCATAAAAATGTCAAGCTGTAACATTTAATAAAAAATGAGCTTTTAAAACAGAATGATGCAACAGAGGTAAAAAAAGGTAAAGAGGCAAAATAAATAAATAAAGAGGACAACAACATTCCTATTGTATCTGTGGTTCTGGCGGAAATCAGCTGCCTTATTTGCCCTGCACTCGCAACAAAAAAACACTTTACTCTCTTGTATAACAAATAACTATTAATAACAAAAAAAATCCCTAACCCCCAGTCGGTGGGCGAGCAAAGGTTCGACCACATCGCGGCGATCTACCACCTGCTCATGGACAAAGTACAGCAGCGGACCAGCGCCAGAAACAGTCTGCAGCATCGTGGTAAGTGTTATATATATACTATTTACTAAATGACATTTGACCGTCATTTTCCTGATGGAAAGCGACGATCTACCGAGGATGGAGCATGCCTGTCTAGATATTGTTTGGGACACAAAACAGTTGCATATAATGGATATGCAGTATAGATAACTTAAATATAAATATTTAATATGTAACCAACGACAGTATACACAGAGAAGAAATCGAGTATGAAGCAGTTACGAAGTACTTAAAAATTAACGGAAAACTCATACGATGCTCTATAAACCTAGGTAATTATTTTGGCACTTTCTTTCATACTTAACCATTTCCGTGACAGATGAAAACAATACATGTTTCCACAGTAAACTTTTTGGGGAGCCCCAAATAAACTTTTTTAGTGCTTAATCAATAACGCAACAAACAGATTTAGCGTTACATTAGTTCTGTACTATTTAATAGTGATTCAACAATCATCATCATCATATATTTAAGAGTATAACGCGATTTAACAATAGCGCTTCTAAATCTTTCCACAGACAGCGCCAATATATCTACAGGTTACGTAATATATGTATGAAGCCGTGAATTGGTAGAAGTGCTAAACATATTAAATGGATAGTTAATTATTTCTGTCGTGCGTGGAATTTTTGTTTTTGTTTTCATACATTTAGCACTCCATCCGGTTCAGGGCTTCATACATATATTATGTTACAGCCTGTATATATGTTAACATTTTATTGTAAGAATTTGCTATACGATTTGAGATTTGTAGTTCGTTCGTGCATGTGTATAATTTCGTAAGGTGCGACCGAAATTAGACACACTAACTCGGTCCCTTACACTACCCACACCAACATACACAACAAACTGACCAGGGGCCCCATTTTTTTAAACCGCTCGCATGCACACAAGCGCTCTCCTTCTAATGCTTGTCTTTTCTATCTTTACCAACTTACCACGAGTGTGAAAGAGATAGGTAGCGCACGCGAGCGCTCGTGTGGATTCGAGCGGCTTTAAAAATACGGCTCCAGCTCAGTCCGGACATAACATCAGAAGATACGGTTTACTTAGATACATACATACATAAAGCTCACGCCTGTGTCCCACAGGTGGGGTAGGCAGAGACTGTGGACCGCCAATTTGCTCTGTCCTGACACAACTCCCCAGCCTCGCATATATCCACAACTCTTTTCATACATCTCCTTCCACCCCACCACCACTTCGGACCCCAGCTTTTTTGAGAACATTACTGATCTGATTTTTCTGGGTCGTCCTCTTAAGGGCCGGTTTTCCAGATTCGCACTATACACCTCTTTCGTCAATCTTCTTTCATCCAGTCTACATGCCCGAACCATCTCAACATCCCCCTTTCTATTTACTTAGATACAGTTTAGTATAACGATGTACTTTCACATTGCAGATTCATTGGACTCCACGACGGGTCAGCCATTAGATCTCACTAGTTGTAAGGTAAATATTAATAGCAATGATGAATCGCAAACGTAACAATGAGCAGTTTTCCAATAGGTATCTAAAGCATTCCTAACCACTCCCTAGATGGCGCCGCGACAATTTTGGTAATTGATAATCGCTTGAAATAGGTTCTTAGCAAACAGAATATAAACATTAGGTAGGTTGTATTGGATAATATTGTATTTGTCAATAGATTTCAACCTTTTTAGAGGTTGTAATAATAATGGAACACAGTGCCAACTTCTATAAATATTTCTTTTTACATTTCGTTCAACCTTTAACAGTTTTGTTTATATTAATAAACATTCTATTTTTAAGTTTAGTATTAGTTGGCTGCACGAAATCACTGCCACCATCATACAGATTTTAAAACGATTACCAAAATCTACTGATGCTTTTTGAAACCAACTATCAATACCTACTGGAAAACTCCTCATTATGTATAGCAAAAGTAACGACTCCAATATTTGACTTCAGATTATTGGCAACAGCGTTACGTAATTAGCCTCCATACAACATTGGATTTAAGTCACTTGCAACTTTTAAAACCAAGTTGCATGCCCATCTTCTCTCCGTTTGCAAATAGTTGATATTGTCCTCTGACGACGATTTTATCATATTAATATGTACGTATATTATCTATGTATATTGTAGCCTATAGTGTGTATATTAGTATGTAGGTGTAAATTTTTAGCTTAAAATATAGTAGTTTACCTAGATGATTAATGCTATTTTTGTTGCTTGTCTGACTGATTCGTATCTTTTTCTCTTTCTAGACAAGGGTTGCCTGCAAGAGATCGCTTGTAGCGATAAGGCCGCCTTTGCCCACAATGTTTAAATAGACCTGTTATATGTTCTACCCTGTAATTTTGTGTGCATTATGGAGTTAATCTATCTATCTATTTATCTCTTTCCCCAGAGCCTAGAAGACGAGCAAATGGAAGCTGAAGAAGCGATCGGCGAGGGCCTGCTGGCGCTGCCCGCCGCCGCCGACTACCTCACGCACCGCCCCGACGACCTGGAGAAGGTCGGTTGACCCACTGCCGTGCGACATTGCACTATACATTGACCCACTGTTGCATACGACGTTGGTTCACTACCACACATCACATGGACCCATTACCTCACAATATTTACCTCACTTACATTACATTGATCCACTTTCTCACAACATATTGACGCACGCCCTCACAATACATTCGTCCACGCTCTCATAAAACAACACAAGAAAAAATGAGATGTGTGGACCGACTAACTGATGTATGAACTTGAACTCATACATCAAAGGTATGTCAGAGGCTGCTGTCGGCTTCAATTGAAAAAAAATCACACAAATCACACCAGCTTACCAACCCATTATCCCGCTGACCCACACCCACCCACTGGATTGAATAAATATGATTAAAAAGAAAACTTCAGGTACCCCAAGCTTCATCCAAGCTCCATCATTCTATTCAATGTATCAACAACGACAACAAATTTGCTATTTTACAAAACTCGCCTACCCACTAAGCCATTATCCCGCTCTCCCACACCCACCATCCACTCATATGACAAAATCTATTTAAAAAAAGCCCTAAATACCAAGATTAAAAAGAATAGTTTAGATATCCCAGGCGTCATCCAAACAGTTCTTAACTCGTTCTATCCCATCTACCCACAACAAAAATCTCGCCTACCCACTGACTATCCTATGCACCAGCAACGGCAACAAGCTCGCCAACCCATAATCCCGCTGACCCACACCCACACACAAAATTGAGTATATTAAATTTAAAAGATAAGTTTAAGTATTCACCAGCAACGCTAACAAACTCGCCTACCCACTGACCCAAAAAGAAAAATAGTATCAGTTATCTATCACCCATAACACAAGCTTTGCTTACTTTGGGGTTAGATGGCGCTGTGTGAATTTATCCAAGCACATTTATCATAATCCCGCTGACCCACTGACCCACCCCCCTCTCCGCAGTTCGGGTCGGGCGTGGTGGCGCCGCCGTCGCCGCCGGCCGCGGCCGAGGCGCACGCCGCGCGCCGACACACCGTCGGCCCGGGGGACTGCCGCCATACGCAGGTGAATATGGATTGTTTCTTCTTTGTCCAGCGGGGCTATTGGCTAACTCAGTTGACAACTGTATTTGATACTAGATAATTCTACACCACGTCATCTACGTTGAAAACTGGCAATAGCGTCTACCAAATTAGAGTAGTGTCAGATTTTTTTATGTCAGATTCAGTATTCCACTGAGATAGCCGATAGCCCCGCAGAACACCAACAGCAAGTTACAAGTAATAAAATAGTAGAGCTCGTCTAAGCTGAAATGCCGCGCCCCACTATCGCATTAACGCACGCAAGCAAATTTAAAATATGGACGCAATACATATATACGACCTATTACAAAATTGGTCATTCAGTTGCCGGTGAGACTCAACGTAGGAGCCCGCGTCGTTCGATTGGAGCAGTCGACGCTCCCACACAGATGAAGTGTCGTTATTAATATTTGCACTCACACATCGAAATTAAGTAGTGGGGCGCGTCATTTTAGCTTAGACAAGCTCTACTACGATAAGTCCGTATTGACTGACAGTAATTTTTTTTTAAGATCGATTCGGACTTGTCGAAGCGTGGTCTTATTCTAGTTACAAAATTATTCGTAATTGCGGGCTTTTAGACAAACAATTTTGACGTATTTATATCATAGAACGTCACTAAAAGTGATCTTCGATAATATACGACTATCGAAGATAGTTGAGAAAATATTTTTTGGATGTATTAGACATTTAGAGATATGTGGCTAGAAAAATATGGAATTCGAAATGTCACAGTGCGAGAATTAGGCCCCTTCTTTCTGACTCACTGATCCCATTGACCCACTGACCTACTTGACATAACGTCATGAGTAATGTTTAACCCAAATATGACATTTTGAAATTGTAATTATAATTTGGATTGTAATGAAGGAGACATTATTTTATTAATTATGCATGGCCTGTGTAATACTCGTATTAATAACATTGTGACATTCCGAAGTGATATTTAACTCTATGACATTTTATTCACTACCCACGTTATATTAAAGAACAATGTTTCGTCAAAATAATTAAAAATGACATTTAATAATTATGAACATTTGACTTGTAAATTATTAATTATCAAAACAAATTGAATTGAATGATTCTCGCTGTGACATCTCAAAATTATCTTTAACTCTCAAAAAAAAAACTGTATTAAATCGTCACTGATATTGATCTTCGCCAATATATGACATACGACTTACGGAATTAGTTGAATGAGTTTTCTAGACATTTCAATATCATTATTAGAAAAAAACCTTGAGTTTATATTACTAAATCTGAATTGCTATGTCTTGTAATAATGACGGTGACTATAGCACAGGAGTTTCTTCTCCTATTTTAGTCACCAGATTTCAGATGTAACCACATACAAATACTGTTTTAAGCTTATAAGTATAGACGTAAGAATACCCTGTATAAGTATTTACACAAATAAATATTATTATTATTATTATTGTGTCTAGAAAAATGTGGAATTCGAGATGGAATTGTCCGTTATTGTATGACGTTCATAAGTGTTTGTGAAAACCTAAACTGAATAAACGTACTTGATTTGATTTGATTTGAGATGTCACAGCGCAAAATTTAGGCCCCTTCTCTCTGACCCACTAACCCGCTGACCCACCCCCAGCCCGGCGAGCGCGGGCCGTGCGTGGCGGCGTCAGCCGACCTGCGCGCCGCGCCGCTGTACGTCTCTGCGCAGTTCAATGTGAGTTGAAAATCAGCCTTATTCTTATATAGTATAAAGTCGCTTATCGCGTGTTTCTGTATTACTCAATTTTTTTTTTAAATATAAAACCTTCATTTCTGGATTCATCCGGAAATTATAACATACTTTATTCGTATTAAATTATTATTTTCGAATTTAACGTAATTTACTAACCCGTAGATTAAGACGTACTAACTGTTATATATGGGTAGGTACCTACCGTCTTAAGATATTGTGCGGTGACGCTATCATGTCACCAACCGTGTTTGCTGTCACTACCCTCGCTTCACACGTCAAGTCCTAGACGTATCACAAACAGAATATGGACATCTTAAAGTTCTTTATTTATCTAGATTTTGACTAATTTGTCTAAAATAAAAGTTTATTGATATATCTAACGACTGGTAGCAACAGCCGCCCGCATATGTATCTCTGCTGCCCAACGCCACACTATTTACTTTAATATTTATGGATATATCTAACGTCCACCCCCCTTTTTTATTTGTCGATATATCGAACGCCCCACCTTTCCCCTTGGCAGCAACAGCCGCCCGCCTCAGTCTCTCTGCTGCCCAACACCAACCTGGCGGCGAAACTGCCGGCCGTGCAGCACCAGCCACCCAGATACTTCAGCGTCAAGGACCAGCATCTGCTGAAGCCGCCCATCGCTATGATGACGCACGGTACATATACACATGTACACAGTTACGAAGCGATTGATGCATGGTTGGGTAAACGAAACATATACACATACATATACACTCATGAAGTCATTCATTGCTATGATGATGCACGGTAGGGAAAGTGGAACAGATACATATATACACACACTTACGCTCGTATTCCATAGGGGTAGGCGGATACTATTGAGTGCTACAAGCTACAATCTTGACACATCTTTAATACCTCTTTTACATTCATACATCCTTACATACATTTATGCCGGTTGAGGATGCTTCTGCTCTTTTTGGAGAACACATCTCTTTCCCACTTGTGGTAAATTGCGAGGAGTGTGAAGGAGATAGATAGATTTGGGGGACATTCCCGTTGTCCCGTGGGATCTCGGAATATTGTACAAGAACAAGAAATACAAAACGACATAAGCAGAATACAATTACAATATAAAATACACTACATTAATATGTATTGTTGTTCATTCTACGCCGATTGAAGGTAACTTAAGAATGTTCACTGACACCATCGATAGCGCGTTCTAAAACACCAGCAACGCCATCTAGTGTCCAAGTCTAGCACTTCCTTGTGGTTGCGATTTGACCTCGCTACTTATAGGTAACTTAGGAATATTCACTGACACCATCGATAGCGCGTTCTAAAACATCATCAACGCCATCTAGTGTCCAAGTCTAGCACTTCCTTGTGGTTGCGATTTGACCTCGCTACTTATAGGTAACTTAGGAATATTCACTGACACCATCGATAGCGCGTTCTAAAACATCATCAACGCCATCTAGTGTCCAAGTCTAGCACTTCCTTGTGGTTGCGATTTGACCTCGCTACTTATAGGTAACTTAGGAATATTCACTGACACCATCGATAGCGCGTTCTAAAACATCAACAACGCCATCTAGTGTCCAAGTCTAGCACTTCCTTGTGGTTGCGATTTGACCTCACTACCTACTTATAGGTAACTTAGGAATATTCACTGATGCCATCGATAGCGCGTTCTAAATTACCTGCAGCGCCATCTAGTGTGTGTTGTGTTTCTGCCGGTGAGTAAGGTTTCCAGTGCTCCATGGGGTGGGGATTTGGGGAACCGTGGCTTTGGCAGTGGAGTGGCATTTGCCTTTTTGCTGCCAGAGCAACGTGTTATAGAGGTGGGCAACGCATGGCGATACTCTTGGTGTTGCTAATGTCTATAGGCAGTGGTGACCACTTTCCATCAGGTGGCCCGCTTGCCTGTTTGCCTACTGTATGCAGGGCCGGATTTAGGGAAGGGCAACCGGGGCGAAAGCCCCGAGGCCTCCACAAACGGGGGACCCCCACAATAGAGACTTCGGAAATAAAAATCTTTCAAATTCCAATTAGTAAACACTAGTAAACATCTTTTCATTTGATTTTTTTTTTTGCTCTTTTATCTTTACCTACAGCCTGCAGTACTTTGTACATACACGATTATTTGATTATATTTACACTTAATTTATTAGTTTTTAATCACACTTAATTACAATAAATCATTTATTGAAAGACTCGACTTAAAAAAAAATAGTTCACTCTATTTGGAAAATAATTTGCGGCGGCGGGGCCTCCGCTTCTTCGTTGCCCCGAGGCCTCTGGACCTCTAAATCCGGCTCTGACTGTATGACATAAAAAAAAATAGTGTCGCAAGTGTAGCATGGTCTCGTCCGCAGCGTCGACGTTCGGGCGGCGCGCGTCGGACGGCGGCGCGCACGTCTCGCGGCAGGAGCGCGCCTGCTGCCGGCAGGACGACCACCACGTGAGTGTACACCATAATAATAACAACAAGCATAAGAACAACAAAAAAAAAGATGTGCTGTGTAAGCTGTTTGTTTTACAAAAAAAAAATGGAAGGTAATATTTTACCTTCTAACAATTTTTTTTTTTTTTGTTAAACAAACAGCTTACAAATAGTACAAATAAAGTATTTAACAATATGTTCTTACAAAAGCCGACAAATTTTCCACTATATTCTATCTAAAATAATCTTAATAGATATGAGGCAATATTTTATTGTCCCATTCACGAGCGACGCCAATGAACTCGCCATTATCCCGCTGACCCACGATTGACCTACAAAATTATTTTGGAGAAAAATGTGGGGTAGCAAGAGCTGCTTTCGGTGTTTACGATTGGTTTAAATGGATGGCTCTTTTGGAATGTGAAAAAAGTTGCAAGAGTAAACGACTTATTACACTTGGCTATATTCAGTCGCCTAATTTTAGGAGCAAAAAGCGCAAGATCAAAATTAAATGGATTATATTGCTCATAGAATAAGGTCAATTTTTATATCACTTATACTCTCGTCGCTCCGCTCTCCAACCTTATTCTATGAGCAATACTTTGATTTTACTTTCGTGCCTTTTATTTCTGAATTTATGCGCTGATTACATTTGACTAGATTCTGAAGCAAAAAGCGCGAGAGCAAATCATAGTGGAATGTATTGTATATGAAATATGGTCTATTTTTGTATCACGGCTTTTGAAAAGCGGAGCTACGCGTGACATAATATAAATTATACTAAAATGGACCTCATCCTATGAGCAATACATTCCACGTTAATTTTATCTCATGCCTTTACTTCTGAATTTGGACGACTGAATTTAGCCTAGTGTAAACTTTTATACTTTTGAAACATTTTATTCTTCGTAAATAGGGGCCAAAGCAGCTCTTGCTACAAATTTTGAATTTAATTGAATTGCTTCTGAATTTGGACGACTAAACTTAGCTAAATGTAATAGGCATCCAATCCGCCGTCCCCAACCATACTAAAGGACCCCCGCCCCTCAACAGGTGTCGGACGGCGGCGCGCCGGCGGCTGAAGAACCAGAGCCCTCGGAGGACCAGACCGGGGACTACAACACCAATCTATGCAGGTGAGCATCCACAGGGCAGAAAGAAAGAAAGAGATGGTAGGACTCAGTCCAGCCTGAGGAGTCCACCGTACACTACGCTGGTTTTCAGTGGACATCTATCGCTCCAATGGGGAAACTCGACACTCACATTACGAGTACACTAACATAAGTAGGCCGGCGTGGCACATAGATGGCGTCGACCAAGTCTCTTCGATACAAATTTCAACTTTTTATTAGGTGGTAGGCTTGACCTCAAGCCTGAGGAGTCCGCCTGGGTGAGTCATCATCATCACAGTCCGTAACAGTCCACTGCAGGACTAACGGCCTCTCCTACGAAAGGGGAGGTTAGTGCCATAATCTCCACGCTTGGCAGGCGGGTTGGAGATCGCAGTGTTATAAATATAACAATAGAAAACGCTGCTGCCCATTTTTCAGCCTTCCGGATCTTTAGCCTCGAAAACATTAGTCGCCTTGTACGACACCCATGAGTGTAAGGGGTTGGTGCTATTCTACTCTGCCGGACACCACACGGCCAATTTTACATTACAATAATATTAAAAAAGCTGCAATTTATAGTAACAAACAAATTGAAGTTAATAATCGTAACGAAACATCATTTGTCCCACCTATTTACTTACAATACTTAAGTATTTTGTAAATTACGATAATTTTTAACAAGGATATTTTGCTTTTTTAATGCACTACCTTTTCAATTGAGGACGTTTTGCTCCTATGCCATTTTATGCTATGGACGTTTTTTCAAAGAGGACATTTGGCTCTGAGAACCACCCACTCCGAATCCCAAATCCCTGTAGGCTATACCTTGTCTAAAATAGGATGATAATTTTGACAGCTCACAAATTGTTGGTCTTTGGCGCACGCCTATGAAGTTTCGTGTTTTTTTTTCGGTAAAATGTACTACGGAAAATGTCGTACTTCATAGACAGGCCCCGCCCCTTTAGTGAAGTGTCACGAATAACGAATAACAACAGACAATCGAAAATCGGTATTGATATAATATAATCGAGTATTCAAAATTAATATTTAGGTAACCTTATTATTTTTTGTAACTAAACTCTTATTCCTTGTTTGGATTTCACCCTAAGAGACCTATTACAACAACGAATTCGAGTCATAGTAATAGGATGACTGACCGAATAGTGATACGCACGGGTCGAAATCGTCGTTGTGGAAGGGTTTTTAATGTCGTATTAATAAATTATTATTTCAAAAGAAAATAAATAGTTTATTTTGTATAACATGTACTGAATACCCATGCAACTATCGATTCCAAGTTCTATGAGAATGATAATCGATAATCGAATAGATTCATTAACGATTTTACATTACCCCATCCCTACTGTGAATTGTCAAAATTATCATCCTATTTTAGACAAGGTATAATTACATAACTGTGTTGCCAACAATTCTCTGATTTCAATGTTTGAAATTGTTACTTTTGCAATTACGTATGATCGATTTAATAGTTTCAGTTTATTGCAACTTTGTTAGCAACTGAACCCGTGAAATCGATGATACGGAAACCCAAAAATAACAATTTCAATCATTGAAATCAGAGAATTGATGGCCACAGCGTTACGTAATCAGCCTACTGGTCCCATTTTAAAATACATGTCATCCATTCCTCCATTTCTTTGACGGTTATTAATCCCCTCATTTTGAACGAAGCATGATTGTGAATTACTTTATGTTGACAGTTGTATTTTTGACATTATTTTAACGTGACTTGTATTTAAATTGGCTGTGTGGTGTCCGGCAGAGTAGAACAGCATCAACCCCTTACACTCATGGGTGTCGTACAAGGCGACTAATGTTTTCGAGGCAAAAGACCAAGAGCCTCCGTAGTCTGGAAAATGGGCAGCAGCATTTTCCATTGTTATATTTAAATACTGCGATCTCCAACCCGCCTGCCGAGCGTGGAGATTATGGCAATAACCTCCCCTTTCGTCGGAGAGGCCGTAAGTCCTGCAGTGGACTGTTACGGGCTGTGATGATGATGTATTTAAATTTCTTTATGCAATGCCACCCACCCAGGTACATGATGAACCGTGGCAGCAGCAAGCGGCATACCATGGCTACGCCCGAAGACGCGGCCAGCGCCGCCGCCACCGCGCCCGGGGTGAGACCATACATACCATACATACAATTGCAATAGATTGTTTCGTAAAACGGTTCAATGTTCGTATTGTGGATTAGGAGAAATTGAAAAAATAGAATTAAATATATTTCAATTCTGAACCAATTCAACATCCAAATCTTGAGTTTGAGTTCTAAAAAAATTACATTTTATTAGAATTAATTATTTTGTTTTTTTAAGAAATAGAAACTATGTATTTATAAAAAATTATTTTAGTGTAAGAAGCATAATAATTTTTTATATTAAGTTATTTAAATCAAAATATAATTTAAATTCATTATTTGTTAACACTCATTCCAACACAGGCGTGCAGTGTGCACATACAACATATAGTCATCCTAACGTGGTGTGTTTCACTTAATTTCTGGCATTGCCTATTTTGTTTTGCGCTGTGTCCGTTTTTTTAACTGGGTAATCGGAATTACAGTCTTTCCTACTACTACCTTGTACATCTTAGTTAAATTTGAACCAGTGGGAATAAGTGGTGGGGTAAATCCGAAAAAAATACAGCCATCCCAGCGGTCAATCCCGGGTTTTGCCAGGGTCCGCTTGAGTATATACATATAGGCTAGTTTCGGAGACGACACTTTACGAAAGCGATGTACCCATTGTCACATACCGTCTCAAAACGTTTCACTACACCTTGAAATAACTCCTAATTTATTGAGTGAATATGTTATTTCTTGAAGCTTGACATGCTTATACTGTAATCGACTTGTAATTAACGATTATCAATAAAACATGAAATAAAGAAAGAAAGAACGAAAATATTTATTACAAAGGACGCCACGACATGATAATTTAAATTTAAAAAAAGGTACATAAAAAACGGAGACAATTATAGGGTTCCCAGTGGTATTTAACTTTGAGTGGCATGAATGACTTTTGAGTGGCAAGCGTTGACAGAGAGACGAAAAAAGTGTTCAAAACTAGGCCCCTAACCTAAAAACCTTCATCCACAGCCCAGCACATCTCCGTCCTCCTCTGCCAATATTAGAGTGAGAAGGACAGGGTTACTCACAGTGACAGAAAGACCTCCAGGTAAGATATAGACAGATAGGACAAGTTTGTGATATAATAATGTATATTTTTATAGAATGAAGTAATATTTTTCTGTAGTTTTTGGAATATTGATGTTGTCTGGTGCTATTTTTTTGAATTTGCTTTGATCGATTTCTTTTTAATATTGCACAGAGTGCTTAATTGTTTTTTTGTTTCTGTTAGATTTTGAAGTATTTGAACGTTTCCATTCGATTTTTTAATTGATGTTGTGAAGTTTATGGGGATGCAGTATCGGTATCTTCTAACGAATTTTTGAAAAAATAAATTGTCTAACCTTGTATTTTGTATCTTCTGTAATTTTTTTTTATATTACTGCAATTAACTCTTTTCCTTTCATTTTTTCACTTCTGTAAATATTATTGTAATTATTTTAATATCTAAATATGTTTATGTATACTATTTTTATTTTGTAAACAATAAAAAATCTCGATACCGATACCACATCCCCGCGAACGAAGCATGTTGCTACTAGACAAAGATTAATTTTGCATTCTCTTTTTTTGTGTTTCCCGTATTTTTTTCCCGCTAATCCAATTTTTGTTTTTCGCATTTCTTTCGTAGTTATAAGTCCAGAGCTTGTTATGGAGGTCGAAGCTAGAATGAAACGAAACTACCTTCCACCGTCAATGCAGAGTGGATACCAATACCAAAGTCCGCCACAGTCGTCGATACCACAACAGAGTGTACCACAAAGTCCTACACAACCCTCTCTGTCTGGGATACCGAATTATGCGAATCAAAACCAAAAATGCATGAAGCCCTTCCTCGAAACGATACCACAGGGTACCATGATGGGGTACATGGGATCCATTATGTCTGGTACTCCCATAAGTAGTCAAGCGTCCACTCCGTACACCCCAAGTCTGGGACCATATTCCCCAAGCCAAGGCACTATGGTACAAAATATGGCCTCTAATGCTCCTGGGTCAGCATCCCCTATGGAACAGGGTCCCAGTACCAGCATTAACCAGGGTTCCATTACTACTGGTACTCCGATGAACCAGGGTTCTATAACCAGTGGTACCCCTATGAACCAAAATCCTATAACCAGTGGTGTAATGAACCAGGGTTCTATAACAAGCGGTACTCCGATGAACCAAGGCTCGATTACCACTGGTACCCCTATGAACCAAGGTTCTATTACTAGTGGTACCCCCATGAACCAAGCCTCCATCACCAGTGGAATACCCATAAACCAAAACTCTATGACAAGTGGCTCCCCCCTTAATACCAACTCTAGTTTCGATACCAATCAAAATTTCCCCACTTTCGGTCCTAGCAACTACCAAAATACCGCCTTCAGTTTCGATACCAATTTCAACTACGATACCAACTTCGGATACCAGAACCAAACTGGTACCAACTCCGTGCCCTCCGGGTCTATTACGGCTGGTACTCCCGATACCAGAATCCAGATACCGCAGTCTAGTTCTGGGTATACCAGTCAGAGTCAATACCAAAGCATACCTAGTTCGCCGACGGTATCCACTGGGTCGATCACGGCTGGTACCCCAGATACCAGGTTCCAGATACCTGTTACAACCGGGTACAACCCTAACCAATACACGAGTACTAGGCAACGAAAGTATTCCGGACCACAGAGAATGAAACTACAGATGTTAGCGACGGTACAGGAAATGGGTAATTTTTATTTTTTATTTTATTTTTTTAAATTTAATTTATTTATAATCTGGGTTCGGTTTTGGGATTTTTGTTTCTTTAATTATTTTGAGTACTTTTTAACTGTCATTAAAATATTTTTTTGGTAGTGGAGGTATTTTTTTTTGTTTTTTTTTTTTTTTTTGTATTTTTTATGGTGCGGTGGTAAATAACAAAAAAAATTACACAATTTATAAGGTTGTAAAATAGTGTTGGTACTTGAAATTTCAGTTAATAATTAGGCAATATGGTATGGTATAGTATTATAATATTATGTTAATAATCTTTTCCGTAGAACTATCTCATTAACTATAAATATACGTTTATACAAGTTGTAATTCCATAACGCAATATTTAATTATTAGTTAGCGTTATAAAGGCGGGCATGGCGTCCATTTCACGGAAAAAAATAATTTTTAAAACGTTCAGATTGGCGTGGCGGTTTTTTTAATTAGTTGATCCAAGCATTTGTCATGAAAATATTATGTAATTTAATCAATTTATTTGTATTATGTATATAATTTTATTTATTTATAATTTCGATCTCAAATGAATATTTGTTAACGAATAAATTGAATTGACTTGCAAAAAAATCGCGAGCTAATGTTTAATCGCTTAGAACTCAAAATTTACTTGTTATTATTATTTATTTATTTATTTTGTGTTGCCGTGCAATAAAGTTTTCTTAAATTAATAAAAGAAATTTACAGCCACGACTATAATTTATTTTATACAAATATGTATTTCTATAACTAAACTAGAAGTATCACTGAATAGTTTTTTTTTATTAGGCGACTGTTTTTTAATAACAAGTAAAAATCTATCCAAATTAGCCTACGCAAAAAGCATCATACTTTAACCTTTAACCTTTATTCAACCTAAAACTTTAACCTTTATTCTATGACCAACGCGTTCCAATTTGCTTTATCAAGTAAAACCAACAAAAGAATTGGTAGCGCTGATGTCCACAGGCGGCGGTGACCACGCACCATCAGGTGGCCTGCTTGCCTGTTTGTCTGCCGTCAGTGGCGTAGCATAGGTCACTAGCACCTAGTGCGGATTCCAAATTTGCCGCCCTCTTATTTTTGTAATCCATTATAAAAAATTTGGGGCATGGTAAAAAGAGTACTTTTATTGATTAACACTAACCTGAAAAGTGAAATTAACATTTTTTGACATAGAGTATAGTTTTGTAAAGTTTGGTAGTTAGATATTATATATTTATTTGGCATGTTACTATTTTCGTTCCGATTGTACCTGCGGCGGCGCTCGCAGCTAGGTAACAACAAAAAAAAAATGAGGAAAAAAACACTGAAAGAAATTAACTTTTTTTTATATTTTAATTTTTTTTTCTAACTGCCACCTCCGCAGCGCCGCCCCCGGCAAAGTGCCGCCCGGTGCGGACCGCACCCTCAGCCCCCCCCCATGCTACGCCACTGTCTGCCGTATTACATAAAAAAGTCTGTGAACGGCTTAGCCTTAAGAATAAAAAAAATATATGCTTGGACACTTGACACTGAGCCATCTAGCCCCAAAGTAAGCAAAGCTTGTGTTATAGGTGTTAGATTACAACTTGTATAAACTTTCTAGCGGTGAGTATTTTGTGTTTTCAAGTACTAATGTGCATATTTTGTGTGCTGTATGTGTATTTGCATTGAAATTGCAGTGTCTGGTGTAGAGTAGCTTGCACGGTTTTTTATTTATTAAACCTATAAAAAGTATTGGAAACTTATCTATTTCTGCCGCCAAGCAACAATGCTTGCATTGTTGTGTTCCGGGTTGAAGGTTGGTAGCCAGCGCAATTACAGGCATGAGGCGATTCATCTTAGTCTTCACAGTGACAACGCACCTGCAACCTAAATGTATGAATCGTAGACGTTATGGACAACAGTTACCGCTTACACCATGGGCCATGAACTTTAAAAACCATTCAATTTTCGCGGAGTTCAGTTGGGAAAGAGACAAGCTTATGTGACACGCATAGGGCTGTCTCGTTCTTAGCAGGGCAGTTCTGTTTAGGTCTTGCTATAAGAGCTCATAGTAAGCCCCCAGGTGTAAAGTTAGACATCACTTAAATATTTAGCGTATGTTCGTGGTGCGTTTCCGTTGTTTTCTGGCATTGACTTGGCCTATATTATTCTAAGCTGTCTCCGCTTTTTAAAGGAACACTATTTCTTACTCCAACCTGTTACTTCTTAATTCAATTTGTTGCGGGTTCCAAGACAGTATTAGCTTGTCCTTGGGCACGCATGAATATCGCCGCCGTAGATCCTGGCTACACAGGAGTTGCAGCGGTGGGAATGAGGGGTGGGGCAAAGCCCGAAGCCCCCAGATGGGCTTCTCGTTAGTCACTGTGTGGAATAAATTCCCCTGGTATTGCAAACGTCCATTCATAACATCCGTCCATGCGTCTCCCCAGCCCGCGAGCACGCCGAGCGCTATTCCCCGGTGCGCCGCGCGGAGTGCTCGCCGCCGCGGCAGGCCCACGACCTCGCCCAGGCCAAGGCGGAGTACCAGCAGTTGCAGGTGGGTAGCGGACAGTAAACAGTATAGCACTGATTACGATACTGACAAACACCACACACTGTGATACTGACAAATACCACACCGTACGGCAGTAACAATACCACATCTTAAGACAATGACGATACCACACAGTGTGGTACTGACAATAACTTACAATATGATAATAATAAATACCATATCGTACGACAGTGGCAATACTTCATAGTACACCACTGATAATACAATACAGTATTATCTTATAAGGGTTTAGTTTAGTATATTTTATATGTACATATTACTGTATATATTTTTGGTGTTTTAGATGTAGGTATTAGTGTATACAGTATGATACTGACAAATATCGCACCGGACTACAGTGGCAATACCACACAGTGCACCACTGACAATACCTTACAGTGAATCGCTGACAATACCACACCGTATTATAGTGACAATACCATACCGAACAATACCAATACCTAATATCACAACAAAGGACACTAAAAATACCACATCGTACGACATTAACAACAAACATAGAATATGACTTTGATACTACCACACTAACACAGTACGATACTGACAAAACCACAGTGTTGGACACTAACAATTTTTATTTTATTTATTTATTCATTTATTTCAGGCAACTGAGGCCCATATTTATAAATACACAAACAACATAAATACAAAATAAACTTATACAAAATACAGAAAAAGATAAAACCTATACCTACATACAAATTATTATAAATTGTAAACTAATATATAAAAATATAATTTATTAATATCTTAAAAATAACTATCACTTAATGTCGTTCGGCGGCACCGAAAATTCTGGGTCGCCCACGGAATCGCCGGTACACCACACCCTTCGGCCAATATTCTTCCCTCATGAAGAAATCCAAATCTGCGGTGGGAACCAACGCCACGAACGAGTTGAACGTACGTTCATGGCTTGATTCCAAGAGCTGGACCCTCACGAGGTACTTCTTGGTTATGCGGATGTGCTCCTCCACCACAATACCGTACTGTGTTGGTGTGGTATTTTCAGTGTAATATTTTGTGTTTGTTAATGTCGTACAATGTAGTATTGTTAGAATCCAATACTGTGGTATTGTCAGTTTACCATTAAGAGCGTCGGTAGCCGGGCCGTTGAGTATCCACTCGTAAGCGACAGGTACCGGGTTCGAATCCCGCTGCGGCCATGTACCAATGACTCTTTTCTGAGTTATGTACATTAGTTGAATTCCAACCGATGCTCTTACGGTGAGGGAAAACATCGTGATGAACCTGCAAATTCAGGCAGTTGAATTTGTAACCATGTTCCAATCTGGTCAAGTTCCCCTGGCAGCAGGGTCACGGAGGTCAGATGGTAGTCGCTCCACTGTAATTACCTGATCGCCAAATCCTGGATCATGGTCACGGCGGACCCCGGACCGTCGTTCTCGAGAGCATAACCGGGACATTAACGTCAAGATGATTATTTACAATGGTATTGTCAGTGACGACTAGACAGGGTAAGGTAGGTCTTTCACTCGCTTTATGAAATCAATCAATCAATCAATTATTCCCATTCCAGCGCGGCTTGGAACGTCGCAGCGCGGGCGCAGCGACCGCGTCGCCGCCGCTGCCGGACGCGAGGCACACGCCCGCCGCTTCGATGCCCGGTTTGTACCTTTTATTGTCTTGGTAGGCACAGGGACGGACGGGCCGCCTGATGGTAAGTGGCCACCGTCGTCCAGGAGGCTAATTGCGTAACGATGTTGCCAACAATTATCTGATTTTCAAAATTGAAATTGTTATTTTTGCGATTATGTATGATCGATTTAATGATTTCAGTTTATAGCAATGGAATTTTGTTAGTAACTGAACAAATGAAATCGATGGTACGGAATCGTGTCTGCAGGTTCTTTAATGATATTGATTACTATTTTATATTTGTTGTTTTTATAAAAACCCCTTAAGGTTAAAAAAAACAAGGTAATATTTTAAAAAAGCCTTACTGTAACGAAAACAAAAAGCCTTAATAAGAACTAAACCAAAGATTAAAATATTTACCCAGGGCCCCCGAATCTTAATCCTTTAAGAGATTTGACTGATAAAACCATTAAACCAGTCATAACTAGTTCTATCCAGCTACATGGCCAAACTAGTTTTGACTATAATTTCCAAAGAGATTGGAAAGTTAGTTACCTTCATTTGCCAGTCTATGGAAGGTAGCTAACTTTCCAATCTCTTGGTAATTTCAGTCAAAAGTGCTACTTTTATTGTTATTGAGTCTGTGTTTAGAAGCACTTGACGGATTTTGATAGTTAAAAGTACTTTTGCGTGCTTAAGAGTTTCGACTATAACATGGTATCCCACTATCCCCAGGCTCCCCAATCCACTCTGCCCCCGCGGCCCCGCCCCGGCTGGCCCTCTCGCGGCTGTCCCCGGAGGCGGCCCGGGCACTGCTGGCCGCCGCCCCGGGCCCGGCCGCCACGGACTTGGCACGAGAGCAGACTCTCACGCAGGTAAGGAATCGTTACCCAGTCTACCCGACAGAAGCAAAAACCTACCACACGCATAGTACTAGAAACTCTGCAAACAAAATCCAGGATCTACAACTGACCATGGGTGAGTGATTCTTTGCTCCTACCGCAAATGGTATATGTATATGTGGCACCCACCGGACTATCGATGGAAGGCAGAAAACCCTCATGCGTACCAGCGACACCCCATGGCAATGGGATGTGCTTACACAACGGTAAGTAGTGCCCCGAAGGTCATAAAACTGACCGGCCACACCGTTAGCGCGATCTAATCGACGCGCAGCGCCATCTCTCGTCTACGTAATGTAACTTTTGCCCCTAGAGACTGCGCTTGCTGCTTGCCGATATAGGTAAGGAATCACCATAGGCAAAGCTATGCCTCTAGACGAGACTGTCAAAGTGTATAATAATAAACATCTTAACGTCAATATCCCGTTTATTCTCTCACTCGTGTGGGGCTGGGGTCCGCCTTGACCATGATCCAGGATTTGGCATATCAGGTAATTACAGTAGTGCGACTGCCATCTGACCTCCGTGTCCTTGTTAACAGGAGAACCTGCCAGGTTTGGATCATGGTCACACATTCAGTCGCCTGAATATACAGGTTTCTTCACGATGTCTTCCCTTACTGTAAGAGCATCTGTTAGAATTCAACTAATGTACATAACTCAGAAATTGTCATTGGTACATGGAGGCAGTGGAGTTCGAACCCAGTACTGCTCGCTTACGAGTCCAACCCACTGGCTATTGGGCCACCGTTGCTCTCTATCAAATTAAAGTCTACCTAATGCGCTTATGACACCTGGTTAAATACAGTCGTCTAAATTGAGAAGCAAAAAGCGTGTGAGCAAGTCAAAGTGGTTCAAAAATGAACCTTATTTTAATGCGATACATTCCACTTTGAGTTGCTCTCACGCTTTTTGCATCTGAATTATGTAATAACCGCATAAGCAAAATCCCCTTGGGAGTTTAACTTTACACTGCCTCAAAAATGACATACAAACCATTTCTCTTCCAGGACTTGGCACTGAAACTGGGCATCAACCTCCACGCCCTGCTACTACCACACGTCAACATATCCCAGGAGATCTTAAAAGCCATACATACATACAACAATTACGCATTGCTGTCCGGCCATACGTCCCCCGCGTCCCCAGGATCACCACTCCACCAGATCACCGAAGGTCTCAGCTATCTCCACACAGGATCCATCACCAGAGGAACCCCGCAGGCTAGCGCTACCCCTTTAGACTTACGAAGCAATATCGACATGGATACGGGCCAATATCCCCAACTCCTTCCCCTAGTCCACCCTCAAATACACCTGGTCACCCATAGATCCTTAAACAACTCCCCAATATCAAACCCTGGGTCCCCATTAGACATGATACAGGAGGAAATAGGAAATGGAAGCGATAGGTTGACCTACAACCAAGAAATGACCAGAAATCTTCACCAGCAGTTCCAGACCTACGTCTCCACACATCCTCAGATCAGCTTAACTGATTGCTTAGGGTCAGAGGTTACATTAGTCGCCTCATCTTCGGAAGATAGCATAGACAGCTTAGAGAACAATTCCAAATACTCTTTACCACAATTCGTTATATCGGAGCCTTCGGACTTGGACGATAGACCTTCGATCACGAAGGGTATAGGCAGGAAAGTTAGTCAGGAGACTGAGCCTCCGCCCCCAGTGGAGTTGCCCAAGGATATAGACCTGACTCAGGATAAAGATCAAGAAATGCAGTCGCCCAAAGAAAGCGTCGACGAGACTCACAAATTCTTGTCAGACGACTTGAAGTATCCTCGGCGGGGTAGCGACAAATCGTTAGGTTTCAGCGACGATTCGTTAAGCAACGATTCTGCTAATGTCTCCCCGAATTGCGAGCAAAATGTGCAGTCGATATATTCGAATTTGGTCTCGATCAGCTCAGGGTTCTCCGAAAATCGGGGCAGTTTCTCCGAGCATCGGGAATCCTTTTCCTTTTCAGATAGGGGTAGCTTTTCGGAACGAGGAGATTTTGGGAGATCCTCGCTGTCTGAAAGGAGCGACTTCGGTCGAGGTAGCTTTTCCGAGCGAGGCGAAACACCTAGGTCTTCTTTTTCCGCGCAAGGGATCTTGGGAGAAGTTAAAGAGTTCTGCGAAGATGTATATATGCCTAGAGATAGTTCGAGACATTGCCTGGAGAAGTGTGACGAGGAAAGTCCGTCTGGTTGCGAGGAGATTGATAAGTTGCAAAGGTCTACGATGGATTTGCGTTTGACGGAGGTTTGTAGGCCTGAAGAGCAGAAGATTCCGATTCTTCTCAGTCCGCAGAAGGTTTCTTGCGTCCAGGAATATTATGAAGTGACTTTGTCTACTGTCTGCTCGCAACTTGATCCCCAAAGGATAGTGGAATTGCTTAAAGAAGCTATCAATACCAGAGTGCCGCCCCAGAATATCTTCGTGGACACCAACCAGGAGACTGATGAAGCCTCAGGCTTCCTCAATCTGGAGTATTCCGGCGGGATCCAGATAGAGCTGGTCGTCTCCAACAAGTCGAAAGAGAAGAAAGGTCTGAAGATGCGAAGGATATCAGGGGACCAGAGGGAGTATGGCAAGCTCTGTCAACAGCTGATCACGAGCTTGACGGTCTAGTGGCATCTGTCAATGTGACAGGTGTACGTTGACGTCAGTTTTAGTGACGCTCAGCGGGTAGACGTCAGCATTGACAGGTGTCAGTTTGCGTCAAGCGGGTGTGTGTTTTTGAGGCGGGCCGTAAGTACCTTGGCATTTATTGGTTTGAGACAATTTTGATTGTGTCAAACGGAACGTCATTCCATAAAGATTGGACTGTTATTTAAAAGGAAAATTTAATAAATTTAAATTATGTGGAAACTAAAAAGTCATATCAAATTAATTTCGGTACAGTTACTGGATGTAACTCGGGTATTTCTTAGACAGTGAAATAATTTCTTGAGCAGAACAATTTTTAATTTCATTTATGACGTAACATAGTAAATTTTACTGCATTTTACGACCTACCAAAAACCAGTATAAGCTGAGCTACCGTTTGTATAGACGCGCATAGCAATGTTAGCTAGTCTTATACTGGTACTTGGTAGCTCGATATGCTGACTTCTATACTGTATAGTATATTGACACAAATTTTCCCAAAACTTCATATTGTATTTGTCTTCGAAAATGTATAAAAGGGACTGCATTTAAAAAATCCTTCATCCTTTTTAGCATTCCATTTTGGTATTTATAATTTTTTTTTTATAATTTATATAATTTTTTTTTCTTTATAGTATTTTCCAGTTTGTAAAAAAATAACGGTTGTGGATTAAAATTGTAAAAAAATACGTAATTTTTTCAACATTACTACATTATTAATTTTCTAAGACATATCTTAAAATTACGTGCCTGATTATTTCATTTGAATTTGAGATATTTTTTTTTTGTAAAATTTGTTTTTTTTTAAAGAAAATATAAAAAATAAAAATAAATACAAATTATAGCTTTTTTCGTCAAGAAACACGAACTAAAAAAAAGGAAGTTTTGAACTTTTTTGTTTCAAGCATAATATAAAAAAGTCAATATATTATTATTTTATTTTATAGTTTATATTCCAAGAATACCTGCACATGTTTGTATATGTGAAAAAACCTATTACTTATAGAAATATTTATTGCAAATTTTTTATTTATTCATTGACTACAATCCCAAATAAAAAAAATAGTCAAATTTTTTCTCGTCATTTGGCCAAGGTGATTATGTTAGTGAAAAGTTAGGAATCACATTTTCTTTTTGTAAATAAATAGATGTAAGTACAGTCAGCTGGAGAATGAACAGACCCCTGCATGCGTACATTAAATGTATGGTAGGGAAGGGGTCTACTCATTCTGCAGCTCACCCTATTAAGTATGAAATGGCAACGATGGCAAAAATTTAATCTGCAAAAAACAAAAATGGCGGACAAGTTAAAATGAGGACACTCTGTTTTTAGATCGACAATGCCAAACATTTATCTGACCCGGTGGCCAAAAGTGGAACTAAGTGTCGCCATATCGAATGTCATTTTGTTGTCAAGTAAATACAACAACAGCGACGCCGTCAAGGTGTCAGATAAGTCTGTGGCATTGTTATTTACCTACCTATGTTTTTATATAGTCATAGCGCTTTTAATTGTTTTGTTTCGATGATTTTTACCTATTCAATTATTGATCAATCTCTTTATCTAACTATATCGAAGTAAAAAGTCATAGCACATATGACTTTTTAGTTCAATGACCTTGAAATAAAAAGTCATGTAACTTTTTAGATCCAAGATCATACGAAAATACAGGGTGTTACATAATATATGTATGAAGCCGTGAAATTATTTCTGTCATACGTGGAATAATTGTACCTATCGTTTTAATACGTTTAGCATTCCATCCAGTTCATGGCTTCATACATATATTATGTGACAGCCTGTACAACTGGATAGGTTTTTATTGTTGTTTTCTTTTATATATAATTGAATATATATTGTATATTACAATGTACATCTGTACAGCGAATTTTAAGTATCAAATCAAGAACAAAATACAAAAGTCCGATTATGTTTTTAATGGGTATGTTTTTATACCTACATTTACTTTCTAAATATGTATTAAATAAAGAAACACCAGCAATGTAAATTAGACACTATCGTCCTAAGAATAAGTAACAATGTCCTTTGTCAATGTAACGAGTATGTGTTATTGAATTTTATTCTTTTTTGTTGAGCAGAATGTATACAACAATTTTTAATTGACATTTAAAGAACAGTGCTGGCCACTGGTTAATTAGATAGAATGTCAGTTTTTAATTGTTGTGTATGTCTTTTTTTTTGTAACTCGTTTTTTTATGTTATATTTTTTTTGTAACAAGTTTTTTGTTTTTTTTTACATCGGTGTTTGGTGCCATGCCTACATCAACTGATCAATATTTACATTCATTATGAACAAAAAAATTTTTTTTATTAATTTTATTACGATAATCAGTTCATTCAATAACATAATACTAGAACTTTGTATTTTCTAATAGTATGGGAGATAAAAAAACACATTGACTTAAAAAGTTAAAATATACTTGTCATTCAATTAAGAAAATTAGTGATATAATATTAGATAAAATATAAAATTAACAGATGTATGCTGGATCATCATCTATTAAATAGTGTGTAAGATTTGTCATAGAAAATAAAAAATCCGTGATTTTTTTTGACAAATACATAGTTTCATTCTTTATTTTTTTTTTTTCAAAATATTTTTTTTATTACTTAGTATTTTCTAAATTTTCTTCGTTTCGATATCTTCCATACGATTCATTAGCGAATTGTCTTACCAAAAATATTTTTTGTTGTGAAAAGAAAAATTCTACTTATTTGCCATAAGATAAATCTGTAGCCATTTTATCAAACTAGTTAAGTTGTAAATATTAATAAATATATTATTATAATAATAATATTTTAATAATAAATAAATATTTCAGATTCCATTATGTTTACGAAATGTGTTTTATTTTGTACATTGAGTACTAATTGGATAATAATCGACAGAAAAAGTCGCCTAACCCCCGACCTAGTTTACATATACTCAAATATTTCCTAAAGTACTGAACCGATTTTAATGAAACAAAGCTAAGAACCATCTCAATTAAATTGGCTTTCAAAAAGAGAAAACCGCATCGAAATCGGTTCATCCGTTCGGGAGCTACGACGCCACAGACTGATACAGACACACGTCAAACTTGTATCACCGCTCTTTTATTCGTTTGAGGTTAAAAAGAAAATAGCCTCTCTATGCGTTAATGTCCCGGTTATGCTCTCGCGCACGAGGGCCCGCCTTGACCATGATCCAGGATTTGGCAGATCAGGTACACTACAATAGGATTTGTTAGAAGATTCGATTACAATGGAGCACCTGCCGTCTGATCTCCGTGACCCAGCTACCAGGGGAACTTGGCCAAATTGGATCATGGTTACGCATTCAGTCGCCTAAATGTGCAGGTTTCATCACGATGTCCCTCACCGTAAGAGCATCGGTTAGTGTTCTACTAATGTACATAACGTGTTTTTTTTTGGTCCAGATTACGAAATCGACAATTACTACATTCAAAAATGTATTTTGGTAAATATGATACATACAGGATCTTGATTCTATAGAGTCTCACATATTTAGTAATTTTACATATTTTTTAATATAAGGTTTCGCATGACATGCGAAACCTTATATTAGATATTGATTGGTCATATGTCTAACATTAAATTCAAAATAGTAGTTTATGCAACTGTCATATAAAAGGGGGTATTAAAACATGAGTGTCTGTTTGACACGAGTGTTTTAATACCTAATTATATGCAGTTGCATACACTACTTTATCTACACTCATATTTTTATGTTAAAATATCGTACCTATAATTTTCTCAACTTTGCTGGAAGTAAGCTGCGAGTCAGTTCTGTTGTATCTACGCGTCGAGGATATCAAGCGGCGGGAAATTCACTTAATTACTTTCACATTAATCTATTTATTTGCTTCAAACAAGAAAAATCATTCACAAAAACAAATTACAACAATTAGAAAAAATATTCTGTTTAGCGGGAAAATAATTACACAGAATATAAACAGGAAAATTTGAATTTGTCAAAGACATTTAGGTATTCAGCCTACATTTCGCCGTGTCCCGGCGCCCGACAAAAAATTAAAAAATATAGGTGTTGCATAATGATTAAAAAGTTATTTTACGATACAGCTGTAATGAAAATAGTAAGGGAAATGCTGTATCGAAAAGTAATTTTTTTAAATTTTATAAACTGGCGTGAAAAAAGTGTACCCTTAAACTTTTTCGAATATGAAATCGGAACATTACGCTATGAGTGTAGATAAACTCCTTTAAGTACTTATAACATTTTTTATGAACTCCAGTAAAATACATACTGCATAAGCCAATCGATGGCCATTGTATCGAAAGCCTATGTGTTATTGTAAGACATAAGCTACAATACTGCCAAATTTCATTAAAAGCCATTCAGTAGTTTTTGCGTGAATGAGTAGCAAACTTTTACATTTATAATATTAGCAGGATTACAGAGGTCTTGTTACCTACATACAACAATAACCTTTTGTGAACGCCACATAATATAGCGGACAGAAATCTTGTACGTGACCAACCAAAAGGTTCCGATTTTACAAAAAAATTACTAAATTCCAAGGAAAATACAAATAATGGCCCGTACACATTGTCCGCGAACGGAAGGGCCACCGGACGCGGTGTGTAAACACCTTTATAATCCTTCCGTTATAAAATACAAAATGGCGGCTTCCGGTATCGGGGATAATGATTTATTATACTAATATATTTGTAGATCATTGTGATTGTCATGGGGAATATGGGGCCCTACCACCACTGGGCAAACCTCATCTGGTGGTCGGGCTGACAGAAGGACAAGGCTCTAGCGAACCGGCGTCCCCTGGCGGGTTGTGCGGGTCAGTAGCCGTAGTCACAATGATTCGAAACCGTTTCCGAACGATTCGACACGAAATTCGTGAGCGGCGAATCCGTGTCGCTCGATTCGAAAACTGATATTCAGAATCCCGATAGATTCCACGCAAACTCTACTCGATATAACATGAAAATTTCATCAAAATTAACTGAAACCCCATTTTCTTAAGAACTTTTGCGGGGTCCTTTGTCAATTCCGTATCCGAATCCGATTTCCGAGCCATTGTAAATACGGCTACAGATCATCATCACAGCCCATAACAGTCCACTGCAAGACCTAGGGCCTCTCCCACGAAAGGGGAGGTTAGAGAGCTAACTAATAATTAAACGCTAAAAAGAATATAATAATGAAACGCTGCTGCCCATTTTCCAGCCTACAAAGACTTTTGATTAAGTTTAGCTAAAACATTAGTCGCCTTGTACAACACCCACGAGTGTAAGGGGTTGGTGCTATTCTACTCTGCCGGACACCACACGGCGAAACAGATGGTAATCACCAAACATACAAAGTCAAAACATTTATTTTGGAAAGTCGCCAGCATCGGGTGGCTGTCAAATATTTTTTTAAATCTAATTTTCCATACTAGCCATCCTGGTTGGATACAAAATTTATCACCAACATGTGCAGGTAGGCGAGTGATATTAATAAATATTACAATATCTATAAATTATGTTTACATATTTGTCGAATAAAATTAATATACCTATATAAATAATACGCGAAAGTTCTTTTTCCATAAACATTCACTATTGATACCTTGTATCCAAAGCCAGACAAACGGAACTCCTAGAAAAATAAACTTTAATAACAATATTTTCACAGTATTTGTATTTTCGTGAATATTCTAATCTGTTAAATATGAACTTGACATTAATAGAACAATGAAATAATTAAAGAAGTAGTCAACACAACATTTTTTGACGACCTGAGTGGTTCAGTGGTCAATATCCGGTATTGCCGGTCAGCCACGCAAGAGGGGGTTCGATTCCCGGCCGGGCAGAAATTGAAATTATGAGTTTTAATTTCTGTTACGGGTCTGGGTGTTCTACGTATAATAAGTATGTATTTAAAAGTATATAAGTAGTTTATCAGTTATCTAGCACACATAACACAAGCTTAGTTTACTTTGGGGCTAGATGGCGTTGTGTGAATTTGTCCACGAATATTTATTATTATTATTATTAAATGTTTCTATAGGTTATAATACCTTCGCGAAGCTTCGTACCTAATATATGTATACTACACTATTATAGCATATGTTATCGGGCTTATTACCACGATGGCGTTTTGTGAATTTGTCCACGATTATTTATTTATTTTATTTATTCCCAGGTTTAATTCTTGATAAAACATGTAACGGGAAGGCCCACGTTGATCAAATATGTGACAAACTTAACAGATATATATTTGTGTTATATCGACTACGAAAAACAATAATGCTTAGTACGTAGATTCGATTCTGAGATATGGTCTTATTTTATGGAGAAAAACTGCTGAATTCCAAAAAGCCTTCGATCAGAAGAAACGCGTGCGTGCAATGTGCCTTGGGAGTCTTGCTAAACGTTGTTCAAACAACTAAATATATTAACACTACCATGTCTCGATATTTTCGAAACAGCTAAGTTCTTCAAAAGTAATCCAAGTTTATTCACTACTGCTGAAAGTATTTACCCAAGATGTACAAGAAATAAAATGAAGCTTGTTTATTGTAGAGTGCTTAAAACCACAAACTATTGTAAAAATTGTCCAGCTATGTGTGTAAAAATATATAAAGCATTGCCAGGAACTCTGATAAGTTTACCTATTCATTTTGAGTAACACAAGACGAATATAAATAATGTTTGTGTACATACTCAATATTTTCAAATCCGAAAGGACGAGTGTTCTTGGGACGTTACTGAAAATAAATGTCTTTATCTTTAAAATTAGACCTCTAAAAATAGTTTTAACGATGTAATCGTGAAGGCCACATTAACATCTCCTTCGTAATGGGTACACCGACACACGCCGAAAAAAGAACTAATGTCAACGGAAGTGCATATTGGCGGGAATTTGTTAAAAACATGGCGCAGAGTGTGTCGGGCGTAGATAGGATGGAGTTCTGTATTTCTCAATATTTTACATACTTTCTTTTATAATAAAACATTTTAATGACAAAATAAAGATTTAGATATGTTTAATTACTCGTATTGTTTCAGTTCATTGTTCATGTATTATAAAAAAAATTATTTAAACGTTGATGTCCCGTTCCTGCTCTTGCGCAGCAGGGCCGGGGGTCCGCCTTGACCATGATCCAGGATTTGGCAGATCAGGTAATGACAGTAGAGCGACTGCCATCTAACCTCCGCGACCCTGTTACCAGGGGAACCTGAACAAATTGGATCATCCTGAATGTGCAGGTTCCATCACGATATTTTCCCTCACCGTAAGAGCATCGGTTAGAGTTCAACTAACGACATCTTTCAGAAAAGAGTCATTGGTACATGGCGGCTGTGGGATGCGAACCCGGTACCTACCTCTCGCTTGCGAGTCAGATACCTTTATCACTTGGCCACCGACGCTCTATTCAATCATACATTGCCCTTTATTAAAATTCGAAGAGCTTTTATTTTAAACTAGTAACTTCACATTCCCTTTCCTTCTCTTCAGTTACGTTGGGTTTAACAAGATGGTAATTAAATATCGCAACGGTAAGTATTTCTAATGCAGTAAATACATTCTTCATTCTCCTATTGTTTGAAAATCGAAGAACATTAAAGTTAAATAAATATTTTCGATTACCAACCCACAATTCAAAATATCCTTATTTATAAACGAAACCCTAAAACGTCTAAAATAAGCGTCCAAATCAGTCAAATCCGGCCATAATAGCCAGGCCAAACAATAGAAGCTAAAATACGATCTTATTTTCGTGCTCCATACTTCGATTGTCACGTGAAACCGGCTTACGGTTAAACAGCTTATTTTCGGCGGCAAAATGGGAATTAGGCGCTTCCGGGGACGGCTGGCGGAATTTTGACGTCTCCGCGACGCGGTGGCGTGGTGGCGCGGCAAAAAACGCAGGGGTCGTCAATATTTTTGAAGTGCAGATTGATGTTTATTACAATACATTGTTATTAATAATTTTGTTAAAAATAATATTTCCGGGTAGTTGGTGACAAAAGTAATCTTAATTTTCCTAATACCGGCATCGGCAGGTTGCTTTCCTACATATCCAAGGGATCTCCGCAGCATGTGACCGTTGCCTAGATATTCACCGTGAATTATCTACTGATTAGAATAGGTTCTTAATTATAAATTAATATACTGTATTTATACTTAAGTATATAATAAAATCTACTTAGCTTTAATGTCCCGGTTGTGGTCTCGCGGTCAAGGGCTCGGGATCCACCTTAACAATAATCTAGGATTTAGCAGACAAATAATTACAGTGAAGCGACTGCCATCTAACCTCTGTGACCCTGCTAATGTGTGTGTGTGTGTCGCCTAATGTGCAGTTTTCGTCATGATATTTACGTTCACCGTAAAATAGTCTAATCTACACCTTACCAAAAAAGGTTGCCCACACCCGCAGCAATTTTTTTCTTAATCTGCCGGCATCGGCACGGCACAAGCCGCCTGCATCCTGCCATACACGTGGCGGTCACGGTGCATCCTTCCAATCTATTTAACGTGCCTTAGCAAAAAAAAATGTAAACGTCAAAATTACGCGCCCTTTTTACTTTTTTCAATACGAAACTAATTATGGAGTCTGGAGTTCGAGAAATCGCGATAGAGGTTTTAGAATAAAAAATTGGTTCTGGTATTTCCTTTGCATTTATTTGGGAGTTGACACTTGTTTCCTGGAGCTAAGGGAATGTTGATAAATCGATGTTTTCTAGAAATGCTGAGTTTGGGATTTTGGTTCCTTGCCGATTATGGATTTACTTAAGGAAAATGTCAAAAAATATAGTATGTAATATTTCTGAAGTAGGTAGGTAACTAGGTACCTAACCATAAATCAAATTCTATTCCCTTTTAGATTGGAATATTTGGTAAGATCAAAGGACAGGAGCGTCGGTGGCCGAGTGGTTGAGGTATCCGACTCGGAATCCGAGGTACCAGGTTCGAATCCCACCATGCCATGTACTTACCTATGACTCTTTTCGGAGTTATGTACATTAGTTGAATGCTAACCGATCTTCTTACGGTGAGAGAAAACATCGTGTTGAAAACTGCACATTCAGGCGACTTAATGTGTAACCATGGTCTAATCTGGTCAGGTTCCCCTGGTAGCAGGATCACGGAGGTCAGATGGCAGTCGCTCCGCTGTAATTACCTGATCTGCTAAGTCCTGGAAACCGGACCTTCGCGCGCGTGAGCACATCCGGGACATTAGCGCCAAAATGATGATTTTTTAAAATTTTGTATAAGACGGAGGATTACAATTATTAGGTAATTACCCATCCATATGGTAGGTTATGGATAATTATGGAGTACAACATGGAGTTCTTCAAGAAAGGGGTGAAAAGGTTTTTACGGGGTCGGCAACGCGTAGGTGATGCCCCTGGTATTGCAAACGTCCACTGGCTGCGGTGACTGCTTACCATCAGACGGGGCGTAAGCTTGTTTGCCACCTTTCTGGTATAAAAAAAGGTATAAGTAGATACATAGGAAACCTCTGTGTTTCTTACCTTAGTTTACGAGTAGAGACAAACAATATACACGCCTCATTAAGACATGAATGTATACTATTATAAGTCGCAAGGGACGTAACGAATTGTATTAGCTTTTATGCTATAACAATAACACAAGACCCTAGCACGTAGCACCTGACAAAATAATGCTCGCCGCCAATGCCGGCCAATGGGGCCAATAAAGAAAAAAACAGCTAAACTACCGGAAACAGTATATTTTTTCACGCCCCGCACAAAACGCAAAGGTGTCCTCCCCATTCAGCCAGACGTGAGGTCGCCGGAATCTCACAATTATTGAATCTAATATCAAAAGGATCGTTTGTCCCGTCCGTCCGTCCAGGAAACCGGAAACAGCTAGTAAACATCTTTTTGGTGTCCTGTTTGAAGTAATAAAGCCGAACCGAGCGTCGGACGATCAGTTTTACTGCTTCCTCTCCGGCCTAAGGAGTTGGTGGAATGGACGATCTCTTTTTGTCTGTTCCTTTTAAAAAGAAATGCGGATACAGACGTATCCTGTGCGGCTTGAGGTACACGCGTGCTTTGTGTACTTATGCAGAACAACATTGTTGTTGTAATCGATTTTATGTCATGCTAGCGACTCGCCCCGACTTCGGACGGATTTTCTCGGCTTTTTTATGCTATTCTGTGACAAACGAGGAGACAGTCCACCTGATGGGAAGTGGTAGGTAACTGTCGCCCATAACATCTACAATTGATACATTTAGGTTGCAAGTAACAAAAATGCAGAGCCGCAGGCCGTTGTCACTGTGAGGACTAAGATGAAATGGCTTATGCCTGGAATTTCGCTGGCTACCTTATCTGAAGGATACTTCAAACCGGAACACAACAATGCAAGAATTGTTACTTTATATATATGTCGCAGCCAAATGGTTAAATTAGCCGGTTAATTAAACGGCTAGCTATTTAAGCAGCTATTTAATTGAAAATTGGCCAAATACATGAACTTTGAAAGTAAAGTCAAATGAACGATATTGCCTCGAGTTTACGGAGCTCTTCCATTCATTGTCATAATGCTAACCTAAACTAAACGAATAGAAACCTCATGCAAACTATTATTATACTTTGAAGTTATTGTGGGTAGGTCAGCATTGGAACAATGTGTAAAAGAGCTGCGTAAACTCGAGGCAATATCGTTCTTTCAACATAACTTTAAAATCTTATGAAACTGGCAAATGTTCAACTAAATAATTGCTCAAAAAGCTAGCCGTTTAGTTAACCGGCTAATTTAACCATCCGGCTGCGACATATACATCATCATCACAGCCCGTAACAGTTCACTGCAGGACTTAGGGCCTCTCCCACGAAAAGGGAGGTTATTGCTATAATCTCCTCGTTTGGCTGGCGGGTTGGAGATCGCAGTGTTGTAAATATAGCAATGAAAACGCTACCGCCCATTTTCTAGCCTACGGAGACTCTCAGATCTTTTGCCTCGAAAACATTAGTCGCCTTGTACGACACCGACGAGTGAAGGGGTTGGTGCTATTCTACTCAGCCGGACACTACACGGCCATATCTATACTAATTATAAAACAAAGTCGCTTCCCGCACTAGGGCCCACAGAAATCCAGCGCTGTGACTCGCCTCGCCGTTTACAACATAAGTTGAATGGAATCTTATTGCACTGGCCGTTGCGACATAGACAGACCATGGGAATCAATGTAGGTATGCGTTTACTTGTGTAGGTGTTAAGTACATTTTACTGCAAATGGTGTTACTTACCTACATAAGACAATGGCTTTTCTTTATTTTCTTTGGGTATTATTTTTAACCTTGTTTATTTATGTCGTGTCGCGGTGTCTTGTGGCAATAAATTTTCTTATTCTTATTTCTGGCGTCTGTTTCCATGTATGTGTGTATCTATGTACACTTAGATCTTTTATACTATGCAACGAATTTAAATTCGGTTTTCAACAATAGATAGTTTTTTTTTTATGTCATACGATAGGCAAACAGGCAAGCGGGCCACCTGATGGAAAGTGGTCACCACTGCCTATAGACATTAGCAACACCAAGAGTATCGCCAATGCGTTGCCCACCTCTATAACACGTTACACTGGCAGCAAATAGGCAAATATCCCTCCACTGCCAAAGCCCCGGTTCCGCAAATTCTCACCCCATGGAGCTCTGGAAACCTTACTCACCGGCATAAACACAATACTATTTAAAAGAGTATTGTTTAGCTGCGGTATTCTGTAAGGTGGAGGTACTTCCCCAGTCGGGCGGCTCCAATTCGAACGGGATACCCCGCTATGCCCTACCTCTCTTCTTACTATGTAGAGAAGAAGTCTATGCAGAACCCGGGACCTCTGCGTAGCCGACCGGCATGTTAACCTACTGAACTACACAGTGCAGCTAGCAATACACTTGCCCTGCGTTATCCTCGTGAACGGGTGCTGCCTTGGTGTACTAGCTTACTCTTGCTGTACTTTTAGGTGGCTTTTCTTAAATTCAATATAGGTAAACTATATAATATTGACACACATGCACATTAATAGACTTTCCCAACTACTTACATGCAAAAATGTCAAGGCAAGTGTTTGGGTTATACTATTGTAGATGATAATAAAATTAATTTTTATAATTTGTTTATTAAAAACTGATTATAATAGCAATTTAAGGGAAGATGAAACTGTTTCTCGTAATACAGGTATGTACGTATGTAGAAGTTTTTTTAAATCTACTTAGCTCGGGAAGCAGTGTGTAAAATGTAAGCAACAATTATGGAAATAACTATTTTATTTTTATTTTTATTTATTAATATATTATGTCGGGCGTGGGCCGGCTCTGCTTGATTTTGTCGGGCACTGACCGGCTCTGTCTAGACCCGATCCAGCCGTTGTCGGCGTGGGATGGATGTGCTCGGGTCACCTACACCCTCCTCTTTGACGATTGAAAGAGATATTTAATGTCCTACTTCATTAAGAAATTTTGATATTGATTTTGATTGGAATAAATAAATATGTTTGGGCAATTCACGCAGCGCCATCTAGCCCCAAAGTAAGTTAAGTTTGTGTTATGGGTGCCAGACAACTGATAAAAGATTTTATATTTTTAAATACATACCTACCGACTTACATATTTTATTTACAAATAAAAATTCATAATTTCAATTTCTGCTCGGCCGAATCGAAAGCGAGATCTCTGCGTGGCGACCGGCATATTAACCAACTGAACCACTCAGGTCGTCAATAATATTTTAGTATTAGTGTTTATTTTCTATTTCTTATTGTAAATATTTTTTCTGTAACTAAATAAATACCTACTTATTCCAAACTTAAAACTAAATAAAGAAATTTTATTTGGATTTTGAATCATCATCATAAATTTAAGAATATGACTCTTGTGAAAATGAAAATGAAAAAGTATTTATTGAATTAGGATTACGTTAATTAACGTAATCCTAATTCAATAAATACTTAATCTCTTTAATTAATCTCTTTTCAAAAGTCAAAAATCTAACGGAAAACAAAGGGAAGTTAAGCGAGCTCATCCAGGTAGGATGTAGCAATTGTCGGTGTAGCAATCGCCACTCTTCTCTCCTGTCTGCCAACCTCTTCATCTCTTTATAATCTCCAATTCAATATACCATTCTTTTTTTTTTACGAATCTCCCTAATAGTTATAAGATGTATTAGCCAGATTCAACTTTACTGTGTTATGTTATACTTTCCTAGATTCGTTTGTTTACCAAATTACTGTAGTGTAAATCCTGTTAATGGCTTCGAAATTGTAACAATGTATGTAATTATGGCTTAGAATAAAATTGCTGTTGGATATCCTATAAATAAATAAATAAATAAAACCAACCAAACCTGATTAAGACTATTTATTGACCACCTCCTCGTTCATCGCCTTCTGGAAGGCGTCCACGGCCGCCTTGGCCGCCTGCTCGATAGCGTGCAGAACCCTGTCGCGATCCTTCGTCAGCTTCCTGGCAGCGTCTTCGAGGGTCTGACTCTGTTCTGCTGCCATCGCGCATACCACCTGGATCATTTAGGTTTTGTTGTACGATAAACAGAGAGACGTATGAAAAGAGTTGTGGAGATATGTGGGGCTAGGGAGGACAGGCTGTGTCAGGACAGAGCAAAGTGGCGGTCCATATAGTCTCTGCCTACCCCACCTGTGGGATACAGGCGTGAGCTTTATATATGTATGAATAAACAGACTAGGAGTGCCGGTGGCCTAGTGGTTATGGAATCCGACTCGTAAGCGACGCGTACCGGGTTCGATTCCCACTGCGGCCATTAATAACTCTTTTCTGAGTTATGCACATTAGTTGAATGATAACCGATGCTCTTCCGGTTAGGGGAAAATATCGTGATGAAACCTGCACATTAATAATAATAATAATATAATAATAATAATTTGTGGACAAATTCACACAGCGCCATCTAGCCCCAAACTAAGCAAAGCTTGTACTATGGGTGCTAGATAACTGATATACTACTTAAATACTTTTTTTTTTAAATACATACTTATTATACATAGAACACCCAGACCCGTAACAGAAATTAAAATTCATCATTTCAATTTCTGCCCGGCCGAGAATCGAACCCGGGACCTCTTGCGTGGCAGACCATTGAACCACTCAGGTCGTCATTCAGGCGACTGAATGTGTAATCGTGATCCAATCTGGTCAGGTTCCCCTGGTAGTAGGGTGACGGAGGTCACATGGCAGTCCCTCTACTGTAATGATCTGATATGCCAAATCCTGAATCACGGTCAAGGCGGACCCCGGGCCCTCATGCGCGAGAGCACAACCGGGATATTAATGCAAATGCGACGTTGTCTTCTTGCGCGCCATGGCCCGGTGCCGTCTTTACCATGATCTAGGCTTTGGCAGATCAGGTAATAAAATAACGATTGCGACTGCGACTGCGACTTACAGTGGAGCGCCTGAAATCTGACCTCCGTGACCCTGTTAACATGGGAACCAGACCAGATTAGATCATGGTTCGTTCGAAACGCGATTTTTAACTCTAAATATAAGAACAACGTAGTTGTGACTGGCGACAGTTGCCGCTATTTATCACGTGGGCCTCGTCGATACCCCGAGGCTGTCTTATCAAAACTTATACGAAGCCGTGACGAGCAATACCTCTTTGAATTTGACGAATTCCACGTGTTCCTTGTCGATTGCATCCTCGAACAACTTCCTCGCTTTCTCCTCAGTTTCATGTGCATTGTCCAACAGTTTCGCTGCAAAAAACCTTTGGGTTAGTAAGTAGCAAGCTCTAAGATTGATATTCATTGGTAAGGCGTCGGAAACTGTGCGTATCTATGGCACAAATGGGGTTTGTGCGAAGCAGCGGCAGTGCAGCTACCCTGTGCAGTCAATAAACCACATTATATTTGAATGTCAAGATACCAAGTACAGCGGGCAAGCGGAAGATTTTCAGTCCCTTCCGGCCCAAGCTCTCGCCTACTTGACGAAATGTAAATTGTATAATTTAAAAATTTAAGTAGCAGAAGGGACTCAAAATCCGTACGATAAATAAATAAATAATTGGTTTTTATCCAGACAGGTTGTTTTGAGGTGGTAGGATTGTGTCAAGAGGGCTCTATCAAGCCTGAGGAGTCAGCCTGGGTGATTACCACCGCCTAATCTATTTCTGACGCCAAGCAACAATGCTTGAAGCGAACGAAGGTCACCGACACAGCTCTAACGATTGCCAGGCTGAAGTGTCAGTGGGAAAGGTACATAGCTCGAAGAACAGATGGCGGATGGGGCAGTGAAGTTCTCGAGCGACGACCACGTACCGGAAGACGCAGCGTGTGTAGGCCTCTTACAAGGAGGACTGACAACTTGATAGAGATCGCAGGTACCAGCTGGATGCGGAAGGCACAGGACCGGCCTTTGTAGAGATCTTTGGGGGAGGCCTATGCCTAGCAGTGGGAGTCTTTCGGCTGATATGATGATGGTGATAGTAAGTTCTAACATTCATGTTCATTGGATTATCAAGACTGGTTGTTATCAGGTGGTAGGACTCTGTCAAGCCTGAGGAGTCCGCCTGGGTGAGTACCACCGCCTTATCTATTTCTGACGCAAACAACAATGCTTTAATTGTTGTGTTCCGGTTTGAAGGATGAGGTTCTATGAGTAGGTGCGTTGTCCTCATAGTGACAATGCACCAGTATTTTTGTAGTCTGAAACCTAAATCCATGGATCGTAGATATTATAGGCTTATCATCACTTATCGCTTCAAGTGCACAAACTAAAATATTATAAGTAACATAAATTAAAATATTTTCTATATTACATAACTGATTTTAATGAAACACAGCCAAATAATAGAGATACTAAAGAAATATACCAAAGAATATATATACAGACAGATAGGGCTATTTTCAAGGGGGGCCTGGCCCCTGAGGTCGCCGATGAAGCCAAGTCGATTCATAATGAACAGTCAGTGAACACGATCAGTCTGATTAAGTCGGTACATCCTGGGGTGGGCACCAGACCAATCTGGGGTGGGCACGGCCCACCCGGTCCCCCCTCTTCCTACGCCTATGCAGACAGCACTCCTCTGTTTTCGTGGCGGGTTACAAAGAGAAGACGATATTCGTCATTTCAGAGAAATAGTGTAATATTTACATCGTTTCAGCCACTCAGTAAGCGCTTTGGCGTTGTTTTGTCCAGCTTTCTCCAATTCCTTGAAGATGTCATGCAAGTCTATTTCGATATCCCTCGCACCCATGCCTTCAACATGAAGCTGGTACCCTATTTGGGAGACATGAGGGACTTCCTTCCTGAGATGAGCTTCCTTTTTTGTGCCCAAAATTGACGTTGTACTCCACTACAATTGGCTTCGATTTCTCTCAATGGAATGTTTCAAGAAAAGATATTGGATTGCCGCTATAGTATGTCCAAATTGTCCAATTTCTTTGGTTTCGTGCCAATTTTCATCGTACAAAATAAGAAAAATATTCGTTTCAAGAAAAGTACAGTTTTCACTGTTTTTAGTCACATTTGTCAGTGTCACAAAAGCTGGTCTGGAGACAGATGGCGCTACGAGATGGCGCTGTTTAGAATTGCCCACAAAAGAGACCGTATACCGCGCGTTGCGGAGCAGAGGTTAGTAAATATTTATTTATTTCAACTTAATGCACTGTTACGTACAACGGCGCATCCCATCCCTATGCATTCGATTAAACCTAAAAAGCCATCCCGGCTCTTATAGGCACTCCCAAGGCAGAGTTTAGCACCTAGGTCTTGCGAATCCAGCATAGCCAGCCGGCGGTCGTTAGTTCGGAGGGTGGGTTTGAGATACGACTGAATGTGTTACCATGATCCCCCGGTAGCAAGGCCACGGAGGTCAGATGGCAGTCGCTTCAGATCAGTCCAATTCTGCCAAACCCTGGATCATGGTCTAAACGGACCCAGGGCCCTCGCGTGCGAGAGCACAACCGCGACATTAACGCTAAGATGACCATTATAAATAGGTAGACTGTTGGTTACCACGCCCGCCGACGAACTGTCGAGCGCCCTGAACCTACTCCTGGAGGCTCAGGACGACTCGACAGAACCCGTCCCTGCCGTTTCAGCGGCCCCCGTAGGCCCCCAATCCCAACCCACAGCAGCGGACCCTTCTGGGGTCTCGCTATAATTTCTCCAGCGTATGCTCCGTAAGGAGTGACGTTGAGCGCACCCCGTCCCTACGGGGTGTCGCATCCGATGAAACCTGGAAAGCCTTCCGGGCTACAGGTGCTCCCAGGGGGCGTTTAGTACGTATGCGCCTAGGTTTTTCTGGCGAGTCGTGCATAACCAGTCCGGCCGGCCGGTTGGTACTCATTAGAGTTCACCTCCTGCCTCCCAACCGCTATACCGGAGGGTGCCCATTTCCTTTGCGATGTTGGGCGCAAAAAAAAAAGTTACCACGCGGTGGTTTGAAAGAACGTTTCTCGCTCGTACGATTCGGATGTGGAATGAGCTCCCAGCCACGGTGTTTCCTTTGGACTACGACATGGGATCCTTCAAGAGGTATATTAGAGGTCACTTTAGAGGCGGACAACGCGTTGGTAGCGCCCCTGGTATTGCTGATGTCCATAGGCGGCGGTGATCACGCACCATCAGGTGGCCCGCTTGCCTATTTCTCTGCCGTATAACATTAAAAAAACTATGAAACTACAAACAGTTTAAATACCTACAGGTATTACCTACATTCTTTCATCCACGCTGTCAAATTTTTCACATTATTTTGGCCTGCTTTTTGCATTTTAATGAACATTTCGTACCAAATTATTTCTAAATCCGTAGCATTGTCCAATGGATTATTTGAAGTCTCAAATCTGTACATATTGGGGGGTATTCCTTTACTTTTCTTCCAATGATTTTTCGTATAAACGTGAAGTTTTCTACCCTTTCCTTTTCTGCACACTGGACTATTGAAATTTGTTAACAAATTAATTGATCTTTACACTTTACAATAATTTATTAAGTTTACATGACCTAAACATTTTAAAAATAAGCAACATGGATGACAGCTCTGAAAGCTCTATGATCTATGAGGATGGCTCATCCAGCTGAGGATTTTCCAAGCAAGAATACAAAGAGATTTATAACTTTTAAAACTTTCGTGGTTTTTCACTACACTTTCATTGCACATGTTAAGTGCGCTCCACATGTTCGCCGAAACTTCCGGCGAAACTTTTGCCGGGACTTTGGTCGACTCTCTACTATCTTTTTTTTTTATATACATTCTCGCCTATTGTGGATGTGGTGGGTGTCAAAACGCGCGAGATTATATCGATTCATCGGTGTAATATCGCACAGAGGTGATGGCAACTGCTGTACTGTAATAACTTGATCTACTAATATCCTAGATCATGGTCAAGTGTACCTCCAACTAATTACGGAAAAAAGCGCTAGGAATACAAATATAAAATCGATCGAATCGAGACGACAACAAACTATCTCTACTTAGTCTATGAAATAGGCGAGACATGCCAAACATGCACGGGACTACACGAATACTCCCTCTACATTATCGTGTTCCCGCGGAACTGTCCACATGTGGAGCGCGCTTTAGAATTATTAGAATTCTACCACGGTATTTTAGTTTAGGTTAGCCGTGTGGTGTCTGGCAGAGTAGAATAGCATCAACCCCTTACACGCGTGGGTGTCGTACAAGGCGACTAATGTTTTCGAGGAAAGAGATCTAGAGTCTCCGTAGGCTGGAAAACGGGCAGCAGCGTTTTTCATTGTATACAACACTGCGATCTCCAACCCACCTGCCGAGGAGATTATGGTAATAACCTCCCCTGTCGTGCGATAGGCCCTAACTCCTGCAGTGGACTCTTATGGGCTGTGATGATGTAGGCGGTCGTGGATGGCAAGGCTTCCGCTGCTCTCATGACCTTTGCACCATGCACCTTTTTTATTTTTTGTCGTGTTGTGGTGTCTTGTGGCAATAAATGTCCTTATTTTTATTCATTACACCTTCATTAAGACGATGCAGGAGCACCTCGGGGTTTAGTGGTTAGACAGCGTACGCCGAGAGTCCCACACAGGCTCTTCGTCCCCTGACGGAGGCTGTCCACCTGATCGAAAGCAGCCACCATCGTCCAGGACATCAGCAACCTTAGGGGAATGGATGTGGAAGACTTGGGCTCGTCATATCAGCCGAAAGACACCCACTGCTGGCCATAGGCAGAGGGGGCAGAGATCTCCACAAAGGCCGGTCCTGTGCCTTCCGCATCCAGCTGGGGCCTGTAATCTTTACCAGGTCGTTGGCCCACTTTGTGGCCTACCCTCGCTGCGTCTTCCGGTAAGTGTTCGCCACTTGAGAACTTCACTGCCCCATCCTCCATCTGTTCTTCGAGCTATGCGTTTCCTACTGCCACTTTAGTCTGGCAATCCTTCTGGCTATGTCGGTGCCCTGTGTTCGCTTGCTCAGGTAGTCATATTAGCCTTAGATTTTAATATAAAATGAAACTCTTAACATTCAATCATCAGGGTTTACTTATTCACAAATACGTTTACTATTTTTATACATAAATTAACATTTTTTATACTACGACAACTAGTGACAAACGAGCAGACACACCTGATGGCAAACGGTAACTGTCGCCATAACATCTACGACTCATGTATTTAGGTTGCTGGCAACAAAAATGCAGAATCACAGACGCGTTGTCACTGTAACGACTGCGTTGAAATGCCTCATGCCTGTAATTGCATTACTCTGCTGATTATTAAATAACATTCATTACCGCCCTCATGCGGTAATGACGGTATTAGTTGGCGGCGGCTTCGGTAAGTTTCGGCTTCGTATTTACTTACATAAGTGCGACAGAGACAACACTCTACGAAGCCGAAATTACCGATGTCTCATCTGCCGACAGCGGAGCTATCCTGTCACAGAGAAGACATTCTGTGACAGCGGTACAGTCTAGCAAGAAAATCGTAAAAGGGAGCTACTGAGTTTGCAACAATGAATGTCTGTGAAACTGAGTACTGCTGTGAAGTTGCTACCACAAATTTTTTCAGGACTTTCTTACAAGACTATACCTAAGCATCGCACCTATGTGCTTTGACAAGACACATCCACACCGTATCTTTTCTCTTTTTAAATCTGGCCTTGAATGCAGTAAACCACTTCACGAACGATTTCACTGAGAAATATACTAAACTACATATAACTTTTACGAATGTTACGCATCCTCTCACGACTGAAGCTACTGCATCGCAGCAGCTGCATATAAATGACCGCAGGTTCATACACATGTCGTAAAAATCGACTTCGTAATGTATGGTGTTGTCCAATGCATGGTTGACAGTTTCAACAATTATCATAATCACAAAAGGGGGTCTTCCTTGACAACTATTATTGCCTTTTCTTTTACTGCATTTTACTGCATCTACACAAACTAATGGTACACAGATTTATCTGAACAATTTTCTTCATGTACACAGACCACGCTACTATAAAGTTTTAAGACAAAAGATCACATTGGTCCTTCGAACCTTCGGGCAATAGAATTTGCCCTTTCATTGGTCACTACATTGAAAACGTTTTTGAACGACGATCACTGACATTTCTACGCCAAACTTGGGACAGGATTTGTTTTTTATTTGTGGAAGGCAAGAGTACGCTTTCACAGATGATGCTTCTTATGGCACTGGTGTATACTTTGCTTCTTTTATTGCATTTTTCCTGATCTTTGACCGGTCTTCTGTTGAGCAAAACGAAGATTTAGTTACAACTATCATAATTTCTTGAAGTTAATATAACAATAGAAAACGCTGCTGCCCATCTTCCAGCCTACGAAGACTCTAGATCTTTTGCCTTGTAACATAGTCTCCTTGTACCACCCACGAGTAGGGGTTGGTGCTATTCTACTTTGATGGACACCAAACGGCAGCATCAGGTTTCTATTTTAATATTTAGGTGAATAGGTAGCAAGGTTACCGAAATAGCCCGAAAGATTGCCAGGCTTAAGTGGCAGTAGGCAGGGCACATAGCTCGAAGAACAGTAAAGTTCTCGAGTAGCGACCACGTACCGGAAGACGTAGCGTGGGTAGTGTCATGAATCTATGCATTGTCTGTGTTTTTGATCTGTCAATGTCTCATTGTGAAACTAGATATGTCGTATAAATGATCTAAAGTTTTTAGCTGATTAAAGCCAAGATTCTAAGTTGGTTTTGTCGTTTTATGTATCAATTTAATCAGCTAAAATATGCCTATCGAAAAAGAATCGGCAAAAGCCGAAACTTCGCTATCAAAAAACATCTCTCGTTATCTACGTCCCGAACGGTTCGACACAGAGCCTGAATCCTCGGCTGCAGACCTCAAATGGCAGCATTGGTTGTCAACATTTCAAAATTTCATTTCAGAAGAAGGAAAATTGGATGAAAAGTTAAAATTAAAGATCCTGGTAAACCATCTGTCACCAAATATATTTGCTTTTATTCGTGAATGTGACTCATATACAGTGGCTATAGATGTATTGACAAAAATCTACATAAAACCCAGGAACGTAATACATGCGCGCCATGTACTGTCAACGAGGAAACAGCAATCAGGAGAATCCCTTACCGAATATATACAAAACTTGAAGAAACTATCTTTTGATTGTGACTTCAAAAATGTGACTGCAAAAGAATACAAAGACGAATATATACGAGATGCATTTATATCAGGTCTGATATCTTCGAATATACGGCAAAGATTGTTGGAAAACTTTACATTAGACCTGGACAGAGCTTTGAACCAAGCAATTACTCTCGAAACCGCCGAAATAAATAATCAAACTTTCAACTCCAGTGGTCTTACAACGTCACCGGCGAACCTAGCTTTAGTTCAACCTAAGAACGCGCGTAATCCACGTCGCTGCTTTTTCTGTGGTTCAGAAAACATACACCCACGGTTTAAGTGCCCAGCTCATAACGCGACATGTCAGCTGTGTTCTAGAAAGGGGCATTACGCCAACGTTTGCCGATCGTCTAAGTCAGGAAGCACTGTTAATGCTGTGACCGTAGAACAAGACACTGACGTGAAAACTGAAGACGGTTTTACAGCTTCCATTTCGGCTGCGGTACCCGCCAGCTTACGAAAGGCTACTGTATTAATATTAATCAACGACCTCCGTGCGGAGGCACTTATCGACACAGGGAGTTCAGTAAGTTTCATTGACGAACGCTTAGTAAAGACGATGAACCTAAAAAGCAAGAGAGCCTACCTACCGATTACACTGGCCTCAATGAATAACGTATCTTTTGCGAGTGGCTTATGTCATGTTACTATAAAAATTAATGAACACACTTACAAGCACCAACCTTTACTCGTCGTCCAAAACCTTTGCTCGGACGTAATAATAGGCCATGACCTATTAAGAAAACATAAATCTTTAAATTTTGAATTTGGTGGCGATAAGGATCCTCTACGAGTATGTAGCGTTATGCAATCTACTATACCGCCGGCATCTATCTTTTCGTCCATGACTCCAGATACAAAACCAATTGCAGTCAAGTCTAGGACGTTTTCCGAAATCACGAAACTACTAGAAGATGAAGTTATAGAGCCGAGCATTTCGCCGTGAAGAGCTCAGGTGCTAGTGACAGGTGGCACCACGCATCGGAAACGCATGATGATCGATTATTCTCGCACAGTCAATCGCTACACCGAACTAGACGCGTTACCTTTACCTAAAATTGAGTCAGTTGTAGCCAAGGTATCTAAATACAATCACTTCAGTCAAATTGATTTACAATCAGCCTATCATCAAGTACCGATTCTTGAAAAAGAGCGAGCTATGACTGCTTTCGAGGCTTGTGGAAATCTCTACCAATTTACACGCATACCGTTTGGTGTCACTAACGGCGTGGCAGCCTTTCAAAGAGCGCTTCACTATGTTATTGAGACCGAGAACCTTAAAGGAACATTCGCTTATTTGGACGACGTCACCGTCTGTGGGAAAACAAAAGAAGAACATGACAATAATCTCCAACGATTCATGGATGCGGTAGAAAGTACAACTTGACGCTTAACAAAAATAAATGTGTATTTAGTAAAGATAAAATTAATCTTCTTGGCTATACGGTGCATAATAATTGTATCAAACCTGACGAGGATCGCTTACAACCACTTCTATCCCTGCCTTTGCCGGAAGACTCTGCTTCTCTTAAACGAGGTCTTGGCATGTTGGCTTATTACAGCAAGTGGATTCCGAACTTCTCATCTAAAATTCAGCATTTGATAAAGGCAAAATTGCCATTAAATGAAGAAGCTGAGGAATGTTTTCAGTTTTTGAAAACTGAAATTGCTAAGTCGGCCTTAGTGTCAGTGAACGATTCAGATATGCTGACAGTGGAGACAGATGCTTCCGAATATGCAATCGCTGGCAGTTTATCCCAAAATGGTCGACCTATTGCGTACTTCTCTCGTTCACTAAATGATTCGGAAAAGAAACAGTCGTCCATAGAAAAAGAAGCGTGCGCAATAGTCGAATGTGTGCGGAAATGGCGACATTTCTTAATTGGCCGCCAGTTTTTACTTATAACTGATCAAAAGTCTGTCGGTTTCATGTTTGATCAAGTTCATTGTAGTAAAATAAAAAATGAGAAAATAGAAAGATGGCGGCTCGAACTGTCTTGTTATAAATACGATATAATGTACAGACCTGTCAAAGAAAACGTTATCGCTGATACTTTATCGAGAATATTAGGTCACATGAACCCTAGCAAACTCTATGAACTCCATGACTTTCTTTGTCACCCAGGAATCGGTAGAATGTATCACTGGGTTAGATCGAAGAATTTGCCTTATACTATTAGTGATGTGAAAGCTATGACAGCATCTTGTTCGGTATGTGCTCAAATTAAGCCACGTTTTTTGAAATTAAATAACCAACTTATAAAGGCCATGAGTCCTTTCCAGCGACTAAGTATCGACTTCAAAGGCCCCTTACCGACAAATACCCAAAACAAATACATACTCACGATCATAGACGAGTATTCCAGATTTCCTTTTGCGTATGCATGCAAAGATCTTACGGCCAAGACTGTAATAAAATGTCTAAAGGATTTATTCTTCACTTTTGGCGCTCCATCTTACATTCATTCCGACAGAGGGACTGCTTTTATGTCTAATGAAGTCAAAGAATTCCTTTCTGCTTTTGGAGTGGCTACCAGCAGAACGACTCCATATAACCCAGAGGGTAATGGGCAAGTTGAGCGCCTCAACGGCACTCTATGGAGAACGATTCAGCTATATGTAAACTCGAGACAACTACAAATTTCTAATTGGGAGAAAGCACTACCCGTAGCTCTACACTCCATTCGTTCATTACTGTGCACCGCTCCCGGAGAGACACCCCATGAGCGTTTATTCTCTCATCCTCGGAAATCACCAACGGGTGAATCAATCCCGTCATGGCTAATGTCTCCAGGAACGGTTCTTATGAAGAAAAACGTTAGATCGACTAAGTACGATCCGCTAGTAGAAGAGGTAGAGCTCATACATGGGAATCCGTCGTACTCCTACATAAGATTACCAGACGGCAGAGAGTCGACAGTGTCAAATAAAACAGTTAGCTCCGCTTCCGGTCCATGAAACATCTGAATCAGAAGATGAGCCAGAGGAAGAGACTAGAGATTTGGATTCGCCACTACAGTTGCGAAGGACAACTCGAGAGCGTAGACCTCCAGCTCACCTTCGGGATTCTGTGACTGATTAAGGGGGGTTTCTTTAAGCGGGGGAGAATGTCATGAATCTATGCATTGTCTGTGTTTTTGATCTGTCAATGTCTCATTGTGAAACTAGATATGTCGTATAAATGATCTAAAGTTTTTAGCTGATTAAAGCCAAGATTCTAAGTTGGTTTTGTCGTTTTATGTATCAGGTAGGCCTCACACAAGGTGGACCGACGACCTGGTAACAATCACAGATTCCAGCTGGATGCGGAAGGCACAGGACCGGCCTTTGTGGATATGTCTGGGGGAGGTCTATACCCAGCAGGCGTTTTTCGGCTGATCTAATGAGGTGGGTAAGTAGGTACTAACATTCTTTGATCCAATGAATAGTTGTATTCAAATAGCTTTGGTCAGACTTGTTTGGTTTCTTGAAAATATGCTCAAATTCCATTTAGTTTAGGAACCTATTGTCCTTTAGGTTCTTAGTTACTTGATTCAGTTGATATAATTAGGAAGGCTAGTAGAACTGCAGAAAACTCTACGAAAACTTATTATGTACAAATAAATAAATAAAAATTATTGGTTAGTCCGAGAAAAATAGAGAATTTGCCAACATGTCACACAAAAATGAAGTTAAAAATGTCAGGTGTTTTTTTCTGTTTTATTGGGCTGGACAGGCTGCACCCTAGGGCTGGGTGAGACCAAAGATTTTGGTGCTCTATGGTCCAAAATCTTTGGGTGAAACCAAAAAGTTTGGTATACCAGTCAGACCAAATAACTTGGACCATAAGCTATAGTATTAACCCCATAAAGAAAAACATATCTACAGAAGATCAACCCATAGAACATTTTTTAGCTAATAAAAGTGGCAGCTACCCTGTAGGAACAAGAGCTTATCCTAAAGCCCTACCTAAACTAAAGTTTTGCGAGTAAACGCACAACCTTACAACGGTACCGAATCGTACCGATGTCATACGATGCGACCGACATCGGTACAGAAGCTGCCACAAAATTATGCTGAGGGGGTCCAGTTGCACTGGAAGCCGCGACACATAGTTTAAACAATGCCACTGGGAATAGTTAACTGTAGGTAGGGCATTTATTATTATTTTTCTTTTTTCTAACTGAATTTTTATTTTCATTTTATGTACGCTTTGTTAATAATTAGTTCTTTGTTATTTTTGTACCCAATTATCGTGTCGTGGTGTCTACATGCAATCAATGTTTTCTTTCTTTCTTTCTTCTTTTAGGAGCATCATTCTGTGCATTCAGACGACTGATCCAATGGTTAGGTTTCTCTGTTAACAGAGTCACGGAGGTCAGATGGCAGTCGCTCCACATTAATTACCTGATCTGCCAAATCCTGTATCGTGGTCAAGGCGGACACCGGGCCCTCGCGGTTGAGAGCACAACCGGGACATTAATGCCAAGATGACCAATAATAATAGAGTGGAAGCCATCAATCAAACCAAGTACCTTCCAACCTCGAAAATAAGATGAAAAACATTCGCGAGCGAACACGAAAATAGCCAGACGACCTGAGTGGTTCAGTTGATTGACACGCCGGTCTGCCACGCAGAAGTCCCGGGCTCGATTCCCGGCCCAGCAGAAGCTGAAATGATATATTCAATTTCTGTTACGAGTCCGGGTGTTATATGAATAAGTATCTAAGTATTAAAAAAACGTAAGTATACCTATAAGTAGTATATCAGTTATCTTGCACCCATAACACAAGCTTTGCTTACTTTAGGGCTAGAAGGCAAGCATTTTTATTTCTTTAGATATTATTTACTTATGTTACTTTATTTTTTTTATGCTACTCAGTAACAAACATGAAGACAGCGCAATTAAATAAATAAATAATCGTGGACAAATTCACACAACGCCATCTAGCCCCAAAGTAAGCAAAGCTTGTGTTATGGGTGCTACATAACTGATAAACTACTTATATACTTTTAAATACATACTTATTATACCTAGAACACCCAGACCCGTAACAGAAATTAAAATTCATCATTTCAATTTCTGCCCGGCCGGGAATCGAACCCGGGACCTCTTGCGTGGCAGACCGGCATGTTGACCACTGAACCACTCAGGTCGTCAAATTATGATAAGTGGTAACTGTCGCACGTAACATCTACTACATACTACTACATACATACTTAGGTTGCGGGTAACAAAAATGCAGAACCGCAGGTGCGTTGTGACTGTGAGGACTAAGATGAAATGCCTCATTCCTGAAATAGAATAGAAAGATAACTTGATGGTTCTCACCCAAGCGGACTCCTCAGGCTTGACAGAGTTCTACCACCTAATAAAAGGTACAAAGTCATCTGACGTCATCGAATCATCTTTATTTTAGTCTCAAATGTTACTAAAAAACCATTATCCTCTAATAAACAGAATCAAATTAAAGAAAAGTTCATACACCGTGTAATTTTGACTTACGCCATTACTAAACTCGCGATTTCACACCGGAAATGATTAGTTCCACGTTCCAAGCCAACAGGATGCAACATCGATTCTTAAAAAGGTCACCTGTCTCCCTTCTTTGCTGCGAGTTCTGCGCGTGTGAGGAGGACAGAGAATCACCCGCATCCGGCCGCAAAGCGACGTAAACTTTGCGAATGCCTTTGCTATTGCTATTAGTAAAAGGACACAAGACATTAACGGCAACTTCAATTTTAAAGTCTATTTGGTTGCAATAAGGTTGGGTTTTGTATGGAACAGAGTTTGTTATATGCAGTTATTGCTCGCGAGTGGTTGGTAGACGTCTGGGTTTCATTCATGTTTCAATTTGAAATGAGATTCGAAAAACATTTCATTGAACGGTCTGGCGTCGTGGTGGATAGACGTGTGTTGAGTTTGAACTGAAATTGCGCGATATTATACTCGATCGCTCTCTAAAGATATCTTAATATAATTAGATACGTAATACAATATTTAGAAAACATCCGAGTAACTGTTATCGATCAGAAATTAATGTTGTGAAGCAGTGAGTTAGTGAAAAATATCGGCAGTGAAGTTTCTTCGGATTTTTGCAGTTTACATTGGATTTTATGGTGAGTTTAAGTGATTTATTCTTTTTTTTTATACATTGAAGGGTGTGGGTGTGAGGGACTAAAAAGCGTTATATGTGTTTACCTATGTTTAGGAAAATGATTATCGACTATTTTAGGATAGAAAATAATATTAGTGAACATTATTATTCTCTCTTATTGCAAAAATACAAAAATAGTTTAAAATCGATTAAATATGAGAAATGTACAGTTAAAAATTAGGTAATTGATACAAATAAAAATAAGTATTATTTGTATCAAGAATATTACATGTTTATAGTTTTTGATGACGGACTGCACTAAATAATCATCTTGGCGGTAATGTCCCGGATGTGCTCTCGTGCCCGGGGTCCGCCTTGACCATGATCCAGGATTTGGTCGATCAGATAATTACAGTGGAGCGACTGCCATCTGACCTCCGTGACCCTGCTACCAGGGGAACCTGTCCAGATTGGATCATGGTTACGCATTCAGTCGCCCGAATGTGCAGGTTTCATCACGATGTTTCCCGGACGGCACTGATGAACTTTAAAAATATATTTGAATAGGTATTTCAGATATTATTTTAGTGAAGTATCAGTGGCCGTGTGGTGTCCAGCAGAGTAGAATAGCACCAAGCCCTTACACTCGCGGGTGTCGTACAAGGCGACTAATGTTTTCGAGGCAAAAGATCTAGAGCCTCCGTAGGCTGGAAAATGGGCAGCAGCGTTTTCTATTGTTATATTATAACACTATGCGATCTCCAACCCGCCTGCCAAGCGTGGAGATTATGGCAATAACCTCCCTTTTCGTAGGAGAGGCCCTTAGTCCTGCAGTAGACTGCTGGTTACCTTCTCTAATAGATTTTTATTCCGAACGATTTTTTTTGTAGTCGACCTTTTTCTATGCGTATTTTATGTCATTTAATTTACCCCTCAGTCAGGCCTGACAGAGTCCTACTGCTAGCGCACTGGAAAACTCTCATGTTCTTAATTCGAATTTTATAAGTATTTGACTGTCTTTCGATCCGTATTTATGAATGACAGGTTTAGAGGTATTACAATAGACCCCAGGACAGGCTTGTAGGCCGTTTTTACAAAATGTTTTAACAAAATGCACATAAATTACGATTTTCCATCGATGTAAACAATTCACACTAATCGCATAGACAAAAGTACTTGTTAATCCGTCAAAACCAAAGCACAGATTTAGATATAGGTTTTTAGATTAGGGTTGTAGGTTAATTTAATTATAGTTAGGTGATAAAGTTTTCATTTTAATTTAGTTTATTATTTTTGTATGTTATTTTTTAAATAAATTTAACTTAAAAAAAGTTGATACTAGAAAAAATATTTGATAGGTACACAATTTATCAAGGTGTTTAACTGCAGCAATGTAACTATTACAATTTCCATTAAATACCACATAAAACGATCTTTAAATCGCTAACAATCCTTTTACCACAATCCATTTGTTTACAATGGTAGCAAATGAGGTTTTCCAATAGTATTTAAAGCATTCTTAACCACTCACTAGATGGCGGCCCGACAACTTTGGTATCTGATAATCGCTTGAAAAAGGCTCTTAGCAAAGGGGATACAAACACTGGGTACGTTGTATTGGATAATATTGTATTTATCAAGGTAGTAATAAAATGAAACATAGTGCCTATTCATAAAAATATGTCTTTGTACATTTCGTTCAACCTTTAAAAATTATGTTTATATTAATAAACATTTTATTTTTAGGTTTAGTATTAGATGGCTGCATGATATCACTGCCAAAATCATACAGATTTTAAAAAAATACCAGAATTGTAGGAGCACCATCTATTGATTCTTTTTGAAACCAACTGACAATACCTACTGGAAAACTCCTCATTGGTTTGAGACAGACTACCAACCTACTTCACGGAACCCAGTCGCTGCACATTCACACAAATTACATCCTCATCCTCTAATCTTTTCGAAGACAAAGACTCATCTACAAACACGACTTCCTTTCACACCGGCTGGTAAGAAAAAGAAGAAATGACTGTAATTTAGTATAATCTGTGTATCGCCATTGTTCTGTTGCTTGGGAACGGTTCCCGCCATTCTCGAGGCGAGTTGCGATTTCCCGCGCTCTCGCCACTTCCGGTGTGGAATGTGTGTCAGTTTGGTTTTTGTATTAGGAACGATTGCTGCAGTATACAAAAGAGCAATTTGCAGGGCTTCGGTTCGCCGGTGGCCCGTGTTATACTAAGTTTAAAGGTAGTCCCAAAACTTGTACGATATCTTTGGCTTGGAGGGCTGATTGACTGACTATTATACCTTATGCGCTATTACACATTCCTAAATTCAGAAACAAAAAGCGTGAGAGCAAATCAAAGTGGAATGTATTGCTCATAGAATAAGGTCCATTTTTGTATCTCGGATTTTTGAAAAGCGGAGCGACGCGTGGCTTAATATAAGTGATACTTTTGTATGGACCTTATTCTATGAGCAATACATTCCAATATGATTTGCTCTCACGCTTTTTGTTTCTGAATTCAGTTACTGAATTTAGGAATGTGTAATAAGCGTTCAATGGTTAACGTGCCGGTCTGCCACGCAAAAGGTCCCGGGTTCGATTCCCGGCCGGGCAGTAATTGAAATGATGAATTTAATTTCTGTTACAGGTCTGAGTGTTCTATGTATAATAAGTATGTAAAGTATTTAAGTAGTATATCAGTTATCTGCACCCCCAGTACAAGCTTTGCTTAGTTTGGGGCTAGATGGGCACTGTGTGAATTTGTCCACAAATATTTAAATATCATTATTTTTATACTATCCCGGCTTACGATGAAATCAGTAACGAAGCCATTCTTAACAGAACTAAAGTCAACGGCATAGGTTCCAGAGCTAACTGAAGTGTACCTGCAAATAAACAAAGATAAACAAAAATCGGTTATACATAAGTTCTCAAATAAAAAATGTTTCTTTCATGACAAGCTTTTATCGCACGGTAAGTAGCACCACATAGTTACTCGTCAAGACCATTGCAAAGAGCCCAAACACGATAGTGTTATATTGTTGCGTTAATAGTTCCTTCCGACACCATCATCAGACCAGCTCCATGGTACCATATTATTGCATTATCATCCAAGTTACATAGGTGGGAAGGTCTATCAAATTTCAGCTCAATTGAACACTGGAAAGTGTGTCTAATTAGGCTTGCAAGATTTGCCCCAAACATACATATACATTACAACTAATTGCAAGGTAATAAAAAACTTGTAAAAATGACCCTTATTTTTCCACGCAAATGTTAACGTCCCAGTTTTGGTCTCTCGATACAGAGCGGATTTTCGAACGACGCAATCGGTTGTCATCCATGTTTATGTTCGCGGCGCCGTTTCCCGCGCGCCGCCTTCCGGGGCGCGATATCTGTCAGACTGGCCGGATGAGGATGAGACGGTGACGTCACAACAGCTGTGACTCAGTTTTTCATAGTGGGTTTTAATTATGAATCATAATACGTATACTATATTTACAATTAATTAAGGAAAAAATAAATAATCGATCTAAATGACTCAGAGAAGTCTTGTTATTTACAATTATGAATGTGCAGGTTTCCTCACGATTACGGACTCATTTCTGTTACACTACCGTATTTTATACACTGCGTTTGTTGTTTTAAACACTGTCTATTTGTGGAAACCGTATTAAATTCCGTTGAATACTTACCTTGTTTTGAAGTACACATCTACACCTACTCGAAAATTGCTTGATTTTATACTATTTAGAGATAGTATTGATAAACTTAATGTTTTGATTAATGTCCCGGTTGTGCTCTCGCGCACGAGGGCCCGGACCATGATCCAGGATTTTTCACATCTGAGGGCCTAGTGTGAGTTCCGCTTCGATTTTACTTAACTATCGCGTTTGCGTTTACGTGAAAATTAGTATGGAAAAATATATAGCGCCGCCTAGTGGTACGTAAATGAAGTTTTTTTCTCCATACTAATTTCGACGTAAACGCAAACGCGATAGTTAAGTAAAATCGAAGCGGAACTCACACTAGGCCCTCTGATAATTACTGTGGAGCGACTGCTATCTGACCTCCGTGACCCTGCTACCAGGGGAACCTGATCAGATTGGATCATGGTTACACATTCAGTCGCCTGAATGTGCAGGTTTCATTGTGATGTTTTCCCTCCCTGTAATTAGGTCTGCATTCCACTAATGTACATAACTCAGACAAGAGTCATTAGTACATGGCCGTTATGGGATTCGAATCTGGTACCTCTCGCTTACGAGTCGGATACGTTAACTACTCGGCCACCGACGCCCCTAAATATAGTATTGATAAACATGGATGTTAATTGATACATATAAATAACCAACAACTAATTAAATCATTTGTATTCTCCCATTCAATGCTGGCATTACACTATCCACAACCTAAACAGTTTAACAATACCTCATTCAAAACAAGGATGCATACATCACAATATCTTTGCCAGGGGCGGGATAATAAAAAACCGGCACGGTGTTCCTTTTTTGAAGCAAACGGAAGTGTCGATTTCGATTATGGAACGTCCGTCCGCTTGGCGGGAAGACGGCGTGCGCTACTTCCGCTCAAAACAGCTACTGTTTTTGTCGGAGATATAAGAAATATGACGTATAGTAATAACAATGAAGACGGTAGTTGTAAACGACCGCCCACTCAGTAATTTGGCTGGGCACGATTTATTATATCCATTTTCTATTTTCCTCTTGAACGGTGCCGTTGGAGATTACGAAATACAACTCGGTGTCAAAAGACTCTAGTCTTGCTTGCTTATCAGCTCAAATATCAATTTAAATCGATGAATGTTACTTCTCTGGGGAGGCTTATATACCCATCAGTAATAAATAAATAATAAATAATCATGAAAAATTTCACACAGCGCCATCTAGCCCCAAACTAAGCAAAGCTTGTACTGTGACAGATAACTGATATTCTACTTAAATACTTTTAAATACATACTTAGAACACCCAGACCCGTAACAGAAATTAAATTCATCATTTAAATTTCTGCTCGGCTGGGAATCGAACCCGGGAGCTCTTGCTGACCATTAAACCACTCAGGACGTCAGTGGGCGTCTTCCGGCCGATATGATATGTTACTTCGAATTAATATAATACGATGATAAAAATCTGTGGAAATTCTGATATCGTATCTATAAGTGGTATGCATCAGATACATTCCGTCACTCATTCTCTCTGACTGCTAACTAAACATCATTGTTCAAACTATTGAACTACTAATTGAATAGATTATTTATTATTATTGAAACAACACGAGACAATATACAATTATTGATGACAGAGCTAAAGAAATAGAATCTCTACGTTCATAATTGAGTGAATACTCGGAAAATGAATAAGAGAGTCTGAGACATGTTGTGCGACCCCATTGAGCGGGATAAGGCGAATTTGGCGACCTGCATCTCTGGTTTTACCCAACCAAATTAGATGAAACATGGCATAGATTTTAAGTTGGACCACAAACTGTGAAAGCCTCATTAAAATCCACTCAGCGCCATTTCCATATTTATTATAGTTTAATATTTATAAGGTGTTCCAGTTTCCAAAATCAATTATATCCTACATGTTACGAAGGCTTAATAGCTCAACAACAACAATAAGTTTTATTCAAATCCGTCCAGTAATTCCGAAGATTAGCAACAAATGGTGGCGAGCTCATTGTGGTGCTGAAGTTCGACTAGCCTCAAGCATCGAAAGGTCACCCATTCCGTTTATCGGTCTCCCAACCACGCTGTCACAAGACCAGGGACCACAAATATCTATTTGAAACTCACTGATTCTCTATTGATATCAAAAAACTTATTCTTAACAATACTCGCTAATACTTTATACATTTTCAATTATATTTTTAATAGAGATTTTTAGCTATAAAAAATTTCGATATTACAATGTCACTGCGCAAGAATTAGGTGCCGCTTCATCTACACTATTTATATACCTAATAACAATAAAAAACACGACCGTTTATTCCAAAACGGTGACCCCAAAGCCGTCCAAATTAACAACGTCCTTCCAAAAGCAATAATCTAGTGGGATATCCGTTTTGAGCGTACAACGTACAAAAATCGGGAAATGACAATTGACTATACAAAGCGCGCGCGCATTATGCCAAAGGGGAAGTCCGCCATTTTGTTCGGGCTCCCGCCTTTTTGCGGGCGGAAACCGGAAGTCGGTCACACGCTTGTACTAATGACGGATTAAAAACTTTTCCGTTGTGTGTTGTCGTTGTGTAATTGTGTAGCGGATAGCGTTTCAATGAACCATTATGGCCCGATAATGGTGCTGGGTTAGGTTGCCGAGCGAATGACGTCGGTTGGTAGCCATGTGGCGTCCGGTTAGAGTAGCTCCAGTAGAATGGAGTACCACGACCACCCTTTCCTATTATTTCTATTTCAATATCTCTATTTCGCATTCCATGTGTTACATATAGATGTTATAATAAGTGGGTGGGTCTAGGGCATAGAGAAAATATTTACTAACGTAATAGAGCAGCCATCACAAAGAAAAATATTGTACCAACCTGTCACGGGGGTGCGGGGGGAGGCTGCTAAGTCATAGAATGACCGATGAAATGTTACCATTTTCTTTATTTTTGGCCCTCGAATGGTTCGTACAGTTTTTAATGCACAAGATGGCGTTTTTTTGAATATCCAAGCCACTGTCAGATTGGTCCGCGTCGCGCAATGTCTCAGAACTGACTGCGGCCACTGTTGTCCATGGACCGCAAAGCGTGGTTCAAAGAAAATACTTGCGGTGTTTCCTCTATTACTTTGGTAAATATTTTCTCTATGGTCTAGGGCGACTAATTTATGCTGTGTACAAATTCACACAGCGCCATCTAGCCCCAAAGTAAGCGAAGCTTGTGTTATGGGTGTTGGAATACTGATAAACTACGTATATACTTTTTTTAAATACATAATACACCCAGACCCGTAACAGAAATTAAAATTCATCATTTAAATTTCTGCTCGGCTGAGAATCTAACCCGGGACTTCTGCGTGGCGACCGGCATGTCAACCAACTGAACCACTCAGGTTGTTACGTCATGAAAAGCTAATGTGGCCTTTTTACACCTGATGTACTTCTTAAATACTGACAGTCTTGTCTGTACCATTCCAGACCGACGTAGCAATGCCAACGCAGCAGGCGCGGCGCGTCCCGCCGGCAGGCTGCGCCTGGGCAGCTGTAGACCTCGGCAGGCTGCAGGAGGACGATTTGCCGATAGGTGAGTTTGTGACGCCAATAGCCAATAGGTGACGCAGCGTGGGTAGGCCTCCCACAAGGTGGACCGACTACCTGGTAAAAATCGCAGGTACCAGCTGGATGCAGAAGGCTCTCGCTTAACTATTAGGCTACCGACGCTATCATCATTGGCCTATTAAACTCTCGCATATAAGCCTCTTAAGCTGGACAGAGATTTTAAGGTCACAGGTGACTCCGTGAGTTCCTGTCATTAGGCCTAGGCTGCAGAGATGTTGTTCCATAAACATTTCCTGTCATTCTCCTTAGGAGCGTCGGTGGCCGAGTGGTTAATGTATCCGACTCGTAAGCGAGAGGTACTAGGTTCGAATCCCTCTACGGCCATGTGCCAATGACTCTTTTCTGAGTTATGTACATTAGTTAAATACTAGCCGATGCTCTTACGGCGAGGGAAAACATCGTGATGAAACTTTCAAATTCAGGTGACTAAATGTGTAACCATCATCCAATCTGGTCAGGTCACGGAGGTGAGATGGCAGTCGCTCCACTGTAATTACCTGATCTGTTAAATCCTGGATCATGGTCAAGGCGGATTCCGGGCCCGCGACCATGGGAGCACAACCGGGACTTAGCCGCCAAGATGATTATTTCATTTTTATTTTATTTTTTTCTCCTTCCAGACCCTCGCTCCTGGTGCAGAGCTGATGTCCACCGATGGGTCTCCCGTCGCGGGGGCCTCCCGCAGCGGTTCCCCATGAACGGAAAGGCGCTCTGCCTGATGAGCAAAGACATGTTCGCGAGCAGAGTGCCTGATGGCGGCCATGTCCTTTATCAGGTCAGTTTGGTGGATAATTAGCTGTAGATGCCGGGGATTGTGTCTCCGATTGTGTGACTGATGCGTGTCATCATCATCAGCCTATACTGGTCTACGACTCGTAAATGGGTGGAATTTGAGAGAGTGTGCAGTGTCTAAACTTTCCAACCGCACGCAGACTGACTGCGGCAGGCCGTAAGCTTGTTTGCCACCTTTGTGGTATAAAAAAAAAAAAACACGCCTTATTGAGCATTTTGTCAATGCTTTCGTGTTTTAATGAGGAGTTTTCCAATAGGTATCTAAAGCATTCTTAACCACTCACTAGATGGCGGCCCGACAATTTTGGTAATTGATAATCGCTTGAAATATGTTCTTAGCAAAGAGGATATTTACACCGGGTACGTTGTATTGGATAATATTGTATTTATCAATAGTTTTTAACCATTTTAGAGGTTGTAATAAATTATTACAAACAAAACAAACATCAATTTGACTGAGTCAATTCGGTTTATGGATACTAGGATCAAGAATGGACGCAATACAAATCCCAGATAATATGAAAGGTTTGTATTAAAATACATTTCGTTGAACTTTTTGTTTAAAAATTACCAAAATTGTAGGAGCGCCATCTGTTGATGCTTTTTGAAACCAATTGACATTACCTACTGGAAAACTCCTCATTGACTAAACTAAACATTAGGTTTATGAGCTTATTACATTTGGCATAATTCTGTGGTCTAAGTTCAGAAGCAAAAAGTGTGATAGCAAATAACAGTAGAATATACTTCTATTATGGCTCATAAAATAAGCTAAATTATTGTTTCATGCCTTTCGAAAAACGAAGCGACGCGACACATAATGAAAGTGATACAAAAATGGACCTTATTCTGTGGGCAACACATTTCACTTTGTTTTTCTCCCACGATTTTGCTTCCGAATTTAGTCCACTTAATTTTGCCAGATATAATAAGCGCACCGCCGGTGGCCTAATAGTTAAGAGGTCCGACTCGCAAGCGAGAAGTACCGAGTTCGATCACCAATGCCGCCATTTACCATGTCATCATCACAGCCCGTAACAGTCCACTGCAGGACTTAGGGCCTCTCCCGCGAAAGGGGAGGTCATTGCCATAATCCCCACGCTTGGCAGGCGGATTGGAGACCGCAGTGTTATAGATATAACAATGGAAAACGCTGCTTTTACCATGTACTTTATTATTATAATTATAATTAATTTATCTTATTTATCTTATTTATCTGTTCCAGGACTTCCAAAGACGACTAGCAAAGGCTTTGGCGTTACAAGATTTACTAGAAAAAGTCTCCACGAAGTTAAACAAATAGATTTAAGCACCAAAATAAAAGGTTCTCATAAAACATTAAGTTGTAGAGGCTTACGCGCAGTCCTAATTGGGAACTGTTGTGCGACCATGTTTTGAAGTCTCCTATTGGTCAAGCGACGTCCGTCGTACGATCATGGACGCACGACCGTTTGCCAACTAGGGCAGCGCCTTATAGTTCGGTCCGGCAGTTGTAACATTTTCTAGAATGCATGTCAACCGAACTACGGATACGTATGGTTCCTAAAAATGTTTTTATCTGTATATTTCGGAACGTTTTTTGTCGGTACCACATTATTAATATTTATAAACATAGTTTTCTTTGTAAAAAAATTATAATTAGATAAGAAAAACAAAACAAACTTTGTCATCTTAGTGAGTTCACATCACGACACGATGCTTATCAAAAATCCACAAAAGTATCGAGTCGTAAGGCATCGATTACGCCTAGCTTAATCGAGCAACCAAAGTCATCAGAGAGCAGATCAAAATTGAATGTATTGCTCACAGAATAAGGTCTATTTTTGTATCACTTATATATTTTCCGCTTTCCAAAAGACCTGATACAAAAATGGACCTTATTCTGTGAGCAATACATTCCATTTTGATTTGGTCTCTGATGAATTAGGTTGCCAAAGGTGTATTCGATGCCTAGATCTGTTGTCACTGAGATCTCTAACCCGCCTGCTATGTCTGCAGAGGCAATACCCTCCACTGATACGGAGGAAGCTCAAGCCCTGCAGTGGACTGTTATATGGGCTGTAGATGTGGCGATATTTATTTTTAACCCGACGAAAAAAGGTTTTTATTTTGACGTGTGTCTGTGGCGTCGTAGCTCCCGAACGGATGGACCGATTTGGATGTGGTTTCCTTTATTACAAAGCCAGTTTAATCGAGATGGTTCTGAGCTTTGTTTCATTGAAATCGGTTTAGGAGTTTGGAAAACATTTGAGTATTTGTAAACTTGGTCGGTGGTATTCGACTTTTTCTGTCGGTTAGGTTATATAATAGATATGGCCGTACCTAACGCCATCTATTGTATTTTTTTCGTTTACTCTAATCAGTCAAAATATTTGTTTTAAAAATGCACAGATTTTCAAATAAAGTAATATTAGAAGTTTGTGGAAAATCGATATAATGACAAGTCAAATACGTAAAATTATTTCTTGCTTCTCTTGTAAGATACCTACGTATTTGTTTTTTATGTTATGTGGCAGACAAACAGGCAAGCGGGCCACCTGATGGAAAGTGGTTTATTTAAAATAAGCTGTTTTAATTTTAATATAACATTTAAAACTTAATTTTATTCGAATTTCGAATTACTATTTCCAACGGTTCTCGCACTTTATTTGTTACTTATTCATAGTTATAGACAGTATTAGAATGACCATTAATAGAATATCTAATGTTAAAAATAATAATAATAAGTCTAGGTTACGTTTTTGTATTGTCTCTAGTCAAGACTGTAAATAAAGTAATTGTACGTAAATTAAATAATTTTTTATTTTATTATAAAAACTTGGCCGTGTGGTGTCCGGCAGAGTAGAATAGCACCAACCCATTAACTCGTAAGTGCCTTACAAGGCGACTAATGTTTTCGAGGCAAAATATCAAGTCTCCATAGTCTAGAAAATGGGCAGCAGCGTTTTCCATTGTTATATTTAAACACTGCGATCTCCAACCCGCCTGATGACCGTGGAGATTATGGCCCTAAGTCCTGCAGTGGACTGTTACGGGCTGTGATGATGATTATAAAAACCAGTGGACGCCTGCTTTAACCCCTACCTACCCCTTTTTTTCTTGCTTGTAAACCTTCCTCTTGAATCACTCGATATAAAATCCATTGCGTAGTTCATAACATAAGCGTACCTAGATACAGAAGGCGGGAAGCGACTTTGTTTTATACAATGTAACATAGATATAATAATAATATTGGCGTTAATGTCCCGGTTGTGCTCTCACGCACGAAGGCCCAGAGTTCGCCTTGACCAAGATCCAGGATTTGGCAGATCAGGCAATTATAGTGGAGCAACTGCCATCTTTCCACCACCCTGCTTGACAGACTGCCATTATGGTCCAATGTACTCGCAACGTCTCTAATCGGCAAAATGTAGAAGCAAATCATTGAGAAAGCAATCCTCGGGAAAGTCTGCGACGCAACGAACATCTCTCTGGATACCTCGTCTACGCAACCACGACCACTCTGACAAGAGTGTCCGACTAAGAAGAAGAACTGCCATCTAGCCTCCGTGACCCTGCTGCCAGTGAAACCTGACTGGATTGGATCATGGTTACACAATCAGTCGCCTGAATGTGCTGGTTTCACGATGTTTTCCCTCACCGTAAGAGTATCGGTTAGTATACAAGTAATGTACACAACTCATTATTTGTTTTCGTTTAGGGACAGAGGCATGAGCTTTATATATGTAAAGTATGTATGTTGTTATAAATTGATATAACGATTATATATTCACGTCGTTCGCTATTGAAACTTTAGGGCCGTGAGGTTCTTGGCGTCTATTTTTAAATTGCTCGTATCGGTTCGAATGGTTTTTAAATATGACCGACATGACAAATTCAAACTCGTGTCCTCATGGTGGTGAGAGGAGAACGGAAGAAGAGGAATAGGAGCAGCAGAAGAGTAATAAGAGGGAGAGAAGGGAGATAAAAGCACGCCGACGGAGCAGAAGAGTGTGGTGTGGTGTCAGCCCACTAAGGGAGAGTGCTAGGGATCCTAAATAGCTGGTTAACATACCAGTTTGCCGCGCAGAGGTCCCGGGTTTGATTCCCGGCCATCGGGCGCGGTGTTACAAGGGTTCAGGGTTGCGTTCTTTAGAGCCCTGCACCGAGGTGGACCACCGTGGATTTTTTAGTGGGTAGAAGTCTCACATAACCCAGCTCCTACCCTGGGCTAGATACCGGGATCGCAGGTTTTCTCCATGTTGCAAAAAAAGGCACTTTTTTATACCACAAAGGTGGCAAACAAGCTTACGGCCTGCCTGATGGTAAGCAGTCACCGCAGCCTATGGACGTTTGCAATACCAGGGGCATCACCAACGCGTTGACGACCCCGTATAAACCTTTGTAATAATAACAGCAGATATATGTAAGTCCTCGTGTCCTCATGTCCATCGATGGACCGAAACGTGCTCATGGCCGGCTCTCCATAGCAACAAACTTATCTGAACCGGTGGCGGCGTCGCTGTTGGCAACAAAGTGACATTTCAAAATGTCGACACTTAGTTCCATTTTTGGCCACCGGGTCGAGTAAGTTTGTGACACTGTAGTGCGACCAAGTTTTCCTCTTCAGTCGATGGCGTCGCTAGCAAAGAAAATAGACGTTTCAATCTGTTATTTTAGTATAATAATGCATTAGTTCCGATTTTGGCTACTGAACGGATGCGTTGTTGGCGTATTCATATTCACACGTCGCTTCGACACTTGACGATAGCGGTTTGGCGTGGCTCCATTGTTGCTATACGATACGATTCAACATTGAAGTAGGAAGAGCTCGTCTAAGCTGAAATGCCGCGCCCCACTATCGCATTAACGCACACAAGCAAATTTAAAATATGGACGCAATACATATACAAATGCCGTTGTAATTGGTCATTCAGTTGCCGGTGAGACTCAACCTAGGAGCACGCGTCGTTCGATTGGAGCAAGCGACGCTCCCACACAGATGAAGTGTCGTTATTAATATTTGCACTCATGAAATCAACTCTACCTACCCAAGTTTTAAGAGAGAGACAAAACAACGACGTAATGTACTTTCTATTAAAACTCACACTTCAACTTTCACTTGTTCGAGGCCAGTCCAAATGCTGTATATTGGGCGAACAAAATGTAAGGGGGACGTGGAGACCCGCGGCGCGTTCAAGATGGTCGGCGGCAGCGCGCCGTTTTAGTTAAGTCCAAGAAGAAGAACTTTCACTATAACATAATGTTTTAAACTATCGCGGTTATTATATTACACATTTTAAGGTACAACAAACAACACCAAACAAAGGTACGCCGTAGAAAACCCGGACATACCCTTAAAACTTTCACTTTGTGTCCGAGATGAAGAGCTAAATGGAAAAAGAGACGTATCCAATTATAGAGACAGGTAGAGCGTCGAACTCCTAATGGTTATGGGATCCGACTCGTACCCGAGGTACCGAGTTCGAAACTCCGGTGCCACTATGGTATTTTTCTGGGTAATGTACATTAGTTGTACGCTATAATAATACTCTTTATTTATATGAAATACAGTAAGATACATGTTAAAATGGCAGGTGTGATAAGTACATAACAATTTTTGTTCCCCTGTTTCCCAAATTAGGAATAACCTGTATCTTGGGAATCAGTGAAATCACCCATGGCGCCACATCATATTTTAGATTATGGTAAACAATGATAACTTTAAGAAAGAAAGAAATATGAGATTACAAAGATATACTACATAATCTTAATAGAAAGTTAAATTATAACAGTAACCGATGCTTTTACGGTAAAGGAGAACGTGTAGCGACTAAAGGCTTCTTTTCATACTCGTTGGTCTCTTTGGATCCAACAATGGATATGTCTCTACTGTGCAGCACAATGTACACTGGTTCAGTAAGGATCTTCGCATAACTGTATAATCTAATGAAGTTGGTAAGTTGTAATACGCGTACAGAAAGTTTAGTAGTCCTCTCGCGCACATTGGCCCGGGGTCCGCCTTGACCATGATCCAGGATTTGTCAGTTTAGGTAATTACAGTGCATCGATTGCCATCCGACCTCCGTGACCCTGCTACCGGGGGAACCTTTTTTTTTATTATCAGTAGGCTTGCATTTGACCTTAACTCACCTGATGGAAATGGACGATCAGGTCGAAGATGTAGTATGCGTGCCTAGAAGATACCTATTAACTCTTGATTTGAAGACCCCAAGGTTATACTTATCGGGGAACAATGACTCAGGCAGAGAGTTCCAGTCCTTTGCAGTGCGCATAAGAAAAGTGGATGCAAAACGCTTAGTACGAGATAGTGGGACGTCTACCATAAATGGGTGACGATATTTTGTCCCCCTCGTTGTTCTATAATAAAAAGGGCATGGTGGAACAAGGTTGTGGAGCTCCTGGCAGCACTCACCGAAGTGAATTCGATAAAAGACCGACAAGCCGGCTACTCTACGACGGTGTCCCAGACCCAGAAGGCGAGACTCGACGAGCGAATCATCACCAATCAGTTTTTTGGCATGTCTGTCGATAGAGTCAAGAGCTTCCAGCTGATACTTGGCGGACCCATCCCAGAGGTGACTACAGTATTTCATTCATGACCGGACTTGTGCTTGGTATAAATTGATAAGCTGTCCAGGTGTGAAGTACTTCCTCACCTTGTAGGCTAACCTGTAGGCTAATTACAAAACCCAACAATTATCTGATTTCAATGATTAATCCTACAGTGGACTGTTATGGGCTGTGATGATGAATGATTGATATTGTTACTTTTCGATCACGTATGATCAATTTAACAGTTTCAGTCGATTGCAACGGAGATTAGTTAGCAACTGAACGCTAAAGATACAATTTCAACCATTGAAACCAGAGAATTGTTGGCAACAGCGTCACAAAATCAGCCTACTGGTGGTAAGTGACGATGCGGCCGAAGATGGAGCATGCCTGTCTAGGAACAGCCTATTCACTGTAGCCTTGACGGCGTCCAGATTATTTAGGGAGCACACTCGCAGGCAACGCGTTCCATTCCTTAGCAGTACGTTTTTTTTAGTTTTTCTTTATATTATAAAGGTTGAACCAAGGCCAATGGACACGCGCAAAGTCACTACGCACACAAAAACACTGAACTGATAAACATAATCATTGCGTACGGAGTCGATAGACCTTATAACTAACAAGATAAGCTCTGATTTCCAATAATATTTGTTCCCAATACAATTTTAGTGCGACTTCGTCTAAGAGGCAAATCAGTATGTGATTATTAGTGTATGGTTACGGTTGTGCGTTGAACTTAATAATAATATATTTATATTACTTGGAAGTTAGATTACTATTTGTGTATGGACTGAGTTTTTAGTAAAATAAATCGTTTGAAGTTTATATGCTACTGAAGTGTGATACCAGTGATTTGAAAATATAGAATTGATTACGTTCCAAGGTACGCCTCATGTGATAGTTTTTACATAGTAATGAGAGGTTTTTCCTGGAGTGAAGTGGAAAGGATTTTACGGAGTCGGCAAAGCGTGGGTGATGCCCCTGGTATTGCAAACGTCCATAGGCTGCGGTGACTGCGCACCACCAGGCGGGCCGTAAGACTGTTTGCCACCTTTGTGGTATATAAAAGAAAGAAGTATACTAGTGGTCTCGACGTGACTTCGTTCGCATACATACTTTACCCCCATCTACCCTTTTTTCTTGCTTATAAACCCTCTATCTATTGTTGAGAACCGCATTATAAGGTGGCTAAGCTTACGGCCCGCCTGATGGTAAGCAGTCACCGCAGCCTATGGACGTTTGCAATACCAGGGGCATCGTTGCGTTGTCGACCCCGTCAAAACATTTACGTGTATGTAGAGATCTAGAAACTTCATTAATATAGGGATGAAAACCAGCAATCGGGTCACCTGATGGAAAGTAATCATCGCCGCCATGTCGCCATACCTTACTCTTGCAATTACTAGTCTTACTTGAGTTCCAAAATCAAGAAAGGCTCTCATAATCAAAATACTTAAGCACACTGTTGGACATCGATTTCATTGTTGTGTACTGCGATCTCTGACCCGACTGCCAAGCGTGGAGAGTATGGCAATACCCTCCAATTATGTGGACTGGTATGGCTGGTTGACATCGTATCGACCTAATAACCAGTATTAGATGCGCTAGCGTCTCTATAGATGCGCATAGCAATGTTAGCTCTTTTTATACTGGTTTTTTGCAGATTACATCAAACGTTTCTCATAACCTATTTTGCCAACCACCAGTCAATTGATTCTAAATACGATCAATAAATGCTGGCATTCATAATGATTACCAAGATAGTGGACCAATAATTGCAATAGTATGGTCACGTGTTGCGTAAGACCTAGGCACTCGTAATCCCTGGGTGACCTAGGGATCATCATCTTGGTGTTACCAGTTGTACTCTCGCGCATGAGGCCTCGGGGTCCGCCTTGACCATGATCCAGGATTTGGCAGATCAAGTAATTACATTGGAGCGACTACCATCTGACCTCCGTGATCCTGCTACCAGGGGCACCTGACCATGGATCATGGTTACGCATTGTTACATGATGTTTTCCCTCGCCGTAAGAGCATCGGATAGTGTTCAACTAATGTAGTCCGGTGTAAAATAGTGCCGGTCTGCCACGCAAGAGGTCCCGGGTTCGATTCCCGGCCGGGCAGACATTGAAATGATGAATTTTAATTTCTGTTACGGGTCTGGGTGTTATATGTATAATAAGTATGTATTTAAAAAAATATAAGTAGTTTATCAGTTATCTAGTACCCATAACACAAGCTTTGCTTACTTTGGGGCTAGATGGCGCTGTGTGAATTTGTCCACGATTATTTATTTATTTATTTAATAAACATAACTCAGAAATGAGTCATTGATACATGGCCGCAGTGGGATTCGAACCCGGTACCTCTCGCTTACGAGTCGGATACTCTATCTATTTTATTTTAACAATAGACAGACCCACCGACGCTCCGAAAATACCGAAACCGACCGAAATAAAATCCGTGGCGTAGTTTAAAAGATATAAGCATACTTATAGAAGGCGGGAAGCGACTTTGCTTTATGCTATGTAAATATATAGTACTTTATATAGCATTGATGGTTATTTAATTAAACACTGACCGAATTAAATATAAATAATAAATAAATAAATAAAAATCGTTTATTACATCTATCTTACACATGGTACAGTACATTAGGTCAAAATACAGCTTACAAGAAACAATGAAAAAGGGACAATGCTATCGTTACTTCGTTACCTGTGCCATAAGGAGACGTGCAACGGGGCCACACTCAGCATAAGCCACGGCTGACGCCATGGCGCTGGTTTTCAGTGTGCCCCTCAGTGAAGCACGGACGTAAGTGATTTCACATGCCAGTAATATATAAAAATAAAAACAAAAATACTAAATATGAGTTTCACAGGGTACCTAACCGCTTCATTCTACTAAAACACGGAATACATGTTGAAAAAGTAATAGGATTGTCTTTATTTTCCAGGATGCCGTGGACGAGACCAGCGTCGGTGCCGATTGGACAAGTGTGGATGCGGTTTAAAGGGCGCGAGAGGGACGGGCAACCGGCTAGGATGTGAGGATTGGTTATTTTCTAACCTGTTTCTTCTTTACAGTCCACCAGAGGAAATTGCCAAAGCTTACCTCGTACAAGGAGTGATTGTCCTACTATAGTAGAGCTCGTCTAATCTAAAATGACGCGCCCCACTATCGCATTAACGCACACAAGCAAGTTTAAAATATGGACGCAATACATATTCAAATGCCGTTGTAATTGGTTATTCAGTTGCCGGTGAGACACCAACGTAGGAGCTCGCGTCGTTCGATTGGAGCAGTCGACGCTGCCACACAGATGAAGTGTCGTTATTAATATTTGCACTCACACATCGAAATCAACTAACTAAGTAGTGGGGCTCGTCATTTTAGACTAGACGAGCTCTACCCATGTTTACACTCCGGGATCGTCGATGAATGTTAGATCAAGTATTTCTTTTTTAAAATGTAAGGGGATTAATCGACTGTCCATACCTACTTGTTAAACATTCCCGAACGCCTGCTGGAAGAGATTTCTTTAGAAATAAGTAGAGCCTGTTGTGCCATTTATACCATTGCCTGTTATTCTCTGTACACAATAAACTGTTAATGAAATTCTGATGATGAAATCATCATCATCCTAGCGGTCAATTTCAACTTCTGCCAGCGTCCGCGCATCAGGTGATAGATGGCGGTCAAATCAAATGCCTGGCTAGTCTTCTAAAAATGACCTTCAAATAATCGGACCCGCACAGCACAACCCTTTAGGGAAAAGACCGGTTCACCAGAGCCTCGTCCGTCAGACAGCAGGGGGACCACGTGCAAGTGAAGTTGGCTTGTGGTGTGGGTGGCCCTGAGAATGGTGGCAGGGCAATAGAATACTAGGGCCCCACAAAGCCCCATATTTTTTTATACTACACAATGACAAACGAGCAGACAGCCTACCTGATGGTAAGCGGTAACTGTCACCCATAACATCAACGATTCATGCATTTAGGTTGCTTACAACAAAAATGCGGAATCGCAGGTGCTTTGTCACTAGGACTAGGATGAAATGCCTTATGCCTGTTTGTACTAACTCCTTATCCTTCAAACCGGAACACAACAATACATTGTTGCTTGGCGGCAGAAATAGATAAGACGGTGGTACTCACCCAGGCCAACTCTTCAGACTTGGCAGAGTCCTACCACCTGATAAATAATGAAACGTTGATCCATCCTAGGTACCAGATACGCGACGTGGATGTGGACCAGAGGAAACGGTGTCTGGACATGATGCAGGAACATTTCCTGAGAGACGAACCTCTTTGCCATGCTTTGAGTGAGTTTACAAAGTTCAAAGTCACACAATAATGTCTCACACACTTATTTTATTCAGGGTATATTATCCTGATCCGGTGGTGGTGCGTAGTGTATATTATCCTGGCCGCCACTCAATAAAAGCACCACTCTATGTATTTCCGTGAGTGTCTAAGAGGCGACTAAGGGACTAAGCCAGAGGACGAGCAGCAGCATCCTTACAGCGGATCCCTTCCGCGAACTACCAAAAGTCTGATCCATCAAGGAAAGAATCCCAATGCTGATATGTGAATGGGTTTGGCAGACTCGGCGGTTCAGCAAGGCGAGGTGGATGGCCTAGGGCGACGGTAGAGGTAGAGCTTTCGTCGTCCAGACACATCGTAGCGGTTCTCCGTTTCACTGGACCAAGGAGAGAGAGTACGAATGCGTGCACCTGCGTCTGCACGAACGTTGGTGCACCTTAATAAATTAAAAATAATATTAACGATCTATCTCTTCTTATGTCATACGGTAGGAAACAGGCAAGCGGCCACCCGATGGAAAGTGGTGTTGCTTAGGCATTAGCAACACCTGCAGCCGTATTCACAATGATTCGAAACCGTTTCCGAACGATACGACACGAAATTCATGAGCGGCGAATCCGTGTCGATCGATTCGAAAACTGTTATTCAGAATCCCGACAGATTCCACGGAAACTCTACTCTCTATAACATATGAAAAATTAATCAAAATTAACTGAAACCACATTTTCCTAAGTACTTTTGCGGGGTCCTTTGTCGATTCCGTATCCGAATCCGATTTCCGAGCCATTGTGAATACGGCTACAGGAGTAGGTATATCCAATGCATTGCAATGCGTTCTTACAACTTAGCCACATCGACATTAATACACCCTGCATATTTTCTTCGAATAATCTTTGAATGTACTATTCCTTTTTGTTAACTCACCTGATGAGAAGCGCGAATGACCTTGCTTGCCTAGCAGATGTTACTCATTGACAAACGAGCAGACAGCACTTGATGGTGAGTGGTAACTTTCACCCATAACATCTACTAGTTATACATTTGGGTTGCAGTAACCAAAATGCAGAACTTAAAGATAAAGATAAAATGCCTAGCCTGTAATTTCGCTGGCTACCTTATCTTTCAAACCGGAACGCAGTAAAGCAAGCATTGTTGATTGGAGCCAGATATAGATAAGGCGGTGGGACTCCTCAGGCTTGACAGCGCCCATACCTATTCACTCTAAACTTGAAGATTCCGAGGTTATACTTATGTTTACTTCTAAAGGTATACCATCAGACCCTGCCTCCATAGCTACAATCAGAGAGAACTGGGAAGGTTTCATAGCTCAAGGGGTCAGCATCGCCTGCTACACGGAGGTGAATGGAAAGCCAGACGAACTCGTCGGCTACAACAACCTCATCGTGAGGACCAGGGATGATGAGGAGGATCTTGATTTTGATAAGGTTGGTGGTGACTGAGTAGTTCTTTATATCACTCGACACGGTATAACTACACAGACTTAAACTCCGACCAAAACAGAGGGTTGTTCAGAAATCCGGAGAGACGTTGATTATATTATGTGGGTTCACTACCGTCTGTATAACGGGGAATGTTCCGAAGAACTATTTAACACCTTGGAGCCAAATTGGTCGCGAACTGTGCGGGTCCAAAGGAACTTTCTTCCACGCACACTAAGGTTGTGGAATGAACTACTTGGAGAGGTTTTACCTGGAGAGTACAACATGGAGTTCTTCAAGAAAGTGGTAAAAAGGTTTTTACGGGGTCGGCAACGCGTGGTTCACTAGCGCAACACCCTCTGAGCTTGGAACAAATAAGGAAAATGAATGTCTTGAAAATAAAGGCGCACCCTGGCATAAGCTGGAATAAACGCTAACATGATGATGATTGAATGGTTGCGATATTCTGTAAGGTAGTAGTAATACCTGTGATCCGTTTAAACTGACTTGTCTTATTTGGTGAACAAACAATGTCCAAAATCACGACTTGCCGTATCAATCACGCTACGTATATTGTGAATAGATGTCGAGAGTTATATAAGAAACACATAGAATGTGAATTTTAACGAATACTGCTGCACATTATCCATTTAAATACATAATTTACTTAACCAAATAAGACAAGTCAGTTTAAACGGGTCATACATTAAACTGGGAGTGTAACTACGGGAAATGGCCAGTTGATGATAAAATTAAATCAGAATTGATATGACTTATTGCTAAGACGCCTATCACTTGATGATATTGATATTGATTGTTGTTATCATCGCTATCGAAAGTAGGTAGGTAGTCGTCTTTGATAAACCCCATGGTAAATAAACTTTGCTTCGCGTAGTCGGATGGGTAATGACTGTATTTTTACCCGACTGGGAGGGGTTATGTTTTTTGTATAAATAATATAAATAAATATTCGTGGACAAATTCAAACAGCGCCATCTAGCCCCAAAGCAAAGCTTGAACTATGGGTGCTAGATAACTGATGTACTATTTAAATACTTTTTTAAATACATACTTATTATACATAGAACACCCAGACCCGTAACAGAAATTAGGGCCTTATTTCAATATTCGAATAGTAATTCAGGTAAAATTCCAATATTCGAATATTTTTAAACAATCAGAATTTACGTAATCGTGTCTTAATTTTGTGGTATTTAGTCAATATTCGAATATCAGCAAAAATATTCAAATATTCGAATACTTCAATTTTCGAATATTTCAAGCCTTAGCCGTGAAGTTATTATTGCCCAGGTAATAGCTACACGGAGATAAGCGTAACAAACAGAAAAATATAACGTCAAAAATTTTAAAAAAATGTTTAGTCTGTTACTATTTCATTTTTTTTTTTTATTCCACTAAGGTGGCAAACAAGCTTACGGCCTGCATGATGGTAAGCAGTCACCGCAACCTATAGACGTTTGCAATACCAGGGGCATCACACACGCGTTGCCGACCCCGTAAAAACCTTTTAACCCCTTTCTTGAAGAACTAATCATCACCCTATATTATTTTTTTGTAAATATTTTAAATATAGATACAGATACACTTTTTTACTGTTTTATTATATGTATAGATTAATATATGAGGCCGATTGAGGCCGTGTGGTGTCCGACAGAGTAGAATAGCACCAACGAGTGTAAGGACACTCGTGGGTGTCGTACAAGGCGACTAATGTTTTCGAGACAAAAGATCTAAGCGCCTCCGTAGACTGGAAAATGGGCAGCAGCGTTTTCCATTGTTATATTATAACCCTGCAATCTCCAACCCGCCTGCCAAGCGTGGAGACTATGGCAATAATAACCTCCCCTTTCGTGGGAGAGGCGTAAGTCCTGCAGTGGACTGTTATGGGATGATGATGATGACCATTATTAAATGTAATAAATGTTGTGAAATCGCATGAAACTAAGCAAGATTCTCCTCACCTCCAGATCCAAGGTGAACCCTGGAAGAAGCTCCTGCGTACGCTGATAGCTGCTGAGGAGCTGGTTGACGTCTTCGCCCACTACGGCGTGGATTCCTACATCTCAGGAAGCGGAATGGCTGTCTGTCCGAGCCACCGGGGACAAAATATCGGGGCTCGACTCCTGGAGACCAGGTAAAGCTGACCCTGACACCGCTGGGTATAGGCCTACCTCAGAGATTCCCACAGACGTATCCACCTGGTACAGTACAAGAGCATTAGTACAGTACCACTTCAAGAAAACTTTTCTTTGTCATTACAGTATGAATGTTACTAGCTAGGGTAGCCAAAATCAGTTTGCTAAAAGTAGCGAGAATTATGCCCAAAGGACTCTTCCTTGACCCCCCGGGTATTTTTTTATATGATAAACAAAAATTTAATTCATGAATGCTGTAAAAACCTTTTAACAACTGCAAAGTAGTGTAAAGAAATGTAATTCTGCAGGTGGGCATGCACTGATGGTCTTGCAGTGTTTCTGCGATCTTTACCAGGTCGTCGGTCCACCTTGTCTCCGCCTACCCACGCTGCGTCTTCCGGCACGTGGTCGCTCCTCGAGAACTTTCCTACCCCAGCGGCCATGTGTTCTGCGAGCTGCGCCCTGCCCATTGCCACTTAAGCTTGGCAATTCCTCGTGCTATGTTCGTGCCATGCCGGTGACCTGCACCTCTTAAGGTTCCCGCACATGCGCCGACCGCCCGACCGTCTGCGTACACACGGTGTGGGCGGCGCTACGTACCACCAGGTACTCTATAGCCAGGTCACCTGCGGTCCAGAGGTGTGCAAGCAACTCATCAACGAGATTGTGGAGTGTTCGAACCGGTCCCGTGATCTCGTTGAGAAAGAGAATATGAGGGGCAACGTGGTGGTTTTTAGTGGGTAGGACTGTCATTCTAACAGGCAAGTCCCACATAATCTCCGTTTAGATATCCGTAAATGGATTTACAACAGGTAAAAAAAAATGGTCACCTTCGGTCCGCGTTTGTAAGTGTACATTGTGTAGTATGTTCCTGTGCCCCGCGCCCTCTGATTGTCTTTTTGAGTCTCATAGCTTGCGTTATGCTACGTCGTGTCCCTACATATCTGTTGATTTCTATCAAAATACACGTATGAGTTTACCAAAGTCTTGTAGGTAGGTACTTTTTATTACCCCATTGTAGAAAAATGGATTACGGGGCCGATAAATAACACACAGAGTTAAAGTTTTATACTTAGCTCTGCAGTTTGTATTTCAACGAAGGCCACGGAAGGAAGTAAAGTTTGAATCCTAGACTCCAGACTAGAGAGAGAGTTGTGTGAGTGTTGCCATTAGGAGATTGGTTTTTGTAGAGGAATTTGTCTATATTCCAACAACCCCCCCCCCCCCCCCCCCTCCATAATCTCCTCATTTTAGATTCGATCGCGCTATGACACTCCGAGCATAGCCGTTACCTTTGGGTGACAGCAAGCTTATTTTATAGTTACAAGATCCACAGTGGTCCAAGTAAAAGAAAATCTTCCGCTGTTATTCAGTACTCGACCTTAAAATTGAAATCTTTCAGAGAACTCCTCGGCAGAGCCTTCGGGATACCAGCTACGGCGACAGCGTTCACCGCCACTGCTTCCCAGGTCCTCGCGAAGAAGTGCGGCTTCGAACTCCTGGCTGTCCTGCAGTATGAGGACATGAGGAGCCAAGGCGTGGACCTGAGCGCTTTGGATGTGAAATGTGCTGAGCTCAGAGGGAAGAAATTCTATTTTGGGACCAGTGTCTAATATCTACGCTTGTTATATTTGACTACATTGAGAAGCGAAGAGCGCGTGAGAGAGTGAAAATGAAACATATTGATCATAGAATAAAGTCCATTTTTGTACCAATTGTAGATAAATAAGAAATATACTTGGAGAATTCACACAGCGCCATCTAGCTCTAAAGTAAGTAAAGCTTGTGTTATGGGTTAAATTTTTATACATTTAATGGACTCTTTTTGTTTTATTTTTGAGAATCGTGTATCAACGCCATCTATTGCAATTACTTGAACTATTTATATCAGCACCAAGTACCAACGCCTTTAAGAATCGATTGGATGAACATTTAAAGAAAACCAAAATTAATTAATTGAGAATGTCAATGGGTTGAGGATAATGAGATACAGACATATCAGTTGTTCCAACTGCCTGTCTGTTCAGGAATAATAATAATAATAATATTTTTTCTTTTTAATTGGCTCTCGGAAAACCTCTCATTTATTTATTAGAGGAAGTTGTCTATATTTTATTGCTAGCAATAAAACACAAATTTTGATACAAATAAATGTATTACCAATATTAAAACTTATTAATTATGTCTTTTAGTACAAATAAATGCATAATCCGTCAAAAAGTTACAAATATAGTTTTATACAAATGTAAATGCTATAAAAATCACATCTTGTTGTGTTTCTGGACCGAAATATTATCTATTAGAAAATAAGTGTTAAGTTTCAAATATACAGAAATAATTGTTAAAATCTGTTATCATTTTTAATAAATATACTTAATTTAAGACTACGCTATATTTTAATACCTTTCAAATGTAATAAATAATTAATTAAATGAGCGGTATAATTTATTTAATATATTTTTTAGAAGCTGTTTGCCACATGTATGCATCAAGCTACAATATTATTTTATCTACTACAGTGCATCAAACTAATCTGACCCAGTGACGGCGTCGCTGTTGTATTTACTTATGACATTTTAAAATGGCGATACTTAGTTCTAATTTCGGCCACCGGGTCAATTAACTTTGTAGCGCTGTACTATATAAACTTTTGGATTTTACTACAGCATTTGTAATAAAACTAAAGATTCATTTAAAAAGTTATGAGTATTTTATAATAAATAATGTCTGTAAGTTTTATAATTTATAAATTAAATAAATATACACCTTTGGTTTCGAGTTATTAGCGTAAAACTTAAAAAGGTGACATTTTAGGGGTTGAATTACAAATTACAACCCTTATAAGATACAAACTTAACAAGTGGAGAGCAAATAAGCGCATGCTAAAAACCCGACGAAGAAAGAGCGGTGCTTCAAGATTGACGAGGTATCTGTGGCTCTGTCTGTCTGTCGCATCGTAGCGAACGGATGGACCGATGAATCTTATTTTGACATTGTTTGAAGATTGTTGTAGTGTCATCTGTGTCATTCGCGATAAGAAAATAGTGAGTCATAGTTGTCCGCCGCCCCTCGACCAATCGGGTCGCAACAAATTAGAAAGCTATGTTCACAGTGACCAGTTGACGGCTGAAAATAATGAAAATGAATACCTCGCCGGTTGGAATAAACAGCAAATACTAGACTGGCTGCTAAGCAAAGGGATATCCTTGACCTTATTTATAATTTGAAAGAATTAAGTTGGTTTTTATCCATTAATGAACAATATTTATATTTTAAATAAAAAAAGTTAGAACTTTTACTCCAATGTGAAAGTTTACTCGCTATTTTCTTAACGCGAATGGAATCTAGTATGTTTATGGAACTGTGAATACACTTTTACTTTTTTTTAAATGACATACCCGCAACACAATTCGTTCCTGACGTAGGTATCCTAATCCTGTTCTGCTAACAATACAATGAATGCGATAGTTTGTATGGATGGATGTATGTTACTCCTTCACGTAAAAACTATTGAACAGATTTCGGTGATATTTGGCGGTAATGTAGCCTATAATTTATAGATAAATAATAATGTACCAATGTCGTTCCCGCGGGTACGGGTGCGGAACGTAATATCGAATTATACGCGAACGAAGTCGCGGAAAAAAACTAGTAATTAAATATAATCAATGAGTCTACGAATACATTGTTATAATTTTGCCAGTTCGACTAGCAGAAGTGTGCCCGCGACACAGGTCGCGCCGCGTGAGAGCGTCTGTTTCCTTCTCTCAATACTAGGATGAAAGAGATAGCAGCATTTATGTCGCGCCTTTTCGCGCGAGCGTGAGCACACTTATGCTAGCAGTGTAATATAAAATAACGAAAATGTTATAGTCTTTTTTAATTACTTAGTCTACATTTTAGAATCCAATAATTTAATCTATAAAAAGGCAAGATTATCCTTCCAAAATACTACAATATACTAAGGTTTAGTACGTAATTATACTAATAAATATACTTTTCGTACCCAGCCAGCAATGGCATTTGAGGGTAGAACTATAACTACGCGTATTTGGCGACAGATGGCGTTACTCTCAACGTTAGACGCAACGCCATCTACCGCCAAAGACCGGACCACAATATACTTTTCTACAGAACTACCCACAATAAAATCTACAATAAATAGCATCGGCAATAAGTATTCCATTTTAATGGTATGTTCCTTGTTATATGGTCAGTATGGTAACAGTCGTCCCGTGACCATGACGCATGCAACTGCGTCGAAATATCGGGCTACTCGTAAACAAAGGTACGCGGTAGGAAACCCGGAACATACCCTTAAAATGTGTGATAACAACCGCGATAGTTTCAAAAGTATTCTATTGCGCAGAAAAGTCCTACCCCATGTAAGTAATTTATAAATATTGATATTTTAATTGCGAAAATTAAAATAATAATTGTAAACCGTTGGACTCGAGATGAGCGGTTAAAAACATAGCCCCAAGCGGGCTATTCTTACGCTGTGACATCTTGAATTCGATATTTCTAGCCAAATCATCTTGGCTTTAATATGTCTCTTGTGCCCTCGCGCACGAGGGCCCAGGGTCCGCCTTGACCATGATGGAATATTTGGCAGATCAGGTAATTACAGTGGAGCGACTGCCGTCTTACCTCCGTGAGCCTGCTATTAGGGGAACCTGACCAGCGGGGCTATTGGCTAACTCAGTTGGCAACTGAATTTGACAGTAGATAATTCTACACTATGACATCTACATTGGCCACTGGCAATAGCGTCTAGCTGGGCCGGATTTAGAGGTCCACAGGCCTCGGGGCAACGAAGGAGCGGAGGCCCCCTCGCCCCAAAATATTTTCCATATAAAGTGAACCATTTTTTTAAGTCGAGTTTTTCAAAAATAATTTATTGTAATTAAGTGTAATTAAAAAAATAATAAATTAAGTGTAATTATAATCAAATAATAATGTATGTACAAAGTACTGCAGGCTGTAGGTAAAGGAAAAAGTGCAAAAAAAAAATATCAATGGAAAACGTGTTTACTAGTGTTTACTAATTGGAATTTGAAAGATTTTTTTTCCGAAGTCTCTATTGCAGGGGCCCCCCGTTTGTGGAGGCCCCGGGGCTTTCGCCGCGGTTGCCCTCCCCTAAATCCGGCCCTGGCGTCTAGCAAATTAGAGTAGCAGTAGATAGCCAATAGCCCCTCAGATTGGATCATGGTTACACATTCAGTTGTCTGTTGATAATTATTCGGCTAAAGTCAAAATAACTATTGCATATAAATAAATAATACTTTTAAAATTACCGTCATTGGACCTGCAATGGCATAATCTCTGACCTTTGGAAACACTCCATTACAATTTAGGTGCTTAGTCACATTGCCTTGTATTATAATAAAGTCTAACATACATACGACTAGAAGTAAAACTAGGAACAGACGCTCCGTTTTGGCTGGAGCCGACCAGCCGTCAGTTGCAGTCCATACTAATCCTTACGGTGTACAAAATAAAGTTGCTTTAACATTAATTCGGACCTTAGTTGGACGTCCGACCACGTTACCGCAGCCAAAAGTGACTCTATTTTATACTGCGTAAGGATTAGTATCGACTGCAACTGACGGTTGGTCGGCTCCAGCTAAAACGGAACGTCTATTACTAGTTTATGCGCTGATTACATTTGTAACTAAATTCAGAAGCAAAAAGTGTAAGAGCAAATCAAAGTGGAATGTGTTGCTCATAGAATAAGGTCCATTTTTGTAACACTTATATTATGTTACTAGTGGACCCGGCGCGACTTCGTTCGCGTACACCTACTTTACTCCTACCTACCCTCTTTCTACTTGCTTATAAACCTTCCTCTTGAATCACTCTATCTGCTGTTGAAACCCGCATCAAAATCCGTTGCGTAGTTTCAAAGATTTAAGCATACAAAGGGACATAGGGACAGAGAAAGCGACTTTGTTTTATACTATGTAGTGATGCGTCAAATCAAGGTGGAATGTATTACTCAGATAATAAGGTAAAATTTTTGTATCACGCCTTTTGAATAGCAGAACGACGCGTAACATAATATAAGTGATACAAATATTGACCTTATTCTGTGAGCAATACATTCCACTTTGATTTGTCACCCTTTTGCTTCTAAATTTAACCAGTTATAGCTAGTGTCAAATAAGAAGAGACTTGGCGGGTCACGTGGTTCGACTTGCGCTGCATACGATTACCTGCGCGAAATCCCCTCCACTGCCATTTGACAAGTCTCTTCTTTCGTGACGCGGGTAATAACGAAGAATGTTACAGTCGTTGAGAGAGTGCTATCCGTCCCTGTCTATCTCACTAGTTTCTCCTTAAGCCATTCGTTTGTCAGCTCGTCTATCTCCCTCACTTCTAGGAGGCGGGGAGCGCCCACGGCTGCCGCCAGGGCGCGCTGGGTGCCTGCGTACATTACCTGGGGAAAAAGGACTGGTCATTTTGGCCCTGTTTGGTCATTTTGGTTATTTCATCTCAGCACGGCGAGCACAAACGTTATTTGTTTCATTCTCTCAATACTAGGATGAAAGAGATAGCAATCGCGATGTCGCACCTTTTCTCGCTTGTCGCGCGCGTGAGCACATTTGTGCTAGCCATGTTGGTCATATTGGTTATTTTGGCCCCGGTCATTTTGTCGCGGTTGGGCTCTCCGCGAGGGCCCGGGGGCATTCAAAAATTTGGGGCTTTCTTGAATTTGGGGCATTCTAAAATTTGGGGCTTTCTTGAATTTGGGGCATTCTAGAATTTGGCAGATCAGGGGGTCTAATAAGGCCACATTAGTGTTTCATATTATATGATTAACCTTTTCAACGCCAAAGTCACATATATGTGACATCTCATTTCCGTGCCGATGACGCCAAAGACTGATATATCAGACAAGAAAATAAATTTAATCAACCATTATTTTAATTGCACACACGAATATTAACACCGAGTTTATTATCTAATATATCGATATGTATTATGTACACAACACTACCTAAATTTTTACCTTTTTGGACCGTGGCGTCGTACAAATCCGTGGCGTGGAAAGGGTTAATATTAATTTGTTACAATTTTATCTGCACCGTCGCTGTTGATTACATTGACATGACAATTCAAAATGATGTCACTTAGTTCCAGTTTTGGCTACAGGATCAGATAAGTTAGTGGGGCTCTAATATGACAGATGAACTGAATGTGGCCTTTTTAGACCCCCAGGCAATTACAGTGGAGCGACTGCCGTCTGACCTCCGTGCCCCTGTTAACAGGGGAACCTGAGCAGATTGGATCATGGGATCTAGTCGCCGAATGTGCAGGTTCAATCACGATGTTTGCCCTCACCGCAAGAGCCGATTCTCTAGTAGTGTTCAACTAATAAATAATTCAGAAAAGAGTCATTGGTACATGGTGGCCGTGGGTTCGAACCCGGTACCACAGGGTACAAATCGGACTCATTAACCATTAGGCCACCAACACTCAGGCAGAGACAAATACTATGGAACATAATAATCGCAATAGTTTTCAACATTGTCCATGTTATTTTTAGAATAAGAATAAGGACATTTACTGTCACAAGGCACCACAACACGATAAAATTAAAAATAATAATACAAAGACAAGGAAAAAACAACATAGTCTGATATAGGTAAGTAATGTCGCGGCGGCCAGTGCAAAAGGATCCCACTCAACTGTACTGTGAACCGCGAGGCGTCTCTCACAGCGCTGGTTTTCAGTGAGCCCTAGTGCGACACGGGCGCTGTACCATCTTCATTGACGTTACCTACTTTTTATAATAAATAATTTTTGTGTACAATAAACAGTTAAAACAAAATAAAATAAATAAGTGATAAAAATAAATACGAAACATACTACAATAGAGCGTCGAAGGCCGAGCGGTCGAGTATCCGACTCGTAAGCGAGAGGTACCGGGTTCGAATCCCACTGCGGCCAGGTACCAATAACTCTTTTCTGAGTTATGTACATTACTTGGGTACAAACCGATGCTCTTACGGTGGAAGAAAACATCGTGATGAAACCTGCAAATTCAGGCAACTGAATTTGTAACCATGATCCAATCTGGTCAGGTTCCCCTGGTAGCAGGGTCACGGAGGTCAGATGGTACTCGCTCCACTGTAATTACCTGATCGTCAAATCTTGGATAATGGTCAAGGCGGACCACGGGTCCTCTTGCTCGAGAGCACAACCAGGACATTGACGCCTTAAATATTTATAAGTATATTATACTAAAGCGTAGTTTCATAATATATTAGTACACATCAACCTTACCTGCAGTTCCATATGCGCATCCCGAGGCGTGTAGAATATGAAGCACATTGGGAAGGATATCCTTCCGTCGCTATGCTCCATTTTGTAGCTGAAAAAGACAGTAAAACACTCTATTAAATAAGTTCTCAAATGAGATAGTAGTTTATGCTATCGCATATAAAAGGGGGTATACACGAGTGTTTTAATATCTAATTATATGCAGTTGCATACACTACTTTGTCTACACTCATATTTTCATGTTAAAATTTCGTACCTATAAACAACTGTTTTCAAATATGTAATTGGAACATTATGCTATGAGTGTAGAGATAAAATATTTTTTCATAGCAAGCTTTTATAAGTCGGAGTACTTGTTAAGACTAATCAAATGAGCCAAAGCTCGATGGGGACATTAACATCACGACAACCATAGTAGAGTTTATAGATGACAGTTGCCGTTTACCATCAGGCTGACTGTCCGCTCTTTTGTCAGGGAGTGAGAACCATTATTAAAAGCGGTGAGTACCAGACGCAGTGTGGGTAGGCCTCTCACAAGGTGGACCGACAACCTGGTAAAGACAGCAGGTACCAGCTGGATGCGGAAAATACAGGACCGGCAGTCGTGGAGATCTCTGGGGAGGCCTATACATAGCAGTGTGCACCTTTCGGCAAATATGATGATGATAATGAGTACCATTAGCAAAGTTTACAAAAATCTCTTGTTTCAGTACCCAAGTAACATTTCATTCAAAGAAATACAATATATAGAAATCATATTCACCTATAAACAATAAACCTTGGCTGGTGAGACGGCAGGATGTCCTGCAGATCTTCCAGCTCTACACTGTCCAGCTCCTCGTCAACTTCCAGCGCTTGCTTCTCTCTGTTCACCTGCAAAATGGGAGAATTTCATAATGAGTCAGAGTTGGGTATTATCAAGATAAACGTCACTGATAACTATTGGATAATAATCTAAGAAGTTATGAAAATTGAAATATATCTTTTGTATTTTTAGATATATTGTATTCTAAAACAAACAAAAAAGTCCTGTGTTTGGATACACTCCATTAAGTAATAGTTATTTGGCATGGGCCTGCCCTGCGGGGCTATTGTCCAACTCAGTTGAGAACTGAATTAGACATTAAATAATTCTACACTACGTCATCTACGTAGGCCACTGACAATAGCATCTACCAAATTAGAGTAGTATAATATAATATTATGTCAAATTCAGTTTCCACTGAGAAAGCCAATAGCCCCTCTGTGGTGTGGTAACTTTATGGTGTGGTTGCTAGGCTACATTTGTTTTATATATTTTCCTTGTCAAGCTGTCATGAACTCAATGTTTTATGTATTTCATAATGTTCTTATTATACGTTTCTATTTTAAACAATCCCTTCTACACTGCCCGCCTTCTAGGAAATGGTTACGCATAGGCTGCGGTGACAGCATACCATCAGGCAGACCTTAAGCTTGTTTGCCACCTTAGTGGTATAAAACAAAGACACCGGCATATGGATTGTATCTGTTCCATTTGAACACGAGCCATTGAGCCTGTCGTCATTAGCGTATCTAAGATTATTTACAAGGGGAGGCCCGTGCCCCTTAAAAATTATGTTAGTATGAAGTTTTTTATGTACACATGTACATACGGCACATCCTGGGGTGGGCACCAGACCATTCTGGGGTGGGCACGGCCCACCTGGCCCCCCTCCTTCCTACGCCTATGCCTGTCGTCGTGATGCCATATCATGCCGTTTAGCCCACATTTGGATGAATACACATAGTTACAAGTTGTTATGAATGTTAATTACCAACTGCACCTAACTAATGAGTATCCTACAAACTGACTCACAGCTAGCAAAGAAAGAATGCTCATTAGTAAACTGCACTGCCTGGCAACTACCGAAATATTCTAGTTATAAGTAGATACATTGTTTTCTTCGGAATATTGATAAATATTTATGACTCATAATGTCCACTTCAAGCGTTTTGTGTATCGATTTCGGATGGGAGATATTCAGTGAAATGGAAAATTTTTTATTTGATATCTAGATAATATGAATATTAGTAATCTGAAGACCGGAATGAGTGATAAAATTAAAGAAAAATAAGTAAAACTTAAAGTATGTACGGAATGAAACAGGAAGTCTTACCTTTAGTATCAACGCTGTATTAGAACTATGTTTCTGAAAGCGAAACTTCTTCAGAGTTTCCTTTACGTCTTCACCAATATCGCAAACATTTACGTTTTGCCCCGACATGGTGTTTGGCTTAGGAAAATATAAAAATGATAAAATCTGCAAACACTTCCTCTTGCTTACTCAACCAAACCAAGTTTGACAAACACTTGACACTTGACAACAATACCAAACACAAAAACACTGTACGATCAGTGTAATAAAGACAGAAGCTCATTCCCAGCAATTTTTCCTAGAAAAATTTCTAGAGTTGATAGGCTATCTCTTTCTCATATTTCGAATATACCCACGAATACTCTACATAAAACCGAACTTTTCTATACGTTGTTGAACGAAAACGTTTAACGTCCCCGAAAACGCAAAATATTTAGACATAAAATGTATTAATTGAAGCACTGTTCACGTGAAACCGAACGTTTTTGACGTTTCATTCATCATTGTGGGTACGTTCCACTTAACGCCCGCAACGCCATCGACCACGACCGCTAAAATTGCTGTTCCACTAACGTAAAAAGGCCGCGGGCGTTGTAGGCGAATGTTATAGGTGGAACGCACATCTTGAGCGCTGTGTGCTCGCAATATGGCGGCATGGTGAAAACGAGCAGCTGTGGGGGTTGTGAGTAAATATTTCGCATGGATTGGAGTCAAAATTTTAATTCTACATGGATTCCCGGTTGAATGAATTAAATTGAAAAATTTCAAAAATATTTTATTTTATTTTATTTTCGATTTCCAACAAAAGCATTCCAAATTTTGAACTTTGAGTTTCAATAAAAAAAAAGTTTTCTGTTTTCTCGTATAAATAGTTTAATAAATAACCCTTAACGAGTTTCCAATCAAGAGCCCAGGCTCGTCAAAATCGGCAAATCGTGTCCATTTTCTACACAGGAAGCATATGATTTAATGCAAGAATGAAAATAAGTTTAGAAAACAAATATAAAAACATATACTTAGATTTTATTAAAAATAAAATCTTCATAAAACAGCCATGTTCGCCTGTCATTGCCACTTTTATTGTTATGGTCTTTGACACTTTTGTACGTTTTTTTAAACTCCTCATCTTGGCTGCACACTGAGGTCCAGTGATCAGTGGGATTTTGTTCTCATAGCTTCCGCAATGTCTTCCCAAATTTTTTTTTGCGAAAACTTCCCGCTGGAGAATTTCTCCTCTCTCTCTACATAAGTATCGAGGAGGAAGAGCACCATCTCCGTAGTCCAAGGATATAATCCTAGAATGCGAATAGAAGAAGAAATTATTGTTTGTATTTATCAATCTGGATTATATGCTCTAGATAACACGGATAGATTTACGTACCACTCTCTTCGCTGGTAACGGCATCACCCTGCTGCGCTGATTGCGAGTGACCCTCTATATTTGCTAAATCAAAAATAAAGAAAATGTAATTATCATTTCATTTTAGACTCTTATAGGCACGCCATAAAAACTTTTACAGATTTTTTATGAGTTTAAACCATTTGTATATAAGCATATTCAAATTGTTTAATAGAAAATAGAGCTTGCATACCACTATCAGTATTGTCAGCATCTCCCTGCTGCGATTCCACAGTTGTTGCGGCCCTTTCTTTTAGTGCACTATTCATTAGTGCCGTTGCAAATTGTAAATCTGGATAAAAAACTCAGTTCGTTAGAAAATGTATTAGAAACGCTAAAAATACATGAACACAACTATCGCAAGAAACAATTGGAATTGAATGAAACAAAATCTTAAATAACATAGAACTAAATGATGAGTTGTTCCATTTTTTTCAATAAATATTAGGATCTAGGTCTTCAAAAAGACCTCACGCACACAACAAAAAGTTTATTTTGAGGTTAGGTTAAGAAAAATATAATTTTTTCCGCAACCAAAGTTATTCGATTAAATATGTTATTTATTCTATAAAATTAAAGGACCGCTTACTATTTTCGGCACGTCTAGCATCCTCCTCTGACAATATCACTTCCACTGCAATGTCAGTTTCAGGATTGTATAAAGTTATTTGTTTCGTCGCCATTGTTGTTTTTTTGAATTCCCGCTACGTTTTGGTGAAAGCCCACTCAGACCCATCAATATTTTGTGGGCGAAGTGGGCGCGATGTGGTCGCGAACAGTGACGTCATCTATGACGTCGAGCGATCGCTCGCGACGACCACGGGCCTTAGGTGGAACGATACAGAGGGTGTTACAATCGTTGCGGGCGTTAAGTGGAACGTAGCCTGTGACAGTGTCACTTGACAGTCGCAAAAAGTGAATTTTATCCGAGTGTAGTCAAAAAGAGGTTTTTTCGATTAAATTTCTATAAGAAAATTTCTAAAATCGTGCACGATACTCTCGCAGAGAGTCTATAATAATTTCATCAAAGTTTCATTGCTCTAGGCTGTGAATTCGGGACGTTATTGTGACAATATTAGAAAGTTATTTAGTGACCATGAGAAACTATTGTTATTTATCGGAATATTCAATGTTTGAACATTTATAAGTGTCCTAAATAAAGTTCAATAGCTCCCGCCACTTGTGAGTATACAAAGACTTTGATAAGTTCTAATTAGCGTGTTCAAAATGATAATTAAAAGTTGTGATATGAAACCAATAAGGTACATAATAAGTAACTACTAACTATCCATTGTTAGAAAGTGGATGACATCCGTATTCAGTCCAAACATTGCATAGTCATACAGCAGAACAGTTCTGACGCCAGGAAACCGGTATTAGGTAAATATTCATCATTTTACACTCATCTGTACCTACTTCTAATCTATTCATTTTATTAATAATGACCATCTGCCCATTTAGTTTATTATTGCTCTTAGTAGTAATTTAATGGCTTAGAAGGTTAAGATTTGAGTGTCAGTCGCCGAGTGGTTAAGTTATCCGATTTGTAAGCAAGAGGTACTGGGTTTGAATCCCATATATGCACAAAAAATAAAAATAAAAATAAAATTTATGTAGTAAATCCTCCTACTGTTTTTTAAACTATAAAGTCATCTGCATACTATAAAACCCATACATCCCTAATACTATATCCTACATTGATGGTGGCAATATTGAAAAAGGAGATATTGGATCTCTTAGAACAAGATCTCTGATTATGTACCTAACCAAAAGTGCATCACCCTTCAAAAATATGCTTCAGAAACTTTTGACAGAAAATTCCAAAAATATAGAAATACGTGCCCCTATTAGCAATCTATTCGCTGTACATTCTAATAATTGAGTTAATATTAACGTTAATGTATGCGTTATCTAGATAATTCAAACATGTAATTTAGCTAAATTATCCAGGCAAGTCATCATCGTCCTATCGCTTATCCCGGATCTGTCAGGGTCCGCTTCCCTGCTAATTCTTCTCCACTTCGCTCAAACACAAGGCAGAACAAGTAAGGGCTCAACACTAAACCCTAGTGAACAGCTACAGTAATCAGGAAGGTATAAGTAAATTCAAATTCAATTATTTATTACATGATATTACACAGTATTTAGTGTCACACATAAAGCCAAGTCAATTAGCATGCAAAATGAAAAGAGAGTGTCACAAACAATAACGAAAATAAATTATACAAATTCAATTTTATGTCAAAGAAAATCAATTGAATGGCAAATCAAAAGTATGGCATACCCCTTTTCCCGTTATTATCCAGGCAAGATAAATCCAGTTAACAAGACTGGTAAGAGACCCCTGCTTTTCACAAAGTATTCAATCCGTTTCATTAGACTAAGTTGGAAAATTTTACGTACACGTGATATTAAGGAATAGGGCGTAAGGAGAATGGCAAAGAGGGCCTTCTTCCTGGCTTATTCCTGGGTTATTATTTGCGTGTCTCTCCATTGGCTAGGCACATTACAGGATTTAAAGATTGATTTTTTATTTATTTATTTATAATTTAGACAAACAGGCAAACTGGCCACCTGATGGAAAGTGGTCACCGCCGCCTATGGACATCAGCGTCGCTAGGGGCGCTACCAATGCATTGCCCTCAATAAAGATACTTCTAATATACCTCTTGAATCATCCCATGTCATAGTCCAAATTAAACACTGGCTGGGACCACAGTTTCCCACCCCATGGAGCACTGGAGACCTTACTTACCGGCAGAAACAGAACATGATTTAAAATAGAATTGTTTGGCTGCAGTATTCTGTAAGGCGGAGGTGCTTCCCTAGTCGGGCGGCTCCGATTCGAACGGGATTCCCCACTATGTCCTACCTCTCTTGAATCCATGAATCCATTTCATCTTTCTCCACATAATCGGTGCAGATGTTTTCTGGTCGATGTTTGTGTAAAACTCAGCCCATGCCTTAGACTTAGGCGCTATCTTAATTGGCAACTGTCGTGCAACGGGCGGTTTTGAGGTCTCCTCTTGGTCGAGAGACGTCAGTCGCAAATAATCGGTGCAGATGTGTCCTGGTCGATGCTTATGTAAAACTCAGCCCATGCCTTAGACTTAGGTGCTGACCTAGTTGGCAACGTTCGAGCGACCATGGTCGTACGACTGACTTCTCCCGACCAATAAGAGACCTCAGAACCGCCTGTCGCACGACCATGGTCGCACGGTTGCCAGTTCTTCAAGAAAGGAGTGAAAAGATTTTTACGGTGTCGGCAACGCGTGGGTGATGCACCTGGTATTGCAAACGTCCATAGGTTGCGGTGATTGCTTACCATCAGGCGGCCCGTAAGCTTGCTTGCCACCTTAGTAGTATAAAAAAAATCAGGACAGCCTCTTAGACCTTTTAATAAGTTAATCTGCTAGTTCGGTCTTTGATTGCAAAATCGTCCACTTATCTGGCGTAGGATTGCTTCTCCATCGTGGTCAGCTAACCGCCTTACAGCCACAGCTATGGCGATGTCTTCGTTCCAGTAATGTTTTCGTCGGAAGTCGAGTCCTTACTGCTTTTAATCCATGGAATCGTTTTGTCAGCCACAGCCTGAATAATTCCTATAAAAGTGTCGTAAATCGACTGAGCTTCGTTCGAATGTGGAAAGCTTCCTTAACATAGTCAGTCCACTTTGTTTCTTTGAACTTCCAGTTACCAAAATTAATCTGGATTGTTCTTTTTAGTCGTGCACTCTTGACAGAGTGGCCGTGGTCATGTGTCGGTCGACTCCTGCGCCACCGCTGCCCTCGCTATGCAACGCCATGTATCCCTGTGTTTAGCAGAGTTTTCATTTATGGTGGAATGTGTCACAGACTTGATCCGTCTACCGTGTTGGACAGCGCCCGCGAGATCTTTTGCCCTCGACTTTGCCTTGCACCACCAATAGTTCCATGGAGTCTTCATTATGGGTGATGTGCTAGACGAACTTAAGGATTCGTGTTTGCACAGACGACGATAATCTCTCTTTGATGTTAAGTTCTTTTAGGATCGAATCGTTGGTTCGGAGCACGGTCCACGGGATTCTGAGCATGCGTCTTCAGCACCACATTTCCAGTGCATGGATCTTGTGACGGTCTCTCGTCCTCGGCGTTCACGTCTCAGCTCCGTATAGAATTGGAAAGACCAGGCACCACATCTGTCGAACCTTTGTGTTTCTGGTTATTTTGCGGAATTCATTGTGAGTTTTTCCACTGAGGATCTAGTCCTGCGTGGTGCCCCAGCTTAATCTGGTAGCCACATCGATAGAAGCGAACGATATATCCGGAGAAGTTTTTTGTAGGCAACCATCCACCATCGTAATCCTTGTTGAGGAGCTATAATTGAAACATATAAAGTCAATTACTAACATCGCTCTGTAGATAAATTCTCCACCTTCGGCCTCCCGTGGGAGAGGCCCTATGTCCTGCAGTGGGCTGGTATGGGCAGCGATAATGAATATTCTTTGTTTAAGTTATCTCTTCTCTGAATTGTGGTTTATTTCGATATATGCGAAACTATTATCTATTATCTTTATTATTGTATTTAATTAGGCGTGCAGTTGAACAGCTGATTAGCCTGTATCCTGCTTATGAACGGTTTATTCTTCCCCATGCGTACAGAGTTTGTATTTAATCTGATTGACATTGTCGTCGGAAACCACTTCTTCTGGCAACTTGTTCCATGTCTGCAGAATCGTGTTTGGAGTCTAACATGGTGTCCTCTTAAGTGTGAGTTACAATAAATTGTTTATTCTTTTCAAAATTCCATTCCGACAGACTGTTATGGGCTGTTGATGTGACAGGGGCAATTCACAATTGACCTAATGTGAGTCTATATTACGGTCCTTCTTCTTGGGGTGTCGACTCGTGGCTGGTTAAATTTGTGAAGAACTGTACTCCGCCACGGAAACACCGTTATCCATGGCCGCGTACAAATTCTCGCGCGAGCAGGACACGCAGGACAAACCAGTAAATGTGCCATTGTCTGAGGGGAGACACCACACAGGCAAACCATCTCCGAGCCGTAGCCCTACCGACACATGTTGTCCTTCGGCCGATTTAGGTCTGGTGTCTATTCAGAGACTTCCATGTCGGTTAAGGCAGGTCGTGTCCTGGCGGTCGGGACTCAGCAAGCGGAATGGACGACGCTGTGGGGTATCTCTCCCCACAGGCACGGAGTCTCGCCTTCGTTGGCTCCCCATTAGACTCAAAACAACTTCTAAAAGTTAGGCAGGTCCTAGTACCCATTTAGCCATAATCTCCACGCGTGGCAGGCGGGTTGGAGATCGCTGTGTTATAAATATAACAGTGAAAAAAGTTGCTGCCCATTTTCCAGCCTACGGAGACTCCAGATCTTTTGTCTCGAAAACATTAGTCGCCTTGTACGACACCCAGTTCCACCCGTTCGTGGGGGTTAGGCTCTTAATCCTGCAGTGGACTGTTGCGGGCTGTGATGATGACGATGATAATGATGTTTCCAGTAAAGGTCTACAATATGTTTTTAAAATGTTACCACCATCCGTTTATTCAGTACTCTGAGTCCAAACGTTGCATAGTCATATGCCTAAGCAGTTCTGACGATAGGAGACTGTAGGTAAACATGCATCATTACACACTCATCTGTACCTACTTCTAATCTATTCATTTTATACTTCATTCATTATTGTCCTTAGTAAATGTAATTTAATGGTTTAGATGATTATGTAGAGCTCGTCTAATCTAAAATGACGCGCCCCACTATCGCATTAACGCACACAAGCAAGTTTGAAATATGGACGCAATACATATACAAATGCCGTTGTAATTGGTCATTCAATTGCCGTTGAAATTCAAACGTAGGAGCACGCGTCGTTCATTGGCTCCCACACAGATGAAGTGTCGTTATCAATATTTGCACTCACACATCGAAATCAACTAACTAAGTAGTGGGGCGCGTCATTTTAGACTAGACGAGCTCTACCTATGTTGGTTCGGCCATATTATGCGGAGAGAAGAGAATCATGTCACCAAAATGGTTTTGAATATGAATGTGGAAGGATACACAGTAAGGGGAAGACCAAAGAAAATATGAATGGATTGTGTGATGAGGGATATCAGTGAGCAAGAGGTCAGCGTGGAGATGACAGCGAATAGGGATAAAGTGAGAAAGAAAACATACTAACATACATTTAAGAGAGGTAGGGCATAGCGGGGTATCCCGTTCGAATTGGAGCCGCCCGACTGGGGAAGTACCTCCACCTTACAGAATATCGCAGCTAAATAATACTCTTTTAAATAGTATTGTGTTTCTGCCAGTGAGTAAGGTTTCCAGTGCTCCATGGGGTGGGGATTTGGGGAACCGTGGCTTTGGCAGTGGAGTGGCATTTGCTTTTTGCTGCCAGAGCAACGTGTTATAGAGGTGGGCAACGCATTAGCGATACTCTTGGTGTTGCTAATGTCTATAGGCAGTGGTGACCACTTTCCATCAGGTGGCCCGCTTGCCTGTTTGCCTACAGTATGACATAAAAAAAAAAAATATTGTGCCGACCCCAAATGAATGGGATAAGGGCAGTCAAATGATGATGTTGACAAGATTAACACCCGGTTTCTGAAACGCTTGTCAAATCATTGATTAGCTAACAGACTGTCACATTTAACAAGCTGTTAAATCACTGTGGGTTTCTGAAAGGCCAATCAATCTATTGTTAGCTAATCGACCGTTAACAAGAGATTAATTTTTTCGTCTGGCTACCCCTGCTAAAATCAGTCACATTCATTCACTCATATATGTATGTTTCTGTCTAACGCATTGATTTGTCTCTGTCCCTAGCGGCCTTTTGATAGCGGCGGGATATTCAACTTTTAGATGAAACTGATAGCGATTGTATAGTTTTCGTGTAAAATCGAATATTTAAAAAAAAATATATACAGAGCGAGAAAAGAGAAATTATTACAATATTTATGTAATAGGGTCACGGGTTCCAGTGGATCAGTAATCCCATCATCATCATCTTTAGGCAGTTAGGTGGGTCCCGGTCCACTGCTGAATACAGTCCTCCCACGGCTTCGGACCAGGTCCTGGTTCAGGTCTAGGTACTGGCCCCGGACCAGGTAGTGGTTCAGGTCCAGGTCCTGGAACAGGACCAGATACTGGTTCAGGTCCAGATCCTGAAACCGGATCACTTCGTGGTTCAGGTCCAGGTCCTGGCTTCGGACCAGGTCCTGCCCCGCACCAGGTCCTGGTTCAGGTTCAGGCCCTGGCCCCGGACCAGCTCCTAGTTCAGGTCTAGGTCCTGGACCCTGACAATGCCGTGGTTCAGGTCCTGGTCCTGGTTCAGGTCCATGTCCTGGCCCAGAACCAGGTCCTGGTCCAGCTAATATTTATGGTCTATGTGCTGGCACTGGTCTAGGTCCTGGTTCTGGTTCAAGCTCAAATTGTGATCAAGGTTGCAGTTTTGTTCATGATCCTGGACCAGAACCTGGACCCTAGACCTGGACTTTGCCTTGGACCAAAACTAGGACCTGTACCAGGGCCAGGACCTAGACCTAGACCAAGTAAATCGGATATAATTTATTTTGACAATCGGTTAATTGGTCGATTTTCGCTAATTAAAATAACAAGGCGATAACATACAGTTAACATGAGAAAAAGCTTTCCGGAAACCCAAAATTACATTAATCAGCCGTTAATTGGAGATTTGACAATCCGTTGACAAGCTGTTAACAAGCCGTCAATTGGCCCTTTCAGAAACCCAAACTGCATTTAATCAGAGTTTAACAAGCTGTTACGTGATTTTTGCGTTGACAAGCGTTTCAGAAACCGGGTGTAAGAATGCCATTTATAAAGCAGAATATTTTATATATGTCGCAGCCATCTGGTTAAATCAGCCATTTAATCAGAAGGCTTGTCAGTTAGTCAAACGCCGGCATTCAATTAAGTGGCTAAAGGACAAGTAGCCAAGTAGTTGAATGTAACGTTCAGCTAGTTGGCTAAACGTTATTTTGCCGTTTTGTTAAACGATGTTTAGTTAGAGTGACATAACTTATGTAATAAAAAATTATTAGTGGCAACAATTTCATTCAGTAAGTATACAATTAACTGTATTGCGAGTACCTATGCATTTACAACAATAAAAACCTTAAAAATATGCAATGGCACGAAGCTTTGACAGTTATCTATGAGTCATGTTTCTAATTATAAGTATAAATAGCAACTGAGCAAATTAAGTTATTTTAATTCTTACTTAAAAACGTATACCACAATTAAAACATTTAAAAATAAAAAACATTGCTTGCTGTGCGAGCTGTCTGACGCCATATTTGTTTTGGCACTACCAGCGCGGAAGTGGATAAAATTTGAACTACATTTAAATCACCTGCCTGATTTAGCATCAGCCGTTTTTAAAGGGCTAGCTTACTATAAGCCAACTAGTTAAAGGTTGAGTGTTGCTAGTTAAATCAACCATTTGCCTAGGCATTCATTTGAATGCCGGCGAGTAGTTAACGGACTAGCCTTCTCATTAAATGGCTGATTTAACGAGATGGCTGCGACATATACACTATGTTCATGTTATGTTGGCCGTGTGGTGTCCGGCAGAGTAGAATAGCACCAACTCCTTACACTCATGGGTGTCGTACAAGGCGACTAATGTTTTCGAGGCAAAAGATCTAGTCCCTGTAGGCTGGAAAATGGGCAGCAGCGTTTTCCATTGTTATATTTATAACACTGCGATTTCCAACCCGCCTGCCAAGCATGGAGATTTTGGCAACAACCTCCCCTTTCGGTCTTTTAGTCCTGCAGTGGACTGTTATGGGCTGTGATAATGATTGTTGAAAGCTGCATTAAAATACGTACTTAGATACGTAGAGACAGACGGCTTTGTTTTATGCATTGTGATATGGCGCAGTGTGGTACGTCGCGCGTCGTCTAGAATAATTATAAAGCTAGACTTAGGTACACTGAATTTCCCTATCATGATGATATTAATACGTGTTGCGTAGCGAACCATTATCTAAAGATAGCGTATAGATGTTATGATATTGTACGACCTGATTACGCACAAGTCCTTCACTTTCTTACTATAATTGCCCGCATTTGGTTTGCATATCTGCTACCAGGGCAACGTGTTGATACCCCTGATGTTGCTGTGTTCAGATCTTAGTAAAGCTATTAACTTATATAAAACATTATATTTTTAATTATCTATTTATTTGTATATACAAACTTTGGCTGTAGATTGTAACTACCTTTGCTTAACCCTTAATTATTTATTTATCGTATGGCTTTTGAGTTCCTACAGCTACTTAAATTTTTAGATTTTCAATTTACATTTCATCAAGTAGGCGAGAGCGTACTCTATTGTCAATCATATTCAAAATTCAAATATTTAAACGTATTAATTGTTCACCTACCTTTCACGAGGATCAGCAGCCTCTCGTTACCTTTGTAATTCTTGCATTGAACTCATTTAAAACTACAGACCACTCTTCATCATTTCAACCTGCTTGCCCTGGAGTCTACGATCGATGAAAGTAGGCCTGAGGGGCTATTGGCTATCTCAGTGGACAACTGAATTTGACATAACAAAATATTACACTACTCTAATTTGGTAGACGCTATTGTCAATGGCTTACGTAGATGACGTAGTGTAGAATTATTTAATGTCAAATTCAGTTTCCAACTGAGTTAGCTAATAGCCTCGCTGAACAGCTAATGTCCATAGACATCGGCGGCCCACTTGCCTATTTGTCTACTGATTGACATTTAAAAAGACGATCGCTTTTGACTATCGTGTTTTAGTTCTTAATTTCGAGGCTTGCTCCCTAACATAAACTAATTTTTATAAATGGGCATGGCCTCTTAGAAAATCGAGTTTCACACCCGTGTTCTAAGACATTTGTTGCCTTGTAGTGGCCGTGTGGTGTCCGGCAGAACAGCACCAACCCGTTACACTCGTGGGTGTCGTACAAGGCGACTAATGTTTTCGAGGCAAAAGATCCCTGGAAAATGGGCAGCAGCGTTTTCCATTGTTATATTTATAACACTGCGATCTCCAACCCGCCTGCCAAGCGTGGAGATTTTGGTAATAACTTCCCCTTTCGTGGGAGAGGCCCAGTCCTGCAGTGAACTGTAATGGGTTGTGATGATGATGATGACACCCAAGACAAAGGGGCTGGCCTGTGCAATAATATACAGAGCATTACCCACATGTCTTATTCCATGGGTAGGTACTTTAATACTCTTCAAATCATTTATGTGAGAATGCTCCCAAGTATGCTTGCAGTATCGACAATGAGAAATTTTATGTAAGACTTCAATTTACACACGAGATTGAATAGATACCGCCGTTCCACGTTCAGTGTTAATAAACTTGAATGTTCACTATTATAGATGTATGGTTCTAGGGAAATAGGTTTCGTTTTTAAACAATAGTGATTGTTCATCGTTCACGACCTAAGTGGTTCAGTTTGTTAATATGCCGTAAGTCTGCCACGCAGTATGTAGGGCAACTACAATGTATTAGAATGTAAGATAAATTAAAAACGGTGAGGGAAAACATCGCGATTAAACCAGGCAACTGAATTTGTAACCATGATCCAATCTGGTCGGGTTTCCCTGGTAGCAGAGTCACGGAGGTCAGATGGCAGTCGCTCCACTGTAATTACCTGATCGCCAAATCCTGGATTATGGTCGAAGCGGACGCCGGGCCCTCGTTGTCGAGAGCACAACCGGGACATTAACGCCAAAGATGATGATAAGATAAATTAAAAAAAGAGACAAAGAATTCACGTAGGCTCTGTGGGCCCGACCGGGTAGAAATTGAAATGATCAATTTTAATTACTGTTACTTGACTGCGTGTAGTATACTCGTATGTATTTAAAAAGAAACTACATAAATAGTTTATCAGTTAATTGGCACCCGTAACACAAGCTTTGCTTACTTTGGGGCTAGATGGCGCTGTGTGAATTTGTCCAACCATTTTGTTTTTATCTTCATCCCTCTCGCACATAAACATATGGCGCTGGCGATAGTGAGTGACCCATATTGTTTTTACTCTTACCGTGTCAAATGGCGTCACGCCGTCACAGTTCTAATCTAATGTACCCATATTGTCGTTGAACATCTGTTTTACCACGTATTGCGTCTACCGTAACATAACACTCCGTCTGAATAAAGCCTCGGTGGCCGAGCGGTTATCCGACTCGTAAGCGAGAGAGAACGGCTTCGAATCCCGCTGCGGCCATGTACCAATGACTCTTTTCTGAGTTATATTTTACTTTATTCAGAACACCAACAGCAAGTTACAAGTAATACTTACAAACATATATAACAGGTGCTCGCAGATAGTTATGTACATTAGTTGAGGACTAACCGATGCTCCTACTGTGAGGGAAAACATCGTGATGAAACCCGCACATTCAGGCGACTGAAAGTGTAACCATGATCCATTATGGTCAGGCTCCCCCTGGTAGCAGGGTCACGGAGGTCAGATGGAAGTCGCTCCACTGTAATTACCTGACCTGCCGAAGCCTGGATCATGGTCAAGGCGGACCCCCGGCCCTCGTGCGCGAGAGCACAACCGGGAAATTAACGCCAAGATGATGATAGTGATTGTGCGTCCTTCCAAGTCTGTAAGATAAACACATAAGCAGAATTTTAATGTATGTTCTATACAAACGTAGCGCCTCATTGCTGGCTCGTCTCGATATCCTGGTCTCGCTGTCCGACCGCTGGAATGCAGCTGCATGCCACTGTAATTACGTGATCGTCAAATCCTGGATCATGGTCAAGGCGGACCCTGGGCCCTCCTGCGCGAGAGCACAACCGGGACATTAACGCCAACATCATAATTGAAATGATGAATTTTAATTTCTGTTACGGGTCTGGATGTTCTATGTATAATAAGTATGTATTTAATAAAAAGTATATAAGTAGTTTATCAGTTATCTAGCACCCAAAACACAAGCTTTGCTTACTTTGGGGCTAGATGGCGCTGTGTGAATTTGTCCACGATTATTTATTTTTATTTATTTATTTATCATTATTTTTTATTTTTACGCAGCTGGTTCATCAACTATTACTCATTATCATTCAAATGTTAATTTTATGATAATAATTCAATTTCATTCGTTTACTTGACATTGATAACTATATTGATATTGGAACTTGTATTGTAGTCGACATTAATGTTGACATTGGAATTTGTATTGTATTTGATATTGTACCTAACTTTGTAAAAAAAAAAATCTTGGCGTTAATGTCCCGGTTGTGTTATCGAGAACGAGAGCCCGGGGTCCGGTTTGACCACGATCCAGGATTTGGATTGTACCTAATTTTGTAAATGAATGTATATATAATGCCTGTTTTCATCAAACATAGGAATCGCCTAAATTCGATGCCCAAATGCATAGGAATTTATTTGGACGAAAATACGTTTCACCAACCGCTAGGAAATAACTATCGCCTTTAGGTAACGCTTAAAGTTAGGAAGTAGATTAGGCAGTGCTTAGTCCCTAGGCATCGCCTAAAATGGACTCTGCGGCGGGTAAATGTTCAGTAGCCGTATTCACAATGATTCGAAACCGTTTCCGAACGATTCGACACGAAATTCGTGAGCGGCGAATCCGTGTCGATCGATTCGAAAACTGTTATTCAGAATCCCGATAGATTCCACGGAAACTCTACTCTCTATAACATATGAAAATTTCATCAAAATTAACTGAAACCACATTTTCCTAAGAACTCTTGCGGGGTCCTTTGTCGATTCCGTATCCGAATCCGATTTCCGAGCCATTGTGAATCCGGCTACTGGTGTGGGTGGCGAGACTCTCCAGCGTGCGATTGCGGTGCCCCTGTGCAGTCCATTCATCATGTCATCCACGAATGTCCAAAGCGGAAATACACTGGAGACTTTTTAGACTTGTTCTCTCCTGATGAAAACGCAGCCCAATTGGTGAAGAATTTAGATATTTACTTGTAGTTTTAGTATTCATTAATAATACCTAGGTTATAATTAGCATTAGGAATAAATAAATAAATCGCCTAAAATTACAGTTGCGTTCCGTTTCCCACAGCAAACTTATCTGACCGGGTGGCTGAAACTGGAACTAAGTGTCGCCATTTCGAAATGTCGACAATAGCGACGCCGTCAACATTTCAGATAAGTTTGTGGCACTCTACAGTTTGCCAACATTACAACGCGAAAACACAGATAAATCTTGGCTATAGGTAGAGGATTGGTGAAATAGATCAATGAACAGGTTTTCCAATAGGTATCTAAAGCGTTCCTAACCACTCACTAGATGGCGGCCCGACTATTTTGGTAATTGATAATCGCTTGAAAAAGGTTATTAGTAAAGGGGTATAAACACTGGCTACGTTGTATTGGATAATATTGTATTTGTCAATCGTTTTGTACCATTTTAGAGGTTTTAATAATAATGGAACATAGTGCCAACGTCTATAAATATTTCTTTTTACATTTCGTTCAACCTTTATCACTTATGTTTATATTAATAAACATTTTTAAGTTTAGTATTAGTTGGCTGCATGAAATCACTGCCACCATCATACAGATTATAAAAAGATTACCAAAATTGTAGGAGCGCCATCTATTGATGGTTTTTGAAACCAACTATCAATACCTACTGGAAAACTCCTCATTGGCTAACTCCATTCCTAAAGATAAGAGTTTCCTAGTTAGGTAATGCTTAATTCCAGTTAGGAGCTAACTTGTCTGTGTTAGGAGCGATCTCTCCTACCTAACACAGACAAAGTATCTTTGTTTACTGGGTGAGATCAACCCAATGTATCTATTAAGAATGTTAATTTATGCAATAAAAAATATTTATTATTAATTATTTAATTAGTTAAATTAAAATACTTAATAAAATAAAATAAGAAAAACAAAATAATAACTGAAATAAATAAATAAGCAATTAAGTAATGAAAATAAAAATTCGAGTTTAGTGAAAACGACTGTTAGTGTACTAATTTATGTTCTACCATAAGCCTGAAGTAAATGATTTTAAATTTAATTGCAATGTATAGCCCAAACTTCGCTTAGTTTGGTAATAAATTAAATAAATAAATAAATATTCGTGGACAAATTCACACAGCGCCATCTAGCCCCAAACTAAGCAGAGCTTGTACTATGGGTGCTAGATAACTGATATACTACTTAAATACTTTTTTAAATACATACTCATTATACATAGAACACCCAGACCCGTAACAGAAATTAAAATTCATCATTTAAATTTCTGCCCGGCCGGAAATCGAACCCGGGACCTCTTGCGTGGCAGACCGATGCGATGTTGACCATTGAACCACTCAGGTCGTCTAATAATGATGATGATGATGAACCTTGTTGCAGAACCATCGAGCTGTCCATATCGAGGTGGAGGTTTCCCGCCAAAACTATGCGCTTGCGCACGGAACGGCACACCGCGGACACCGGAAACGGATATTGACACCACCGACTGTACTACCAACATGGCGGCTGCACGTAAGTATCTTCGACCTTCTTCTACCCAATTTTGAGTGTATAATTCTGCATCATGTGTATAATGCAAATCATGTTGTGCTCTCACGCACGAGGATCAGGGGTCTTGGTTAGGCGTGAAGATCCTCCTACAAGATGGAACGACGAGCTATTTTGTTTTATACCACTAAGGTGGCAAACAAGCTTACGGCCCGCCTGATGGTAAGCAGTCACCGCAGCCTATGGACGTTTGCAATGCCAGGGGCATCACCCACGCGTTGCCGACACCGGAAAAACGTTTTTACCCCTTTCTTGAAGAACTCCATGTTGTACTCTCCAGATTATCTACATAATTCTGAGTGTAGTTTTCTACATAATTGTGTTGTGCTCTCGCGCGAGGACCCGGAGTCACGGTTAGGTGTGGGTAGACCTCCCGCAAGGTGGACCGGCGACCTGAGGGCCTAGTGTGAGTTCCGCTTCGATTTTACTTAACTATCGCGTTTGCGTTTACGTGGAAATTAGTATGAAAAAATATATAGCGCCGCCTAGTGGTACGTTAATGAAGTTTTTTTCTTCATACTAATTTCGACGTAAACGCAAACGCGATAGTTAAGTAAAATCGAAGCGGAACTCACACTAGGCCCTCTGGGGCCCTATGTTTGAAACCGCTCGCATCTTTCATCGTCAATTCTTATTTTTATTTATTTAGGCACAAAAAAGTCGGCCTCACATCATTTTGGCAGTTTCGCTGTTCAGCCATATTATTAAAAAAAACATCTTGGCGTTAATGTCCCGGTTGTGCTCTCGCGCACGAGGGCCCGGGGTCGGCCGTGACCATGATTCAGGATTTGGCAGGTCAGGTAATTACAGTGGAGCGACTGCCATCTGACCTCCATGACCCTGCTACCAGGGGAACCTGATTGGATCATGGTTACACATCCAGTCGCCTGAGTGTGCAGGTTTCATCACGATGTTTTCCCTCACCGTAAGAGCATCGGTTACTATTCAACTAATGTACATAACTCAGCAAACAGTCATTGGTACATGGCCGGAGCGGGATTCGAACCCGGGACCTCTGGCTTACGAGTCGGATACTCTAACCGCTCGGCCACCGACGCTCCATATTTCAGCCATATTATAATCACGAAAAAGAAAAGTAACTTTAAAGTTGGTGAAAAGAAAAGCTTACCTATGTAGTAAGTTCTAACGCTACGAGAATTCAAGTATGGGTTACTAAAAAAAATTGTTCCTCTTTGCTTAAGCTACCTCAATTCTTTTCCATACAACATTAGTAGCCTTGTAGTACGACACCCACGAGTGTAAGGGGTTGGTGCTATTCTACTCTGCCGGACACCACACGGCCCTACATTTCATCAGTTTGTTCTATTACTTACTAGAACTACTAAGCTGTGATAGTTTTTCTTTTAACTACATGATTTTCCTGTGACCTCCTAGTTTATACGATTCATGCATTTAGATTGCAGGCAACAAAAATACAGCACCGCAAGTGCGTTGTCACTGTGAGGACTAAGATGAAATGCCTCATGCCTGTCATTTCGCTGGCTACTTTAGGGATCTATCAGATGAAAGCGGTCACGCGTTCGAGCGTTCAAAAGGTATATATCTAAATCTGGTGTGTGGTGCCGCCACCTCAAAGAATAGCACCACCCCATCTCTTGCCGTGGGTGTCGTAAGAGGCGACTAAGGGACGAATCCGAAAGGTGGGCAGCAGCATCTTTCTGGGTAGATTTACATCAACTGCACTGCGATCTCCAACCCGCCTGCCAAGCGTGGAGATTATGGCAATGACCTCCTCTTTCGTGAGAGAGGCCCGAAGTCCTGCAGTGAACTGTTATGGGCTGTAATGATGATGATGATATCTATATCAATGTGTTTTTCTGTTCAACAGATGAATCAACAGAGATGCTGGAGAAACCGGCCTCCACCAAGTGAGTTTATTGTTATTATTAAAGTCTTTATCGTACAGTCGCTTGCAGATAATCAGACTGGTGGGTAGGTACTAATACAACGGTATAAACAAATAAATAAAAATGTTTGAACAAATTCACACGGCGCCATCTAGCCCGAAACTAAGCAAAGCTTATACCAAAAAAACGGATAAACTGCTTACATATTTTTTAAACACACACTTATTAAACAAACATTACCCAGACCCGTAACAGAAATTACAATTCACCATTGCTGGGAATCAAACCCGGTACCTCTGCGTGGCAGACCGGCGTGTTAACCAACTGAACCACTCAGGTCGTCGCAATTATTTCTCAAGTAACAAAGACTCCATTAGGAGCGTCGGTGGCCGAGTGGTAACGGTATCCGACTTGCAAGCGAGAGGTGCCGGGTTCGAATCCCACTGCGGCCATGTACCAATGAATATTTTCTGTACATTAGTTTAATACTAACTGCTTGATGCTCTTACTGAGGAGACTAAATGTCCCCGTTGTGCTCTCGCGCACGAGGGCCCGGAGTCCGCTTTGACCATGATCCAGAATTTACCAGATCAGATAATTACAGAGGAGCAACTACCATCTGAGCTCTGTGACCTTGCTACCAGAGGAACATGACCAGATTCAGGATCATTACACGAGGTTTTCCTTCACTGCACGAGCATTTTCCGTAACTCGACGACCCTGCGCCTCTTACGTGAGGGTGGAAATTATAGTTTGGGTAACACTAATGTTCCTACCAACCCAATTCCTCTAGAAAATTCAAAAGCCTTTCAGCCTCCTGAAGATCTCCGAGAGGGTGGTTGGTTGTCCTATATACTTAGACCTATATGGGGCCAAGCCACTGCATTTTAGCAGGACATGGGCAGCTGTTTCTTGGTTCAGACCTATGGTGAAAAGGGTCGGATACACTTACCACTCGGCCACCGATGCTCTCAAGGCCATTATCCATTATCCTTAATTCTGCAAACAAAGTCGCGACTCTAAGCTAACGTCTAATAAAACGGTAATTTTTATCTCTGATACTGTGACGTCACTATACAATACCGATTCACGAGATTAATCAAATACGTAGTTGCAATTTGAACTCTAAATCCATACTGTTACGGTTCACCGGTACTAACGCAATCAGAATCGGGCACTAGATAACCGAGTGATCAGTCTTGAGGTGCGTAATCGTTGTAGTGATGTGCGGAATTCGATGTTTTTGTTCTCGATATTTTTAGATTTGTTTTTTAGGTTCGAGCCAGAATAGGACGATCAGCTTAGGTGATGTGAAACATATTGAATAAAAAATGCGATCATCCTTTGCGCAAACTTTACGGAGCGTTCGTACAAAAAGTAAAAACATTGGAAAACATACATACATAAAGCTCACGCCTGTGTCCCACAGGTGAGGTAGGCAGAGACTATGGACCGCCACTTTGTTTTGTCCTGACACAACTCCCTAGCATCTCTTTTTATTCTTGCCACTTTGGACCCCAGCTTTTGGAAATAGAAAATGGCTAACAACATTATTGTAGCAATTTCGACAGCATGCATTTTTTGTGAACATTTTTTATTTGGACGGTTAAGTTATACCACAATCACTGAAGTTGTTGTGTCTTTTTTATGATTTTAATGTAATCGAATTCTTGATTTTCAAGTCTCAATGACAACTCTAGTGATTGTCGTATATCACGGCCTAGGTAATAAAAATGTTCAGAATGAAGCGTTCTGTCAAACTAAACACTTTTCAAGTTTTGGCCGGCACTATTTTTATCTCTATATTTTTGGTACATTTGCACCACAATGAGCTTGCACTCTAATATAACGGTAGACGCAGCGTGGGTGGTGGACCGACGACCTTGTAAGGATCGCAGGTACCAGTTGGATGCAGAAAGCACAGGACCGGTCTTTGTGGAGATCTCTGGGGGAGGCCTATGCCAAGCAGTGGGCGTCTACTGGCTGATATGATGATGATGATGAGCTTGCACTCATTAGGTGTGCCTCCTAATGCAGATGGTGAAGCGGGGTTCCGCCACTGGCGACTCTTGAGACTGGTTTAACAGTCCCAGGAGCCGTTTGATACCGCGTGACGGGATTAGTTTTTATAAGAAAAGTAAATTTATTAATATGTATAATATAATGTAGAAATTTATTTATGTAAAGTATTCGTTCCCAAACCTTATCTTATACTTTTTCCCGCGCCGCCTACCTTTTTCGATCACAGTTTTTTGCGGTTGACGGGTAGATAAGGCTACTTTAGCTTTAAGTCCGCCAATGTACCTTAAGTGTGTAGCGACATCTATCGCTCCACTAGGGAAACTCAACGATACTCACATTACGAGTACACGAACACAAGGTTGGCAAGCATCCGCACATAGATGGCGCTAACAATCCTACATCGCGCTAGAGAAATGTGCCAACTTCCACGGCATATATACAACTTCCGACGATTAACTGTTGGACCCTTGGTCCCCTGGTCACAACACCCGGCCAGGTGGGTAATTACCCTTTTCTACCTTCTCACCATCTTCGCTTGCCAACATTAGCGGCTACCATTATCCCTGCACCGCCAAAGTGGTGACCCCGACGTAATTCTTACGTCTTCCCTACCTGACTCCCTTACACAGCAGTCACAGCCTTGACCATTGTCGGCACAACGCGTGCTTCCTGGTCGTTCACCTGCGACATCTCACTGTCCCCACCCAGTCTCGACTCACTGCAGACTTGGGAACAGCATCGCTTCGGCACAGCACAACCTCACGCCAGAGCTACGCCATTGCTCACCGCATCGCCAGACTAACTACGCTTCATACGTCAGCTTCAGCGTTTCTCGCTTCAGTATCGACCTCCGGGGGGAGTACTGTAGCGACATCTATCGCTCCACTAGGGAAACTCAACGATACTCACATTACGACTACACGAACACAAGGTTGGCAAGCATCCGCACATAGATGGCGCTAACAATCCTACATCGCGCTAGAGAAATGTGCCAACTTCCACGGCATATATACAACTTCCGACGATTAACTGTTGGACCCTTGGTCCCCTGGTCACAACACTTTTTTACTTTCTCTCCATTCTCGCTTGCCAACATTGGCGGATACCATTATCCTGCAACGCCAAAAGTGCATAAAGTTTTAATAAATAAATAAATTATTAGCAAGAGATATTTGTTGATCTTCAACATCAGTTGTTGCAGTTACCTACAAATATTGGCTTACGTCCCGAGAAGCTTCAATATTTGTTCAGCTGTTCAGCCTATAATAAAACACCAACGTGTACATCCATTACTAAATCGTATTGCAAATTATTATGTTAATTTGTGTAATACGTACATACGAGGCGTCACGATTTTTCCCCTTGGGTGTAATAGTGTAGGTAATACTTATGATAAAATTTGAAATAATCCCATCTCCTTCACCGCACATGCGACTAACGCATTGTGTGAGATCTCTGTACAGGATACCTTACCGTACCATCCGTACATACTTATTATTCTAGATTTAAGTTCGCATAGTTGGCGTTAATTAACAAGGTAATTTTCGAGCCGTGTGGTGTCCGGCAGTAAAGAATAGCACAAACCTCTAACACTCGTGGATGTCGTACAAGGCGGCTAATGTTTCGAGGCAAAAGATCTAGGAGTCTGGGTACGCTGGAAAATGGGCAGCAGCGTTTTCCATTGATTTATTTATAACACTGCGATCTCCAACCCTCCAGCCAAGCGCGGAGATTAATGCAATAACCACCCCTTTCGTTGGTTCCTGCAGTGGACTGTAATGGGCTGCGATGATGAATAAGGTTATTTAGCTGTAATTAGTTTTGATACTAGCCTAATAAATCAGTGTGTAACATCCACTCAACGGGGTCAGACTTTTCATTTAGCATCAGCATCTTTCATCCCTTAATTTTCAGCATCTTAGCATTAGCATTTACAACCCTTAGCAATCTTCATCAATCAGTCTTGTCCGTAGAATCGCTGTAGAAATGGGCAGGAGCATATTCTATTGTATAATTTGCACACTTCTTTGAAACTGCGTCCGTAGGCTGCAGTGACTGCTTACCAACAGGCAGGCCGTACGTTTGATTGCCACCTTAATGGTAGAAAGAAAAAAAATGAAGTAGAAACCTTTCACCGATGTGCAGGCCAAGTCCAGCAGTAGGCTGTTACGTGCTGTTCGTGTTAAATAAGTTAAAATAAATTCTAGAAATAAAATGCTTTGTCCGACGAGATCAACGTAGTCTGCACTCAAAGTAGCTTATGTATCGGATAAGTTGTCATTTAGTTCATTTCGTTATAAGTTTGTACTATTTAGTTACAATATACCCAACCCACTTCAGATTAATAGAACCTCAAAGACAAAATGAAAAGGATACTAAAGAAAATCATAATAACAACTGCACTTTATTTTTATTTTCTGCTGTGAAAATAAAAATAAAAATACCGCGAAAAAATCCATCGCCCGATAACAAAAATATTACCTACCGATACAAGTACCTATTATAAGTAATACCATCACGGTTAGTACCCGTTTCCGAGACTAACAAAAAAGTTGTATCGATATATCGACATTAGGTATCGACACTTTGACATCACTAGCATCGTGTGTCTGTGCAAAGTGGCTCAGTGGTCCCCGTCACGCCGCCGCGCGCGCTACGCTCGCTTTCGTCAGCGAAAGTTCTCGTGAACTACGAAAAATCCTATAAACAGAGCATGGCTGTATCGACTTACACCTTGCAGTATTAGTGAGAAAAAAAAAAGAAAGTTTGTGAACGTAATTTCCCGCGGTTTTGTTGACAAAGTGCACTTTTTAAAAGAGGTATTTTATCGTACAATCAAAAGGTGTTTGTGTTGTTATTGTTGTGTAAGTTGTTTAAAGTGCCCTTAATTTGTATGGCCATGGATGATTGCTTTGCGTCTGAGCTAAGATTTCGATGTAAATTCCACTTTATCTACTTATTATTTACTTACTATGGTGGCTTCATAAACTTAGCCCGTTTTGCTAAGTTTAAAGTAACTAGAAATACGTTATGTGTTTTTATTTTAATACCCGATGAACTTTTGCCTTTTGGTTCCTATTAAAAACCCTATTCAAATGTTTGTTTAGATACAAACAATAAATAAATATATAAATAATAATTTATATCAGAATTTACAATTCCATATGTTTTAGGTCCATGAGCAGGTAGTCTTTAAATTATTAATTATTAACAATAATAAGGTATTTATTATTTGTTTTTACTACTACATAATTTGTAGGTTCCTACACTATTCCATAAATTGGTACTTATATTTTTTAGGAAAAATACAGTCACCTTTAAACGTAAAACTGCGTTCATTATTTTATTATGAAATGACAATTAATTTTTTTGTTCATATCAGCCTAAATCATCCAACTTCTGGGCAAAGGTATCCCGCTATACTTCCATACTTCGCGATCGCGAAATGTCAATTTGTGTTTTCTTTTTAATTATAAATTGGTCAGTTTTGCAAGCTTTTACGTATCAGGAGATTCCTAATTAGTCTTCGTTGATTCCTACTTGTGAGCGTAAACGGTGTTTCCCACGTTACTTTACCTAGACATACCTTGCTTGCTTTTTGTCTGTAGAACCAGTTATTGCGTAGGCTATTAAGTATAATACAGTACATCTAGTATACGATAACAGGAAAATTATGATATGGTACGGTTTTGATAAATTTAGGTAATTTGGGGTTTTAACTTTGTTTACTATGTCTAGTGAACGAAGTAGGAGAGTTGTGAATGGGGCGCTTAATTTTTAAGCCCCGAAGGTAAAATTGGGGTATTATAAGTTGACGTGTGTATCTCGGCCGTGTGGTGTCCGGCAGAGTAGAATAGCACCAACCCCTTATACTCGTGGGTGTCGTACAATGCGACTAATGTTTTCGAGGCAAAAGATCAAGAGTCTCCGTAATCTGGAAGATGGGCAGCAGCATTTTCCATTGTTATATTTAAACACTGCGATCATCAACCCGCCTGCCAAGCGTGGAGATTATGGCGATAACCTCCCCTTTCGTGGGAGAGGCCCTTAGTCCTGCAGTGGACTGTTACGGGCGGTGATGATGTGTGTATCTTGGTATCTGTCGATCTGTGTTATGCAGGCGTGTCAGCTGTGGCATCGTACCTCCCGAACGGATGGACGGATTTCCATGCGGTTTTCTTGATTGGAAAGCCAGTTTAATCGAGGTTCTTAGAAATCAGATTCAGTAGTTTAGATTTTTTTTTATTTCAGTCGTTAGGCAAACAGGCAATCGGGCCACCTGTTGGAAAGTGGTCACCACTGCCTATAGACATTAGCAACACCAAGAGTATCGCCAATGCGTTGCCCACGTCTATAACACGTTGCACCTCTATAATATTTGAGGAGGTATATGTAAACTTTGTAACGTAAACTTTGTCCGTGTGGTGTCCGCCAGAGTAGAATAGCACCAATCCCTTACACTCGTGGGTGTCGTACGAGACGACTAATGTTTCCGAGGCAAAATATTTTTTTTTTTATTCAAGTTAGGCATAATAATAAATATGACAAATCAATTAATTCAGGCACTTTAATCTATTGAAGATTCTAGAGATCTAGTCCCATGAAACATTAAACTGTAAACATTTATTTATTATTTGTAAAAACCCCATACTGTACAAACCATGTCACATTTGAAAAAGGATATTGTACGAAAGTCGACATCCAGTGATTCATTTTTACGATTAGCCTTAGCTTTTTAAAGAAAATAAGCTGCTTGTCGCTAGAAACAGAGGCGATGGTAGAGCTCGTCTAGTCTAAAATAACGCGCCCCACTACTTAGTTAGTTGGTTTCGATGTGTGAGTGCAAATATTGATAACGACACTTCATCTGTATGGGAGCGTCGACTGCTCCAATCGAACGACGCGAGCTCCTACGTTGGTACTGAATAACCAATTACATCGGCATTTGTATATGTATTGCGTCCATATTTTAAACTTGCTTGTGTGCGTTAATGCGATAGTGGGGCGCGTCATTTTAGATTAGACGAGCTCTACCCACTTAGGCGGACTCATCGAGCTTAACATATACCTCCGAAACTACAATTTAAATGCAACTTAAAGTTAAAACCTATACAAAACGTGCAGCTCATACGCTGACGTCACCAATATTGTGGTCAGTGTTTTCCGGGACACAAGTCGCAGTGGTACTTTTTGAGACCGTCATCTGCCGATTGAGGAAAATCACGGGTGTTGTAAATAACGAAAAAACATTTGTTTAGACGTTGGACAGAGACCACAATCTTTTAAACTGTTTATTAAGTAGATTGGTCGTCTTGGCGTTAATGTCCCAAAACGGTACCGCCGATCTCCAATCGCATGATACCACCCTCTGGAACACAATATATCTGGTCACAGAACATCCAAAATGCATGTTGTGACGTCATTCCAGAGGGATGGGATCATGCGATTGGAGATTGGCGGTGCCGCTGCCGGTCGCGCCGCGAGAGAGCGTTTGTTTCCTTCTCTCATCTATGTCGTGCCTTTCTCACTTATCGCACGCGGGAGTACACTTGTTCTCCCGTGCCATTCTTATTATAACACGGTAACAGCGCTCCGCATGAAGCGTTCCTGGCTTATGTCGGAAAATACCGTAGTCCGTGCCGTAATCTCTGCAACGGTTATACCTAAAGCCTCATAACACTTACCTAAACGTGGCTTATCGGTGGACGCAAACACAGCAGTGTGGAGTGTAAACAAACATAGTAAACCTTGCAATCTCTTTTAATAGAGATGTTTGTATTGCTCCCAGTTTGATGACTGAGACGTGGGTATAGATAACGCAATTTTGTTTCGGGCAAAGCCCCACCTTAATCTTAAATGTATGAATATACAAGACCGGAGCGTTGGTGGCCGAGTGGTTAAGGTATCCGACTCGTAAGCGAGAGGTACCGGGTCTGAACCCCACTGCGATCATATATGTATGAATATACAAAACCGGAGCGTTGGTGACCCAGTGATTAAAGTATCCGACTCGAGGTACCGGGCTCGAATCCCATTGCGGCGATGTACCAATGACTATTTTCTGAGTTATGTAGGTACATTAGTTGAACTCTTGCGGTGAGGGAAAACATCGTGATGAAGCCTGCACATTCAGGCGACTGAATGTGTAACCATGATCCAATATCAGGTTCCCCTGGCGGCAGCGTCACGGAGTTCAGCTGGCAGTCGCGCCACTGTATCTGATCACCCAGAAAGTTCCCAGGAGGAGATCCTCAAAACTGTCTCGATTTTATGTAAATTGCGCGTGTGCCCGTTTTTTCTAACCGTGTTTATAATTCGATTAGATTCCTTGTACTATGGATTTGTAATCAGTTTATAGGTAGCCGTTGTAGAGATAAAAGCATAAATACAGAGTATTTAGGTGATACCAATTAATGTGTCAGATAACAATCATACAGGTGTGGTGATGATATGGGAAGGACCTTTGGAAACTGGTACAAGGCTATTATCATCATCAGCCAGAAGACGCCCACTGCTGGGCATAGGCCTCCCCCAGAGATCTCCACAAAGACCGGTCCTGTGCTTTCCGCATCCAGCTGGTACCTGCGATCCTTACCAGGTCGTCGGTCCACCTTGTAGGAGGCCTACCCACGCTGGCTATTATTTTACATATTTTACAAATTGGGACAACGACTAACAAGCCTGAAGAATTTTCAAAATCGGCATCCTATTTCAACATGACAATGCTTCGGCGCACACCGCGAACGAGACAAAGTCATTTTCGGCTTTTGAAAAGGTTAAGCTAGTGACCCATCCCGCACATAGTCCAGACCTGGGGCCATGCCATTGCTTGCAGGTCCCACTGAAAACCAGCGCTTCGGTTCGCACCGGGGCAAAATGCTGAGTTTGGTCCCTTTTACACATGCATTACACCAGTAACACACACCACTTATCTACTACCATACGCCTCGACAGCTTCTATTTGCTTCTGCTTTTATGTGCTTTTTGTTAATTATGAAGAATGTTCAAAATCAGCCAATAATAATACAGTACTTCATGCCTGTTTGCTTCTTCAACATTAGTGGAGGGCATTGCCTTAATCGCCATTGGCCGTGTGGTGTCCGGCAGAGTAGAATAGCACCAACCCCTTACACTCGCGGGTGTCGTACAACGCGACCAATGTTTTCGACGCAACAGATCTAGAGTGGAAAAGAGCCATGAACCAGACAGCCCATCTGATGGTAAGCGGTGACTGTCGCCCATAACGTCTACTAGGTTGCAGGCAACAAAAATACAGAACCGCAGGTGCATTGTCACTGTGAGGACTAAGATGAAATGCCTCACACCGGTAATTGCACTGATCTTGATTGTTTTGTACAATAAAGTTCGGTAAACACCTTGAAAGGCAAAGTTTTGCCCGACAAATTACTAAATCGCCTAAAAATACGTAACTATACAAACATACCGTTTAGTCTCAAAATGTCCCAGTTGCAAAATGTCCACTGGTAAAAAAATTTCCAAGTCGCAAAATGTCCAAGTTGCAAAATGTCCAGGTACATACTGTCAAGCATTTTTCCAAAGCAGAGAGACCACACTTGCTACAAAGAGGCGAGTTAGAACTTTGGCACTCTAGGTAGCCATAGTCGACGAAAGTTGCTTACGACATGCCTTTTCCTTGTAGGGGTAGGCAGATACCACTTTGTTCCACTAGCTACAAAATGGCGAGTTAAAACATTGGAAGATAATTGCATACATACAACGTCACGCATTGCCCCATAGAGGTAAGCTGAGGCCACTTGCTACAAAAAAGGCGAGATAGAACTTTGGCACTCTAGCGAGCTATAGTCGACGAAAGTTGCTTACAAACCGTGCTTTGCTGCGGTCTTAGAGATGCCTCCCTCGCTACCTCTATCCACATTCATCAACATTTCCATACAGGCTCGTCGATTTATTTTTAGTTTACGGTAATCTTGACATGACCTTTATAAACAGTATAAAACAAAGTCGCTTCCCGCCTTCTGTCCCTAAAGTTCATTTTTCCTCACTTGGCATAAGTAGTAAACAAACTTCACTCGATCACAAATCACGATGTTCCGAAAGAATCACTCAATTTAAACCACCACAATTAGTCGTAGACATTAGTTTATACACGTACGCAATTTCCTGTAAGAACTGCTAATATTAACCTTACAAATAACTAAAAAGTACTAAATCTCACAAAATTCCCGGTCACAGATTATCGAAACGCAATGTTAGTTTGGCATTTCATTGCAGGGATGAAGTGAATGAATGATTTGCAAAGGTTCAGTTCTTTTGGTTAAATTAATAATTATGTTTCAAACTGTACCTGTTATTGTTTGTGTACACGTAATTTTGTTTTTATGTAATACGGCAGCCTAATAGGCAAGCGAGCTATATTTATTTCCTTCGTTATACTAACGTAAGCGCAAACTGTTTTATGGTTTGAATTGCCAGAACTAATCTGCGCCGGCGTCATTGTCGGCGTTGTTGTCTAGTCTGGGATATTAATTCCCTCACCGTACGTAGCTACTTATGAATTCAATCTATAAGTTTCGCTCATTTCATTCATTATCGCTAAATGAATTCACACATTCATTCAATGATTTCCAACCCTTTGAAATGTCAAAGTTTATCGATACGCCATATTTGTTTACTACTTATGCCAAGTAAGAAAAAATGTACTATATGTATCTTTGTACGCTTAGATCTTTCAAACTACGCAACGGATTTTAATGGCGTTTTCAGCTATAAATAGAGTGATTCAAGAGGAAGGTTTATAAGCAAGAAAAGAAAGGGTAGGTAGGTGTTGGGTAGGGTAGGAATAGGACGCCACGAGAACGAAGTCTCGCCGGGCCCATTAGGTAAATTATTCAATTATATCCCTAATCAATTCGGTATCCGTCTACGCGGCTTTGAATGGATTCACTTTTGAATTATGCAAACTGCGGTGTCAAGTATACTTGACCTGGCTTAGTAGTATTACCGTCGTTTCTTTGTGTTAGATATTGCGTTGTTGATATCACAAAGTCACAATGAATTAGTTTTCAGTTGCGAAAGATAAGGTTTGGTCGGCCGTGACGAGGTTAGTCGGGTCTGTATAATGAACACTAGACACGTTTTTTTTTACATTTTTTGTACGATTAAGGTAGCAAAATAAAACGGTCTGTCATCGTTTAACCTAACCGATAGAAAAAGTCGGATAACCACTGACTAAGTTTAGATTAATGGATAAAAACTTTATTGCTCATAAAATATTACAATATAAATCACTGACAACAACAAGGAACACATATGAGCAAAGTCGGCCTTATCGCTGTAAGCCAACTCGTCCCGGCAACCTTTACAGAAATGTACACTGAAATTTAACAGGATTTCTAAGTTTTCACATAAGTACTCCAATATTTTCTTAACTACTGAACCGATTTTAATGAAACAAAGCTGAGGACCATCTCGATTAAACTGGCTTTCCAAAAGAGAAAACCGCATCCGAATCGGTCCATCCGTTCGGGAGCTACGATATCACAGATAGATATGCTCGCTTAACTTTCCCTTTGTTTTCCGTTAGATTTTTGACTTTTGAAAAGAGATTAATTAACGTAATCCTAATTCAACAAATACTTTTCTTTTATTTTCATTTATACAGTAAGACACGTTTCTCGCTCGTACGATTCGGATGTGGAATGAGCTCCCAGCCACAGTTTCCTTTGGACTATGACATGGGATCGTTCAAGAGGTATATTAGAGGTGTCTTCAGAGGCGGGCAACGCATTGGTGACTCCCCTGGTGTTGCTTGTCCATAGGCGGCGGTGACCACGCACCATAAGGTGGCCCGCTTGCCTGTTTGTCTGCCGTATAACATAAAAAAAAATACAGAGCCACAGTTTTGAATAAAGGATTACCGGGCAGATAAATGCACCCAGAATAAAGTTTTCACTGAGCTTTGATTTGTGATGGAAGTAAGTTCAGATCCTAGACCACAGCCTACATAGAGAAAGCTGTGTGGATGTTACCAGTATAGTAGATTGGTTTTTGAGACCGCTGCGTGGCAGACCGACGGTGGTGATTAGTGGTGGATGTGAACCAACTAAATCACTCAGGTCGTAAGGTTTAGGCTCATCATCACATCACAGCCCATAACAGTCCACTGTAAGACTAAGGGCCTCTCCCACGACAGATTATTTGAGTATCTTGCCATACTTGGCAGGCGGGTTGGAGATCGCACTGTTGTAATTATAACAAAGGAAAACGCTGCTGCCCATTATCCAGCCTACGGAGACCTTAGATCTTTTGCCTCGACAACATTAGTCGCCTCGTCCGACACCCGCGAGTGTGAGGGGTTGGTGCTATTTTACTCTGCTGGACACCACAGGCACCTATTTCCCACGTATCCCTGACCACGCGACACGTGACCAAATCTTTCCCATGTCGTTTCCCATCGTCTTTTATTCCCTTAGTGGAATACTAGAGTACCTAGATGCCTGCTCTTGCTTTGCAGCAAACAATAATACTTTAATGCTTGCGGACATTGTTATTGTGAACCGTACCCAACGCACAATAGAGTGTATTTAATAAATATGCTCTAACAAATTAAATAGAACATTAAAAGGTTACAAAACATATGCCATTGTGAAGTCTGAGCGATCTATCTAAGACCAGGTGGTGTGTGGGAGGAGTTGTGTAAATACTTCGCTATTGTACGAGTATTTGCCTACATTCGTTACATATTCGCTGAGGAGGCTCGCCTGCGCTGGTTTGGTCATGTGTTGCGTAAACCCCAAGGTCATCATCATCATCATCATATCAGCAGAAAGACGCCCGCTGCTGGGCATAGCTCTTCCCCAGAGTTCTCCATGGCGGCCGGTTCTGTGCCTTCCACATCCAGCTGGCACCTGCTATCTTTACCAGGTCGTCGGTCTGCCTTGCGGGACGTATCCATAGGAAATGGGTGCCTAAACCTATAACGGTATCAGAAAAGAGGTCCCGTGGGAGGCCTGAGAAGCGATACTACGTACCCACTTACATAAAAAAACAATTTTCGTAATTTTGTCTTCCTTCTGCGCGAAGTCCAGATAACTCACTGGGAACAAATCGCGCAGGATAGGGACCAATGGATAATTCTTGTGTCAGAGGCCAAGATCCACTTCGGGTCGCTGAGCCAGCGAAGTAAGTGTCTTCCTCAGACAAATGAGACAGATTTTAAGCGTATGTTCCGGGTTTCCTACCGCGTACCTTTGTTGACGAGTAGCCCGATATTTCGACGCAGTTGCATGCATCATGGTCACGGGACGACTGATGCTCGGTATGAAAGGTATGAAATCCGGAACATACCCTTAAAGTGTGTGATAACAACCGCGATAGTTTAAAACATTATGTCAAATTAGACAGAGCGTAAAAATACAGTTCAGTACTTCAGTCGTAACAGTTTTATAACTTGACGTAATCTGTATCGAGTGAAGTGAGCCTTGAAGCAGTTGAAGTAGTGAAAGTGGCAATAAGCGAGACGGAAACATGCCCCAAAAGGCAGTATCGGAGAGAGACGGTGAATAGAACTTTCTTTCGACACAGCGCGATCTCGATTCGAATCGAAGTTTGTGAAATTGTGCGGTTTGTTGTTTGTTTCTTTTTTAATTTGTTCTGGGAAATTTTGTAAGAGTACTGGGTTAATGAAGCCTAAAATTGATAAAAGACCTAGTCACTTTCGTCTTTAGTATAATAATGAAAATCAATTGCTGTGCGTTAGTCTCGCTATAATTCAGAAACGGCAGGACCACTCACTCATTTCTAATGTCCCGATTGTACTCTAGCGCACGAGGGCCCGGGCTGCGCTTTGACCATGATTCAGAATTTGACCGATCAAGTAATTACAGTGGAACGACTGTCAGCTGACCTCCGTGACTCTGCTACCAGGGGAACCTGACCAGGTTGGATCATGCTTACACATTCAGTCGCCTGAATGTGTAGGTTTCGTCACGATGTTTTCCCTCACCGTAATCGCGTCGGTTAGTATTCACCCAATGTACGTAACTCAGTAAAGAGTCATTGGTACATGATACACAAATTAATATTGTACTTAGTTTAGTTGTACAACACCCACGAGTGTAAGGGGTTGGTGATACTCTAGTCTGCTGGACACCACACGGACAATTTCAATTCAAACATTAATTGTATCAAAATTTGCAGTCTAGAATGTGCATACGAAACCACCAATATGCCTGATGAGCAGATTGTATTGGCTTGTAGAGTCAAGAAAATATCGACCTACCGAAAACCAGTATAAGATAAGCTAGCATGTTTATAGACTCGCATAGCAATATAAGCTCCGTTTATACTGGTTTTGTAGGTCGGTTCGCTGTTAACTGTACTAGTTTGTATTGGCTTTGCAGCCGTCTCCACTTTGCACACGACAAATACATAATCAGTTCGAGTAATAACATTAGTCGTTAGTGGAGTTGATAAGCCGTGTACTGAACAGTCTTGTCTTTGTATACTTGTGCGGCGCCATTTTTAAACTTCAGTTCGTGTCGTGTGTGCGTTCGATTATTTAAAAATTAATTATTCCTTTTTTTCGATGAATTTATGTAGGCTGCCAGTGTGTGGTATGGACGAGACAAATCGTGTTAGATTTTTTCAAATTAGGAGTTCTGTGTTCCTTTTCCTTTTCGAAGCATGTAGTAGAGTTATGTAGTCTGCGAGTGTGTGTCACAAACTAGACAATTTGTGACAGTGGTTTGTTTGATTATTTTCAAATAAGAATCCTATTTTTTTTTCCTTTTTGGATCCAGCTCTGTAGGCTACCAATATGTGGCAAATACGTGTCAATTTGTGATTGTGTGTACACTTATTTTCAAATTAAGAATCCTGTGTTCTCTTTCCTTTTTGGATCCAGTTATGTAGGCTGCCAGTGTGCGGCAAAAACAAGACAATTCGTGTTTGTGTGTTTGGTTATTTTCGAATTTAGAATTCTGAGTTTTTATCGTTTTTGGATCCAGTTATGTAGGCTGCCAGTGTGTGGCAAAAACGAGACAATTCGTGTTTGTGTGTTTGATTATTTTCGAATTTAGAATTCTGAGTTTTTATCCTTTTTGGATCCAGTTATGTAGGCAAAAACGAGACAATTCGTGTTTGTGTGTTTGATTATTTTCGAATATAGAATTCTGAGTTTTTATCCTTTTTGGATCCAGTTATGTAGGCTGCCAGTGTGCGGCAAAAACGAGACAGTTCGTATTTGTGTGTTCGATTATTTTGAAATTAGAATTTTGTGTTCTTTTTCCTTTGTGGATCCAGTTGTAGGCTGCCAGTGTTTGGCAATAACGTGGTAGTTACTTCAAAGTACTGTTATCTATCACATGTTTGTTGATTTATTGAACGATTTTGTATTGCGTAGCTTACCTTGGTTCTTAACCGTTGTCTATTGATATAGTTGTGTTGTGATCGAGCGCTATCGGTTGACTTAATCTCGGATCGATTATTGTATTTCGAGTATGTTCTGTTTTTAAACGTCTCGGTAGATGGCCCTTTTTGCGACGCTATGTTATTGGTAATTTAGGCCGAACTTTCCAGTACAAAATGAAGTATACATTAATTGACCATAACTTTTATCCCACAGCGATTCAAGAGATGTCGCCATAGTAAAAATCGTAGAAAATGACGACATATTGCTCAACGTTATTGGTCATATAGGCTGAATTTTCCAGTACAAACTGAAGTTTATTTTAATTTTCCATAACTTTTTTCCTACAGCGATTCGAGAGATGTCGCCATAGTAAAAGTTGTAGAAAATTAAAAATCCTCTCCAACGACATATCGCTCAACGTTATTGGTTACAGAGGCTGGGGTCCACACATTTCTGCCGGTCCTCCTTTAGGCTTATGTTTTCATGAATAAAAAAAAACGAAGCAGTTCGGAGTCTGTAAATTTCTGTAAAAGTAGACAATAAGTTCATGTTTTTACCTCTATTATAGCAACATTTATTTCACAATTGCAATAACAACACAACAAAGAAAGTGGCGATTGTTATCTGTTTACTCTCTCATATAGAAACTTTTTCTTTGTAAAAAGAAAAAACAATGACTAATGTGTGACAATCGTAGTCTAGTGCGTGTGAGCAGTGCGGGTTATACGAAGTGTTGTATGTAAGAGTGAGACGACATGCTTTCCAGGAGCTTCAAGTATAAACGGCTCGACGATGAGGAGATGGGGTAAGATATTTGCTTTTTCTATGTATTAAAATATAAACATTGAATTTAAAAAATAAATATGCTTGGAGAATTCACGCAGCGCCATCTAGCGCCAAAGCAAGCAAAGCTTTTGTTATTGGTGCCATTCCTCTTGAATCTATCTATTCTAGACAACCGCATTAAAATCGGTTGCGCATTTTAACAGATCTAAGTGTACAGGGACTTGGGACAAACGGCAGGAGTATAAAACAAAGTCGCTTCCCGCCGTCTGTATCTATGTACGCTTAGACCTTTGAAACTACGCAACGGATTTTAATGCGGTTTTCTACAATAGATAGAGGGATTCAAGAGAAAGGTTTATAGGTGAGAAAAAAGGGTATTATTATTATTATTGATGAATATGTCGCAGCCAGATGGTTAAATTAGCCGGTTAACTAAACGGCTAACTTTTTGAGCAATTATTTAGTTGAAAATTTGCCAGTTTCATAAGATTTTAAAGTGATGTTGAAAGAACGATATTGCCTCGAGTTTACGCAGCTCTTTCACACATTGTTCCAATGCTAACCTACCCACAATAACTTCAAAGTATAATAATAGTTTGCATTAGGTTTCCATTCGGTTAGTTTAGTTTAACAATGAATGGAAGAGCTCCGTAAACTCGAGGCAATATCGTTCATTTGACTTTACTTTCAAAGTTCATGAATGTGGCCAATTTTCAATTAAATAACTGCTTAAATAGCTAGCCGTTTTATTAACTGGCTAATTTAACCATCCGGCTGCGACAGCTACACTAGCAGCTAATGCTGATACGTGTATATCACTGCACTTTAAATTGTTACTGATAAAACTTGTCCAGTCTATTTTTAAAAGAGTTCACTGACGGAGCGCTCATAACGTCTTCGGGTAATTTATTCCACTCCAAACATATGCGATTGGACATGAAGTGTTTTCTGGGATTACTTGTACACACGGAGCTATCGAGTATTTTTTTTTTTTAAGAGTACTTAAATCTATCGTTGCTGGAGTCTCCTTTTAGGCAAAGCCTGTGTCAGAAGACACCGTTTCTACATTACATTACAAATGATTAAACATGCTAACTAAATCAAAATTATAAAGGAAAATTTGTACTAGAATATTAAAATATGTGTGTGCGCGTGTGTGTGTGCGTGTGTGCGTGCGTGTGTGTGTGCGCGTATGTGTGCGTGTGTGTGTGTGTGAGGGTGTGTAAGTTTCGAGTTCAACACTGGCAGTAAGATAAATTAATTAATTAATTAATATATTCCAAAAGATTCTCAATGTCATCATAGTATGTAGGGGTAAAGTATGTGTAATTTAAATAGCTCTCTCCGTTCGCATACCAAGAGTAAATGGTTAAATGTGTGATACGAAATGATTTTAACATTTTTTTTTTTTTTTTTAATTTTAGGCTATCCAGGCATTTGACCGCTATCTCACATGGACCCAATAACTGTCTACCGCATTTAATGCAAATAAAAACCTATTTTCTTCTATTCTACGCGAACTAAGTAGCGCCGGGTCCACTAGTATTATGTAGAGATGTATGGTAGGGGGTTCAGTTATCTCTGCAGCCGACTGTACAATGATAAGGCCTCAGATTGTTGTCCCAACGAGCTATATGGCCGAAATAGCGCACTCTCTACTGACTTATCGACGGTAATCGCTGTGTATTTTGCAACTCATATTTTATATGAGAATAAAATTGTGCCCCGTCTTGCTTATCTGTTATATTTGAGCCCATTGAAGTGACTTTCCGTTATCGAGTATTCCGCGATTAGATATCTTAGGGTTAGTGTATTATCTATCTATAGTAAATAAACGTATAGCGCAGATATTGTATGGTGTAACGTAGAGCGGTATTTTGTTGGATTACTTTTTTATGGCGCAGGCGAATTAGTGTGTAACCGTGCGTTTTCCAATTAGGTCAGGGGGCTTAGTTTCTTATTTCAGCAGTTTCAGAATTGATTCCGAGCGCTCGTTTCCGTAAGACGAGTCGATCTTTAATATTTCAATACAAATCTTAAATCCCATGCAACTTCGAAACGATATATTTTAAGGAAAATCTGACAAACCACAAAAATGGATATTGATTTCGAAATCGTGTTTACAAAATTGCATAACATTAAAAAATAATCATTTTTGCGTTAATGTCCCGGTTGTGCTCTCACGCACGAGGGTTTGGGGTCCGCCTTGACCATCATCCAGGATTTGGCAGATCAGGTAATTACAGTGGAGCGACTGCCGTCTGACCTCCGTGGCCCTGCTACCAGGGGAACCTGACCACATTGGATCAAGGTTACACATTCAGTCGCCTGAGTGTGCAGGTTTTACCACGATGTTTTCCCTCACCGTAAGAGCATCGGTTAGTATTCAACTAATGTACATAACTCAGAAAGGAGTCATTGGTTCAGTACAAGAGCAAAAGTGCATTAACACTTCAACAAAATTTTCCTATACAGCTATAGCTAATATATTTTATTTTATTGTATTAATGTAGTGATTCAATTGATTTATACTATGAATTCTATGAATTATATTATGAAATTATATATATTTTTTTTTGTTATGAAATATGAATTATGTTTTTAAATGTTAAATGTAAACGCTTTGGATTATGTCTGTAAGTTTGCATTTAATTTAAATAAATAAATAAATAGCAACATACAGGATCTTTGGTGCACTTTCAGCCAAAATGTGTTTGCTAAAAGAAGGGAGCATTAGATGTCCCTTAGGCCCAAAGAACTGGCCTTCGACCCGAAGGGAATTTTTTATTTGAAAAATAAAAAAAATAATGCTACACCACACCACATCCACAAGCAACGGCTCTGTTCTTCAATTTTCTTCTATCTTTTGTTTGTGCATTTTTTTATTTTTTTTATGTCACTTATTCTTAATACTTTTTTTTTTTAATTTTTTGTTTTACGGCTCTGGAGTCCAGCCACTGACCACAAAAAATACCTAATTGGAGGTCAGTGATTCTACCCCTTTGAGCCATTTGTAATGTGTTTGTGGTGTTATTGTGTGTAAATAAATGTTTTCCATTCTATTCTATTCTACAAAAACCTTTTGAACAACTGCACAGGAATCCGATTCTTAAGGTGGTCACATATGCTCTTGAATTGAACATGGCCGCAGCGGGATTCCAACCCGGCACCTCTCGCGTACGAGCCGGATACCTTACATAAACTGCAATATAAATCAAACTCAACCCACACGACATAGCGATTACTTAAAACAGAGTAGGTATCAAAGAACTTGTTGGCATGTCATTGGAACTGAGTCGTGTCCACAACCGGCGGCCTTGGTACCTTTCTCTTGGCAAGTCCGCCTTGGTTCGTAATTGGGCTATATCTCGATGATATGATCGTTGTGAGTTGACGGTCTAATTTGTGCCACAAAATGTAATATGCTAACGTAATGTGGTCAATTTGTTGTTTGTTAGTGGGCACGGCGCTACTTTGTTCGCGTGGCGTCCTACCCTACCCTACTTCCGCCTTACACCACCTAACCCTATTCCTATCGCTACGCCAACCCTTTTTTTGTAACTTGGAGAAAACCTGCGATCCAGGTAGAGCTCGTCTAGTCTAAGATGACGCGCCCCACTACTTAGTTAGTTGATTTCGATGTGTGAGTGCAAATATTGATAACGACACTTCATCTTCATCACACGCCAATGAACGACGCGTGTTCCTACGTTTGAATCTCACCGGCAACTGAATGACCAATTACAACGGCATTTGTATATGTATTGCGTCCATATTTTAAACTTGCTTGTGTGCGGTAATGCGATAGTGGGGCGCGTCATTTTAGATTAGACGAGCTCTACCCAGCCTCTCGTGGAAAGAGCTGGACACCTACCCTACACTTACCCAACACCTACTTTTCCCCTACCTACCCTTTTTCATATATAAACCTTCCTCTTAAATCACTTTATCTATCGGTAAAAACTGCTTTAAAATCCATTCATCATTATCTTAGTTTTTATATCCCGGTTGTGCTCTCGCGCACGAGGGCCCGGGATCCGCCTTGACCATGATCCAGGATTTGGCAGGTCAGGTAATTACAGGGGAGCGACCGCCATCTGACCTCCATGACCCTGCCTACCAGGGGAACCTGACCAGATCGGATCATGGTTACACATCCAGTCGCCTGAATGTGCAGGTTTCATCACGGTGTTTTCCCTCACCGTAAGAGCATCGGTTAGTATTCTAATGTACATAACTCAGAAAACAGTCATTGGTACATGGCCAGAGCGGGATCCGAACCCGGGACCTCTGGCTTACGAGTTGCATGCTCTAACCGCTCGGCCACCGACGCTCTTGCTTTAAAATCCATTGCGTAGTTTTAAAGACCTAAGCGTACATACTATGTATGATACAGAGGAATAGACGGCGTCGAATTTGTTTTGGACTATGTAAATATGTCGTAGTTTGACTAGCCGTGTTGTGGTACGGGAGAATGGAACATGGTACAGTCTGTAATTAGGGTTGCCAACCCTACTGTATAATATAGTATCCTACTATATTAGGAGTCTACCTACTATAAATTAAAAATTAAAATATATTTGGTAAAACTACTATATTTAATTAGCACTACATTACCACTTACCGCAAAATGAAACGAGTCCATAAGATCCTCAAAAGAAAAATTTTCCTGATGCAAATCGAATATTTCAGAACGATCTTGAGTCTTGACATTTGTATGACGTGACGTCAAACTCAAGTCAAATAAAACAAAACACCTATGAAGCTCAATGTAGCAGAAAATATTCATTTAAGAAATAATATAGGTACGTATATTTTATTTAAGAACGTATTACTATATTTTTTGATTAATTTCTTACCTACTATATTTTTATGGCTTCTAAACCCGAAAATACTATATTTGGTCTAAAAAAAGTTGGCAACCCTATCTGTAATACATATGACCAATCGACAGTCTATTATTTATTTATTTATTAGAGTACCAACAGCTGTGTAAAACATAATAAAAATTATTTTAGAATCAACAAGACAATTACACGACCTAAAACTGCACTGCAATAATATGATGACACAATACAAATGGAATTGTAATTTATGAAGGTAGGTAATCAAGGTTCACAACAGTAATGGATGCCAATCAGATCTTAGCTGAAAATGCCATAAAAACGCCTCGAAATGTTGATAAAACATACGTTTTAATAGTTAATTACCGTCTGCTTTGGGCTGTGAATGGGAAATATGGCCAATGTTTATTAGGTAGTGCCTCCAATAAATGAATGAATGATTCTTTATCGCGTTCTTGTGGAGTGAAAACTTCTGTAGGCGCGATTTTTGTAAATATTGAACGAGTAACTTCTGACAGATGTCGGAACACCCCTGTCCAAAGTCTTCAAAGGACCCGATTTTAAGACTTGTTTTAAGACTCCCGAGCGCGCTTCCTTCATTTTTTTTTTTTGTAGTTTGATCATACTTTCAATATAACGCTTTTAAAGCCAATGCAATTTTGTATACGTGATCCAGAAACTAATATATACGCTTGTAGTTTGTCAGATTTTCGTTACATAAATAATAATAGTAATAAATATTCGTGGACAAATTCACACAACGCCATCTAGCCCCAAAGTAAGCAAAGCTTGTGCTATGGGTGCTAGATAACTGATAAACTACATATATACTTTTTAAATACATACTTATTATATATAGAGAATATAAAATTAATCATTTCAATTTCTGCCCGGCCGGGAATCGAACCCGGGACCTCTTGCGTGGCAGACCACTGAACCACTCAGGTCGTCAATTACATACATATCTTGTTTGAAAGTTACATATAATTTACTTTTATAGAAATCTTAAATCCCGTGTAACTTTGAAACGATATATTTTAACGAAAATCTGAGAAACCACATAGATACTGGTTTCTGGATCATGTCTACAAAATTTCATTGGTTTTCTTCTTGTCGAGTCGATGGACTTAACTCCCCCTTACACTTTGTTCGCCCAGTATTCGGCGACGCATACAGCCTTGGCTTTGATAGCGTAAGATTGAAAATATGATCAATCTACGTTTGTATGGAGCTCGTTCGGGGAAGACTCGTCATAATGATACAAAGTTGTTAACAATCTAGATTAAACCGGATTTGAAATAAAGGATCATCAGTATGGCTAATACAAGTGTGCACGCGACACATTTCGCGTCGCGAAAAAGCGTTTGTTTCTGTTTCTCAATCATTAAATGAAACAGAGCCAAATCTATGTCGGGTCTTTCTCACTTGTGGCGCCAACAAACTACTGTTCACGATAGGAGCTACAGACAGCCCTTTATGCAGGGGATGCCTAGTAGACGAGGAAACAGCGGCCCATGTGGTCCTGGAGTGTGAGGGACTAAAGGACCACAGGGTAAAAGTCACATTAGGAACAGGGTCCCTCCGAGAGATCTGCGAGCGTCCGAAGAGACTGCTGGACTTCTGGAGGGAGCTGGGCTGGCTAAATTAGCACGCCTTAACTACGTACAAAGGACCAAGGAGCCCATTAACCTAAACCTAAACTAAACACTTGTGGCGCTCGAGAGCCGTGCAGGTCAGACTTGTCAAACTTATAACACCACCTTTTTGCGTTGGGGTTTAAATAGCTACTGTGGAAGTCGATATATATATATTTTTTTAATCATCATTATCATCACAGCGCATTTCAGTCCACTGCTGAACTTAATGCCTCTCCCACGAAAGGGGAGGTTATTGCCATAATCTCCACGCTCGGCAGGTGGGTTGGAGATCGCAGTATTATAAATATAACAATGGAAAACGCTGCTGCCCATTTTCCAGCCTACGGAGACTCTAGATCTTTTGCCTGGAAAACATTAGTCGCCTTGTACGACACCCACGAGTGTAAGGCGTTGGTGCTATTCTACTCTGACGGACACCACACGGCGATTTTTTTAAATAATTACACGATAAATTACACGTGACTTTCATAACTACCTTCAAAACATTTCACACAAATAATGCCATTCACTAAATGACCCGTTCTGTTTGACCTCTATCGAACTTTCCTCTTCTCACAAGATATTCCATTCCAGTCACGTAGTGCCGTGAACTGCCATCGGATGCCATGCCATTCATTACGCTCAATATCGGAATACCGCATCCAGTGAGTTCGTTTAGGAATTCCCCGGACCCCAACCGGGTGGGGGCGTCGATATCTATATACAAATATCTATATGTAGTATGTATGGCATCTTAATTGAAATGATGAATTTCAATTTCTGTTACGGGTCTAGGACCCGCCCCGGTTTCGCACGGGTTACTACCCGTACCCGTGTACCTTAACCAATTATTTACCTAAACCTACCTCATGAATCACTCTGTCTATTGGTGAAAACCGCATTAAAATCCGTGAGTTTATCGCGAATAGACAGACAGACGCGGCGTGGGACTTTGTTCTATAATATATAGTGATAAGTATGTATTTAAAAAGTATCATTATCACAGCCCGTAACAATCCACTGCAGGACTTAGGGGCCTCTCCCACGAAAGGGGAGGTTATTGCCATAATCTCCACGCTTGGCAGGCGGGTTGGAGATCGCAGTGTTTAAATATAATAATGGAAAATGCTGCTGCCCATTTTCCAGACTACGGAGACTCTTGATCTTTTGCCTCGAAAACATTAGTCGCCTTGTACGACACCCAAGAGTGTAAGGGGTTGGTGCTATTCTACTCTGCCTGACACCACACGGCCAATTTAAAAAGTATATAAGTAGTTAACCAGTTGTCTAGCAGCCTTATCACAAGCTTTGCTTACTTTGGGGCCATATGGCGATGTGCGAATTGTCCAAGCATATTTATTATGTTGTTATTGTTTATTTATACTGGTTTTGGGTAAGTCGATATGCTGTCTTCAGTACCACGCACTAGAATTCGCGAGCCGAACACTTACTTTATTTTTTATACTACTAAGGTGGCAAACAAGCTTACGGCCCGCGTGATGGTAAGCAGTCACCGCAGCCTATAGACGTTTGCAATACCAGGGGCATCACCCACGCGTGGCCAACCCCGTAAAAACCTTTTAACCCCTTTGAAGAACTCCATGTTGTACTCTCCAGGGAAAACCTCTCCAGGTAGTTCATTCCGCAACCTTAGTGTGCGTGGGAGAAAGTTCCTTTGGATCCGCGTAGTTGGTGACCAATTTGGCTCCAAGGTGTGAGGATGTACTCCCTGTCGGTGGCGAGCGGTGCGATGATAGAATGTAGCTGTAGGCATCATGTCAAACACTCTGTACGACAGAACAGCACTGCAATCACTACGTCTTAGTTTAGTGCAGGTTTGAAACCGTGCGGTGAACGGGGTCAGAAAAGTACTCAGTAGTATCCACAATTTGTCTATTTATCAGCCATTCAAACGTTATAGGAATGGGGCGTTTGTACTGTCAACAGCCTATCGACCTATCCAAACCAAGTTAAATTTGAGCTAGCGTCTCTATAGAGGCGCATGTCAATGTGAGCTCCTTTTGATTCAATCTGGTCAGGTTCCCCTGGTAGCAGGGTCACGGAGGTCAGATGGCAGTCGCTCCACTGTAATTATCTGATCTGCCAAATCCTGGATCATGGTCAAGGCGGACCTCGGGCCCTCGTACGCGAGAGCACAACCGGGACATTAACTCCAAGATTATTTATTGTCTATGGCTCCCATATGACAGAGAGGGAACGAGATGTTGAACCGATAGAGACGCACCTATACAAAAGACAAAAATATCACGGACTAACTCACATTGGCACGACTTGGATCGTATCAATGTAGGCGATGTTCTATCAATGATAAGGCCACTGATCAGGGGGTCCAAAAGGCCACATTAACCTTCCATAATATCATCATCACAGCCCGTAACAATCCACTGCAGGACTCAGGGTCTCTCCAACGAAAGGGGAGGTTATTGCCATAATCTCCACGCTTAGCAAACGGGTTGGAGATCGCAGTGCTGTAAATATTACAATGGAAAACGCTGCTGCCCTTTTTCAAGCCTACGGAGACTCCAGATCTTTTTTTAGAAAACATTAGTCGCCTTGTACGACACCCACGAGTGTAAGGGGTTGGTGCTATTCTTCTCTGTCGGACACCACACGGCTGATCTGATGTTCATAATATGATTAATATTAATTTGTCATAACCTTATCTGCAGTGTCACTGTTATTGAAATTTATATGACAATTCAAAATGACGTCACATAGTTTTAGTATTGGCTACTGGATAAGATAAGTTTGTGTCACTCTAATAGTACCAAAGGGCTGGCCTCTTTTACGACGCTTAAGCCTCGCTATTCAGCGGGGCAATGCTTCAAGCCTTCTGGGGACCTTTTCGAATTCGGGGGACCTAGGCGAATTTTGTTATCTTTATGTAGGGTTAAGGATTTTTTGTGTTAGAGTAAGGTTCTTTATAAATATTAAAAATTGTTTTTTATTATCTGCGAGTGACTCTAATATGAACCATAATATGAAACGCTAATGTGGCCTTTTTAGACCCCCAGGAACGCAAATTGCCTGTTAGATTTGGGCAAGCATTTGACCGTATTTTTAATCCACAAAGCAAAGACGCCTGTTATAAGTTTCACGTGTGTCTATGTCTATGTCTATGTCACACGGCAGGCAAACAGGCAAGCGGGCCACCTGATGGAAATTGGTCACCACTGCCTATAGACATTAGCAACACCAAAAGTATTGCCAATGCGTCTGTCTATGGCATTGTTGTAGCTTCCGAACGGATGAACCGATCTCGATGCGGTTTTCTTTATTTAACAGCCACTTGGATCGAGATGATTCTTGCTTTATTACTTTAAAATCGGTACAGTAATTTAGGAAATATTTGGGTATATGTGTACTTGTAACGGAATTTCCGACGTTTTTCCCGGCGCGTAATTCGACGTAACGTATCACACTCTTTAGGTTAAATGGCTCATTCATTCAACTAAAGCCTGTCGGGGTTGGGCGGCCCCGATGAATGAAATTCAGTTTATATATCAACGGGCAGGGGTGGGGGTGGAGCTCTAACGACCCCGCATCGCCTCCGCAACGCCCACGCTTCCTCCGATTTCATTTGCGATGTGCGTGGGTGTCCCGGTGACGTTTTTAGGTCACTTACCGTATAAGCGTTGCTGGGTATACGTAATTGCTATGTCACTATGTTTACCCCCGCCCCCGCCTGCGAGTGTGTTCCCAGATCACTGTAATCTGGACGCCTTCAAGGCTAGAGTGAATAGGCTGTTCCTAGACGGGCATGCTCCATCGTCGGCCGCATCGTCACTTACCACCAGGTGAGATAGCGGCCAAATGCATGAATAGTGTAAATTAAAAAAAAACGTCGGCTCTACACGGCTAGCCAAAGTGTACCCACAACACAGCTCGCGCCGCGATCGATCTGTTTATACTATGATGAAAGAGTTAGCAGTATCTATGTTGCGTCTTTCACACTTGTGCTGGCCGTGCTGTCTTCGCACGGACGCAATTTATAAGATATAGCAGCCGCCCCGGCTTCGCACGGGTACCACTACGGGTACACGGGTATATAGCCTATGTCACCCGGGGATAGTGTAGCTTCCCAACGGTGAAAGAATTTTTGAAATCGGTCCAGTAGTTTCGAAGCCTATTCAATACAAACAAACAAAAAATCAAACCTTTCCTCTTTATAATATTAGTATAGAAATAAATATGCTTGTACAATTCACACAGCGCCATGTAGCCCCAAAGTAAGCAAAGCTTGTGTTATGGGTGCTATAAAAAACTGATAAACCTGTTTGTTTCAAACTAAACTCGCGTTCTTTACACATATTATTAGAACGTCGGGAAAACAAATCGAAAAGGTAAGTCGCGTGTAAGTCCCGTCTAATATAATAATACTGATAAATCTTTTATATGCATACTTTTAAATTCAAACTTATACATAAAACACCCAGAACCCAGACCCGTAAAAGAAATTAGAATTCATCTATTCAAAATGTAACTTCTGCTCGGCCGGGAATCGAACCCTCGCATTCGAGTCGGATACCGTAACCATTCGGTCACCGACGCTCCTTACCCCAAACTAGTATAGCAGGAGCGAATATTGCTATGCGCGTCCATAGAAAAATAAATAAATAGAGACTCTAGCTAGATCATCTTATACTGATTTGTGCTAGGACGATTTGCTACCATCTGTACCTCTTATAACACAGAGTAATATTGTATATCGTTACTATAATGTTATTGTTATTATAAATTATTCAATTGGCACATCCATAACTATCAACTGAAAATGTTTAGTGCGAACGTACTACAATGGTGTTTAAATAACAAAAGCACCAGGTATACTTAGGAATTCCTAAGGTCACACGTGAAACAGATACGTACGTACAGGGTACCGATTCTGGTGTGCAATGCAGTTGTTATTATGTTGCAATGTAACTGTGATGTCACTACTGTGATAACTACATCGAGGTGTCTAGTTAGTCCCAGCATCATCCCAGTTAAATTGCAGTTAAATCATTGTTCGACCTTTGACACGTTTTCGTTGACAGAATTGAAGGCAGTTTGACAACTGAGAAAGATGCAACTTAGTAATTTATTTATTTATCGGAGTAGCAACAGCCATATAAAACCATAATGCAACTAAAGTACCAGAAAACGAATTGTGGAAAAGTTCGAACTCATGAAAGTTGCAACTCAACATCTGTCATTTGAATAACAACCACACGTTTGACATGCGATGCAATTGTAATGTTCGAATCGAATCGAAGCCCAGACGACCTTATCTACACTAGTGTTATACTAATAACAGACGCTCCGATTTGGCTGGAGCCTACCAACCATCACTTGCAGTTACTAAACCTTACGCCGTGTTAAATAAAGTCGCTTTTGGATTAATTGGGACGCGCTGGCGAATCGACCTTGGTCGGACGTCGGATCACGTCCTCCGCACCCAAAATCGACTTTATTTAGTTCTGCGTAAGGATTAGTATCAACTGCCACTGACGGTTGGTCGGCTCCAGCCAAAACGGAACGTTTGATACTAGTTTTTTTACCAGTAATCGGAATGACGCTAACATTATCACACCTGCACACTCAGGCGACTGAATGTGTAACCATGTTGGTCTGGCTACGTAGACCCTCTGTTGGTCACGACGCGAAGGTTCAAAAGAACGTTTCTCGCTCGTACGATTCGGATGTGGAATGAGCTCCCAGCCACAGTGTTTCCTTTGGACTATGACATGGGATCGTTCAAGAGGTATATTAGAGGTTTCTTCAGAGGCGGGCAACGCATTGGTGACTCCCCTGGTGTTGCTGATGTCCATAGGCGGCGGTGACCACTTTCCATCAAGTGGCCCGCTTGCGTTTGTCTGCCGTATAACATAAAAAAAAATAAAAAAATATAATAAGGTTCCCCTTGTAGCAGGGTCACGTATGTCAAATGACAGTCGCTCCACTGTAATTATCTGATCTGCCAAATTCTGTATCATGGTCAAGGCGGACCCCGGGCCCTCGCACGTGAGAGCAACCGGGCCATTAACGCCAAGATGACCAGAGTTAAGTTGTGCACACTCTATGGTTAGATTGTGCTACCCATTGAACACTTTGACCCTAATAACAGTTACTAATGTTATACCAACACGAATTCGAATTATCAATACAATAGCAATATTTATATAAACTTGGCTGAACACAGCTTAGAGCCCTTTGTCTGTGCCTTAGCGCTGTTTTAAAAACATTCAGGTACTTAGTCCGCCATTATCGATTCGCGCCCTCGCACGCCATTGGTCGCCGCGAATCGGTTTCGAAATTTGAATTGTAACATTTCGAACTGTACGATTTGTGTGGTTGGTTGGTTTTTGTGGGTAGTTTTGTTTTTAATTTATTGCGGTGCGGTTCAGCCAGTTAGGTTGAGTGGTAGTGAGATAAGCTTCGGGACAACAATGCTTTGGTAATGTAAGTTTTTTCAGATTACTTTTTTTCTTTATTGACATAAATAGTAGTAAATCATAATATTCTGAAATTATTTTAGCAGTTTTTCATGATTCAAAAGTATTTTTATAGACAGTGAGGGCGCCGTAGGTTATCCTACGTCATAATTTTTTAGTGAACCAAACTTAGACTTTTCGAAGCGATAGTACCTACTTACATTTCCTTTTGTGCGAGCTCTAGAACTAAAAAATGGTCTGTCTCACTTCCTCCTGGAAGTTTTGCTTTTCATCTTTTTGGTGACTATTTTACTGAGTGACTAAGTTTGGGTGAAAAAAAAATTTTTTTTGTACATACCTTTTTGTGCACGGGCGGACCACAGTTTTCTGGGTCTCTTAAATGGTTATTATCGCTACAAAGTATTCTTTTTCTTTTATGGCGTAGGATACGGTGCCGTCACAGTCTGTTAGTTATTATTATCTCTTTTCAATTGGAGTTCCCAACATAAATGACAGTTGCAAAAACACGAAACGAAAGCGAGAGATGTACCTACCTACCTACCTAGGACAAAAGGCAGCCCATCGAGCTATCCAAAACCAATATAAGCTGAGCTCGCATCTCCATTGTCACACTTAACTCCTTCTATACTGGTTTTTGGTATCGCGACAGCGTATCGACATACCAAATCCAGTATATAATGATCTCGCATCTCTATGGACGCACATAGCAATGGTAGCTCCTTCTATATTGGTTCCTAAGACAAAAGGCTGCCCATCGACCCATCTAAAACCAGTATAAGATGAGCCAGCATCTCCACGGACGCTCATAGCAATGGTAGCTCCTTCTATACTGGATTTCACCATCACTTGTTGCACTCCGCACATGTTTAAGTTAGTGCCGTGCGCCGAGGCCCCAGAAATAAAATTAACTTTGTCATGCGAGTCATATTTATACAGTATTTGTATGTCGTTAAGCTAAGTTACTTGTATTTGTGGTAGGCTACGGGCGGTTTTTGGCGGTCTGAGCGGTTCTGTGGTCGATATTGTTTGGGCAGAAATTGAAGTAAGTTATACAACTATAAAAAAAATAGTTTTCCACCTGTCACCACGTCCAAGTCCTTTTTAACAAGCTGTACGTAGGTACGTAAGAAGGTACCTACAAGTTTGGGACTAGATTCATCATCCACTTGCCCACTAGTGGGGTCGGCATACTCTATTGCATCCATATTAACCCTATCACTCATCATTTCGGTTCTTTCTTATTCTGTTCGCATAAAAAAAAGACGTTATCTTGAGCACTGAGGTTCGAACTCGGTACCTCCTCGCTCAAGAGTCCGACTCGCTAGCTATTAGAACGCTCTATTATACTGTATCATGGTTCCACAAGGCAGTATTTTGGGACCCATTATGCTGGCTGAGGCATGCCGCAAGGCAGCATTTTGGGACCCATTATGCTGGGTTAAGCGTGCTACAAGGCAGTATTTTGGGATCCGTTGCGCTGGGTCAGGCGTGCCACAAGGCAGTACTTTGGGACCCATATCTATACTAAAATTACAAAGTTTTTTTTTGTTTTTTTGTTTGTAATGAATCAACTCCAAAGCTATTCGACCAATCTTTTAAAATTCTTTTACAAATAGAAAGCCACATTATCCCTGAGTAAGATAGTCTAGTTGTTCTCCCAGGAAAATAATAGGTTTCCGCAGAAAACTTGATTTTTTACAGTGATTCGGACTGCTGGTGAAAGTCTCTGAGAACGGCTAGATTAAATACTACATTAAGTACTTACATATTACACACTTTTATGCATTTATACCATTTGACCGCAAGAACAAACAATAAAGCATCCAAGCATAAATCACAAATGTAGAAGCGTTGTAATAATCGATTTCCAAGAACAACAACGTGCCATTACACGCTCAATCGTTCCGGTCTTGCAGAAAAATTATGGGCTTCACTCGTAAAAAGATAGAGAAAATTGTGTGTGTAACGGATCGGTTTGGTACGCTTGTTTCGTGGTTGAATGGGCTTTTCTGAGTTACGTACATTAGTTGAACACTAACCGATGCTCTTACGGTTCAACCTCGTAATATAAAATTTCGGGCGACTGAATGTGTAACCATGATCCAATCTGGTCAGGCTCCCCTGGTTGTAGGGTCACGGAGGTCAGATAGCAGTCGCTCCACTGTAATTGCCTGATCTGCCAAATCCTGAGTTTTTCTCTGGAGAGTACAACATGGAGTTCTTCAAGAAAGGGGTGAAAAGGTTTTTACGGGCTTGGCAACGCGTGGGTGATGCCCCTGGTATTGACAACGTCTATAGGCTGCGGTTACTGCTTACCATCAGGCAGGCCGTAAGTTTGTTTGCCACCTTAGTGGAATAAAAGAAAACCTGGATCATGGTTAAGACGGACCCCGGGCCCTCGTGCGCGTGAGCACAACCAGGACATTAACGCCAAGATGACTCGTAAAAAGATAGGAGAAATTGTGTGTGGAACGGATTGCTTTTGGACGCCCGTTTCTAAATTTTATGGTTGTTAGTAGGAATCGAAGGCGATAGCGTGCGTTTATAATGAGGTATTTTCCAGTAGGTATTTATTTATTTATTTAACAATTTATTGCACACAATATAAAGTATACAGAAATTACAAAATTAAAGACGACACAACAGGCACTACTTATTTCTAAGAAGAAATCTCTTCCAGCAGGCCTATCATCATTTACTTTCAAAAAGCATCAATAGATGGCGCTCCCACAACTTTGGTACTTTCTTTTTAAATCTGTATGATTGTGGCAGTGGTGTTATGCAGCCAATTAATACTGAACTTAAAAATTAATATAAATATAAATTTAAAAGGTTAAAAGTAATATTTATATAAGCAGGCACTACGTTCCATTTTAATACAAACCTTTCATATTTGAAATACGTCAATTCTTGATCCTAGCGTCCATGAAACGATCTGACTCAGTCAAATTAATGTTTGTTTTGTTTGCAATAATTATTAAAACTCTTGAAAGGTATTGATAAATACAATATTATTCAGTACAACGTATCCAGTATTTATATCTTCTTGGCTAAGTATCTATTTCAAGCGATCTTCAATTACCAAAATGCTTTAGATACCTATTGTAAAACTGCTCATTACGGCCTGCACTATGCTAGCTATTGTACAGTCAGCTGCAGAGAGAATGAACATTAAATGTGCAGTAAAGGGCTCTGTCTGCAGAGAGCTGGAGCTGGCTGTACCTATAGTGTGTGAAATAGAGCTGTCTCTTCGTAGGACCGGCAGCTTCCCACCCTCTCATTCCACCATTTTGAATTTTTAGCTTCCGATCTAAAATCGGGAGTGCCAACATCGAAATTCGTGTTCAACAGGTCCGAATTATTAAAAAATATACCGTTGGCCAAATGTTACCCAAAATGCCACTAAAATTGTAACCCGTCGAATAGTGGACCGGTCTAACAGCTCCACCTTTCTCTTTCACTTGCTGCATTAACTTCTTTTACAGAGCAAAATAAAGAAAAATGCGAGTATTATATATGAGGGGAAAAAAACCGACAACTTAATTGTTAAACTCGAATTATTTTATTGTTACCTTATCAGTAAAACTAAACTCTCATAAAGTATTATATTTTACAAGATTTTATTTAGCTTTTTCAGAAAGCTTGTGTTATGGGTGTTAAATAACTGATAAACTACTTATATACTTTTTTTAAATACATTGGTGGGCAACGCATTGGCAATACTCTTTGTATTGCATTCACTGGTGACGACTTTCCATTAGGTGGCGCGCTTGCCTGTTTGCCTATCGTATGACATAAAAAATAATGGCTTCGTCAGTAAGGGTGATCAGGTCCTCAGGTGGGCCAGGGTAACTGTGTTTGGGCATTCCGATAGTATGTGCCACATCGACTGAATTGGGGAACCGCAGGGACACTGGGGGGGTAGACACTCCATCCACAGCGGTGTTTGTAGGAGGCACAAAGGCCATGGCCCGTGCGTGTTTATTTACGTTGCACCAGTCTCGCCTAGACAGTTCAGATGCCTTTACTACTTTATTCACTATAATCTGCACGCCTTCAAGTCTAGAGTGAATAGGCTGTTCCTAGACAAGCATGCTCTATCATCAGCGCATCGTCACTTACCACCAGGTGAGGTGGCGGTGCCTGAAATGCCTGAATAGTCAAATAAAAAAATAAAAAACTATTTGATTTGATTTGGAGACCTTACTTAGAGATGTTACCAACTGAACCACTTAGTTCTTCCTATTATAGTCGTCGTTGGTTGACCTTAGCCTCTGGACAAATAATGAAGCCCTATTTAAGACTGCTACTTAGCAGTATCGTAAAATACCCCTTTCTGTAAATAGACAAAAAGGCAACTATTTTTTCTAACAAATTTAATTGTAACTAAATCGGCAACAAATGCTATGTACTGTATCACGACAACACGAATGAATTCATCCTAGAATTAATTATTGACATTCATGACAAGACACATGAGAAGCGAGTGACATTATGTCACACTTCAAATTTCTATGAGTATTTTTTTTATTTGCGAAGTAGACAAGAATGGGGTGCACACAAGCATTTCTGTTATGCACATCACAAATATTATCCAACTAGTTTTATTATAATTTTAAATACGTGTACGTACGTGTATTTAATATATTACGACATACATTTGACGGTGCAGTGTCTTTGGGAGATTGCTGGGCCCATTGAAAACCAGCGTTGTGGTTGGCATCACAACATTGTGCTGAGAAGGGTCCACTTATACTGGGTGCCCACGAACAATGCCACTGGGAGCCTAATAATTGTCTCAGTGTTCTTTACTTTATTTTTTTTATGTAAAATGACTCTGGCGTTAAGATTTAATAAATATAACAAAAAATAAGAATGAATATGAAAGTGAACTCTGGCCTCTGCCGGGATAATGCGCTTATTACACATGCCTAAATTCAGTAACTAAATTCGTAAAGAAAAAGCGTGAGAGCAAATCAAAGTGGAATGTATACACTGTATTAAGTCTTAAGTGTACACTTATATTAAGTCACGCGTCGCTCCGTTTTTCAAAAATCCGAGATACAAAAGTGGACCTTATACTATGAGCACTTCCACTTTGATTTGCTCTAACACTTTTTGTTTCTGAATTCAGTTACTGAATTTAGGAATGTGTAATAAGGACTGGACTAGGACGACGATGATGATGATGTTGATGATGTTGTGCTCAACGAACCCTCCCCCCTTCGCAGAGACCCGCCGGAGTCGGCCAGCGTGCGGGTGGCCATCGAGGGGATGACGTGCATGTCCTGCGTGCGCGGCATCGAGAGCGCCGTCGGGGAACTGCCCGGGGTGCACGAGGCGCAGGTACGCATATACACACATACATGTAACCACACATAGGCATGCATAAGCAAATTCTCGCTGTGACTGTGGCGTATCTCCGCAAACCATGGACCACCTCGTCTCCTACTCGGCGTGTCCTAAATGGAGGACTTGTTTGAGGCCAGTCCAAATACAGTATGCGTCGCCGAATACTGGGCGAACAAAATGTAAGGGGGAGTTAAGTCTATCGACTCGATAACAAGAAGAAGCATGCTTAAACTCACATAAGACGTCGTAAGCCGTAAGTAACTATGTTGCTAACAATTCTCTGATTGCAATAATTGAAATTGTTACTTTTCATTGAAATTGACATTCCGTATCATCGAATTCCATTACAATAAGCTGAAACTATTAAGTCGATGATACGTAATCGCAAAAGCAACAATTTCAATCATTGAAATCGGAGAATTGTTGGCAACAAAGTTACGTAGTTAGCCTAAGGGTTGATATAAGTGAACTCGACTTGTCTCTAAGTAACGATAACGTAACACACAGACGTAAGCTCACATAAGCATGCATAATAAGTTATCGAGTACCAGAAAAAATCCACTTTTCCAACTCCAACTCCAACTATCCAAAGTTCGACTTTTCGTAGCCTATAACATAACAAATCCTCTTGTGTGTGTTCTGTAAGTAAAAAAGAACTGGTTGCCTCACTACCTTTAGGCAATTTAGCTTTTCAGATACATTAAAGTCAATTTTTGGAGTAAATTTTTGTTTGCAAGGTTGATCACGGGCACCCTAACGTTTTGTGGGTCTCCTAAACGTCTACTATCGTTACGAATTGAATTTTTTCTTGTACTCGATGACGTAGGATAACCTACGGTGATTTTACAATCTATAAGCTCATATAATACACAAGCAGACATAAGCTCACATAAGCTCACACAAGCAACTATTTGTACCTCTCCACAGTTGGTAGGTAACTGTTTTAGGTATATTCGAGGAAGGGAATTGTTTTAGGTGATGTCTGTCTTACCTAGGTACTTATCTAGGTTGTTACTACTTAGGTATTTAGTTAGACTACCTAAGTGTACCTATTCACTTGCGAATGGAATAATACCTAAATCTGATTATCTTACCTATTTAATCATTCACGACATAACCACTCAAGCGTCCGGGGCGCAAGCGTTTCTAGTCAACACGTCCGTGCGATAAATAGTAACGCTACCCGGCAGCGCATTTTCGAGAAAAACAAATATTACCATACATGAAAATTTTATTGTAGAGCCAAATAGTGATCCCTGTACTATCATGGATTAATAATTTAATACAGAACCGTTAACATTTTGTAAAACAAATCACAGCTGTCCAACTGTTAACTGGTAACAACCTGACTTTCGGACTGTAGTTCCCGTGGACGGTTGAGAATTTTTGTTTTCGGGTACTACGCTTCCCGTGGACGTGTGAGTGAATAAGTGAGCTCGACCTACCCCCAGAATGTGAACCTCACACACCCATCACACAAATCTATATCCATCCCCCTCGCTCTCGCACCAGGTGGAGCTGTCAGAGAAGGCCGGCTACTTCCGCTATGACCCGCGCGTCTGCTCCGCGGCGTCCATCCGCTCCCGGATAGAGGACATGGGGTTCGACACGCCGCCAGATGGCGTTGACGACGAGGCCAGGTGATTACCCTAATTTTTTTATGCTTCTCAGTGATAGACAACCCACAAGTAAGTGGGCCCACAGGAGAACTACCTGGAGAGGTTTTCCCTGGAGAGTACAACATGGAGTTCTTCAAGAAAAGGGTTAAAAGGTTTTTACGGGGTCGGCAACGCGTGGGTGATACCCCTGGTATTGCAAACGTCCATAGGCTGCGGTGACTGCTTACCATCAGGCAGGCCGCAAGCTTGTTTGCCACCTTAGTGGTATAATAAAAAAGGTAAGTGGTAACTGTCGTCCGTAACATCTACGCCGAAATTTAGGATCTATAAAAAATATTTTGCGACTATTCCGAACGTACCAGTTTATGCATAGGCAGACCCTTACGGCGCCCTCACAATCTATATGTTGTGTGACATGTTCTCAACAGACCAACTGCTTAACGCGACAATCAAATGCGTCTCGCGACGAGTGGTTGCGAGCACTCGGCGATGCACTGGCTGGATAATTGCAGTCTCGTAGCACCCGGTGATAGAAGAGAGAGATCACTCGATGATAGAACAGCGGACTTGTCGCGGTTCCCTCGCTTGTGGAGTATTTTATTCAGTGCCTAGGGCAATACCTGCTGGACCCTGACTTGGCGTCTGAATGATTAAAAACCGGTAGCTCCCTGGGGAGAATTCTCGAGTTTGGAAAGGCTTGAGGCGAAGAGCATTGCTTGCACCTGACATTACCGTCGCCAGCGTTTATGAGGGCATTTCAGTGTAACAAAAAGTGCACAGGGCAAGCTCGACAAGACCAATTTTTTATGATAAATAAATAAATATGATTGGACAATTCACAAAGCGCCAACTAGTCCCAAAGTAGGCAAACTTGTGTTGTTAGATAACTGATAAATTACATATATATTTTTTAAATAAATACTTATTATACCCAGACCCGTAACAGAAATTAAAATTCGTCATTTTGAATTTCTGTTCAGCCGAAAATCGAACTCGGGACTTCTGCGTGGCGACCGGCTTATAAACCAACTGAACCACTCAGGTCGTCGATTATGTCAAATATGTAATGGACCAACCTATCCATCAATTTGTAATTACTACAACTCATTTTATAACCGCTTATCCCCAGACTGCTACCCTCAATACCGACCGACACGCTGATAGAGATGGCGGGCTCGTCGGAGTCGTCGCGGGAGGTGCTGCTGTCTGTACACGGCATGACATGCCAGTCTTGCGTCAATGCTGTGGAGGGTAGGTCTCATATATACATACATACACACTTACATCCGTATTCCACAGGGGTAGGCAGAGTGCCACAAGCTACAATGCCGATAGTTTTTTTGTGCCTGTAGCGACATCTATCGCTCCAATAGGGAAGCTCAACAATTCTCACATTACGAGTACGCGAACACAAGGTTGGCAAGCATCCGCATATAGATGGCGCTGACCGTCCTACGTCGCGCTAGAGATATGTGCTAACTTCCACGGCATATATACTACTTCCGACGATCAACTGTCGGACCCTTGGTCCTCCGATCACAACACACGGCCCGGTGGGTAATTACCCTTTTCCACCTTAAAGTTTTAAACGTACAACCAGCGACATCTATCGCTCCACGCAGGAACCTGTAACCTGTAGGTTTAGGGTATTAAAGTACAGCTGATAGAGATGGCTAAGAGTTTCTGCTGTCGGTGGACGGCATGACCTGCCAGTCTTGCGTTAACGCTGTGGAGGGTGAGCCTCATACATACATTACATACTACACAATTTTTTTGCTAACAGGATGGCCTTTCAGCAATTTCACTCCAAATAAGTGCTAGCTAGAGAAGGATGGTAAACAAGGTCACGGCAATATCACTGTGACTTTTCAAGAAGGAACTATGTTATAAATATGTAACATATAGGACCATAAGGGGGCTTCCGTGTCTTTTCATCAGTAGTTTCCCAATCGGCGGCATGTTAGGACAACAATGTATATGCCGCCGATAATAGTGACGTTATTTATCACATTTCTCTAGCACTTTATGCGAGTGAAGTTCTTGAGAGGCTCCAAGAAAATCAGGTTAGACTTACATACACACTTACGCCCGTATACACAGAGGTAGCCAGAAACTATCGAGTGCCACTAGCTACGATCCTGACTCTGACCGTTGGGTTTAGGGCAAGGGTGACTCCTTCTGAGGCACGTACTAATGGACAATATCCTTCTGAGCCACGAGTACAAGCTGTCAGCGCGTACTTGAGTATAGATAGCCAATCTCCTTGTAAGCCATGAGTCAGCGCATATTAAAGTACAGCAAATCTTGTCCACCACTTGATTTGAAACTAATTATTCACGTAACTTTATACGTAAATTAATCTTCATTTAGATATTTCGAAAATATCTGAAAAATTTAAACTCAATACTCAATATAATTATTCCATTCCATAGGTAACAGAAATATGTTATATTAGTAACTGTTAAATAACATTTAGGTCCACAGTCTCTGCCTAGCCCACCTGTGGGACTCAGGCGTGAGCTTTATGTATGTAGCATTATTGTAGTCATATAGTTCTCTATGGACGCCTTAATGTAGTTTTCAGACACCCGTCATTTATACTTCTTCACCCTCTTCCCAGGCGCCCTAAACGAGCTTCCCGAGGTATCCTCAGCCACGGTATCCCTAGCCGACGGCACCGCACGCGTGATGGCCACCGCCACAGCGACGAGACTCGCCGAGGTGGTCTCCGGACTGGGGTTCCAGGCCGCCGTGCTCGGCAGGGACGGCGATTGGCCAGGTATACATACACACATAAAGACATATACAACAACACAGACTAAACATAGTTACAACATATAAAAGATGAAAAATAAAGATAAGCATCGGCACCTACAGCTAAAAGATTATAATATCGTTTGAGTCCTTACACGGATTTCAGCATAAGCTGAAATTGTTTCTGGCTGGAAAGGCCTATTATTCGGTGAGGGAGTTCCTTGATGGATTAACATTTGATACTTGGTATTATACAATTTTAAGTATTGACTTTTATTATTATTTTGACATTGAAATTAACTATTGTTAATTATAATTAATAATTTGAAATGAACTGAAATTTTTAATGAATTGTTGTATTATGGATATTTTATTATATTGTGACATTATTACTAGAAATTAATTAATTTATAATTCTATTAATATTTTGACTATTGTTCTATAGTATTTCCAATATTGTAATAAACTAGTTTAGTTAATTCTATTCTATTAATTAGTGAAATGAAATGACGATGTATATTTAATACTATGAATAAATGAATATGAATATGAATATACAGCGCGCCGTCTATGGGATTGTTTAGGAAGCTAGTCTTGAAAACGTCTTTTAAATTTTTTAAATAAGACTAACAGCATTTGACCGCTATCTCACCTGATGGTAAGTGACGATGCGGCCGAAGATGCAATATGCCTGTCTAGGAACAGCCTACTCACTCTAGCCTTATCTCATTCTCTAGCCATTGCCGACGGATTTTTTTTTCTGTTGACGTCATCAGTAGACGCCACTCAATCTCCCTGTTTGTTGTTATATTTCAGAATCATCGCAAAAAAGCGAAGAGGGTTCCGGTGACGTCATCAAAACTCCCACGCCGGTCAAGAGTAAAACGCAAGCGAATGTGAGTAATTAATTTTTATTTTATTTCATAATGTTTTGTTTTTTTTATCATACGGTTGTCAAACAGGCGAGCGGGCCACCTGATGAAAAGTGGACACCACTGCCTATAGGCATTAGCAACACCAAGAGTATCGCCAATGCGTTGCCTACCTCTATAACACGTTGCTCTGGCAACAAAAAAGCAAATGTCCCTCCACTGCCAAAGCCACGGTTCCCAAATCCCCACCCCATGGAGCACTGGAAACCTTACTCACCGGCAGAAACACAATACTAGTTAAAACAGTATTATTTATGCGATATTCTGTAAGGTGGAGGTACTTCCCCAGTCGGGCGGCTCCAATTCGAACGAGATACCCCGCTATGCCCTACCTCTCTTAAACATTTACATTTATAATGTCATTAAACATCATGACCATGAGCTGCTTGTACCAGCCCATTGCTGGGCTTTAGTCTCGTTCATATTATATCTATTAGAAAAAGTATCTAGTAGAAAAAGTTACTTAACTTTCTTACCTGACGTCAAAGCGCGTAGCAAAACGTAATTTTTTACACTTAAAATAATTTTTATTGTTCAGCATTTCAATAGCAAAGGTAAATGACTACTCACTTGTTTCCCCATTAGACTCATTAAATTAAAAGAAACGAACTATAGACACTCACAGCCATTATCCTTCGTTGCAGGGCACGCACAGCCCCCTACCCTCTAAGGAGCTGACCCGATGCACGCTGGAAGTACGGGGCATGACGTGCGCGTCGTGTGTCGCCGCCATCGAGAAGCACTGCGCGAAGCTCAACGGTGAGTATAGCTGTGTAAGGATACGCATGAAGGAATTTCTTCATGAGTTCAAATGATCTCAACAGTGACACACTTGTCCCTTTTTAATACGGGTCCCAAAATATTGCCTTGTGGGCCCAGTATAATAAAGGTCCCAAAATATTGCCCTGTGGGACGCCTGTCCCAGTATAATAAGGCTCCCAAAATACTGCCTTGTGGAACACTGCCTTATTATACTGGGAAGCGTCCCACAAGGCGATAGGTGTGCCACAAGGCAGTACTTTGGGACCCTTATCATACTGGGAAACGTCCCACAAGGCGAAAGGTGTGCCACAAGTCAGTAGTTTGGGACCCTTATTATACTGGGAAGCGTCCCACAAGGCGACAGGTGTGCCACAAGGCAGTACTTTGGGACCTTTATTATACTACGAGGCGTCCCACAAGGCGATAGGTGTGCCACAAGGCAGTACGTTGGGACCCTTATTATACTGGGAAGCGTCCCACAAGGCGACAGGTGTGCCACAAGGCAGTACTTTGGGACCTTTATTATACTACGAGGCGTCCCACAAGGCGATAGGTGTGCCACAAGGCAGTACGTTGGGACCCTTATTATACTGGGAAGCGTCCCACAAGGCGACAGGTGTGCCACAAGGCAGTACTTTGGGACCTTTATTATACTAGGAGGCGTCCCACAAGGCGATAGGTGTGCCACAAGGCAGTACTTTGGGACCCTTATTATACTGGGAAGCGTCCCACAAGGCGACAGGTGTGCTACAAGGCAGTACTTTGGGACCCTTATTATACTGACTGGCGTGCCACAAGGCAGTACTTTGGGACCCTTATTATACTGACTGGCGTGCCACAAGGCAGTACTTTGGGACCCTTATTATACTGACTCTGGCGTGCCACAAGGCACTGTTTTGGGACCCATTAGACTGGGATAGGCGCGCCACAAGGCAGTCTTTTTGAGATCCATAATACTGGGTCAGGTGTGTGTCACAAGGCATTATTTGTCCTCCCAATGATTCGTGAATCCCAATAAACTCAGTCTGGGTTCCGAGAAAATTAGACTCAAGATAAACTTGGATCATACACGCATACCATCTATCGAGTACCTACCTCACCATCCTACCATTCTCCCACAGGCGTGGACTCCATCCTCATAGCCCTATTGGCGGCCAAAGCGGAGGTCCGGTACGACGCGTCCCGGATCACGGCCGCGGATGTGGCGGCCGCCATCACGGAGCTGGGATTCCCTTCCGAGGTGTTGAGCGACTGCGACGGGACCGGGCAGAGGGATGTGGTTGTTATGGTGAGTCGGCTTCCTTATGTATTTATGTCTTCTGTACGTCACAAAAACGCATTTTAAGATACAGCTAGCGCCATCTACCGAGTCCGAGATGTTATGGTGGTCATGGTAAGTTAAATTTTTTGTACCAAACATATTCGTTCCCCATATCTCGTTCTCTCTCTCTCTCTCTCTCTCTCTCTTTCTCGCCCCATTTGGAGAGAGAGAGTACGTGATATGATGAAACAGAGACACTAATAAATGGCGGGAAAGAGAGAGATCGACACAGGTAAATAGATACAAATTTATAAATAGGAAAAAAGACACATATAAACACCCCTATACACACCGCGGGGAATACTATTTTACACATGATGGAGAGGGAGGTGGTCACACGACAGGGAGAGAGGGGTGGGGGGGGCACAGAGTGAGAAGGATAAGGAGCTTAACATAAACAACCCTGAATCTATTCCAGCCAATGACAGCCCTTATTTTGACAGCAGACCTCACGTCGCATTAACGCTATCTCGTGGATTTTGTAATCGCCAAACCCCCATTCCGGCTACTCCCCGGATAAACAAAAATAAACCTCATATCGTAAACTAAAAGGTTGATTTTCCCTTCCAGATCAAAGGCATGACGTGCGCTTCGTGCGTGAACAAGATCGAGAGGAGTGTGATGAAGCTTACAGGAGTTGTGTCCTGCAACGTCGCCCTTACTACTTCCAAGTTAGTTGGTTATTTTTGTTATTGCTGGTTAATTTTTTTTTTTTTTTTATGTCATACGATAGGCAAACAGGCAAGCGGGCCACCTGATGGAAAGTGGTCACCACTGCCTATAGACATTAGCAACACCGAGACTATCGCCACTGCGTTGCCCACCTCTATAACACGTTACTCTGGCAGCAAAAAGGCAAATATCCCTCCACTGCCCTGAGCTCTGGAAACCTTACTCACCGGCAGAAACACAATACTATTTAAAAGAGTATTGTTTAGCTGCGGTATTCTGTAAGGTGGCGGCTCCTATTCGAACGGGATACCCCGCTATGCCCTACCTCTCTTACCGTTATATGTAAATTCGAACCCACCCTACCCTTACCTACCCTTTTCTTCTTGCTTATAAATCTTCCTCTTGAATCACCTTATCTACTGATCTAAGGACAAACGGCGGGAAGTGACTTTGTTTTATATTATGTGTGTAATAAACGTCATTTATTTATTTATCCTTTGCTTAGCAGTGGGATGATTCAGGGTAATATAATAATTATTTATTTATCTATCTCAAGCGATCTATCGAGAAAAATAAACCAGCTCTGTGACAGGCATGAGCCCTCACAGCGTATGCTGAGACCGGTCCATTTCGGTTTCCGTTACATCACTGGCTGGTCTTACGTAATTTTCTATAATTATAATTTACTGTACTCACCTTAGGTTAAGGATGTTATGGGGATCTGTATAAAGTACTGTCTATATCTATGTCTATGTCTATAATTCCATTCCTACTCCCCCCAGGGCGATGATAAAGTACAACGCAGAGCAGGTGGGCCCCCGGGCGATTTGCGACGCCATTTCGGCGTTGGGGTTCCAGCCAGCCGTCGGAGGGCACCGGCAGACCGGGAACTATTTGGAGCATAAGTGAGTATGGTCTGGAAGAAGAGGGAAAGAAAACGTTTGTTGTAGTGAATACTACGACGCGGCGTAGGCGGAGGGTGAGTGTCGGATGAAGAGGGGTAGAGCGAGTGTCGGATGTGGAGGGAGAATGTCTGTAGAGGCAGGGAAATTTTGAATATGGAAAGTAAGTATCGGACGGAGTGAGTATCGGTAGCTGGGGAGAATATCAGATTGGGAAGGAGGAGTGTCGGTAGAGGGTGGACGGGGTGGGGAGTGTTAAATGGGGAGAGGGAGTAACGGACGGAAGGAGTATGGCAGTGTTGGAAGGAGGGGGGTGGAATGGCGAGGGCGACTGTCGAAGGAAGAGGAAATCTATCGGAGTTGGAGGGGACCGTTGGAAAAGGAAGGGGTGTGTCGGGAGGGTCGGGTGCCGGGGGACTATCGTAAGAGCAAGGGGAGGAGACCATGGTAAGGGGCGGGCGCGGTTAATGCTGAAAGAGTCTGTGTGCTGGGTAGTGTCGGATAGTAACGGATGAGATGGGGGAGATTATCGCAGAGGGAGATTTGTTCCAACCTTAATAGTCATTGACCACCACCATGACCATTTAAAGCCATAGTCATTGGTCATTAATTCAAAAAGCCACATCGATAGCGCGTTCTAAACGCCGCCTACCGCCATCTATCGAGTACGTAACACAACTCTCGGGGGCGGGCAACGCATTGGTGACTCCCCTGGTGTTGCTGATGTCCACAGGCGGTGGTGATTTTTCATCAGGTGGCCGTATGCCTGTTTGTCTACCGTATGTAATAAAATAAAAAACATCTTTCAGGGAGGAAATCCGAAAATGGCGGACAGCGTTCCTGGTCTCGCTTCTCTTCGGTGGGCCGTGTATGGCCGCTATGGGATATTTTATGTACAAAATGGCGCACAGCCACTCGGCAGATGAGCACTGTTGCGTGGTGCCCGGTCTCAGTTTAGAGAATCTCGTCATGTTCCTGCTGGCCACGCCTGTACAGGTGAGTGTTCTGATTATACTGTCATACTGTCGATGATCTGATCTTTGTCCAAGCCAACAAATACTCAAAAGTATTAACTCATTATTATTGACGACCTGAGTGGTTGAATGTTCTGCTATGCAAAAGGTCCCGGGTTCGATTCCCGGCCGGGTATAAATTGAAATGATGAATTTTAATTTCTGTTACGGGTCTGGGTGTTCTATGTATAATAAGTATGTATTTAAAAGTATTTAAGTAGTATATCAGTTAGCTAGCATTCATAGTACAAGCTTTGCTTAGTTTGGGGCTAGATGGCGCTGTGTGAACTTGTCCACGAATATTTATTTATTTATTTGTTTTTTAAAAGTAGTAACACATTTTATTAAAAATTTATAAAAAGCATTAAGTTTCTTAAGCTTGTCTATGTTACAATTTGCAAGTATAATTCATGTATAGGTAACGCCCAATGTAATTGAAACCATAAAAAACATTTTTGGCTTTACGGTAGAACACTGATCTCCAAGATACAGGCTTTTGCTTAGATGGATATCAGGGTTCAACAATTAATTTGACCAAATGTTAATTCTACATACTACAAGTGTACCTAAGTAATGTACAAATCTTATGTGAATAAAAAACTGTTATTATTATACATTTGTAATAAAACATTACTTTACCGACAGGTGTCGGAAAGTCCCTAAACATTTCCCAAACTACTGAACCATTTTTAATAAAACTAAAGATATTTATCTTTATGTACATGCATATACACTCACAAGCTACGATCCTGAGATATTCTTCAAAAATGTTTGTTTCACTAAAACTCTCACTTATATACAGGCCATCACAACTTCAAATAAATGAGTGTATGTATTTTCTTTTATTTCCAGTTCATTGGAGGCTGGCATTTCTACAAGCAGGCTTACAAAGCGTTGAAACATGGCACTTCCAACATGGACGTGCTCATCTCAATGACAACTACTATTAGGTAAGATACAATTATTTTTTAATATACCATGTATACTATACTATAATATATGTTTTTATTTAGTTTTCTAGACAGCGATTTGACCGCCATCTCACCTGACGATGCGGCCAAAGATGCAGGCCGAAGGAGCATGCCTGTCTATTAGTCTAGTTTGTTCCTTTGCGGCACTCTAGAGACCAAACGCATGAGTCGATTTGGTGGTTCTAACGTCTATCGATTTGTCTTCATCTTGCGAGTGTCACTGAAGACATAAATTTGATAAAAATTCAATATGGCGGCCACCAGCCGCCATTTTGTGAAATATAAAAATTAAAGACGACAAACTATGTCATGTGAGGTATCGTTGAATAGACATTGAAAAATCATCGTTATGTTCACGATGAACCGTTTAGGATCTGCAACGGTTTAAAATAAGTTAGCAGCCATTCTAAAAAAAAGACTTGCAGCCTCAAATTCAAATTCAAATTCAAATTTTCTTTATTGATTAGGACATTAAATATATCTTTCAATCGTCAAAAAAAGGGGGGGTAGGAAAGTAGGAAGGAAACACACAGTGACACGCTGACCGTCCTATGCAGCAAACCCACCCCACGCCAACCACGACCGGACCGTGCCCGACAATGCCAGGCAGAGCCGGACCGCGTTCGATCTATACTAATATTATAAAGAGGAAAGGTTTAATTTTTTTATGTTTGTTTGTCTGTTTGTATTGAATAGGCTTCGAAACTAATGGACCGATTTCAAAAATTCTTTCACCGTTGGGAAGCTACACTATCCCCGGGTGACATAGGCTATATTATATTTTCTAAAAAATTACGGATCATTAATTAAACTCCAATAATGTAACCCAAGGTGTAAAAAAATACCTAAAAAATTCCTTACATCGCGTGTGCTGCGAAAACTATTGATGATAGAACAAAATAATGTACTACGACTTTGCAGAACACATCATTATCTACAAAAAGTGTCGCGACAGTATATGTCTAACTATTATAGTTATGTCACAATAAGTGTTCTTTTATTTTCAAAATTTAATTGAAATGCTGCCTCTAAACAACGCTCTTTATTTGTACCTTGGTATTAATCAATGCTTCCTAATACCTTTATATAACTTTTTGAATTATTCAATTCAGACATTCCATTCGAAAGATATACACGAGTTTAAAAATGTGAATATTAGAAAAAAGTCGCGTGTTCGCCGCTCAGTCCGCTCGGCTATCTAGGCAGCACGGGGTACGGGAGGAGAGTCAATGTCAAGAAGTAAAGTGCCGCGCGGCTCGCTCGCGCGGTCGGCTCCCTACGCAGCGGTCGTGTGCGGAATCGAATAATTTTCGCTTGAAAGTAACCCGTGTACCCGTAGTGGTACCCGTGCGAAGCCGGGGCGGCTGCTAGTATATTATATAGGTCTACCCCCCATAACCGGTTCCCCTCTATCCCGCAGCTACGTGTACTCGCTGGCGGTGGTGGCGGCGGCCATGGCGCTGCGCAAGCCCGCCAGCCCGGTGACGTTCTTCGACACGCCGCCCATGCTGCTCGTGTTCGTGTCGCTGGGGCGCTGGCTCGAGCACGTCGCCAAAGTAGGTGTAGGCAAAAGAGTGATTCGAGAATTGGATTACTTAATGAAAGATACAGACGTGTATTGATTGTGTATGTATGAATTATTACTGTATAAACTCCTGTTCTAGTACAACATAAAAAATACTGAAATTTAATCTCACTATATTAAAATAATATGGAATTATTAATATATTATAAAATTGAATGCAAATTTTTCTTATAATTTATCATAATGTAATGCTTACTTAGTACTCTCTCGAAGACAATGTATTTGGTTATCCGAATAAATAAATTGAATTGAATTATGTTGATAATACTTAGATAAAATAATGTCTTGACACAAGAGTGACTTTTATAAAACAGTCACTTCGAGCACTTTGTGTCCATAGAGAAATTTAATTTTCTCCTACTATCTAACTCCTCTTTTCTCCCCCCAGGGCAAGACCTCGGAAGCTCTATCCAAACTCCTCTCCCTGAAGCCGACGTCTGCGGTCCTGGTGACCCTCGGGCCTGACGACCGGTTCCTGACGGAGAAGACCATACCTGTCGACCTGGTGGAGAGGGGGGACATACTCAAGGTGGGTTGGCTAGTTATCAAAAATTTCGTTGAGTGATTTTTTCAGTAGCTTATGATGCCGAAAGAAGACGCTGTATTAATAATGGGACCCTGCCTGGGGATCGCCAAGGTGGGAGTGACGACTCGAGGTAATTTAAAAAGAGTGACGACTTGAGAAAGTGACAAAGAAGTGTCAACTTGAAGCTTTGACAAAGTAATTACTATAGTGACGTAAGAGTGACTACTCGAGGTTTTGACATAAGAGTGACGTCGAGGTCGGATGACCTGAGAATTTTATATTGACATTTATAATTTTTATTCTAAGAATTCTCTAAATAATTATTAACATTCTTATAATTATTACTTTAAGTATATTTGTATGATGATGTAAATAATTTACTATAAATAAATGAATATGAATATAACCGTCGAAACAGCTCTCTCTGAAGCCATCGTTGGCGATGCTGGTAACTGCATAGGTATAGGACACTTACGTCTATCTTGTCTAATCCCGCTGCGGCCATGTACCAATGACTCTTTTCTGAGTTATGTACATTAGTTGAATACTAACCGATGCTCTTACGGTGAGAGAAAACATCGTGATAAAACCTGCGAATTCAGGCAACGTAATTTGTAATCATGATCCAATCTGGCCAGGCTCCCCTGGTAGAAGCGTCACGGAGGTCAGATGGTAGTCGCTCCACTGAAATTATCTGTTCTGCCAAATGCTGAATCATGGTCGAGGCGGACCCCGGGTTCTCGAGCTTGAAAGCACATTCGGAAATTTATCGCCAAGATGATTCTTTTTTGCACCACTAAGGTGGCAAAAAAGCTTACGGCCTGCCTGATGGTAAGCAGTCACCGCAGCCTATGGCCGTCTGCAATACCAGGGGCATCGCCCACGCGTTGCCGACCCCGTAAAAACCTTTTCACCCCTTTCTTGAAGAACTCCATGTTGTACTCTCCAGGGAAAACCTCTCCAGGTAGTTCGTTCCACGACCTTAGTGTGCGTGGGAGAAAGTTTCTTTGGAACCGCACAGGTAGCGGACAATTTGGCTCCAAGGTTATTATAAAAACTACTTGCGTACCTAAAAAGATATGGAATTGTAAATTTAGAAATAAATGATTATTTATTTATTTATTATTATTATTATTCGTATTTATCTTAAACTAGTGGACCCGGCGCGACTTCGTTCGCGTACACCTACTTTACTCCTACCTACCCTCTTTCTACTTGCTCATAAACCTTCCTCTTGAATCACTCTATCTGCTGTTGAAACCCGCATCAAAATCCGTTGCGTAGTTTCAAAGATTTAAGCATACAAAGGGACATAGGGACAGAGAAAGCGACTTTGTTTTATACTATGTAGTGAAGATCTCTGTTCAAAAGAACCGGAAATAATATTTGGTACGGGCCTAAGGCAAGTATCAAATACTAAGTTAGTTAAGTTGTTAGTGTTGTTTGCATGAACTTCCGCACTATTCTGCATGTATTCAATATCACAGCCTTCTGCAGTTCTTTATATACAGGCCGTGGTAGATCTAGTGTTAAAATGGAGTGGTGTAATTGGTTGGGTATGATTTATTATTATTACTTACGTCTGTCCATCTCCTCTCCAGGTGGTCCCAGGTGCGAAGATCCCAGTGGATGGGAAGGTGCTTTTCGGGCAGAGCACGTGCGACGAGTCTCTCATCACCGGAGAGTCGATGCCCGTGCCCAAGACTAAGGGTGAGTTTGTTAAATATAGGCTTACTAGGTTTTGTACGCGACTTCGTCCGTCCGCGTAAAGTTCTTCTTCGTCATATTGAATCGTAAATCTCGAATCTCGAATCTTGACTCGCGTGCTGAATTTTTACTGTCTTGGAATTAGGGATCTCGATAATAGAAGATTAGTTTTTTATTTTCTGAAATTTAAACTTTCAAGCTCAAATCTTGAATCACAAATCTTGAGTTCCAAATCTCAAACCTTGAATCCAATCTCGAATCTTGAATCATTAATGCGAATCTCGCATTCCGAATCTTGAATACTGAATTTGGAATTTTGAACTTCGAATATTAAATCTTAAATCTGGAATCCTTACACTCGATGGGAAGGTGCTCGTCGGGCAGAGCACGTGCGACGAGTCTCTCATCACTGAAGAGTCTATGCCCGTGCCCAAGACTAAGAGTGAGATGGTTTTTAAATGTAATAACTGTGAAGGCGCCGCAGGTTATTCTACGTCATTGAGTACAAGAAATATTCCACTTTGTAGCGATTGTAGAGGTTAAGGAGACCTAGAAAGGAGACCTAGACGTTGGTCTGCCCATGCACATCCTTGCTTAATCACAAAAAAAAAATAGGTGAGAAACATGCTTTGCCTCGTTTTGGGGTCACTCTGACGCAGATCTGGATTGGATTGGATTTGAAACTTAGCTCTTGGAATTTAGAATTTTATTTCTGTGTTGTGGAATTCCGAATTTTAAAAACTTTAATTTAACCTTAATTTGAAACTTGGAATTTCTGATCTCGATTTCCTAGCTTTGAATTTTTATTTTCTTTTAATTTGAACTTTGTATCTTGAATTTTGCATCGGGAATCTCGAATTACGAATTTTGAAATTATTATCATAATTTTTAAATCTTGAATCTCGAATCTCGATTTCTAATCTTGAATCTAGACTCTTGAATTTAGAATCTTAAATCTTGACTCTGCAACCTCGACACTCGACACCCGAATCCCAAATTTCGATTCTTGAATCCTCAATCTCAAATCTCGCATTCCCTCCCCCCAGATTCGCTGGTAATCGGCGGCAGTATGAACCAGCACGGCGCTTTGGCCGTCCGCGCGACGCACACCGGGGAAGCCAGCACCCTGGCTCAGATCGTGCGATTGGTCGAAGACGCCCAGGGGAGCAAGGCGCCTGTGCAACGATTGGCTGATACTATCGCTGGGTGACTGCTTTATAGAACGTCCTTCACAGATACAGTATGTGACACGTACAGAACACGCCACGTAGGGGATTTAGGCCTTGTAATTATTTATTTATTGGAGTACCAACAGCTGTATAAAACATATTAAATATTGTTTTAGAACCAACAAGCCAATTACAAGTCTTCGCTAATAACAACAAAATCTAAAAAAGACGGGTAAAACTGCACTGTAATAATACGATGACAGAATACAAAATGAAATTATTGTGTACCAAATAAAAGGAAAAAGAAAGCGCTTACATTATTCCTAATTCAATACATTATACGCTGTCGACGACAACTCATTCCACACAAAGTATTTTGTCAATAAAATAATCTAAATGAGGAATAGAGTTTATTGTCGTGTAAAACTGTCAGAACTGACAGATATAAACCAACCAATAGGGGATGGATTAAGGCTAATTAGAACTTTGCCACAGTGACAAATGAGCAGACAGCCCAGCTGATGATAGTCAATAAAAATGCAGAACGTCCGTTGTCACTGTATTTATTTATTTAATTAATATACCAACAGAGTACACATGTAACAGTTACAATTTACTTTAGACAAGGTACAAGACTTATATGGACCCCAATTACAGGTATATACAACATTCACTTTAACCTAAGTACTTACTCAAAATAACAATGGAATATTCATAAGGAAATTTCTGTATTGAGTAAGATGAAATGCCTCACCTGTAATTGCGCTGGCTACCTCATCCTTCAAACCGGAACACAACAACGCAGGCATCGTTGCTTAGCGACAAACATAGATAAGGCGATGGTACTCACCCAAGCGAACTCCTCAGGCTTGACAGGGTCCTACCTGATAACTCTTCTTTCCAGCTGATAATTCTTATTTCTTCCTCTTAGCTACTTCGTGCCCCTGGTGATATTCCTGTCCCTGCTGACGCTGGTCTGCTGGATCATCAGCGGCGCCATCGACATCAACAGGATCAAGATGATCACGCCGGTGAGTGTGGACAGAGAGTAATAAATTATTGCTATACCCTACCAGGTTTCCATGTATTGTACTAATATATATATTCAAGATATTGTATTTACTAACACATGGAAACGCAATAAACGAATTGAAATGAATTGTCACATGTTACTACATGTGTAAGATAGACAGTCACATACACAACACATATAGCAACATAATAGCGACCTGTCCCGGCTACGCACGGGTTTTCTCGGATTTTATTACTAAAATATGCAAGTATTACCCTTATAAACCTTCCGGAAGAAATTCTCTGACCGATTGCGAAAACCGCATCAGAATCCGTTGCCTGATTTAGAAGCAGACAGACGCGTCAAGCGACATTATTTTGTACTATCGAAATAGAAGATAGAGAATAGTCAGTTTGTCTGGGTGTCGGTATCCATTTTGACATACGTACATACACACGCATTACACACACCCACACACACGTTATAATGTAATAATGCCAATGCACTGTGCCATGTGTGAGATAGATGTAATAAACGATTTATTTATTTATTGATGATTTTTAGATTTTGGCGGAATTCGTTTTCAATTTTGTATAAAACAGCTGATTGTTTTTTCGCGATTTCCGATTTGGTGCCATAGTAAAAATTGTTTGCTATCACTAGCGCATGCATACGGTATCCCTTGGTATCATCAATTTGAAGTCACTGTATACTTCACAAGCCTACGTTGCCTGCGAGTGTGTTCCCTGATCACTATAATCTGGACGCCTTCAAGGCTAGAGTGAATAGGCTGTTCCTAGACAGGCATGCTCCATCGTCGGCCGCATCGTCACTCACCACCAGGTGAGGTGGCGGTCGAATGCCTGGCTTGTCTCATTATCAACATCATCATATCAGCCAGAAGACGCCCACTGCTGGGTAAAGGCCTCTCCCAGAGATCTCAACAAAGGCCGGTCCTGTGCCTTCCGCATCCAGCTGGCACCTGCGATCTTTACCAGGTCGTCGGTCCACCTTATGGGAGGCTTATCCTCGCTGGCTTATCTGATATGTATAAAAAACTTCCTTTCTCTGTTCCCAGGACATGTACCTCAACTCGGACTTCACCAAGTGGGAGCTGATACTCTCTACCGCATTCCACTTCGCTCTTTCAGTCTTGGCCATAGCCTGTCCATGTGCCTTGGGCCTGGCCACGCCAACAGCTGTCATGGTGGCCACTGGCCGTGGGGCTGCCTTGGGATTGTTGGTGAAGGGAGCCGAACCTCTGGAGAATGCTCACAAGGTAAGTCTGGGTTTAAAAAGTTCCTAACGTGACGCTAGATGGCGCTGTGTGTATTTTAGAACGCGCTATCGATGTGGCTGGTGGCGAGATACATATACCTGTACTGGGCATGGTTAGCCATGCGACATCCAGCTGGCATTATCAGCTGTATCATACAGACGACTATAATAGAAGAAATAGCTATATAGGCAATATTCTCTTTGCCTCTGGCTTGGGCTTGGTTATATCCAACAGCTGTTATGGTGGCCACGGGATGTGGGGCTGCCTTGGGATTGTTGGTGAAGCGAGCCGAACCTCTGGAGAACGCTCACAAGGTAGCCTCGTTAGCCCGGAGAGTACCATTATACCGTTTGCGGTAGGCGCAAAACAAAACCTAGTCTTCGACTACCTATATACTCTTTCAGCCAAATTAAAGTCACTTGGTGACTGGTACCTAATGCCCAGTGCCCACACTGGAGCTCATCACACCAGTGAGCGTTTTTGCTCTGGGCTTCATCACGCCCAGGGTCGTGATGGTAGCCCCAGCACTGTGGATTTCCAATTTTAATATCATTTATATTTACTTTGCTTAAAAGTAACAGACTCATTTTAATAAATAAGATTTATACCTAGGTTAGTGAATCATTTTTGGCGGTGAAGGGATAAGATAGCCGCCAATGCTGGCAAGCGAAGATGGTGAGAAGATAGAAAAGGGTAATTACCCACCTGGCCGGGTGTTGTGACCAGGGGACCAAGGGCCCGACGGTTGATCGTCGGAAGTTGTATTTATGCCGTGGAAGTTGCCACATTTCTCTAGCGCGATATAGGATTGTTAGCGCCATCTATGTGCGGATGCTTGCCAACCGTGTGTTCGTGTACTCGTAATGTGAGTATCGTTGAGTTTTCCTAGTGGAGCGATAGATGTCGCTACACGTTTAATACAATCCATCAATAATCAGCGCTGCCCGAGCTGTAATATCGAGCAGCACCGAGTCAGACAATGGCAGTCCAGCCGAGCCGCGATCATGGCCAGGATGCTGATTGATAGAACATACAATAAATCCCCACCTTTCTCCACCGCAGGTAAAATCCGTGATATTCGACAAGACGGGCACGATCACAGTAGGCCGCGCCGCCGTGGCCAAGCTCTGCCTGCTGGGTGCCGACGCCGCGGCCTTGCCAGATGTGGTCGCCTGCCTGCTGGCTGCCGAGCTCAATAGCGAACATCCGGTTGCTGCAGGTTAGTTGGCGTGTACGCTAGATGGCGCTGAGTGTATTTTAGAACGCGGTATCGGCTCGGTACTTTTCATTCTTAGTGACTCGAAAGATACTTAGGGAAATGGGTCACTAGTGTAGTGGTGAGGGTCAGCTGCGTCAAGACGGGCACGATAACGGTGGGCCGCGCCGCCGTGGCCAAGCTCTGCCTTCTCGGTGCCTGCCTGCTGGCTGCCGAGCTCAATAGCGAGCATCCCGTTGCGGCTAGTGAGTGACGTGGACGCTAGTGGGCGCTGGGCGTATTTTAGAACGCGCTAACGATGTGGTCCTTTCAATAGATAGGGCTAGGCGTTCTTCATGACTCGAAAGGCGCCGAACTGAATAGCGACCAACTCGTCGCGGCAGGTGAGTAACGTATACGGTAGATGGCGCTGTGCGTATTTTAGAACGCGGTAGCGATGTGGTACTACAAAATATATAGGGAGGCGTAACGCTTACTTGGAGTGCTTGGTCGCAGCTTAGCTTAACAGCGAGCACCCAGTTGCGGTAGGTTAGTTCACGTATACGCTAGATGGCGCTGGATGTATTTTAGAACGCGGTAGCGATATTATACTCTTAGATATATAGAGGTTGTCGCCTGGCTGGTCGCCGCAGAGCTAAATAGCGACCACCCCGTCGCGGCTGGTGAGTAAAGTACTCCATAGATGGCGCCCGCTCCATATTAGTGCCATCTGGCGGATTATGAAGTCACAAAAACCCTCATTGACCTCCCCCCTTCCCCCCCAGCGATAGTGAAATGGTGCACATCCGTGCTGGAGGGTGCCAACCATCTCAAGTGCGTGCACTTCGTGGCGGCGCCGGGCTGCGGGCTGCGCGCGCGCGTGCGGGCCGTGGCGCCCAGACCTACCATAGCACGGCTGGACAACCTTATTAATCAGGCTAAGTGAGTATCCAAACACGCCAGTGAACATGAGTTACACACTTACACACACATCATCATCACAGCCCGTAACAGTCCACTGCAGGACTTAGGGCCTCTCCCACGAAAGGGGAGTTTATAGCCATAATCTCCACGCTCGGCAGGCGGGTTGGAGATCGCAGTGTTTAAATATAACAATGGAAAATGCTGCTGCCCATTTTCCAGCCTACGGAGACTCTTGATCTTTTGCCTCGAAAACATTAGTCGCCTTGTACGACACCCACGAGTGTAAGGGGTTGGTGTTATTCTACTCTGCCGGACACCTCACGGCCATTTACACACACACACACCAGGGGGATTATCGTATTCCCGAATCGATCGCGGACACCATTTGTCGTATCATGTATAGACAATTTTCTCGACCGCGAGTTGCGTACTACCACTTCTACATGTATGGCTCACATACACTAAAATAATAATAATAAAATTCTTTATTTACTTTATTTAATTCTTTATTTTAGGTCGATTTTTCAATCCTCAGATTAAGTTTATCTGCCCGATAAAGTAATACACTGCCAAATTAAAAGAAACTATAATCCTTTACAATTATGAAGTAATGACACTATTTTGTTTTAGTCGCACAATAACTTATCAGGCTGATATGTTTTATCTGAAGATTGAAAAATCGGCCGTTAATGGAGTAGATTTTATCTTATATCTAGTAGGAAATAATTATTACTATTAGAATGAGGGGTAGGGTTAACATAAGATTATAATATCCTGATTTCTAAACTAGGAAAGTCCTGTATTTTAGAAATCAGTGAATGCTCGTGCGTCGTTCACATATTTGATAATTAACACACACATTTAACTTAAATATCAAAGGCAATGTGTGAGCCAAATCCATTATACGTACACGGCAAACTCGTAATCGAAAAACATTATGGTGGACTCGCCTTGTGGGAACGAGCGCTCGGAATCAAATTCAGATTCTATTATTGCCCAAAGTGAATACAAGTACATTCATATGTATACCTAGCAGTAAATACAGACAAAAATGTGCATTCTTTTAGGGTTTGTCTTTATTATGTAATTAATTGAAACATAATAATAATATTATTAGTCTGTACAAAAGTACCTACAGAATCAAAATGTCAACTTAATAAAGTAATGGATTGGAAAAAAATTTAAGAATGTCATAATAAAATGATGGAAATGTCAAAATTCAAGTGTCACAATCTAATCAATCACAAAAAAATCAATTCGGGACAACTAATGAAATAAGCACAGGACCGGCCTTTGTGGAGATCTCTGGGGGAGGCCTATGCCCAGCAGTGGGCGTCTTTTGGCTGATGTGATGAATGAAATAAGCAAATAAGGCAGCTGGGCCCATAATCTGCCGCCATTTTGTTTGATTTTGTACCACGCGTGTAGTGTACAGCACACACTTTAAAATTGGCAGTCATTTTTATGCTTCACTCACGATTTTAGAGAGCATCCATCCGCATTTTCAGCTCCGGTACCTTACTCTCATTCATCATCACAACCCATAACAGTCCACAGATCTTAGGACCCTTCCCACGAAACTCTTTCTCTTATTAACCAATTACATTTGTCCCCCAGGCCAGGCTCGACGTTCATGCTGCAAGGCGTCCCCGTGGAAGTGGTCCAGTGCGAGGACGAGGGCGCGTTGTCCCCGCAGCGCGCCGCGGAGAGACTCAACGCGCTGATTCCCACGCAGGGGGACGAGGTATTGTACCATATATACACAATTGAAATATACCATGTACCAAGTGAAACATGATACAAAAAGGCTAGTTAAAATCTTGACACTCTAGCGCGCTATAGTTAGTTGCATACATTCATAAGGTTATATATGTATGCAACTATTTTCGATATCATAACTTTTTCCCACAGAGGTACAGCAGAGACAATTATGTTCCACTTGATACGAAAAAGGCGCGTTAGAACCTTTTCACTTTAGCGCGCTGTAGTCGAATACAGTTGCATACTTGCATGCAGGCTTCATACAAAAAGGTGAGTTAGTACCTTGGCACTCTAGCGAAGAAAGTTGTATACACACTTGATACAAAGAGGCGAGTTAGATCCTTGGCACTCTAGCGAAGAATGTTGCATACACACTTGATACAAGAAGGCGAGTTAGAACCTTGGCACTCTAGCGAAGAAAGTTGCATATACACTTGATACAAGAAGGTGAGTTAGAACCTTGGCACTCCAGCGAAGAAAGTTGTATACACACTTGATACAAAACGGCGAGTTATAACCTTGGCACTCTATAGTCGAAGGAAGTTGTTTACACGAGTAAAGTTATTTACACAAAAAAAACAACGGTCAGTTAGCCAAGAGTGTAACTCTCTCTTGAACATCGGTCCATTTAGGGCACGTAACCTATCCGGTAGCCTATTAAAAATCCATGTCGCCATTACGTAGCTATTCACAAAAACAGTTGTATACACATTTGCTGTGAAAAGGCGAGTTGGAACCTTGGCACTTTAGCGCGCTGTAGTTAAAGAAAGCTGCTTACAAACTTGATACAGAAAGGCGAGTTAGAACCTTGGCACTCTAGTGCGCTATATTATTTAAAAAAAATTATAATGTTCTATCGTTACCTGTGTCATGAGGAGACGTGCAACGTCACTTATATTATGTTACAAAAGCCGTGATACAAAAATGGACCTTATTTTATGAGCAATACATTTCACTTCGCTTTGCTCTCACGCTTTTTGCTTCTGAATGTAGGTTAATGAATTTAATCAAATGTATTAAATGCATAAACCATAGCTGATGCCATGACTTTTAGTCTTTGGTTTTTAGTTTTTACTATACTTATTTACCTATATAAAACCGACGTCCATACATACCCCACTTTGCCCCAAACCCGGCCATCCACTGACACCCGAACCCCTCCCACCAGGAGACCGAGCAAGTCATCCTGATCGGCAACCGCGAGTGGATGACCCGCAACGGGGTGTCCGTGCCGCGGGCCGCGAGCCAGCAACTCGCGCGCGACGAGGAATTGGGACGGACTGCTGTGTTGGCCGCCGTCAACGGTGAGTGATACACAGACACAGATACACACAAAGATATTGATACACATCAAGGACACTGATACACATAAAAAAGACAGATGCACACCCAAAACACTAATTACACGGATAGTAAAGACACGGACAGCTAAAGGCACTGATATATACCGATGACACTTGTACATACCAAAGAAACTAAAATACAGCAAAGACAATGATATTTACCAAAGACACCGGTACGCACCAAAAACATCGATACACACCAAAACACTGAGGGACACCCAAGACACTGGTACACACCGAAGACACCGGTACACACCAAAAACAACGAAAACACTGATACATATCAAATACACTGGTACACACCAAAGACACTGATACACACCAAATACATTGAGAGTCACCCAAGACACTGTTACACACCAAAGACACTGATACACACCAAATACACTGATACACACCAAATACATTGAGAGTCACCCAAGACACTGTTACACACCAAAGACACTGATACACACCAAATACACTGATACACACCAAATACATTGAGAGTCACCCAAGACACTGTTACACACCAAAGACATTGATACACACAGGAAACATTGATACACACTAAAGACACTGATATATATCGAAAACACTGATACATACAAAATACGATGATACAAACCAAAGACACCGGTACACACCAATGACACTGATACACATCGAAAACATTTTTATACGCCAAAGACACCCGCGATCCTGACCACACTGGTCAGGGCCACACTTGTATTATTCGAATTCAGTTGGGAACACCCATACATTCATTCACACCCATACATTGTTCCCCAGACCGCCTAGTCTGCACGGTGGGCGTAGCGGACGAGGTGAAACCCGAAGCCCACCTCGCGGTGTACTGCCTGAAGCGGATGGGGCTGCAGGTCTGCCTGCTGACCGGGGATAACAGGAAGACGGCGGTGGCTATCGCTCGACAGGTGAGTGGTGCTACTGTTGTCATCGTCGGTGTATACTAGTGCCTGCTGACCGGGGATAACAGGAAGACGGCGGTCGCTATCGCCCGACAGGTGAGTGGGTTTACTGTTGTCATTATCAGGAGTGTATACTAGAGGTGAGTGAGTCTCAAGCGGATGGGGCTGCAGGTCTGCCTGTTACCCTCATTAAATTAAAACAGTCATTTCTCCTGATCCCGTCTAATTCACGACGCAACATCCGTGCACAAAAAATATTTGTAATTAAAGCGCTCTTTTTGGGTGACTATTAAGTGGCTGAAAAGCTAAACTGCCAAGAGGACGTGAGGCAGACCTGCTTTTTTTATTTCTAGAGTCCACCACAAGAGAAAAATATGACATAATAAAACGTTATAAACATTGCAGGTCGGCATAACCAAAGTGTACGCGGAGGTGCTGCCCTCCCACAAGGTGGCCAAGATACAGAAGCTGCAGGAGCAGGGACAGAAAGTTGCTATGGTAACCAACTTTACGTTTATATATTTCAATTTCTTTTTATGTGACACTGTTACAAACGAGCAGACAGCCCACCTGATGGTAAGGGGCCATCTCCACGAGCGAGAGAATCGCGACGTATCCGCGCTTCTATCGTCGGATAATCTCCACGTACGAGCGATTATTCCGCCAGCGTATCGTCGCGACTGGTAACGGAATCGCCGCATGCCCGCGGCGACTCGTAACGGAATCGCCGTGTTTCCGCGACGAGGCGTGTGCAGTTTTGTTAAAAGAGTTCAGTTAGGTGCCAGACGAGAGCGAAATAAGTAGTGTCTCAGTCAATAAAATATTTTTTATTATGGAACGCAACGCTGAAATGACGCTACGTTTGACAGCGCCAGTGTAGCCACGCGCGCGCCCGCCGCGCGCTCGCTGCGAGAGCGCCACGTTAAGCGGCGAGCGCGCGGCGGCCGCGCCACCAGTCGCGACGATACCGCGGCGATACGCCGACGTTACGCGCGCACATTGCCACTCGTCGCATCGCCGCGATAACATCGCCGTGTGGAGACGCGTACAATTGAAATCATTGAAATACGTGGCACGACGATAATATCGCCGCGATTCTCTCGCTCGTGGAGATGGCGCCTAAGAGGTTTTCCCTGGAGAGTACAACATGGAGTTCTTCAAGAAAGGGGTGACAAGGTTTTTACGGGGTCGGCAACGCGTGGGTGATGCCCCTGGTATTGCAAACGGCCATAGGCTGCGGTGACTGCGCACCATCAGGCAGGCCGTAAGCTTGTTTGCCACCTTGGTGGTACAAAAAAAAACAACAAAAAAATTTGCGCCGATAATATCTACGACTCAGGTTGCATATAACAAAAATGAAGAACCGCAGGTTGTCACTGTAAGGACTAAGATGAAATGCCTCATGTATTGCGCTGGCTACCTTATCCTTCAAACCGGAACACAATGCAAGCATTGTTTCTTGGCGGCAGAAATAGATAAGGCGGTGGTTAGAAGCAGAGTCCTACAACCTGATAAAGAGTCAAGTTTTAAGTTTATGTTTAAATATTTTACGAATTTTAACCAACCGATTTTAGAGAAACAAGTCTAAGAACCAATTCGATTGAACTGGCTTTTAAATAGTATACAGAAAGTAAATAGTGTAGTAAGTTGGCCGTGTGGTGTCCGGCAGAGTAGAATAGCACCAACCCCTTACACTCGTGGGTGTCGTACAAGGCGGCTAATGTTTACGAGGCGAAAGATCAAAAGTCTCCGTAGTCTGGAAAATGAGCAGCAGCGTTTTCCATTGTTATATTTAAACACTGCGATCTCCAACCCGCCTGCCAAGCGTGGAGATTATGGCAATAACCTCCCCTTTCGTGGAAGAGGCCCTAAGTCCTGCAGTGGACTGTTACGGGCTGTGATGATGATGAAATATTGTAGTTCGACGTGCCTCACCAGATGGCGCTGCTTAGACCGGATTCTCAAGTATCGGATTTGGTAACCGAAGTTACTCGGAAATGTGTAACGGAATTGTGCCACAGATTTGGGTCAAAACAAACAACCGCGATAGGCCGACGGTTGCTTTTTCTTTTTTCCTTTGTCTTTGTTATATTTGTGTGGAAGCAATAATTAATTTTTCATTTGACGACCTGAGTTCTGGTTCAGTGGTCAATATGAATTTTAATTTCTGTTACGGGTCTGGGTGTTCTATGTATAATAAGTATGTATTTAAAAAAAAAGTATATGTAGTATATCAGTTATCTGAACCCATAGCACAAGCTTTGCTTAGTTTGGGGCTAGATGGCACTGTGTGAATTTGTCCACGAATATTTATTATTTCATTCATTCATTCATATGAGAACCCTATGTGTCCCCCAGGTGGGCGACGGCGTAAACGACAGTCCGGCCTTGGCCCAAGCGGATGTGGGCATTGCCATCGCCAGCGGGACTGACGTGGCTGTGGAGGCTGCTGATCTTGTGCTTATGAGGGTGAGTACTTTATATTTATTTATTTTTATCAGGCTACAGAGGCCCATAGATATAATACATATAACATACAAAATGATAATAACAATAAACAATACAAAGAAATGGGTTAAAAGGCTTTTACGGGGTCGGCAACGCGTGGGCGATGCCCCTGGTATTGCAAACGGCCATAGGCTGCGGTGACTGCGCACCATCGGGCAGGCCGTAAGCTTGTTTGCCACCTTAGTGGTATAAAAAAAATGTCCAAACAAAATAATATACTTAACCAATATAACAATACCACAAATAAAATTTAAAAAATGGTTTCGTGATGCTTTGTTTCGGTCTCGATTTCGGCCTTCATTTCGATTGTCATCTCAATATTCATCCCTATGTACATAACGTTCTTTATCTTAATATTCATCTTGGTCGTCAATGCGATCTTGAATCTTCTTTTAATTTTACACTTTACGTTTAAATTTTTACGTTTGAATACATCAGTTCTTGGTGCAAAGGCAAAACTGTTTGTGTTATGAAGGTGGCTCATTCAGATCGGTTAGTATGGGCTAGTCTGAAACTATAAGACTTACATAGATCGTTCTTGGGAACCATGTCTTCGATTTTAGTGTTAAGAAAAAGTTGTATGAATACATCATAGATTTTAGATTTCATGTTTCATAGTGACATTTAAACTTACTTAGGTCGTCTCATACCCTCGTATTCCCAGTAAAGTGAGAAAAGGCAGCTCCAAACGGAAGGTTCGTTCACGACCACGTACGCGACTACACAATCGATATCCAACTAGATAAAATGTATGTTATATTTTCAAGAGTTTTTTTTTATTAAATTTAAATACGGAGTTAATTTAAAATGCTAATTCGGGCAAAAGCTAGTTAATAATATAAATTATTTTAAATCTTTAATATTGAATGCTTTTGACTCTATAATATAGAGAGATAATTTAAATTATCTCTAGAAGTTTCACTAGAGATCACAAAAAAATTACCTTATTTGTCAAAGCTAATAAAAACCACCTTCGGCGAAATTTTCCGCTTCGGCCCGAAACCCGCCCCGAAATTCGCCAAATATAGTTTTATTTTGGTCAAGTTTCGCTCAAACACTACAAAACACCCTTCCCTTCCACAGAACGATCTCCTAGACGTCGTAGCCTGCCTCTCCCTGTCACGCGCCTGCGTACGCCGAGTCAGACTCAACTTCTTGTTCGCGTCAGTGTACAACCTGCTGGGCATTCCACTCGCCAGCGGCGCCCTGGCTGCCTACGGGTTGCAGTTGCAGGTAAGAGATAATAGGAGATAGCGGGAGATCGTATGAGTCAGCGAGAGAAATAGAGAGAGACCGTGTACGGCACAAGAACATAAGCGCATTACCACAAGCAACATTTTGGTGCATCTTTAGCCACAATCAGTTTGCTAAGAGAAGGGAGTATTAGCTGTCCCTTATGCCCAAAGGACTCGTCCTGTATCCTCGGGATCTTTTTTATATGTAATATATGTAGGTAGACTACAAATGATCCAATTATTGTAAAATGTAGGTAGGTCACTTTGTTCAGAAATAAACGCTTTGCTGTACGGACGTGTGTGATTGCTTAATCCAAATATCTTAATAATATATACCTCTTTAGGTATTTTATAGTAGCGACGAGAGTGCTAAAGAACCTAACGGGTGTGTGGAAACTGTTATTTTGTTCCTTCTCAATAAAATGTCGGTTGGGAAGTTGAAACCGTTTATTTCTGAACAAAGTGACCTACCTACATTTTACAATAATTGGATCATTTGTAGTCTACCTACATATATTATATTATAAATAAAAATTTGATTCACGAATGCTATAAAAACCGTTTAACAACTGCACAGTAGTGCAAAGCACAGGCTTGCATCGTTGTGTTTCAATTTGAAGGAAAAGGTAGCCAGCGCAATTACAGGCATGAGGCATTTCATCTTAGTCCTCGCAGTGACAACGCACCTGCCGTTCTGCATTTTTGTTACCTGCAACCTAAATGTATTAATCGTAGATGTTATGGCCGACAGTTACCACTTACCATCAGGTGGGCTGTCTGCTCGTTGGTCACTGCTTAGAATAAAAAAGAACACACACACAGAGAGAGAACGTGACCGCGCGCAAGATAGGTCAGCTAACGCAAGATGGCGCTATCGTTGGTTTTTGTTGGGTTGTTTTTGCGCGCACTTTAAGACTTTGGCACGGTTCACGGAAAGCTACTTGGGGCCATATTTTCGAACCGCTCGCACCGAGTTGAACGGTTCTTTGTTTCAAGTTTGATTTTCTGCATAAAATTCAATATTTTGATGCATTACGCGGATTGGATTGTCTCTATTTTAGAACGAGCGTTAGGACAGTCGGGGAATAACTCATTTTTTTAATAGCATTGTTAAACCAACGCATGAAGAAAAATAATAATTTTAATTAATCATTCGTTTCGGCCCGGTCTGGTTTTGGCCCGCGGGCCGAAACGACTGATGCGTTAAAAGCCTTCCGCCGTTGACGTTGCTAATGTACCCGATTTATAAAATATTGTCTTATTCATGCCGAATATCAAAAACCGTTCGACTCGAGGCAAGCGGTTCACAATTACAGCCCCGGGCAGACGACGCGTTTAGCACTGTACCACTAAGTATTAAAAAAACTTTTATTTTTTTATTTACAGCCCTGGATGGCATCAGCGGCGATGGCGATGAGCTCCGTCTCTGTCGTGTGCTCCAGTCTCATGCTGAAGACGTGAGTATATTATGATATATTATTGTTATATAGTTACATTACAGTACAAACTCAAAACTACCATTTAGAATTACCACGATGTCTTAACGGAATAGTTAGCCCTAGCACTGGCCTAAGTCTATTTGGGCTGATATGTTCATATACCATTTAGATTATACAGTTCTTGGACACAGGCTTAGGCTCGTGGTATTAATTAATGTCAATAAACGCATTCAGAAAATAATAAAAAATAAAGATATACAACAATTATACAATTATAGTTATTCATATTACAAAACACTCTAGGATTTCCAATGAACTAACTTAATCTAATTTTAACCTACCTACATAATCAAAAATACACATACATAAAAAAAAGACATCAATATAGACAGTGAGGGCGCCATAGGTTATCTTACGTCATCGTGAATAAAAAAATAATCTTTTGTAGCGATAGTAGACGATTAGGAAACTCACGAAACGTTGGTCTCCCCGTGCACAAGCTAGCACAAAAGAAGTTTTATTCAGTGTTTTCCAAACTACGTCTTTTCTCTTGCGTGGGTTCCAGAAGTAAAAAAATCCGGTCGCCCTCTTGGCAGTTTCGCTTTTCAGACACATACATACACACACACAACAAAGTCACTTTCCTTTTTGGTGACGAAAATTCGAAGTTGGGGGGATCACAACAAGGAAATAAAATAATTGTGCCAGCATGTGCACCGGCCGACGCTTTTTGGGTCTCCTAAACCCCAACCATCGCTACAACAGTAGAGCTCGTCTAAGCTGAAATGACGCGCCCCACTACTTAATTAGTCGATTTCGATGTGTGAGTGCAAATATTAATAACGACACTTCATCTGTGTGGGAGCGTCGGCTGCTCCAATCGAACGACGCGTGTTCCGACGGTTTAGTCTCACCGGCAACTGAATGACCAATTACAACGCCATTTGTATATGTATTGCGTCCATATTTTAAATTTGCTTGTGTGCGTTAATGCGATAGTGGGGCGCGTCATTTTAGCTTAGACGAGCTCTAGAGGTTTAGGAATTGTGCATTGTTTCTTGTACTTAATGACGTACAATATTTTATTCATGAAAATATTTTAAATGACGATGAATAAATGAACTTAAATTACTAATAGTTCATGTCAATGTTAAAATACAATCAATTAAATAACCAAAAATCTAAAATAGTGATCAATTATCATGATTTGAAATCGTCACAAATTAAATTACATTAATTAATTAGTTGTTGGTCTTCAATATATGATATGTACTCCTCATTCCAGCTTCAAGAAACCCACAGCGGAAGAACTTAGCACTCCCGAGTACCTACAATCCGTACGGCTAGAAGAATTGGACGCGGTGTCCGTGCATCGCGGTTTGGACGAAAGGATCGACCCCGCGGACAGGCAAGCCTCGCCTTTGGCCAAGTATGTTACCTTGCAACCTTTTGTTACCCTTACATACCTTTGTGTGACAGTTACGAGGAGAAAATCCCGATGTATCACACTGTTATCCAACGGGGAAGAAAATCCCGGTGTGTCGCACTGTTATCCAACGGGGAAAAGATTTCCGATGTGCGACATTGTTACACAATGGGAAAAAAGTGCCGAAGTGTCCTTTCCATTTGAAGAATTCACTCCCCAGGGATAACCTCTCAAAGGAGCTCATTGCACAATAATTCGCGGGGTGCGAAATGTAGTTTCATATCACTTTAGAAATGTTCATTCACGTATTGTGTTAGATTTTATGGTTGTAATTCATGTTATAAATGCTGTTGCAAAAAAACGGGCAATTTTCATTCATACACTCGGTTGAAAAGATCGCTTACACTACAATGGAGGATTTTCAGAAAGCTATTTAAAAGAGTAAAAAGTGTAGTTCGGCGTGCCTCACTAGATGGCGCTGCTTAGACAGGATTCTTAAGTATTGAATTTGGTAACCGAAGTTACTCGGAAAGGTGTTTCGTGGAAAGATATCTTAGGTTTTAGTACCATTTCTGAAAATAAATTTTGATACATCAAATTATCATCAGAAATTTTGATACACCTAACGCTCACGTTTTGATTCATTTTTGAGAATCGTGTCTAATCAACGCCATCTATTACAGTTATTAGAACTATTTTTTCTTTTTAATCGGTTCTCGGAAAATCTCCCATTGGAAAGATTGCGTTGGAATTTCGATTCTATACAACCAGTGTATGGAATCGACATCAGCTAGGCACCTTAGGTACCTCCTCCGTCCATGCTCTATCTATGCATCCATCAGATTGCACGCAGTCAGTTCCCAGGGGCCTAATTTTCGCGCTGTGACATCTCGAATTCGACATTCTTTCTAGTCACATAAAATAAAAATAATCATCATTTTGGACTTGGAACACGAGGGCCCGGGGTCCGCCTTGACCATGATCCAAGATTTGGCGATCAGGTAATTACAGTGGAGCGACTTCCATCCGTGACCCTGCGGGGAACCTGACCAGATTGGATCATGGTTACAAATTCAGTTGCCTGAATTTTCAGATTTCATCACAATGTTTTCCCTCACCGTAAGGGCATCGGTTAGAATTCAACTAATGTAAATAACTCAGAAAAGAGTCATTGGTACAGATGTACATATGTTTGATTGATGAATCTGCTCAGATATATAAGTACCCTTCCATGTACATTTATATTTGAAGCCTTGGTAATGCTCACATATTAATGAACTCGACTGTACATGGCCGCAGCGGGATCTTTCCTTGCCACATATCTCCATTAATAATGACATTGAAATGTCTATTGCAGCCAAAAATTTCTCAGCTATCTTCGACAGTCGTATATTGTTGAAGATCAATTTCAGTGACGTTTTAATACAGTTATTTGTCTGTAAATGTCGAATTTAAGATGTCAGCGAGAATCGCACCCCAGGGGGAGATCCAAGGTCTTCAAATTGTCTCGATTGTATGAAAATTGTATATGTGCCCGTTTTTTGCAATGTTTTGTTTCAATTGGTATAGATTCATTGTCATATCGTAGATCATTTGACTCATCCAGTTTTCTACATTTAGAAATTCTGTTCACGTACTCGCTTTTAAGTTTTTTCATCACTTTCTTTTCTTCACTCATTTTTCCTCACTTTCCTCACAGACGATCGGACTGGAACTCGGCTCTCTTACAGGTGTAGTTGTGTATCGGTGTGTAGAAATTTGATTGATTTTGGTTTAGTGTTTTCGGGACCAGGGAGTTGGTTTGGGTTTGTCTTTTGTAATTTTTTTTGCGATGATGGTTTTTGTTTTATTTTTTATTTATTGTGTTTTGATTAATAGTATCAAGAGTACTTCATTTTTTCTTATTAACATTTATTGTAATATTTTTTTTGGTTATATTTTGTTTAAGGGTAATTTGGAAATTCGTATAGGTACTGAAAAAAACACATTCGTTCCCATTACATTTTTAAAGCATGTCATTTTGGTTTTGTTTTTCATTTATATGTTTGTGTGTGTATGTCTCTGTGTGTTTTCTTTTTCGCCCATCATACCACATTTTGTTTTAGTTTCATGTTATAGGAAATGTTTAATTATTCTATCTTTATTAAACAACGTGAATTCAAACGTGCCACTGAATAACTTGGTATCGAGTAAAAATCATAGATTTATGGGGGTTTGAATTTTGCGCGTTACATATTAGAACTCAAATTCCGTTCCGAGTAACTCGGCTTGACAACAATTCTATTAGGATCGTGGGCGGCTTGCACCAAATTCTTAAACACATTTCAGCTCATCATCATCATCATCACAGCCCATAACAGTCCACTGCAGGACTTCGGGCCTCTCCCACGAAAGGGGAGGTCATTGCCATAATCCCCACGCTTGGCAGGCGGGTTGGAGATCGCAGTGCAGTTGATGTAAATCTACCCAGAAAGATGCTGCTGCCCACCTTTCGGATTTGTCCCTTAGTCGCCTCTTACGACACCCACGGGAAGAGATGGGGTGGTGCTATTCTTTGAGGTGGCGGCACCACACACCACAGCTCATACTTAAACAAAAAAACTAAATACAAAATAATTATACCATTGTGTCATTGTACTGTTTGGGCATGAAGTATAAAAAAGAAAAAAAAAGCGGTTAACGTCACTACTAAACGTAATTAAGAATTTGGCGCAAGCGGGGCTGAGATGCATAACTCAAATGCCAATGTCTGATGGTTCGGCGACTTCTTTTTATTTCAATGAAAAACATTGGCCTTATATTTGTAGCAAAACACGTGTCAATCATCCAATAAGCCGTTTTTATGACTAGCTTCCTAACAATTCCTATAGATGGCGCGCTCTAACGACCAAAACATTATAATAATCTCTTGACTATAGGCTATTCAGGGCTATATAGAACTTTCCAGGCAAGCATTTTAGAAAATCCCACAGATGGCGCTTTCTAAGGCTCTTTGACTGTAAGGAATTTAGATTCATCTTGCCCTTGGTTATTTTTTCGTTTGTGATCGCGTGTGTGGTGTTGGATGTGTTGCGTTTTTGGAGGACAAGGGAAAAGTTTTTGGCCTCATCTAGTTTACTGTTTATTCGGTTGGGCGCCAAGAACATCCGCCAAGGTCCGGACAACTCAGCTTATATGACCATAAACGTTGCGCGGTATGTCATTAGAAAGGATATTTCATTTTCTACAACTTTTACTATGGCAACAACTCTCGAATCGCTGTTGGGAATAAGTTGTGGTCAATTGAAATAAACTTCATGTTGTACAGTCTATATGATGAACAATGATGAGCGATATGTCAATGAAAAGGATTTTTGAATTCCTATAACTTTTCCTATGGGAACAACTCTCGTATAGGCGGAATTTTCCAGTACAAAATGAAGTTTATTTTAGTTTACCGTAACTTTTTACCCACAGCGTGAGTTGTCGCCGTAATAAAAGTTGTAGAAAATGAAAAATCCTTTTTAATAACATAACGCTCAACGGTATGGGTCGTATAGGCCCATATATATACTAAGGGTTTTTGTTTACATGTCCTAAATAAAGGCACTGACGCTCTAACGTGTTGTGTTACCCAAATAAGCAACTATATTCCTATACAACTCACTGTCAAACTACTGCGGTCGTACCGCCTAACTCCGATAGTACGCCGCCAATCCTGTAGAATGACGTCACAGAATCGGCACCGCATAACTCAGTATCGGTCAGAATGAACGAAATGAATGCCATTGGGGAGTAAAGTAACGTTTTTCGCATTTGGATTTTGAAACATTGTACTTTTTAAATTAAATTAAATGCTAGAATAATGTTATTTATAATGGAATACTTTCAGAATATTTTTCTATTTTGTTATTTTGAGTGCAACCCAAGTATTTTGCAATAAAACGGGATCAAATAAAAATTAAACGCATGAAAGTTATGTTAGTAGAACGGAACATAAAATCCACTCCCATGAAGTTCGTTATTTCATGTCGGTTCAAAATCGTACATTTCTGTCTATTCTACTCGATAGGCCTATTGGAGTAAAGCCTATTCGAATAGGATGTTGTGACGTCATTCTACTTCTATCGCTCGCTTGTGACATAACAAATAACTATTTTTAAATTATTATTCCAGACTTTTCTCCCGAAGCAAGTCCAGTGAGGGCTGCCTCCTCCAGGAAGACGACGACCTCATGACCGTCTCTTTCATACCGAAAAGGCCGACTGTGGACGAACCGAGTTTGAATGGTTAGGTCGAGATCTGTGATCTATTGATCATTGGGTTTGCTATGATTCGAAAAGCGAGTATGTATAGCAAGTTCGGGTATGGACTATAATATGCGTCGATTAAGTTTCGCAGCGTTTCGGGCATCGTATGTCGTTCCTTGCCAAGGACCAAAAAGGGCCATTAGAGTCTTGAAATTTTTTTGGCAGGATATGTGATACAGGTGATTTCAAATTGATGATAGAGCTCGACTTATCTAAAATGCCGCGCCCCACTATCGCATTAACGCACACAAGCAAGTTTAAAATATGGACGCAATACATATACAAATGCCGTTGTAATTGGTCATTCAGTTGCCGGTGAGACTCAACGTAGGAGCACGCGTCGTTTATTGGCTCCCACACAGATGAAGTGTCGTTATCAATATTTGCACTCACACATCGAAATCAACTAACTAAGTAGTGGGGCGCGTCATTTTAGACTTGACGAGCTCTACCAGCATGTGCTCGTGGTAACAAACGACTTTTACTATGGCACCAACTATCGCAAACATATCAGCTGTTTTCCTACCTTGGTGTACGACCAAAAGTTGGGCCAAGTTGTATAACAGTTTTGACCGAGCTTCCCGTGACACCAAAATGTCGACAAGGTCGAGAATGTTAACTGTCAGAATATAATTTCAAAGGAAAATCAACCTTGTTGCTTTATGGCTTGTAACTTATTTTCGACCTAAGCGTGATAAAGCAATTTCTTGGCGGTGTTTACAATACTTACTCGAGCTGTCCATAACACCTTTCAGATCATTTTTCTTTAGCCACAGCAACATACAGGTTTTAGTGCTTCGTTAACCAAATTGAAGCCCTAAAAAGAGGCATTAGCTGTCCCCTAGAACCCAAGAACTCATCATTTTCATACAATCTTGTATGAAACAGCTGGCTTTTTTCGCGATTTCAGAGTTGGAGCCGTAGTGTAAGTTGTTTGTCATCAAGAGCACATGCACCCTTGGTATCATCCATTTGAAATTATTCTGTACTTATATATTTAATTTATATAAGTTTTTTCTCTGGTAGCAGTTTGGATTTTACTGAGAAAGGATTCGACTGTAAGCCTACATAGTTACAGCGGAACTGTCACCTTAATGTGAAGTATTGACAACAATGTCACATTTCTAAGTTTACTGCTTCCATCAGTCACTTATCTAACAGTATACCTTCTTTTTTCAAACAAAACATCTACCAAATAAAAAAAGTTGTTAAAAAAACAGTATTTTTCAAGGCATCCATTGCTACCGACCAAGCTGTCGCTTAATAAACGAGTCGAAACTATGCGATATAGTCCTGTCCCTTTCTCTCAAATGTGATGTAGCTAATGTGCGAGCAGGCGAAACGAGACTGAAAAACGAATGGTTCTGTAAAAATAAACATGAATTTTAGAAGCTGTTTTGTATGTAAACATTGAGAGTATTTAAAAATTGAATTATAAAAGTGCGTAAATTGTATATAATATTATATTTGCCTATATAAAAGAGCATAAATTGTATATAATATATTTTTTGCCTATATAAAATATTCTACAAGTGTAGGTTTTAAATAATGCACACTGGATAGTTCGGTTTTGCAGAGCGACGTCTCTGTAGCACTCGTGGGAGTCAATGATGAAAGAAATTTCTTATTCCATCAGGAAATTTGTTTCAATTTCAGTGACGATAACAGTCCATTAGCGGGAAGCGACTATAGATAAAGCTATGGTGATGATGTAGGATCATAGTTATATAACCCCATCGTGTTTGGGCTCTGATGCTCTTGTTGATTACAATACCGCGCGATAAATTGAAATAAGAAATTGTTATGAAACTTTTTTTAATTTGAGAACATATATGTCGAAGGTTTACAAGCATTTATTTGATTGTCTTGTTGCAGTGAGTATCTTTCACCATTGGTAAATACAAAGTCGAGACTAACCGATGTGCATTATTCACCACCTTGCACTGTAAGTACCAACCTAGTACGCGTATTATTTTGAAATTGTATTATTGCGTTTGATAATTTGTTTGTTGGGTTTTTTGGCATACTGTTTCTTTTTAGTTAACCTATTATCATGTAAATATTATATAAATATAAATCAGGATACAGGTCGCTATAATTAGGTGCGTAAAGTGCGTCTTTCGGCGGTTTAGGGCCATAATTATATCAAAATGGTCATTTCAGGGCGTTTTTAATTATGCTCATTTTTCGTTGTGGTCCTAAATCGGTGAAAAAGTTTCAATGGCTAAACCGTGAAAAGTTCATTAAAAATCGATTGAGTATTTATGAAGTTAAACACTGATTTGTAACGCCAGAAATGTATGAGCGCTTATGGAAAAATATGGGGTGGGCGGATAATTGTACCGATGAGAAGTGAAACTGATGAGAAGACAACTCACGTCCCCTTACAGTTATTATTGTCGTACAGGTAGGTACAATTGTTTGTTTCTGACAAAACGCATTTTAGTTCTGTACTGTGATCATTACATTACATAACTGTATGAGCGACTTCCATTCGCATCACACGCCGAGATGTATGGCTTCCATTCAAGCGATTAGATGTATAAAAAATGTTATTACCTGTATATCAATTACTTAATTAAAGCAGTAAGTATGAAAAAGTGTACAAAAATATAGTTTTTGCAGTTTATATTGTACATTATTATAATCCTTGTATCAAAGACTGTGTAGTTTGAAATTAGAATTGTACATATTTTTTTAAATAAAATTTATATAACTGTGTTAAACTTTGTGATTATATAAGTTTTTCTTAAAAGATTTTCTTATATAATTATAGTGTTAAACGTTGTGATTGTATAAGGGTTTCTTGGATTTTCTTATATATTCATAGATTCATATATTTGTTGTCAAATTCATTTTTCATTTTCTATTTAGTTACATGCCTTTAAATTTAAGTTACCAATATGAATTGCATGTGATATCGCCAATTTAAATTTAAATTCATACCAATTAAAAAATATTAATAATGCCTCCAATTAGTCTTCTATAATTAACTTGTAACAGCTGTATCGTCTATTTAAGAGTTGGGCAGCTATTTATTTTGGTCGTCCTTTATCTCGAAATCTACAAAACCGATTTCGATAATTCTCACACTAACACGAAGCTACATCGTAGGGTATTTTCCAAAAGAAAAAAGTTTCAACCTTTACTCTCAAAATTAGGTGAAATTTTTTATGCTATTTCTTAAGTCTGATTCTCTTATGCTATACCTACCCCACGGCGAATACGTAAAAAGTATTTAAATTATTTTTTAATTTAGCAAGAGTGCTTGGTTATATCCAAAATTTTATTTTTTTAATGATGGTATTATGCGATTGTTTAATGTTGTAAGCATAAAGCTAGTATCATACTAACTTTATGGTTGAAATGTAAGTATACAAAATATTTGATGGCCATTTTTTTTATTATACCTACCTCTAGTTTTTACGCGTCTATTACAGATTATATTTTTGTATTCGTACCTTTATAGTTTACAAGGTTTTCTTATTACAATGTACCTTTACTTTTTTGTGAAAAGTATAATTTTTAACGAAATAATTACAAATAAATTAGGCAACTGTATACGTTTGTTGTTTTATTTTTAGAATAGTATGGAAATCATATTTGGGTTGGTACTGTACAGGACCACAAAAATTATACCTTTTTTACCACGAACGTATCAAACAAGCTTACGGCCTGACTGATGGTAGGCAGCCACCGCAGCCTATGGACGTTTGCAATACCAGCGGTATCACCCAATACTAGTTGCCCGGCGCGACTTTGAAAGCGTGGTTTACCCTACCCCTATCCTGACTTAACTTTACCCTATCTTTACTTTAACCATACCCTATCCTTATCCTACTCATTCGGAGAATACCTAAACTTTCTAATACAGTGGACATTCTGGTAGAGTGGACATTTAGAAATAGTAGACCATATGAACACAAAGGCATTGTTATTCTGGTTTGAAAGATAAGATAGCCAGCGAAATTACAAGCATGAGACATTTCATCTTAGTCGTCACAGTGACAACGCACTTGTGGTGTTGCACTTTTGTTACCTGCAATCTAAATGCATGAATCGCCGATGTTATGGGCGACAGTTACCACTTACCATCAGGGGCCTTACCATGAACTCTTATAGCAGGACCTAAACAGAACGGCCCTGCTTAGAACGAGACAGCGCTATACGTGTCACATAAGCTTGTCTCGTTCAAACCGAAAGCAATTCTGTTTAGATCCTGCTATAAGAGTTCATGGTAAGCCCTCAGGTGGGCTGTTGGCTCTTTTGTCACTGCGTAGCATTAAATTTTTTTTTATTAATCTTATGCTGTCCAGGTATTTGACCGCCATCACACCTGGTAGTAAGTGACGATGCGGTCGAAGATGGAGCATGCCTGTCTAGGAACAACCTATTCACTCTAGCCTTGAAGGCGTCCAGATTATAGTGTCAGGGAACACACTCGCAGGCAACGCGTTCCATTCCTTAGCCGTACGCATTATAAAGGTTGAAACAAAGCGGCTCGTGCGGGTAGATAGAAGATCCACGACATAAGGATGAAGCGCTCGCCCGGATCGCGTTTCCCGATGGCGGAAAGGGGCCGGCGGAATGAGGTCGAATCTTCCGACTTCGTCACCAGAACCAGGCTACCTTCCAGGTCTATAATCTTGGTAAAGAAAGGCAAATCAAACGAGCCCAAATTCGCAAGATATGTATTGTTTTATTCAAGGGTTCCTTCCTAATGCGACATTCCTTCTCCATCACCAGGTAATATCACTCACTGTCATCTTAAATGACTGTAGATGACAATGTAATATTTAAAATGACTGTGGAGGAGCGTCAGTGGCCAGCGAGAGGTACCGCGTTCGAATAATGTACCAATGACTGTTTACTGAGTTATGAACATTAGTTGAATATCAACTGATGCTGTTATCGTGAGGGAAAACATCGTGATGAAACCTGCACATTCAGGCGACTGAATATGCAACCATGATCCAACCTGGTCAGGTTCTCCTGGTAGCTAGTTAACGGAGGTTTTTTTTTTTTATTATTATTATTTTTACATTTTCTATAAACACTTGCCGTGTGGTGTCCGGTAGAGTAGAATAGCACCAACCCTAATCACTCAAGGGTGTCGTACAAGGCGACTAATGAGATAAAGGCAGATCACCTAAGACCCTCGTATCGCCGGAAAATGGGCAGCAGCATTTTCTGTTGCATATTCTTAACACTGCGATCTCCAAACCGCCTGCCAAGCGTGGAGATTATGGCAAATCCCCCCCAGTATGACAAAGTCTCTTACAAAACGGCCCCCAGTTCCCGGTCGCCCTGCTAGTCGTGGCCAAGGCGGCGGCCACGGAAACGGCAGGGCAGGGGGTGCAAAGAATCCCCGGGCTACGGAAGGCCGCCAATTACAACTGACCCTGGCAACGTTTAACGGTCGCACTCTGAGGCTTGATGAGCATCTGGCGCAGCTGGAGGTGGAGCTAGAGAATATTAAGTGGCATGTTCTGGGTTTGTGTGAAGTCCGTAGAGAGGGGGAGGACACCATAACCCTTGAGACAGGCCACCTTCTCTACTTTCGCGAGGGTGACCAAGCATCCCAGGGGGGTGTAGGGTTTCTCGTCCACAGGGCCCTTGCTGGCAACGTTGAGGTGATCTCCAGTGTGTCGACCAGAGTAGCGTACCTGGTTCTTCGGCTATCAAAACGGTATAGCATGAAGGTTATCCAGGTATACGCACCGACCTCGTCACACTCGGATGAGGAAGTGGAAGAAATGTACGAAGACATATCCAAGGCCTTGCATAGCACCACAAAGGCTCACTTCAATGTGGTTATGGGCGACTTAAACGGCAAAGTGGGAGCCAGGAGCGGCAACGAATCTAGAGTAGGGCCGTATGGTTATGGAGGTAGGAACCACAGGGGCCAAATGCTGGTCAACTTCCTCGAGAAGGAGGGACTATTCTTAATGAATTCATTTTTTAAGAAGAAGCCACACAGGAAGTGGACATGGCGAAGCCCCGACGGTGTGACCAGAAACGAGATCGACTTCATTATGACGGACAGGAAGCAAATATTTAGAGATGTCTCCGTGATCAATAGGTTCAATACCGGGTCTGATCACCGCCTTGTCCGAGCGTCTCTTAATATCAATCTCAGGCTTGAAAGAAACCGTCTGATGAAGTCCACGCTCCGACCAAATCCACTCCAAACCATAGCGGGCACCGAGAAATTTCAACGGATTCTCGACGAAAAATTTGCCACAATGGATACTCCAAACGACGTGAATGAGGCCCTACACAACGTGGTTGAAACGCTGAGAGACGAGGGCATCAAATTTTGCCAGAAACAGCGTAAGGGTAGAAAGTCCAAACTCTCCGAGGAGACCCTACGACTAATGGCACAAAGACGGGAAGCCACTCGAGCCACTTCGTCAGAGAGGTCAGACCTTAACAAGCGGATTCAAAAGATGGTACGGCGTGACCTTCGGTGCTCAAATACACGCCTGATTAAAGAGGCTATAGAGCGAAACCGAGGGTCCAAAGTATTCATGCGGCAGCTTGAAAGGAGCCACCTAACGAAGCTCATCACACATGATGGCAGAACCGTGATGTCAATGTCTGAGATCTTCTCTGAGATTAAGGACTTTTACGACCGGTTGTACGCTGCACATGCTCCTTGTTCCCGGCGAGACAACCACGATCCTAGAGCCACCCTGACGCGGCACTATACCGACGAACTGCCGGATATCAGCCAAGAGGAGATTGTGTTGGCTCTGAGGCAGCTAAAAAATGGAAAAGCCCCTGGTGAAGACGGAATTACATCCGAGCTTCTACAGGCGGGAGGAGCTCCTGTAGTACAGGAGTTACAAACGCTCTTCAACTCCGTCTTACACTGCGGGAGAACTCCTAAGGCGTGGAACAGGAGCTTGGTAATTCTCTTTTTTAAAAAAGGAGATAAAACACAACTAAAAAATTACAGGCCCATCTCACTCCTGAGCCACGTCTATAAGCTGTTTTCCAGAGTCATCACGAATCGCCTCGCTCGGAGACTCGACGAGTTTCAACCACCAGAGCAGGCCGGGTTTCGAGGAGGGTATAGCACCATAGACCACATTCACACAGTGAGGCAGATTATACAGAAGTCCGAGGAGTATAATCAGCCCCTGTGTCTAGCTTTTGTGGACTATGAGAAAGCCTTTGACTCCATCGAGACCTGGGCTGTTCTGGAATCCCTACAGCGATGCCAAGTGGACTATCGTTACATCCAAGTGCTGAAAAGTTTGTATGAAGGCGCCAACATGATTGTCCAAGTACAGGACCAGCAGTCTAAACCCATCCAATTGCACAGAGGAGTGAGACAAGGGGATGTTATCTCCCCGAAACTGTTCACAAACGCATTGGAGGATATGTTCAAGACGCTGGACTGGAAAGGTATGGGCATCAACATAAACGGCGAACATCTGACGCACTTAAGATTTGCAGATGACATAGTCCTAGTGGCGGAGTCGCTGGAGGAGCTGCAGCGGATGCTGGCTGGCCTAGCATCAGCCTCGCAGCGGATAGGTCTCGGCATGAATCTAGACAAAACGAAAGTCATGATTAATGTCCACGTTAACCAGAGTCCTGTAGTCGTAAATGGCCTTCGCCTTGAAATTGTATCTGAATATACATATCTGGGGCAAACCTTGCAGTTAGGTAGAGGCAATTTTGAGAAAGAGGCCAAGAGGCGGATTCAGCTGGGCTGGGCGGCATTCGGAAAACTTCGCCGAGTCTTCACGTCACCCATACCACAATCCTTGAAAACCAAACTTTTCAACCAGTGCGTCCTACCTGTCATGACCTACGGTGCCGAGACGTGGACACTTACGGTGCGGCTTATTCACCAGTTCAAGGTCGCTCAGCGTGCTATGGAACGTGCTATGCTCGGAGTTTCCCTGAAAGACAAAATTCGTAACGAAGTAATCCGACAGAGAACTAAAGTGACTGACATAGCGCACAGAATTAGCACGCTGAAGTGGCAGTGGGCTGGCCATATCTGCCGACGAACCGACAACCGCTGGGGTAAACGAGTTCTTGAGTGGAGACCGCGACTCGGCAAGCGTAGTGTAGGACGCCCCCCGGCCAGATGGAGTGACGATTTGCGAAAGGCTGCGGGTAGATGCTGGATGCGGCAAGCTGAGGACAGGGTGCATTGGCGCTCATTGGGGGAGGCCTATGTCCAGCAGTGGACTAGTATAGGCTGATGATGATAAACACTTATACTACTACAATTACGTAAAAACCAAGGAGGTTTGTACCCGTAAGTTAGCAATGAGTCTTATCTTAATAACATAAATGTGTTGTGGCAACATTATTATTTCTAGGTCATTATATCTAGGTCTAAGTTAGTCTTTGAGTAAAACTGACGTAACTACGACAAAATGTAAATAAGCAAAAAAAGTACGTATTAAAATTTCATAAGTTTGTTGTAGTAGGCTGATTCCCAGCAGTGGCGTAGCGTGCCCTTCGGGGGCCCCGTATCAATTATTGCGTGTGGGCCAAGGTATATTATGAACCAAGTCCATATGACCCGTTTAAGAAAGAACGGAGTAAGGAGTTTCTTAAGCCTTTGATGCTACCGATAGTGCTGAAAATATGAAATTTTCAATATGAGATCAAAATTGTTGCCATTTTTGCCATGTGATAGGCGCACATTTTACCCAAAATTCAATGAAGTAATAAATTAGTGCGCGTGGAGGTCACTACGTTGTCTTGTTTTTTTTTTTTCAATAAAAATGTTAAATATCTCTTAAACGAAAGGTGAATGAAAACGGATTGTATCACTTGATTTCAATTGTCTTTTTGCGGAGGGGCCTCCGACCCTGGTCTGAAATTCTATAAAATAATTATTTTTATCGGGAAATAGGGAAAGTATAACTGAAATTATGGACAACGAGTTTTTGCTTACACACGTTTGGGGGCCTCTATGGCCCGGGGCCCCGTATAATTGATACGGCAGATACGGCGGTAGCTACGCCCCTGATTCCCAGGTTAAGAACCTCGTGACTGCATTTCTAATCATACTTTTAGCGTTTCGAGTTCTCGGGCAAAGTGTATTTTTAGTTTATTCTTAATGTTTAGTTCTGTTGAGTGAATTAAATCGGAGGGTAGGCTGTTTATAAAACGCGGCACGAGGTACGCTGCTGTCCTCTCGCCGTAGGCATTGTTCGCCGTCGGCAGTCGGTGTGAGATGGCAGTTGCTCTACTGTAATTACCTAATCTGCCAAATCAAGGCGGGCGCCGGACCCTCGTGCGCGAAAGCATAACCGGGCCATTAACGCCAAAATGATACATATAAATGATAAATGACTGTAGAATTTCAAGTCAATTGAATAGGTATTAAAATTAATTAATACTAGAAAGTGGACCAAATGCCGTGTGGTGTCAACCGAGGCGTACAAAACGAATAATGTTTTCGAGGCAAAAGATCTAGTCTCCGTAGGCTGGAAAATGGGCAGCAGCGTTTTCCATTGTTATATTTATAACACTGCGATCTCCAGCCCGGCTGCCAAGTGTGGAGGTTATGGCAATACCCTCCCCTTTTGTGGGAGAGGCCCTAAGTCCTGCAGTGGACTGTGATGATGAAGTGGACCAAATACTGTGTTCAACCTTCTAATTTCACAGTTCAGTTTCTTTGATAGCAAATTTAAAAAAGGGAACAGGAATAAAACAACCTTGGTTAATAATTTACTCATTTAAATATATATTTCTATATTAGAAATCTGTTACGTATAGTACATAAATAGTTGACCACCGCCTACAAACCTCCCATTATTAAAATACAATAATTATTCAATAATAATAAATTACTATTATTATTATATAATATATTAATTTTTCTCATTAATAATAATAATAATACAGTGATTCAACAATTTAGCAATATCTTTGGTTAGGTAAGATTCTGGCGTGATAGGGTTGACAAAAAAACATTCAACAATCAATATAAAATTATACAAAACAAAACGATAATTAACGAAACACAATAAGCGACTATGCCTAAGATTTATTGCACACGACCGACTGACTGACGACTGTAATCGCACCGATGGTGAACGAGGTTACGGATGGCATCCCTTTCATACAATATTTTTAAATTTGCGACTTTGTATGCATTGCTTTAGACAGGCATTGGAGGCCCAGAGGATTTCACGATCTCAACATGACATCAAATCCTAATTCCTAGACAATCCCCAAAAATTATAATTTTAAAGAAAAATACAGCCCAAAAATATCCAAACGCCTCTAGTACAATATAATAAATAATATTATACACGCATTATAATCTTATATACAAATTATAACCTCATATAACATGTCATAATATTATATAACATATAATGCATATAAATACCTGCCTTACAGCCTACGTTGCAACAACGTACAGGGGCCATCACTAACCATTTCACCAGCAGTACGTAAGCCAGCGCGCGTAATTACCGATTTAACAACAATTAAACTAAATTACAGGACGGAGCCGCGCGACAGGCGTCAGTCAATCGCATCGCGTAATCACGTACCTACGTGTACCATACGGGGCTACTTGTCACCGACGCCTGGAAGACCTGCTCGCTACTTGCCACCGACGCCTCAAACCAAGCGTCGGCTGCCCTGCTGTTGCAGATGTTTGTGGCGGTGATCACTTACAACTTAAAAAATAGTGCGGTCTCCGGTGGTTATACAGGTGTTACGTAATATATGTATGAAGCCGTGAACTAGATGGAGTGCTAAACGTATTAAAACGATAGGTACAACTGTTCCACTTACGACAGAAATAATTGTAACTATCGTTTTAATACGTTTAGCACTCCACTCAGTTCCCGGCTTTATACATATATTATGTAGCACTCTGTAGACATACACACACTTTTTTCTACATCTACAAGATAGACACAACGTGATAGTAAAGTGATCATCCGCCCATTGACACCAGTAGCCGGGAAATCGCGAGCGCGTTGTCTTCGAGAACTGTGTTTTAATATATAGCAATCTGTTCTGTGCAATTGTACAACAAACTAGCCCCGTATTATAGTACTATAATTATATTTAGGTATATTACTATTATAATAAATAACTTGTAGATATATTTATATTATTATTACAATTATACAACTGTGTAGAAAAGGAAAATTGTATGACTATTTTTATTTTTCACTTTTTTGTACAATATTCTTCGAGGACGAAACTAGAATGTTTATATGAGTTCAACAATACATTATATGAAGTTGATATAATTATTTCTTAACATGAAAGTATTGTTATACAACCTATAACTCAAATAAACTACTTTTTAATGCAAATTATAGGTTTAAAAAATCACGCAAGACGAAATATAATGGCAAATTTAATTCATTACTATAACCAAGTAATACTTTTACCATTTGTAAGCCAACAAACGACAAACCCTCACTAAAAGTAATTATTACCAACTCTTTTTACAATCAAACAATAATGCGAATATTATGACAAAATAAATATACACAATTTTTTTCCATAACACAATTCGATCACATTAATAAAATTTCAATTAAGAATAACAATTAAATAGCAAAAGCAAATACTTTAGGTTGTGATGTAGTATAATTTACGATTTAAATAAATAATATCAGACATGATTTTCTAATTTATAAACATTGAGACTTAAAAAGCATATTATCAATTCTTTTTCAGGAGAAACAGGTGCTTTATTTTAAATAACATAATTTATTGATTTCTTTTAATACCACTAAGGTGGCCATCAAGCTTACAGCCTGCCTGATGGTAAGCAGATATCGCAGCCGCAGACGTTTACAATTATAGATTGCCTTAAAAATTAAGACAATCAATCTATGCTAGCACAGTAATATTAACAGCATTTTCATGATAATTCTTCAGTATGATCCTAACCCACATATCTCAGATGATCAACAAAACCTGGGCTACAAGGTCTGTTTCCTGAAATGTGCTTTTCCCAAAATATCAGCTTCCTTATAATGAGAACACTGAATAAAAATCGGATAAGGTCTCCACGAAAATCGCGCAATAAGTTCTGTTGATGGGACTATATTATTTTTAATAATTGCAGGGTGTAACATAGATAGTGTTCCTGTACAAAAATAACTAATATGAGTAAGTATTATGTAAACTATTTACAACTGTTCAGGATGGTGGCAATTATTTTTGTCCGAGCGTACATTTAAAACAAAATTTTTTTTTGTACCACTTAGGTGGCAAGCCAGCTTGCGGCCATAGAGAAAATATTTACTAAATATTTTCTCTATGCTTGCGGCCTTCCGCGCTTCCTTGTTACGTTTTGTGGGGTCCAGTCAGTGGATATTTTTGCCCACAATTCGTTTGAGGCCTAAACGGAGATGGCGGGACGAGTTGGACGCCTTTTCTAAGGATTGGCCGAGGAAAGCATCCGACCGTGAGTCGTGGAAGATCGAAAGGGAGGCCTTTGCCCTGCAGTGGGACAGAAATGGCTAAAAATAATAATAGTAATAATAATTGCGGCCTGCCTGATGGTAAGCAGTCACCGCAGTTTGCAATACCAGGGGCATCACCCACGCGTTGCCGACCCCGTAAAAACCTGGTTAGCGGCAACAGATGCAGAATGCCTGTCCAGAACAAGTCTGAAAACTGTCGGCATAAAATACACAGTACAGATAATTGTCTTGGAACACCTTTTTCACCCCCCACGAAAGAAGAGGGGCGTCATAAATAAATAATAAATAATCGTGGACAAATTCACACAGCGCCATCTAGCCCCAAACTAAGCAAAGCTTGTACTATGGGATTGTAGATAACTGATATACTACTTAAATACTTATAAAGTTGACATGTGTCTGTGTATCTGACTGTGGCATAGTAGATACGTAACACATCCAAACTTTCTCTATTTGAAAGCCAGTTTTATTGAGATGATTCTCGCTTTGTTTCATTAAAATTGGTTTAGTACTTTACGAAATATTTGAGTATAAATAAGTATACTAGGTCGGGGGTATCCGCCATTTTTCTGTCGGTTATATTATTATCAAAATTTCAAAATATTTATTTTGGGAGATACATCGATAGATCCAGCTATCGGTCTGTGCGTCGCAACACTGTTTATGTTACACCCTGAATAATAAAAAAAACACCCAATACGCGTCACAAATAACAAAATTTTCAACTTTGAAATCTTTCAGTTATTATCCTACTCAGTGACAAACGAGCAGACAGTCCACCTGATACTATCAGATATTAAATCAATTACAGTCGATTTCAACAAATAAATATATTCACATTTTGTTTTCCAACAAGCCGCTTAGTTAACATTGAAAAATTATCTTTAAGACTGTAAAATTTTTTAAATTTATTTTTTAAACTCGTCCAACAAATTCCATCGGAAATTAGAAATAAATTAACCAGCCACACATTAAAAAAGAAGGACAAGGCATTTTAGGTTATTAAATAAACTCATTATTATTAAATAACATAAAAGAAATGGCCACTAAAATATTAAACTAGACATTGCGAAAACAAAATGAAATTCGTTGCATAATACTTGAATGGACTATTGCAACCATGACTTAATTTACCAAAGGTTAAATTACTTGGCTGTTAAAAAACGTTCCATCAATTCAATAAATTCTCGACGTTAAACACACTCGTTTGAGTAGTTCATTATGTGACAAAACGGCATGATACTGTCATGCTGTTCTTATAGGTACGAAGCGTGTCGTCCAATGGGAGATGTTGCGAGCCGATAAAAAAGAAAAAATAGTTCAAATAGTTGTAATAGATGGCGTTGGTTCGACACGATTCCCAAAAATTAATCAAAACTAAACCGTTAGACGTATAAAAATGTAATCATTTTGCACTTTCTTAGAAAAGGCACTAAAACCAAGTATATTTTCACGAAACACCTTTCCGAGTAACCTTGGTTACCACATTCAATAGTGGAGGATCCTGTCTAGCAGCGCCATCTAGTGAGGCACACCGAACACTTTTTAAAGTAGCTGACTGAAAATCCCCCATTTCGATATTTCACATCTGCCGAGAGTCTACAACGGTCATTTTCACATGTGACAATTAATTCAGGTATTTTTATGATGTTATTTTGATTTTTTTGCATAAATAATATGTATTTGTAGACCTATCCGGTGTCGTCATCAACCTGTATAATAATATTGTTGTTGGCCCCAGTATATATCCCAAAGTGATGCCTGTCAATACCAGAAATCATAATATCATCTTAGCTTCGAATAAAGACAAAGGCAAATCCAAAACAAAACTATTTCTTCGCTAAGATTTCTTCGAAAAAAAATTGCCTGAATATGAACCAGATAATGAAATCGATTCAATGCCTCCTTTTATTTTCGTGGATTGTTTTCATTATGTATTCGAGTTTTTTTTCAATGAGCCGTTTTCAATGCTAGCTTTCTAACAATTTCCATAGATGGCGCTCCTTAACGACTGGAACATTATTATCTCTTGGGTGTATGGTATTGAAACGGCTCATTGCGATGATTTTTTTATCTGCCTTAAAGAATAAAAGGTTCACTTCTCGGATTATTTCTCTATCTATACCCATAACACATCGTAGACAATTCGATATACGGATATTTCAACAATTATAATATTTAGGTATACTTTAAGCCCGATCGTGTAGAATCATAGTTTCGAGTATATTGAGCTATGGTCATCAGTTTTTTTAAATAAATATGTCGCAAAATAACTTAATAATCGCTATACTCAAAGGTAAAAATTTCACCGAGCTACAAATAATATAACGGGCAGCAAAATATTTAATCAATCGTTTAATTTTATTGATTTAAATAATTAATTCTTATAAGGCGTTGCCGTCCGGAGATCCCTTACACCCGGGAGTTGCGAATGCGTTGCCTGCCGGAGATCCCTAACACCCGGGAGATGCGAATGCGTTGCCGGCCGGAGATCCCTAACACTCGGGAGTTGCGAGTATGTTGCCGGCCAGAGATCCCTAACACCCGGGAGTCGCGAATGCGTTGCCGGCCGGAGATCCCTAACACCCGGGAGTCGCGAATGCGCTGCCGACCGGAGATCCCTAACACTCGGGAGTTGCGAGTATGTTGCCGGCCAGAGATCCCTTACACCCGGGAGTTGCGAATGCGTTGCCGGCCGGAGATCCCTAACACTCGGAAGTTCGAGTATGTTGCCGGCCAGAGATCCCTAACACCCGGGAGTCGCGAATGCGTTGCCGGCCGGAGATCCCTAACACTCGGAAGTTCGAGTATGTTGCCGGCCAGAGATCCCTAACACCCGGGAGTCGCGAATGCTTTGCCGGCCGGAGATCCCTAACACTCGGAAGTTCGAGTATGTTGCCGGCCAGAGATCCCTAACACCCGGGAGTCGCGAATGCGTTGCCGGCCGGAGATCCCTAACACTCGGGAGTTGCGAGTATATTGCCGGCCAGAGATCCCTAACACCCGGGAGTCGCGAATGCGTTGCCGGCCAGAGATCCCTAACACCCGGGAGTCGCGAATGCGTTGCCGGCCGGAGATCCCTAACACTCGGGAGTTGCGAGTATATTGCCGGCCAGAGATCGCTAACACCCGGGAGTCGCGAATGCGTTGCCGGCCGGAGATCACTAACACCCGGGAGTTGCGAATGCGTTGCCGGCCGGAGATCCCTAACACCCGGAAGTTGCGAATATGTGGCCGGCCGGAGATCCCTAACACTCGGGAGTTGCGAGTATGTTACCGGCCAGAGATCCCTAACATCCGGGAGTCGCGAATGCGCTGCCGGCTTGCCGGCCCTTAAGATATGTGTAACGGTTTGCAAAGGTCGTGCGAGGCAAGAAGCTTCGTAAAAAGCGTACGATGGGCGACTTCCACTGACTTAACGATATTACGATTTGCTGCTAACTGGAAGTACAGACAAAAAATACAGAATCTAATTGAACACGCGGTATCTTAGGCACACAGGATTTTTAAATTGAACTATTAATTACTGGATCTTGTACAGTTGGCGAGCTAGCGAATGGGCTTAAAAATCATAAAAAGTTATTTTCAATCTTGCGAGTCGTCAATAATTCAGCACCTTCGCTTAATATATTTTTCTCCTAATGATATTTTTTCTTTCAACATTGGCGTTTATTTCCCGGTTGTGCATCCTTCTTGAAAACCTCCATGCCGTATTCGGTAAGGATATCTCATAATGTATGTATGTATGCATTGTTGTAAATATTTAATTTTATAAATTGAAAGCGATGTCAATCTATCGTTTCCTAGCCTCCCGCTGGCCTTCTTTCCTAATACGGCAGCTTTAGGCACACATACCTAGCTATTATTTTGAATTTATACATTACTTTAAATTTATATTATTTGCTGCCCATTATAGTAATTGAAAAGCTCTAGCTCAACAGAGCAGCTAGTTATTTATTTGTAATTTTTTGAATTCAAAATCAAGGTTTATTTATAATTTCAAGTATGCACAAATAAATACCCATAAATTAAATCTATGCTATAGAAAAAAATTTGCTATTAAACAATTTTTAATAATCTTTTCTGATGAGAAAATTAAAATTGTTTCGGTCGTGGCTCAGTTGTTGTTGTCGTCAACTCATACTGGATGGCGTGGGTTCTTTTGCCATTTAGGGCATATTTTTATATTATGAATATGATTTTCTTCACTTTGTTTTAATTAATTTGTACTCTACAGTGGAAGAGTTTGCATAATTACGTTTACATATATATATTTTTAATTTATTATAGAGTATTAAATTCATTATTATACTATATAATTTGAAATTGACTGTAGCAAATCCGCAAGTACGCAAGGAGTGACGTCACGTTTGTATGTATGGGATTAAAATACAAATTTTCCTTTTCACGACTGTTAGATGTTGAAATGTCTTTATTAGTAACGTGGTATTAAAAATAAACACAAAAAATACACATAAATAAATGACATGATACAAACGAATAAAATACTTATTAATAATACATATTATTATTTTAATATATAATTTTGATGTTTGCAATGGAGTTACATAATGATAATAATAATCTCTATACAATTAATAATTCTCTCATCAGATCTATTTTGCATCTTAATTTTTTGTACATATCTATTTTTAATTATTACATTTTAATATAATATTATAATTCTCAGCAGAATTTCATAACCAATAAACAACAATAATTATTATTATTATATTTATAATTCATTAATTTATTACAATTTAATTATAATTAAACAATTATTTATTAATCAAATAAGCTTTACACGCCTATGTACATTTGTTGAAGGGCAACTTTTCTTTTTTTGTCAATTTATTTAATAATAATAGTATTTAGAAAAAATGCCTTCAATTGGATAATAAATAAATTATTCACAAAACGTAACGATCACAAATAATGCAGAAACCAACGAGAAAAGTTTCAAAAAAAATCATTCAAGTTTTATTAATAAGTTAATAAAAATATAACTGTGATGTTGACAATAATTATTATTAAACGAGTCGCAATATCAATATAGATTTTTCTTATTTATTTTAGATTTCCAGACTTTAGAAAAATTTAATAAATAGTTTATGACTGTCTGTCACGTAATGGTGCTAGCGTTTTTATTAAATATCAAGATTAATAAAACTAGGTTTCGACAAACAAAATCTCAAGTAACCAATATGAATGTGAATAAACTTTAATATATACATTTTAATAAATAGAAATTGACTAGTAGCTTCATGGAAGACGATACTTCACAAAGTAAATGTCTTACCGAACTATTAAAACACTATAATAACACTGTTTCACTATTTGGTATCCCTTTCAATTGTTAGGTGCTAAAAGAAAAAAAAAATTTTTTTTGAAATCTTTCTCGCTTTCCCATCATCGTTTTGTGTCAACATCTCGATTGTATAAATACACACTTATGTCAATTATTATTATTTTTATTAACAAAACAGCTGTGTATTATTGTTTTCAAATAACACTATAAAAATGCAACATCTGTATTTGTTCCTACGCCATCCACTGGACCAGGATCCAGATTCGGATAAATTTCGCTCTTTCTTATAACTGGCAACTTTGGACAAAATTAAAGGAAATATTTAGCTATCTAAATAATTTTGAGTAGTCTTTAATTTTGTCACTAAAAAGTTCTATAGCCTTTCCCACATTTCAATATGAAACTAATATTGGATATATATGAAAGAAATATCTAAAATACTTCACACATAAGGCGTATTTATCCAATCGAGGTCTAGGCATTACATTAGTTCACTCCTTAATTTGTTTAGTTCTTACACCTATGACCTAACTTTAGGTTCATTACTGAAAACGGTGGCAAGACAGCGTGTAGTCCTGGAAAGTAAGAATAAATAGTAAATAAAATAATAATAAATAGTAACAGACCGTGAGGGTAAACTAGATTTGACATTCAACTATAATAATATTTTTTATATTTTTCGTTTCTTTGACATTGTCTAAGTTATTTCAATTTAATTATTAAACATTTTAATATATTGTTATCTATATTTTTGTATATTTGTACTGTAATTCTGACGATCCCAAAATTGAAACACATTTTTGACATACATTGAATATGATCATAAATTAAATTGTATTTAATTTTGGGAAATATTTTTTTTTATGTTATACTACAGACAGACAATCGGGCCACCTGATGGTGCGTGGTCACCGCCGCCTATGGACATCAGCAACGCCAGGGGAGTCACCAATGCGTTGCCCGCCTCTGAAGAGACCTCTAATATACCTCTAAATGACACTCTGCTTAGTACGCTACTCACCGGCTAGGTGGCGCCGCGAACCAGTTCGTAGAAAAGCACGTACGCCTCGGAGGAGACCACGTTGCGAGGGTTGATCGGGGTCACTCTGCAATTACAATCGAATTATCATCATCTTGGCGTTAATGTCCCGGTTATCCATACAAATAGTTGGAGATGAAATTAAAGATCAAAAATGTTAACACACAACTGTCAATGTCAAAGAGACTATCCAGGGGTATAAAACCTTTGGTTTCCATAACCAAATGGTTATGCATCATAAACACTTTTTAGAGTGCTTTAGAAAACGAAACAAATCGATTTACCCCCATTTATTCAATTTATTAAATTAAAAACGTAATAAGTCGGAAACTATAAGTCCAAGAAAAAAAACATAGTTCCCTATTTAATTCAGTAAAATATTTTAAAATATTCATATGATTTTATTTAATATTGAATGTAATAATTTTAATCAATATATCAATAATTTAAACAATCAACCATTTGGGTTATTTTTGACCAATTACAACGGCATTTGTATATGTATTGCGTCCATATTTTAATCTTGCTTGTGTGCGGTAATGAGATAGTGGGGCGCGGCATTTTAGATTAGACGAGCTCTACCTTTATATCTTTAATTTACGCAACGGATTTTAATGCGGTTTTCAACAATATATATAATAATTTGTTGAAGAAAATTAATGTATTTAATTGTATGACATTCATTAGTGTTCCATAAGTGACGCATGCTACATCTTCGCCCTCATCGTCGCTTTCCATCAGGTGAGTTGAGGTCAAATGCAAGCCTATTATTAATCAAAAAAAATTGTTTTTTTAAAAACCTAAATTGAATAAGATTATCTGAACACTGAATTTTTTTTTTAAATAGAGTTATTCAAGAAGAAGGATTATAGGCAAGAAAAAAAACGGTTAGTTGGTAAGTAGGTGTATGGTACCTACCATACACTTAACCCCTACGTAGAGTAAATGTAGGGTAGGTTTCCTTTTTATTGCCTATTATGCCTTTTTAGGTGTAGGCTGTAGGGTTGGGTATAGGACGCCACGCGAACTAAGTCGCGTCTGGTCCTCTAGTTAAATAAATAAATAAATCGTTTATGATCAACTGGAAGCCACAACACAACATTTATACAAAGAATTACATACATATTTCGACACACAATCATACAACAAAAAAAAACAAAAATAAAATAAAAAATAAAAACATAATTCTTAAAATAAACAACTTGACATTGCCGTGCTGTAGTTATTAACTAAAATCTACACCAACCTGGAGTCATTGTACTCGTACCAGTCGCCTGTGTACGGATGCTTGCAGTACGCCGTGTAGTGGCCAGAGTACGTCGTGCCTGACGACAAAATATACTGATCAATCGAGTATAGAATGGGAAAGTTCTGAAGGGACTTTAAACTAAAAGATACGAATGTCCAGACGGCTCACATCCGCGGATGAGAAAGCGGATGTCAAAAGGACCGGCAAAGATGTGTGGATCCCAGCCTATATGGCCAATAACGTTGAGCTATAACTATATGTCATTGGAAAGGAATTTTTATTTGCTACAACTTTTACTATGGCAACAACTCTCGAATCGTTGTGGGAAAAAAGTTATGGCCGAAATGATGTTTACTTTAAAAAAGTTATTATCTTGGCGTTAATGTCCCGGTTGTGCTCTCGAGAACGAGGGCCCGGGGTCCGCCTTGACCATGATCCAGGATGTGGCGATCAGGTAATTACAGTGGAGCGACTGCCATCCGACCTCCGTGACCCTGCTACCAGGGGAACCTGACCAGATTGGATCATGGTTACAAATTCAGTTTGTTTGTATTTACTTTAATGGACCATAACTTTTTTCCCACAACGATTCGAGAGTTGTAGCCATAGTAAAGGTTGTAGAAAATAAAAAATCCTTTCTAATGACATATCCCTCAACGTTATTGGTCAGGTAGGCTGGGCTGTCCGGACCTCCTTTTTTAACACATACCTAGTTACGTTAATAAACAAAGAAAATGGAGGACATTTATCTAAATATTTATAGACCCCATTAATGCGTTTATTACACATTCCTAAATTCAGTAACAAAAAGCGTGAGAGCAAATCAAAGTGGATTTTTGAAAAGCGGAGCGACGCGTGACTTAATATAAGTGATACAAAAATAAACCTTATTCTATGAGCAACTCATTCTTCTTTGATTGGCTCTCACGCTTTTTGTTTCTGAATTCAGTCACTGAATTTAGGAATGTGTAATAAGTGTATACTTAACGTATAGAAAGGTAGCCAGTTCTCTCGGCATCTGACTGTACATTACATACACGGAATTGCGTATACGTATATTTGCATAACACACAATACACGCCTGCGTCTCCCAAACGCAGACAAGAGACACTTGCCTCAACAGACCTATATATAAACGCCGAAGCGCATCTCGCTAGCGCGTTCTAACCGCCGCGCAGCGCCATCTCTCGTCCGTGTAACGCACTTTGGCACGAGACACGAATAGTGACCGGCACTACTCGACTCGTACTCTCCCGAATGGTTGCTCACAGCGTACAGGTTGTATACGGGCTGCTGGGAACGGTTGGCCGCGAAGGCGGACATATCCAGTCCGTTGAGAGGAAACTCTACTTACTCTACCACAGCCCAAACTCTTATTTACCTACCTACCCAAGCCAAGACTCTAGCCTCACTCGCTGTCACTGTAATATTGCAGTGACAACCTACAGCTGACTGTATGTACATTACATATACGCCTGCGTTCCCAAACGCAGATAAAAACACACTTGCCTCGACCAACCTATTATGTAAACGCCGGCGCGCATTCGATAGCGCGTTCTAACCGCCGCGCAGCGCCATCTCTCGTCTGTGTAACGCACTACTCGACTCGTACTAACCCGAATGGTTGCCTCACAGCGTACAGGTTGTATACGGGCTGCTGGGAACGGTTCGCCGCGAACGGGGACATGTCGAGTCCTCAGTCCATTGAGATATCAGATAACGCCATCATAGCACAAACTTTTATTTAGTTTACTACCTACCTACCTAGCCAAGACTCCAGCTTCATTCGAAGTCACCACTGTAGTAATCTAATTCACGCAGTGCAGTACAAACACCCCTCACCATACATTACAGTTCAAACACGCCTCGCACCTATATATACACGCCGGCGCGCATTCGCTAGCGCGTTCTAATCGCCGCGCAGCGCCATCTCTCGTCCGTGTAACGTACCAGGCAATCCAGGCATACACTCACCCGAATGGTTGCTCACAGCGTACAGGTTGTATACGGGCTGCTGGGAGCGGTTCGCCGCGAAGGCGGACATGTCCAGTCCGTTGAGAGGGAATTCGACCACCGCACTGAGTTTGCCGCGGAAGCGTTCCGTTGGGGAGAATCTGCGGGGAATGGGTGAAATTAAATTAAGTCTACTGCTAAATAGTATAAGCTTATTGGCTAAATTCGGAAGTAAAAAGCGTGGGATCAAGATCAAAGTGGAATGTATTGCTCAGAGAATAAGGTCTATTTTTTGTATAACTGACGCTACGCGTCGCTTCGCTTTTCAAAAAGGGTGATACAAAAATGGACTTTATTATGAACAATATATTTCACTTTGATTTGCCGTCACGCTTATTGCTACTGAATTTAGCAAAACGTTATAACCGCGAATGTGTTATTCTGGGCGAAAAGGATAAAATATAGTCTATGCTCTAAGCTGTATAATAGCTATTCTGTATTAATATGATTTATTTCGGTTACAACACATACAATACGACAATAAATAAAAAGCACACACCTCAAACTACTCGTAAAATTACGTTATAAAAACCTAATTACCTAATAAAAAATATTTTTATTTTTTTTATCAATAAGCTTGCATATGTTCTTTCTTAAATTAATGAAATCAATTTTAGTTTAATTCTTTAGGCAAGCAAAATTTTCGCACATGCACTTTTTTCTAAGTCCTATGTAGAGAGCTATTCGAACTAGTGCGAAAACTAGACTAAGCTATCGGAAACGTGATTCCCACATACCGTTTCAGATGCAACACGAGCACTTGAGGGAACTTCTGCACCGTGAACCATTTCAGACACTTCCGCCGCACGCCGCACTTCGAACAGGTCTGGGGGAACGACCAACGCGTCAGTTGATATATCATCATCATGATCATCATCATCGTATCGGCTGAAAGGCGCCTCCTGCCGGGCATGGTGGCAAAAAATAATCGCAAGAAATAATTCTAAGTCAGGTAGAGGTCCGCCATGGTTCCTGGCCATACGACATGTGTCGGTTTGTCAGTATTCGGCCGTGGTCCCGGCTGGCCATAGGCCATGGCCATATGTTCAGTGCTCCGTCATGGTCCATACGACACGAGTCGTGTTGTCAGTGGTCCGTTATGGTCCCGGTGAGGCATACGATATGAGTCGAGCCATCAGTGGTCCGCCGTAGTCCCGACGCCAGTCATGCGATGGCATCATTGGTGGGCCTTCCATAACCTGGACCAGGATGAAAACATTTAGCTACATAGTTTCAAATCTACAAGGAGTCGCCGTCGTCGGATACGATGAGAACCATAATTTTTTTCTATAATAATTTTTATTTTATGTACGCTTAGTTCTTTGTTATTTTGGTTGTATCTAATTATCGTGTCGTGGTGTTTACGTGCAGTAAATGTTTTCTTTCTTTCTTCTAATGAGAGTTGCCTGTCATAGTCCGTCAAGTACCGACGTGGTTCGTCAAAATCCTTCGTGGTCCGTCAAGAAGCGCAGTGGTCCGTCAAGAACCGCAGTGGTCCGTCAAGTTCCGCCCTGACAAGGACGACCATAATAATAGTTGTCTATCATAGTCTACCATGGTCCATTTCCCATATTGACCATGTCTGCTATGGTCCGCGGTGGTCCGTCATGGTCCCCTTTCCACACTGGCCATGACTGTCATAGACCGTCGTGGTCCATCATGGTCCCCTTCTCATACTGCCCATGTCTGTCATGGTCCCCTAAGGTCCGTCATGGTCCGCCATGGTCCCCCACCCATACTGACCGGTTTCTCGTCCCCGTCCATTTCCTCCTCCCGCGTGAAGTGTTGCAAGCACTGCTGAAGCTTCAGCGATCCAGACCGCGATGGCAGCGGGAGACTGTATGGGGGGAGAGATATAGTATTAGATGAAGCTCTTTGGTTTTTACGTAATTCTAGAGTAGTGTAAGCTTTTTTAAAATGTCAAAATATTAAACGGACTAAGGGCTGATTTTTCAATACTCAGATAAAATTTATCTGCCCCGATAAAGTAATATACTGCCAAATTAAAACAAACTATAATCCTTCAATTATATATGAAGTAATGATACAATTTTATTTTAGTCGCACTTCAATGACTTATCAGACTCATATGTTTTATCTGAGGATTGAAAAGAAAAATCAACCCTCAAAAAATACAACTAAAATTACTAGAAAAAGCAAGGGTGTTATAAGTTTTCCCGTTCTCCAGAACGGATGGAAAGATTTTGATTCTTTTTTGTTCGAAAGTCATTTTCAACGAGATGGTTATTTGATTCATTGAAATTGGTTCAGTGGTTAAGGAAATATTTGAGGCCAAGAGAAATGAAAATAAGCTAAGTAAATAGGAATACCATAAGAGCGTCGGTAGCCGGGCGGTAAGCGAGAGGTACCGGGTTCGAATCCCGCTGCGGCCATGTACCAATGACGACATTAGTTGAACGCTAACCGATGCTCTTACGGTGAGTAAAAACGTCGTGATGAAACCTGCACATATTCACGCAATTAAATGTGTAACCATTATCCAATCTGGTCAGGTTCTTCTGGTAGCAGGGTCAAGGAGGTCAGACGACAGTCGCTCCACTTACCTGATCTGGCAAATCCTGAATCATGGTCAAGGCGGACCCCAGGCCCTCGTGCGCCAAGATGATTTGTTTATTTTATTGTGCCTCAGTCACTTTTTTATATTACGAATATGTCCGCGGCTGTCCCCCGGTCCCACCCGCGGTCCCCGATGCCCACCCGCGGTCCCCGATGCCCACCCGCGGTCCCCGATGCCCACCCGCGGTCCCCGATGCCCACCCGCGGTCCCCGATGCCCACCCGCGGTCCCCGATGCCCACCTGAGGTCCCAGAAGGGGTCGAAGGTGACGCTGTCGTGGCGGCAGTGCGTGCACCGCAGCGTGGACTTGAGCTGCCCCACGAATATGTCCCCCACGCGGCTGTCTTCCGAGCGCAGGTAGCGCTGCCACGCTTCGAGAGCTTTCGCGGAATCGCTAGGTAAGAAAATATAAGATAGTATTTATTAATAACACCGGTTACAAGTCAAAGTCATTTCTTGTAGGACAAAAATCCGTTACATTAATCAATTTCACAGTGACTAAATATTAATTACAATATGTCACAACATAAAATAAAAGAATTGTAATGTCATTAATGATAGAAGAAGAAAAAATACCTTTCATTTGACATACATATAACTCGATTAAATAACACATGAAGGTAGATTATCTCCATGGCCCCCCATAGAAGGACCAGGGGGTGAGTAGGCGGCAACCTTTATATTTTGTAATATTCTTTCGCTACGCTAAGAAAAGCTATTTATATTTTGCACTAAATTGCGCCATCTATTGAAAAGCCTGTTTTTTTGCACTAAATTGCGCAATCTATTGAAAAGCCTGTTTTTTTTGCACTAAATTGCATAATCTATTGACGCTATAAAATCTGTTTTTCGCAAGAAAATGCGCCATCTATTGCCGCCAAGAAAACCCTGTTTTTTTTTTTGCACTAAATGGCGCCATCTATTGAAAAGCCTGTTTTTTTGCACTAAATTGCGCCATCTATTGACACCAATAAAAACTGTTTTTTTGCACTAAATGGCGCCATCTATTGAAAAGCCTGTTTTTTTTTGCACTAAATTGCATTATCTATTGACGCCTAAAATCTGTTTTTCGCACAAAATTGCGCCATCTATTGTCGCCAAGAAAACCCTGTTTTTTTGCACTAAATGGCGCCATCTATTGAAAAGCCTGTTTTTTTGCACTAAATTGCGCCATCTATTGACGCCATAAAATCTGTTTTTCGCACAAAATTGCGCCATCTATTGTCGCCAAGAAAACCCTGTTTTTTTTGCACTAAATGGCGCCATCTATTGAAAAGACTGTTCTTTTGCACTAAATTGCGCCATCTATTGACGCCAATAAAAACTGGTTTTTTTTTGCACTAAATTGCGCCATCTATTGACGCCATTAATCCTCTCCACAACCGAAATAAACATTCGTACGATCCCCACCACCAATCCCAAAGGCTCACCTGAGGCTGTCGTCGATCTCCGTGAGTATCGGCTTGGGCTTCACCGTCACCCGGTTCACATCCTCATGCAGACCCTCCAGAAGGTAGCGGAGGAACTCCTGGTAAGGAAGGAGATGGTTCTTGTTTTACAAATTAAAGTTTTTTTTTTATGTCATACGTTAGGCAAACAGGCAAGCGGCACACCTGATGGAAAGCGGTCACCACTGCCTATAGACATTAGCAAAACCAAGAGTATCGCTAATGCGTTGCCCACCTCTATAACACGTTGCTCTGACAGAAAAAGGCAAATACCACTTCACTGCTAAAGCCACGGTTCCCCAAATCCCCACCCCATGGAGCACCCCCAGAGGAAACCTTACTCGGCATATTTAAAAGGGTATTGTTTAGCTGCGGTATTCTGTAAGGTGGAGGTACTTCCCCAGTCGGGCGGCTCCTAATCGAACAGGATACCCCGCTATGCCCTACCTCTCTTAAAAACCAATCGAAAATCAAAGATATAATTGAATGGATGATACATGATGATGATGATGAACTATCATATCCCATTGAAAATGGATGGTAAGAGCGTCGGTGGCCGGTTTGGGTATCCGACACGGAAAACGAGAGATACTGGGTCGAATCCCGCTCCGGCCATGTACAGAATCAGAATCAGAATCAGAATTTTTATTTGCACTGTGATGTCCAATGACTCTTTTCTGAGTTATGTACATTAGTTGAATACTAACCGATGTTCTTACGGTGAGGGAAAACATCGTGACGAAACCTGAACATTCAGGCGACTGGATGCGTAACCATGATCTAATTTGGTCTGGCTCCCCTGGTAGCAGGGTCACGGAGGTCAGATGGTAGTCGCTCCACTGTAGTTACTGTCCGGGTACCGTAAGTCTTACAGTGAGTGTTCACATATGTCTGTGTTAGCCTTGTTAATCAATAAATATCTTTCATTTCATTTCATTTCCTTGTGTTTCTGTGTAGCTCAGCCTGAGTCAGTCCGTGTTTGTGTGTGTCTGAGTATCTGTTAGTCTGTCCGTATACCGTAAGTCTTACAGTGTGTTTTCACATGTGTCAGTGTCTTACTCGTGTGTGTGTCTGTGACTCGAGCTGAGCCAGGCTATGTTTGGTCTGTGTATCTGTCAGTCTGTCCGTGTACCGCAAGTCTTACTGTGTGTGTTCACAAGTGTTTCGTGTCTCAGCCTTAGGTTTGTCTGTGACTCAGCCTGAGTCAGTCTGTCCGTGTCAATCTTACAGTGTGTGTTCACCACGATTCACATGTGTCTGTGCCTTAGTCTTGTATTTGTCTGTCTCTGTGTACCTGTCTATCTGTCCTTGTGCATACCTGCGCATCCTGCTGGCTGTACCCCATGAACCTGGGCGCGAACCTCTGCACCTGGCTCTTCAGACTGGTGGTGTTCACGACCGAGTCGCGCTCACCACTGCGCCAGAGCTCCTTTATCACGCTCGCGAACGCTGAGAATAGAAAGAATATTTATTTATTCATTCTTTGCACAACATTACAGTTAAAAACTAATGCGGTAGACCATGGGATAGACCGTTGGAAACAATACTTGTATGTAACAGTATTAATAGTTCCAAGCGGCACCGCTAGATGGCGCTGCTTGTCTTTTACATCGCGCTATCGAAATGTCGACGCGAAGTATTGACCTTCGCTGTACCATAATGCGCACCCAGAGCTCCTTTATCACGCTGTTGGTAGAGGAATGGACCGTTGGAAACAATACTTTTTATCAACAGAGTAATCGCCGGGAAATATTGACCACCACTGTACCAGTGTGCGCCTGTCCCCATGGAGTGTCGCATTCGATGAAACTGAAATCCTTTCTGGGCTATAAGTACTCCTAAGGCAGAGTGTAGCTGGTAGGCGCCTAGGTCTCTCGCGAGTCCAGCATAGCCAGCCGCCGGCCGCGCTTTTACACGTGAGTCTGTATTAGTATTCTCTGCCTCCCTCCCTCGTTTGTACGGAGCTGCCCCAACCGACCAACCCTACCCCATCCGACCGACCCCGCCCCAACCGACCGACCCGCCCTCCATCAGATTTCCCGGACCCCGGACCCTCACGAGAGCTCGACACGAATAAAAACCAAGCTCCCACTGACCTTTAATCAGCGCGCCCGATCCTGTTCATGAAACATGTGTTGCCTATGTTCCCCAACCGACCGGTCCTGCCCCCAACCACCGATTCTGACCCAACTGACCGATCCCGTCCCAACCCACCGACCTCGCCACAACCGATCGACCCTATCCCAACTAGCCGACCCTACCCCATCCGACTGACCCTGCCCCAACCCACCAACCCGGCCCCCCATAGGATCTCCCAGACCCCAATGACGAAATGATGGGTAAAAACCAAGCTCCCAAGCCCCACTGACCTTTAATCAGCGCTCCCTTCATGCAGGACAGCGTGGTGTTGATCTCGGCGGAGTGGCGATCCTCGGCCACGTACTCCAGCAGCGGCCGCGTGTTTGACAGACACTGCAGCACGCTGTTCATGAAACATGTGTTGCCTATGTTGCGAAGCCCGTTTAACCCTGGGAACAGATGAGGTGATCATCGTGATGTGTGTGTGTGGATTTGTAGCGGGTTTGAAGACGGTGTTGGCTAGTCCTCGGGTGTGTTTAAGTGTCACAGCTCAGGAGCTGTGTGTGGTTGCAGAAGTAGATCCTGGCTAGACAGGAGTTGTAGAAACCGCTGTCTATACCTCACCAGGAAACAGATCCCGCTTATTTTATATAATTAAACTATAGAAAGCCATTTGGCGCACCTTTGAATAGAATTACTAAGACTATAAACAATCACACAATTAGGTACAAAACGCTTAAACGAATAAAAAAAATTATGGGTGAGGAGCCACCATCATCATCATCGTCCTAGCGCTTATCCCGGCCTCTGCCAGGGTCCACTTTCCCACTCATTCTTCTCCACTTCGCCCGGTCATCGATATCCTCGTAAGCCGTTGGCTCTCGCATCCGACTCGGCGATGTCAATCCATCGCTTCTTGGGTCGCCCACGGGGCCTCTTTCCTCGAACCCTCGAAACCTAGGATAGTATAATAAAAAAGCCACCTACCACTGGTCTGGCTTGGTTTCCTGTCGTTCCGGGTCTCTGTGGATATGTCAGAGCGCTCGCTGCTGCGCCGCAGCCCGCTCGGGCCACTCTTCCCGCCGGCCAACTCCTGAAACGCGGTCGTGAACAGGAATTCTAGTTGGGGATCCGGCTATAGGAATGTCGTTATACGAGAGGATATGACTCAGATAGGAAAAAATATGGGTGGCCCAGTTTCAGCCTGGTCTATCAGGGTTGCCGTTTAGATAATCTTGAGTTGCCTACGCTCAGCCTGGTCTAACGGAGTTGCCATAGAAGCAATCTATCTTTTCATTGATTTATTTTATGATAATTCACTGATATTTCTGTTGAGACCAAGTATTGCCTAGGCAACCATATATTATTGGATAGGAGAAAAATATTCATTTGACACATGAAATGACAGATGAGGGTAGATTGTCATTACCATGGGGCAACCCTATAGTTAAACCAGGGTGAGAGTAGCCAACCCATATACTTATTTTTTCTTTCGAGTCATATTCTCAGATAAGGGAAGACATTACTATGGCCAGATCTTAGACCATTCGACTCTCTGAGAAAACATCCTTGATCGCAACGATGGTAACCGTGGAGCATTTTCACCAGTGGAGAGTGGTTTGTTCTTAGCTGCGTAGGATGACTGATCGGCGAAATAACCCTTCACGTAATACAAAAAATGTCATATTCTCGGCGAGTGCACTAGCTTTCTCTACCTTTAAATTGCTCCATGCATGTGACAGGTCGTGGCGAAGTTGCCATAGCAACGAGCAAAATTTAAATAACAATTTACAACCGCACTGACACATGACATCGTTGCGCGGTCACGGATGTTCCCTCAGAGAATCGCCAGACAGACCACTGCGGGTCCAGCGAAGATGCAATTTACGTGATTCCGTTACGATTGACGATCGGAATTTGTCGACTACGCTCGGCGAGCTTCGCAGCGTTCCTACTGCCTTAGTAAAATAAAGGAAAATAAGGATAACTCCAAACTAGGTACATCGCGCGGCCTATATGTGTGCTACAAACTTATTTAGTAAAGTAGTAGTTATCCTACTTTCAATGTTTCCTATGCTACTGTGCCGATCTACGATCAATTCAGATCTACATTCGCAATAGTATAACTTCGAAGCGATCAGCATCTTCACTAGACCCGCTGATGGGAGAGATCATGCACTATGTACAGTCGACCAATCAAGGCTATACAGGGGATCGAAGAAACATGACGTGTTCCGGTAGAGCCTCTGTGTAACCTTTCGTACGTCCGTACGAGTCATCGCATTTCTGAATAGCGTGCCCATTGTCTAATTAGGCCGTGATCGTTTGACAGTTATGATTGACGGCATAATAATCAGCTTATTTCAGGCTTAAAATATATAAATTATGCCTATTTGACCGATAACACTATAAGTACAGTCTGTGCGCAAAGAGAAGCGGCGTGGCGATTATAATATTTGATTTATTTTACAATTTATTGTACACAAGAAAACTAAAACGTAAGCTCAAATTGACGGTACACAAAAGGTGCTACGCTCTAAAATTTTATTTTTGATTTATTTTACAATTTATTGTACACAAAAAAACTAAAACAAATAGAGCAAATTAGACAGTATACAACAGGCTATTCCCTGTAAAAATAATTTTAATTTGTATTTGACATTATTATTCGTATTGCTGGTAATCACTTCTCTCTCCACACACGACGCTAGCGATCGTAATTTCTAATGGTTTAAGTAAGCAAACGAAAACGGCCAAATGGACAATCGACCATTTACGTACAATTTTGACAATGTCAAAACTGTATACACTATTGACGTAGGAAAAAAATACACAACACTCAACGTCTGAATCTGATTCTTTCTTGAATTTCAATTTTCAGATAATTCCGCACCAAATAAAAGCGAATCAGATCCAGACATTAACAAAAACAACGTCGTCGCTCAATGTTGTCGAAAGAAAAACATAAAAACAAAAAAGAACGACGCAATTGCATTTAAAGAAAAAATAACACTAAATGTACAGTGTACTGTGAATCAGAGTCTCTGAATATATTTCAAAAATAATATTAAAACCGATATCTACAATGAAGTGTGTAGCTGTCTTGTTGGCAGTGTTATTTTGTTACCGTGCAGTGTTACAACAACAAAATGTGACAATTCTAAATACAACAAACATGCAGACACACAGACGGTCGACAACTTACCCGCGGACATCATCTTTGACATTAGAAAGATCTATGTTATAAAACAAGTCAATGCAATCGACGAAAACTGAAGATCTACAGAAAACCAATAAACGTTCTATACAAAAAGAAAACGAAAACAGCTGTCAAATGCATAAAAACGAAATGACAGTCGCTGTCACTGGCTGGTGAATTTAAGAAAAACAAATCAAATTGAGAAATGACTGCTCATTTAAGAGCAAATACGTTATTAGTAGAAACTGAAGGTGACACTTCTGACGACGACATATCAAATGCAGGACTAAATCGGAAAGTGTCATTGAAGCATTTTGGCTTGATATATATTGGCAGATGAGCAAGCGAGTCATCCGATAGCCAATGATCACAGCCGCCCATGTATATCCTAAGCAACACACAGGCTAGCAAATTTCATCATAATTCAGAAAAAAAATCTTTTTCCATAATAAATTTCAAGAATTCCATTTCAAATAATTTGCTGAAAATATTAATTTATACGTAGAGGCGTATGTGTTAAAATCTCTGGGTGTTGGGGGAATGGGGACACACACAGAAAAAAAAACACGCACAAATGGGGTTCGTGCATATTGCACGCTTTAATTGGGAACCGTGGTGGCTCCATCTGTTATTTTATGCTATATAGCGTTTATCTAATACCGGCTCAATAAAATTCAGGTAATGACAATAAACAAATAACTAAATATCATGTCATAGTACCTACAACATAATGGATGATTTTCAGAGGCCATTATAAAGAAAAAATAGTTCTAATAATTCTAATAGATGGCGTTGATTAGACACGATTCTCAAAAATAAATCAAAATAAGACCGTTGGATGTATAAAAATGTACACATTTTGCGCTTTCTTCTCATAAAAGGTACTAAAACTAAGTATACTTTCACGAAACACCTTTCCGAGTAACTTCGTTTACCAAATTCAATACTTAAGAATCCTGTCCAAGCAGCGCCATCTAGTGAGGCTCGGCTGAACTACAATTTTTACTTTTTATAGAAACTGTCTGAAAATCCCCCATTCGAAGCTAGAGACTAGCTACCGCTAGGACGCGCGCTCAGTACGCGTTCTATTTTTTATAATTATTATTATTTATTTATTTGGCAAAGCCAGTGCTGCCAAGTCTGTTTGAGTTTTGGGCGCTAGATCAGTTTAAAAAAGCGCTAGATTCCGCTAAATAAGTGTAATTAAAAACAGAAACGCTAGGTTTTTACATATAGGATTTAAAAATTTCGTTGCAAAACCACAGCTAGTGTTTGACTGACCAAGAAATTTATTAGTTGGCTTCTAATAGAGCGACACAAACAAGAACTCGTTGCGCTCGCTCCGTCAGTGGTTTTTGTTACGTACCTATATCATATTCACGCCAGAGGGGTGCCTATTGCCCATCTCAGTGGACAACTGAATTTGACATAAAAAATCTAACACAACTCTAATTTAGAAGACGCTATTGCCAGTGGCCAACGTAGATGACGTAGTGTAGAATTATCTAGTGTCAAATTCAGTTGCCAACTGAGTTAGCCCGGCAGATCATGTTTTAGGTGTTACAACTGTTCCGATAAAGCGCTAGATTTTCCGCTACGAGTCAAATATAAGATTGGGAGGTGATCTAGTGCCGAAAACGCTTAAAAAGCAGCACTGAAACCTTTAAGAAAGCTAGTCGTACGAGAGATAAAGCGACCACGGTGCCCAAAGCCGTTGGTTACCATCCGAGCGAGAGTCACCGCGGCCGCGAGCAGGGCGCGCTGCCCGCCCCGGAAGCGCACGACCGCGACCTCCCGGCATCGTTCTGCTTCGTACACACACACTCATACAATCGTGGATATGTTTGTTTAATGTACTAACAGAGTACCACATGGCTAAAAATCATACTTTTGAAATGCTCAGAGGGATTACTGTCTTCTACATATAGTACAGGGTAACCTAGTTTAGGAGGCAGTAAATCAATTTGTGACTATAATAAGACCACGCTAAGTCCGAATCACTTGTTAAAAAAAAATCTCTGTATGGCAACTAAGGACAAGTTATTTAAAAGTAACAGAGCGTCATTCATAAAAGCCATAATAAACAATTTGATTTCTGTAGATTGCTTATGTTCGTAAGTTCTGAAAAATGGGCGAAACAAATAAAAAGGAAGTGAGAGAGGTAATTTTCAGTATGATTAATAATTTAGTCATACAAGTACACGTTCAAGCGAAATAACGGAATGTTTACAAGAAGGACTGACAAGGACAGATTATCCCAAGATTATTGCCATATACACATTTTATAATTTTTACTACTTATCGTGGTCTTATTAAAATACATTTTTAGTGCCTGAATTGTTTTATACACACATATTAATTAGAAGATTTATTGCCATTTATTGTACTGTTGTGTAGCGACCTCTATCGCTCCAATAGGGAAGCTCAACATTATTCAGAATTCACCTACATCGCACCTAGATGGCGCTCATCAAGGCCGTCAATACAAATCTCAATTTCTATATAAACCTACATCGCGCTAGCGAAGTATTCTAAACTTCCGCGATGTAAATACTACTTCCGACAACCATCTGTCTTGAGTCTTTAGAACAAGTATTCATCGTGGCTAATAAAAATTAAAATGACTTACTCTACCATGTTTTTAATATGATCTATGGGCTTTGATATACGAACGAAGTAAGTCTTCGTTTCAAATACAAAACAGTTCCTCTTTAATGTTTCTTAATTACGAATGATCCAAAAGTCTAACGGTAGCCTCTCACCATCACGCTGCATGATCCAATGGCATGACCAAACCAAACTGACATTGTATGGGGAGAATTTGTCAAGTGCCATGCCCTTCCAAAACTTCTTCCCACACTGCTAGATAGGTTTCATCAAGCCTACTTTATCATGACATTGGATGGAACGGCATGATGGTACAGGAGTGGCCAGCATAATACTACGGCCACACTACACACACGAAGATTTGCGTTGTCGCGACACATCTGGTCAAGTACTTCGTCCTATAGCGAATCAGCATCACGAACTTCAATGCCCTTCGCGCCGCTGTCGGTAAATTGCCGCACATCAAAGGGTTTTATCGCGACAACGTTCTTGCGGTTGACTACACTTCACGCGTTGTTGTCAGCGAGACGCCGAGCGGTTGATAAATAATTGTTAATTAAAGTAAATAAATAAAGTAATACAGCAAATAATTATTGCAAATATTATCAACATGACGTATAAACGTAAATAATTATTTGCGGGCATGTACGCCTCTTTTATTTCTCCACGAATAAAAATTACTGCGACATTGCGAAGTTTGTTTTTTCAATATCGCCAAACACTTCGTCGTATATCGAACACGAAGTTCTATCGCGTCAACATAAACACAAATCTTCGTCTCACAGTGTGGCCGTAGCATAAGAATTTCTAGCGACCAGTCTACCAACACATTCTCAATGGACCTGGTAAGTGTGCACAGCGTATGTCCTTGGCGGCGGCGGCTGGTGGCCTCGGCGCGGCGCGCGCGCCGGCGTCGGCGGCGCCACGCTGCGCGCCGGCTCCCAGCACCGCCGACATCCGCACCGCATCGTTACACGCGCCTATACAAATACTGGCAGCTAGAGCCTATTCCATCCATTTAAGTATCCTAGTGGTTCGATCCATTTGCCATCTCCATCCTAGTGGATTGAGGGTAGGAAAACTACGGGTACAAGGGGTTCTAGAGAATAGCCATACCTATACGCTGCAGAAGCGATCGTAAGACACGCCTACGTTTTTTTAAATTATTCCTAAATATTATTTAAAGACTAAAGGCTAGAGCCTATTCGATCCATTTACCATCTCCATCCTAGTGGATTGAGGGTAGCGAAACTACGGCTAAGGGCTTCTATGGAGTACTAGCTATTTCCATACGCTGCAGGAGCGATTTTCAGAAAATTATTATTAATCCAACACGCGCCTATACTAAGACTAGCGGCTAGAGCCCATTCGATCCATTTACCATCTCCATCCTAGTGGATTGAGGGTAGGGAAACTACTTCTAGGGGGTACTAGCCATACCCATACGCTGCAGGAGCGATTGCAATAGGCGCATACGCGTCAAACTAGAGCTATAGTTCTCGTCAAATGGATTGTTGATTGCGGACTTGATCTCTCGGCCTGGACGCTATTGTCAACCCTTTTGCCATCCCTATCGGCTAGTGGATTGATTGTTCAACTAATGTACATAACTCAGAAACGAGTCATTAGCATCACATGGCGGCAGTGGGATTTAAAACCCAGTACATGTCGCTTACAGTCTCGCTACCGACGCTCCAAACTAAATTCTCGAATTTAAACGATATGGGTACGAAATAATACGAACAGATGTAAGAGGATAAGAATTTTGGCAGAAATCCAAATCTTTTCATGTTTATAAGGCGAACTAACGATATTGGGATTCAACGACGGCGACGTCAAGTATGAAATCCCTTAGCGCTAGTTTAGATCTGTCAAGTGATTAGCATAGTTGACAAGTAAAGTGAGCAACTACACCCGGGGTTTTACCGGGGACTTCCGATAGTACGCCGCCATCTTGAGCCGAAAGAGTAAAATGACGTCACAACATCCAATTCGAATAGGCTTTACTCCAATGGAGCCTACCCAGTAAAATGGATTGTAATGTACGATTTTGAGCGACATGAAGTTAACACTATAACCAACTTCATGGGAGTGAATTTAATGTTCAGTTCTACTAACATGATTTTCAAGCTTTATAGTTTTTATTTTATTAAATCATACATTGCAGACAGAATAGTTAGGAAACTCCTGCGCGTATAGGTATCACTAAGACTGCGGAACGAAGTTCTGGATAAGGTGGAGAAAACACTATACAGGCCCTCCCTTTCTAGCCAGCACGGTGTGTGCCCACGACACAGATCGCACCGCGAGACAGCGTTACTTTCCTTCAATACTAAGATGAAAGAGAGAGCAGTACCCTTGTCGAGCCCTTTCTCGATTATAGCGCACGAGAGCACATTTGTGCTAGCCGTGCTGACATTCAGAAAAATCGTTCAATATACGAGAGAAAATATGGGTTGCAAACTCTCGCCTGGTCTAACTATGGGGTTGCCATGGAAATAATCTACCTTTTCATTTATTTTTTTTGTGAATGTGCACCGATATTTCCGTTCAGACCAAGTTTTGCCCAGGCAACCATATATTGTTGGACAGGGGAAAAGACATAACTCGATTAAATTACAGATGAGGGTAGATTGTCTGCATGGCAACCACGTAGTTAAGAGGCAGGCATGAACGTCAGGCCACTGAGAGCAAGACAAGCTTTTGTTTACGTATACGTACGTAGGTTCTTAACTATGAAATAAACGTTTTGTATGGCGAAAACGACGGAAACTGTAATTTTCATAAAAGCGGATTTTTCTGTCTTGCAAATGGCCAAACTGATTACGATGAAACTTTGTAGGTATAATTGTACACAATATCATTTTGATAACTACAAAATGAAACACAAATGAAAAGGGGTATTTAACTTAGAGAATTTTTTTATTCCCTTATAGGGATATCCTGGCATCTTAACATACTTTATTTTCGAAATCAAGTATTAATTTAGATTTGTTGTTAAAAATATTTAAAAAAACGCCAATTTCATAGATAAGTAATATTAATATTCTACGCTTTCTTTCGAAGTATTTCCTCCACCTTAATCTACAGGTACTTTCATAGACTAATACCCTCCAGTTTTATCAATAGGTACTTCCATGGACTAAGCTAAGTAAATCAGAACGACACTCACCCCTACGTAGGGCTGCCAGAAGACCAGTAGTGACACATGCCACGATTATCACAAACTCGATATATGTAAGCATGCAACAGTGGTACCACCGCCACAGGGAAACTCGCCGGTTGCCACACAAATTCACTTCTATCTTGCTTTGTTTATGTTTACGCTTCGAATCTTGTGATTTGGTGCGGTTTTTTCTTTCGCTTACGACAATTTCGTACAATTTTAGACACTGTTTTTGGGCTGAATCAATTTTGTAGGCAGAGCTTGTAGAAATTTGCTTTGTTTTTACAACATAAATAATTTATTCGTCGTATCGGCGAGCGAGGTTGATGTAACAAAAAAAAAAGCGTCGGCTATCCGTCTGTGTGTACAGTAATTTACTTCGGCCAGCGTTGCGCGGGGGGAAAGTCTACATCACACCGATAAACATTCAAACTGTAGTGCGGACAACACAATCCCGAACGTATATTGAAAAGTCACATCTCCCAAGAGTTCCAGCACACTGACAAGTCCACAGACCGCCGCAACTCTTTATCACATCGATCCTCCGCTACGCTATCCTTCAAAACACCAAGGAGATCGTACTCATTAAACCCTGTTCCGAAACGAAAACGACTATATCCGCTTCCGTCGCCGGTCGCACGTGACGGTTCAAAAAAGCGCGGGAACTTCGTCCTAAAACCGCGCGCGTTTTTTCGCACAGAATAAAAAGCGACCCACCCCCATTTCGTGGCTATGGCGTCTACCGATTCATGGCAGCGAAAAAGGCGCGAAATTTTCGCAAAATGGCGTCCTAGGTGATACCCGTGGGACTCCCCATAGTTGTTCGTTCATTGAATAACACTGCGCTGTGAGAGATTAAGTCCAAACGGCCGCGCGGGGTATACTGCAGAAGCGCCGGCGGTGTCCACAGCCAAAAACCACTGCCAAATTTCGCAAGCGACCTGTACGTTCGACATTCAGTCGGTGGGACTATGGATTGCAATGCGAACTTTATAAGCTTTACTTCTATCAATCTGGTAACATATGCGTTAATTTGGAAGATATATTTTTTTTTTTATCTAATTGGATTTTTATTTGTTGTTCATTCATTCATTCATAACAAATTCTTTCGCTGTATTGAGATTGTTGTATATCGATACCTAATTGGGTATTTCCTATTAAATATCTTGGTCTAATATACCTACGTTTTACTATATAAATTGGACGTTTTCATCAAATGTGCTAGCAATACCGATAACTACATTAAGTGATCAAAAACTGGATATCGTTTTTTTTTTTTGTTGATTGATAAGAGTAACAGATACACACGCCAAACTTATAACACTCCTTTTTATGAGTGGGTGGTTAACGTATACGACTAAATGAACATAATAACGTGGGTATCAGGTCCCTTATACCAACATTAATGTATGAAAAGGTTAATGAATGTGGAAGAAGAGAGAGAGATCTGCCAAGACTGCAGCAAGTGCAACGATGTGGTCTCTGCCTACCCCTATGGGAAGAAGCCATGACGTAAGCAACTTTGTTCGACTATAGCCCGCTAGAGTGCCAAGGTTCTATCTCGTCCTTTTGTGGCAAGTGTGTAAACCGGTTTCTTAGTCTGAAGCGCACTATAGTGCCAAGGTTCTAACTCGCCTGTTTGTTTCAAGTATGTAAGCAGGTTTCTTCGACTGAAGCGCGCTAGAGTGCCAAGGTTCTAACTCGCCTTTTTGTATTAAGTCTTGGACTGAAGCACGCTAGAGTGCCAAGGTTCTCGCCTCTTTGTAGCAAGGAGAACAACTTGGTCTCTGCCTACGCCTATCGGAAAATGGTGTGACGGTATGTATGTATGTATTATGTAATATTAGGTAAAGATTTACCAAATGCTCCAATCGCGTGCCCAGCATCATTTTGAGGAGTCGGTGAGTGAATTCGTATACCAGAAAGCTTTGGAAATCAGGCCAGGATAGTATCGGGCCAAGGTCCTCCAGGATCCTTAGACTGAACATTTATTCTGTCTAGCTGGGTTTTAATCACTGCACTGGTGTTGACAGTTACAATCATCAAACTCTAGTGTCTTTTTCGAGGTATGAGGAAACAACTGAACGAAGTTCAAGGTCACTTCACTAATATGTTTAAATTTGACTACTGCACTAGTGCCCCCTTTAACTCAATGTCCCTTGAGACATTTATGTACAACACTTTCCCGCATTTGGGAGTCTCCCAACTTAACGCAGTTCAAGGTCACTTCACTAGTCTGTTCAAATTCGACCACTGCAACCAGAGTTCTCTTCAGTGTCCTCTAAGACATTTATGTGCACTTTCCCGCCTTCGGGAGACACCTGAACGAAGTTTCACACTGGTCTGTATCAATTTAAGTTAAATGACTGCACCTCCTTAACAGATGTGACAATGGTCAAACTCTCTTGTCTTTTAAACTGGAAGACAACTGAACCAAGTCTGAACTCACTTCGTACACTTCGTTCAACTCAACTCCAAGAATTCATCACATTTTAAGCCACAGTAAGTTTTTTGTCCACTATGACTCTAGAAGGAGTTTAGTTCACTGACTCTAGGAGGCGTTTAAGTCACTATAACTCCAGAAGAAGTTTAGTTCACTGTAACTCTTAGAAAGAGTATGGAATCACGAAAGGATTTTCCAAAATTTCCTACGTAAACTAATTTATGAAATCGTCCACTATACTGTCTGGTAATGAATGAGGAGTTTTCCCAATTTAAAACTGGTTTCGTAACACGAGATATCGTTCGAGATAAGGTTGTATCAATCAGATAGATATGGAGATTTTAGACAACGCTTACGTCAGAGGGCAACGCCGGTAGCAACAGTCTTGTAAGATATTTATTATTACATACATTCATACGAAAAGAGAGGAAGGCCAAGGTTTGAATATTGGAAGGACGTGAAGGAAAAAGTGAGCGCCGGGGATTATAGAGAGATGAAGAGGTTGGCAGACAGGAGAGAAGAGTGGCGATTGCTTCACCGACAAGAGTCATACTCTTAAATATGATGATTATACATACATACATAAAGCTCACGCCTGTGTCCCACAGGTGGGGTAGGCAGAGACTATGGATAATGATCTTACGTTTTTTTAGGGTTCGGTGGCCTAATGGCTAGCGGATCCGACTCGTAAGCGAGAGTACCGAGTTCGATACCCAGTCGCTAGTTGATATACTACAACTAGTTATAGACGGTCCATTTTGGCTGGAGCCGACCAACCGTCAGCTGTTGCAGTCGATACTAGTCCTTACGCAGGACAAAGGACGTGGTCAGACATCCGACCAAGGTCGGCTCGCCCGTGCATCCGAATTAATCTAAAAGCCAGTTTATTTTGTACACCGTAAAGATTAGAATCGACTGTAGCTGACGGTTGGTCGGCCCCAACCAAACCGGAGCGTCTGTTACCACTTTATGTGTGACGCGTCACGAGACAAGTATGAACTCGACGTACTGTCTGACGCGTCACGATCCAGCGCGTCAGTCTAAACGCGAATTCGACTTAACTTGTCGAAATTTGGCAGTGACGCCTATAAGTATCCATAGAACATCTAAAGCATAGTATAAAACAAAGTCGCTTCCCGCCGTCTGTATCTATGTACGCTTAGAACTACGCAACGGATTTTAATGCGGTTTTCACTATTATTTAGACAATTTCTTCCGATAGGTGTATATTAATACTATTAAGCAGGCAGACAGTAGTCAAAACAACTGATTGATGGCTGTATTTGTATAATAAATGCATTTCTAAACCCGAGAAAACCTGTGCGAAAAAAAACGCGCGTCGGAACCTTAATAAGTACGTGTAATGCGCTTATTGCATTGGACTAAATTCAATTCTCTAAATTTAGAAGCAAAAAGCGCGAGAGCAAATCAAAGTGGAATGTATTGCTCATAGAATAAATTCGATTTTTGTGCAACTTACAATATGCTACGCGTCGTTCCGCTTCTCAAAAGGCGTGATACAAAAATGGACCTTATGTTATGAGCAATACATTCCACTTTTATTTGCTCTCACGCGTTTCCTTCCTAATTTAGACGACTTAATTTAGCCAATCGTAGTAAGCATGTTAAGTGCATCGATTCCGGACACATCGACAAGGTACAGTACAAGAGCGTAATTGCATTACCACTGCAAGAAAAAATCCCTTTGCAGCTACAGCAACATACACGGTATTTGGTGCAACTTCAGCCAAAATCAGGTTGCTAAAAGGCATTAGCAGTCACTTAGGCCCAAGGAACTCGTCCTTTAGGGTAAACTGTACAATAATGGTCCCCGATTTTAGGGGTTTTGGGGTTTAGGGGGGGGGGGGGGGAGGGTGGTTGGGAACATTTGTGTTTTACCCAACAATAATTTCGTTTTATTTGTGGCTGTATGATATAAAACCTTTGTCACATAGACTACAAACAACTAAAACATGAATAAAACCTGTCAAAATATTGCCAAATATTACGAAAAAACTAACTTTAATAATTTTTTTCTCAAAAACTACAAGTTTGCTTTGGTAGTGACTTTGCATAATTACTTATTAAGCATAGACCTTTTCACCAAAAAATTGCCAACTTCCAATTCGTGGACCATTATTGTACAGTACACCCGTCCTTTACCCCCAGAGTATTTATTATATAATAAATAGAACATTTAATTCATGAAAGCTATAAAACGCTTTAACAACTGCACAGTCAGTCGCCTCTGTTGGTCACCACGCGAAGGTTCGAAAGAACGTTTCTCGATTACGATTCGGATGTGGATTGAGCCAGCCACAGTGTTTCCTTTGGACTATGACATGGGATCGTTCCAGAGGTATATTAGAGGCAGATTAGTGACTCCCCTGGTGTTGCTGATGTCCATAGGCGGCCGTGACTTGCCATCAGGTGGCCTGCTTGCCTGTTTGTCTGCCGTAATACATAAAAAAAACGGTAGTGCACAGGAATATGGTTCTTAAAGAGATGCACATAAGGTCTTGTATTGTACCAACGAACCCGTGTTACATAGCTACCAGGGCAGCCGTCGCACGCAACCAGACACAACCGCGTGGGCACAAACACAAAACATTTAGCGCAAAAAATCACAATTAATATATAACAAATTATTTATCCAAATTGATATTGCAAAAATTACATCCAAAAGACAGTGACGGGGATGTGACAGCGTTCAGTTTTCGAACGCTCGCCGGATGCGAGTGGCCAGTACGGTTTTTGATGTGGGACCTCCTTGGTGCGAGCTTATTCGGTCTATGTGATGTTTTATAATATTTTTCTTTGAGGATATTTAAAATATCGGTGGTTTAACGGTATCAATGAATTCGGGAATTTATATCCATTGTGGCATGCCACGATAAAGAGCTCAAGACGCTATGATATTGCTATTACATATTTATATTTGACGACCTGAGTGCGCTAGATGGCGCTGTGTGAATTGTCCAAGCACATTTATATTTATTTATAAATATCGAAGAATCAGTACCAGATTCCCACAACGAATCTTACCGAATACAAATACAAAACACTGATTCTACCGCACCGAATCCGATCAATTTTTACAAAAAGCGCGCGAAAACTCTCAAGATGGCCGCCGCGAAACTTTCCCCCGCGAAACGGCGCACAGATTAAAAAACCGCGCGAAAACAAAATGGCTGCCGCTCCGTCTGTTCGAACTCGTTTCGCGAACACGTGTTAGAAAAAAAAACGTGGACGGCGCGACGGGGCCGGCGTAATTCTGTGATGCTTTATTTGTAGACGAATATCGCGCTGATTATATTTTTGGATCGCACGCTCTAAGGGAAATGGGACACGCGCTTGTGACTAGATTCTCTGCGACACTTTTCTTTCTCCGTTCACTCTTTACTGCTTGGCTAGCATTAGGTTTGCTCTCGCGCACGATAAGCAAAGCCGCGACAGTTTTTTTTTATACCACTAAGGTGGCAAACAAGCTTACGGCCCGCCTGAAGGTAAGCTGTCACCGCAGCCTATGGACGTTTGCAATACCAGGGGGATCACCCACGCGTTGACGACCCCGTAAAAACCTCTCTGCTATTCTGATGCTGCTATCTCTTTCGTCTTAGTATTGAGAGAAGGAAACAAACTATCTCGCGGCGCGAGTAGTGTCGCGGGCACATTTGTGCTAGCCGTGCTGGGGTTACTGACTGGCAAGGGGCCTGAAAGCCTCTTCGATGCTATCGCTAAGTCTTACGCCTTAAGAAATGCGCCTAACTCCGATGCTACCGATTAAGACTTGCCATTTCACTCGCTCGCGAATGCCGCCGCGAATAGAGCGAGCGAGATGAAGTCATAAAGCTATCGTAAATGTTATCGTGAAGAGTCAGGCGGTCGGGCCCAAGGAGTTTGACCGCCGTCCCATCAGGGGTCCGACCGGCTGATTCGAATTGAAGGCAAAACGCTATCGGAATATGTATCGCCATCTCACTTGCTCAAATCTTTTTGCCTTCCTAGCAACCCGCCCCGGCTTCGCACGGGTTGTATCCTTAACTAATTATACACCTAAACCTAACCCTACTTCTTCATGAATCACCCCGTCTATTGGTGAAAACCGCATGACAATCCGTTTAGAACTTTTTGAGATTATCGCGACCAAACAGACAGACCCGCCGTCCATCAGGCCGCAGTTGGCCGCTGTCCTTCAGGTGGGGACCGTCCATCCATGTGCCTCCCTAAGCAATGAAAAAAAACAGGCAGGCGCGGCGTGGGACTTTGTTTTATAATGTGTAGTGATTAAGACTGTAAATACGGCAGTCATCAGCTTTCAAATAATTCAAATGTAGAGTACATTCTTAACTAAGCAGTCACTAACGATCAGGCCTGATTTTCATTTCAAATTCCGGGTTGAAAAATGATTGGACAATCAACCCTTTTTTTATGTAATACGGCAGACAAACAATTTCAAATTTCAATTTCAATTTCAAAAGTTTTATTCAACGTGCGTGGTCCCGATGGTGCGTGGTCACCGCCGCCCATGGACATCAGCAACACCAGGGGCACTGCCAATGCGTTGCCCGCCTCTAAAGAGACCTCTAATATACCTCTTGAACGATCCCATGTCACAGTCCAAAGGAAACACTGTGGCTGGGAGCTCATTCCACACGTTTTATGAGGGATTTCAACCTGAGCCACTTTCTTGGCCGATGCATATCATACAATCACCTAGTGCTACGCTCGATTACTTCAATGCAAAACGAAAGAGCTAGTAGATAGTAGGTGCAAAATAGATCGGCAATATTATAGAGGACGTTGACCTCTCAGTTGGAACTAATTTGATTGGCTATAATTTTTTTATTTTATTTTTTTAGTTATACGATAGGCAAACAGGCAAGCGGGCCACCTGATGGAAAGTGGCGACCTCTGCCTATAGACATTAGCAACACCGAGACTATCGCCAATGCGTTGCCCACCTCTATAACACGTTACTCTGGCAGCAAAAATAAATAAATAAATTCCCATAGATGGCGGTTAAACACTTGCGATATTAACATAATTTGACTTGACTGATCTTTATTTCTTATATTCATATATAAATTTTTTTTCTATGTTACGGAATTCCTACATAATTTTGTAAAATTGTAAACTACCTAGGTACTTGTAGAATCTCAAATTATATAAGATACTAGCGGACCCGACAGACGTTGTCCTGTCTACACGTCTTTAATTTGAAAATTTCAAACTTTTTTTACAAAATTGTGAATCTAAACCATTCCCAGATCCCCTTGAACACACACAAAAAATTTCATCAAAATCGGTCCAGTCGTTTGAGAGAAGTTCAGTGACATACACACTCACAGAAGAATTATATATATAAAGATAACTAAGGGAAAGAGCGAGCCACCCCAACACAAGTATATTGATTACTTACTGGGGATGCCTCACCTCGTAAAGATTTGAGAAATAAAGATTTTTTTTTAATGCATTTAACGGTTTCTTAATGTCAGTGCTCGATGGGGCTCAAAGTTATACATTTTATTAATCAATTTCTTGTTGACTGTTCTGTTCACTTGACTTGAAATATGACTTTTTTATCAACAATCGCTCTTACCATATACGAATCAGTTCCGACCGACAGGTTAACGACCTCTATTGCCAATCTATTTGGAACGCACTATAGTTAGTTATGTCACACGCGACAAATCCCAGCATGCTACGAGCGTGTATACCTTCTGACAGTGTGCCTCCCTAGGGAATAAAACATATCTTTTTTCCATCAGACGGCCTTGCTTCACGTATCAAAGTGTTTCGAATAGGCCAGCCGTCCGGCGCGTCTCACCCACGTTCCATCCAAGTTCATACATCGGGTTCGGGTTAAAAAAAGATTCCGCCAGGTTCGTTGGCATTTCGCTATTGGGGACGCGTATCTGTATGTCTGGGTGTGTGCGTGCGTGCTACGGGTAGTAACAGTGGAATGTCCACTGTTGGGCCTATTTAGGTCCAGTCCCAGTTGGGTCCACTGTTGGGCTTCGCTTCCTTCGCAATGGCATTTTAATTGTCATTTTATTTTGTATTTAATTTGACATTGTACCAAATTTTGTAAAAAAAAATCATAAAAAATCATCTTGGCGTTAATGTCCCGGTTGTGCTCTCGAGAACGAGGGCTCGGGGTCCGCCTTGTCCATGATCCAGGATTTGGCGATCAGGTAATAACAGTGGAGCGACTACCATCTGACCTCCGTGACCCTGCTACCAGGGAAACCTGACCAGATTGGATCATGGTTACAAATTCAGTTCCCTGAATTTGCAGATTTTATCACGATGTTTTCCCTCACTGTAAGAGAATCGGTTAGTATTCAACTAATGTACTTAACTCAGAAAAGAGTCATTGGTACATGGCCGCAGCGAGATTCGAACCCGGTACCTCTCGCTTACGAGTTGGATACTCACCGCAACCGTAAACAAAGTATTAATGTACCTTTTTTATGAGCTACCATGAGCCTGAAATAAATGATTTTATTTTTAATTGTGGAGACTCACGATGATTAGGTAGTAGAGCTGCCTGAGGAGTCTGGGTGAGTACCATCGCCTTATCTATTTCTGCCGCCAAGCTTGGGCTTGGCCTCCCTACAATTGGTGGAGGGGCTCTGTCAAGCCTGTGGAGTCCGCCTGGGTGAGTATCACCGCCTTATCTATTTCTAGCGTTCAGCAACAATGCTTGCATGGTTGTGTTCCGGTTAGACGGATAAGGCAGAACTGATAAAGCACTCTAATTAAAAAAATATATTGAAATAGGATTGGAGCAATGTCTAACCATGATCCAATCTGGTCAGATTCCTCTGTTAAAGCGTCACGGAGGTCGGACGGCAGTAGCTCTACTGTAATTACCTGATCTGCCAATCCTGGATCATGGTCAAGACGGATCCCGCGCCCGCGCGCGATAGCACAAGCGGGAAATTAACGCCAAGAACAAGAGACCATAGACTATTTTAGAAGCAGTAGTGTGTTAAAACAAAAAAATGTGAGGAAACAGCCTAAATTTTTTTTAAATTAATTAATTTGATTAAATTAATGGCGATTTTAAACAAAATGCATATGAAAATGAGTTGAAAATTTTGGGCGAAAGTTTCTTTTTAGGTACTTAGACCACTTTCTAATTGTTTAATAAATATATGTCCATAGACTCAGCCTACCCCACCTGTGGGACACAGTATGTATGTGTAATGCGCTACCTACCGTTTGCATGTACGAATTTCTTTCTGCTCCGCGACCGCACCGAGTAAGATTATCACATTGGGTAAACGGATCTCTGTTGTTGTTCATCTGTTAGTTATAGATAGTGTTGGTGGCAAAAATATTCGTTGGTACAGTCGGCTGCAGAGAGAACTGATACCATAAATTTTATGTAACAGGGGTCAATGGCTGTCAGTTCTCTCTGCAGCTGACTGTACGTTCGATCGCATAAATATTAAAAATTAATGTTGACGAGCGATCAAATACACGAACTCAATGGAGTATAATGTTTTTGTTCATCTGTTAGGAAGTATTGCATTATTTCACGGTTGACTGGTAGATAAGGCTACTTTAGCGTTAAGTCCGCCAATGTACCTTTATTGCATAAAGTTTGAATAAATAAATAAAATAAGTATAGTGTTAGAGGCAAAAATATTCGTTGGTACGATTACTCGTATAAGTATTAAAATGTATTATGATTTAACGATAAAATATACGAACATTGAGTACAATGTAAGATACACGTACTCAATCCTTTTCTTATTTGAAATGGAATTCTTGATTTAGCTATTTAGTTGTGATCTTCGATCACAGATTGTGACCCAATGAGGCATCGCTTGGTTATGCCTTCCAGGCAGAAGACCGCTCTATCCTATACATTAAAACTTCCGATCAATGCAAAAAATAAATCGGTATAACATTTAGAGAGAAACAGACCTAAAAAAACATGAAAAATCCACATAAACGACGACAAATCAAACAAAATCCCTTCAGACCACCTAGAGTAATAAGGAACGAATAGAATATGTGCTGAAATGTCGGGCATAAGCTGTACGAATTCCTTTAAACATTCCTTTTGCAATTTCAACTGTAGTAGATACGTCGACTGACAGACTTTTCCACAAATCTTTTAGAAACAAGAATTGTCTTCAAGTTCAAAGGAATTCTTACAGCGCACCCCATAGACTGTCAAATCAGTACTTACCGCCTTGATATCTTCTATATCCTTCGCGTCGAGAGCTTTTCTTCTAGACGACGGCGTGTCAGGACTGGAGTCTTCGCTGAACGTGCTTTCCGTACTGGTTTCCATCGACTTCACGCCATCCTCCTGCTCCTTCTCTTCAGATTCCCTATTTTCCGTCCGCTTCTTCAGGAAATTCTCGTGTTCGAACGTCTTGTTTTCAAAACCTGTGCCGCTAGGCGATTCGATATCATTGTCCAAAACCAATCGGTCCTCCTCCGAGTCGATATACTTCAGCTTCACTTTGGACTTCCTGGTTTCCTTGACGGCGTCAACGTCATTGGTATCAGGCTTCGTTTTCGGGGCGGTGCCAGAGACAACCGGTTTCGAGATCTGTATATAAGAAGCAACGTTAGAAGTGTGGTTTGGTGCCTTCACCTGTTTCTCTATGTCGTTCTTCAACGCGTTCTTTACCTCCGGACTGCGGCGGCGCTCCTCCACATCCCCGTTCTCCACATGAATCACTGTAGACTTCTCCAGTATCTTGCCAATCGGGTTGTTCGGGTCCAACTGGCTTTTGATACTGGCCAGGCGGTCCGGTAGCTTAGCCGTGAGCGAGGTGGCCATCACACTTTTCTCCGCGACCGGCTTAGCTAGAGACACTGGCTCGGAGATCGTTTTGCTGATGGACAAATCGGAGTTGGAATTCGATCGGGAGCTGGAGGAATCCCATTTGGAGCTGCCGTTCCGTTCGTGCGGCAGATGGACGGGCACCGGCTTGTCTCCTTGCAGCATCTTCGTGTACCCGACCGCCTCGCTGTCGCAATCCTTCAGCTGGCTCAGATACTGCTCCACTGAGCTCTTCCCGTACGACCGTTCGTGGGCCGGCAGCTTGGTCGTGATCATTTTCTGATCGAATCGTTTCTTTATCTCGGACACGGACACCTCGTTCCCGTTTGTATCCTTTACACCGTTCGTCATAGAGTTCCTTTTGCTGTAACCGGACGACGGTGAGGTCTCCTTGTACCGGCGCCCCTCAGGTCTCTGTTGTACCCAAAAAGACACCGGTTTTTCTAACTATGACCGATAGTTTAGACACTAATGCGTCGTGTGGGTGTATGTATGTTAGTTGCCGCCATGCTGGGGAAGGCGAACAGCTCGCCTACAAACCTCCTATATCTCCATGCTGTCCTGGTTATCATATCATATGTAATTCCTAACGAATGAAGAGCGCAGCATGTGGGTAATGGAGAAGAGTAGGCTCACTGTCTACCAGCCGCTGTGCGATAGGCGTACTCGGAGGAAAAAGAGCTTTAAGTACAGTGGATAAGGTCGAAGTCGCCGCGTTAGTTGAAAATTTTGATTATGGATAGTCGAAAAGTAAATTTTGAAGTCAAAATTTTGGGAAACAAAGTACTGTAGGTAGGTATTAGCTCGGTATCATGCATTATGCTTTACGTTAGCTTGACTGTGTTCGGTACAGACGGCTTTCACTACAAATAGGCTAAGATTTCTTTAGGATACTGGGTATACGGCAAAATCAGTACAAAGAAACAAGGAACACAAGAAATAGACTATATAATAAAAAATGTTAGCGAAAAAAAATGAAAAAAATCTACAACTAGATTCAGGATAGTCTCAATCCGAGCCGTGAAAAAAAAGACACAAAAAATACTAAATACGTACAAAAGAAAAAAAAACTATTACTATTTTCAAATAACGCAACGACCAAGTGAAAAAAAACCCTCCAGAACAATTTCCGAGGGTAGTCCACTATTACCAGCATATGGAAGGAGGTATGCAATTATGTTTGGTGCAATCACATACATGTTTGACCACCCGAGTCCGTCTGTCGCGAGGCGGCTACGCGGTTCCGGGAAGTGGGATGGGTGACCGCGGTTAGTGGTATGGTAACGTGTAGCTTAGTAATAATAATCACGATATTTAGCCTCAAGTTGTTTTTCTTTCATACTTTTACAGCTCCTGTAAGTATAGTGGCCAAGTAGATTGGCGGTCGCTGACCTCTCGGTTGGAACGAATACGTATGTGGTCAAAGCGATTGATGTGATACTACACTTCACGGTCACGTTTGGCAAATTTTGTATGTAGAACTTATTTGAAAATTAACAAAAAATTTGTCATTTTGTTATCAGCAGACAAACAGGTAAGCGGCCCACCTGATGGATAGTGGTTACCGCCGCCAATCGGCATCAGCAACACCAAGCGCGCTACCAATGCGTTGGTCGCTACTAAAGAGACCTCTCCAAAGGAAACACTGTGGCTGGGAGCTCATTCCACATCCGAATCTTACGAGCGAGAAACTTTCCTTCGAACCTGCCTAACTTCGTCTCTAATTACTAGTAATGGCAGATGGCAATGCCACTTTTAATAAAATTTTCATTGCAAGCTATATTAAAAAAAAAAAAAAGTTATAAACTTTTCTATTTACATAAAATTTTAACGAATATGATTATAGAAATAATTATAACAATCGCTGTGACCATTCAAAAATCAGTTCCAAACGAGAGGTCAACGTCCTCTATTGCCAATCCATTCGGCACGGACTATACCCCCTACTTCAAGTCGACTATCGCATTAACAAAAAAAAAGGCCGTTACCACATACCACCAACCCCACATACAAGCCACGGCACCCGACTTCGTCCGAACAATATTATGGTGTGAAAAATACAAGCGTAACCATAATGCTCACTAATAAGAAACTTAGTGCGATGTTTAGTATGAACATACACACACACTCACGCGCAAAACTTAACATGGGAGGGTGCGAGCTGCGAGCGGATTGCATCGATTTTTGTTTAGTCATTTGTAATTTTTCATATTTTTATCTTCAGATGCAATAATCTAATGTACCTATCGGACAGATAAATAAAATAAAAAATATAGTAATATAATTATATCTAATTATGCTTGGACAAGTTCTCATAAAGATGAGAAAAGGGATGTGGGAAAACATCCCGACAAAATTTACATACACTCAAATATTTCCCAAACTACTCAATCGATTTTGATGAAACAAAACTGGCTTCCAAGTAAAGAAAATCGCATCGAAACCAGTTCATCCGTCGGGAGTTATGATGCTCAAGATTTCGTGTTTTTATTTAAAAACCAGTTTAATGCAAATTATTATCTCTTTAGCTTTGTATCATTAAAATCGGTTCAGTAGTTAAGTAAACATTCGAACTTATGTAGACTTCGTCGGGGATATTTCGACATCGCTTAATACTGTTTCAGTATTTCCTTCTCAAAATTAAAACTATCAAAATCGGTGCAGCCGTTCTCACGTGATACTCTTACAAACGAAGAATATTTCATTATAAATTATAAGTTACCTATAATAATTTTTCAATCTACCCACAAATTTCTTTAACAATTATCATACTTTTTCAATCTACCCCCAATATCGCACCCACATTTTTTTAAACTACCCGCAAAACAAAAATCGACGCGTTATCTCGCGGCCGCACCCCGAAATACTAATACATGAGAAAGACAGAGCAAGAGACAGAGTGAGAAGGAGGTATACCTCGACAATGGTGGCCGCTGTGGAGTTCCTCGCCTTCCGGAAGCGGGAGATGTCCGACGCCGGAGGTCGGCCGATGTCGTTTGAGATGGATTTCGATCTGAGGACAAAGTTCATGTAAAGTAAAGTAAAGTAAAACTCTTTTACTCTACTCAGACACACGGCATTTCAGTGTAATACAGGAAAATTACACATAAAATTGTCCAAACGCGGAAATTTGAAATGACAAGCTAAAATTTGGTGGAAATGTAGAGAATAGTGTCCTGATTGATATTCCAAAATTTTATTTTTTATTTTTAGCCATTTCTGTCCCACTGCAGGGCAAAGGCCTCCCTTTCGATCTTCCACGACTCACGGTCGGATGCTTTCCTCGGCCAATCCTTAGAAAAGGCGTCCAACTCGTCCCGCCATCTCCGTTTAGGCCTTCCAAAAGTCCCACAAAATATATCCTGGGGAAAATCCGTAATTTAAAAACAACCGCCGCCGTAATGTCCGGGTCAATGTTTAATTTTCCTGCACTAGTGGCCTAATCGTCCATGAAGGCGATGCATCGACTTCGGCTTCGATTTGACAGATTGAGGAATCGGTCCGTGGTATTGTCTATGGCACAGGACCGGAACCGTACCGCCGATCTCCAATCGCATGATACCAACCTCTGGAATGACGTCACAGAATATCCGAAATGTTGTGACGTCATTCCAGAGGGGTGGTATCATGCGATTGGAGATCGGCGGAGCCGCTACCGGTTTTTGTGGAGATCTCTGAGGGAGGCCCAGCAGTGGGCGTCCTTCGGCTGATATGATGAATGTCTATGGCTTCCATCGTGATGAAACCTGCACATTCAGGCGACTGAAAGTGTAACCATGATCCAATCTGGTCAGATTTCCCTGGTAGCAGGAAGACGGAGAGCAGATGGAAGTCTCTCCACTGTAATTACCTGATCTGCCAAATCCTGGAGCATGGTCAAGGCGGACCACGGGCCTTCGTGCGCGAGAGCACAACTGGGACATTAACATCAAGATGATTTTTTTACTCGTCTCTCAGTTCTCATTCCATTCACCCGCATGTCGTCATTTATACAGTCCATGTTCAGTCCAGTCCATGTTCTGCCGCTAACCAACAATGCTTGCATTGTTGTGTTCTGGTTTGAAGGATAAGGTAGCCAGCGAAATTACAGACGTAAGGCATTTCATCTTAGCCCTCACAGTGACAACGAACCTGCGGTTTTGCATTTTTGTTAACTGCAACCTAAATGTAAGAATCATACATGTTATGGGCGACAGTTACCACTTGCCATCAGGTGGGCTGTCTGCTCGTCACTGTGAAAAAAGGACAGAAAGGAGGGCTAGCGATGGTGTATCGACGACAACGACGACAGGCGCGGCAGTAAGCTCAAAAAAGAAAATAACTCACCTGGATATCTCCCCGCAGTTGTTCTGCGCCGCCTGCTGCTGTATCCTCTGCGTGAGCGGCACATAGTTCGCCGGCGAATATTTGTTGTACAACTCAGCTGTGGACATTGCGAGCGCCGCCGACGATATCACCCTCTTATTCCTCGGAAGCGGCTCACTAGCAGTCTTACTGCTCTCACTCCTCGTTGTAGACACATCACGACCCCTGGACTCGCTGCGTTCCGATCTGTACCTCGTCGAGATGCCACTATCACTGTCGGTGACACTGGGAGCCCTGGATGTCCTACTATACTCCACGAGACTCGACTTCCGTTCTCGTTTGCCGTCGACGTCGGCATACCGGGAGCGGTACTCAGTCGTTTTGTCCCCGAAGGAGTTCCTCAGACTGGATGTGACGTATGTTCCGCTACTGCTGCGGTAGTACGGCTTGTCGAGGCTCGATGAAGAGGTCAGAGTCGACCGATAGGACCCGGACAGGGTCGAAGATGTCGAGGTATACCTCGACGGCGACACCACGGGCATTTTAATCGTTTCTTAATTCTATTTTGTAATTGTATATTCGAGTCCTAGCTCTGGTCTATGCTTATCACATAGTTCGCTCTGGTCTGTCTTATAGTTAATGTTGCTATGGCTTATCTATTCGGTTTCTAGTCTACTTTTTTCCGGGACGGCGGTCTCTTCCATTGCATCTTCTTTTTGGCACTGAAACAAAAGATTATGCTATTGAGTAAATTATTAAAGCGTAAAGACCCCAGCGCCGATCTCCAATAGTACGCCGCCATCTTGACCCAATTGAGTAGGGACCAATCGCAACGAGGCAGCTCTAACATGCTACGATAGGATGCAAGATGGCGGCGTAGTATCGGAGATCGGCGGTACGGCCGCTGGTCTAGTGGCAGCGTGCTTGCGAGACCGATAGCTATGCTCGTATTCCGGGAACTGGATGGGTGGCCGTTGCGTACTTTGCGGCTAGACGAACTTCCGCACCGCAATGAGGTTGCCACTTGTTAGGTGTGCTCTAATACCGTTGGCTCGGCAAGGTTGACCAAGGTCTTGAGGTCTGAGACTGGTTTAACAGTCTCGGGATCCTATGAGCGCTCTATTACGGTATATTATTATCTGGACTCTGCCAGGCCTGAGGAGCGCGCCTGGCTGAGAGGCTGCCTGAAATTACAGGCATGAGGCATTTCATCTTAGTCCTCACAGTGACAACGCACCTGCGGTTCTGCATTTTTGTAGGCATTGTAGATGTTATGGGCGAGAGTTACCACTTACGATCAGGTGGCCGTGTGGTGTCCGGCAGAGTAGAATAGCACCAACCCCTTACTATCGTTGGTGTAGCTGTCGTACAAGGCGACTAATGTTTTCGAGGCAAAAGATTCAGAGTCTCCGCCTGCCAAGCGAGGAGATTATGGCCATAACCTCCCCTTTCGTAGAAGCGGCCCTAAGTCCTGCAGTGGACTGTTATGGGCTGTGATGATGATGATGATTTCAAAGTCCAAAGTGTATTTGCGTTTGCGTGTAGGTATATTACTGTGTATTTGCAGCAGTGTGACATTTCTGTACATTTTAGTGTTATTAATCATGCTTTGTTACGTGCGTTCTATATTTGTAATGCACCTATTTCTGTGAAATGACACTTACAAAATGAATGTTTAGATATCTATTTGATTTTTCATTCACGTAAAAAAGATTGGGCTTGCTTACGTCTTGGTCTTACCTACGTCACCCTACCCAGACTGTTTTTGGGATATATTCAATGTAGGTACAGGTAGACACAGTTTTATAATAACAGTCAGTTACAGAGAGAATATGATATTTTCATTCTTTTACGTTTATTTCGTCTCTCTAGTCTCATCTTATATCCCAGATATGCTGTCGCACGCGAGGCCCAAAATGCACAGATCGAGTGCATTCAATGCCATACTGATATAAATATTTTCTTTTGACACGTTCGTCTGCGTTCGGCATTTGGGGTTCCCTTATTTGTATTTACTATACACTGTTGACGGTTCTCCGTAATTTTTTCATCAATAGAATATCTCTGTGAAACTTGAAAGGTGCGCGCGCGCAGCATTCAATCGCTTATTATCAAACTGTAAAATATACTAATCAAATTAGCCATTACAGGTTACGTTAACGAGTATGTATTTCAATGAAGGTGTCGTTGACCCAAACATCGTAACGATTCATTCTAATACATATTTTTGGGCCGTGTGGTGTCCGGCAGAGTAGAATAGCACCAAGCCTTTACACTCGTGGGTGTCGTACAAGGCGACTAATGTTTTCGAGACGAGATCTAGAGTCTCCGTAAGCTGGAAATGGGCAGCAGCGTTTTCCATTGTTATATTTATAACACTGCGATCTCCAACCCGCCTGCCGAGCGTGGAGATTATGGCAATAAGCTCCCCTTTCGTGGGAGAGGCCCTATGTCCTGCAGTGGACTGTTATGGGCTGTGATGATGAATGCAATTAGGTACCCAGTGCAGAGGATCACCATTGCCATATGGCGCGGGAATACTGCTGGCGTAGCACCTTTGAGCCGGCAACAAACAACAACATTTCATTTTTAATTACAGTAATTATTAACCTATTTCCTTTCATTTATTCACTTCCTAACTATTTCTAAGTTTAGATAAGAATTTTACATCAATAAAACGAGCTATTTTCCTTTCATTAGGTACCTACACTAACATTTCTAAAACCGGTACGAATTTACATGTTCCGAAGTGTACATTATGTCCCTAAGTAATGTGATATCTATCATCATAATCATCATTATCATCATCTCTGCCTTATGTCCCGGTTGCGCTCCCGCGCGGCACGCGAACACCCGGAGTCCGACTTAAAGTAATTAAAAAAAAGGGTGAGAACCGTCAAAAGTCAGAATTAGCCAAGTGTTTAATAAAATTATTTGACTATAATTATTGAGTAATAGCCTCCATTTCCTTTACAACACGATGTTATCTATATGTCGCAGCCAAATGGTTAAATTAGCCGGTTAATTAAACGGCTAGCTATTTAAGCAGTTATTTCATTGAAAATTGGCCAAATTCATGAACTTTGAAAGTAAAGTCAAATGAACGATATTGCCTCGAGTTTACGGAGCTCTTCCATTCATTGTCATCATGCTAACCTAAACTAACCGAATAGAAACCTAATGCAAACTAATATTATACTTTGAAGTTATTGTTATAGGTTAGCATTGGAACAATGTGTGGAAGAGCTGCGTAAACTCGAGGCAATATCGTTCTTTCAACATCACTTTAAAATCTTATGAAACTGGCAAATTTTCAACTAAATAATTGCTCAAATAGCTAGCCGTTTAGTTAACCGGCTAATTTAAACACATGGCTGCGACATATACACAGTATACAACAAAGTCGCTTCCGGCCCTCTGTATCCATGTACCTATGTACGATTAGATCTTTTAAACTACGCAACGGATTTTAATGCGGGTTTCAGCTATAGCAAAAAGATAGAGTGATTCAAGGATAAGGTTTATAGGCAAGAAAAAAAGATTAAATAGGGTGAAGTATGTGTACGCGAACGAAGTCGCGCCGGGTCCACTAGTTTTAAATATAGATACAAAAACCCAACATTGCTTGAAAACCATTATTCCCAGGCTTCATTCGCAGCGAAGATTGGCCATTATGGAATCCTTTCGATTATTCCTCATAGACTGACTTAAGCCCAAATACTTACTTATTATATTATATTAGCCTAATCATCCCACTGCTGGGCAAAGGCCTTCCCCCCGATTCTTCCACTTTTCGCGATAAAGTGCCATTGTCTGCCAGTCCCTTTCAAACGATGTCGCGTCAAACTCAAAAAAAGGTGGACAGATGAGCTACAGTTACAGGGCCTTTGAAAGTGACTGGCAAATATCTAAATAAATATAATTATGGCCTCGGATTATAATAATGACAATAGCATGCCAAATATTGACTATTATTATGCTCAATACCTAATCGAAATGATAAATTAAAACAAACAAATTCTTGACTAAACAATGGTAACTAGAACTCCATTCGGCCTAGCCTAGTTTTGGCCAGTGGGCCGAAACGGCCGAAGCACTAAACTTAATATTTTTCCTCAGGCATTTGGGCACATAATCAATGTCCTTAAAAATTGTTTTAGGAAAGTCGGGGAAAAAACCTAATTTTTCACAAACCTAAATTTAACAGAAATTTTAACCGCGGGCCCAAACGCCTGAGGAATAATGCAAATTTTAATGAATCAGGCTTTTCGGCCCGCAGGCCAAAACCAGACCGGAACGAAGCGCCTGAAGACTCCCATGCCAAAACCAGCTAAGCATTCCATTCTCTATCATAGCCTACATCTTCTCTTACTCCATCTGTTACATCATTCCGTAATTTATTTAACAATCAATTAAAAACTCTTTCAAAATTCAAACTCAAAACTTTACCCCTTGAAATATGATTGAACTAGCTTTTTCGCCCGCGACATCGTCCACGTAAAATTCGGTCACTACGCTCCATGCCCGTTACCGTGGAAATCACATTCAATTTCGACTATATAACCTCCTGAAGCTTTCTATAGAAATTAAAATATTTATACCACTAAGGTGGCAAACAAGCTTGCGGCCTGCCTGGTGGTAAGCAGTCACCGCAGCCTATGGACGTTTGCAATACCAGGGGCACCATCCAATCGACCGACCCCGTAAAAACCTTTATATGATTCAACTAGCTTTCTGCCCACGACTTTGTCCACGTAAATTTCTCCAATAATGTGGCTAGGCTACGGGACAAAAACGTGAGATATATGCATGCATGACATATTCATCTGGCTAGCTGCTAGGACATGTGATCTAAAATTACAGAAAAATACGGATTTATCGTTATTATTATCTTTTAATAATAAAAATTACTGTAATTATGCAGTACCAGTAATGAGTATAAGTAGGAGTGGGAGAGCGCGAACAAATGCGGGGTCAAATCAAATTATGGGACTATGTTAGGTCACGGCATCCTGTAAGATACAGGACAGTTGGCCAGCCTACTACCTAGTCAGTAGATTTTTTTTACCACTAAAGTCCCACTAGATCAGTGGGGGCGAAACTCAGATAACCTAGAACACAATATGACTGTCACAATACAACAGTGGTTCTTAACTTTTTAGTGATGAGGAAGCATTTGCCAAAATTTTTGACTTGCCATAGACCACCTTTTGCTTGACACTTTCTTAGTCTTATTCTTTTCAACTACAGGGCCTAGATACTATAACATTATTTATAAGATAAACAAGAAAACTTTATCGAGATATAGGTATTATACGGACAAAATCTGTGGCATACCGCAGTCTCAGAGGCATTTGTTAATTGTCAAGGTAGCCAGATAAAGATACCAACAAGATAGTGATTTATCAAAGGACAGGATGTCTTTATGTCTATTTGTTGTAAGAGTAAACATTACTATTCATAGTTCTATTCTCCATCCATCTATGACTATACTACCATATTATGAAGAGATAAATTTTTAGACACTGGGGTCCTGGAGACAGGTTGAATAATTAAAAGCCTAGTGCTGATGTTTATTTTATTTTTTAAATTTATAAATGTAAGAAGCAATCTCAAAAACTGACATCAAAATCTTAATTCACTAGTTATACTACAAATCTAAATACATCTAATAGAATAAAACAAAGTCGCTCCTGCCATCAGTGCCTATGTATCAACATACGATCTTTTAAATTACGCAACGGACTTTAATGTGGTTTTCAACAATAGATAGAGTGATTCAAGAAGGTTTATAAGCAAGAAAAGAAGGGTAGGTGGGTGTGAAGTAAGTGTATGCGAATGAAGTCGCACTGGACTCACAGTATATTATATAATGTTTCAATCTGACTTGAATATAATAAATGGCCAAGTTTAAAGGGCAGCACGTTTGTTAATCTTTTGTCCAAAAACTACTGAACTCATTTTAATGAAATTTTGCAGTGTTGTTGCTGATTTCCCAGAATAAAACTAAGTATAATCTATTCCAAAAGTTCCGTAGATCTAAACTAGAACAATGTTTTAAAGGATCACTTGTCTGTTTTCCATTAACCTGTACCCAGATCGACTTGATATTGGGGCACAAACAAAATATATTCTATTAAGGGGATTCCATTTCCATATTAAATTAATTTTTATTACATTTTGTCATACGTTTGAGTGTTTAGTTTAGTAATTGAATTATGGTTAATACTCATATACAAATGTATTCAAAGGTGCGGCAAATAGCTTTCTGTAGCTTAAAATAAAGCAGTTAAATAAAAAACAACATAACTGGACACTAGATGGCGTTGTTTTGGGATTTTATTATTTTACCTGTTTATTATTTTATTTAATGCTTTGTTTTATATTATTATCATGTATAAATTATGTGGTGATAGTAGAATGGGCCTTGGGGTGGTAATCCAGTCGGGGAAGAGGCACCATTAATTAAGACTTGTAACAATTATTTTGAATAAATAAATAAGCGGTAATTGTCCATAACATCTATGTTTCATGTAATGAAAAAGCAGTAACGTAGGAGCATCGCCGGTGGGGGCTAAGATGAAATGCCTCTGGCTATAACCACAATTGGATAACAATTGCCCAGTTATTGCGATAACTGTGCAATAGTAATTGGGGTTTTTTTGTTACTACTATGTTACATATTGCAATTGTGTGTTATTTAATATTCTATAATTATTTTATGTACATTATTTATAAGTACATGACCAAGACATGGGATAGTAATTCTCTAAATGTTTAGAGTATTTTTTTGTTATGTCGCATTAGCACTTTCTTACAAAAACTTGTATTTCAATATAGATTTTATAATTTTGAGTAAAAATTTTTTGTTTTTTTTTTTATTATGATGTGACCATTTAGGACTAGAACTTCTGATACACCACACATAGGTAAATTGCTGTTCAACTTTGAAAGAGTTTAAAGCATAGTAACGTAACGTAATGTTTACTAGATCAATTCAATTACACTGGTTCACCTATCATATTCTATTTATATTATGTGTTCTTAAAGGGATTTCCTACAGCGTACCTTTGTTTACGAGTAGCCAGATATTGATAAGAATGACCACAATAGTTACCTTTATGTCTATTCTATTTGTTAATTAAGCAACAAACCAATTAGTAATTAGTATTTACTTGTAATTTTGGATAATGACAGATAATATATTGCAATGCTGACAGAATGTTTTTTAAGGGACTAAATCATAATATTTTGGTAGACCAGTTAAAGCATACCTTTTTATTATAACAACAACCAAGGTTTAAAATTTAGCTACGTAGTTTAACTACATATTATAGCTGTTTCTAAGCCATTTACTACGTAAAAACGACTCTGCACGGTCTGAAATTCGTCGCTTAAGCCGTTTCGTGACTACAAAATTACGTGCTTTGTCAGAAATGGGTGAGGAATTCCATCCAAGGTCACCAGAGTGATTGATCAAACAATTAAGGTTTTGCAACGCGTTCTGTGCCCGAAAACTGACGTCGCACACCACCGAGGAGTATTTAGATGCGTATCGCACTGGAGATATAGATCAAATAAGGAGCAGATGGGTGTAATACGATACCGTGGAGTTTAGAGCCAGCGATGGCCCTCAAGGACACCCTTTGGAGCGGCGATTTCGAGAGAAACGTCACAATTAACACTTTCACACGTCCCGCGCGGCCTCGCAGTCGCAAATTCACCAAATACACGTCCAAAAATACATAGCCAGATTTATTTTTAGCCGTACATAAGACAGTTTTGCATGACACACAATTTCTTGTGCACCCGGACTTTTGTGGGGCACTAATTGAATTTTTCCATACGCAATCGGTGTGTCGGTGCACGGCGAATTCATTATTCGACCGCAATCGACGCACCAGCGAGCAAATTACGAGAAATACTCACAAAATATTCAAAGATTCTTGGTTACCACAGAAACAGTCTTCCAACAATTAGAAAAAAACAGTCAAAACACTAATTGGCGTTCGTATAATAATGCGGAACACTGTCGCACTCGCGTCGTACACTTTGCTCTTCACTTTCATGAAATAAATAAAAGAAAATGGAGCGTATACTTCGGAAAATGTTTTTCTTTGACTCTCATGTAATTTTAGAAGGCTCCATCCATGTCGTTTTCGCGTGACGTCACTGGAATTGTTGGCAATCCTATTTTTATGCCACTTCCGTCTCAAGCAAAAAAATGTCTTACGGCCTCGGAATTCTTGCAGGATAATGGTCCTTCGCACTTTTTAATAAAGCCTATTTTAAAAATCAGTACTTTGACACATTCGGTGCTTGGTGTTGCCGTCGCGAAAATTATAATTAAATAATACCGTCTCGCTCTCTCGTTTTATTGACATTGCATGAGTCATCCTGTCAGCTGTCCGAATGTGGCCAGATTCAGACTAGGATTCAATTTAATTTGCAGGAATTTTCGTCGTCCTTTCAGTTTTCTTTATTTATTATTAAGTTTACCACACATAAAACTATACATGTAGAAGTCATTGAGCGCCTATTAATTATTTTAAATTTTTAACACTACGTGTCACTACTGCCATCTCTTAGTGAGTAGTCAAATTACAGAGTAGGTATTGTTAACAGTGATATCTGTTAGTATGTTATTGTAACATTTAGTAATGCTATTTGACTCCAGATGGAAGTAAAGTTCATCATAATAGCCCAACAGAAGGATTTCCATTGTTGGGCACAGGCAGGGACTTACTTACTTTTTGGGCAGTAAATCTCTCTTATTCGAAATTGTTCCTATCTTCGGTTCCGTAGTTTAGAAGATATTTAAGAATGAGTAGACTTAGTAGTGGGTGTTTGTTCGGGATGTATCGGTAGTTAATTTACATTTTCGACTTGCGACATCTCGCAAGATATACCGCATTCGACATTTTTGCACATAAAGTGACATATAGATATTAAAGTTTCCTATCGATTGGCATAAGTTTTATGAGTGGCTGCAAAATCGTTAATTTTTCAAAATAGCGGAAAGTGTGTGATGACCGAAATGTACAATGCTATTTTAACATGACATTCCAGAAAATACACAGTCTGTCGTCAATTTGCACGCACTTTTTTTGTACCTGTAAATGGCAAACAAGCGTAAGCTTGACTGTAAAGTCAGAGTCACCGCAGCCTATGGACCAACCCACCCGTTGCCAACCCCGTAAAATCCTTTTCGACCCTTTCTTGAAGAACTCCATGTTCTACTCTCCAGGGAAAACCTCTTCAGGTAGCCAGGAAACCAAAAAGATTGGAAAAAGCTTATACGGCCCCATGTTGGGCGCCAACTTCTATCACACCGCCGCTTTTTCCAATCTTTTTGGTTGTTCGCCGATGTTCAGGGTTTTATTACGTTTCAGTGTTTACAAAATATAAAGTCTCCGGCAGTGGGCGTTTTCTGGCTGATATGATGATGATGATTATGAGGTCTGTAGGCTGCCTCTATGAGCACACATAGCACTGGCGAGGTAGGAATTCAAATTTGTTCCATTAGAATTAGAAGAAAGATGAATTTTATATTTTAATTTATTCAATAATATTTTTCCAAAAAAGTAACTTGTGTTTTTTATCTTTTAGTCAACGATCAATAAAAATATGTTCCGCCGGTTTTCTGTAAGTACTGGTTTGGAGATACACTAACCACTTGGTAAGCAATACACTTTGTAATAAAACATTGTTTTTCTTTAACTGTTTAAACATTGCTTAAGACACCTGTTTTAAAACCACTTATTTTAATCGTGTCAAACCCGGAGCAAGATAAACTAGTAAATCAGTAGCCGTATTCACAATGATTCGAAACCGTTTCCGAACGATTCGACACGAAATTCGTGAGCGGCGAATCCGTGTCGAACGATTCGAAAACTGTTATTCAGAATCCCGATAGATTCCACGGAAACTCTACTCTCTATAACATATGAAAATTTCATCAAAATTAACTGAAACCACATTTTCCTAAGAACTTTGGCAGGGTCCTTGTCGAATCCGTATCCGAATCCGATTTCCGAGCCATTGTGAATACGGCTACAGGTCACGATGGTAAGGCTCTGTCAAGACTAGAAGTCCGCCCGGGTGAGTACCACCGCCTTATCTATATCTGCCGCCAAGCAACAATGCTTGCATTGTGTTCCGGTTTGAAGGATAAGGTAGCCAGCGCAATTACAGGCTTGAGGCATTTCATCTTAGTCCTCACAGTGACAACGCACCTGCGGTTCTGCATTTTTGTTGCCTGCAACCTAATCATAGTTGTTATGAGCGACAGTTACCACTTACCATCAGGTGGGCTGTCTGCTCGTTTGTCACTGCGTAGCATTAAAAAAAATGTAGCAAAACAGTTGAGTTATTTCAATATTTTCTTTCGGTGCCGAAATTCGGTTAAACGAACTTTGGCTCATCCCAAATAAATATAAATAAATAAATAAATCGCGGACAAATTCACACAGCGCCATCTAGCCCCAAACTAAGCAAAGCTTGTGTTATGGGTGCTAGATAACTGATTAACTACTTAAATACATACTTATTATACATAGAACACCCAGACCCGTAACGGAAATTAAAATTCATCATTTCAATTTCTGCCCGGCCGGGAATCGAACCCGGTACCTCCTGCGTGGCAGACCGGCATGTTGACCACTGAACCACTTAGGTAGTAAAATAAAAACTGAAAGCTTGTTATTTTAAGTAGATTTATTTAAAAAAATCATGGAATAAAGGCTATTATATTTAAAGAGATGAATTGTTTCATGAGGTGAACCGGCTGCGTACTTCTGGGGCTGGGTTAGTGGCAGCATCTGTGAATAAAGAAAAGTAATATAGGTATTTTTTTCAAATCTTTATTTAAAGAGCTTGGTCACAATTTGCGACTATGCCGCTCTGTACAGCTTCAAAATTAATTTAATATAATAACAGGTTTTTAAGAGAGGTAGGGCATAGCGGGGTATCCCGATCGAATTGGAGCCGCCCGACTGGGGAGGTACCTCCACCTTACAGAATACCGCAGCTAAATAATACTCTTTTAAATAGTGTTGTGTTTCTGCCGGTGAGTAAGGTTTCCAGTGCTTCATGGGGTGGGGATTTGGGGAACCGTGGCTTTGGCAGTGGAGGGGCATTTGCCTTTTTGCTGCCAGAGCAACGTGTTATAGAGGTGGGCAACGCATTGGCGGTACGATTGGTGTTGCCAATATCTATAGGCAGAGGTGACCACTTTCCAGCAGGTGGCCCGCTTGCCTGTTTGCCTACTGTATGGCATAAAAAAAACCCGAGACTTCTTATAGGAAAATTATCTCAATTCCAAACCTAACCTAACAAATTGATAGTGCTTTAGCAGCCATTGATATAGGTATTAGGAAGCGGCCTATAGGAGCGTCGGTGGCCGAGTGGTTAAGGTATCTGACTCGTAAGCGAGAGGTACCAGGTTCTAGTCCCACTACAGCCATGTACCAATGACTCTTTTCAGAGTTATGTACATTAGTTGAATGCTAACCGATGCTCTTATGGTGAAAGAAAACATGAAACCAGCACATTCAGGCGACTGATGAACCATGATCCATTCTGGTCAGGTTCCCCTGGTAGCAGGGTCACGGAGATCAGATGGTAGTCGCTTTACTATAATTACCTGATCTGCCAAATCCTGGATCTTGGTTAAGTTGTACCCCGGGCCCTCGTGCGCGAGAGTACAACCGGGACATGAACGCCAAACGCTCTTTATAAATTTGTTTATTATATATGAATCTATAGATATGGTACGTTGGCCGTACCACCAACGATCGGTCGGCGATACGACTGCAAAAATGGGCATCTAAACTACTTTAGGATAAATTCCGCTTTAACTTCAGTACGTACACTATGACGGGAATCTCTAGCGCGTTGTAAAATGCCAGCAGTGCCATCTCTCGTCAGCGTCACCTACTTTTGCACCTAAGACGGTTTACCCACTCACCTGCGTAGTGATGAGGTCCGACGCCGCAACCACGCGGTCAAGCCAAGCCTAGGTAAAATCAAGGTAGTGCTTGTCTAAGCTGAAATGACGCGCCCCACTACTTAATTAGTTGATATCGGTGTGTAAGTGCAAATATTAATAACGACACTTCATCTGTGTGGGAGCGTCGACTGCTCCAATCGAACGACGCGTGCTCCTACGTTGAGTCTCACCGGCAACTGAATGACCATTTACAACGGCATTTGTATATGTATTGCGTCTATATTGCATATTTTAAATTTACTTGTGTGCGTTAATGCGATAGTGGGGCCCGTCATTTCAGCTTAGACGAGCTTTACCAACTCAATAGCGCGTTCTAAAACTACAGTAGCGCCATCTCTCGTCCGCGTCACGCACCTATACACCTACGACGGTATACCCACTCACCCATATAGCCTACGTGGTCGTGGTGATGAGGTCCGGCGCGTCCCCACCCAACACGAGGTCAAGCCAAGCCTAGGTAAAATCAAGGTATCAACTCAATAGCGCGTTCTAAAAGTACAGCAGCGCCATCTCTCGTCCGCGTCACGCACCTATACACCTACGACGGTATACCCACTCACCCATATAGCCTACGTGGTCGTGGTGATGAGGTCCGGCGCGTCCCCACCCAACACGAGGTCAAGCCAAGCCTAGGTAAAATCAAGGTATCAACTCAATAGCGCGTTCTAAAAGTACAGCAGCGCCATCTCTCGTCCGCGTCACGCACCTATACACCTACGACGGTATACCCACTCACCCATATAGCCTACGTGGTCGTGGTGATGAGGTCCGGCGCGTCCCCACCCAACACGAGGTCAAGCCAAGCCTAGGTAAAATCAAGGTATCAACTCAATAGCGCGTTCTAAAAGTACAGCAGCGCCATCTCTCGTCCGCGTCACGCACCTATACACCTACGACAGTATACCTACTCACCTATAATATAGCCAACGTGGTGATGAGCTCCGTCGTCTCTTGTCAAGCCTTGGTAAAATCAAGGTACCGCACCGCTACCGCGTTCTAAAAGTACAGCAGCGCCATCTCTCGTGCACGTCACTCACCTAGGTGGTGATGAGTTCCGGCGCGTTCCCGGCGAGCAGGCGGTCGGCGCTCGCGACGGCCGAGCACCACGCGTCCAGGCGCGCGGCGAGTGAGGCGGCCCCGGCTCGGCAGACCGCCCGGGGGCGCACCCAGCGGATTAGGACCGTTTCGGATACCTGGGGAGGGGGGAGGCATCAATATTATTAGTTATTACACACACACAACCTATGAAGCAATCAATAAATGACTAAATGACCTATGTCACAGCCTATAGCCTATAATAGTCCATTGCAGGAGTTAGGGCGTCTCCAATGAGACAGGTTATTGCGGGGGCGCACCCAGCGGATTAGGACTGTTTTTGATGAGGGGGGAGGGGGGGGGGGTGAGTTATCATCATCATCATTACACACACACAACCTATGTACCATAATAGTCCACTGTCCACCTATAATAGCCTTATACGGAGGCGGCCCCGGCCAGGCGCGGCCGCACCCAGCGGATTAGGACCGTTTCTGAAACCTGGAGGGGAGTCGGGGATTCATCATCATCACCATCATCACAGCGCATAACAGTCCACTTGAAGGCCCCACAGAATAACAGTCCGCCTGCAGTCTCTGATCGTATCGGGCGGCCTGCAGTCTTTGGCCAATAACGTGTACACACTAAAGCGATTATTACCTGCCGGCAATGGCGGCAATGGACTACACACTAGCACTTGGGAGTCGGCAGTTTCTGTAAAACTGACGGCGCTCGACTGACGGTAGACAGGCCGTCGACCGACTACCCCCAAATGTGTTTAGTTGGCCTCAAGGCCAAGGACAGTCCGGCCGATATCTGTCAAGCCACAAACTCTCAGTTCATATTAGTCGTCAGTCCGAAACCTGAAACGGAACTGCAGTGTGTAATCTATTGCAATAACTGACAGACTAATATCGTCCGGCGAACTGATAATCTGTGACGGCCTGGGGGGAGGCGGGGAGTTATCGTCATCATCATTATGTCAGCCTGAAGACACCCACTGCAGGACTCAATTCAATTCAGTTTATTCGGTAACAAATATTCATTTGTGTTTGAAATTATACATAAATAAAATTTAACAATAAAATTGTGTCATGTCAACGTCAAAAATTTTATCAGAAATAGCGAATCAATTTATTTAAATGGCATGTCAAACTTTAAAAAGAAGATACATAAACTATATCTATATCTGCTTGTAAACGTTATTATCTGCATCTGCATGTCAAAATTTCAAATTTTACTTATTTTCATTATAATGTAAAAACTTAAATATGACTAAATCAATTACATATTTCCCGGTGTGTCTAAAATTCAAAATAACATTGACCGGCACACATAACTCAATCAGTAAATTCCGTGACCGAATAGAACTGGGGAACTATGAAAGGGGAGATCTCCAAGCTTGGCAGGCAAATATAGAAATGGAAAACGCTGCTGCCCATTTTCCAGTCTACAGAGACTCCAGAACTTTTGCCTAAAAAACATTTCGGTTGCATGCAATAAAAATGTAAAACCATGCGTGCGTTGTCACTGTGAAGACTACGATGAAATTCCTTAGACCTGTAATGAGGAGTTTTCCAGTAGGTATTGATAGTTGGTTTCAAAAAGCATCTATAGATGGCGCTCCTACAATTTTGGTAATCTTTTTTAAATCTGTATGATGGTGGCAGTGATTTCATGCAGCCAACTCATACTAAACATAAAAATAAAATGTTTATTAATATAAACATAACTGTTAAAGGTTGAACTAAATGTAAAAAGATAATATTTATAGAAGTTGGCACTATGTTCCATTATTATTACAACCTCTAAAACGGTTGAAAACTATTGACAAATACAATATTATCCAATACAACGTACCCAGTGTTTATATCCTGTTTGCTAAGAACCTATTTCAAGCGATTATCAATTACCAAAATTGTCGGGGCGCCATCTAGTGAGTGGTTAGGAATGCTTTAGATACCTATTGGAAAACTGCTCATTGCGCTGGCTACCTTATCCTTCAAATAGGAACATAACAATGCAATCATCGTTGCTTGGCGGCAGACATAGATAAGGCGGTGGTACTCACCCAGGCGGACTCCACAGGCTTGACAGAGTTCTACCATCTGATAAACAAGTCCGATATAAGTCTAGTATGTATCACGTACCTGATCGATATGTCCCTTCACCAGGTCATCAGCGAGCGCCTTCATTACCAGTAACTCCACTTCGTCTCTGGGCAAACGCGCCGCCGCCGCTATTTCGGCGAAGGTTAATTTCCTTGTCGACGGTGGCCGGTTGAATGCCATCTGGAATTTTGAGAAATAGGTTGATCTTTTATTAGACAATCCGCACGAACCGATTTGGTTCGACCTTTATAATGCGTACGGCTAAGGAATGGAACGCGTTGCCTGCGAGTGTGTTCCCTGATCACTATAATCTGAATGTCTTCAAGGCTAGAGTGAATAGGCTGTTCCTGCCAACAACTGAACCACTCAGGTCGTCACTACCACAGGTCTACGTAACCGCAAAGTTGGTTTGCCAAACCAATACCTGACGACCTGAGTGGTTCAGTTGGTAACATGCCGGTCGCCACGCAGAGGTGTTCCGGGTTCGATTCCCGGCCGAGCAGAAATTGAAATGAAGCATTTTAAATTTCTGTTACGGGTCTGGGTGCAGTATCTATAAGTATGTATTTAACAAAAACAGTATATAAGTAGTTTATCAGTTATCAAACACCCATAAAACAAGCTTCGCTTACTTTGGGGCTAGATGGCGCTGTGTGAATTTGTCCTATTGTTTTTTTTTAATAACTGCTAGAGCTCGTCTAATCTAAAATGACGCGCCCCACTATCGCATTAACGCAAACAAGCAAGTTTAAAATATGGACGCAATACATATACAAATGCCGTTGTAATTGGTCATTCAGTTGCCGGTGAGATTCAAACGTAGGAGCACGCGTCGTTCATTGGCTCCCACACAGATGAAGTGTCGTTATCAATATTTGCACTCACACATCGAAATCAACTAACTAAGTAGTGGGGCGCGTCATTTTAGACTAGACGAGCTCTACCAACGACATGTTGCGAGAAATATATAAGTAATTAATTGCATTGTTTACAAAAATATTAAGATATTACTAACACAATGAGTCTGGAATTGAATAAATGAATTACAATAATTATAAATAAATAAAGCGTATCCAACTCACCTCCATCAAACACAATATGGCGACCTTCTGTCTCAGTTGTCTCTCATTCCTCCTGAGGTCGGGATGGGGATGCGCCAGCCGGGCTCGCTCCACGGCAGCGGCGTCCCCGGCGGCGACGGCCCGCACCAGCTCCTTGGCCCACGCGTCTGGGGTGCCGTCCAGGGAGTCCAGGATTGGGTGGACTAGCTGTGTGATGAACGAACGAAGATGGTAGAGTTGCATAAAGTACGTTACGTAGACGCTAGATGGCGCTGCCGGTAAGTTAGAAAGCGGTAGCGATATGTTCGCGGGGTAATATAAGGGACTAGGATTCCAGGCGACCGCCACGACTCGGACCAGCTCCTTGGCTCCTATGAGATGATACGAGTTGCATTACGCAAACGCTAGATGGCGCTCCCGGTGAGATAGAACGCGGTAGTGATTAGTTCGCACGGTAATATAGGGATCAGGATTCTAAGCGTTCGTCGGCGGCGACGGCCCGTACTAGCTCCTTGGCCCACGCGTCTGGGGTACCGTCCAACGAGTCCACGATTGGGTGGACTAGCTGTGTGACGGAGATGATCAAGTTACGTTACGTAGACGCTAGATGGCGTTGCCGGGAAGATAGAACGCGGTAGCGATACGTTCGCGCCGTAATATAAGGACCAGGATTCTAAGCGTTCGCTGGTGGCGATGGCCCGCACTAGCTCCTTGGCCCACGCGTCTGGGGTACCGTCTAGGAACTCCAGAAATGGGTGCACTAGCAGTGTAATGATAGAGTTGCATTACGCGGACGCTAGATGGCGCTGCCGGGAAGATAGGATGCGGTAGCGATTACTTCGCGCGGTAATATAGGGATCAGATTCACAGCCCGTACCAGCTCTTTGGCCCACGCGTCTGGGGTACCGTCCAACGAGTCCAGGATTGGGTGGACTAGCTGTGTGACGGAGATGATCAAGTTACGTTACGTAGACGCTAGATGGCGCTGCCGGTAAGATTTAACACGGTAGCGATTGGTTCTCGCGGTAATATAGGGACCAGAGGGCCTATCGGCTATCTCAGTGGACAACTGAATTTGACATAAAAAAATCTGACACTACTCTAATTTGGTACTAATTTGGTAGACGCTATTGCCAGTTTTCAACGTAGATGACGTGGTGTAGAATTATTTAGTGTCAAATACAGTTGTCAACTGAGTTAGCCAATAGCCCCGCAGGATTCTTTGGCACTAGCTGTGTGACGATGATAGGGTTGCGTTACGCGGACGCTAGATGGCGCTGCCGGTAAGATAGAACGCGGTAGCGATTGGTTCGCAGGGTAACATAGGGGGTGCTGTTGACATGTCATCGGTAAAAATTGGTAAGCGGACACTGGCTTATGACGGGATTAGAGCTTTATTAAGCGCGGGATAATTCAAAATTCACAATGTTCATTTAATATACTTGGTGTCTGCACTAGGTTTAGACCTGTCTTACTGATATCGTCGATAATCATCACAGTCCATATCACTCCACTGCAGATTTTAGGGCCTCTCCTACGAAAGGGTAGGTTATTGCCACAATCTCCACGCTCGGCAGGTGGATATCGTCAATATATTAAGATATCGTCGATAAACAGTTCCAACTCACCAACTTCCTCAAATCGTAAAGGTTGGGTCAGCAGCCAAAGCCAGTCGCATGGCGGTGGCCCGACGTACCAATGAGTAGGAAAGCGGACCCTGGCCGATGATGGGATAACTGCTAGGATGATGATCATTCAATATTAGATAGAAAACCAGGTAATCTTTAGTCTTTAGGACCTTGGCTGATGACGGGACAAGCGATAGGAACCATCTTCACAGTTACAACTCACCAATTCCCCCAAATCGTAAACGGTGAGCGCTATCACGGCAGCCAAAGCTAGTCTCATTGCGGTCGCGCGGCGTTCGTCTTGCGGCAGAGTTTTTTGTATTGAATTGCATTATATTTCACAGTTTTTGTATTGTATTGTGTTGTGTAATTATTATTACAACTCACCAACTCCCCCAAATCGTAAACGGTGGGCGCGATCACAGCGGCCAAGGCCAGTCTCATGGCGGTCGCCCGGCGTTCCTCCTGCGGCAAAGTGGCGCCGCCGCCCGCGCAGCCGACGTGGCGGAGAGCAGCGCGGTAGTACCGAGCTAGGGGGCCTCGGACCCTGCGATGGAATACGTAAACTTTTATTTTCAACACACGAACACATTCATTACTTACATATACACCACATAATACGATAACAATACATTAAAAACTTAACTAACCGACAATGATTGCTGTAATAATAATCAGTTTATTTGAGGCTAAAATATACAGATTTACATAAATATAATGCCCATATTTTGTTAGTAATTCTTAAAACACTATGATGTGTAGAGCTCGTCTAGTCTAAGATGACGCGCCCCACTACTTAGTTAGTTGATTTCGATGTGTGAGTGCAAATATTGATAACGACACTTCATCTGTGTGGGAGCCAATGAACGACGCGTGTTCCTACGTTTGAATCTCACCGCCAACTGAATGACCAATTACAACGGCATTTGTATATGTATTGCGTCCATATTTTAAACTTGCTTGTGTGCGGTAATGCGATAGTGGGGCGCGGCATTTTAGACTAGACGAGCTCTAATTTCTATTTGATAAGTAATGCTTGTTTTATAAAAGTACCTTCTTTCTTTGTATGTATAAAATAGAAAGCAACATTGTGTCAATCTCTAACTGGCCTATTTGCAAGTAACTTATTCTTTGCTTACTATTTAATTATGTGCTGTAGGTTTTTTGTTGAATAAAAAAAATACAATTTCAGCTTTTGGATTATGACATAAAAGTCCCGCATGCGTCTCCGCGAACATCCCGGACACACTGCATCGTCACTCCATCCCCAACAGTACCCTAAACGCATTATTATATTAAACGCGTAGATCGCTGTATGCCCGCTCAGTAAAGCAGGTCCAGCTGCACGTGTAGAATGATATAATACGTTCGTAGACTCATAGATAACAGACACGAAGTTACTTTTCGCAGAGGATAGATGGCGCTGCTAGGATATTAGAACGCGGTAACGATTACACCGCTCCAAGATGAGGTAGCAACTGACTGATTCGTTTATAGTCCCGGCTATAGGTACTCCCAAGAGAGGTCAACCAGGATTTTAAGAGCATTGGCTCTTGTCATGTATTGACATCAACTTAAAGCATGACTAGACCTAGACTATTGCTATCGGCCTATCGCTTCCTGGGCTTACCGTGGAACCTCTTTCCTAATACTGGCAGGTTTAGACAACTATAGTGTCATGGGGTGTCAAACGGATCCCAAACTTGTTGCTTGTTTAACAACCAATAAACAAACAAATAACAATAACTACAAACCTTAAGCGTAAAGATCAAATTGACACTATTAAATACCTGTAATATTCAGAGGCAAGCTTGTAGAACCGTCCATGGACAGGGGTGACACCGTCAGCATCATCCAAGGTCTTCTCCAGATCGTTGATTATGCGTTCCGTGGAATCCAAGTCGTTGAGCTGCTCTAGGTATATTTGGCCTTGAAGGACCTGGAATGTGATAATAAAATATTTTACTTCCCATTTATGGGAGAATCTATACTAACATTATACAGAGAAAAATATATTTCTAATGAATAAACTGAAAATCTACTGAACTGATCTTAAAAATTATTTTGCTACATTATCAATGGTTTTTTTTTATCCTGTGAAAGTAATACGTTTTTATAGGATACAGAGAAAGTTATTTATTATTCAAAGAAATAAATAAATAATTTGTTTCAGTGTTAGCAAGATGTGCTATTTACTTGGCAATTTCTCTGTCTCTATTAAAGTCTAGTAGCTTCTCAGAGAGATCCTTTTCCCAATGAGGCGTTAGCCTTGTAATTGAGTCTCAAACTCTAGGACCACATGGGCTGCTGTTTTCTCACCTACCAGACAGACAATTCACCAAGGTTCTCCACTACGTATTCTGAGACTGGTTGAACAGTTTTGGAAGCCAATTGGTAGCTGATGGCGCCCCATGGTGGTGGTCACCTAGCGTTAATATCACATAATTGTGTGTAAATGTAATTACAGTGGAATTACAGCCATCTGATCTCCGTGACCCTAACAGGGAACCTGACCAAATTGGATCATGGTTACACATTTAGTCGCCTAAATGTGCAGGTTTCATCATAATTACTTCCCTCACCGTCAGAGCATCAGTTTGCATTCAAAAAATGTACATAACTCAGAAAATTCATTGGTACATATCAGCAGTGGGATTAAACTCGGTACCTCTCACATTGCAAGTCTGTTAACGTTACTGCTAGGCCACCGACGCTCATGATGGTATATTATTATTATAATAAGACAGACACTTTTCTAAATAATGACCTCAACATACCTTGCAAAGAGCCAAAGCCTCATCATTGGATTTCACCTTTGTCTCAACTTTCTCCAAGAACTTTACAGCATCGGTTTTATTATTATACTGAGCTACTACAAAGGACAGGATCTCGACCAAAGAGAGGGGATTTATCCTGTAATAAAAGACAATAATGTTGTAATTTACAGTCATCAAAACAAAGGCCAACTAATGGTGAATGACTTGCAAATAACTTACTTGTTCTCAAACGTGCTCAAAAAGTTATTGTACAGCTGAATTAGATTGTCGCCCGACTGTAACGTGGCGTGCTTCACGAAATCCTGCAGTTTCAGCGTCAGTTGATGCCATAATCTGAAGACAAGGAGTCATTAGGTTAGGTTTGTTTACTAGTAAGATTTTGTCTTCCGTGACAGGGAGAGTAATGTAATGCTTACTTTTTATTATAGAGCTCTTCCAATTGAGCCCAATCCTCAGCCAAGTCCGGCTCGGCGGCTTGTTTTTTCCCTAGAAAATCACTAACATCGATAACAGCAAACTTGACTGTGCTAGTCGCCATTTTTAGGAATTTTGTCTATCGTAATGTTATGAAGTCAGCCCCTAAACTTTTAGATGACATTCTATTTTTTCTAATGTTAAGGCAAAATCATATTCAGCCATAGTGAAGTTAGCTGTGAATGCTGCCATCTCGTGTCGAGTAGAAAAAGTATTATGCTAGTGACATCTATTATCGTGCTATGGAACTACAAAAGTACAATATTTTTAGGCAGAGGTCGGTAGCGTCGCTTGAATCTATATCTATACTAATATTATAAAGAGGAAAGGTTTGATTTTTTGTTTGTTTGTTTGTATTGAATAGGCTTCGAAACTACTGGACCAATTTCAAAAATTCTTTCACCGTTGGGAAGCTACACTATCCCCGGGTGATATAGTCTATATACCCGTGTACCCGTAGTGATACCCGTGCTAAGTTGTAGTGCTAGTGTTGTAATAAATTGAATTATTCTTTTTACTTTCTTTTGGAAGATTTCAAGCTCTGCTACATCTAAAAAATGTTGACTTTAGAGCACAACATTTCCTTGCTCTGTAACGATAGATTTATCGCAGTAGCGCAGGCGCCCACTCTTTGGATTTGGTCAAAAACACTACTAATTATTTTAAGTTTATGACTTAAGTAGATATAATATATCTAGGGAGTGTCACTTTGCTTCGAAAATATCAAACGAATTACTTAGTTTTTAAACTCTGATTAAGGTTTTTGGACAGACTAAACCCACATAATAAAAGGTAGCCCTTCTCTGTTTTGTGCTCAGAATGTTTTTGGATTTGTCTAAAGTTGTCTCCAGACATCTGTAGCCGTATTCACAATGATTCGAAACCGTTTCCGAACGATCGACACGAAATTCGTGAGCGGCGAATCCGTGTCGATCGATTCGAAAACTGTTATTCAGAATCCCGATAGATTTCACGGAAACTCTACTCTCTATAACATATGAAAATTTCATCAAAATTAACTGAAACCACATTTTCCTAAGAACTTTTGCGGGGTCCTTTGTCGATTCCGTATCCTAATCCGATTTCAGAGCCATTGTGAATACGGCTACTGAGTGGCATAGCTATATTTGCATGCATGGTGGTAGGACTCTGTCAAGCCTGAAGAGTCCACCTAGATGGTAACCACCGCCTTATCTATTCTGTCCTCGATCAACAATCCTTGTATTGTCGTGTTCCGGTTTGAAGGATAAGGCATTTCATCTTAGTCCTCACATTGACAAAGCACCTGCGGTTCTCCAGTTTTGTTGCCTGCTTGCTACTTAAATGCATGAATCGTAGATGTCGGATGGGGGGCTTTCCATCAGGGGTCTATAAACAACATTAGCGTTTCAAATACAAATACAAATTCTTTATTGATAACTAAGTTACACGTCAGTCCATTATGTTATGTACCTGGGTACCATAATAATAGGTAGATATGGTATTGTACCATTTTAACATAATAAAAGTTATACATGTCATCCAATTTTACAACGTCATCAAAAGAAAATGAATTCTACATATCGTATTCGGGGTTTCACGTTTCATATTACTTTGTCACCAACTTATCTGCAGCGTCGCTGTTGTTGACATTGACATGACAATTCAAAATGGTGTCTCTTAGTTCCAGTATTGGCCACCGGTTCAGATAAGTTTGTGTCACTCTAATATGAATAATAGGTATTATGAAGAGCTAATGTCGCCTTTTTAGACCCCAAGGTGGACTGTCTGCACGTCCGTCACTGCGAAAATGCAACAATCATGGCCGATCATACTCAACTTTAGGCGCTGCTTAAGATGATTTGATTCTATGTCTATTCGATATTTGTAGTTGATAGATTTCTATACGAGTCGAGATATTCTGTCATTGTCTTTCATAGTCGGATTGCAATTGTTATTACCTACAGTCTGTCCAGACTGACTTGTCTTATTTGGTTAAGGAAATTATGTATTTAAATGGATAATGTGTAGCAGTATTCGTTGAAATTTAGATTCTATGTGTTTCTTGTATAATTAAAGTATTAACAATATAATTGTTATAAGTATTAATATGCTTGTATAATTATACACAATGTACGTAGCGTGATTGATACGGCAATTTTGGGCATTGTTTGTTCACCAAATAAGTCATAAGTCAGTTTAAACAGATCATAGTCGACTCATTCCTACAAGAAAAAGCATTGCACCAACACAAACTATGAGCGAAACCTAACCTTTATGACACATTTTGTGATGCCTAAATGCTTAGGAATACCATAAGGCGTCAACTTTACAATCGTCTAAGTTTGGTGCAATCAATTCAATTTGACAGTTATAGAAAAGAAAAATAGTTTTATCTGCTTGTAAATACACGGCGCTGTACTGAACTCTTATGACAGAAGGGTTGTGCAACTGCTTCGTCCAATCTCCGAAATGCAGCCTACAGAAGACCGATGGATGCGCAACCCTCCGCTCTACATGTCTCTACAATATGGGTAGAGTACCAAACATCATTATCCTAGCGGTCAACCCCGGCCCAGGGTCCGCTTTTCTACTTTTTATTCTCCACGTCTCTGAGCTCTCTTCTTGAGCATCTTCGCGGCACTCAGAATAACACAATATGAACAGTGACATCGTAATAAGTTCAATTGTAAATTGTGTTAGATGCCTTTCATTATTGGTGGATGATACTAAGGTATTAGCCAACCCACTCGTGTACTATGACTTGCTTCAAGCAGACTTGAATAGGATCAGCAACTGGTCAAAGGAATGGCTCATAAGTCTAAATGCCGACAAATGTACGATAATGCGTATTGGAAACAAAAATCCTCACTTATCGTACAAGCTTAATGACATACAACTGCGTGAAGTAAAGGTACAGCGGCCTTAGTCAAGAGGTTTCGTTTATCTACAATCGTTTGTGGTAGAAAAAATGTATGGGATTTGACATAAGCTAACGTTATCTAACATAAGCTAACGTTATCTGACATAAGCTAACGTTATCTAACATAAGCTAACGTTATCTGACATAAGCTAACGTTTGTGGTAGAAATTCTTAGTCCATAGACAATTCACGTACTTTCGGTGTACAAAGGAGGCGGATTGGCAGATGATCCTACACAATCAGAGTCAATGTAGATGTTGGTAGAAATAGTCGAACTTCGACCTGTCAATTTTCTACCATACACGCATCACGCAAGCGGAGCTGTCAAAGATGGCTAGACCGGCAGGTCGATTTGGGAGTGTACATCACAGAGGATCTAAAATGAGGAGAACACGTATAACCAAGATAGCGAAGAGTTTGATTCATATAATAAAGAAAGCAGAGATGATGACGAGAATCTACAAATCATATATAAGGCCACTGTTAGAGTATGCTTTTCAGATTTGGTGTCCATATTTTGTAAAGGATGAGGAAATACTTGAGAAAGTACAGCGAAGCTTCACAAAGGTGCCAAGACAGCTGAAGCGATTACCTTATGAGGACAGATTGAAGACACTAAAGCTGACAACGTTAAAGAAACGCAGAGAGCCTGGTGACCTGCGGGGCTATTGGCTAACTCAGTTGACAACTGTATTTGACACTAGATAATTCTACACCACGTCATCTACGTTGAAAACTGGCAATAGCGTCTACCAAATTAGAGTAGTGTCAGATTTTATTATGTCAAATTCAGTTGTCCACTGAGATAGCCGATAGGCCCTCTGATCGAAACGTTCAAAATTCTAAACGGACATTACGACATCCACGATTTCGAAAAGTTATTTCTGCAGAACAAGAACCACCACCTACGAGACATTCTCACTCAATAATCCGCACAGACACTTTTGAACCAACCGAGTCGTGAATGCCTGGAATAAGTTGCCTGAATCCGTGGTGACAGCAGAAAATACTAACCAATTCAAAAACAGACTCGACAAGTATTTGAATACAGATTGATCATGAGTAGAGAAGAGCCAGATACAGGCATCTATCATTTGTTTTGACAACTGCTTGCCTGCTTAATAATAATAATAATTGCAATGCAGTATAGCTTTTTTTATGCGTACCTCCCTACAATATAAGATGTATTCAAGAGAGGTAGGGCATAGCGGGGTATCTCGTTCGAATTGGAGCCGCCCGACTGGGGAAGTACTTCGACCTTACAGAATATCGCAGCTAAATAATACTCTTTTAAATAGTATTGTGTTTCTGCCGGTGAGTAAGGTTTCCAGTGCTCCATGGGGTGGGGATTTGGGGAACCGTGGCTTCGGCAGTGGAGGGGCATTTGTCGTTTTGCTGCCAGAGCAACGTGTTATAGAGGTGGGTAACGCATTGGCGATACTCTTGGTGTTGCTAATATCAATAAGCAGTGGTGACCACTTTCCAGCAGGTGGCCCGCTTGCCTGTTTGCCAACAGTATGACATAAAAAAAAATATTAGCTAGACTACACTTTACTGTGTTATTTACTACTTTTCTAGACTTCGTTTGTTTACCTAAATTACTGTAATTGTGTTATCCTGTTAATGCCTTCTAAATTGTAACAATGTATGTAATTATGGCTTAGAACAAAATTGCTGTTGGGTATCCTATAGATGAATAAGCCGCAGACACTCGCATCCTCGCTCACCAATATCAATCCATCGCTTCTTAGGCCTCCATTAGGAGTCCAATGGGACCCCTTCCCTGATACCAGCAGGTCACAATCACTTTGTATCAAAAGCATGTGCGCTTTTTTAAATGTTATAAGGCAAGCAAACAGGCGAGCGAGCATCTATGGACATCAGCAACACCAATGCGTTGCCCGCCTCTAAGGAGACTGTAATATACCTCTTGAATGGCATTGTCGAGCCCGGTTCGGTTGTGGTTGGCGAGGGATACGTTTATCTACAGACATAGGGCGGTCAGCGTGTCACTGTGTGTTTCCTTCCTACTTTCCTACCCCCCTCCTTTTTGACGATTGAAAGAGATATTTAATGTCCTAATCAATAAAGAAATGTTGATTTGATTGATTTGATTTGATTTGAACGAACTCATGTCATAGTCCAAAGGAAACACCGTGGCTGGAAGCTCATTCCACATCCGAATCGTACGAGCGAGAAACGTCCTTTCGAACCTTCGCGTGGTGACCATCAGATCAAACAGTTCTTCAGAACACACCCCATTGTACGGAATAGATAGAACACACACACAGCGAGCCAAAATCTGAATTAGAGTTATCGTGAAAGTGCTCCTACAATGCTATTTGTTCATGTCGAACAGTAAAAAATACGCAACAGAGCGAGCGTAAAAAAAATGGTCACCCCAAATGAAATTCGATACAACACAATAAGGCAAATTTTCGATGTTTCCAACAAAAAAGCTTAGTGAGTTAGAAAAACTCTTTTTTGCGCAAAAAAAGAACAAAATGTGCATTACTTGCGCAAAGAAGGGTGATGGTTTGAAAAGTATTATGCTTTTTTATACTTTTTTACTGGATTCTGCCACCTGGCGGTTTTTTAAGTAAATTAGGGTTATCGATTGATTTTAGCTTTTTTAGTTTGCGAAGTATTCGTTCAGCAGTTTATGCGTGTAATTGCATTTTGCATCGTCGTGGCCATATTTTAGCCACAAAACTGTCGCAATATCTGTACCTAAATGTATGAATTGTGGATGTTATGGACGACAGTTTCGACTTACCATCAGGGGGGCTGTCTGCTCGTTTGTCACTGAGTAGCATAAAAAAACCTACCTATATTTTACAAGGTTCAAACGTGGTCCAAACAAATGAAATTCATACACGTTTAGTTTTATCATACATTTATTTACAAATGAAACTGTTATAGTACCAACTTATACGTGAAACAAAGCACCAATATTGAGTAAAACTCAAAAATATTTCGAAAAATTAGGCAAAACATTTATCACATACTCAGGTATTTTCATTCATATTCTTCGGCAACACCTTTGCCAAATTTATAATAAAATATACCATCTTATTGTTAACAAAATTTTACCATCAAAATGTAGTTTCATAGTGCCGTTACCCATAAATTTAGAATGCCACAAACTTAGCTGACCCGGCGACAGCGTCGCTGTTGAATTTAGTATTACCAATTTTGCCATTTTGAACAGATGTTTCAAAATTGCGATATTTAGTTCCAGTTTTGGCCACTGGATCACATAAGTTTGTGGCACTTACTTATTGCTAAAATGATTATTTTTCTTTTTTCTTTCTTCTTTTTTCTCAACTCTTTCGCAGTAGGTGCCGGCGACAGGGAAAGTTAGCAGGCTGTACAGTCTCTCCTAAAAGTTGTAATGCAGTACTATACAACCTACTACCTCACCCCGCCGTCGACATGGGTTCTTCACTTGTACTTTCTTCTTTTTTTTCTTTTTTCCCGCCGTTTTCTTGAGTTTTCTGGCCTAGCGTTCAAGTCCAGTCAATGGAGGGCCGAAAGAAATTGGACTTAGAGGCATAGTAGGAGGCTTACTCACAGCTGAAGTCACAATCTATATTTTGTTTCATTTTTTAATGGTGCATATAACGTGTCCAAAAGGGATGGCTATAAGTAATCAAATACCCCTCCATAACCACTGCTATTGTGAAATTTGGTGGCCTTGGTCACCTAAAGTTCTAGCATTTTGTATGGCATTGAGTCACTTGTACAGAGTTGTGACAGAGCGACAGTGTATATTCTCTATAGGTCGAGGCTCCATCTTTGCACTATGTCCAATATCTTTGGGAGGGCCAAAGAGAGTTGCAGGTACAATAGGTACCTTGGTTAAATTGTATGGAATATGAAATAGTTTTTTTGTTAATAGCACTGCCTCTCAAGAACTTCACTCGAAAATGCTAAAGATGGATGATATATAACGTCACTAATATCGGCGGCATGTTGGTATCTTTTCACGCCACAGTCATTATTGTTCTAACATGCCGCCGATTGCGAAACTACTAACGTCCACTCATGGTCTTTTTTATCTTTTGTCCTAATGTTATGAAATGATTTTGTAACATCGTTTCTTCGTGAAAAGTCTACGATATTACCGTGACGTTATTTACTGCCCATCTCTAGCACTTATTCGGAGTGAAATTCCTGAGAGGCCGTCCTATTAGTAAAAAAATTGGCTAGTAAAGAGTTTTACAGGCAGTCATTTAGTACATAATACTCAACCTATAAGTTTTGCCTACGCACAGTTTTCGACATATATTTTTATGAATGATTGTTTTATAATATGTAGATACTTAGTGATAGTCATCAAGTAATCTGCCATAACATCTAGACACAGATCAACGTGTAGATGAAAAGATGGATTCTGTATAGCGAAAAACTAAAAAAGGGGACTACTTTGAGATCCGCCAAACGCTAGGGGCCCTTATTTTGAATCACTCGCCTTCGAACGGTTTCAATTTTGATTTTGCGCATGAAAAATTAGATTATTTGAATTATAGTGCCAATTTTCCCTATTTTTAAACCGTACACGTGAACTTGCTAACAGTTCAATGATGGAAATTGTTACTTTTGCGATTACGCAAAATCGAATTAATTGTTTTAGTTTATTGCAATGTAATTTTGTTAGCAACTGAACCTATGAAATCGATGATACGGAATCGCAAAAGAACGGTAAGGGAAAACATCGTGATGAAACCTGCACATTTAGGCGACTGAATTTGTAACCATGATCCAATCTGGTCAGGTTCCCCTGGTAGCAGGGTCACGGAGGTCAGATGGTAGTCGCTCCACTGTAATAACCTAATCGTCAAATCCTGATCAAGGTCAAGGCGGACCCCGGGCCCTCGTGCTCGAGAGCACAACCGAGACATTAACGTCAAGATGATGACTGAAAATTATACCGATACAATACTATACTATATCGTCGTTACTGCTGTCATTGTAGTTTATAATTATTTCCTTTTCTTTATATAAATGTTACTACTCTGCTGTATTTTGTGTAATTAATGCTTTTTGTTTAATTATTTATTTAAAATACCATAGTGAAGTTGAAGTGAATGAGCTTGTTATCACTAAGAGTTGTATCTAAACGTTCGTACAAGACAAATCGACGCTCCAGTCGCGCGTGGGAAGAAGTCTAGACTTGCCTACAAGCACTGGAAATGTAGACATAACAATAACACTGGATTATAATAAATATGTATGATGTTTTCATTATAAATGATGTGGGATGGCTACCGATGTCTGTTTGTTATAGTTAGAATAATATAGACTTTACGAATATTAATAATTTATAGTAAAAAACGTCAGGGATCCCCCGACTAAGTGTCCGTACCTACTTCAATATTTCCAAAACTATTACCGATTTTAATAGAAAAAAGCGAAGAATCAGCTTGATTAAAGTGGATCGAAATCTGGCTATCCGTTCGGGAGCAATGCCACAGGCAGATATACACGTATTACACAGAGCCACATGTCACAAAAATATAGCACATATACACGGAAATGAAATTCAAGATCAAAAGTGTAAAGAAATTGTTTTTATAAAAAATAAACCCGAGGATTTAATAAAAATTGTGATTTTTTAAATATTCATACGATTTTATTTCATTTTGAATGTGATAATTTTATCAATATTTCCATTATTTTAAATGATTTACATTTGACGATTGAAAGAGATATTTAATGTCCTAATCAATAAGCAATGAATAATATTCAAAGAGGTTTTGAACTTGGGCTTATTTTTTATAGTGGCAATTTGTTAACACTTTTGATATTGAATATCATATAAAAGTTTATATATTTTTGTCGGCGGTTAAAAATCCGGTCTTCATCTGAAGAGTGTTTTTTTTATACCAAGCTTAGGGCCTGCCTGATGGTAAGCAGTCACCGCAGCCTATGGCCGTTTGCAATACCAGGGGCATCACCCACGCGTTGCCGACCCTGTTAAGCGTTTCGGCCCTGTCTAGTTTTGGCCCGCGCTTGCCTGGCTTGATTAATTATAATTATTATTTTTCCTCAACCGTCAAAAATTGTATTATAAAATATTTTAACTGCGGGACCAAACGTAGACTCCACGATTTCGTTACTTTTATCCACGATTTTGAATGGCCTGTTTTTCATTTTTAATAAATTATTTTTGTGTGCAAAATTTTCATGGATTTTACACGCACTTCAGACAAACTTTCACGAAAATGTTTCTCCAATATAATATTATCAGAAAATTGTCGAGACGAAATTTCCGCTGACTTTACGGCCATCCCAATATTTATCATTAACAAAATAAATTCCAAAAAATAATTACGAACAACAGAAAAACAAAACCAACTACGACAACACAACACACAAAGTAGCACTTGAGAAAATAAAGAGAAAATGTCAAGTCCAGTAGAAAAATAGTAAAAAAATATATAGAACGTATGGTACCCGTCGAATATCCGCTATAACTGTGCCCTCGTATTACCAAACTTGTGTGGGGCCACGAGATGGGCGAGTGAGACGGCGAAACCGACGATCGACTAGCGACTACATATGTAAAAACCCACAGAAAAATGTCCCTAGTGCAGATGTCGCTAGTAAATATACTAGCGACATCTGCACTTCGGCTAATTTGGCATCGTAGAGCGACGTCTCTGTCACTAAGCCGAAACTAGTCGATGTGCATTATTTAAAACCTATTACTGTTCCTACTTCAGAATTAAATTCGATCGTTGATTTTTAAATTTACCTTATCTACAACAGAATTAACCTTGATCGCTGATCAGTAAATAGTATCAAGTTGGATAGTAAATTTAGAATGACAATTAAATTGAAATTCGTATCACGAATTTCAATTCAAGCGACGTTCTTAAATCAGTATGTATTCAACTAGATACTAGTTTGGCTCGACGTTGATTCTGTAATATGAGTGTTTTTAATCAATGTACGCAAAAGAAAAACAATTTTCAATGTTCAAAAAGAACATTTTAAATATTCCCACATTGAAAATTATTTTTTTGCGCAGCGTTATCCTGTACGAAAAGTATTTGATATGTTATTTTTTGCATACAACTACAGTGGCGTCTAGCGCATCTGACAGACGTCATTTGCAAATGATCCCTTTTGTTTATTGCGAGGAATTTGACCGCAGTCTCATCTAATGCTAAGCGACGATGCGGCCAATCTCTGTCACTACTAAACTCTAACACAACTGATATCAACCTCTGTGATCTCCCCGACTGGTGATTACAGATACTCATTAAAAAATCGTCGAAAAGTCGTGTCGCGATCGCACGCGTCTGCGACTCGATCGCGCGTTCTCTGGCCCCAACGACAAAAGCGCACAAGTTCGGTTTTACGGGTTCCAGTTAAAGCAGCCATGCTGTTTGCATTTCTACGTTAACGCATTTTTGGGGAAATAGCACCTATACGTTAAAATAGCAATGTATTCTACCAAGAGCCGAGCATTGGTAAGGTATTTATTTGTTTTTGTTTTTTATAATATACATTCTCAGACGTCATGTAGGAAAAAAAAATAGTTGTAAAAAAATACGAAGTGTGGTATTGGTGTTATAAATTAAAAAATGATCAGGTCTTGTGATCTGATAGATCTACAAGAGTTCCGCTTGATAGATATCAAATATTTTTCTTTAATTATTTGAAGAAAAATACTTAAGTATTAAAATAAGTAACGATATCTGAAGTTCATTTAACGTTGGATCAATCAATCAATAATTTTTTATATTCAACATCTCGCATATAAAAAATTAATGAACGATACAAAATATTTACGATACAAACACTGACTGAAAGGTGCATAGTAAAATTACAAAAATAGAAAAATCAATGCTCGACCCCACGGCGAATAAAAAAGAAACATAGAAAAAAGAATTCAAAAGTTTGACGACTGATGCTGAAATAAATAACTCAAAAATTAGGAAAAAGACACTATAGGTAGGTACAACTACGAAATTAAACCGAAAAAATTATTTCACAACAAATTACTAAGTACCTATAACTAGTCCGTTTACAGTACTACAAAAACAAAACTATAATATATACCTACAGAAGTTATAAGATAAACATACAATCAATATGGAAAAACACAGTAAAATACCAGAAATTAAACCATAATTCAAATAAAAAATTAGAAAATAGAAATATAGCTCTACAAAATTAGTTAATTTAAAAAAAATCGCAACTACAGCTACCCCATAGGTATTTTTACAAAAAATCACAAAAAAATGATAAAATGTGTAAAAGAATTCCAAATAGTTACCTACTTCTAGAAGAAATAAGTGAGACCTTTCTACAATATTACTGACAATCGAAATGTTTTTATATTGTAGATGATACGATATCGAAAATAAAAAATGATTTCTATTTCATTTCGTCTTCATCGTCAGTAATCATCAGATAAAATAAAAACAATCCAATTGCCATAGAATTCTATACCTACACGCCCCATTATATTTGAAGAAAAAAAACCTCAAGAAATCGAAATTATCGTCCAAAACATACCTACGCTTGTTCAACTTCTATTTAATTGAATATTTCAAAGCATCTGTTTTTTTCATAAATCGAAAATATTTTTTATCTAATTTTACTTTAGCGAGAAATTTTTAGCAAAATAAAAAAAAACTGTTTGAAGTTTTTTCTTCCGCTCCCACTGCCATCAGTCCCCAGCACCTGAAATTGAAACAAATAAAACATAAATTAAGTTACAGAGTAATAGTAAAATCTAAGGCCTGATCTATTTCAGCCGCCAAGCAACACGCTTGAATTGTTGTGTTCCGGTTTGAAGGATAAGATAGCCAGCGCAATTACAGGCTTGAGGCATTTCATCTTAGTCCTCACAGTGACAACGCATCTGCGGTTCTGCATTGTATTGCCTGCAAAAGTTACCGCTTACCATCAGATGGGCTGTTTGCTCGCTTGTCACTGCATAGCATAAAAAAAGATGGAGGAAGATCAACTTAAGACCATAAATAGACTATAAACTATCATATGCTTTAGGCTGGTTGTTAAGGGCTTGACTGGTAGTCATTTAGGTAGACCTCGTTTTATCTTGTAGTGGTCCTTACCTATGATTTTGAAATTTTTTTGGCGTGTACATATTTGCCCAAATATTTTTAATTATACATAAAATATCAAATTAAATACTTGACTTCAAAGATGGAGTCTAAGTAAAGATGACGATAAGTCTCTAAAATTGACTAAAAAATCAGGTGTATAACCCGCGCCACGAAAGATGAGACTTGTCAAATGGCAGTGAAGGAGATTTTGCGCAGATGATCATACGATCATACGAGCAGCGCAAGTTGAACCACGTGACCCGCCCAGTCTCTTCTTATTTGAAACTAGCTATAATTTTATGAAAAGGGTACTTATCCCAATAAAATAGTATGCATTCGTTAGCTTAATGTTGTCACATTATACCTACAAAGTTTCATTGTAATCGGATTTACCATTTGACATTTGCAAGAAATTAAAAAATTTGGTTGTATGAAAATTACGTTTTCCGTCATTTTCGCCATACAAAACGCCAATTTCAAGGGTAAGAACCTAATATGTGCCGTGGTTATCATCGGAACTACAGACATTAGCTAGGCTAGAGTCAGAATTTATAGACAGTTTCAACTGAATTTTGAAACAGTCTATAAATAAATTTTAATTCACCGCAAAAATTTGCCAGATCGGCGAACGGAATAAGTTAATAAAAATAATCATTTTGGCGCCGGTTGTGCTCTCGCGCACGAGGGCCAGGAGTCCGCCTTGACAATTCAGGATTTGTAAGATCAGATAATTACAGTGGAGCGACTACCATCGGACCTCCGGGAACTTGGTATCAGGGGAACCTGACCAGATTGAATCATGGTTACACATTCAGTCGCCTAAATGTGCAGGTTTTATTACGATCTTTCCACTCACAGTAAGAGCATCGGTTAGTGTTCAACTAATGTACATAACTCAGAAAAGAGTGATTGGTACAGGGCGGCAGTGGGATTCGAACCCGGTCCCTCTCGCTTGCGAGTCGGATACCTTAACACTAGGCCTTCGACGCTCTTATTAGTAAGATAAGTACTTTAATCCATAGAAAAGCAAAAAGATTTTTGACGACCTCAGTGGTTCAATGGTCAACATGCCGGTCTGCCACGCAAGAGGTCCCGGGTTCGATTCCCGGCCGGGCAGAAATTGAAATGATTTTATTTTTCCCGAATTAGCATTAGCATTATTTAATTTATTTCTGTCATGTAAATATTTGTTTTAAAAAACTAAAATCTATCATCAAAATGTGTCACTAACAAAAAAGGCCCAGTCTATTAATCAAAAGACAATCTAAATAAACACCGCCAAAAGGCGTTGGTGCGAGAGAAAAAAAAAAGCAAAAAAAGAAATACAACGACAGGTGTGCAAGACTGCGAACTTCCTTCGTGTGCGATTTTTTTTCTCATTTTTAACAATAAAAAAGCTAAAACACAGTTACCCCCGTGAGAACTGAGGGCAGATGTGTGCCGTGCGGTGGTTACGCGAAAATAACGTTTTTTAAGTTAATACGCTGTGACTTTATTGCGGTAGGCTGGCAGTTTTGTATCAATACATTGTGTAAGTCTTAAAAACTTGGATGAATGAATGAAATACATTAGCGGACTAAAAAAATTACTCAGAACCATCTTGATTTGAGTAGTTGACGACCTGAGTGGTTCAGTGGTCAACATGCCAGTCAGCCACGCAAGAGGTTCCGGGTTCGATTCAAATAATGAATTTTAATTTCTGTTTCGGGTTTGGGTGTTCTATGTTTAATGAGTATGTATTTAAAAAAATATACAAGTAGTATATCAGCTAGCTAGCACCCATAGTACAAGCTTTGCTTAGTTTGGGGCTAGATGGCGCTGAGTGAATTTATACACGATTTTTTTTTTATTATTTTAACTAGTTCTGCTAACTTCGAAACATAATCGCCTAAACATTTTTGTCTATAATTAGTCTAGCGAGGCATTTGACAGGTAGTAACTGACGATGTTGGCCGTGTGGTGTCAAAGTACAAGGCGACTTATGTTTTCGAGGCAAAAGATCAAGAGTCTCCGCAGTCATGTCCGTGGGCAGCAGCATTTTCCATTGTTAAATTTAAACACTGCGATCTCCAACCCGCCTGCCAAGCGTGGAGATTATGGCAATAACCTCCCCTTTCGTGGGAGAGGCCCTAAGTCCTGCAGTGGACTGTTACGGGCTGTGATAATGTGTGGTGTCGGGCAAAGTAGAATAGAACCAACCCCTTTTTACACTTCACTACGATTCCTTATGAAACTTGTAATTACTAAACTAGTACAATTGTTTTTTTACCTGAATAAAGTAAATTAATAAATATCTAAAAAATCCCGGAATTCAATGTGGTTACGTGGGAGCGGGTCTGGTACGTTGTCAGTGAATTTTACGTGGAAGAAGTTGCGGACAAAAACTCGCAGTATATTTTTAGAATATCTATCTACCCACCACTGTAGTTTCACTATATCTTCCATAGCAACAGGGTATCCATAGCCGAGTCGATCAGCTGTCTAGACTGCCCCCCGCCCCAACCCCTCCACCCCCCTGCCGTCTGCCTACACCACCTTCAGAGTTCTGTCATTGTAACAAGGCTTTGAGGGTTTGGGATGTAGCTTGACTGGGTCCTTTGTTTTTTCCACTAATTAGCCGGGGGTTGGATTTGTTTGTCGTCATATTTTTGTGTTTTTGGGGCTTTCTAGTTGTTAGTGGATGTTTGGTTGGCTTAATGTTTTGTCTGGGAGGCCTGCTTTGATAGAGATTTTGGGGTTGATACAAATAGATATACATAATATGTTTATTTTACTCAAAAAGGCAACAGTGCATAGTAGAGGAAGGTCGTATAGTATTTGACACATTTTAGTTTTAACAAATATTTTATTTTATTTTATTTATTTATTTGCCAACAGATTTACACTTTTTGGTACATTAAATATTACATGAAAAATAGTAAACACTTAAATGTAAATCCAATAACAGGCAAACTTACGTAAAATATTTCTCGAAATTGGAGATAAGAATGTCATATTAATTGTTAATTGTGCAGTTTGACTTTCATTCTTTAAGTGCTTTCAATAAAAAGTAAGATACCTTATCGAAAACCAATTTTTATCAATTAATATTTCTCTAAAAGTTGTATAGGTAATTAAAGTTGTGGTAAAATTTAAAAAAAATATCATATAGCGGATTCTGATGGGACACGTAATAAAGATATTAATTGAAAAATAATACGTTTTTCTTGCGAGGTATTTATATAGACAGAGACATAATATTTATTTGGCAATTTCTACAATATAAATTAACAAATATTTCTCACTAACATAAGTTAGGTTAAATATTGTAGTGTCATGCCAAAGTAGAGCTCAGCTCAGCATATGCTGTAGGCAGTGAGACCACAGCGCTGATTTTCAGCTCACCACTACAGTTATATATTTTGTTTTCAATTCACACACACACAACATGATATTGTAAACTGTGGTAAGAATAAGAAATAAATAAAGAAATATAATTGAATTCTCTAGTAATTTGGTAAGGGCTAGCGTGTCCGAAGTATTCGATTCGATTCCCCAGTGCCAGCATGACCTTTATCTGGGTTATATAGGTATATGTAGATGATTTATCTTGACATCTTATTAGTAATTTAATGTATGAATATTTGATATTTCAAACGGCTGAATATCATTTTATTCTAGACTAGCAGCCGCCCCGGCTTCGCACGGGTACCACTACGGGTACACGGGTAAATAGCCTATGTCACCCGGGGATAGTGTAGCTTCCCAACGGTGAAAGAATTTTTGAAATCGGTCCAGTAGTTTCGAAGCCTATTCAATACAAACAAACAAACAAAAAATCAAACCTTTCCTCTTTATAATATTAAGTATAAGTATAGATTGGTATAAAGTAATAAGTATCTACATGGATTATACCGTATACCGAAAGGTGGAACATGGAGATCTGTAAAATCTATGTAACCAAAATTGAACTGAATGAGGAGTTTTCCAATAGGTATCTAAAGCATTCTTAACCACTCACTAGATGGCGGCCCGACAATTTTGGTAAATTGATAATCGCTTGAAAAAGGTTCTTAGCAAAGGGGATATAAACACTGGGTACGTTGTAGTGGATAATATTGTATTTATCAATAGTTTTCAACCATTTTAGTGGTTGTAATAAAATGGAAATATGTCTTTATACATTTCGTTCAACCTTTAAAAGTTGTGTTTATATTAATAAACATTTTATTTTTAGGTTTAGTATTAGATGGCTGCATGATATCACTGCCAAATTCATACAGATTTAAAAAAAAACTAGAATTGTAGGAGCGCCATCTATTGATGCTTTTTGAAATCAACTGACAATACTCTGGAAAACTCCTCATTGAAAATACAGTGGTACACTAACCGATGCTCTTACGAGGGAAAACATTGCCTGGTCACACAATCGACTGGTCATGGTCAAGGCGGAGCCCGGGCTATCCCATGTGAGTACAGCCGCACTACGACCTGTAGCCAGCTGTATTCACAATGATTCGAAACCGTTTCCGAACGATTCGACACGAAATTCGTGAGCGGCGAATCCGTGTCGATCGATTCGAAAACTGGTATTCAGAATCCCGATAGATTCCACGGAAACTCTACTCTCTATACCATATGAAAATTTCATCAAAATTAACTGAAACCACATTTTCCTAAGAACCTTTGTCGATTCCGTATCCGAATCCGATTTCCGAGCCATTGTGAATACGGCTACTGAGTGGTTTAGTTGGTTCAACGGCCGATGTTCCACGCAGAGGGTCCCGGGCTCGATTCCCGGCCGAGCAGAAATTGAAATGATAAATTTTAATTTCTGGTAAGGGTCTGTGTTTAATATGTATAATATAAATAAGTATGTACTGAAAAGTATATAAGTTGTTTATCAGTTTTCGGGCATCCATGACACAAGCTTTGCGTACTTTGGGGCTAGATGGCGCTGTGTGAATTGCCCAATCATTTTTATTTATTTACATTGCTTACGCCAAAATCATTGCAGATCTGTCGAGCCTCTAACCCTACGCGGGATATCTCTCACGCCAAGGCTGTTTTAGATTTACTTGTTACGCACTCGGTCAAGTAACGCCGAAGCATCGAACACTCCAGTAGCGTACAATGGTTATAGGCCAATGACTGTAAACGGTATATCGCCTTCCTCTGATCTCAGCCGAAGATGGCCGATGGCACGCGAACCGGCCCGAAGTTTTGGCGCTCAGAAGCGACCACAAAAAAGTATACGGTACTTTTTTACGGCTTGGATACACGTGTTGTTGAAATTTAGCGTAGATTTTTTTAGCTTGCGGATGCGGATGTTGTGTTCTTGCTTTCGATTCGATTTGCGAAAAACAAATTCTTTTTTTTTGTATTGGACTAGCCAGGCATTTGACCGCCATCTCACCTGGTGGTAAGTGACGATGCGGCCGAAGATGGAGCATTCCAGTACGGAAGAGCGAGGAATAGAGCAGCGTTTTTTCGAGACCGATAACAAAAGTTAAGCAACGCAAAGTATAGGAACTGGATGGGTGACCGTCTCGTACTTTGACGCTAGTCGAACTCTAGCATCGCAATGAGGTCGCCACTCGTTAGGTGTGCTTCCAAATACCGTTGGCGAAGCGTGGTTGGCCAAGGTCTTCCGCTGTTGACCCTAAGACTGGTTGGACAGTCTCGGGATAAGACTGGCACAATTAAAGGTATGTCCATTAATGAAACATGATTTTTTCGGCATTTTTCGGATATTTCTTGTTATTTCTCTATCGTAATAATTAAGGTATTAAACTCGAAAGCGAGAGCTACCTGGTCCGAATCCCTCTGTGGCCTTGTACCAATATCTTTCCAGAGTTATGTATAACCGTCACGAAAGAAGAGACTTGTCAAATGGCAGTGGAGGGGATTTCGCGCAGGCAATCGTATGCAGCGCAACTCGAACCACGTGACCCGCCAAGTCTCTTCTTATTTGACACTACCTATACATTAGTTGAACACTAACCGATGCTCTTACGGTGAGGGAAAACACCGTGATGAAACCTGCACATTCAGGCAACTGAATCTGCAACCATGATCCAATCTGGTCAGGTTTCCTAACAGGCTCACGGATGTCAGATGGCAGTCGCTCCATTGTGATTACCTGATCACCAAATCTTGGATCATGGTCAAAGCGGACCCCAGGCCATTGTGCTCGAGAGCACAACCGGGACATTAACGCTAAGATGATGACAGAAAATTGTAACGATACAACACAAGTCAAGGCGGACCCCAAGCCCTCAGCGCGCACAACCGGGATATTAACGCCATAATGATTATAATTTTATTTATTACCTATAGTTACCGACCTGTGCTGGACTCATGGTAGATAGACTCAATAGAAACCTGATCTGCCAAATCCTGGATAATGGTCAAGGTGGACCCCGGGCCCTCGAGAGCACAACCGGGACATTAACGCCAAGATGATAATTTATGGTGTGGGACGCAGGCGTGAGCTTTATGTATGTATGTATGATACTAACCTGGAACCTGCATTGCTGCAAGTGTCCCTGAAAGACGACGCAGCTGTATCGTTCCTCCATCTTCACTGTTGACGCTGAAGTCATCGAACAGGTCTTGAAATCCTGGAAAGAAAGGAAAAAATCATAAATATCATATCATGCCCTCTTAAAAAATTGTATTCAAATGCTGATTTTATTATTATTTGTGCTGGGAACAATCAGGGGCGGGCTGTTTAAATGTTTTTTTTTTGCAATTATTATTATTTTATTATAGTAAATATATTTAATTCGTTTACTTGACATTTTGGCGTTAATATCACGGTTGGGCTCGCGAAAGCTTGAGGTCAGCCTTCAACATGATCTAGAATTTGGCAGACCAGGTAACTACGGTGGAGCGACTGCCTTTCGATCACCGCGACCCAGTCAACAGGGGAACCTGACCATGAATCATGGTTATACATCCAGTCGCCTGAATGTGCAGGTTTCATCGCGATGTTTTTCCTCACCGTAAGAGCATCGGTTAGTGTTCAACTACTAACATAACTCAGAAAAGAGTCAATGTTAAAATTTTCAGTAAGCGTAATAAATAAAATAATAATAATAAAAATAAATATCTTATTCCTAAAACTTATTACCCCTTATTGGCCATAATGTACTTACATTATGAGCTGTATTTTAAATATAGATATCGCAGCCCACGGGCTGGCGCGTACCTATGCGGCAAGTCTAGCTATTCAAATAATTAAAGTTGCCAGCATCCTGGCTACCCTCCAATGTAGCGATTTGGATTTTATTTAAGATACTGTGTTTTTTCTTTCTTTTTTTTCCCCCCACTAAGGTGGCAAACAAGCTTACGGCCTGCCTGTTGGTAAGCAGTCACCGCAGCCTATGGACGTTTGCAATACCAGAGGCATCACCCACGCGTTGCCGACCCCAAAATGACCGGATAAAGGACCAAGATGACCGGGGAGCTGGCACGCCCGGTCAGAGAATTGCTATTCAACGAGGTAACGCAGCCAGCTTTCTGGGCACAATTCCTGGGGGCAGCGGTGCAGACGATTATGATTTTTGATGGTATTAGACGACTGAATGATTGTTAATTTCTAAGTATTTGTCTAGTGCTTTTTTATGGTTATTTTTCTCTTCTTTCAATGTTTCCTGTTTCTTTCATTTTGTCTGTTTTATGAATAAACACACCAAATCAATTATTTCACATACATACATACACAAAGCTCACGTCTGTGTCCCACAGGTGGGGTAGGCAGAGACTATGGACCGCCACTTTGCTCTGTCCTGACACAACTCCCTAGCCTCGCATATATCCACAACATTTTCATACATCTCCTTCTATTAGTGCCACTTCGGACCCCAGCTTTTATCAAATATTTCCTCTTTACAATATTAGTATATATGTATGTTGCTACCCGTGCAAAGCCGGGGCGTACCACTAATTTTATTAAAACTCCATGAATATTTCCCGACAGCCCAAGCTCAGAACACAGCGTTGGCGTTGTTACCCGTACAGGACACTGGTATCCCTATTTAGAACAGCTCAGCTTCCTGTCTCCTGGAGCTAACTAGGTGGTAAAGCTGGCACGCGGTCTGCTGTACTTTCAGTGAGACAATACACAGTTTTATTATAGGTACAGTACCAGAGCGTGTTTTGACACTTCGAGAAAATTTTCCTTTGCCGCTACAGCAACATCATGGTTAAAATTCTCGCGGTTATTATCACACATTTGAATGGTATGTTCCGGGTTTCCTACCGCGTAGAGCTCGTCTAATTTAAAATGACGCGCCCCACTATCGCATTAACGCACACAAGCAAGTTTAAAATATGGACGCAATACATATACAAATGCCGTTGTAATTGGTCATTCAGTTGCCGGTGAGATTCAAACGTAGGGGCACGCGTCGTTCATTGGCTCCCACACAGATGAAGTGTCGTTATTAATATTTGCACTCACACATCGAAATCAACTAACTAAGTAGTGGGGCGCGTCATCTTAGACTAGACGAGCTCTACCTTTAGAGTTCTAGAGTCTACCTTTGTTGACGAGTAGCCCGATATTTCGCCGCAGTTGCATGCATCATGGTCACAAAAAAGGTACGCGGTACGAAACCCGGAACATACCTTTAAAATGTGTGAAAGATATGAATGCCAAATCAGAAGCCAACGCAATTCGTTTTGGAATTCAATCTACGAAGATGAGAAATGAAAAGAAGAATGCAAAGCCGGGGCGTGTCACTAATATTACTATTAGTCCATGAATATTCCCGAGAGCCCAAGCTCAGAACACAGCGGAGGCGTTGTTACCGGTACAGGACACTGGTATCAATATTTAGCAAATTTAATGATACAGTACAAGTGCAACAACATTTTTCTTTGCCGTTACAGCAACATTCACTGTCATCGTCCTGGCGTTAATGTCCCGGTTGTGCTCTAGCGCACGGCCCGGAGTCCGCCTTGACCTTTGGATTTGGCAGATCAGGTAATTACAGTGGAGCGACTGCCATCTGACCTCCGTGACTTTGCTACCAGGGGACTTGGCCAGATTTTATCATGGTTACACATTCGAGTCGCCTGAGTAAACAGGTTTCATCACGATGTTTTCCCTCACCGTAAGAGCATCGGTTAGCGTTCAACTAATGTACATAACTCAGAAAAGAGTCATTGGTGTACGGCCACATATTATTATTTACGGGTATTTTGTGTATCTTTAGCCAAAATCAGTTTGCAAAAAGAAAGCTTTAGCTGTTCCTTATGCCCAAAGGACTCGTCGTTTACCCCCAGGTTATTTTTTGTATAAAATATATACCCCCTCACCAAGTATCATCATCATCAGAGCCCGTAACAGTCCACTGCAGGACTTAGGGCCTCTCCCGCAAAAGGGGAGGTCATTGCCATAATCTCCACGCTTGGCAGGCGGGTTGGAGATCGCAGTGTTTGAATATAACAATGGAAAATGCTGTTGCCCATTTTCCAGACTACGGAGACTCTTGATCTTTTGCCTCGAAAACATTACTCGCCTTGTACGACCCATGAGTGTAAGGGGTTGGTGCTATTCTACTCTGCCGGACACCACACGGCTCACCAAGTATACAATAATTACTAATTTAATTCTTGACAATTTCGAACCATGATAATTTGATACTATTGAATTAATTGTTTTTTAACATTGACATCAACTATTAGTACTTAATTCTATTCATGAAACTATTTTAAATGACGATGTATGATTATTACTACGAATAAATGAATATGAATACAAGCACTCAAATATTTCGAGAACTGTTAAATCTGTTTTATGAAACAATACTTTCAAATGAAAGAAACTTGCATTGATGACTCCCATGGTGTTGCTGATGTCCATAGGCGGCGGTGACCACGCAACAATCAGGTTTCCCGTTTGCCTGTTTGTCCGCCGTATAACATAATAAAAAAACATCGAAATCGGCTTTGCTGTTCCGGGGCTACGATGCCACACACAGACACACAGAAACACATATACACCCCTCTTTTTACGGGGGTCATAAACAGTATCTCCCAACAATTTTCCATAATAATGGGATTCCGACTACGTCGCAGACCGGATGTGACACAGACAGACTGATAACGATTCTCACTAAAGATTATTATTAGATAGTTTAAAGTGTTATGCTAGGTGTCTCGCGTAGGTTGTGCTGACATAGATATGTTTATTTCGTTCTTTAATGCAATTTATTAACATGGATGCAAAAAAAATATATACAAAACCATAATAAATAAACTAAAACTAAAATCTTGAAAAATAGAAGAGTCATCCACATCACTGCCCCCTGGAATGGTGACCAGAAAGCTGGCTACGTTGCCTCGTTGGATAGCAAAACTTATCCTCTGTCCGAGGAACGAGCCAGCTCTCCGGTCACCTCTCTCTGGCGTCTATTCGTTTTTTTGCCAAATCTTTATTAAATTTCAAAGCCTCAGAGCCCTACGTCTCAACCCCAAACGGCTGAAATATGAAGTCCTGGGCTAGGCTTTCATATTTCCTCCGTTTGAGGTCCTCAGCAGCAGAGGCCGCAGCTCCAGCGCTGCGGGCGGTAGCCGTTACATGGGATGGGTTGTGCTTATTTTAACTACGTAGAAGTTAGAACTAAGAACCGTTTGCAATGATAGAACCTAATACTACCCATTCACCAGGACCTCGACAACTTTAAAGCTTTCCGGCTGAAATCTCGTAAACCTCCGGCGTTCCGATTTCACAGTGCAACACCTAAGGAGGATCTCTGACACTTGGACTGCTGAGTGGGCGTTGAGCGCTCCTGTCGATGCTCCCTTCAGGCTTTTTTTTTGCACTATCCTGACATTTGACCGCCATCACACCTGGTGTTGAGTGACGATGCGGCCGAAGATGGAGCATGCCTGTCTAGGAACAGCCTATTCACTCTAGCTGTTACTCTGGCTGAACGTAAACACCCAGTAGGCTTTAGAGTCACGCCGCGTCTGGTGGCTTTTGAAGCGCATAAGGACAGGCGTCGGAAACTGTGCGTGTCTATGGCACAAATGGGGGTGACGCGAGTCTGAGAGAGATGCGAGATTTTAATGAGACAAAGCTGAGAACCACCTCGATTATACTGGCTACCAAATAGAGAAAACCGCATCGAAATATTTCCATCCGTTCGGGAGATACGATGCTACAGACACACGCCGCCATTGATACAGACGTCAAATTAACGACGGTATATTTTGGCCAATATTTTTCTTTGCTTTTCTCTTTCTTTATTCTTCTTCTTTATTGTACACAAAAATAATAAATACAATTTAACAGAAGGTAACTTAAGTACAAAGGCGAGCTTAACTCAACAGTTGAGTTTTCTACCAGCAACCCTTGGAGTCAAAGAAGCTGTAAGTCAGCATTTAGGCATAGGAAGTGCACACAAGTAACATAAAAAACTATAAACAAATACTATCTATAATTAATAATGAATACAGTAAATATTGGCCGTGTGGTGTCCGGCAGAGTAGAATAGCACCAACCCCTTACACTCATGGGTGTCGTACGAGGCGACTAATGTTTACGAGGCACAAGATCAAGAGTCTCCGTACTCTGGAAAATGGGCAGCAGCATTTTCCATTGTTATATTTAAACACTGCGATCTCCAACCCGCCTGCCAAGCGTGGAGATTATGGCAATAACCTCCCCTTTCGTGGGAGAGGCCCTAAGTCCTGCAGTGGACTGTTACGGGCTGTGATGATGACAGTAAATATATACGTACTAAACCTGTATATAAGTGAGACAGATAATGCTCTTTTAAATTCCTTTCAAATGTAATCAGTGGAGGCCTCTTTTTGTTATTGTCTTGTATTATTTATACTTTTGCGCATTGGAAGTGAGTGCAATAAACATATTTTACTTTACTTTGCTTTACTTTAAACACATAACACCCCTATTTTTTGTCGTGGGCTAAAAATACCGCTACGATAGGCTATCTGTCTATGCTATGATGATATTGGCTACGCAGTTATAGATAAAGTACTATGGCGTCATTGGTGGATAGGACTAACCACCGGGTTAAGCAAATAGAAGATAAAATTGTGTGTAGTACTGTTCTCTATGATAAACAGTCAAACCAAATAAATATGCGATTTGGTTGGCTTATGACTCAGCGTGGGTAGGCCTCCCACAAGGTGGACCGACGATCTGTAAAGATCGCAGGTACCAGCTGGATGCGGAAGGCACAGGGCAGGCCGCCGTGGAGATCTCTGGGGGAGGATATTATTTTTATCGCCGCCCCTCCCGCGATACTTACATCCTAACCTCGTATCGCACCTTAGTGTAATCCTGGCGGGCGGAATCGCGGAAGGTTTTTACGGGGTCGGCAACGCGTGGGTGATGCCCCTGGTAATGCAACGTCCATAGACTGCGGTGACTGCTTACCATCAGGCAGGCCGTAAGCTTGTTTCCACCTTAGTGGTATAAAAAATAAGGATAGGTAGCGTCAACATCATAAATTTTTTCAATAATGTACAATTAAAAAAAAAAACTTAACACATCGGGGTATGTGTTACTCTACCTCTCTTAGATAAATTTTCACACCATTTTAAATGGTTCTTTATTATGTATTATTCAACGGTCCTTTTGTACTATTCGATCTCCAACCTGCCTGCCAAGCGTGGAGATTATGGCAATAAAACCTCCCCTTTCGTGAGAGAGGTTCTAAGTCCTGCAGCGGTCTGTTATGGGCTGTGATTATGATATTATTCAACTAGCCCTTGCCCGTGACTTCGCTCGCGTGGACCACTTATTACGTATTCCCGATCATTTAAAATGCAATACCTATTGTACCCGTTCCCGTTCTAAACGGACGCCCTTTCAAGAATTATCGTCATTTTAAAATGTTCCGGGTTTCCTAGCACGTACCTTTGTTGACGAGTAGCCCGATATTTCGTCATAGTTAATTTTTAAGGGTATGTTACCCTTAAAATGTGTAATAATAACCGCGATAGTTTAAAACATTATATTATCGTCATATTTCAACTATACACCTAAACATTCCTCATGAATCACTCTTGTCTATCGGTGAAAACCGCATGATATTCCGTTCCGAACTTTTTGAGTTTATCGCGAACAGAAAAATAGACAGACGCGGTGTGGGACTTCGTTTTATAATAGGAAGTGATTTAGAGTTTTGATTCACAGTACTTATAGTATAATGCTTGGCAAAAAACACCTGTGAAAGTGTATAGTGATGGATAAATACAATAAAACGCACGGAACTGAGCTTTCGGCTATCAAAAAATCGCAATAAAACTTCCAATATAATTTCTATCATGTTATTCTGGGAGAGTGGAAATCAGTGAAGACATGGCTTTAAAATAAACGTCATTGGACGTTATTTTTCAGCTGAGTCCCTAAAGCTGGAACATATGAATGATTACGGTTCATAGGTGGAGACTTGGCTGTATGGGTTAGATCGCTTTGCCTTTCCCATGTGATTAATTAAACAAAAAAAAGTGACATAAACGTCATTGAACGTCTCTAAAACCTTATGAATGAAAAACGGACAGACGGACGCAGCATTGGGTTATTTTATAATACGTAGTGAAGTTATCTAGCCAGACACCACAAGGTAAAACACAATACACAGCTAATCCTGCAAACCGGAACGCATTGTTGCGTCCACGTCGCCATATATCCCCATTTATTTCTACCGGAGTTCCTCAGACGCTTGGCAGACGGTTTTTTCAGAGTAGAGAACGCGGGCGCAGGTCAGAACCGGATCCCAAACGTAGACTATTGATTTGAAGAAAATATGGACGAATACTCTCTAAAACCATGAGGAGCTTCGGTGACCGAGTATCTGACTCGTAAGCGAGAGGTACCGGGCTCAAATACCACTGCGGCCAGGTACCAATGACTCTTGTCTGAGTTATGTACATTAGTTGAACACTAACTGATGCTCTTGCGGTGAGGGAAAACATCGTGATGAAACCTACACATTTAGGCGACTGAATATGAAACCATCAGGTTTCCCTGGTAGTAGGGTAACGGAGGTCAGATGGCAGTCGCTCCACTGTAATTATCTGATCTGCCAAATCCTGGATCATGGTCAAAGCGGACCCTGGGCAATCGTGCGCGAGAGCACAACAGACATTAACGCCAAAACGATTATTTTTATTATTTTCAACGCTATTATTAAACACAACGCATGCGCTACTTTTATCCCTTGCGTTTAATCTGTGCAAAACGCATTATTAAAAAAAAAGGATAAAAAAAAACCGCTCATTGTCACTGCATCCCTTTACCGAATAAAAGTTTAAAAAACCTCCTTTGTGCACTTCGTGCGGCCGTCGAGCAGCTGATGTCTTTGCCCCGGGGCCGATATTAAATAAAAAAAAAACAATGTCAATCGTTTTGGAGGGAAAGTTTTTGAAAGTGCACTTTTTGGAATTGCGCATGTGGCTGTAGCAATTTTGCGAAATATTTATGTATTTTAGTAATGGATACGGTGGTGAAATTTGGCAATAATTTGTGGAGCGAGTTTCTTTTTAAATTGTGACACGTTACGTCGGTTTAAAAAAACTGTAGCTGCTTTACATTTTAAAATATCACTACATCAGATTAACAACCCATGACAGTGTATTGCTGGGCTCCATAAATGGAGGGTTGAGATGGCAGTCACAGGTAAGGTTGTTAACCCTACTATATAATATACTATCCTACTATATTAATAGTCTACCTACTATAAATTATATATTTAATTAGCACAACATTACCACTTACCGCAAAACGGAACGCGTCCATAAGATCCTCAAAAGAATGTTTTTCCTGATGCAAATCGAATATTTCAGAACGATCTTGAGTCTTGACATTTGTATGACGTGACGTCAAACTCAAGTCAAATTAAACAAAACATCTATGAAGCTCTATGTTGTAGAAACTATACATTTAAGAAATAATATAGGTACGTACATTTTATTTAAAAACCTACTATTTATTTTTTGATTAATTCCCTACCTACTATATTTTTATGGCTTCTTAAACCGAAAATACTATATTTTAGTCTAAGAAAAGTTGGCAACCCTAGTCACAGAGTACTTTCTATATCGCAGTGAAAATGCTGCTGCCCACCTACGAAACCATAAGCATATCAAAGGCTCTATTTTTGAATCGCTCGCCTCAATTCGATGTTTTCAACTTTGATATTCAGGCATGAAAATTCAATATTTTTAAAATCACATTGATAATACCGTAAGAGTATGGGAAAATCAGTAGATATCCATCATCAAAATATCGAATTTTTTATGCCGAAAATCAAATTTGAAAACCGTTCGAATCGAGGCTATTAAAAAAATAGCGGCCCAGGACCACAAAATATCATTAAGCAGATTTAAAAAAACAAAAATTAAAGCGCACAAAACAGAAACGACGTAGACAAAACAAAAAATTCCGCCATTTTTGTTGCTACGTCACGCCATCAGGGGATTCGATTGATTTTGTTGATTTTTTTATTTATTTTCCTACCATTGTATTGACTGAGTAAGGGTTCGATACGGTAGTAGTGTATATTAGGGTTATTTTTTTAAAAGGGTGCGTTGTGTCGTTTTTTTAGGGAAAAAAGTCGGAGATTTTTTGCGAACCGGATCGATTGAATGTATCGATTTTTGACGGAATTGTCTGCAACAAACTATAGTAGGTATCCGATTAACGGATGTCGTTGAGTTAATTCGAATTTTAGAGTTAAAAAGCTGCTTGATATTATTATACTAGTGAACCCGGCGCGACTTCGTTCGCGGACACCTATTTCACCCGTACCTTCCCTGTTTTTGCTTATAAACCTTCGTCTTTAATCACTCTATCTATTATTGAAAACCGCATTAAAATCCGTTGCGTAGTTTAAGCGATCTAAGCGTCATCATCATCATCACAGCCCATAACAGTCCATTGCAGGACTTAGGGCCTCTCCCATGAGGGAAAGTTGATTTTTTTTTGTTAATATTATACAAGACAGGCGTTTGACCGTTATCTCACCTGTTGGTAAGTGGCATACCCGTCTTGGAACAGCCTATTCACTCTCCTAGTTATTGCAATAATCTCCACGCTTGGCAGGCGGGTTGGAGATCGCAGTGTTGTTATTATAGAAATGGAAAACGCTGCTGCCCATTTTCAGCCTACACAGACTTCAGAACTTATGCCTCGAAAACATTAGTCGCCTCGTACGACACCCACGAGTGTAAGGGGTTGGTGCTATTCTACTCTGCCAGACACCACACGGCCAAACGACCGTGCGTACTTAGATACATAGCGACAGACGGCGGTAAGCGACTTCGTTTTATACATATCTGTAATTATTACTGATTAATTGATTTATTGTGTTGACATGGTTAAATTTATGATTTTATGAAATTGTTTGACATTTATATTTTTAGTTAATTGACATAAGTATGGAATTTGACATTGTTATTATTTTTATATTTTTGGTAATGAATTTAAATAGATATGGAATTGTAAATTCTGAAATAAATGATTATTTATTTATTTATACTACGAATGTATGTTAAAAAAAAAGGGCAGGTGTAGTGTAGGTGTAGGATAGGTGTAGTAAGTGGTCACATGTTGCGTAAGCCCCAGGTACTGGTCGGTTTTGCGCCGGTGGCGGAAAAGTAGAGGAGGGTGGCACGCCACGTTTGCAGAGGGTTGAAAGTCTGGTGACAAGGTAGATGATGAAAATGAATAATCTGGGCGTTAATGTCCCGGTTGTGCTCTCGCGTGCGAGGATCATAGTCCGCCTTGAACATAATCCTGGATTTGGCAGATCAGGTAATTAGTTTTATACCATTAAGGTTGCAAACAAGCTTTTACGGCCTGCTTGATGGTAAGCAGTCACGGCAGCCTATGGACGTTTGTAATATCAGGGGAATCACCTACGCGTTGCCGACCGCGTGAAAACCTTTTTACCTCTTTAATTACAGTGGAGCGACAGTCATCCGACCTCCGCAACCCTTTTACCTAACTGGGGAACCTGATTAGATTGGATCATGGTTACACAGTCAGTCGCCAGAATGTGCAGGTTTCGTCACGATATCTTCCCTCACCGTAAGAGCATCGGTTAGCATTCAACTAATGTACATAACTCAGAAAAGAGTCATTGGTACATGGCCGCAGCGGGCTTCGAACCCGGTACCTCTCGCTTAGGAGTGTGATATAACTGACTGTCGACGCAGACATAAAATGTATGAAGAATGTGATATTGTGATAATTTGAACTGGATATTGACTTGAATAGAAACGCAACGTTTGCGGTTAGATTAATGGTTTAATTAGTTATTCGTAGCTATAGTGATACATAGATATATAGAATGCTTAGGTTGAAGTTAGCTGTCAACGTGACATTAATAGTTTTAATATATTGCAGCGTTTTGATCCATACACTTCGTGCGTAGGCGCGTACACTGACAGTAATTGTCATAGCAACGCAATGAATGAACGTCTAATCACATCTAACAAAACAATCAGACATTATCAGTTCAAACACCTCTAACGTACTTGGATGGCTTAACTTACGTTATCGATCGATCGCCTTATATGACACACTATACAATATGATACTAATGTTTAAGTACCACCACACTGCCGCCATGTACCAATGTGAGTTTTCTCAGTTACGTACATTAGTTGAACACTAACCGATGCTCTTGCGGTGAGGGAAAACATCGTGATGAACCTTTTCATTCAGGCGAGAGAATGGGAACCATGATCCACTCTGGTCAGGTTCCGCTGGTAGCAGGATCACGGAGGTCAAATGGCAGTCGCTCCACTGTAATTACCTGATTTAACAAAACCTGGATCTTGGTCAAAGCGGACCCCGGGCCCTCGTGCGTGAGAGCACAACCGGGACATTAACGCCAAGATGATTATTTTACTCATTCAGCCAGACTCCGCCAGGGTTTGTTTTACTACTCTTTCTATTCCACTTCGCCTGCCCATCCTCGCATCGTCAGCCATTGGCTCTCGTATCCGACTTAGCGATGTCAATCCATTGCTTCTTAGGCACCTCTTTTTCACATATGCTTACACAACACGTGAGTTGTCTCATATACGTATTTGGACGACCTGAGTGGTTCAGTGGTCAAAATGCCGGTCTGCCACGCAAGAGGTCCTGGGTTCGATTCCCGGCCGGGCAGAAATTGAAATGATGAATTTTAATTTCTGTTACGGGTCTGGGTGTTCTATGTATAATAAGTATGTATTTAAAAAGTATTTAAGTAGTTTATCAGTTATCTAGCACCCATAGCACAAGCTTTGCTTAGTTTGGGGCTAGATGGCGCTGTGTGAATTTGTCCACGAATATTTATTTATTTTTATTTATTTATGAACAATACTTGGCCAAGTAGCGATACTGAGCTCGTTTGCTAAGTGAACGCACTGCGTTCAATAAAGCTCCATGATTGGACACTTTTAGTTCATTTAATCAGGTGGTAGGACTCTGTCAAGCCTGAGGAGTCCGCCTGGGTGAGTACCACCGCCTTATCTATTTCTGCTGCCAGCAACAATGCTTGCATTATTGTGTTCCAGTTTGAAAGATAAGGCAGCCAGCGCAATTGCAAGCATGAGACATCTTTGTACAGTGACGCACCTGCGCTTCTGCATTCTTGTTGCCTGCAACCTAAATGCGTGAATCGTAGATGACAGATGTCATGACTTTTGCGTTTTTAGTGTTGATTGGTAATTGAAAATGTGGAACATGTAACTACACACAGATATATCACGGATATTCATTGGATACCGCGTACTACCTGGGTCTTGGCTGAAAATCAGTGTGTTGCCCTTCAAGGCCACAACCCTAATGTGTTGCTGCAGCGCACACATACAGCTTATATATTACGTGGTATTCTTTTTATGTTTTTTTTTTTTTTTATGTCATACGGTAGGCAAACAGGCAAGCGGGCCACCTGATGTAAAGTAGTCACCACTGCCTATAGACATTAGCAACACCAAGAGTATCACTAATGTTGCTCTGGCAGCAAAAGGCAAATGCTACTCCACTACCAAAGCCACGGTTCCCACAATCCCCACCCCATGGAGCACTGGAAACCTTACTCACCGGCAGAAACACAATACTATTTAAAAGAGTATTATTTAGCTATAGTATAGTTTATTGTTTAGGTATAAGTTGATGTTTGTGCATGGAGTGCTAAATAAATGCCTTTCTATTCTATTCTATTCTATGTTACGACCACAGTTACCGCTTAGCATTAGTTGAGCTGTCTGCTCGTTGGTCATTGCGTAGAATAAAATAAAATTTTGAACAACTTATAGCTGTCCCTTTTGGACACGTTAAATGCAGCAATGAAAAAAGCAACAAAATATAGATTGTGACTTTAGCTGTGAGCAGGCTCCTTCTATACCTCTATGACCTCCACCTTACAGAATATCGCAGCTAAATAATACTCTTTTAAATAGTATTGTGTTTCTGCCGGTGAGTAAGGTTTCCAGTGCTCCATGGGGTGGGGATTTGGGGAACCGTGGCTTTGGCAGTGGAGTGGCATTTGCTTCTTGCTGCCAGAGCAACGTGTTATAGAGGTGGGCAACGCATTAGCGATACTCTTGGTGTTGCTAATGTCTATAGGCAGTGGTGACCACTTTCCATCAGGTGGCCCGCTTGCCTGTTTGCCTACCGTATGACATAAAAAAAAAAAATGATCAATTTCTTTTGGCCCTCCATTCATCATCGTCCTAGCGCTCATCCCGGCCTCTGCCAGGGTCCGCTTTCCTACTCATTCTTCTCCACTTCGCCCGGTCTTCGGCATCCTCTCGTCGTAAGCTGTTGGCTCTCGCATTCGACTCAGCGATGTCAATCCGTCGCTTCTTGGGTCGCCCACGGGGCTTCTTTCCTGATACCGGCAGCTTCAGGCACCTATTTCCCACGTATCCCTGAGGCTTACGCAACACGTGACCAAACCAGCGCAGACGAGCCAGTACTCGATCGAGTCGCGTAACTCCGCAGCATTAATAATATAAGCATAATTATTTTGACCCTCCATTGACTGGACTTAAACGCTAGGAAACAAAACTCAAAGACGGCAAAGAAAGTACAGTGAAGAACCCATGTCGACGGCGGTGTGAGGTAGTAGGTCGTATATAACTGCATTACAACTATTAGGAGAGACTGTACAGCCTGCTAAGTTTCCCTGTCGCCGGCACCTACTGCGAAGGAGTTTAGAAAAAAGAAGAAAGAAAAAAGAAAAATAATCATTTTAGCAATAAGTAAGTGCCACAAACTTATGTGATCAGAGGGCCTAGTGTGAGTTCCGCTTCGATTTTACTTAACTATCGCGTTTGCGTTTACGTCGAAATTAGTATGAAGAAAAAAACTTCATTTACGTACCACTAGGCGGCGCTATCTATTTTTCCATACTAATTTCCACGTAAACGCAAACGCGATAGTAAAGTAAAATCGAAGCGGAACTCACACTAGGCCCTCTGGTGGCTGTAGGGCCTGCTGCTGAGAACTTTCTGCCGCTGGCGCTTTTAACCTCTTTCCACCAGGTGGATTCATCTCTGTTGCTACACAAAAAGACATACAACCGACACGATGTTAGATTATTGATTGTTCACTGACACAACTATTTATATGGCGCGGTGTCGTCAGTTTGATTCACGACACGGTCCATTGCACCCGATATTTATTGTTGCATTATGTACAGACGTGAGGACGTACATACGGCATTGACGTGTCTTTCAGGCGTACAATGTACGACAGGATTGCTGATAATTGAAAATTTTCAGTGGTTCAGTTGTCGAAATAAGCGTAGTTTTGGTACACTAAAACTAGATATAGACATAGTGTTGTTTGGCAATTTCTACAATGTAAATAAACAAACACAATGTGTCTTAGGGCCGGTTTCTCAATCCTCAGATAAAATTTATCTGCCCGATAATATAATGTGGCCGTGTGGTGTCCGGCAGAGTAGAATAGCACCAACCCCTTACACTCGTGGGTGTCGTACAAGGCGACTAATGTTTAGAGGAATAAATCTAAGTCTCCGTAGGCTGGAAAATGGGTAGCAGCGTTTTCCATTGTTATATTTATAATACTGCGATCTCCAACCCGCCTGCCAAGCGTGGAGATTGCGGCAATAACCTCCCCTTTCGTGGGATAGGCCCTTAGTCCTGCAGTGGACTGCTTATGGGCTGTGATGATGAAAGTAATCTAATATACATCCAAATAAAAACGAAACTATAATCCTTCACTTTTTTAAAAAGTAATGACAATTTTATTTTACTCGGACTAATATGTTTTATCTGAGGATTGAAAAATCGGCCCTTAATAACTTAAATTAGGTTAAATATTGTAGTGTCACGCCAAAGTAGAACTCAGCTCAGCATATGCTGTAGGGAGTGAGACCGCAGCGCTGATTTTCGGCTAAGCCCTACAGTTATATAGCTAGAGTCGTCTTGACGTCAATGTCCCATGGTCTGCGCCAACCTTTATCCACGGGGTGATGATGTAACCGACTGGTGTCGGAAATCATCCGACAGTAGTTTTGCAGTTTTGTAGCCTACTCATTACTGCCACATTCCAGAATAACACACATGATAATCATCATCTTGACGTTAATATCCCGGTTATGCTCTCGCATGCGAGGGCCCGAGATCCGCTTTGGCCATGGTTAAGGATTTGGAAGATAAGGTAATTACAGTGAAGCGACTGTCATCTGACCTCCGTGACCATGTTAAAGGAATCTGCATCACCAGATTGCAATTTATGCACATTATAATAAAGCGCATCAAAGTTTCGGAGTGGGGCTCGTGACGTCACTTCTGAATGAAATTTCACCTCAGGCGTGACGTCACGCTACACGTCAACGCCCTGTAAGTAACCTAAAAAAATACGTGTCCAATATGTCTTGATAACCTACCAGACGGACTAAAAAAATTTATAATTTCGTTTTTTTTTTTTTTTATGTCATACGGTAGGCAAACAGGCAAGCGGGCCACCTGATGGAAAGTGGTCACCACTGCCTATAGACATTAGCAACACCAAGAGTATCGCTAATGCGTTGCCCACCTCTACAACACGTTGCTCTGCCAGCAAAAAGCAAATGCCACTCCACTGCCAAAGCCACGGTTCCCCAAATTCCCACCCCATGGAGCACTGGAAACCTTACTCACCGGCAGAAACACAATACTATTTAAAAGAGTATTATTTAGCTGCGATATTCTGTAAGGTGGAGGTACTTCCCCAGTCGGGCGGCTCCAATTCGAACGAGATACCCCGCTATGCCCTACCTCTCTTAAAATCTTCGTCATGCCACGATTATTTTACGACACGAAAGCCCACAGGCTTCGCTGGCTTGACCACGTAGCGAGGATGGGAGAGGAACGGGCAGTGAAGAAAGTATAGTTGGGACAACCCAGTCGTCGACGACCGGTCGGACGTCCCAGGTATCGCTGGAGTGTCGTGGAAAGAGACCTGTCGGAACTCCGGGCTGACTGTTGCCAGGACTCGATACGAGGTGGCACTGGACAGGGTGGAATGGAGCTTCTTAGTGTCGCAGGCCAAGATTCGCAAGTCGCTGTGTCTTCATAGTAAGTAGCAAGTAAGTTTTTCTATTTCGAGAATACGACTGAGATACTGTTGGTTGTTGTGGGTAGGTTTGCTAAGAGGAAGCTATATTACCACCGAGTATGACAGGTTAAATTTATCCCAGAATAAGGGTATGAGACTAAGCATATTGGAAAGGCAACTTCAGTCTCTCTCAGCTTGACTCTCGTTGTTATGGTATAATATTTATAACCGTTCGCGTAACGCGCGTGGGATGCATGGGCTTTTCTGAAAACCAGCGCTGTGACAGGCATTAGCCCTCACAGCATTATGCTGAGACTGGTCCATTTCGGTTTCCATTACATCACTGGCTGGTCTTATGTAATTTTCAATAATTATAATTTACTGTACTTACCTTAGGTTAAGGATGTAATGAAGATCCGAATAAAATACTGTCTATGTCTATGTCTATGTGAAAGGAGTGAAACAAGGTGATGACCTAACCGATTTACTTATTTACGGCGCTGGCTCAGCGATCCAAAATGGATCTTGGCCTCCGGCACAGAGATCACCACTTCTTCCTATCCTGCCCCATCTCTTGCCATAATACGTTATTTAACGTTATATGTATAATATATATTTAATCTTGTTATAGCTTTAAGAAACCTGTACACACCGGGTGCATGTATCCAATGGCACGCCCGATGTACACAGGTACCCTCACCTTAACCCACGCTCCCTTTCGCGAACTCACTTCACCACCGAAAGACTCTGGCATCACCAGAGGCTTTCGAGGGCAGGTCCCTACCTGTTTTAGCCGGTAAGAGTCCGGCACTACCTGGGTTCCCTTCCCAGGTATTCATGACGGATTTCCCCTGCCTAACTATGAAACAAACAAAAAAACCGACAGGTATCGGAAATACACGCCACATCCCAAAATAACACATATTACAATCATCATATTGCCGTTAATGTCCGCCTTGACATATGATATATGATCTGGCAGATCAGATAATTACAGTGGAGCGACTGCCATCTGACCTCCGTGACCCTGCTACCAGGGGAACCTAACCAAATTGGATCATAGTTACATATTGAGTCGCCTGAATGTGCATGTGGCACCGTTAGAGTATCGGTTAGTGTTCAACTAATATACATAACTCAGAAAGAGTCATTGGTACATGGCCGCAGTGGGATTCCAACCCGGTAGAGCTCGTCTAATCTAAAATGCCGCGCCCCACTATCGCATTAACGCACACAAGCAAGTTTAAAATATGGACGCAATACATATACAAATGCCGTTGTAATTGGTCATTCAGTTGCCGGTGAAATTCAAACGTAGGAGTACGCGTCGTTCATTGGCTCCCACACAGATGAAGTGTCGTTATCAATATTTGCACTCACACATCGAAATCAACTAACTAAGTAGTGGGGCGCGTTATTTTAGACTAGACGAGCTCTACCTCTCGCATGCCAACACAACAGCCTCGTAATCTCTCTACGGTTTCATTGTAAAAAAGTTAAGTATCAGATCTCATATAGAGCGAAGCCCACAACTCTACAAAGCCTCTGCAAACTCTATATTTTGGTCAGAAAGTATATAGTTTGGACCAATTGGATTAGCAATAGCGTGCCTTGATATCTGAGTCAACTACTGGCACTAATGAAATGAAAAATACAAAAAATTACTGTTCATTTAAATCTTTTCTATTTCGTTACGAATAGGTACGACTATTTAAAGCGTTTTAGCTGTCGCATTGACCGTTTACAAATTACTTCTGACCGATACTATAAATAAATAAATATGGTTGGACAAATTTACACAGCGCCATCTAGCCCCAAAGTAAGCAAAGCTTGTGCAATGGGTGTTAGGTAACTGATAAACTACTTATATACTTTTTTAATACTACCTATTATACGCACTACACCCAGACCCGTAACAGAAATTAAAATTTCAATGTCTGCTGCGGCAAGGAACAAACCCGGGACCTCGTGAACAAACTGAACCACTCAGATCGCCAAATGTCCGCCTTGGTAATAACCAATTCATTTGGTACAAACTATATCAGTGGTGACCGGCAGAGTAGAATAGCACCAACCCCTTACGCTCATGGGTGTCGTACAAGGCGACTAATGTTTTCGAGGCAAAAGATCAAAAGTCTTCGTAGTCTGAAAAATGGGCAGCAGCATTTTCCATTGTTATATTTAAACACTGCGATCTCCAACCCGCCTGCCAAGCGTGGAGATTATGGCAATAACCTCCCCTTTCGTGGGAGAGGCCCTAAGTCCTGCAGTGGACTGTTACGGGCTGTGATGATGATATCAGTGACAATGATGAATTACAGTACGTACAGAACTGATGCTGGATACGTGTTAGCTTGGACCGTCCGAAGACATCAGCCCTGTAGCCTGTAGTCGAGCGAGTAGCCACGAACACTCGAGGACACACGAGCGCTTGCGTACGCTACCTATCTCTTTCACACTCATGGTAAGTTGGTAGAGATAGAAACGAGCATTAGAAGGCAGTGGAAGGCAGCGGTTTCAAAACTAGGGCCCCTGACCGTCGCATCAGTCGAGCACTGAATCAAGTCAAATGTCACATGTGTCTCGCAATAGTTCTATGAGACGGCCAAGCTATACTTCCTGACCAAATTTTTGGTTAGAGGATACCAAAGGGTGCAACTCAAAAAGACTTAGAAAATTCGAGAAAATGCACCCGAAAGGGGTTTTAGCGTTGGGGTGTAGGAAAGGGGGCAAAAAAAAAATTTTTTTTAATGAGGTGGCAACCATGCTTACGGCCTGCCTGATGGTCTGTCACCGCAGCCTATGGACGTGGTTTTGTAGAGTTATGGGCTTAGCTCTTCATGAGATCATGACATGTTAGCTACAGGTCGGAAATTCAAAATGGATCCCGAATCCCGTACTGCGAAGTATTTTAACTTTACGCTGACGACAGCCTAACAAAGAGAGTAGATGTAACTTTTTAAACGACAGGCAAGCAAACTGAGTTGATAAATTCCAAAATTAACTTACAATCGTTTATTGAGTAGCACTAAAATCACTTTCCGCAAACAAAATGGCACTTAAACACACAAATAAACACTGTGTTCAGTCACAAAACATACAATAATTTTCTTTCCGAACAACAAAGGTGCACGAAACTTTTTGCGGTTATAATCTCCTTCGACCGAGCAGCCGCTCCCGCTAAAAATTCGCGATAGACTGACACTGACAGCTAACTGAACTGGATTTCTGAACGTGTCTGGCGGACGCGAAAAGAGACATACAGCCAACTAACTATTAAAACCTTTATCGCGTTGGCAGTAAGTTAGCAAATCGTTTGCAGTTACCGAGCGAGATAGTAAATCTTGATAAAAGAAATGGCAATGCCCTATACATTGGAGTTAAAACTTAACCGTTATAAGATTAGAGTTTATTCTCGCTTGATTAACCTTATGGCAAAGGTTGTGGGCAATTATACAGGTTGATCGTTTTTTAATGTTGTGTTTTTAATAATGTTAACAAATTAATGGAATCATTATTTCCTAAAGCTCCTGTGAAATTTGTTCAAAACCGGCTCAGTCCGGATTTCACCGGAGCATTAATATTTTAATTATTAGGGAGCGTCATAGGCCAAGCGGTTAGGGTATCCGACTCGTAAGGGAGAGGTACCGGGTTCAAAACCAGCTGCGGCCATATACCAATGACTATTTTCTGAGTTATCATTAGTTGAATTCTAACAGATGCTCTTACGGTGAGGAAGAACATCGTGATGAATGTGTACCCATGATCCAATCTGGTCAGGTTTCCCTAGTAGCAGTGGTGTTCAGATGGTAGTCGCTCCACTGTAATTACCTGATCTGCCAAATACTGGATACATGGTCTAGGCGGACCCCGGGCCCTCGTGCGCCAGATCACAACCGGGACATTAACGCCAAAATGACAATTAATATTTTTATGATTGAGTAACATTCATAATAATAGTTGAATAATAGGGAATTCGGTATCTGCACTGACTTTATCTTTCTTTATCTATAAATATCTAATACATACATACACACATTACACACTTACGCCGGAATCCTATAGGGTCAGACAGACACTATCAAGTGCCACAAGCTACGATCCTGACACACCTCTTTTGCTTCTTCCACATTCATACATATTCTCATACATTTAGGCAGGTTGACCTGCCCTTTTTGGAGAAGGTCATTAATTTGATCAGTATAATAATATGTTCTCCTCTTAGTAACTTATGTTCCTCATTTTAATAAATAAATAAAACTTAATTTAGCAGTACGTTTTCTTATAACATAAAATAAGTGTAAATATTATTATAAATAAAATACATACACCCTGAGGCGTGAGCTTTATGTATGTAACAAAGCTAACGCCTCTGTCCATAGGTGGGGTAGGCAGACTATAGACAGTCTTTTTTCTCTTTTCTGACACAAGTCCCTAGCTTCGCATATATCCATGATTCTTTCTTTCACCTGACACCAGTTTAACACCTGAGTATGGACATAGGCTATTTTTATTTCCCTCCACTTATAAGCTTGCAAGATATAGGTAAGCCCACGGGCAGAGCTGCGGGCGGAAAGTTGTATTTGTTTTTTTTCCAAAGAAAATGAAGTAAGAGACACTGGATATTATCTGTGTACCGTGCTAAGACTTTTTTAGCTTCACTCGGTCTTCCTACGCCATTATTGGTTCAGATCACCAACTACTTTATTGTCTATTAGACTTTTACATTTACATAACATAACACACCAACAGACTCGTAAGCGAGAGGCACCGGGTTCGAACCCCAGTGCCACCTAGTACCAATAACTCTTTTCTGAGTTATGTATATTAGTTGAACACCCGATACTCTTACGGCGAGGGAAACATCGTGATAAAACCTGCACATTCAGGCGACTGAATGTGTAACCATGATCAAATCTGGTCAGGTTCCTGTTAACAGGGTCACGGATGTCAGATTGCAGTCGCTCCACTGTAGTTATCTAATCTGCCAAATCATGGTTAAGGCGGACCGCGGGTCCGCGCAAGAGAACAGCCGGGACATTAGCGTCAAGACGACCAATCCCTGAGCCACAACAGTATTACAAGCTTGTCAAAGACTTCGGGCCGGTACAACCTAGCCAGCCAGGTCTATAAAAAGACTGTTACTCTATAAAATGTATAAAATAATAATAATCTCAGCCTAAATATCCCGGTTGTGCCCTCGTGCGTGAGGGGTTTGGGCCTACACACTTAGGTATTCTATAAAAATAGGCAGAGACTATCGAGTATCACAAGCTACGGTTCCGACACACCTGTTTTACCTCTACCACATTCATATATCTAAGAAAAAATGCACAAAAATTAGACTTAAAGCGACACTTGTCGAAATTCACTCCGACAGAATTTAATCGGGCCGACAAAAAACAATGCCACGGAAAAAAATCACGCTGTAGATTACAGATATCCCAACTTCGGTCGTTGACCCCGATGCAGTCTGGCATCCGTCTACCAACGCTTGCAACCGGGTGGGGTAACCCCCCCTGTGGTAGGGGGGAAGGGGGGCGCAGGCTAGACAGTGTAAGTTTCCTAACGGTCGTCTGATAAGTTGCACTGCGTTTTCGGTTTTCGAATTAAGCTTTGTGATTCGAAATTTATTAGTCTACGGCATTTGGGTTCGCGCGCTCCGTGGTGCTATGTCTGTTCATTTCATTGGCACTGTATCACGGGGTATGTTCGTATTATTGTTTTTTTTAATTTCATAGTGATGATTTCATCATTACGGCCCTTTGGCCGTGTGGTGTCCGGCAGAGTAATTAGCACCAACCCCTTACACGCGTGGGTGTCGTGTGAGGCGACTAATGTTTTCGAGGCAAAAGATCTAGAGTCTCCGTAGACTAGAAATGGGCAGCAGCGTTTTTCATTGTTATATTTATTATACTGCGATCTCCAACCCGCCTGCCAAGCGTGGAGATTATGGTACTAACCTCCCCTTTCGTGGGAGAGGCCTTAAGTCCTGCAGTGGACTGTTATGGCCTGAGATGATGAAACAGTCCTTATCAGTTTTTGACGGTACAAGTGAGGATAGGAATCCTGCCGTGTTGTCAAAGGCGATGGATAAGGGAAAGGGTAATTATAATTGCCTAGCTGCCCAAGTTGCTGTGGCCAGGGGACCGAAGTCCAATGGACTGTCTTGAAACTTGTATTTAAGCGTTGCAGTTACAGGTTGTAGATGGAACACTTGGCATCCATCCTACACACAGGCACTGTGATAATTGGTTACTGTCGTACGACCAATTAGGACAGCGCCTGATTGTGGGTACATGGTCACCACACTGCACTAGAGAAAATTTCCCACATCGACCATCAGTTCTGTCTGCCTGTTATTGTCTGAGTGTTATTATCAAGGTTCAAGATCTGGTTACCATGCGTTCTGACAGTGCTCATCTGCTGAGTGATCGCAATGCGTTCAATACGGCTCTGTTGTTGGTCAATTGCGTTCATCACCACAGCCCGTAACAGTCCACTGCAGGACTTAGGGCCTCTCTCACGAAAGGGGAGGTTATTGCCATAATCTCCACGCTACGCAGGCGGGTTGGAGATCGCAGTGTTGAAATATAACAATGGAAAATGCTGCTGCCCATTTTCCAGACTACGGAGACTCTTGATCTTTTGCCTCGAAAACATTAGTCGCCTTGTACGACACCCATGAGTGTAAGGGGTTGGTGCTATTCTACTCCGCCGGACACCACACGGCCAATTGCGTTCATTTTGATAGAAATAATACTAATCAGTATGTCTACTTCACCGTAATAGAAAAGTTTATAACAGTTTTCATGAATTTTTCATGAAAGTAGTTGAACGAGAGATCAATGAACTCTATTGAATCTAATTGGCACGAACGGCTGAGGTAGAAAACTTAGAAAGCTATACTTTCTTGTTTCAAACATCTTCATTGTTCAATTTATCCCTTATCTATCCTGCCGCCAAGCGACTATGCTTGCATTGTTGTGTTCCGGTTTGAAGGATAAGGTAGCCAGCGCAATTACAGGCTTGAGGCATTTCATCTTAGTCCTCGCAGTGACAACGCACCTGCCGTTCTGCATTTTTGTTGCCTGCAACCTAAATGCAATAATCGTAGATGTTATGGGCGACAGTTACCGCTTACCAATAGGTGGGCTGTCTTGTTTTTTATTATGTTATCCGGCAGATAAACAGGCATTCGGGCCACCTGATGGAAAGTGGTCACCGCCGCCTGTGGACATCAGCAACACCAGGGGAGTCACCAATGCGTTGCCCGCCTAAATTGTAAACGCGTTTGTCACTGCGTAGAATAAAAAAAAAGGCAAAGGAATCTAACCTATACAGCCAAGTGTTCAGTTATGATCCGTATTTCATTCATAATATTCCGGATTCGGAGATTGCTAAAAATAACGTTAAAGATGTTTACTTCAAGGCTGTAGTCATGGCTTCAGGAATCTTTACTCACCCACAATAGCACGATATAAATGATATTTCATTTTCTATTGCCACTTCTTGGAACAAGTTTTATTGTATTTATTATATACTTAGTTAGATACATCAAACAAAAATGAGTACAATAACGAACTTATCTCTATGAGAGATTTCTTCCAGCTAACCACAAATTATGTGAAGCAAATTGTACAGCGGGACAGGCAAAGCATACAAAGCCAGAACATACTTATACAGGTAGAAAGACAACTAAAAACTAATCATTTACTACAAATTACCCCCCCTAAAACATAATACAATAATATATAGGCTACTAAATGATTTTATAATACATAAATAAATAAATAATACTATTACAAAGCCATAGAGAGATAGTGCTCTTTTAAGCTTCTTCTAAATGTGTGAAGCGACGGACACTCTTGGACGTGCTTTGGAAGTTTGCTCCATAACTGAGCAGCTCTGCTGGTCTAGCCATCTTTGACAGCTCCGCTTGCGTGATGCATGTATGGTAGAAAATTGACAGCTCGATGTTCGACTATTTCTACCAACATCTACATTGACTCTGATTGTGTAGGATCATCCGCCAATCCGCCTCCTTTGCACACCGAAAGTACGTGAATTGTCTATGGACCAAGAATTTCTACCACAAACAGCTTATGTCAGATAACGTTAGCTTATGTCAAATCCCATACATTTTTTCTACCACAAACGATTGTAGATTAACGCAACCTCTTGGCTAAGGCCGCTGACTGCTTATTATCTATTTCTGCTTGATTTATCTATAACTATACACTTTTACAGGTATTTGCGAAGCATTACACTATCGCTACTGTGAATCAAATCCCTAAATCGAACAAAGTCCCACGCCACGTCTCTGTTCGTACGGTTTTCACCAATAGACAGAGTGATTCATGAACAAGGTTTAGGTGTATGATTTAGCCGGCCATGTACCTATGACTGTTTCCTGAGTTATGTACATTAGTTGATACTAACCGATGCTCTTACGGTGAGGGAAAACATCGTGATGAAACCTGCACATTCAGGCGACTGGATGTGTAACCATGATCCAATCTGGTCAGGTTTCCCTGGTAGCAGGGTCATGGAGGTCAGATGGCAGTCGCTCCACTGTAATTACCTGATCTGTCGAATCCTGGATCACGGTCAAGGCGGACCCCGGGCCCTCGTGCGCGAGAGCACAACCGGGACATTAACGCCAAGATGTTATTTTTTTTTTTTAAGTTTATGATTTTATAAGGTTACCCGAACGAAGTCGGTGCCAGTCGCTTACTAGCGTTTTGCTGTGTTTCACTTTATTCTCAACTGAGAAAAAAATAAGTCTCAGCAAAACGTTCAAAAAGTGCCCCTTTCGCGGCGTTCAGAAATATCCCGGACCTGCCCCAAGGCTGTCTGCGTGTCCGAGTCAATGGCTTACCCTGTCACCTAGTTGGGCTAGGGTTGGCACGGGGGAGTTTCACCTTATTTTTTAGTTCAACTAACGTCTGACAATCTGAGTAGTTCAGTTGGTTAACATGCCGGGTCTGCCACGCAGAGGTCCCGGGTTCGATTTCCGGTTGAGCAGAAATTTAACGGATGAATTTTAATTTCTGTTACGGGTCTCGGGTTACGGGGATTTAAAAAATATATATTAATACTTTATCAGTTATCGAACACGCATAACACAAGCTTGCATGTGAATTGTTTAAGCATATTAATTATTTATTTAGTTAGTCCAACCTCGAGAAATAGGTAAATCGGTTGTGCAGCGGGAAATTGCGAAAGATCTCTTCCAAAATACGTCAGTCTCTCAAGACGAAGGACTTAAACCAGTGTGTGTTGCCAGTAATAAAATAATGACCTACGGAATTGAGACAGTGCCTCACTGAGGGCCTCATTTTGAGGCCTTGTGTCCTGATCCAGGGCTTGGTAAATCAAATGATTACACTGGAGCGACTGCCATCTGACCCATGACCCTGCTACCAGGGGAACCTGACCAGTTTAGATCATAGTTACACATTCATTCGCCTGAATGTACAGGTTTTATCACGATATTTTCCCTCACCGTAAGAGCATCGGTTAGCATTCAACTAATGTACATAACACAGAAAAGATTCATAGATACATAGCCGCAGCGGGATTCGAACCCGGTACTCTAACCTCTCGGCCACTGACGCTCCTGGGTCGACGTAGGTCGATACCAGACAACAAAGCGTCCAAATTAAGGCCGCCGTTCTAATAAGATATTTTGGTCGTCTTATTAGAATTATGTCCTTATTGGAAAGTTTAGTTTGAACTCCAAGTTTAGGCCGCCTCGCTTATTAGTTTCTAATATGATATTTTGTACTTCAAATTGTATTTTTATTTACGTGTAGACAAAATATTTACAGAGACCCTTAACCGACAGAAGAAGTCATCAAACTCACCGTAAGAACATCGGTTAGTATTCAACATACGTGACTCAGAAAAGAGTCATTGGTACATGACCGCAGTGGTTTTCGAACCTGATACCTCTCGCTTACGAGTCTCTACCTTACCACTCGGCCACCGACGCTCTTTTTTATATCACTAAGGTGGTAAAAAAGCTTGCGAACTTGTGTAATGGTGAGCAGTACCCAAGCCTATTTTCTTACGCCCTGGCTAAAATCCAACTGTGACAACCCTAGGTCATACAACTCGCGAACACAGACGCATCTAGATGTAATATAGACTTACGAAGGTACGACCCCCACGCACACCCACACACCCACACACCCACACACTGAGGCAACTAGTAACAGACGCTCCGATTTGGCTGGAGCCGACCAACCGTCAGTTGCAGTCGATACTAACCCTTACGCAGTACAAAACAAAGTCGCTTTGGTCGTAGTCGGACGTCCGACCAAGGTCGGCTCGCCCGCGCATCCGAATTTATCCAAAAGTGACTTTATGGAGTTCTCCAAGAAAGGGGTAAAAAGTTTTTTCGGGGTCGGCAACGCGTAAGGGTGCCTCTGGTATTGTAAACGTCCATAGGCTGCGGTGACTGCTTACCATCAGGCATGCCGTAAGTAAAAAAAAATTGTAAATCGTTCAAAACGGATTAGCATCGACTGCCACTGACGGTTGGTTGTCTCCGAAGCGGAACGTGAGCTCAAACTCTGTCCCTTTCTTACACCCACACTATGATACCATCTTGAATCAGTAGGTGGCGTGATTTCTAAAGAAACATTGTGGGATGATATTTCTCCTAATAAGCTGTCTGGGAACATGACCCTTTGCACGACCAATGTCACAAATTAAGTGGTCCAACTATGAAAGTTTCTAACATGGCATTTGTTTGTCCTATTTCAAACTAGTTTATACTATGAGGAGTTTTCCAGTAGGTATTGATAGTTGGTTTCAAAAAGCATCAATAGATGGCGCTCCTACAATTTTGGTAATCTTTTTTTAATCTGTATAATGTTGGCAGTGATTTCATGCCGCCAACTAATACTAAACTTAAAAAAAAAATGTTTACTAATATAAACATAACTGTTTAAAGGTTGAACGAAATGTAAAAAGAAATATTTATAGACGTTGGCACTATGTTCCATTATTATTACAACCTCTAAAACTATTGACAAATACAATATTATCCAACACAACGTACCCAGTGTTTATATTCTGTTTCTCAGAACCTATTTCAAGCGATTATCAATTACCAAAATTGAAATGAAATGAAACCTGCACACTGAGGCGACGGAATGTGTAACCATGATCCAATCTGTAGCAAGGTCACGGAGGTCAAATGGTAGTCGCTCCACTGTAATTATCTGATCTTCTAGATCCTGGATAATAATGCGCAAGAGCACAACGCCAAGATGATGATGAAGATGATGTTTGTCTTAAACCAGTTAAGTTTTTATACGGCCTAGGCCGAATAATTTTTACCCCTGACGAAAAAACACCACATTTTGAAAAAAAAAAAAATGCCTCTATTAATTAATGGACGGTCCCTAAGATGCATTTTCTACACTATCAGTGACAAACAACCAGACAGCCCACCTGACTGTAAGCGGTATTATTTTTTATTTATTTGAAAATTGGGCTCTTCAAGGTTTTCTCAGTCCCAGTATCACTGCGACCATTCCTGATCTATTGTGATCGCCTCTTTTTACAGTTCAGTGCTAATCCCTGCAGCTTCTATGAACTGTAATAGGTTCTTAGTACTGATTTCGTCCACCTCATCGGGTAGTAGTTGGTGTTTACCCAGATGGATGCTACGTTTGCGCATCAGGGCCTCACATTTGCAAATCAGGTGGAGAGGCGTTTCATCCTCCTCCTTACAGAATCTACCGCTGTAAGCGGTAACTGTCGCCCATAAATGTAACATAACAAAAATGCAGAACCGCATATGCGTTGTCACTGTGAGGAGTCTGAAATGCCTGTAAGCGCTGGCTACCTTATCCTTCAAACCGGAACACAACAATGCAAGCATTGTTGCTTGGCGGCAGAAATAGATAAGGCGGTGGTACTCGCTCAGGCGGAATCCATTGACTAGCTTCAGTGGTTTTAAAATGTTTTAGTTTTTAGTTTTGTTTGTTTTGTTTTGTCTATATCTCTTTGGTATAAAGCAAGGTCGCTTCCCGGCGTATGTAAGTATGTACGCTTAGATATTTTACCCGATGAAATTAAAAATTTACCGGAAAGAGAGTTTAATAATAAGTTAACATAGTGGCTTTTCAAATATTGTTTTTATGATATGAATGAATATATAAATTTTAGAGATATGGTGCCGTGTAACACATAGTTATGTTAAAAATGACGATGATATGATATAATTAGTATTAGCCATTATGATTTTATTTTTGTAATTATAATATTTGTATGCCCACAATTGGGGTTAACACAGAGATACTTACACACATTATAATATGATAATGAACTGTATGCCTACCTGTGTCACAAATAAATGCCTTTGACTTTTGACTTTGACTTTTAAATAGGTTTAAAAGCAAGAAAAAAAGAGTAGGTAGGGCTAGAGTAGGTGTATGTAGGAGTAGGATGTCACGCGAATGCGTACGGCTAAGGAGTGGAATGCGTTGCCTGCGAGTGTGTTCCCTGATCAATATAATCTGGACGCCTTCAAGGCTAGAGTGAATAGGCTGTTCCTAGACAGGCATGCTCCATCATCGGCCGCATCGTCACTTACCACCAGGTGAGGTGGCGGTCAAATGCCTGGCTAGTAAAGTAATAAAAAAAAAAGAATGAAGTCTCACGAGGCCTAGTGGCCTTTGTAATTAAATGTGAATCATTGTGGAACTTTTTGTAATAAACACACATTTAAACATTAACAAAACTTACCCATTATGTCCGGCTACATCTTCAAGTATCCTCTAATGTAGAACTATCTGAAACAATGAGGAAATACATGGGTTAAAATATTTATTTAAATAACCCAACGAGGGATTGTCGGGAGCCAGAATCAACATAATTAAAATATAAAATGCGGAAAGTCTGATGTTTTTCTTGTTTGTTAGACATATAGGTAACATATGGGGAAAAACCAAGCAGATATTTTTATAGCATATGTTTTTGAATCTTCAAGTAAAATTACAGAATATAGTTCCAAAATGGTTCCGGAACCTAACATCGAATTTCACGCAAACGAAGTCGTGGGCAAAGGTGTGTGTATTGTAATCGAGAACCTTATTGCATGTGTGTAGTACGTATGAAGTGAATGTATATAATATAGTATCGTATTATTGAGTTATCCATCTTTCCTTATGAACGAATTCAAATCTGGCGCCCAACCCGGGACTTACTTTCTTATATAGAATTTTTGTTTTCGGCTTAAATCTTTGTATGTTTGATTTTTGTTGTCTGTCATACAGAATATAGGTAAACGGAGAAGTACCACTACATGTGAGCTCCCAGCTGCAGTGTTTCCTTTGAACTATGACATCGAATCGCGCAAAAGATATAATTAGAAGTCTCTTCAGAGGCGGGCAACGCATTAGTAGCGCCCCTGGTGTTGCTGATGTCCATAGGCGGTGGTGACCACTTTTCATAAAGTCCTAATTAATAAAGAAATTTTGAATTTTGAATTTTTTGAATTTTGTCTTCCGTATAACAATTTGGCAAATTTTCGGTAATTTCAAAGTGCTGTCAAAATGGCTCTTGACCATGGCGCGTCTGCTTGAAGTATTTCCTGGTCTCGTTCAAGGGACATGGGATCGTTCAAGAGGTATATTAGAGGTCTCTTCAGAGGCGGGCAACGCATTGGCAGCACCCCTGGTGTTGCTGATGTCCATAGGCGGTGGTGACCACGCACCATCAGGTGGTCCGCTTGCCTGTTTGTCAGCCGGATAACATAAAAAAAAATAAAAAAACGATATCTGTTATTATCACACATTTTAAGGGTATATTCCGGGTTTTCTATAGCGTACTTTCTTTGACGAGTAGCCCGATAGTTCAACGGACCCATTGCGACCATGTACCAATGACTCTTTTTTGAGTTACGTCTAGTAGTCGAATGCTAACCGATGCTCTTACGGTGAGGGAAAACATCGGGATGAAACCTGCACATTCAGGCGACAGGATGTGTAGGTTCCCCTGGTAACAGGGTCACGGAGGTCAGATGGCAGTTGCCCCACTGTACAAAAATTAATATGAGTTGTTAAAAGTGTTTTCTTTTATTCGTTCATTCGTCTTCTTCAAAGCAACGCATTTAAATGAATAAATTATCTTGGAAACTTCACACAGCGCCATCTAGCCCCAAACTTAGCAAAGCTTGCTCTAGATACCTAATATACTACTTTAATACTTTATTTAAATATAACACCCAGACCCGTGCCCGGCCGGACATGGAACCCGGAACTTCTAGCGTGGCAGACCGACGGTGACCACTGAACGACTCAAGTCGTAAAATTTGTATCACACAAAAAAAATACTATCCATACAACATCCCAGCCAATAGCCAAACACGAAAGTACCAAGGTACTAATCAATCACATTGTTGCAGCGTCAAAAAAAAAACAACAAAAAAAAAGGTCACAAAACAGGGGTGGTCTGGTCACCCTATTGTCATGGGGCGTTCTGACCAATCGCTGGCCGGCTCCAGTCCCGGAGAAAGGGGTGAAATGTCACCCTAGCCATGTGAAAGTGACGTACTTACCCCTCTTTCATAGGAATACTTTACTGTATTGTATTTCAATGCAATCCATACATACAAAGGTTGACTGTCTGTATGATCACACACGGAAACAGCCAGCGTTGGGATTTTTTATTATTATTGTTAGGAATGCATCTGGGGAGTGGCGAATGTGACATCTCAAACTCGATATGTTCTTTAGCAACTTTTTTGTTTTTTATGTTATACGGCAGACAAACAGGCAAGCGGGCCACCTGGTGGTGCGTGGTCACCGCCGCCTATGGACATCAGCAACGCCAGGGCGCTACCAATGCGTTGCCCGCCTATAAGGAGATAATATACCTCTTGACCAGCGCCGTGACAGGCATTAGCCCTCACAGCATTATGCTGAGACTGGTCCATTTCGGTTTCCGTTACATCACTGGCTGGTCTTATGTAAATTTCAATAATTATAATTTACTGTACTTACTGTACTGTTAAGGATGTAATGAGGATCCGAATAAAATACTGTCTATGTCTTGAACGATCAAATGTCCAAAGGAAACACTGTGGCTGGTAGCTCATTCCAATTCCAAAATTCCAAACGTCACGGCAATTGACCTTCGACAACATAAAACTGTCGGAGATAGTTGATATGTGGAATATGTTTTGGCTGCAATAGACATTTCAATGTCATTATCAATAGAGATTTTTGGCTAAAAAAAATGACGAATTCGAGATGTCAGAGAATTAGGCCCCTGGTACCGTCAAGGAGTGTCGGTGGCCAGTGGCTTGAGGGTCGGACTCGTTACCGAGAGGCACTGAGTTCGATCCTTAGTGCCGCCACGTACCTGCCAATGATTTTTCTGATTTATATATGTTCAGTAAGCCGCAGAGTGAAAGGATACATTAAATGTTTTAAACCCCCCCTAGTAAACATACAATGTGTGGTAGGGGTCTCAGTTTTCCCTGAAACTGACAGTACATAACTTGAACACTAATTGTAATTGAATTTGAATAGAATTTTAATTGGATCGCTACCGCAGCTCAATGCCAGTTTTACGCGTAAATTGTATTCTGCTACAATTAAAACTGCCGTTGGCACATAGTCTGTAATTGATCCCGAATTTCAATGTGATTCAAATTCCATTCCAACTCGGGAACGAGTCTGGAAAGTTATAACGAATTTTGAGCGGGCAAAAGCTAGTATGTATGTATATATGTATGTATGATCTGTTTAAACTGACTTGTCTTATTTGGTCAAAGTCAAAGTCATTTATTTGTGACACAGGTAGGCATACAGTTCATTAAGATATTATAATGTTTATGAGTATCTCTGTGTTAACCCCTATTGTGGGCATCCAAAAATTTTAATTATACAAATAAAATCATAATGGCTAGTACTAATTAAATCATTTCATAGTCATTTTTAACATAACTATGTGTTACACGGCACCATATCTCTAAAATTTAAGTATTCATTAATATAAAAAAAACAATATTTGAAAAGCCACTCTGTTAACTTATTATTAAACTCTCTTTCCGGTAAATTTTTAATGACCAAACAATGCCCAAAATCACGACTTGCCGTATCAATCACGCTACATATATTGTGTATAGATGTCGAAAATTATACAAGAAACACATAGAATGTAAATTTCAACGAGTACCGCTGCAAATTATCCATTTATGTTCATAATTTCCTTAACAAATAAGATAAGTCAGTCTGGACGTATTATAAACTCTTTGTTACGTATAAATGCTTACAGTACTAGTAATATTTCAACATGAGAAAGTTTGTAAGGATGTAAGGATAGATCGGACTCCTTCACGCAAAAAGTACTGAACCGATTTTTATGAAATCGAGAACAACTTAGAACAAACACCGATGTACAGAAGGCAGTGTAACAACCTACCCATAACCAGTACAAAATAACCTTAACCGAGAGAAAAAGTCGGAAAACCATCGACAAAATTAGATCGATACAGAAATACTTTATTACACGTACGTACAGTTAAAATCAGCAAGAGACAGCTTACATATGCTCAAATATTGTCTAAACTAAAGAATGAAACAAAACTGAGGAAACTGGCTTTCAAATATGAAAAACCGTATCGAGATCGGTCAATCCGTTCGGGAGGGTACGATGCTACTTTAAATACAATTATACACTAACTTAATATTACGCAATATGCTTTTCTAACAGAAAATGAGACATGTTACTTGTGAATTTATGGATAAATTAGAATTTAAATTTTTGACATGGCGATGACATTATATTTACATCTTGACATTTCAATTGTAATACTAATGAAATATATTTCAATTATTTGACATTGTACTCATAACGTTGACATTCTAATGTAATATGGACTACTTAGTCTGAAACTAAATGAATTTTAATTTAATTTTTGATTCCACTGACAGACACACAGATATACAAAGCCAGAGACACAGATACACACGATAAACTTATACCGGAATACTAAGAACCATCTCGATTAAACTGCCTATCTAATTAAGAAAACCGTATCGAAATTGGTCAATCTGTTCGGGGGCTACGATGCTGCAGAAACTAGGGGGCCCATTGAAAACCAGCGTCGCGGCGACTGTCGTGGCATATGCTGAGTGTGGCCCCATTGCACTCTCCGCATGGCACAGGTAACGAGATTAGAGTATCTTTTTTCAATTTATGAAAAAAAATTATAATTAAAATTCATTTATTTCAGACGAAGTATTACATTAGAATGACAACGTTATGAGTACAATGTCAAATAATTAAAATATATTTATTTATTTATTTAACATTTATTGTGCACAATAAATAGTATACAATTCATTAGTACTTATTACAATTGAAATGTCAAGATGTAAATATAATATCATCGCAATGTCAAAAATTAAAATTCCAACTTATCCATAAATTAACAAGTAATATGTCTTTTTCTGTTAGTAAAGTATATTTCGTAGTATTATGTTAGTGTATAATTGTATTTAAAGTATAATTAATTTAAACGTGCGTGCAGAGCTCGCAGCAGCGCTTCATGTACACGCAGTCCAGTCTCTGTTGTACTTACTTTTCTTTTCTATAAATATTTTAGAAAAATCATGGTGAAAGGTACTTCAGGCGACTGAATTTGTAACCTCGAACCAATCTGGTTAGGTTCCCCTGGTAACAGGGTCACTGAGGTCAGATGGTAGTCGCTCCACTGTAATTACCTGGCCAAATCCTGGATCATGGTTAAGGCCAAAAGGATTGGAAAGCTACTGTCATGGTTAACTGGCAAATTTTTTTTGCGCTGTTGTCAAGGCGGACCCCGGGCCAACAACGCCAATATGATGATCACAAATAATCATCTTGGCGTTAATGTCCCGGTTGTGCTCTCAAGCACGAGGGCCCGATGCCCGCCTTCACCATGATCCAGGATTTGGCGATCAGGTGATTACAGTGGAGCGACTGCCATCTGACCTCCGTGACCCTGCTACCAAGGGAACCTGACCAGATTGGATCATGGTTACAAATTCAGTCGCCTGAATGTGCAGGTTTCATCACGATGTTTTCCCTCACCGTAAGAGCATCGGTTAGTGTTCAACTAGTGTACATAACTCAAAAAAAGTCATTGGTACATGGCAACCTCTCGCTTGCGAGTTGAATACTCAACCGCCCGGCTATCGACGCTCCTATTATTTATATATTTTATCAATATATGTGATTTTTGCGCCGGGTGTCCGAGTCGAATAAAAGTGCTTTACTTTACATTATACTGACAACACCCCTCTGTATTAGCTGGGGGTTAAATACAGGGCAGACATTCACATTGTATGGCGAGGATGAAATTCATTCATACACATATGGTGGAACAGGTGGCCAGAACAGTTGTACATGAAATAACATGGCTCTACCATGCACGCAAAGTACAATTCTCCACGCCCTAAGTGGAAACTACTAAATATATTCCAATAAATAAATAAAAATATACTTAGACAATTTCCCACAGCGCCATTTTTATTTTTATACCACTAGGGCGGCAAATAAGCTTACGGCCTGCCTGATGGTAAGCAGTCACCGCAGCCTATGGACGTTTGCAATACCAGGGGCATCACCCACGCGTTGCCGACCCCGTAAAAATCTTTTCACCGCTTTCTTGAAGAACTCCATGTTGTACTCTAGCCCCGAAGTAAGCAAAGCTTGTGTTAGATATCTCATAAACTAGTTATATACTTTTTTAAATACATACCTATATTTATACATACAACACCCAAACCCATAACAGAAAATAAAATTCATCATTTCAATTTCTGCTCGGCCGGGAATCGCACCCGGGACTTCTGCCTGGCAGACCGGCATGCGAACCAATTGAATGAAAACCGATGAAACTCTACAGAGAGATAGGCACACCGTAATCATGTAAATAATTTCCAATCCCCACATCCGTAAAAAGTAAGCAAATACTGCAGTAAAGCTAGTCCAAATGTAGGTACAAAAAAGCAGACTTATTAAATGTATGTTGTCGCAAGTTGGGTCTTGATTCCGGTTTGTATGACTCAGTACGGTCACACACACATGTTCATACGTACACGCGAATGTGAACTGTAATGGTCAAGTAATAAGGTTCGATTTGGATCAGCATGATTTACAGTGCAGTGTGTAAAAGCTACCGTGCTACGCGGCGCGCCAGTGTGCTATGTCTGGAGACTGTATCCGGTGTCTCGTACGGTACGATACGATATTTTATAATTTACCTCGATATTTTCTAAGAGAGTTTAGATATTTATGCTACAGGCATGAGGCGTCTTAGTCCTCACAGTGACAACGCACCTGCGGTTCTGTATTTTTGTTGCCTGCGAGCTAAATTTGTGAATTGTAGATGTTATGGGCGACAGTTACCGCTTACCATCAGGTGGGTCGTCTGCTCATTTGTCATTGAATAGCATAAAAAAAGTTTTACAAGGTTTTTTTATTTCGAATGACGTTACCTCGACGATCATTACACTACATCGATGTGTACCCGATGAATGAACTCGATGGTACATTTCATGGATGGGTCGTTACCTTGAAATGTAAAATAAATGAATAATAAAGGTATTATAGTATGAGATCGAATTAAAGATCAAAAATGTAAACAAATGGGTTGCTACTATAAAAAAATAACCCAAATGGTGGATTATTTAAAATAATTGAAATAATGATTAAAATTATGACATTCAAAATGAAATAAAATCATATGAATATTTTAAAATATTTTACTGAATTAAATAGGGAACTATGTTTTGTTCGTTACATATTTGTTACGTTTTCGAAAGTTTACCAGCCATTGTAAAGCACACTGAAAAGTGTGCATGATGCATAACCATTTGGTTATGCAAACCAAAGGTTATATACCCCTGGATAGTCTCTTTGACATTGACAGTTGTGTGTTTACATTTTTTATCTTTAATTTCATCTCAACTATATACGTTTTATCAATTAAATTTTCCTTTCGAGGTAACGATCCCGTCGATGAAATGTACAATTAAGGTAGATTCATTGAGCTAAAGTATTAAACTCATTTTACAAACTTTACAATCTCAAATCATGACTGGCGTCTTTTGGTGCCGAGGCCTAGATCTTTTGTATTCCAGTGAGGATCATTGAACTTTTGTTCCAAAACGCAGTAGTACTAAGAACGGGATCTGTCTGCCTGTGTCACTGAGAAAACCTAACCACAGAAAAAGTAAAACCAAATTTACATATATTCAAATGATTTGCCATGATCCATGAATTGGCAGAACAGATAATTGCAGTAGAGCAACTGCCATCAGATCTTCGTGACTCCGTGATTCTAAACAGATTGGATCATGCTCACATATTCAGTCGATTGAATGTGAAGGCTTTCTCTCGGGTGTCCCTCACCGTAAGAGCATGGGTTAGTGTTTAACTAATGTACATAACTCTGAAAAAGCCATTGATGCATGGCGGCACTGAGGAAGGAACTCGGTACCTCTCGCTTACGAGGCGGACCCCATAACCATTTATGAGGCCAGAGACGCTCTTTATTACCACATGGTCGGCTAATTCATTGAAAGACTATCTGTAATTTAGTTTCATTAATAAGTGTCGACTTCTGTCGACAGTTAACTACCCAAAAAGGTTGCCTGGAAGAAATCGCTTTAAGCGATAAGGCTGCTTGTTGCTTCTTCTGCTGTTAATTTTACGTACCCATTGTATTCTTTTGATTGTGCAATAAAGCGTTATTCATTCATTCATTCAAGTGTATGCATCTATTTTCAATGCATATGTTGTTACAACGGTTAGTATTATTTTTCTCCAATATTTCAACGCAGCTGCGTTGTGTATACTCATGACCATGACACATGCAATTGCGTCAAAACATCGTGGTAAAAACAATACCAACTGTTGTAACGTGAAGTGCGACTAAATTCTTTAAACCTATAATGCATATATTTATATGTATACTCTCTATCCTATATAACATGCGAATTCTTCAAGAAAGGGGTGAAAAGGTTTCTACGGGGATGGCAACGCGTGGATGATGCCCCCTGATATTAGCAAACGCCCATACCCTGCTGCGACTGTTTACCATCAGGCAGGCCGCTTATTTGTCAATAAAAAAAGCATACGTCATCCGTCACCCTTAAACCTCGTATGTCAACGGACACCGACCCCCTGTTAATGACACAGCCCGGCGCGCCACGCCAGCGCGTCTGCCCGCGGCGCGCGTTGCCTAGCAACCGATTCTAAGGTCATTCGAGAGCTGGTGACGGGAAGTGAGGCTGTTACACATCGTTTCTGAAAGGTATTCAAGTATATGAAATAAATAATTATTAGAGAGGTAGGGCATAGCGGGGTATCTCGTTCGAATTGGAGCCGCCCGACTGGGGAAGTACCTCCACCTTACAGAATATCGCAGCTAAATAATACTCTTTTAAATAGTATTGTGTTTCTGCCGGTGAGTAAGGTTTCCAGTGCCATGGGGTGGGGATTTGGGGAACCGTGGCTTTGGCAGTGGAGTGGCATTTGCTTTTTGCTGGCAGAGCAACGTGTTGTAGAGGTGGGCAACGCATTAGCGATACTCTTGGTGTTGCTAATGTCTATAGGCAGTGGTGACCACTTTCCATCAGGTGGCCCGCTTGCCTGTTTGCCTGCCCCTGGTATTGCAAACGTCCATAGGCTGCGGTGACTGCTTACCGTCAGGCAGGCCGTAAGCTTGTTTGCCACCTTGGTATATGAAAATGTCTGGTTATGCTGCCCCGGAGTGTGCCTTGACAATGATCCAGAATTTGCCAGCGGAATTAGAGTGGAGCGACTGTTATCTGACCTCTATGACGCTGCTACCAGGAGAACCTGACTCTGATATAATAATCATTTATAATAATAATCTTGGCGTTAATGTCCCGGTTGTGCTGATGCAGGGCCCGGGGTCCGTCTTGACAATGATCCAGAATTTGCCAGCGGAATTACAGTCGAACTACTGCCATCTGACCGCCGTGACTATCCTACCAGGGGAACCTGACTCTGACATAATAATCATTTATAATAATTATCTTATCCCGGTTATGCTCTGGAGGTCCCGGGGTCCGTCTTGACAATTATACGGAATTTGCCAGGGAATCACGGTGGAGCGCCTGCCATCTGGCCTCCGTAGCCTAGCTCCGGAGGCACACCTAAAGAGTATCGAGCGAGTTACGGTGTTGAAGCGCTCGTACAAGCATCCTGGCTTCTTACCGCGCACGTGCAAGATGTGGAATGAGCTCCCGAGGTCTTTCCTTTGGACTATAACATGGGATTCTTCAAAAGACATGTCTAGGCCGGTACCGCATACGCTTCCCTGGTTGCGATGTCCTGGACGACGGTGGCCGTGTACGGTCGACCAAGAAAGTGGTCTACCAGTTTTGACAAAAGCTTCTGCGAGATCTAATGATCGCTAAGGTTGACTTTTTTCACTGACATAATATTATTGCAAGTAGAAATCGACCTTGTTGTCTCGTGACGTTCAAATGAACCTCAACCGTATGGTGGTAGACCACATTTTTGGCCGACTGTACCATTAATTACCGTGTACCGTTTTTAATTAATTCTGACATTTTCATATCCATAATTTGATTTTATTTTGACATTGTTACTGATTCTGTACCTACTTATAAATTAATTGAACTCCATATTTTTGACATGCAATACAGATTATTTAAAGGCTGACATTTGTATAAGTTTATCTGACATATATACCTATGTTTTATGATTATGACGTGAGTTAATTCTAAAGTGACGTTGTAATGCTGAAGATGAATGTATTTATTATTATAAACTATAATTATTCATGAAATGTAATGAGAATATGAGTCTGTGAAACTTGAAATAAATGATATTTAAATTAATTTAATTTAAGTAAGTGGATTGAACAGGATGTATTTGTAAGACGATATAAAATAGATACTATAAATAAATTAATATGAATATGACCGTCCGGTCGTGTGCCTCAATAGACAATAAAAAAAAAGTTCAACTAGCCGAAGTACAAAACGGTCAATCGGGCTCTTGTACTGTCCGAGCGTTGCTTAACCTTGGTTATTGTAAGCAGGCTGCCGCTAGATCAGTGCGGTTTTTTAAACCCTGATGAAAACAGAGAAATGTAATAAGTTTGATGTGTGTATCGGTGTATCTGTGCAAGTGTGTGTCTGTCCGAGAATTTGCCCTGTAACACTAGGTAATCGATTTTCAAAATTGTAGCCGGAATGGACCGCTAGGATGTTGAGTAAAGTACCTGCATTTCAAACAAGACAATAACCGCCAGAAAAAGTCGGGTAACCCCCCTACATGTACGTACTTAAATATTTTATAAACTACCAAACCGATTTTAATGAAACAAAGCTTAGAACCATCTCGAATAAACTGGCTTCCAAATACCTAAAGAAAATCTTTTTTTTTTATGTTATCCGTCAGACAAACAGGCATGCGGGCCACCTGATGGTGCGTGGTCACCGCCGCCCATGGACGTCAGCAACACCAGGGGAGTCACCAATGCGTTGCCCGCCTCTGAAGAGACCTCTAATATACCTCTTGAACGATCCCATGTCGTAGTCCAAAGGAAACACTGTGCATCGAAATCGGTCCGTCCGTTTGTGAGCTACAATGCCACAGACTCACTTCCACACATACACAGTATATGATGTCTGTGGCTCAGATAAACAGATACAGATCGCGACAAACTTGTAGACGCCTCTGAAGTTGGCGCGAGCCGCGTCGCAGTAGCAAAAATAGGTGTCAGCGGGGTGAGACGGGTGGCGGAAGCAACTTCAGAGGCGTCTAGAAGTTTGGCGCGATCTGTACATACGACGAATTTATATCACCCCTCTTTATAAGCCGCGACTTAAAAAAGGAGGCAGTTTAAGTGCAACAGTGGACAAGGTTTAGTGTGTTTTTTATGAATTACTAGCATTTTCCCGCGACGTCATCCGCGTGAAATTCTATTATTACGTTCCAGACCCGTTCCCGGGCACCACATTGAACTTTGGGATAAATTAATTTTTCAAGGTTTTTTAAGGTTTTCTTGTATATAAGGTACATTATTGCCAAATTTCATCAAAATCCGTTCAGTAGTTTTTGCGTGAAGGAGTCTTAAGAGAGGTAGGGCATAGCGGGGTACCTCGTTCGAATTGGAGCAGACAGACGTTCCGTTTGACTTTGTGTTTTAATATGTAGGGATGTAGAGAAGATGTAGATATTTAATTTTAATGACTTTTTGTATATATAAGATGGGGGCAATCATGCAAGAAGGTTACCTAATGGACCGTGAGCACCGCCCATGGACACAGTAGCAGGAAGGTGGCCAAATGTTGCCTAACCTTTGATAAAAGTGTAAATTTAATCAAATCAAATTTTCTTTATTGAGTAGGACATTACATATCTCTTTTAATCGTCAAAGATGAGGAGTTAGGAAAGTAGGAAGGAAACACAGTGACATGTTGGCCGCCCCAGGACCGGATTTTAACTGGTAGAGTCACAAATGTGAAAAGTCCTCGTACTGATTCAACTAACATCATAAATGCGAAAGTTCGTTTGGATGGATGTTTGTTACTCCTTCAGTCAAAAACGACTGAACAGATTTTGATAAAATTTAGCTGTGATGTAGCTTATATCCCAGAGAAGCACATAGGCTATAAATTATCCTGAAATTCCCAGATTTTCCTGCATAAATGGGTCCGGAAAGTTATGTAAATTTTATACGGCTGAAGTCGCGAGCAAAAGCTGTCAATCCTTAACTACCATACTGAACCTAGTCCCTTGCACTTCATCATCACAGCCCATAACAGTCCACTGCAGGACTTAGGGCCTCTCCCACAAAAGGGGAGCTTATTGCCATAAACTCCACGCTTGGCAGAAGAGTTTTGAGGAAGTTAAAGAGTTCGTGCACCTGGGAAGTATGCTCTCAAGTGATGGAAAGTATGAGAAGGATTTTTAAAGAAGAGTTTACAAGCATAAACTTCCTTTTAGTCAATAGCAGCAGTATAATAGTATTAAAGTATTGATTTTATTATAATAATTTAATTTGTTCACAATTTACAATTACGAATATATTGACATTGGAATTATGTTATTGACATTTATATTGACATTGGAATTTGTATTGTATTTGACATTGATATCTTGACATTGTAAATGGTATTTAAATCGTCGATGACATATTGACATTTTATTGTGTTGAATTTGATGTATCTAACTTTGCAAACGATTGTATTAGTGTATTTTTTATGGAATACCATGAGCCTGAAATTGAAATTCTTATATATATTATTTCATTTAATAAAGCTGAGAATGGAGTAATTGTATAATGAGAAGTAACAGTTTGTCGAAAACTGCACGTCTTGTTTTGCATATCGCAGTATTACTTCCCACACTAACATACGGTAGTGAATGTTGGGTATGGCAGAAGAGGAATGAAAGTAGAATAAATGCGGTGTCCATTTTTTATTTATTTATTTATTTGTATCAGGCTACAGAGGCCCATAGATATAATACATATAACATACAAAATTATAATAACAATAAACAATACATTATAGCCAAACAAAATAATATAACCTATACAACAAGGTAAGGTGTGGTCCCTAAGGAAAGTATGAGGAAAGAAATTGAGTGTTAGAGTGAAAAATACAGTGATCCGTGAAAGATGTGGCATGAAAGATGATGTAGTGGCAATAGAAAGAGCGATGTTGTGATGGGAAAGAAGATTGACGAAAGAAGTGGCTATAAATCATACTGACGACCTGAGTGGTTCAATGGTCATCATGCCGGTCTGCCACGCAAGAGGTCCCGGGTTCGATTCCCGGCCGAGCAGAAATTGAAATGATGAATTTTAATTTCTGTTCCGGGTCTGGGTGTTCTATGTATAATAAGTATGTATTTAAAAAAGTATTTAAGTAAATCAGTTATCTAGCACCCATAGTACAAGCTTTGCTTAGTTTGGGGCTAGATGGCGCTGTGTGAATATGTCCACGAATATTTATTTATTTTATTTTATTTATACTTTTTAAATGCTCAATAGAGGGATTACTGTCTCCTATAGTACAGGATAACCTAGTTTAGGAGGCAGGAAATCAATATGTGGCTAATACATGTTTAGTGCCTGAATTGTTTTATACACATATAGTATCAAAGAGATTCCCAATTATTGTAACTCTTATGTTGTGTTTGTTGTTGTATTATTTGGCTAATAAATATAGTATAGTATAGTAAGTATGTAGAGCGAATTTGGAAAACCGGCCCTTAAGAGGACCCAGAAAAACATTCACTGATCCGATCAGTAATATTCTCAAATGCTGGGGTCCAAAGTGGCCAGAATAATAGGAGATTTAGCGGCGTTTATTCCCGGGTGTACCAACCCACATAATAAATTATCTGAATAATAATAAAAAGTAAGTAAGGTTTCCAGAGCTCCATGGGGTGGGAATTTGGGGAACCGTGGCTTTGGCAGTGGAGGGATTGCCTTTTTGCTGCCAGAGTAACGTGTTACAGAGGTGGGCAACGCATTGGCGATAGTCTCGGTGTTGCTTATGTCTATAGGCAGTGGTGACCACTTTCCATCAGGTGGCCCGCTTGCCTGTTTGCCTATCGTATAACATAAAAAAATAAAAATAAAAACAGCTGATCCATACAAAATTGAAAACGAATTCTACCAAAATGTATGGAACTGCTGATTTTGCGATTTCAGAGTTGGTGCCATAGTAAAAGTTGTTTGTTATCGCTTGCTGGTATCCTTTGGTATCATCAATTTGAAGTCACTTGGTGGTAGTTCACGCAGTAACTATAGGGCTTAGCTGGAAATCAGCGCTGTGGTCTCACTGCCTACAGCATATGCTGAGTTGAGCCCTACTTTGGCATGACATTACAATAATTACCCTAATTTAAGTTAGTAAGAAATAATTGCCTGACTGAAGTGGCAGTGGGCAGGGCAGGGCCCTTTGGAGATCTCTGGGGGAGCCCTATGCCCAGCAGTGGGCGTCTTCTGGTTGATATGATGAAGAATTTGTTTGTTTCAATTCCAGTTTCATTAAGTTGCTTTAATATGGTACATATATTACAGGTCATAAAGTACAACATTGATCCACATATTTAGTCAGAGGAAGTGACATGCAAACATTTTGTATTTATAATTTATTCATATGTTCATATTCATATTTCTTTATTAGTATTGTTCATACATTGTCCAAAATTCAGTATCTACGTATACATTATGTCCTAACTAACAATGCATATAAGTATATTGAGTATTTACATCAATAATTAAATAGTACCACAGTCAATAGAATTAATAATAGAATTGAAATTGTCACCTTTAGATATTAATTGACTTTACTTAGAAAATAGATGTTAATTTATATTGTAGAAATTTCCAAATAATCATTATGTTTATGTCTCTATATACTGTACTGGCTGGGTAGGAACTCAAATGTATTCCATTTGATATAGAAATAAGTAAGTTAGTTTTTTTCGTTATTATTATAACTCGCCCCTCGACAACCCCTCTTAAAAGCCTACCTATCCTAGAACCCGACCTAACCTAAGGTCCGCCAGAGCACCCATGCTCCAATCCTATCGAATAAAGACATTGGAAAGTTAGCTACCATCATGGAAGGCGTTGATTCCCTGGCATACCCACTGGGAACATACCCACTGCGTCCCCATTCGTACCCACTAATTCATCATCATCATCACAGCCCATAACAGTCTATTACAGGACTTAGGGCCTCTCCCACGAAAAGGGACGTTATTGCATGGATCTCCAACCCGCCTGCCAAGCGTGGAGATTATGGCAATAACCTATAACCTCCCACTACTTATTATAATAGTTTGAATAAAAGAGCTATGAATATTTTCCAGAACAACATAATATAGGTTATATTTCATCCCGAAATTCGATATAGCTCCCGTGGGAACAACTCATAACCTAATTTTACGACCAAAGTCGCTGTCGAAAGCTAGGCGTTAATAAAATTCAAATTTATAATGGGCTTATAACTAGGGTAAGGTAGGACTAGGCTAGGGTCAAAGTACTTTGACATCGGAGGGAGTACAAACTACGGGTTTGTAGAGTAAGCTTCTTTCCTGAGATTACGTTACGCTGTGAGAGTTAATGTGCTGAAACTACGAAACTATACCAACCGATCCTCTGTTACTAGGTCAGTCAGACACTGTCTAGGTACCATGTTAGTACATCCACTTGATACTAGGTGGCGTTAGTAGTTGAGTAAGCGCTGCAAGATACTAATTGAGGATTTTTGTTCTGGAATTAAAGGTGAAATGTGATGCCTCACTATGATTTGGGATTTGGGCAAGTTTTTTTTTTTTAGGAGCTGTCGTTTTCCCACTACAGGGCAAAGGCCTCTCTACCATTTTTCCACGTAGATCTTTTTGTTGCCATGTCTCTCCTCTCTTGGGCAGGTTATAATTAAAAAATATTATGAAAAAATGGATATATGGTGTTAATGTTAAATTGTTTAACAATATTTATTTAATTTTATTTGGAAGGAAGAAATTTTAATTGTAGGTACTTTAAAATCGGTTTAAAAATCTGTATAAGAAACCATCTGAAGTTCTCTGTAAATAAATTGAAATAAAAAGAATGGAATTTTTGGATAATTTCCGATACTAAACCACCCATATACTTACCAGACACTAGGTGTATATTTTAGAAACTCTATTTCGATGATATGAAATTATTAAAATTATAACTTTTTTATTGCGTATCTAAATTCTGAACCAGATATAATAGTCAGTAAATCAATTTATAAAAATGGAAAAGTGTTAATTGATGAATCAATTAGTCTAATTAGATTAAATCATTAATTTCAGAATTTAAACAATTTCATATTTTTAGTAGATGAGGTAGGTAGGAACATTCATTAATTAAAATGTAGCTTTACACTTGATCATGTTTTTGTCACAAATTTTGAATTATCCCATTTAAAATACTGGAGGAATATTTTAGCTTTTACATAATGTTACAGTAAGTATAATTGTTTAAAATATCAGTGAAAATGTAAAAAAAATATCTAAGTACTAAAATATCACGTGTCTCTTTTAAATCTTTTTTAACTTCCCCTAGCATGATTACGAATCAAATTACTCGTCCTAATCATGTACGTAGATATTAAACATTATGTTAATTAAATAATTTTATTCATAAAAAAGGGGAATTACTGCTTTCTTTTAGGTTAACACTTAGTGACGTGTCTGAAAAAAGGAAGAGAGAACGACACTTTCAGCCTGTAGAGTGAAAGGGACAAAAAACTAGGGGTCAAAATAGACAGATCTCGAACTGATCCCAAAAGACTTACCGTAATATTTTCCAGCCAGTGTCCGAAAAGGAAAAAACGCACCACAGAGCACAAACCACCCGCCACAACACAAAAGAGACTGGCCGGCGAGAGAAAAAAGAAAATCGTACAGCACAGAAAAAAGTTTCACAATTCGAAAAATTAAGGCACGGCGACAGCGGCGTGTAGTGTCGCGGTTTTAAAGACTAGTACTCATTTTAGGCCATTTCAAATATAGATAGAGATAGGTATATGCTCTCGGTTACAGCGGCGAGGTTACACGAGTTCATCGCACTGCCCTCTTAAACGAAGGCGCGGGCGACGGTTGCGCTATCCCACTCGCACTCGCGGGCCGACAATGCGCGCGAAAGAAAGCGCCGGCATCGGACCACTTTTTGTTCGGAACTTAAATTTCGATCGTTGTACCGTGATCGCCACGTTTTAGTACTTGGCGGGAATTCTGTTTTTCTTTTTTCAATGTTGGTGGTGCTTGTTTCTTTCTGGTTGCTGTGTTTTAGATTTTAATTGTATTTTATTGGTGCTATGCGCGTTTTTTTTAACTGCACGAGTTAAGCTATACTAACATTAAAAAGAGAAAAGATTTGATAGTCAGTTTGTAATGGATAACCTCAAAAACTGCTTGGAACTAATAGGAACATATGTTATTCTCAAGTGACAAAGGCTACCTTCTGTTCCGGGAAATTGATATAGTCCCGCAGGAAAGTTAAATGTTTACATAAATCCGAACAGAGCGCGGGTGAAAGCCGCTGGGAACGGCTAGCTAAAGTATGAGGACCTTATTTTAATCTCCATAAGTATCGTGCGACTAACATCTTACGGACAGACCAGCGAGGACTTAGGATATGTATTATTCAATGCTGCGATCTCCCTGAAATAGCATTAAAATTTAAAAAATACATACATTTTTCACCGATAGATGGCGTTGGACAGATGAGCTGCGGGCCCTTGATAATTTTATTTATTCGTATGGCAAAAATACAATATACGAGAAACCCATTCAACTACAAACTGATAATGACTGGCAGGCAATGGCACTTGATCGCGAAGAGTGGAAAAATCGGAGGCCTTTGCCTAGCAGTGGGATGATTCAAGCTAATATAATAATATAATAGATGGCGTTGTTACATGTATCACTGAAAATTAAAAATGTTTCGTGTTCTTTAAAATACAGAAGTTGGAACATCAACCTACGCAACCTGCACAAAGCAAACTTGCAAAACTTGTACAAACGTTTGCCTGATTGCCTACATGCATTCATAGATATGCTAGTTCATCTTATACTCCTTTTGTGTAGGCTAATGCATGTTAGACACACGCATGTCAAACCGTCAAACTTAAAACTTTCCAAAACGTAGTCCCAAAAATCCAGACGCTCTTACGTACGAAACCGTGGTTTCGTAACCAGCTTCGCCCGAAAATTTTTCTCTGGAGAGTACAACGTGGAGTTCTTCAAGAAAGGGGTGACAAGGTTTTAACGAGGTCGGCAACGCGTGGGTGATGCCCCTGGCATAGCAAATGTCCATTGGCTGCTTACCATCAGACAAGCCGTAAGCTTGTTTGACACCTTAGTGGTATAAAAAAAGAAGATTTTGTCGACCTTGTACGTACCCTGTTTCGTTTGAAGACTTTTTCATCCTTGTACGAACAAGTCCACACTAGTCTCCAACGAGGATCGAGACTGGTTAGTCGCAACGTTCGCTGCGCCACCCCACACTTATTTATTACAAAGCGAACGCAATGCGTTCGCGCATCGCAATCCGTTTCATTCAGTACCCGCCATTGTGTCTTGACTGACAGTGAAAGTCTGTAATTGATTTTACTAGACGCGTCTTGGAACCGGTCTAGAGTGAAGGGTCCTGGATCACCTCTTTTGGTTCATCCAGACATACTTAGGTTTACTTTTTTATTGCCTAGACGGGTATACGGCCAGATGGTTCACTCGCTGGAAAGGGGTCACCATCGTCCAGGATATTTGCAACCTTTGAACGAGCGCATTTACCCGTAGTAATGCCTTGAAGAATGTATGGCTAAGGAAAGGAACGCGTTACCTGCGAGTGTGTTTACTGGAGTGTGTATGATTATTATTCTTTTGACACCTTCAAGGCTAGAGTAAAGGGGCTGTTCCTAGACAGGCATACTCCATCTTCGGCCGCATCGTCACTTACAACCAGGTTAGATGGCTGTCAAATACCTGGCTAGTGTAATTATAAAAAGAAAATGTTTTAGTGTAAATGGCAGACTTCGGGAGATCGTACCTCATCCTGCACGTGCGCGGTAAAAAGTCTAGCATTGCACGTATGTTAGTTGCCAGGTATCCTGATGTTATGGCCAAACTCCCATCGTTGTTGGAGGGTGTGATGGCGGAAAAGTGACGGTGGCACTAAAATAAACACTTGATGTCATTCATGGCCATTGGTTTGGGCTTTACTTGGTCTTTCTTTTATAATTGGAAGAGCTATAACTCTTGTAGGACTATGGATACAGGGATATAGGTAGTTTCAGGGTTTCTAAGAAACGAATTGAAATGTACAATATCAGTAGCTTTTATGAGAAGTTGGTAATTTATTAGCGGTTTTGACTTTTCGGGTCCAAGCTTTAAACGTGCTCCAGAAAACTGCTGTTCTTGAAGATAAATCGAATAACACGTGGACAGTATTACCAGTGATTTCAGGCACTTGAGAATTGCAGACTTAACTTTCAGAATGGCAGACTTAACGTTGAACTGTCCTATTTTCTACGGACGGAAAAAGAGGAGTATTATAAGTTTTACGTGTGTATCTGTGGCTCTGTGGATGTCTGGATGGAGGTGCATACCCAAGACACATGTCTATGTCTGTGGCATCGTAGCACCCAAACGGATGCACCAATTCCGATACGATTTTCTTTATTTGTAAGGCCGTGTAACCGACATGTTTTTTAACTTTGTTTCATTAAAATTGGTTAAGAACTTTAGAAAATAATTGACGATATGTAAAATTGGTTGGGGGTTTGTCAACGTTGACCTGTGTGTTTGGTTATTGTGCATGGGAGTTGACAGAAAAATTATGTTCTTCAAAAAGTTCTTCGGAAAATCAGAAGCAGAGATGAAATTACCACGTGGTACGATAAGAAACCTACTACAAATTGGCCTAGGTCAGAGCGATAAAAGTTTGAGGCCTACCAAATTTCTCAAATTCTGTAATCAAACCTTCCATCTTCACCAAGATTGATCAAGGTCTTCCGACTACCCTCATTCGGCGGCATAAGAGACATTCCAACATTATGATGATATAACCTACTTTCACAAACTATCCATTCCGTTCATCTACAAGCCCATTTACTGCCATAAACACTATAAACCATCAATTATAGTGAAATAATCTAGAGAAAACAACTCAATGACTGCACTATTATGCGAATCTTGAATCTATCTTCATCATTAAACCGCATGGGCTGGCGCGCCGGTCGCATAGCAACGCGTCGGTTATTTGCGGACCACTATAAATAGATCCGATACGTGCAATGCATTCGCTGCACTCTCGTACATGTGTAGCTGTTTTTTCTGAGCCCCATTGCCTTGGCAATCGATTGTATAAAGACTTTTTTCCTTTTTTGCGAATGGGAACTCGCGAAGTGACTTTTCGTGTTTTCGGTGTTTCGCGCTGGCTTTTGGGAGGCGCCTATGTCAAGTCTTGCTTTTATATTTATGTATTGGATGTTCTAGCCTTATGATTCATCTAGTATAGTACAAAAATTTAAGTGGAATAAATGAATTCGGAATCATGACAAATTAAGATTCTGACGTGATGAAACCTACTGAATGGTTCCCGTGGTAACAGGGTCACGGAGGTCAGATGGCAGTCGCTCCACTGTAATTATCTGATCTCTGCCAAATTCCCGATTGTGATCATGGACCAGGGTCCGCCTGGGCCCTATCAGTGTCAAGTCAGAATCTAATAATAATCATAAACGCTAAGATTAATATTATTAGATTCTGACTCATTACTAGTAGACTTAGACAGCAGCAGTAGGGTTTCGTATTGGGGATCAACATTTTTTGCCGTGTTGTTACTATGCTATCACAAAACTGATTTACGTAACACAACACATAATTAAACGTTTCCGTCCATTGCGGATTTTGTTGCGGTTTCTACCATCAGGTAGAGAATTTCTTCCGGAAGGTTTATATTATAATTATGTAGGTATAATATGCATGTATTACATGCATATTATACCAAAAAAAGAAATCCGTCAGAACCAGTGTGGGACGCTAGTAAATTACACACTTAGTATATTGTACTATTGTATAAGTATTTTCCGGATGCGTCCTTTGGTTTTTACGAGTCCAATCTTTCGACATGTATTACTATGTTGTCGAAGGATGACAAAATACTGATTAAAATCTAAAAATAACAGTGATTCTATATCTGATGACGTTACTAAAAATATACTTCTATTAACAGTATAATAGTAGTAGAGAATAAAATACAAAATGAACGTAAAACGTAAAATGTTGGTGAGTTGTAAAATTTGAGGCTGAATTAGTAAATTAGGTGGTGGTGTATAAATCAGTGGGACAAGTAAAAATAATTATTGATGTTTATTTGACGTTTTCTTTGGAATGTTCTGGGATTTAATTGACACTTTCTTTGGAATAAACAGATGCCATTTTAAAAAAAGCGAATTATTTGTTAGAAGTTTATTCATTTTCCCGTAGCTTAGTTATAAAATCAGAGGTTAGGTTAGATCTCTTTATAAATTAAATTAAAAGCATATACATTTAAAGAAATATAAACTTATGTTCCATAGTAACAATAACGAATGAACCCTAATTAAATAACTATCATGTAAATATTATAATAAAATTAATAAAACTGTCGTTGGTTTCCGAGGCCAAATAACAAATCTGTAGCTTGATTAATTCAATTAAAAGTATATTTATCTAAAGAAATAAAAACTTACGTTACATAGTCTCCACCTATAAGCAACGAACCCTAAATTAAAGTAGGTCTTTTATAGGTATATAAATATTATTATAAATATAACATAATGGTAATAACCCTTGGTCAAACAAAAATAACTTGTAAAATAGAAAGTAGCGTAAAATGAATAACGTAAGCTAAGGTACCGTTTTATTAACGTCGTTAAAAACTAATAAAAAAGTACCAACATAAAAATAATGTAATCGAGACAAACCGTGCAGTTATAACCACAATGATTTTGAATTTAACAATCAGGTTCTGCATTAACACACATTTAAAGTCTCTTTTTTATAGCAACAACTTCCGACTTACTTTCACCAAAGGCAAAAAAGATCGCAAACTGGCCAACTAACCGCCGACCGCTTCCTGAGGAAATTTTAAATTTGGCACAAAAAAAAGTAATAAGTATCAAAATTCGCGGTCATAGTAGGTGCGCGTGCGCCACAGGGGGAGTATGGTGGGCGTCACGCGCGAGCGAAAGAGACGGAGATAGTTCCGTCAGCATCGCCTGGCGTGAGTAACGGTGTGTGGCGCGACCTCTGATTTTTTTTTAAATCGACCGCTTTTTCCTCTGATTTAATTCGATTTTCGACGAAAATTATATGGGTCTGGATGGACAGGGGTACACCTTAACATCTGGCAGCTTGGGATCGCATTTTTATTCGTTTTTAATTTGGTTCTGTCGAAGGGAATGTGTAGGTAGTTCACGGCTATTTTGGGACTCCAATATTTTGGGGGTTCTCTGGATGTTTTTGCGAAAAAATTGTCTGAACCGATAGAGGGGTTCGTGAATTTTATGAAATGAACGATTTTATGAGTTAATTGTTTTATTTTTGAGGTTTTTTGTCGACTAGAAGTTTGATCGGCCAATTCATAGTCCCGAATTTGTTGCGATCGTTATTTCTTCTGGATTTTCAAAATATTTTTCGAAAACTTTCCTTAGCGTGGACCCGAAATAGTCCTGTTAATCTGAAATAAAACTTATTTTGCAAGAATTCAAGGTTTAAAGTGGATCCTAAACGATTATTACGAAAAATGGTTTGGACGAAAATAATTCAAGTGCTATCTTTCATGAAATTATGTTAGGAAATCGAAAAATAATCCGCGAAATGCATTGGCAATATCCTTAAAAAGGCGAAACGAGCAGTAGAAATAATATTTATTTCTCCTATAATTATTTAATTTTACTGTAAATAAATTACAAAAAAAATATTAATTTGGACACCTATTTGTAAATATTAATACGGTAAATTAGACCAATATGTGACATTAAAAATAAAATTAAGATTCAAAGAGCATTCTCCAAGAAAATGAAGTATTTTTTTAAACAATTATCTAACTAAGATGTGAGTATGAACTATGTCGTTGGTGATGGAGGCGATGCGTTTTCATCCACTTTGAAGTCTGTGAAAATGATTTTAGCACAACAATTTAATACAAATTTTAATACACATGAGCTTGTCATACACTCACACATAATTTTTACCCATCATCAATATCTTTGAGCCTTCTCATCATCAGTAGTTGAAGTTGAAAATACTGAACAGCATATATTTTTTTTATGTCATACGATAGGCAAACAGGCAAGCGGGCCACCTGATGGAAATTGGTCACCATTAGCAACACCAAGAGTAGCGCCAATGCGTTGGCCAGCTCTATAACACATTGCTCTGGCAGCAAAAAGGCAAATGCCACTCCACTGCCAACGCCACGGTTCCCCAAATCCCCACCCCATGGAGCACTGGATATGTTGTATATAAGTGTTTTTACAGAGTTTTGTTGGAGACAAAACCCTGGTATTAGAGAAAAACATACAGAATATAATGGCACTTTAAAGGGATCTGTGGTATATGTGTGGTGGCCCCTTCAGATACATTCGTAACCACTTCGTTCTCTATTTTTGAATTGTTCACCTCAATTTTGATTTTCACTATAAATCATTCAATATTTTTTTAAACACCGAAAGAGCACGGTTTAAAAATAGGAGAAACCAGCATCATGCATCAAAATATCGAATTTTTCATGCCGAAAATAAAAATTGAAAGCCGTTCGAATCGAGGCGAGCGATTCGAAAATAGGACACAAGGTTTTCTTAACCATTTATACGAGATTATTTTCCATTTTCGTAACCAGTACAGGAAATTATATTTTTAATTTTTTTTGGAAATATTTCTGTATTGCATGAAGCGGAGAAGTTTTTAAAATAATTTAAAAATCCATTCCATTTATTTGATTCAATTTGGGTCGAAGTACATTTTTTAAACCTACATTTTCCAAAATTCCTTTTTTTTTAATAGAGTAAATAGGCACCATAGCTAGACAGACATAGACCGAGACATAGACAGTACTTTATTCGGATCCCCATTATATCCTTAACCTAAGGTGCGTACAGTAAATTATAATTATAGAAAATTACGTAAGACCCCTTACACTCATGGGTGTCGTACAAGGCGACTAATGTTTTTGAGACTAAAGATCAAGAGTCTCCGTAGTCTGGAAAATGGGCAGCAGCATTTTCAATTGTTATATTTAAACACTGCGATCTCCAACCCGCCTGCCAAGCGTGGAGATTAAGGCAATAACCTCCCTTTTCGTGGGAGAGGCCCTAAGTCCTGCAGTGGACTGTTACGGGCTGTGATGATGATGATGACGTAAGACCAGACGGAACCGAAACCGAAATGGACCAGTCTCAGCATAATGCTGTGAGGGCCTTGGTCAAGCTAATGGTCTTGCGTGTATGCAGCATGCATTTATAATGTACTAGTTAATATGTATCTATAAAGGGCATGAGAGCTCTGTGGGGCCCACAATTTTTTAATAGCATCATCATCATCACAGCTCATAACAATCCATTGCCTCTTGCCTCACGAGAGAGGAGGTTATTACCATAATCTCCACGCTTAGCAGGCGGATAGGAGATCGCAGTGTCATAAGTACAATAATGGTCCCTTTTGCACACATCACACCACAACACACCCATGCATATGCAGCGCCACTATGTAACAATAATATTTAAAAAAGAACTGTTTTTTAATGGTCTACTCTTTTTATTGTTAATTTTTCTTTTACTCTTTCTTTGTATATTTTATTTTGTGGTGTTATTTTTTTGTGTAATAAATTTTCTGTTTCTATTTCTATTTAATGCAAAACGTTGCTGCGCATTTTCTAGCGTACGGAGACTGTAGATCTGTAGTCTCGAAAACATTAGTCGCCTCGTACGACGCCTACGAGTGTAAGGGGTTGGTGCTATTCTACTCTGCCGGAGACCACACGGCATTCTGATTAATTTTTTTTGTTATATTTTTAAATTGCTTATTAAATGCCACACTATATCTGTACTGTTTCGTGGACAATGTCATTAGCATTAACATAAAGGAGAAAAAAAACCTTGATCCCAAATCCTAAAACACTTCCTTGTGGGACTCCAATACTCTTATGGTGGGAGAGAAAAAGCAATAAATAAATAAATAAATGGTTGTATGATTCACACAGCGCCATCTAGCCCCAAAGTAAGCAAAGCTTGTATTATGGGTGCTAGATAACTGGTAAACTACTTATACAATTGTAAATATATACTTATGATACATATAACATCCAGACCCGTAACAGAGTTAAAATTAATCATTTTAATTTCTGCTAGGCCGGGTATCGAACCCGGGACTTGTTGTGATGGGGCCTGATGTTGACCTGAACCGAACCACTCAGGTCGTCGAAACAAAGTCGGACCCAATACACTACCTTGAGGAACTACTAATGGGATTTAAATTTCAGCTCGATCCATCCTTTAATTTGAGTTGTCAGTTGGTACATAAGTCATTTCCTGTAAACAATAAGGCCCCGTCTGTTGCTTTCTACACTTTTATTTGTTCCAGGTACAGTACAAGAGCATAAGTGCATTACCACTTCAAGAAAAGAATCCTTTGAAGCCACAGCAATATACAGAGTATTTACTGCATCCATAGCCAAAATAAAAAAAAAAACATTTTGGCTCCGTTAATATCCTGGTAGTGCTCTCGAGCACGAGGGCCTGGAGTCTACCTTGACCATGATTCAGGATTTGGCAGATCAGATAATTATATAATAGTGGAGCGACTGTTATCTGACTTTCGTGATCCTGCGATCAGGGGAACCTGACCAGATTGGATCATGGTTACAAAATCAGTCACCAGTAAGAGCATTGGTAAGCATTCGACAAATATACATAACTCATAAAAAAGTCATTGGTACATGGCCGCAGTAATCCAAGAAGCGGGCATTAGCTGACCCTGGTATCAGGGTCATGGAGGTCAGGTCGCTCAACTGTAATTATCTGATCTGCCAAATCCTGAATCATGGTCAAGACCTCGTGCGCGACTGCACATCCGGGACATAACGCCAAGATAATGACGACAGATTATATATTCTTTACAATGAAAAAAAAATTTACCAACAACCTGTATACGATCAGGTATCGCGGGCGCCCTGTATAAAGGAGACAGGCATTAAAATGCAAAGATACTGGCAAAGACTATCGCTGTATCTTTGAAACCGGTTCCGTCTAAATTGGGACCTTATCCTTTTTGGGCTTTCAACTTTTAGGGGTCAGTGGTAGAAAGTGCAAAAAAAAACAAAAAAAAAAAACAGTTTTTATACCACACAGTGACAAACGAACAGACAGCCCACCTGATGGTAAGCGGTAACTGTCGCCCATAACATCTACGATTCATGCATTTAGGTTGCAGGTAACAAAAATGCAGAACCGCAGTTGCGTTGTCACTGTGAGGACTAAGATGAAATGCCTTATGCCTGTAATTGCGCTGGCTACCTTATCCTTCAAACCGGAACACAAAAATACAAGCTGCTTGGCGGCAGAAATAGATAAGGATTTTACTATCACCACGGGATGCCTATCGTCTCGGACTGTTCAACCAGGCTCAGGGTCTCCAGCGGAAGACCTTGGCCAACCTTGCTTCGCCAACGGTATTAGGAGGCACGCCTAACGAGTGGCGAGCTCGTTGCTGCACTGTCGGTGTATTGGTAGGATAATTACGTAACGCTGTTGCTAACAATTATCTGATTTCAATTATTGAAATTGTTTCTGTCGCGATTACGTATTATCGATTTAATACTTTCAGTTTCATCATATCACCCAGTAGACGGCCACTGCTGGGCATAGGCCTCCCCCAGAGATCTCCACAAAGACCGGTCCTGTGCTTTCCGCATCCAGCTGGTACCTGCGATCCTTACCAGGTCGTCGGTCCACCTTGTAGGAGGCCTACCCACGCTGCGTCTACCGGTACGTGGTCGCCACTCGAGAACTTTACTGCCCCATCGGCCATCTGTTCTTCGAGCTATGTGCCCTGCCCACTGCCACTTCAGTCTGGCAATCCTTAGAGCTATGTCGGTGACCTTGGTTCACTTGCGGATCTCCTCATTTCTGACTCGATCACGCAAAGAAACTCCGAGCATAGCTCTTTCCATTTATTGCAATTTATTGCAATAACAGTTTATTGTAATGGAACTTTGTTAGCAACTGAACCCATGAAATAGGTGATACCCAATTGGAAAAGTAACAATTGCAATATGTGAAATCAGATAATTGTTAGCAACAGTTACGTAATTAGCCTACTGATGTCTACGGTGATTAATAGACATTAATTCATAATTCATAATCATAATCACCGTAGACATCTGTATCTAGCTGCTTCTACCACGTTTGTCGCCTAGTACGACATCTGTCCAGCAGTGGACTAGTATAGGTTGATGATAATGATGATAAATCCCATAAGGTCATACTTTTTTTTATATACCACTAAGGTGGCAAACAAGCTTACGGCCCCCCTGATGGTAAGCAGTCACCGCAGCCTATGGACGTTTGCAATACCAGGCGTCGCCGACCTCCGAAAAACCTTTTCATCCCTTTCTTAAAGAACACCATGTTGGCCATAAGGTCATCTGGTCAGCCTTCCTTAACATACATATATACACATAACATACATAACGTCCACAGGTGGAGTAGGCAGAGACTATGGACCGCCACTTTGCTCTGTCCTGAGTCCTGACACAACTCCCTAGTCTCGCATATATCCACAACTCTTTACATACATCTTCTTTTATTATTGCCACTTCAAACTCCAGCTTTCCTTAATTAGCTATGAAATAATTCATTAAATTCTTAGGATAACTTTGTACTTAAATCAGGTGCTCATGAATTCTAGTATATAATATAATGTTATACATATGGAGCGTCGATGGCCTAGTGATTAAGAGGTCCGACTCGTAAGCGAGAGGTCCCGGGTTCAATTTCCACTGCTACCTTTTCAGAGTGATATGCATTAATTGAACACTAACCGATGCTCATACGATGAGGAAAAACATCGTGATGAAACCTGCACATTCAGGCGACTGAATGTGTAACCATGATCCAATCTGGTCAGGTTCCCCTGTCAGCAATGTCACCGGTGATCAGATGGCAGTCGCTCTACTGTAATCCTTAATTCCTGGATCATAGTCAAGGCGGACCCAGGGCCCACGCGCGCTAGAGCTCAACCGGGACATTAGTGCCAAAATTACGATTTTTATTTTTTATTGGTAGAACAAACATACATTCTTACAAACGTCCTTTCCTAGGGATCATTCCCGTTATCCCCCAAATACTATTCCCCGAATGGGGAACAACAGGAATTTTAGTTACGGACAAGTGATGGCGGTAAAATCCCTCACTCGTGGGAACTAAAACAATAAGCGACGGAACCCTGTGTCGTACCAAGGTATCACCGCTTCGCCGATTCGAGCTACCTATATGCAGTTGCATTGCCGGTCATCGACCTGCTACCGTGAGCGTTACGCGATTGGATCTTAGTTAGTTGAATGACAGACAGACTGTATTATTACATACATAATAATGTATGTATTAAAGATTTTTCTCTGAATTGATATTTTACATACTGTAAAAAAAAATTAAAAAATCATCTTGGCGTTAATGTGCCCTCGCACTCGAGGGCCCAGGGTCCGCATTGACCATGATCCAGGATTTGGCAGATCAGGTAATTGCAGCGGAGCGACTGCAATCTGAACTTCGTTAAATGTTACGTTTTAATTCTCAGACTTTACTAATCTTAATTTTACACGGCGTACTTATGTCTCGTAAAAAAATTATAAAATAATTGCTCTCACACCCGAGGGTCCAGGATCCGCCTTAACCATGATCCAAAGTTTATCAAATCAGGTAATTACAATGGAGCGACTGCCATCTGACCTCCGTGACCCTGCTACCAGGGGCACCTGACCAGATTAGATTTTGGTTACACATCCAGTCGCCTGAACGTGCAGGTTCCATCACGATGTTTTCCCTCACCGTAAGAGCATCGGTTAGTGTTCAACTATCGTACGTAACCCAGAAAAGAGTCATTGGTAGACATAGACATAGACAGTACTTTATTCGAATCCCCATTACAGCCTTAACCTAAGGTGAGTACAGTAAATTATAATTATAGATCATTACGTAAGACCAGCCAGTGATGTAACGGAAACCGAAATGGACCAGTCTCAGCACAATGGTCGTAGTACATGGCGGCAGTGGGATTCGCACCCGGTACCTCTCGCTTGCGAGTCGTATACCTTTACCACTAGGCAACCGAAGCTCCAAAAAATTTTTTTTTTTTTATGTCATACGGTAGGCAAACAGGCATGCGGGCCACCTGATGGAAAGTGGTCACCACTGCCTATTGACATTAGCAACACCAAGAGTAATATAATAAACGGTAATACATACCCATGCTCGTACTGCGCTGTGTCACATGAAGATAATCTGAAAAATGAAAATGATAATTTAGCTGTTATAAGCGCAACATATCCTGACTTTGGCCGTGTGGTGTCCGGCAGAGTAGAATAGCACCAACCCCTTACACTTGAGGGTGTCGTAGAAGGCGACTAATGTTTTCGAGGCACAAGATCAAGAATCTCCGTAGTCTGGAAAATGGGCAGCAGCATTTTCTATTGTTATATTTAAACACTGCGATATCCAACCCGCCTGCCAAGCGTGGAGATTATGGCAAAAACCTCCCCCTTCGTAGGAGAGGCCCTAAGTCCTGCATTGGACTGCTACGGGCTGTGATGATGATATACTGACTGCAAATATTTTATATGGTTCAGTGGTCAACATGCCGTGTCTGCCACGCAAGAGGTCCCGGGTTCGATTCCCGGCTGGGCAGAAATTGAAATGATGAATTTTAATTTCTGTTACGGGTCTGGGTGTTCTATGTATAATAAGTATGCATTTAAAAGTATATAAGTAGTTTATCAGTTATCTAGCACCCATAACACAAGCTTTGCTTACTTTGGGGCTAGATGGCGTTGTGTGAATTTGTCCACGATTATTTATTTATTAAAGTAGATACTTGGAAATCAGTAGGTAACAAAGTATACTAAAAATACTTAAGATATTTGTGATAAAGATTATTATACCGGGCATGCTCCATCTTCGGCCGCATCGTCACTTACCAACAGGTGAGATGGCGGTCAAATGCCTGTCTTGTCTAATATAAATAGAACCACTAAGGTGGCAAACAAGCTTGCGGCCTGCCTGATGGTAAGCAGTCACCGCAGCCTATGGACGTTTGCAATACCAGGGGCATCACCCACGCGTTGCCGACCCCGTAAAAACCTTTTAACCCCTTTCTTGAAGAACTCCATGTTGTACTCTCCAGGGAAAACCTCTCCAGGTAGTTCATTCCACAACCTTAGTGTGCGTGGGAGAAAGTTCCTTTGGAACCGCACAGTTCGCTACCGATTATGAATAAACTAATATTAGCGCATAGGCTTCGCTGGCTTGGCCACGTGGAGAGGATGGGAGGATGGGAGGGAATCGAGAAGCGGTCAGCGACCGGTCGGACGTCCCAGGTATCGCTGGAGTAACGAAGTGGAAAGAGACCTTTTTTTATGTCATACTGTAGGCAAACAGGCAAGCGGGCCGCCACCTGATGGAAAGTGGTCACCACTGCCTATAGACATTAGCAACATCAATAGTATCGCCAATGCGTTGCCCACCTCTTTAACACTTTGCTCTGGCAGTGAAAAGGCAAATGCCCCTCCACTGCCAAAGCCGCGGTTCCCCAAATCCCCACCCCATGGAGTACCGGAGACCTCACCGGCAGAAACACAATACTATTTAGAAGAGTATTGGTTAGCTGCGGTATTCTGTAAGGAATTACTTCAAAAACAGTTAGCTTATACGAGGATGTTATAACCTAACGATGAAGCTATTTCTGTAAGTATCAAATTTTATTAAAATCGATTAAGTATTTTAAAAGTTATATTGTAGCTGAATTTTGAAGGAAAAGCAAACCGTAGTATTAAAATTAGAAAACAAAGTATTTATTTTCTTTTACTTTAATGTGTTATGTAATTGAGGGATGATAGTTATTATGTTTAATTCTAAATTCGAAAAAATACCTCAAAAGCCTATATCTTCGGAAGCAGTTAGCCAAAAGTGATGATTATTCCATTTTTTTTAATGTTATCCGGCAGACAAACAGGCATGCGGGCCACCTGATGGAAAGTGGTCACCGCCGCCTATGGACATCAGCAACACCAGGGGAGTCACCAATGCGTTGCCCGCCTCTGAAGAGACTTCTAATATACCTCTTGAACGATCCCATGTCATAGTCCAAAGGAAACACTGTGGCTGGGAGCTCATTCCACATCCGAATCGTACGAGCGAGAAACGTTCTTTCAAACCTTCGCGTGGTGACCAACAGAGGGTCTACGTAGCGGGGATGAGTACCCAGCCCACGGCGGGTGGTGCGATGGCGGATTTGTGCAACAAAATAAGTTCTCTTGTTCTATGTGAAAAAAGAAATTTCATAAAATGCTTTTATTCCGTGGTACCTGCTCGTCAAGACCAGTCCAAAGAACACAAACACTTTGGGGTTATCTTATTGCGTCCATTAGGTCCTATGGCCACCCTCCGATTCCAACATCAGACCAGCTGCATGGTATCATATTTATGCATTGTCATCCAAGTTGCTGGGTAAACCAAATTTTAGCTCAATTGGATTCCAACAAATGGTCGAGGGTTGCAAATTTTGACGGACAATACGAATATATATACGAACAGTACAAGTTTAATAAAAGCTTTTATCATATTCATCATCACAGCCCGTAACAGTCCACTGCAGGACTTAGGGCCTCTCCCACGAAAGGGGAGGTTATTGCCATAATCTCCACGCTTGGCAGGCGGGTTGGAGATCGCAGTGTTTAAATATAACAATGGAAAATGCTGCTGCCCATTTTCCAGACTACGGAGACTCTTGATCGTTGGCCTCGAAAACATTAGTCGCATTGTACGACACCCATGAGTGTAAGGGGTTGGTGCTATTCTACTCTGCCGGACACCACACGGCCAATTATCATATTAATTAAGTTAAATTTATTGTTTCACAGAGGTCAATATTCGCCTTCGTAATAATAGTTCCTTTCTCTCACTAATGAAATCAGAATGTTTTTGTCACTGTCTATTAAATATTAACTTGCTCTACATCGTAAAAGAGTGTGAAAAAATAACTGTATTGTCTCGAATTAAAAATCAGAGTACAACTTTACTTATAGACTACTTATACGCAAAAGTAAGTAAAAGTAAGGTTTCCAGTGCTCCATGGGGTGGGGATTTGGGAAACCGAGGCTGTGGCTGTGGACGGGCATTTGCCTTTTTGCTGCCAGAGCAACGTGTTATAGAGGTGGGCAACGCATTTGCGATACGCTTGGTGTTGCTAATGTCTATAGGCAGTGGTGACCACTTTCGAGCAGGTGGCCCGCTTGCCTGTTTGCCTACTGTATGACATAAAAAAAAGTATGTTCAATACGAATACTAAAAAATAAGTATTCTAAAAATGTGCCGTAAGTAAATGAAATTATTGCTTAGTTTATGAAGTGTTTTGAGAAATTATTTTATATTTTTACAATTTTAGTTTGATAAATTAAGAAACTAAACAGAATATCTTCTCTACTCTACATAAAAAGTCTAGACTAATTCAATTAATTAGACACAACGACAAAGCTATATATATATACGTTAGTATCGACCGACCAAACTCAACTAGATACACAAAGAGATTCATTAAATAAATTGCCACAGACAAAAAGCCTAAAAATTAAAAACAAAAACGTCACAAAAAAACCATCCCCACCCCGCCATTACAAGCAGCCAGCGTCAAAAATTAAAAAAAAGGTTACATATCTACACATAGAAGCGAATGTAACTAACGTATCAAAAAAGGAATAGATACGTGTCGGAAGAGGATGAACGTACGGGTTAGAGGGAGAGGCGTATAGCTCCCCCACAAATGTTGGGCTATTCAGGAGAGAGCATTGTTGCCACTCTTACATTATCACAGAATAGGGCAGGGATATTCACTATGGAGTTGATCGGACATTTGATTATTTTGTGGTTTTATTATTAGTGTCTTAAAAGTAGGATGAATATTAAAAATAAAATGAAGGTGGGAAGGAAAGTAATTTACGTTTAATACATTTTGGGACAAAAATTTTTTTTTGATAGAGCAAATTATTTGTCATATTTTTGACTATAGCGTCAAATCTGTATGTCCAATGGTTCGGTTATTATAGCACCAAATTATAAAAACCCATTCAAGAATGACGTTTAACGTTTTTTAATGAAGATTTTTGTTTAGATATCAGCTTAAATACGTTTAAGAATTTGGTGCAAGCTGTCCCAAATGTTATGGGTGTCAGAAATGTAGGTTGAATTTAAAAATGAAATTAAGGGGAGGACGGGAAAGAAAAAAAAGACATGATTCTCTTTAAAAATTTTTGAACGAAAATATATAAATCGCAAAAAAAAATTGGTATGATTTTCCAATAGAGCAAACTATTCTTAACATTTTATACTTTAATCCCAAATGTGTATATCTAATGGTGCAATTGTTATAGGCTATTAAAATAAAGACATTTAGCTAGGAAGGCACCACATTCATAATTAGACGTTTACAAATGACGTTTAACGTTTTTTATTTGCAATAAGTTTTTGTTTAAGTATTCTCTTAAATGCGTTTAAGAGTTCGGTGCAAGCCATCCAAATTTGTATGGGTGACTCAAATGTAGGTTGAATTTATAAAATTAAATGAAGGGGAGGAATGGTTAGAAGGAAAAGACATAATTTTAGCAACAGACATTTTTGAACCGAAAATAAAAAATCCGCAGAAAAATGTTGGTTATGTTTTGCGATAGAGCAAAGTATTCCTAACATTTTTTACTTTGGTGCCAAACCTGTACGCCCACTACCACTACAATCTACCACGTACAGTGTAAAATATAATTATTTAAAAAAGGGGCTCTCTCTCTACCCGGCACTTTCAGCTTATTGGTCCAAAATGAATTATATCCTTTTAGGTTTTATACAATTCTTTCATGACATCTACTGAGAAAGGCTTGATAATTAATCATGACACAAAATTTTGGTTACGTGGCCGCCGCCGTTGGTTTTTTGACAGAATGTACAATTCGCTGGGCTTTATTGCAATGTATGCCATTTTTTCTTTGAGCTCGTCCCCGTTCCCACCCGACAATAGGGGAACTTAAAAAGTTAATTGTACGCGGAGTTAAATACACATTAAACTAAATAAGTACAGAGAATTGTAACGAGAAATGTGATAATGTATATATGTGTATCCTGCCAAAAAAGCAAGGCTAGGTATTAAACCAAAACTTTGTGCCATAAATAAATAAAAAGGAATCATTTAATCCTTCCTTACGTCAAATCCAGGTTGAGCTTCCGAAATAAAACATTAAATTATGACCCTCTTATAATTTTTAACTTCCATAAATGCATGAATCGTAGATATTATGGGCGACAGTTACCACTTACCATCAGGTGGGCTGTCTGTCCGTTTGTTACTGCGTACCATAAAAAAATTGCTGAGAATACGTTTGGCTCAAATTTTGGCATCTAAATTAGAACCAGTTCTTGGCATACGATTGAGCTAAAATTTTGCATACTTATATGACAATCATAATCATCATCACAGCCCGTAACAGTCCACTGCAGGACTTAGGGCCTCTCCCACGAAAGGGGAGGTTATCGCCATAATCTCCACGCTTGGCAGGCGGGTTGGAGATCGCAGTGTTTAAATATAACAATGGAAAATGCTGCTGCCCATCTTCCAGAATACGGGGACACTTGATCTTTTGCCTCGAAAACATTAGTCACCTTGTACGACACCCACGAGTGTAAGGGGTTGGTGCTATTCTACTCTGCCGGACACCACATGGCCATATGTCATAATAGATACCATCGAGCTGATCTGATGATGGAGACGGAAGGTGGCTGTCGAAAATAACTTCTAAACTACATAATTAAATGATAATCCCATCCAGTTTGGGCTCGTTTGATTAGTCTTGACAAGTGCTGATATAAAATAGAACGCGCGATAAAAGCTTTATGGAAATTTGTTTGTATATGTATGAGATAGTGACTGGTTAGCAACTATACAGGGTGTTACATAGTATGTGTATGAAACCGTGTACTGGATGGAGTGCTAAACGTATTAAAACGATAGGTACAATTTCCAGGTACGACAGAAATAATTGTACCTATCGTTTTTATACGTTTAGCACTTCATCCAGTTCACGGCTTCATACATATATTATGTAACACCCTGTATAGACTGTGAGGACGCCGTAGGTTATCCTACGTCATTGAGTACAAGAAAAATTCCACTTTGTAACGATAGTAGACGTTTAGGAGACCCACGAAACGTTGGTCTGCCCGTGCATAAGCTGGCACGAATGGCACGGAATTTTTTTTTTTCTAGGGGCCCATACTTTTGAGTTTTTGCAGCGATAGTACTGCCTCTATGCCGCCTTTTAAGACATCCGTCAGTGGATGGGTGATAAAATATTTAATTCTTAGATATGTAGTTGGCTGTGTGGTGTCCGGTAGTGTCCTTACACTCGTGGGTGTCGTACGAAGCGACTAATGTTTTTGAGGCAAAAGATCTAAGAGTGTCCGTAGGCTGGAAATTGGGCAGCAGCGTTTCCATTGTTATATTTATAACACTGCGTCCTCCAACGCGCCTGCCAAGCGTGGCGATTATAGCCATAACCTCCCCTTTCGTGGGAGAAGCCATAAGTCCTGTAGTGGACTGTTGTGAGCTGTGATGATGATGTTTTTTCATGCTATATGGTAGGCAAACAGGCAAGCGGGCCACCTGACGGAAAGTGGTTACCGCCACCTAAGAACATCAGCAACACCAGGGGCGAAACACTAAATTTGTACTTTCTCCAACAAAATAGAGCTTTGCCATAAACATGTAAATATTACAAATAATAATGTTAAATTAGCTAAATTTAAATTGCACGTGTTAATACAATGCAATGACCAAAGAGACAGTTTGGCGTCTATATCCTGGTGCCCGGGGTCCGTCTTGACCACGATCCACGGATTTGGTCAGGAAAGACTAGCACCCCAGAGAACTGCACTCAAAGGTCCAGATGGCAGTCGTTGTACTGTAATAACCGAATCAGTTAATTACAGTAGACCTGGTCCGGATCCGAGGAGTGATTTGATAAGGTTTAGGTGGGTTTTGGTCACCGAAAAAATCAAACTAATAACAGCTTTGAAAAATAAATGGAAGAGGAGGTTCTAAATGTTCGACTGTATTGTCTTTTTTTTAAGTATACTCTAGAGGTGGTCCCATTTTCATCACGTCAGGATCTGATGATGGGAACCCTGTGAAATCAAGGGCAAATTGTAGGCTTGTAGTGTGCTAACGCAGATTTTGTGTGAATTCACTCCAGGCTCTCATCATCTGATGCTGCTGCTGCTGATGATGATGAAGTCACAGAACTCCTTAACGATTAAGAGTTAGGGAATGGTCCTGGAATTTATTGAAAGGAGCTACTAAGTAAAGAGTCTACCTTCCTGGGGTGGTTTCATTAGTGATCATGAAAATTAAAAGACATCACGGCAAACCCTGGACGACAAGAACTGTTAGTAGTATCTAGGAACAACGTGATCCTTATAAGGTCGTCTAATTTCACCAGATCGAGATCATCTCAGCCCATAACAGTCCACTGTAGGACTTAGGGCCTCTCCCATGAGAGGGGAGGTTAGTGCCATAATATTCACGCTTGGCAAACGGATTGGAGATTTGGCGGGATAAGGTAGCCGCCAGTTATGGAGAAGGTGGAAAAGAGTAATTACCCACCTGACAGGGTGTCCTGACCAAGGGACCAGGGGTCCCTTATCAAGATGTGATAACAACATTTCAAAGACGTTGAGGGAAACCCTTAAAGATTATATGCACGTACATTTTGTTACCTAACTGCAACTACTACTGAAAATATTGAAATATTTTTTTATGTATAAAAACAGGAAACCGCCTTCAAATTACAAAAAGTAAGATATACGCTATTTAAAACACAATATGACACCATAGGCTAGATGGTCCGACGGCATCACCAAGGTGGACAGGAAGATGACTTCCGATCGACAGACTTCCTGTCGATCAGGATGGCAGGAGGCATTGAAATTATAGGCATGAGACATTTCATCTTAGTTCTCACAGTGACAACGCACCTGCGCTTCTGTACCACTAAGGTGGCAAACAAGCTTGCGGCCTGCCTGATGGTAAGCAGTCACCGCATTTTTGATCCCTTCTACCTTAATGTATGAATTGAAGATGTTATGGGTGACAGTTACCACTTACCACCAGGTGGACTGTCTGCTCGTTTGTCACTGAGTAGAATAAAAAAGAAGTATGTCCAAAGGAGAAGAGAAGACAAGTAACTTGTTTATAATTTATTGGAGTTGGTGCCACGCTACAATCCTCCCTCTCTAACCTTCCTCGACGAACATGACTATGCTGGCACCGGCTACAATAATAAATGATACCCAATTTATTCGTATTGTATGTCAAACAGCTTATTTCTTACTTTTATGTGATTTGAAGGCAGTTTCATAATTTATTAATTTTATTGGCTCATCTACATAGAGAGCACTTTATTCAGTTCCACATTAGTAGACTGATGAATGACTCTTTTCTGAGTTACGTAACATCGTGCTGAAACCTACACATTCACGCGACTGAATGTGTACTCATGATCCAATCTGGTCAGATTCCCCTGGTAGCAGGGTCACGGAGTTCAGATTGCAGTCGCTCCACTGTAATTATCTGATCGGTCAAGTCCTGGATCATGGCTCTACAAGCTACATCATTCTCAATGATTGGCAACATATTAGTGGCCCTCCTACTACTGCTTTTTTATTTATTTTGGCTAAGAATGCAGAAAATACCCTGTATGTTGCTGTAGCTGCAAAGGATTTTTTCTTGAAATGGTCGGCAGTTGGCAGTCGCTCCACTGTAATTATCTGATCTGCCAAATCCTGGATCACGGTCCAGACGGACCCCAGGCCCGGCGCGAGAGCACAACCGGGACATTAACAGGACATGGCCGTGTGTTCCTTGGCCCTTTCACTCGTGGGTGTCGTACAAGGCGACTAACGTTTACGAGACAAAACTTCTAAGAGTCTCCGTAAGCTGAAAAATGGGCAGCAGCGTTTTCCATTGTTATATTTATAACACTGCGATCTCCAACCCGCCTGTCAACCGTGGAGATTATGACAACAACCTCCCCTTTCGTGGGATAGGCCCTAAGTCCTGCAGTGGACTGTTATGGGCTGTGATGATGATTATAAATGTATAACGTTGCAAAGCCACGTGTCCTATTGTCCCAGTCTAGCCCCCACACACTCCTAACCTCCAACATCTAGATTCCACAAGCACTAGGCAACCAAATTCGAGTGAACGTACCAAAACCCAGATAAAGTGCGGCTAAAACGTCAGCTAGTGACGCGTCGCAAGGTCGGGTGACGTCACCAAGATGGCTGCCGGTCATTCCACCCGCGCCTGCGCATTGCCAACCGTACGCTGTGGAACGCGGTGTGTAGTCAGTCGGTGGCAATTTTCACGTAGCAATTTTAGTTTTGGAAACTATATTGTTGAAGCTACAGTGGCAGCGTGCTTTTTTTTATACCACGAAGGTGGCAGACAAGCTTTCGGCCTGCCTGATGGTAAGCAGTCACCGCGGCCTATAGACGTTTGCAATACCAGGGGCATCACCCACGCGTTGTGAACCCGTAGTAACCTTTACACAACTTGAAGAACTCCACGTTGTACTCTCCAGGGAAAACCGCTCCAGGTAGTTCATTCCACAACCTTAATGTGCGTGGGAGAAAGTTCCTTTGGGACCGTAGTTTGCGACCAATTTGGCTCCAAGGTGTGGGGATGAACTCCCTGTCGGTGGCGAGCGGTGCGATGATAGAATGTAGCTGTAGGCATCATGAGGCCGATAATCCACGTTTTGTAACAGAGTTCGGGAATTGGATGGGTTACTGCGTACTTTGAGAGGCGAACTTTCAGTACCACAACAAGCTCGCTGTTGGTTGTCTTTAGCTGGGGACCCTGAAACTGCTTGAACAGTCTCGGGAGCCAATTGCCATCCCACATAGCCCATAATTTCTACATGACTTAGGGCTTCTCCCACGAAAGGGGATTATTGCCATAATCTCCACGATTCACAGGCGGGTTGACAATCGCAGTGTTGTAAATATGATAAGGGAAAACGCTGCTGCCCATTTCCCAGTCTACGGAGATTCTAGATCACGAATTTACCACGAACATATAAGACACCTTGTACAACACCTACGAGTGTAAGGGGATGGTGCCATTCTACTTTGCCGGATACCACACGGCTACACGGCCATAGCGTATATATTATGATAGACTATTTTCAAATTATTTTAATAAATTAAGCTTGACAAATTTTAAATTTTAAATAATAGTACTTTACCAAACTGACATGATTGATTTTAATTGTAATTATTCATTAATTCATGTGGGCCTTATTAGAAAACTCACTGTTACCCAAAGGGCAATGGAAAGAGCTATGCTCAGAATCAGAAATGAGGAGATCCACAAGCGAACCACGGTCACCGACATAGCCCTAAGGATTGCAAGACTGAAGTGTCAGTGGGCAGGGCACATAGCTCGAAGAACAGATGGCCGATGGGGCAGTAAAGTTCTCGAGTGGCGACCACGTACCGGAAGACGCAGCGTGGGTAGGTCTCCTACAAGGTGGACCGACGACCTGGTAAGGATCGCTGGTACGACCTGGATGCGGAAAGCACAAGACCGGCCTTTGTGGAGATCTCTGGGAGAGGCCTTTGCCTAGCAGTGGGCGTCTTCTGGCTTATATAATGATGATGATGATTAATTATTGCTGTGCCCTACCTTCATATGAGAACCTTCCAATAGCTACTACCTATATAACGCCTTGTGACTACCATACTATGTGATTACGATAAATAAATATTCTTCTTCTTTTAAATAGTATTGTGTTTCTGCCGGTGAGTAAGGTTTCCAGTGCTCCATGGGGTGGGGATTTGGGGAACCGTGGCTTTGGCAGTGGAGTGGCATTTGCTTTTTGCTGCCAGAGCAACGTGTTATAGAGGTGGGCAACGCATTAGCGATACTCTTGGTGTTGCTAATGTCTATAGGCAGTGGTGACCACTTTCCATCAGGTGGCCCGCTTGCCTGTTTGCCTATTGTACGACATAAAAAAAAAAAAAAAAAGTTATTTTACCTCGAAAAGTCAGTCGTCTTGTACGACACTCACAAGTGTAAGGGTTGGAGCAATTCGACTCTGCCGGAAACCACACTTCATATGAGAACCTTCCAATAGCTACTACCTATGTAACGCCTTGTGACGACCATACCATGTGATGCAATAAATAAACGAATATGAATATTAAACACCACAATCTTTTCCACGCAGCCTATCACCACGCGGCCAACTTTCTTTCTTATCAAAATTTAGTTATATAAGCACAGATAATATAAATAGGTACGGTACACCGTATCATTTTGATTCGTGTGTATCCGTTTTGGATTGTCAAGGTTAGCAGCGATAGCGAATAATATCAGATCTCCATTAGGGGTGTCGAAATAATAGTATAACCCGCGTCACGAAAGAAGAGACTTGTCAAATGGCAGTGGAGGGGATTTCGCGCAGGTAATCTTATGCAGCGCAAGTCGAACCACGTGACCCGCCAAGTCTCTTCTTATTTCACACTAGCTATACTTATCCATATAACAATATAGTAAAGCTCGTCTAATCTAAAATGCCGCGCCCCACTATCGCATTACCGCACACAAGCAAGTTTAAAATATGGACGCAATACATATACAAATGCCGTTGTAATTGGTCATTCAGTTGCCGGTGAGATTCAAACGTAGGAGCACGCGTCGTTCATTGGCTCCCACACAGATGAAGTGTCGTTATCAATATTTGCACTCACACATCGAAATCAACTAACTAAGTAGTGGGGCGCGTCATTTTAGACTAGACGAGCTCTACCTATCCTTTCTTGTGGAACGAGCTCCCTCCCGAAGTCGTTCCTTTGTACTACAACATGGGGTTCTTCAAAACGCATATCTACAGGTGCTACTACCTCAAAGGCCGGCACCGCATCAGCTCCCCTTAGGTTGCAGATGTCCTGGACGACGGTGGCTACTTTCCATCAGGTGCCCCGTCCGCCAGAGGTACCGGGATCGAATCCCACTGCGGCCGTGTACCAATGACTCTTCTCTGAGTGATGTAAGTACATTAGTTGAAGACTAACCTATATGCTCTTACGGTGAGAGAAAATATCGTGATGAAACCTGCAGATTTAGGCGACTGAATGCGTAGCCATGCTCCAATCTGGTCACGCCCTGGTAGCAGGGTCACGGAGGTCAACTGGCAGTCGCTCCTAATTATGTGATCTGCCAAGTCCTAGATCATGGTCAACGCGGACCCCAGGCCCGAGAGCACCACCGGGACAAAGAGCGAAAAGATTTTTTTATTTTATTGGTAAGTATAGGCACCGTCGTTGCGGCAGACCCAAAAAAGGTGGACAGATGAGCTCTGGACCTTCGAAAGTAACTGGCAGATAATGGCATTCAATCGTGAAGAATGTAAAAATCGGGGGGAGGCCTTTGCCCAGCAGTGGGATGATTCAGGCTAATATTAATAAATAAGTATAGACAAAAAAGAAGCAGCTCCACACGTATAATCTACCTTAATATGTATAAGAAATGAATGTCTAGCTAGCAGACTAGACTTAACACCAGACTTCAGCAATGAATTTAATATGAATGTTATTGATTCAAAGGCTGTTTGTGTCTGTTTTTAGTTACTAGAATATCAACCCCAACCTGTATCAAGCCTGGGGTTGATAAACACCATATCATGGCCGTTATAGATATTATTTATATCGAAAGCAATTCAATTTGGATCTAGTTGCAAGGTAGCTTGCAAACCAAAGTCACTCGCTACTGTCCGATCGGCTTACACCACTGTATTTAACAACTTTGCTAAACACCTAACCAATGAAGGTAAATCTTGCATAAAATGTACAGTAACACCTGGGGCTATCATTTTCTCGATTCGAACGGATTCCAATTTTAATTGCTGGCATGAAAAGTTTGATATTTTGAATCACATTGGCAACACCGAAAAAGTACGGTGAAAAAAGAGGCAAAATCAGCATCACGCAACAAAAGATCGAATTTTTCATGACGAAAATCTATATTGAAAACCGTTCGAATTGAGGCGAGCGATACAAAAGTATATATATGTAAAGGTATACAAAAATAGGGCCCCTGGCCGGATTATTCCATGCCATGTATCCATTACAGTGTTCTGTTATAAATCATTATTTTGACATCTTATTATCGCACGCAACCAATGCGTCAATGTGATATTAGATATTTACTTGTAGTCGGGTCCACGTTCAGAATCTACGCTTCAAATCTTTCTTTAATTAATTGCTCCTGTTACGTGGAGTACACTGACAGGTTTCCTTTTTTTCTAACACTATGGTGGCTAAGCTTATGGCCTGCCTGATGGTAAGCAGTCACTGCAGTTTATGGATGTTTGCAATAACAGGGGCATCACCCACGCGTTGCCGTCGACCCAAAAAAAACCTTTTCACTTTTTTCTTGGAGAACTCCATGCTGTACACTCCAGGAAATACCTCTCCAGGTAGTTCTTTCCACAACCTTAGTGTGCTTGGGAGAAAGTTCCTTTGGAACCGCACAGTTCACGACTTTTTTGGCGTAGCTCTGTTTCATTAATAAATCAGTTTACATGAAAGTATTAATAAATATACCGCTTGTCCAAGTACTCTCCAAACATTTTTATCACTTTTTAATTCGGTCAAACCATTTCTGAAAACATGAGGACCATTAGTCTGAGGGCATGTTTATCACTAGCTTGTTGAAAGCTATCACAGCCTCTTGCGGCCCTGTAAGAAATCGCATGGTGCCAGGTATGGACTATGTGCGGACTACTAGCTCACTAGCTCTACCTTTTCAGAAGCCAAAAATGACGTAATCTTGTTCGCGGTGTGCGCTGAAGCATTGTCATGGTGCTTTTGTTCTTCAAGTGAAATCGTGCAGAAGAAACCCGTCCGAAAGAAAAATAAGCAATCATTTTTTTGTCTCGATGCACGGCAGCCTCAGTTTTGTTGGTTTGCTATCGCCTTCGAACACCCATACAGAAGACAGTTGCTTTCCTTCCGGCATGTAACAATATATCCATGTTTCATCACCTGTCAGTATGTCATACACAGCATTTGAACGTCCGTGGTCGTACTTTAACAACATTCTATTACACCAATCAACTCGAGTCCGTTTTCGTTCTGTTTCTAACTTTTCAATGTTGATATAAGGTTGTTTGAATTTGGCTCGTACCAATCCCCAAATGTCCTCAAATCTCCTCATAGGTGATACGTCGGGTTTCTTCAATTAGTTGCCTGACAGTAGCCACATTTTGCTCAGTGATCGCAATTGAGGACCGACCTTCACGAAATTCATCATGGAGAGAAACACGACCACGATGAAATTTTGCGTACCAACGTCTTACGGTACTCAAATGAGGTGCTTCCCTCCAAAAACATTTTGAAGATAAGCAGTGTAGTCTTGCGGAGACAGGGAACTTTTAAAATCATGAAAAATCAATGCCCTAAAATCTTTTCGTGTCAATTCCATTTTTGCTACGGACGACGAACTTGTGATAAAAAACAATTGACACGCGATTTCCCGCCAATTTATTTCTTAAATCAATGATAGTTTCTTAAATTTAAAAAATATAACATTCGAAATTCATACAATTTTGAGAGGCCAGGATCGCAGAACTTTCAGTGTGCTCTATGGTAGGAAGCAATTTGGTTCTTAGAGCAAAATGTATATCGGCATTTAGTCTTAAAAGCTATATTATTCCTTATTTAGTTATTTAATAGTTTATTGTACACAAAAATTGTTACAAAAACACGGCAAATATATACATGACACAAAAGGCACTACTTATTTTTAAATATAAATTTCTTCCAGCAGGCCTACAGAAAAGAGAACGTGATGACTGGAAGCAGTTTAAGACCTTAATGACATTTTTTTATAACACTAAGATGGCAAACAAGCTTGCGGTCTGCGTGATGGAAAGCAGTCACCGCAGCCTATGGACATTTGCGATCTTAGTGTTATAAAAAAATGTCAATACCAGGGGCATCACCCACGCGTTGCCGACCCCGTAAAAACCTTTTAACCCCTTTCTTGAAGAACTAAAGGGAAAACCTCTCATAGGATACTTTTGATACCGGAAAAATAATAGGATCCCGCGGGATAGTTTGAACAGCGATTCTATTCTATACATTGCATAAATTAAAGTCGCTTTATTCGTACTGCAACGGACTTTTTAAACTAAAGAGCCTTCCGGAAGGTTTTTAAGTGTAAAACATGCATATTATAGTAAAGAGAGCCGAGAAAACCTGTGCGAAGACGGGGCCCCGGCGTTAGTAACCAAGGCTAGACTGAATATATAGCACTGTGTGAATTTGTCTTAGCATATTTATTTGTTAAATGCCTCAGCCAAGCGCCTGGTCGACATTAGTAATGACCAGAAGGCTGGCCTCTATTTGGGACAGCGTATAAGCCTCGCCATCCAGCGGGGCAACGCGGCCAGCCTTCTGGGCACATTTCCGCATTCAGGGGACTTGGGAACAAATATTTTAAATATTTAAGTTATTTAGAGTAAGGTTTTTATTGATAGGTAGTTTTAATATGTAACTGCATGTTGTTTGTGTGTTAAGTTTAACTTGTAAATAATAAATTTGAGAACATTAAATAGCCAAATAAAATAAAAAGTAAAAAAACTGCGATCTCCGCCGTGAAGAGTTACAACAGTAAGGTCAGGATTTCCCAATTGTATACAAGTTCAACTGACGTCTATTGATTGTGTCGCAATGTGTGACTCACCAGACAGACAGATACATATTCATTAGCAATTATTATTATAATGATCCAAGAGATTTGGCCAAAAATACTCGGTTCAAATCGTCTATTTTATAGGATGTAGACTTGTAAGGCTAGGTCAATAACTAGGTAGTGGACGACCTCCGTGTACCAGGAAGTGGTAGCTACCGGCAGCTACCAGCAGCTGGCAGCTTTATAATAAAAAAAAATCTTGACGTTAATGTCTCGGTTGTGCTCTCGCGCACGTTGGTGTCTAGGATTTGGCAGATTAAGTAATTACAGTGGTAACTGCCATCTGACCTCCATGACCCTGCTACCAGAGAAACCTATCCAGATAGGATCATGGTTTCATATTAAGTCGCCTGAATATGCAGGTTTTATCACGATGTTTTATCAACTAATATCAAATATAGCATTCAACTAATGTAGATAACTCAGAAAAGAGTCATTGGTAAATTTCCGCAGTGGGATTAGAATCTGGTACCTGTCGCTTACGAATCGGATACCTTAACCACTCGACTACAGACCCCTGAATGGCCGTAAAACCCATAAAGAAACTCTTTGGCTATGCAAAAAATATTAATTTCCCGAAATTACGATCTTGTGCAACACCCACTGTTCACTTGTATCACCAAATAAAGAACGAATGCCAATATGGCGACCGATTTCGTAACGTTCGCGCCAACCTTGGGTCTTGCGTTGCGACACGCGACATGCCTGTCTGAGGCTGTCTGCAGGAACGCCTCAGTCTGTCTCGGACGGACGTGTGAAAAAATTAAAGCTATTAGCGCCACAGACTGCACAGAGTAATGGGGTGATGTGGAATTACAGTGTAGGTACTGGCCGTTCTTAGCGGCTTTTATCCGCGCGCAGTTTGGATCAACTTTCCTGTGGGACCCTATCATTTTTCCGGGATAAAAAGTGGCTTATGGCACTCGGGACGTAGCTTCAGATTAGTGAATTTGGTTTTGTCTTTATTTGATTTAGACTTTATTAATTACAAACCAATAATACAAATATTGTTTCTTTAAAATATTAGTATAGACTCATACCCATTCATTTCTTAAACTTCTACAAACTTGACACTTTCCTAACTCGTCTCATTTGTAATTTGTCTTAGTTTTGCATTGTAATTTTTTGTAATTTTTCCGATGAGCAGCGATTCGGTGATCGTACTGCAGGTGATAATTAATTAACCTTTTTTTTATTATTGTTCTTTTTGTTTATCTATCTGCAAAGCTGTTTAGTGCTTAGTGGCTACATATCAAAATTTTAAAATGCAGTTTTGTCATTGGCATTTCAACCGTTATGTCCTAACTTGCTGTTAAACTGGGTAATGAACTAATAAATAAATAAATAAATGAACCTAGGTTATAATTAGCGACTCGGCTATTAATGTCATTCGAATAAATAAATAAATTGTAATTTTTTTGTAGAAAAAAGACGCGTGTTATAACTTTAATGTGTATCTATGGCTTCGTGTGTCTGTTTGTTGTATTGTAGCTCCCGAACGGGTAGACCGATTTGGATGAGGTTTTCTTTATTTAAAAGCCAGTTTAATCAAGACGGTTCGTAGCTTTGTTTCATTAAAATCGATTATGTATTTTAGAAAATAACTGAGTTTTAGTAAGCTTGGTCCCGACCAAGGTTACACCATACCCAAAGGATTTCCGATTTTTACTGTCGGTTACGTTTCCTACATAGGTTTTTCTAAATTTGTCTCTTTTTCAAAATTGATTTATAGTTTTAACCTGGCAGGGACGAACCTTTGGTCGAGAGGAGCCCAGGGTAGAAGGCTGTGATGATATTTAATAAAAAGAGTATCGAAAGCATACCTATTTCTTGTTCTAATGTAGCGGAAATACACTGGAGACTCTTTGTACTTGTTCTCTCTTGATAAAACGCAGCCCAATGGGTGAAGAATTTAGATATTTACTTGTAGTTTTAGTATTCATTTATTACCTAGGTTATAATTAGCGACTCTGCTATTAATGCCATACGAATAAATAAATAAATTTCTTGTTATAGAGTTTTTATTCTATTAATTATTTAGTGGCCTATGTCACTTGATAATAGTGTAGATTCCTATTAGTGAAAGCATTTTCATATTCAACCATACTCCAGGGACAAGAGTTGAGGAAAAAGGGCGACCCGGCCCCCACGCCACCGCCAGACAGACTTTTAAGCGAGCGTGCATTACACATGCATTATTATAATATTTAGTTATAATATTAAGAATAACTATAATACAATATTTTGTTTAGAAATCTAAAGTTGTTTTAATTCAGCAGTTCTTAGTGTGATAGAAAATCAGGAACATGTTTTGCTATTAATAAAGAAACCTTAATTATCGATTATCGTACCAATCATATAGATACCTGAGACCACCATTAAAGTTCATAAACATTGTATAAATATTAGATAGAAATATAGGTAAGACTTTCGTGGGCATTCACTACACTTTCACTACACATATTAATCGGGTGTGTTACCGCGGTTGGTATTGTTTTTACACATTAATTAGACAGAAATATCAACGTTCTCCCAGCTAAAGGCCTACTGGAAGAAATCGTCGATGTGTCTCTTTTACATATAATATCAAAAATGTGTTGTCTACAATAAATTGTAAAAAAACTATAGCAAAAAAAAAATCATCCTATAAAAAATCGACATTCGTCCCCAGAAATGAATATCCAAACGGCGTACACATTTCTTTGAAACGAATCACCCAAATGTCCTCCTACCTCGCATGTGGGCTCAGAGCGAAGGGAATGCCCATGCGACGTTGCCAGCTCGCGCCACCGTGTCCCATTGGCCCATTCAAATTTAGAAAACGCATCTGTGCATCGCGTCATAGACCTATTGGGTCTATTTGAAAGCACACTTTTAACTTTTGACGCCATTGGCTGCGTCGGATGTGGCCCTTTGCTTGTAAAAAAAGGTCGGTCAACGTCTATTGGTCTATTTTGTTTTTTTTTTCCTTTCCGGTTTCTATTGGCTCGGATGTTGGGTTCGGCTTATCAATTTTGAATTTATTTGTTTGCGTGTGCAGTCGTTTGGTCGGGTTCTTTTTTTAATTATTTGCTTTTGTGTTATTTCTAATTTTAATTTATTAAAAGAGTGTTTTATCGTAGGTTGTTTTATTTTTTTAAATACTTAAGTTTTGTAGCAAAATTTCGATATCATTTTCCTGTTATAATTACTGTGAATTTAGTAAGCAAGTAGGTATGTAGTTATGAGGAAAATGAAAAACGCAATCTTATCTATATTAACGGTTTGTGCGTTATATATTTTTTGACCCGGCTATTTTTATTCTTTCTAGTATCTATGGGCTGTTTAAGAAGTTTTCAGCGTCTTACTCAAAATTATAAATATAATCAATCAATCAATCAAATAACAAAATAATATGTAATTCGATTTTGTTCAGTAAAACTTAATTGTATTTGTAAATAATTTATGTGTGAAACACATATTTATTCTTTTAATACCTAGCTTGCATTCCATTAATAAATGAAGTTTTTCGCAAAAGGTATTTATATTATAACTGTAAATTTTTTCGCTAAATTAAATACTTTTTCTGTTATTGAATGTTAGAATCATGGCTACAGTTGATCGTAATTCGTACATAGAAAGTACAGCAGTGGACCGTGTTTTTTTTTTAAATGAAACGTTACAGTGTGGGAGAGGCATACTTCGAGCCCACCTGGATGAGTGCCACGGTCATATCGATTTCCGACGCCAAGCAACAATGGTTGCATCGTTGTGTTCCGGTTGTCAGTATACGGTAGCCAACGTATTGTATCACAGTGACATTTCATCCGCACCTGCGATTCTGTATTTTTTTAGATATTATGGGCGACAGTTACCTACCGCTTACCGTCAGGTGGGCTGTCTGGTCGTTTGTCACTACATAGAAAAAAGGGACTATTGTTACTCTGATTTGTAATGATGCGACAGTTTTCAGTCTTAGGCCGTAGTAAGAACTAAAAACTTCCATACCCATTTTACTACATCGAATTATAAATCGGAGAGTCAAAACAAGTACGTTTTTTATATCACTCAAGTAGCAAACAAGCTCAGGACCCGCCTAATGATAAGCATTTACCATTACCATCAGCAGTTTTCAATACGGGTAATCTTACCCACGCACTATTTGGCCCCAAAACGCACCCCTGCGGCACACCAGACGGTATAGCCAAAGTTTTCAAGCAAATGTCTTTTTGAATCAAGTTTTATAAATCGGCAGCAGAACCTAGAAAAGCACACCCCAGACGTAGCCGACTCAGACCGAAGACAACATTGCAATGTCGATATCGGAAGTAGCAAATGAAACTGTAAGCCTTAAGCATTACTGTAACGTAACACCGTCCGAAGTGAATGCTTTGTATATTGACACTGTATGGCTTAATTAGACATTGTCATCGCACCGTTGACATGACAGCGTGGCTATAAACACAGCCATGGTCTCGACGCAAGGACGAACCGATTTACAATCTACCACTTACAATGTGGCGCTGGTAAATAATGCAGATCGTAAATATCTGCCACGCATATGCAACGTCACTGTGTAACAATAATATTAAAAAAAAACTTTTTTTGGAGGTTTTTGATTGGCTTAGGCTTTATGTGGTGATTTTGCTTATATTTTTATAAGGTTTTATTTAACTTGCACAGTTCGTACGTAAATTGTCCGTCAAAATTTGCAATCCATTTTAGGACAATTTCTTGGTATCCGATTGATCTGAAATTTGGTGTTTCTATGTAGCTTGGCAATGCATTAATATGTTACCACGGAGCTGGTCTGATGATGGAGTCGGAAGTTGGTCATAGGAACTAATGAACGCATTAGGATAACCCAATAGTCTTGATGAGTAGGTACTATAGTGCGGGGTAAAAGCTTTTTTTCATTTGAGAACTTATTTTCTCCTTACTTTGTACATGATATTATTTTGTCGTGTTGTTTTTCTGTGCAATCATTGTTATTCTATTCTAATGCAGAGAGCGTCGACTCTATCTCGCACGCGTGTGTACTCCTTGTACAAGGAGTACACACGCGTACTATACGAAGGTTGACCAAGGTCTTTCGCTCAGGACCCGGAGACTAGTTGAACAGTTTAGGACCACGCTACGTGTCGTTTTTAACAACGACGAAAAAAGAGGGATGTTATAAGTTTTACGTGTGTTATGTGGCTCTGTGCCACACATATGTGGAGGTCTGTGTCTGTCTGTGGCATCATGGGTCTCGTTTTCCTTTTGAGAGGCATATTAGTCTTGGTTATTCGCTTCATTTCAGTAGTTTAGAAAATATTTGGGAATATGTGAAATTGCTCGGGAGTTATCGACTTTCTTTGACACACGACAAGACAAGAAACCAGTGGCGTAGCGTGCCCTTCGGGGGCCCCGTAGCAATTATTGTGTAGGGGCCCCCCTAGCAGATACCCCCAACTACGGGGGGGGGGGGTACTAATGAGTACCCGTACTCGAGTAGTATAATAGTAAATCCTAGTCTCAGCTGAAGTCAATAAACGTACTAGCATAGCGAGCTCTACATTTGTGTGACAATAGTCTCTAACAGTCAGGTTGGCGAGGCTAGGTAGGGCTAGGAATTTTTGATATATTGGCCTTTGGCTTGGCTATATTAATACCTTGCGCAATTATAACTTATATCATTGAATTAGCGAGCGCAGCGAGCTCGAAATTTTTGTAATTTATCCATTAAAACCTTGCGCGATTTAAATAAAAAATTTCGTAAAACCAGCAATATGACGATAGCGCCTGGCTATCTCGAAATTTTTGACGAGATTATATAATAAAATCAACTTCGCGAACAGTTAATGAGCGAGCGTAAGAACTCGAAATTTCTTGATATTTTGGCTATCAAAACGTTCCATTATTAACTTGTGAGCCAAGACGATTATGCGTGTGGGCGCGTGTGGGCCAAGGTATATTATGAACCAGGTTCATATGACCCGTTTAAGAAAGAACGGAGTAAGGAGTTTCTTAAGCCTTTGGTGCTACCGATAGTGCTGAAAATATGAAATTTTCAATATGAGATAAAAATTGTTGCCATTTTTGCCATCTGATAGGCGCACATTTTACCTAATGTTCATTGAAGTAATAAATGAGTGCGCGTGGAGGGCACTACATTGTCTTGTTTTTTTATCAATAAAAATGGTAAATATCTCTTAAACAAAAGGTGAATGAAAACGGATTGTATCACTTGATTTCAATTGTCTTTTTTGCGGAGGGGCCTCCGACCCTGATCTGAAATTCTATAAAATAATTATTTTTATCGGGAAATAGGGAAAGTTTAGTTAAAATTATGGACAACGAGTTTTTGCTTACACACGTTTGGGGGCCCCTATGGTCCGGGGGCCCCGTATAATTGATACGGCAGATACGGCGGTAGCTACGCCCCTGCAAGAAACACAGACACACATATCAAACTTACAACACTTCTCTTCTTTTTTCGGGCTTATAAATGGTTTGTCAGAATTAGCCTTAGTTTTTCTTCTAGTTCCACCGCTATTTCATTTTTCAAATTCAAAATTTGTGTAGGACATTAACAATCTCTTTCAATCGTCAAAGAGAAGGGGGAAGGCAAGTAAGAAGGAAACACACAGTGACATGTTGTCGATCTTACGATTTTGTCGTACAAAACGAATGATGTCTTAAACGCAGACCAGCTGTATACGACTGCGAAATGATTCTATTCTATCTAAATTGACATTGACTACATGTTTCTTATCGACAGCTTATTATCGTATGAAACATAACAATTTAAAGTGTTTCGATGTACTGATAACTAATTTGCTTTTAGTCATTAGTGTCCATGTTATAATCAGCATGTCTCAGATTGTCATTTGTAATTTTGACAATTCGTGAAAATGTTACTTGACGATGTTGGCGACACCAACCCGTTCCCTATTACCGTTGAGATACACCCGGGCTCTGTGCTCAGCCCACTTCTGTTCAATGTGATACCAGCCGTACAGTCTACGATATCGCGCTGACAGACTGACAAGGGGCTACTAGTCCACTGCAGGCGTTGGGGCCTCTCCCACGAAAGGGAGGTTATTGCCATGATCTCCACGCTTGGCCGGCGGGTTGGAGATGGCAGTGTTGGAAATATAACAATGGAAAACGCTGCTGCCCATTTTCCAGCCTACGGAGACTCTAGATCTTTTTCCTCGAAAACATTAGTCGCCTTGTACGACACCCACGAGTGTAAAGGGTTGGTGCTATTCTACTCTGTCGGACACCACACGGCTACGACTGTAGCATAAACACTTTAAATAACAAATAAAGTGCAAAAGTGTGTCATTTATTAGACACAGTGATTATTATGTCTGTGTAATAATTATAAATGTAAATAGTAGTAATGATACGGTCAAAGACCTCCGTGTTATTATCATGCACGATATCACTCTAAGCAAAGTTAATTATAGAAATATAATAAATACACACAATTATATATGTTACTCTCACTCTTGTGTATGATTGAATATGTTTTATTCAACTACAGTGGCCGTGTGGTGTCCGGCAGAGTAGAATAGCACCAACCACTTACACTCGTGGGTGTCGTACAAGGCGACTAATGTTTTCGAGGCAAAAGATCTAGAGTCTCCGTAGGCTGGAGAATGGGCAGCAGCGTTTTCCATTGTTACATTTATAACACTGCGATCTCCTACCCGCCTGCTAAGAGTGGAGATTATGGCAATGACCTCCCCTTACGTGGGAGAGGCCCTAAGGCTTGCAGTGGACTGATATAGGCTGTGATAATGTTACAGCCAATGAGTATTGGACTCCAGTCAAAAGGACTTTTAACTATAAATATCCAGTTAATTTGTAATTTTGAATGGAAATTTATTTGTAAAAGTAGTTTGGAGTTAGAGCGTCGGTCAAAACGACTTTCCAGTAAAATATCCAGTTAAAATTACTGTTAGATAACCAATGATTTATAGACAAAACTACTTTCGACCGAAATCTTTAGTAAAAACTACATTTGCCTTGTTTTTTCAGTTAGTAGTATTTTTGACTGAATAAGAGTTTCGACTGTAACATCTACATTTTGTGGAAGAAGCGAGAGAGATCTGTCAGTACCGTAGTAATTGGAACGATGTGGTCTCTGCCTAGCCCTACAGGGAAAGGGCATGATGTATGCAACTTTCTTCGACTATAGCGCGTTAGAGTGCCAAGGTTCTAACTCGTATTTTTACCCCACTGCCAAGAAAATGACTTCCGTACCATACTGACTGACCGAAACAGTAATGAGTCAAACAAACCGTTGCCGGATCCACAATGCCGTGCCACAAAGCATTTTTTATTAATTGACGTTCATAAGTGTTTGTGTAAACCTAACTTGAATAAAAATATTTTGACTTTGAAAGGGTTATGTTTTTGCGCGTATCTCGTATGTTAGTAATATTCTTTATAACCTCGTATCTTCCAAATGTGTATGGATTTCGATAGTTAACATATCGTTAGATTCGTCTCAAAAGTCCAAGTGTCCTTAGATAGGTGTTGAATAAATTCAAAATGGCGGATTTTGGGCACCATATTGTGAAGTAAAAGCTTTTTTCCGGTGGTACTTATAGAATGTATATCAAAATGAAGGACTTAAAGAGCTGATTTCAAAAACAGTAAAAGTCGTTTAGAAACACAAAGGTAAAGGTTTTACAAAATGTCTCTGCCAACTACGGCAAAAAGGCATAACGTAAGCAACTTTCTTCGACTGCGCGCTAGAGTGCCAAGGTTCTAACTCGCCTTTTCGGAGCAAGGGGAACAAAGGGGTTTCTGTCTCATCCATCAGTCCACCTTTGTGAAGGGTTTTGCAAACTTGCTTAGCAGAGATTATAGCTTTTGATGGACCCTGAGACTGGTTTCATAGTATGGAACCATAAAGAAAAAATATCGAATAATGTTTTTTCTTATATTGCGGATTTTTGTTTTACTGATAATTGGCATAAGTAAACATGTAAGCTGGTAATCTAGAGCACAGGCCAACCCAGAACCAGCCACTTTTATCAAATGTAACGGACAGAGTCCATAAATATATTTTTTTCATTTTCTTTTTCATTAATATACATAATCTGTTCTTAAAAGAGTTTAGGCATATACTGAAACAATCTTCGATTTGATCTTGATCTAGATAATAGATTGGTAGTAAAGCTGACGTCAATCATGGAGCGAGTGAACAAAGAAGATGTCTTCTCGCAAAAATGTTTCTACTTATTCTCAATTTATTCTAAAAAGTATGAGATATAAAAGGAGATAAAGATTCCCAGTTTTATTTCACACCTCTCTTATACACAATACTTTGCCTAAATCGTATAAAAAGATCGCTCAAGAGTGGAAAACGCCTATTGCCTTTGTACCATTACGCATTTCGTTTTTTGACTTTTTTACAATGTAATTAGTTCGTGCGAGTAATGTAAGTCCAATTTTCTTCTAAACGACGCTTGATTTACTTTCATATCTATATAAAAGAAGAAAATAGGACGAAGGACCAAGTCAAGTACCTCGGGAGGAACGCCCATTTTTTGAAAATGGCGAATGCCCGTTCAACGCCTAAAACGACTCTATATGGGATGTAAATTGCACTTTTCTAAAACAACAATGTAAAAAACTAGGTACTTACGTAATATTAACGCACCGATTCAGCCGAATTTGTGTTTTTAGGTAGAAAATTTGATATGTACACGATTTCGGGCAGACATCTTTACAGACCGAACTCTTAGGTCATAAGGCGCATATTCCTAAAGTATTGATTTTTATTGCACCGCGAACTATCTGTTGTCCTAAAATTAGATTTTGTCACGCCCTTTTTAGCACAATATTTTTTGCACGAAGAAATTACTCGATAAAATACCTGATTTAAAAAGATAACGTTCGCAAGTGTTGAGAAAAAAAAGGTAATGGCAGCACAATTCCAGCCAGCAACACGTATGCGATGGAATCACACAAAGAGTTACGAAAGGAGATTACGTTTAAACTTTTAAAATTCGAAAAATTGGAAAGTCACTCACCCGTTCATTCTCTCATTGAATGCAAAATGGCGGAGTGGGAACAAAGAAAGTGTACGCCATCGGGAACTGAAATCCTTGATCTTGTCGCGTCGGCAGCCGTCCTGAATCGTCATTTGCACTGTTTTTGAGCGAATTATTGCTAATTATATTAGGATTTGACGTTTAATTTTGCAATTGCATCGATATCAATGCATGCACTCGCGACGGTGCACCGGGAAGCACTGAACTAACCTAGGGCTCTACAGTGCACGGGGCATGCATATACGTCGTCTCCCTTGCACAGGGAAGGCTGGCAAGCGTGCGAGCGAGCGAGGGATATCTTAGCAACAGCAGTTACTGGCTAAAGTACTGCTTTTTTTCAAGTTTATAAACGCAAGTACATACTTCGTGGCAGTATCTGTTTTCGGGCGCCGATGTCGTACCACGCAGGGCTTTTAACCTATTCTAGGCCGCGTGCTGGGACCGATAACCGTGGTTAAGCAACGCTCGTGGAGTCCGGGGACGGGATGGGTGACCGTTTCGGATTTTGCCTCTCGTTAGATGTGCCTCCTAATATCGTTGGCGAAGCGTGGTTGGCTAAGGTCTTCCGCTGGAGACCCTGAGACTGGTTGAATAGCTATGGGAGCCGATTCGCACCCAGTAACAATATACATATTTATTTAATACCTACGAGTATATAATATAATACAGCGTTCCGGCTCTGTCTGGCATTGTCGAGCCCGGTTCGGTCGTGGTTGGCGAGGGATACGTTTATCTACGGCCATAGGGCGGTCAGCGTGTCACTGTGTGTTTCCTTCCTACTTTCCTATCCCCCTCCTTTTTGACGATTGAAAGACATATTTAATGTCCTAATCAATAAAGAAATTTTGAATTTTGAATTGAATTTTTAAGTACTTTTAATTCTAAATATTTTTACTACCTATACAAAGATTCGAAAGAACGTTTCTCGGTCGTACGATTCGGATTTTGAATGAGCTCCCAGCCACAGTGTTTCCTTTGGACTATGACATGGGATCGTTCAAGAGTTGTATAAGAGGTCTCCTTAGAGGCGGGCAACGCATTGGTAGCGCCCCTGGTGTTGCTGATGTCCATAGGCGGTGGTGACCACGCACCAACAGGTGGCCCATTTACCTGTTTGTCTGCCGTAATACATTAAATATTGCAGACGATTTCTTATGACCAATAACCAACAGGACTTTTTTTACAATATTTCTTATTTGCTGGTATAAAGAAAACGGGTTAAGTAATATTGATACAATTTGTAAGTTTTTTTTATTTATTCCTATACGTCACCACTGTCTTTGAAAATGAAAATGAAAATGAAAAAGTATTTATTGAATTAGGATTACGTTAATTAATCTCTTTTCAAAAGTCAAAAATCTAACGGAAAACAAAGGGAAGTTAAGCGAGCTCATCCAGGTAGGGGGCGACGCATGCAGACCGATCAGCGCGCGCGAGGGCTTACTCCGGCGAGACACCGGGCACCGATACGCGCCACGCACATAACCGCCTAGGCGAATCATATGCGGCGCGCGCCCGGCCCCAGCCAGCCCGCCGGCGCTCACACCCGCACGCCCCAGCCGGCCTACCTGCGTCGCGCCCTGAGCTCGGAACAAATAAGTAAAAAGAATGTCGTCTGTCTGTCAGTATGCCGCTTCAGTTAGGAAAATGACCATCTGTGGGAAAAAGAAACGGCAAGAAACCCACAGGTACATTTAAATATGATTACATTGCATTGATACATTTGTCAATTTAATTTGAGTGAGCCTGTCTTGATTGGAATATGATGTGAACCTCTACAAATCGGTGAAGATAACTAAAAATAAAAATAAATTTCAAAAACATAAAACATGGCACAGCAAAAGCAGGCCAGTCCACCAAGGCAGCACCCGTTCACGAGCATGACGCAGGGCCCAGCCATCGTCCAATTCAACCATATTTGAGGGAAGAGAACGACCCGACCCCCATGCCACCACCAGGCAGACTTTTAAGTGAGCATGCGCTGCCAATGCCGTACACATTAAAAAAATATTTGTTATTCAATGACTATTACACATCAAATCATCCTCACTCAATTAACAAAATTATAAATTTATAAATAACTTCCTATTTCGAAGAGCTAGTAGTACACCATACATTTTTGTCATTGATATATTCATCAATTTTATAATAGGCTTTTTTCATTAAAGTTGTTTTCACCTTATCTTTAAATTGTAATTCAGGCAAATTAATAATACATTCAGGAATATGATTATAAAATCTTATACAGTTACCCATGAAAGATGAATTTACTTTACTTAGTCTGAACAACGGTGTTACCAGTTTATTTTTGTTTCTTAAATTGACATTATGAATATCAGTATTTTTAGCAAATTGGGTAATATGCTTTCTAACATACATAATATTATCAAATATATATTGACTTGAGAAAGTCAATACATCAATTTCTTTAAACAATTCTTTGAGCGAATCACGTCGACGTAATCCATATATTGCTCTTACAGCTCGCTTTTGTAGTTTGAAAATGATGTCACTATCAGCACACTTGCCCCATAGTATGATGCCGTATGACATAATACTATGAAAATAACTATAATAAACTAATCTAGCTGTATTCACATCCGTTAGCCTCCTTATTCGCCACACGGCAAATGCAGCCGAACTTAACCTACTAGCCAATGATTCAATATGTGGGCCCCATTGAATTTTTGAATCTATATTAACGCCTAAGAAAGTAGTTTTCTCTACCAACTCAAGTTGCGTTTTATCTAATATAACATAACATTGATTACTTTGTACATTAGGGAGGCAAAAATGAACGCATTTTGTTTTTTTAGAGTTTAAGACTAAGTTATTAATCGTAAACCAATGAAGCACATTCTGAAGAACACAGTTTACTTCGTCTATATTATTATCTTTCCTATTAATTTTAAATATCAGTGAAGTGTCGTCAGCAAACAAGACTATACCAGCAATATTCTGCACCATGTATGGAAGGTCATTTATATATACAAGAAAGAGAAACGGCCCCAATATAGATCCTTGTGGCACTCCAATGCTCATGCTCTTTGTTCTCATATGTGACGAATGGGATACAAAATCCTAATTTTATACATTTGTGTTTTTTTTTTTCACTACCTACGGTGGGAAGGTAGTCCAGATAGGGTTGCAAAAAGATTTCACGAACAAAAGGAGTTTTCCATTTAAGGTGACAAACTAATAGTATCAATGTAAAAAATATAGGATACTTTAATAACTACTTCTAAGCCGATTTATTTCAATATGTATGACACCCTTGTCGAAGAGGTTAGTGTTATTATACCGGACACCATATGATAAATGGTTTTAATTTTTTAAATTACCTAGGTAGTTACATTTAAGTGCCTCGTGGTTCATGGTATGCTCAGGCCCAGATCTCATGAGGAGCCAACCCCGACTCCACATTTTTTTATACCACTAAGGTGGCAACCAAGCTAACGGCCTGCCTGATGGTAAGCAGTCACCTCTACAAACTCTACATTCTAGTCAGAAAGTATGACTTGCAGTTTCAAAGATTCAAACGTAGCCCTATTAGTGACCACTTCCCATAATGAACTCCCCATTTTTGTATTTTTTTTTTATATTAGACTAGCTAGGATTGACCGTCATCTCACCTGGTGGTGAGTGACGATGCGGCCGAAGATGGAGCATGCCTGTCTAGGAACAGCCTATTCACTCCAGCCTTGGAGGCATCCAGATTATAATGATCAGGGAACACACTCGCAGGCAACGTATCCCATTCTGCCTGACTGAACTCTCTGCCTAAGTCACTGTTCGATAAGTATAACTTTGAGGTCTGCCAGTCAAGAGGAATCAACTAGGCAAGCATCCTGCATTTTCGATCTCATCACCTCTTTCTATCAGATGAGTTGAGGTCATATGCAATTTAAAAAACATCGACAGTGTTACTCCAGTCCAACGTATCTTGTAATAGTTATATGAAACGGTCCTCATGAGATCTGTCATCTGTCATTTTAACATTGTAAGGATGGCGAACCAATTTTACATAATATGTTATGGGATTTTATCTCACTTGTAACAACAATCTCTCTGCAATACTGGTGCTGGATGAGGAGTCGAATAAATATATTTTCTTTCTTTCTTTCTTTCTCGGAGCAGTTGAATGTACCTAGATACCTCCATTTAGGGTTGCCAAATCTCTTATGGCTAATGGCTCTTACCATTTGGTTCTAAAATACATTTTTCACTTAAATAAATAGCAACTACGTGCTTAATTTAAAAATTATAATCATTTATCATAATAACATGGTGTATCTAGCCCGCCTTCCAAGCGTGGCGATTAAGGCAAGAACCTCCCCTTTCGTGTAAGAGGCCCTAAGTCTTGCAGTGGACTGTTATGGGCTGTGATGTGTGTGTCCCGTAACAGCACTAGTCTCTTCGACGAGGGTGTTATATAAATTGTAATAAATCGGATTATACGGATACGTGTTTTTATATGTTAACTATGATTTTAACACCCTAAATGGCAAACTCCTTTTGTTCGTGAAAACTTTTTGCAACCCTATCTGGACTACCTTCCCACCGTAGGTAGTGTAAAAAACAAATAAGGCACAAATGTATAAAATTAGGATTTTGTATCCCATTCGTCACATATGAGAACAAAGACAGTGGTGACGTATAGGAATAAATAATCGAATAAATCCCCGTTCTTCATAAAAATTTATAATTCCGTGCTTTTTTTGTAATATACGGTAATTTACATCCTATTTACAACATCATCATCATCATCACGGCCCGTAACAGTCCACTGCAGGACTTCGGGCCTCTCCCACGAAACGGGAGGTTATTGCCATAATCTCCACGCTTGGCAGGCGGGTTGGAGATCGCAGTGTTTAAATATAACAATGGAAAATGCTGCTGCCCATTTTCCTGACTACGGAGATTCTTGATCTTTGGCCTCGAAAACATTAGTCGCCTTGTACGACACCCACGAGTGTAAGGGGTTGGTGCTATTCTACTCTGCCGGACACCACACGGCCTATTTACAACACGAGAACATATTACAGTTCGTAGTAGCTGTAGGAATCAGCATTGATCTCTAAGCTAGAGGCGATCACAGTAGATCAGCTATGGCCGCAGTTATACTAGGACGTCTAGACTTGTAAAGCCTACTCAACAAAATAATAAAATAAATACAACGCGAGAATGCTGTGCCGAAGACCAGACAATGGCTTACAAAACTACAACCCAAGGTTCTAGGCAAAAATTTGCCTGTAAAGTACTGTAGTATACGTACTTTTTCGGCATATAATACATCCCAGAAAAGCAACAGGATCCTGCAGGAAACTGGCATTGATCGCTGGTGTATAGAGGTAGGTAGTTATTTTACTATTTATTTTACTAAAAAAATAAAATAAAAAGATATTCGTGGACAAAATCACACAGCGCCATCTAGCCCCAAACTAAGCAAAGCTTGTGCTATGGGTGCTAGATAACTGGTGTATATACTACTTAAATATTATGTAACTACCATTCGCTTGTGACTTCGCCTATTTAAATTGGTTACGTTTCTGAGCCGTTTCCGCGGGAAGCGCATTAAATTTGGGAATAAGTTATAGCTTATATGCTATTTTGGGTTCTAAGCTACATTGCTGCCAAATTTCATCAAAAGTGAAGGGGTAACAAACACCCATCCAAATATTCATCCATCCTTAAAAACTTTCTCATTTATGATATTGCTAGGATTTCTGAGTAGGAAAGTATGAAGTTCAGAGCGTTGCTGGTCTAAATGTTTACGGGTCTGACTTATACCCATAGGAACCATTTTTGCCCGGTCTTCGGCATCCTCGCGTCGCAGGCCAACTCTCGCATCCGACTCAGCGGTGTCAATCCATCGCTTCTTGGCTCGCCCACGGGGCCTCTTTCCTGATACCGGCAGATTCAGCCACCTACTTCTCACGTATCCCTGAGGCTTACGTATCACGTGTCCAAATCAGCGCAGGCGAGCCTCCACGATGTTATGTACGATATTCCTGCCGCCAAGGCTGCCGCGGATGTACTCGTTACGTACTCGGTCCAATCACGTAACGTTAACGGTAACGGGAACTATTAATATAACAATTGTAAATATATCTCAATTATTTTATATTTGGTAGCTCAGACCTCAGATTAAAATTTAAATGCAAATGTAGTAAACTGACCTACCCATCTAGGCATAACAGTACAGGCACCGCAATACAGCTTAACCTTGTAATAACTCGGGTACTTATTAAATATTAATTAATTTCAGTGTTTTCAACTTTGGCCGATGTAAATTTTAATGGAAAATAACGTTTATGTATGTACGTACATGGTGGAGCATAATGCGCTACCATTATGTACAGTTCGACTAAGTTATCAGGGTCTCAAGTCTGCTAATTTTATTTAAGTCGCATGATATTGAAATTCTAATGAGACTAGGTATTACGATTGAGAAGAATTGCGTATTCTACGAAAACCTTTAATATGCTTGGACAAAAAACAGCGCTGTCTAGCCCCATAGTAAGCGAAGTTTGTGTTATGGTTGCTGGACTTTTAAATCATCATCACAGCCCATCAACAGTCCACTGCAGGACTTAGGGCCTCTCCCACGAATGGGGAGATTGTTACCATAATCTCCATGCTTGGCAGGCGGGTTGGAGATCGCAGTGTTGTAAATATAACAATGGAAAACGCTGCTGCCCATTTTCCAGCCTACAGATTTTTGGTCTTGAAAACATTAGTCGCCTTGTACGACACCCACGAGTGTAAGGGGTTGGTGCTTTTCTACTCTGCCGGACACCACACGGCCTTTTAAATATATAAGCTTAATATACATTTAACACCCAGACCCGTAACAGAAATTAAAACTCACCATTTCAATTTATGCTCAGCCGGTAATCGAACCCGGAACCTCAGCGTGGCGACCGGCATGTTAACTAACTGAACCACTCAAGTCGTCAAATTATTAATATCGTGGTAATATTCTCGCAGTAAAACAGATGGCCGATGGGGCGGTAAAGTTCTCGAGTGGCGACCACGTACCGGATTACGCAGCCTGGGTAGGCCTCCCGCAAGGTGGACCGACGACTTCGTAAAGATCGCAGGTACCAGTACGGCTAGCACATGTTGCTCTCGCGCGCGATAAGCGAGAAAAGGCGCGACATAGATACTGCTAACTCTTTCATATTAGTATTGAGAGAAGGAAACAAACGCTCTCTCGCGACGCGAGCGTTGTCGCGGACACACTTGTGCTAGCTTTACAGGGTTTTGGTATTCTGCTACAATTACAACTGCCGTTGAGCTGCAATCGCGATTCAATTACATTTCAATCGAGCCGTAGTAAATTAGCGGAGTCGAGGCCCTGGTTAGTTAACGGTATCGCTAGTGGTAAAGAGATGGGCGTTTCAAACTGTCATTTTAGTACAATAATGCCTTAGTTCCAATTTTATCTACTGCTAAGTTTGGTGGCACTATACTCGTACTTACTGCGCTGGCTCAGCGACTCAAAGTGAGAGCTGAAAGAGCTGTGCGAGCACTAGCGTAGGTGGAGTTCCTCAGGATGAACCTGCCCGGGAGCTATTCGTTTCGCTCGGCATCATGACAATGCCTGGCCTGCTGATATTCCTGGTTGCTACGTATATCTGGGCTAATTAACCAGTACTCGAGGAGGAGCGATAAGGGTCATACGCTTCGACATGGCAATAGACTTCTCCCGATCTCGCACAGCCTGACTAAAACGTCAAGGCTGATCGGCGTCATGGGCCCCAGTGTCTATAATAGACTACCACAAGACGTCGTTGACGCTCCGAGCACCGCATCATTCAAAGACAGATTACGTCGATGGCTCGTCACGAGTGCTTTTTATAGTTATAATGAATTTTTAAATCTCAATATAATAATAATAATAAATAATAAAATAATTCTTTATTTTCTCATCACAACTGCTAATTATTATAAACAACCAACTCTAATAATATACATAAAATGTGAGAGAACTGACGTCTGTAGTAGATTTGATAATCAAACCTGTAGCACAGATCGCCATCTCAAATAAACTTGTGTCTACACTCTAGTAACTATTATAATGAATGAAATATTATTTTATATTGTTGATTTTTCACTATTTAATTATTTTATTATTATTATATTTATTATTACATTGGAAATGTATTTAATATGTAAAATAATGACTTGTAACGAATGTTACTAATAAATTATGATTATGATTATGATTATGATTAAGAAAAGACATTTATTACACATAGCATAGCCTTTTGTATGCGCTACTGCGTGTTTGTGTGCTTCTGTAGCTTTTTACATATGCTGTCTTTACTGGCAAGAACCCATAATTGGCTTACTGATTTATAATAGAACTTTATATATTGTAATGTACAGCTGTTGGTACTCCTACAAATGAATAAATAGCACATCCGACACAATAACAGTTACATCATTGTCAAAGGAAACATTACTAAATTAAAAACGTTTAAAACAATGCCTCCCATGCCACTGCCGGTGCCGCGGCGGCCAGCGTAAATGGTACCCACACAGCATGTGCTGTGAGGCTCAACTCATGCTGATCCTGAACGGTTCCTTCCATCTCGGCCTCTACAGCTCGGATTGCATTGTTGCGTTCCGGTTTGAAGGATAAGGTAGCCAGCGCAATTACAGGCATGAGGCATTTCATCTTAGTCCTCACAGTGACAACGCACCTGCGGTACTAAATCGCGACCTAAATGCGTGGGTAGGCCTCCACAAGGTGGACCGACGACCTGGTAAAGATCGCAGCTGGATGCGGAAATCACGAGACTGGCCTATGCCCAGCAGTGGGCTCTTCCGACTGATATGATGATAAACCTAAATGCATGAATCGTAGATGTTAACAACAGTTACCGTTTAGCATAAGGTGGGCTGTCTGCTCGTTTCTCACTACGTCTAATAAAAAAGTGTTTAAGGCACTGTACTGCCATATTAAATCAATAATGAAATTATTACACCGCGATGGCATACAGGTCCGTGAACCTTGAGAAATTATATTATACCTGAAATAACGACTTGCTTGAAAAATTGGCATGTTAAAAAGAATCACTTTGCCCCGTGCTTCACAGGAGGGCGCACTGAAAACCAAAGCCATAGCACCAGCCATAGCTTATGCTGTAACCCCTTGCACGTTTTCCTATGGCACGGGTAGCGATACATTATGGATTCTATAATTGTCACTGTTTCCTTTTTTTATCCTTGACTGTATCATGACTTTATGTGTCACTGTGTGTTTCCTTCCTACTTTCCTACCCCCCTCCTTTTTGACGATTGAAAGAGATATTTAATGTCCTAATCAATAAAGAAATTTTGATTTGATTTGATTTGATTTGAATAATAATCTTCTTGGCACTGCTGTAACGGTTGCTTTCGCGCACGAGGGCCCGGGGTCCACCTTAACCATGATCCAGGATTTTGTAGATCAGATAATTACAGTGGAGCAACTGCCATCGGACCTCCGTGACTCTGCTACTAGGGAAACCTGCCTAGATTGGATCATGGTTACACATTCAGTCGACTGAATTTACAGGTTTCATCATGTTGTCTTCCCTCACCTTAAGATCATCGGTTAGTCTCCAACTAATGTACATAGCTCAGAATCGAGTCATTGGTACATGGCTGCAGCGGAATTCGAATCCGCTACCTCTCGCTCACGAGTCGGATACCTTAACCACAGCCACTGACGCCTCTAAGTATACCATATTAGGAAAGCAAGCAATGAATTCTTATTCCTGCATTAAGGGTCAGGAGAAATAGAAAGGTGAAAGATCTTGGCCTCAGTCAAATGAGCTACGGCGAACAAGCCAAGGACAGACTGCACAAAGACTCGGCCACTAGAGTGGGCGCTGTTTGGTCTCGGTTTCATTTTACATAAGTAACGTCCCGCCTTTTAGAGAGTCGGCGGCCTAAGGCTGTTCTTATGTTCTTAGACGACCTGAGTGGTTCAGTAGTCAACATGCCAGTCGCCACGCAAGAGGTCCCGGGTTCGATTCCCGGCCGGGCAGAAATTTTAGTGATGAATTTTAATTTCTGTTACGGGTCGGATGTCGATGTGGATGATGACGGGTCGTTATCGGTGTTCTATGTATAATGAGTGTATGTATTTAAAAGTATATAAGTAGTATATCAGTTAGCTAGCACCCATAGTACAAGCTTTGCTTAGTTTGAGGCTAGATGGTGCTGTGTGAATTTGTCCACGATTATTTATTTTTTATTGGCAACGCTCGTGCGACCATGGTGGTCGACGGACGTCGCCCGGCAAATAGGAGACTTCGAAACCGACCGTCGCACGACAATTGTCAATTAGGTACCTTAACCGCCTAACCTAAATGTCGTGCGACGGGCGGTGTCGTCAGACTAGTACCTCGAGGTACCCGGGTCGAATGACTCTTTTCTGAGTTAGTACATTAGTTTGAACATTACCGGTGCTCTTACGGTAAGGGAAAACATCGTAATGAATGATGATTACCATTCAGGAGGCTGAATGTGTAACCATGATCCAATTTGGGCCTTAAGTCAAAGCAAAGTCGAGCAAAGTTTTGTAAGGCATTGCCTGGAGCCAGAGACCCGAAGGATTTTCCACTGTGATTCGCCATCAGCCAGAAGGAGAGCCCATTCTGCAGAGTTGGCCGTTGCGTTTAACAGTTTGTTTCGCACCAACCTGCGAAGAGTTAGAGGGCTCTGCCGCCGGGCAAGCTAACTGCCAAGCGATTTTGGCCTATGTAGAAAAAGCCGATGGAAAGGTCCCTTCTTCTGACAATAGTTTATCCACTAGGAACTGCGAGCTGTGTACCGAGGACAAAAACGCTGGCAAGGAGACATTAGACTTTCTTTAATCTAATATTCTAATATTATTAGAATAAATATTCTAATATTATTAGACACTTAGCGAACCACCAGACCACCATATCGAAAAGACAATGATGCCTGGTCCCAAAAAGAAATGCCCAATTTAATGTTTAAAACTGATAGGTCTGAGTGTATTTTAAAACTCCAAAGTTCTAGAAGAACCTCTGAAGAATATCTTTCAAACTACGCAACGGATTTTAATGTGGTTTTCAACAACAGATAGAGTAATCCAAGAGAAAGGTTTGTAAGCAAGAAAAAAGAGCATGTTAGGGTAATATAGGTGTACGCAAACGGAATCGCGCCGGGTCCACTAGTCTGTAATAGAAGTAAAAATGTTTACATAAATATGACCGAGGCCGAATAAAGGCCGGTCTAATCCCATCTCTGCGCTGCACTCGAAAAAAGCATCACAAAAGCACCTCTTACACTTATCAATTATTTCGAAGCCGGTTCTGAGCCATTGCTCGAGCCTTTCATACTAAAACATATCTTAGGACTTAAACTTAAAGTCTAGAATTAATTGCAAGTCTCGGTTTAGTGTTGTTGCCAAGTGAATACTCTCTTTGAGCGAATTAAGCGCTGATACAGCTGTTAGTGTTTGAGATGTAATGTAGAAGCATTGATTACTTTGAGCATAGAATTTGGGAGATGCAGGTCGCGGGTTCGATTTTCGATAGAAATATGAATGTATGGGATTGTGCCAGATAAGTATTCATCAGTATGGAGAGACACTCTACTACATATTGGAGTTATTATCTGGGAATGTTCCGAAGAACTGTTTATAAAAATAGATACCGCTCGCAAGATGTGTAATGAACTCCCTCCCGAAGTGTTTTCTCTGCATTACAACATGGGGTTTTACAAAAGGGTATGTCTATTGAAACCTCAGGTAATTACAGAGGAGTGACTGCTGACCTCCGTGACCCTGTTAACTGGGAAAACTGATCAGATTAGATCATGGTTACACATTCACCGAAGAGAGGTAGGGCATAGCGGGGTATCTCGTTCGAATTGGAGCCGCCCGACTGGGGAAGTACCTCCACCTTACAGAATATCGCAGCTAAATAATACTCTTTAAATAGTATTGTGTTTCTGCCGGTGAGTAAGGTTTCCAGTGCTCCATGGGGTGGGGATTTGGGGAACCGTGGCTTTGGCAGTGGAGTGGCTTTTGCCTTTTTGCTGCCAGAGCAACGTGTTATAGAGGTGGGCAACGCATTGGCGATACTCTTGGTGTTGCTAATGTCTATAGGCAGTGGTGACTACTTTCCATCAGGTGGCTCGCTTGCCTGTTATCCTATCGTATGTCATAAAAAAAAAAATTCAGTCGCCTGAATGTGCAGGTTTCATCACGATGTTACCCCTCCCCGTAAGGCGTCCTATACTCAGCTTCCCGAATCTTGATCTCCACTTAAAATGTAGTGAGTGACTCTGCATAGTGATGGATACTTAATCTTCCGTACTTGGTGCAAACAAGCTTACGGCCTGCCTAATGGAAAGTAGAAATGGGACTCGAATCACATTTGATTCAAATGATTCGAATCATGACGGTCGAATCAAAACTCGATTCGAATGAGATTTTATGTTGATTCGAATCATCGATTGATTCGAACTGTCGAGTTGGTTCGAATTGTCGAGTTGATTCGAATCCACGATCTGATTCGAATCCGCGAGCTGATTCGAATCTTTCATTGCTCGATAAACTCACCTTATAGATGAGACAATAGGGATTCGTTCAAGTATTTTTCGTTTAATGAGGAGAACAAGTTATTGGTCGCTGAACGTAAGATCTTCCGGAAAATTCTGGGGCCAACACAGGGTGAGGACGGCATGTGGAAGAGAAGAAAGAACGAGGAGGTGGAACAGCTTATTTCCGAACCCAATATTCTGGGAGAGATCAAGGCTGCAAGATTGCGTTGGCTTGGCCACGTGGAGAGGATGGGGGAGGATCGCGCCGTAAGGAGAGCATATGTGGGTCGGCCGAGCGGACGTCGACCGGTCGGGCGACCCAGATATCGCTGGAGGGATGAAGTCCTGAAAGACCTGCACGCACTAGGAATCCTCGATTGGCAGGAGATGGCGCAGGATAGGGAGAGGTGGCGATCTCTGGTGTCGGAGGCCAAGATCCACTTTGGGTCGCTGAGCCAGCGCAGTAAGTAAGTAAGTAAGTATTTTTCGTTTTAAGCTAAGTTTTTCTAAGAATTGATTCGAATCATCATGTCGATTCGAATCATCAATCAATTCGAATCATGATTCGAACTTTTGTCGGATGACTCGAATTGATTCGAATATTAATTTTCGATTCGAGTCTTATTACTAATGGAAAGCAGTCACTGCGGCCTATGCTGGACAGAGGATTACCATTGCTATCCAACGAGGCAACGCAGCTAGCTTTCCGGGCACCATACCGAGGGACGGTGTTGATGAATTGTTTAACACGTTATATTTTAGTAGAGCTCGTCTAGTCTAAAATGACGCGCCCCACTACTTAGTTAGTTGATTTCGATGTGTGAGTGCAAATATTGATAACGACACTTCATCTGTGTGGGAGGCGGTGTGAGCGTCGACTGCTCCGCGAACTATGATCTGTAATAGTGACGTGGCAACTGAATGACCAATTACAACGGCATTTGTATATGTATTGCGTCCATATTTTAAACTTGCTTGTGTGCGTTAATGCGATAGTGGGGCGCGTCATTTTAGATTAGACGAGCTCTATTAGTGTTTATTTCATTTTGTAAACTATGCTATATACATTAATGTACACTAGAGGTATTACTATTATTATTTATTTAACATAACAACTAAATATCTTCAATAGAAGGATAGAATAAAGTAACTTCAAAAATTTAAAAAATGTTGGCCGTGTGAATGCTTACCCAAGATGCTTGCAGTATTACCTCTCTGAATAGCAATGCTTATTTTTAATTCTAGGTAGCTGCCAGCCCTACGGTCACCTGTGGTTCGACCAATTTCTGGCAAGTTCTCTGTACAAAGAGAGCGCCCCGGGGCCCCACGGACCCAGGGTCTCGACACCAAATGCAACAAAATTGTATTGGGTGCCGATACCCCGGTATTTTAACTGTAGTGTTTGTTATACGAGTATATTTCTGGATCTTTGTAAATATTTTATCTGTATCCCGTATATACCTTGTATAGTATATTTTTTTTTTGACAAGACAGGCTTTTGACCCCCATCTCACCTGTTGGTAAGTGACGATGCGGCCGAAGATGGAGCCCGTCTTGGAACAGCCTATTCACTCCAGCCTTGAAGGTATCCAGATTATATAGTGCTATACCCATCTGCGATTTAGCATTGGCAACAAGGAGCCAGCAGCGGGTCTCTGTCCGTGACTAATGAAAATCCGGTGCAGCAAACTCGATTACACGAATACCAATTAGGAATGCGTCCGGTGTTCAGCAATCATACTGGGATTTCACGAGTATTTTCCCGGATAAATCCCTAAAGAAGCGATGGCTAGACGTAGACAGGAATGATATGCATGCCAATAAGCCCACATCTATTTCGTAATGAATGAAGAAGACCGAGCAAGGTAAGGTATCCGACTCGTAAGCGAGAGGTACTGGGTTCGAATCCCAGCTTTCCTTAATTAAATATGAAATAATTCATTACATACTTAGGATAACTTTGTACTTCAATCAGGTGCTCATTAATCCTAGAATACCTTAATACCTTATGTTATAAAGGTGCATCGGTGGCCTAGTGGTGGAGGGGTCCGCTCGTGAGCGAGAGGTCCCGGGTTCGAATTTCACAGCCATGAATTTCACACCGATGTGTCTTTTCTGAGTTATGTACATTAGTTGAATACTAACCGATGCTCTTACGGTGAGGGACAACATCGTGATGAAACCAAGAAATTCAGGTATCTGAATTTGTAACCGTGATCCAATCTGGTCAGGTTCCCCTGGTCACGGAGGTCAGATGGCAAACGCTCCATTGTAATTATCTGATCTGGTAAGTTCTGGATGATGGTCTAGGCGGACCCCGGGGACTCGTGCGCGAGAGCATAAACGGGACAATAAAATGATTGCTTTTTTTTTTTGACGACCTGAGTGGTTCAATGGTCAACATGCCGGTCTGCCACGCAAGAGGTCCCGGGTTCGATTCCCGGCCGGGCAGAAATTGAAATGATTAATTTTAATTACTGTTACGGGTCTGGGTGTTCTATGTATAATAAGTATGTATTTAAAAGTATTTAAGTAGTATATCAGTTATCTAGCACCCATAGCACAAGCTTTGCTTAGTTTGGGGCTAGATGGCGCTGTGTGAATTTGTCCACGAATATTTATTTATTTTTATTTATTTTTACATGGGAAAATACAGTCAATGAACAATGAGAAAGGGACGATGCTATCGTTACTTCGTTACCTGTGCTATAAGGAGATTTGCTACTGAGCCATACTCAGCATAAGCCATTGCCACGTATTGTACCCAAATATATTGTGCCATGTGTGACATAGATTAGATGAGACATATTTTCTCTACACAGTAAATGTATTTAAGCATTATATTATAAAACTAGATAAATAAATAAATATTCGTGGATAAATTCACACACCGCCATCTAGCCCCAAACTAAGCAAAGCTTGTGCTATGGGTGCTAGATAACTGATATACTAATTAAATACTTTTAAATACATACTTATTATACATAGAACATAGAATAGTTATACTTATTATAACAGAAATTAAAATTCATCATTTCAATGTCTGCCCGGCCGGGAATCGAACCCGGGACCTTTTGCGTGGCAGACCGGCATGTTGACCATTGAATCACTCAGGTCGTCCTGATAGATGTAGACGTCCAGATAGGTGTAATGACCGGTTCTTATTTATTATTTGTATTTATTTACTTTTGTGGAGAAAATAATGTATTTAGGCACAAACTTTCTAATCATATGTAAGCAGTGGGTAACGCCCATTATATCTACGATTTACACATCTAGATTTGCAGGTATCGAAGCGGCTCCGCGCAGGCGTATTGTCACCGTGAGGACAAAGATGAAATGCCTCGTGCCGGTAATTGCGCTGGCTGTTCCTTCAAACCGGAACACAACAATGCAAGCATTATTGCTTGGCGGCAGAAATAGTTCCTTTTTATTTAGACTATCCAGACATTGGACTGTCATATCCTGGTGGTAAGTGACGATGCGGCCGAAGATGGAGCAAGCCTGTCGACGCCCGCTGCGGCCATGTAAGTACCAATGACGCTTTTCTGAGTTATGTACATTAGTTGAATTCTAACCGACGCTCTAACGGTGAGGAAAAACATCGTGATGAAACTTTAAAATACAGGCAACTGAATTTGTAACCGTGTTCCAATCTGGTCAGGTTCCCCTGTTAACAGCATCACGGAGGACAGATGGCAGTCGCTCCACTGTAATTACATGATCGCCAAATCCTGGATCATGGTCAAGGCGGACCGCGGGCCCTCGCGCTTGAGAGCACAACCGGGACATTAACGCCAAGATGATGAATAGCGTAGTCGTCGCGGAGTCGCAGACGCAAGGTAAGGCGAAGGAACAAGGAAGCGTACAGCCTTCGGGTGAATGACCGTTGCGGCGGGGAGGGGCCCCAGTGAGAGCGGCACTGATTTGTAAACTCGAATCTTCTTAGCGTAATAATCATCTAGGCATTCATGTCCCGGTTTCGCTCTCGCGCGTGAGGGACCGGTCTCCGCCTAGAGTATGATCAGGCTTCGGCAGATCAGGTAATTACAGTAGTAATTACCTGGACCAGGATCAGAATATTTAGCTAAAAACAGTTTCAAAATCTAAGTTTGGTTATTAATCATTTGCGTATATTATGTACAATCAACTTCTATTGAATCGGATTGAAAAACAGACCAAACCGGAGCTGTGATAACGTGGAATATAGGTACGTGGCTCATCTGTTATCGCGCGGCGCATCGACGATGGTACGGCCACGTCTTGCGTCGACCGGCAAATTACGTGGGGAAACACCAGGTACGGGAAGGAGAGGCAGGCTCAAGAAGCGATGGCTGGACGTTATCAAGAGTGACATGCGTGTCAACGGACTCACCATTCAGGATGCAGAAGATCAGGCAAAGTGGACTAAGAAGAACAGGAAGGCGGACCCCGAGCTCCCTCGTGCTGCGTGGGAGCACAACCGGGATTTAACTCCAAGATAATGACGATCGCCTCCATAGGCGTAGGAAGGGGGCGCGCCGGGTGGGCCGTGCCCACCCCAGAATGGTCTGATGCCCACCCAAGAATGGGGCGCTCACTGGCTGTACATTGGCGATTGACTCAGCTTCATCCGCCACCTCATGGGCCAGGCCTCCCCTGGAAAATAGCCCTAGATACGCTAATAATCGCCTCATGCGTAGCGTTTTCGATGCGAGCTGTCTACACCGGAGATCAAAATACGCTGTCACAGCTCATTGGCAGCGTATTTTGACATCCGTTTTAGTCCAGGCGTAAACTGGTGATGCGATAAACTTGATAACGACATTTGTAAATCAATAATTTATCGATAACTGACTCACCTCTCAATCAATGGCTCTGCAGGAAATCTGAAAAGAAATTTTATAAAATTAGTAGGTGCACATTTGACATTCACGACAAGCTTCAATATTTTTCCTAACGTATTTTTCCCGGTGTATAAGTTATGATTATTTATCTGATTTATTTAGAAAGGAAAATGATGCATCACTCTGGACTCTATAACGTCATCATGACCCTACAACCCTTGCCAAGTTCAAGCAAGAGCATAAAAGTGGTCCTAATGTGGTCCTATGGTCCTAAACACCCCGTATTCATAATCACAAGTACCTTCTAAGTAAAGTAGCGCTCATATTTTTTCAATTATGGTTAACAATATTCAGAAAGGTTATCTTAGCTACAATGACAATGTTGATGGTCTGACATTGCGCGACAGCACAGGGTTTCAACTGACGATACTTGAGTGGCCATAGGCGCTATGCATCTGTCAAAACAGTCTGCCTACTCGTTTAACATAGTGTAGAACAAAAAAAATATGCCAGCTATACCTAAGCGGAATCCGCTTAGCATCCGCTACCCGCCAACAGTGCCACCCCACCCAAGCACCAGACGGCCGCATCGGAGACGGCGAATCGCGTCCCGCTCACACGCGCCGTCTGCCTCGCCCACCAAATATGGATTTTGGTCTTTGAAAGGCCCGTTGGCTTGTTAGGCCTTTTGTTTTTGGTACTCGGTGACAAAGGGTGGTACCCACCTGACAACGGAGTCAGCACCAAGGATGCTGAAGCCCAAGCGGAGTGGACAAAGAGAAACAGTAAGGGGGACCACGGCCCCTCGCGTGCGAGAGCACAACAATAATAAATAAATAAATATTCGTGAACAAATTCACACAGCGCCATCTAGCCCCAAACTACGCAAAGCTTATGCTATGGGTGCTAGATAACTGATATACTACTTAAATACTTTTAAATACATACTTATTATACATAGAACACCCAGACCCGATAATGATAAGATTCCACTGCTGGACTCAAGCCTCTCATCATCACAGCCCGTAACAGTCCACTGCAGGAGTTAAGGCCTATCCCACGAAAGGGGAGGTTATAGATATAATCGCCACGCTTGGCAGGCGGGTTGGAGATCGCAGTGTTGTAAGGGTAACACTGCGATCATTTTCCAGCCTACGGAGACTCTAGATCTTTTGTCTCAACATGACAATGATGGTCAGTAATGATGGTAAGTGGTATCAAAATCAAAATCTATTTATCGTGTAGGTCATTTTTTTTATACTACAAAAGTGACAGGGACTGGCAAACCATAGCAAACGATCGCAAAGTATGGTAGAATAGGGGGGAGTCCTTTTCCCAGCATTGGGATGATTCAGGCTACATAAATAATAATAAATACCACAAAGGTGGCAAACAAGCTTACGGCCTGCCTGATGGTCAGCAGTGACCGCAGCCGGACTTATTTAATACCAGGGGCATCACCCACGCGTTGCCGACCCCGTAAAACCTTTTCACCCCTTTCATGAAGAACTCCAAGTTGTACTTTGTAAGGAAAACCTCTCCAGGTAGTTCAATATCTCTTTCAATCGTCAGACTCAACACTGTGATCTCATGATTATGGCAACCTCCCTTCTCGTGGGAGAGGCCCTGCAGTGGACTGACAGTGTGTCACCTATGTGGTGGTGGTGGTGGTGGTGGTGTGGGTGGTGGTGGTGGTGGTCACCTATGTATGTAACCACATTGTACTTTGAAATAAATGCGGTTATAAGCTATGTTACTGCCAAATTTTATCAAAATCTGTTCAGTAATTTTTGCGAAACAAATTTCCAAACATCCGTCCATCCTTTCAAACTTAGGAAGATATTGGAATAGGATATGATAATACCTTAATTGTACGAAAAAATTTGTTTTTATTTATTATTTATTTTATAGTTGCACACAATGATGTCAACAGATACAAGATAAATAGCCCCAACACGATGGAGTTACCTTATTGCCTTCATTATTAGGTCCTGTGACCACCTTGGGCTCTATCATCAGACCAGCTCCCTAGTACCATATTAATTAAATTAAATTAAATATCATTTATTTCAAGTTTCACAGACTCATATTCTCATTACAATTCATTAACGGATTTCAGTCTTGTAAAATGGATCTGTAGATTTAATTGTACCTAATATAGTCTTTATTTTTATATTAATATGCCATACGAATAAATAAATTAATAATGAAAGTTTAAAATAATAAATACATTCATCTTCAGCATTACAACGTCACTTTAGAATTAATTCATGTCATAATCATAAAACAGAAATAAACATAGGTATATGTATATGTCAGATAAACTTATAAAAATGTCAGCCTTTGAATAATATGTATTGCATGTCAAAATATGGAGATCAATTTATTTATAAGTAGGCACAGAATAAATAACAATATCAAAATAAAATGAAATTATGAATATGAAAATGTCAGAATGAAATAAAAACTGTAACGTAACTAATGCATTAACATCCAGATACATAGGTTCTGTTACGTGTCTAGGTGTTGTATGTGTAATAAGTATGTATTTAAAAAATATATATTTAGCTTATCAGTTTTCTGGCACCCATAACACAAGCTTTGCTTACTTTGGGGCTAGGTGGCGCTGTGTGAATTCGTCCAATTATATTTATTTATTTAATTTTTTATAAGTATACAAAATTTCAGCTCAATTGAACACCAGGTCGAACAATTGAAGTGGGTCAAATTAGGCTTGCAAGATTGCCCCGAACAACCATGGAACATACATGGTGAGAGCGTCGGTGGCCGAGCGGTTAGAGTATGCAACTCGTAAGCCAGAGGCCCCGGGTTCAAATCCCGCTCCGGCCATGTACCAATGACTGTTTTCTGAGTTATGTACATTAGTTGAATACTAACCGATGATTTTACGGTGAGGGAAAACATCGTGATGAAACCTGCACATTCAGGCGACTGGATGTGTAACCATAATCCAATCTAAGTTTCCCTGGTAGCAGGGTCATGGAGGTGAGATGGCAGTCGCTCCACTGTAAACTCCACCTGCCGAATCCTGGATCATGGTCAAGGCGGACCCCGGGCCCTCGTGCGAGAGAGCACAACCGGGATGATTATTATACATGGAACATACATTCAAACATTTCAACTTGAATAAAAGCTAGTAAAATAGGAAAAGGACGTCCATGATTGTGCTCAGCAATCTAGCTGCGTTGCTAGCCTTTTCTTTTTTAGATCGATGCTTTCTATCTCTCATTTGTAAAGGTTTTTACGGGGTCGGCAACGCGTGGGTGATGCCCCTGGTATTGCAAACGTCCATAGGCTGCGGTGACTGCTTACCATCAGACGGGCCGTAAGCTTGTTTGCCACCTTGGTGGTATAAAAAATAATAATTAAATAGCTTCATCATCATCATCATCAAAGAAGATGTATGAAAAGAGTAGTGGATATATGCGAGGCTAGGGAATTGTGTCAGGACAGAGCAATGTGGCGGTCCATAGTCTCTGCCTACCCCACCTGTGGGACACAGGCGTGAGCTTTATGTATGTATGTATCATCATCATCATCTTGGCGTTATGTCCCGGTTGCGTTCCCGCGCGGCACGCAACGGCCCGGGGCCTGGGTGAAAGAATGTGATCGATATAGGTAGGCGGTGCGGGAGAAACTATATGATAACGTGGGGGAGGGGATCGTTTACATAAATAGTAAATGCTAAGTTTATATAATTATACAGAGATACTCGATAAAGTTAAACAAACAATACATACTAAAGATAGGTACGTGTAAATAATAGCTTGCGATTGTGCTTGTGATAAAGCCAATTACCTGATCTGCCAAAACCTGGATGATGGTCAAGGCGGACCGTGGGCCCTCGACCATGAAAACGCAGCCCAATAAAATGAAATGAAAGACATTTATTGATTAACAAGGACACCACAATACAACAATCACATAATATAAAATAAACAATAATCATACAAATAAAAAACATATGTACCAACTTACAAAATTAATATATCGATTCGGATTTGCTGTGCTGTGGCACACCTTGTCAACAAAAGGACCTCACTCAGCATGAGCCACGGCGAATGGGTGAAGAATTTAGATATTTACTTGTAGTTTTAGTGTTCATTAATTACCTAGGTTATAATTAGCGAAAGGCTATTAATGCCATACGAATAAATAAATGGGCCCTCGTACATGAGAGCACAATCGTGACATTAACGCCAAGATGATTATTTTAAAACTAAGATGAAGTTGGTTGGTGTTGGATCAGATCTTGTATCAACACCCTGTTCAAGGGAACCTTATTAACATGGTCATAGACAACATAGTTTCTCGTCACTATTTCTTTTTATTCTACTTAGTGACAAACAAGCAGACAGCCCACCTGATGGTAAGTGGTAACTGTCGCCCATAACATCTACAATTCATACATTTAGGTTGCAGGTAACAAAAATGCAGAACCGTTGCGTTATCACTGTAAGGACTAAGATGAAATGCCTCATGCCTGTAATTTCGCTGGCTACTTTATTCTTCAAACCGGAACACAACAATGCAAGCATCGTTGCTTGGCGGCAGAAATAGATAAGGCGGTGATACCCACCCAGGCGGACTCCTCAGGCTTGACAGAGTTCCACCACCAGATAAAACTACTGTGCGAAATCAAGGCTTTTTTCCAGGGGGGGCCTGGCCCCTGACGTGGCCGATGAAGCCGAGTCAATCGCCAATGTACAGTCAGTGAGCACCCCATCCTGGGGTGGGCACCAGACCATTCTAGGGTGGGCACGGCCCACCCGGCCCCCCTCTTCCTACGCCTATAAGTATGGATGTTTTTGAATGCTCAAATAAGAGAATTACAAAGTTCAGGAAACTTTTTAACGACTTAGAATTCTTGAAATATTTGGTGTCACTGCCAAAAATATTCAGTGCCAGAGTTCGATACATAATGGCATAGTCTGCGAAATATATATTTAGGTGGGTCGCTGCAGTGGTCAGTGGTGGAAGAGATGGCTCGTTCCTCGGGCAACGGATTAGCATCGCTATCCAATCGTTTAGTAGTAGTTCATCGTTTAGTCTTAAAAGTTGCAAAATGTCCAAGGTAATGCAACCAGCTTTCTGGGCACCATCCCGGGGGCAGCAGAGTGGTCAATTTTTGTAATTTATAGTGTGTATTTTATATGTTTCTAGTATTTAAGATGTACATCATCATCACAGCCCATGACAGTCCACTGCAGGACTTAGGGCCTCTCCCTTAAGAGGGAAGGTTCTTGCCATAATCTCCACGCTTGATAGACGGATTGGAGATTGCTGTGTTGTAAATATAACAATGGAAAACGCTGCTGCCCATTTTCCAGCTTACGGAGACTCTAGATTTATAGCCTCAACAACATTAGCCGTTTTGTTCGCCAGCCATGAGTGTGAGGGTGCTATTCTAGTCGGCCTAGATTTTAGATGTCATCATCATCACAGCCCATAACAATCCACTGCAGGACTTCAGGCCTCTCCCACGAAATGGAAGGTCATTGCCATAATCTCCACGCTCGGCAGGCGGGTTGGAGATCGCAGTGCAGTTGATGTAAATCTACCCAGAAAGATGCTGCTGCCCACCTTTCGGATTCGTCCCTTAGTCGCCTCTTACGACACCAACGGGAAGAGGTGGGGTGGTGCTATTCTTTGAGGTGGCGGCACCACACACCACAGATTTTAGATGTACGTATTTGTAAATATTTTTATGTGTACCTTAATAAATAATGCCTTAATGCATTGGGTCATCATCCGATACCCGTACGGTATGGTTAGCTAACCACTGCTGTGCAGAAGTTTTTGGGATCGATTCTAGGGCTCATGATTCAGGAATCATTATCAACCAACATTCTCCTTTCATCTTGGCGTTAATGTTCCGGTTGTGCTCTCGCGTACGAGGGCCCGGGGTCCGTCGTGACCATGACCCAGGATTTGGCAAATCAGGTATAACAGTCCAGCGACTGCCATTTGACCTCCATGACACTGGGAAACCTGACCATATTGGATCATGGTTACACATTCAGTCGCCTAAATATGCTGGTTTCACCACGATGTTATACCTCACCGTAAGAGCATCGGTTAGTATTCAACTAACATAACTCAGAAAAGAGTCATTGGTACATGGCCGCAGTGGGATTCGAACCCGGTATCTCTCGTTCTCGCACTCGGCCACCGACGTTCCTTAACTTCATCAATTTAAATGAAATTGTATTTACTTTAAGATCTAGAATATATTTAAAAGTCACCAGGTTAAGAGAGGTATAGCGGGGCATAGCGGGGTATCCGGTTCGAATTGGAGCCGCCCGACTAGGGAAGTACCTCCACCTTACAGAATACCGCAGCTAAACAATACTCTTTTAAATAGTGTTGTGTTTCTGCCGATGAGTAAGGTTTCCAGTGCTCCATGGGGTGGGGATTTGGGGAACCGTGGCTTTGGCAGTGGAGGGGCATTTGTCATTTTGCTGCCAGAGCAACGTGTTATAGAGGTGGGCAACGCATTTTCGATACTCTTGGTGTTGCTAATGTCCATAGGCAGTGGTGACCACTTTTCAGCAGGTGGCCCGCTTGCCTGTTTGCCTACCGCATGACATAAAAAAAAAAGAAAAAAGGTAGCACCTTATACGCATTGTTGCTATGAAATATAATACCTATAGCCTTTAAATAATCAAAAATATGCAAATAATTACACTATTGTATTTATCCGAACGGCCTTGTGACGAATTTAAAAGAGATACCGCGAGTAGAGACGTGACACGCATGTCCCGGATTGCGGGACACTTTTTGTCACTAATTTTGCAAGTCAGTGACATACGAAGCACCTGATGGGAAGTGGTGACATATGATCTGTCCAAACTGACTTGTCTTATTTGAACAAACAATACACAAAACACTACTTGCCATATCAATCACGCTACGTACACTGTGTATAGATATCTTGAATTATATAGGAAACTCATAGAATGTGAATTTCAACGAATACTGCTGCAAATTATCAATTTAAATTCATAATTTCCATAACGAAATAAGACAAGTCAGTCTGGACAGATACTACGAACCACCTGAAGGGAAGTGGTAACTGTCGTCGTTTAAATGTCGCCGCCTACAAGCCGCGTACGTATCGCATAGTCACCGCGTAGCGTAGCAAGCAAGCGGACAGAACAGTGCTTGACAAACGCGCAGACAACCTACCCGACAGAAAAAGTATGATAACCCTCGACCAAGTTTACATATACTGAAATATTTTCTAAACTGCTGAACCGATTTTAATAAAACGAAGCTTAGAACCATCTCGATTAAACTGGCTTTCAAATAGGGAAAACCACATTCAAATCGGTTCATCCGTTCGGGAGCTACAATGTCACAAATATACTGGCAGAAACACAGACTCACAAGTCGAACTAACAACACCCTTCTGTTTTCGTCGTGGGGTTTGTAAACGTAGGTATTAAAAACGAAACACGGGACATTCCCCGGGACATTACCAGCTATTACGGGACACTTTGGCGACACTATCTCTGTGACACGAGTTAGATAAAATAGAGGTCGATCGATAGTCTGGTAGATAAGCTGTATCTAGGCTACTTGTGCGAATTGAGCTCGCCTCGCGGGAGACCTAGTTTTTTTTTTTTTATACAACAGAGGTGGCAAGCAAGCTTACGGCCTGCATGATGGTAAGCAGCCACCGCAGCCTATGGACGTTTGCAATACCAGGGGCATCACCCACGCGTTGCCGACCCCGTAAAAACCTTTGTAGTTTTTGTGTTTAGTTTTTTTATTTAGCGAGTCGAATAAAATCAAATTAAAATTATTTATTTATTAGAACATTACATATCTCTTTCAATCGTCAAAGAGGAGGGGGTAGGAAAGTAGGAACGAAACACACAGTGACATGTTTGCCACCCCAGGACTGGTGCACACACACCCCACGCCGACAACGGCCGGACCGTGTCCGATAATACCAGATAGAGCCGGTCAGTGCCCGACAATGCCAAGCAGAGCCATGTCGCGCCCGAAATAATATATAACCTTTATTATATTTAAGAAACAAACACCTAAAACTACAGCAAGAGTAAGTAAGTCGATGGACTGAACTACAATATACACGTTATACGACCAGTTTAGACCCCTTACGAATACATCCGTGGCAGCCTTGGCGTGAGGGATATGCCCGATAAGATCGAGGATGCTCACAACTACTGAAGCCATTATATTGTTTTTCTGTCTTTTTTTTTTTATTACTTTACTAGCCAGGCATTTGACCGCCACCTCACCTGGTGCTAAGTGACGATGCGGTCTATGATGGAGCATGCCTGTCTAGGAAACAGCCTATTCACTCTAGCCTTAAAGGCATCCAGATTATATTGATCAGGGAACACACTCGCAGGCAACGCATTCCACTCCTTAGCCGTACGCATTATAAAAGTCGAGCCAAAGCGGCTCGTGCGGATAGTTGGAAGATCCACGACATAAGGATGAAGCGCTCGCCCGGATCGCGTCTCCCGATGGCGGAAAGGGGCCGGCGGAATGAGGTCGTACAACTGCTTCGCACGCTCTCCGAAGTGCAACCTGTAGAAAACCGACAAACGCGCAACCCTACGCCGATGCTCGAGGCTCTGGAGCTTAGCCTCAATTAACTGCAGATCACAAATTAATCTCTTTGCCCGTTTTTCCACCGCATCCAAAGCAGCCAGTTGGTATTTGGCTGATCCATCCCAGAGGTGGCAGCAGTACTCCATGCAAGATCGGACTTGTGCTTGATATAATTGAAACAACTGCCTTGAAGTGAAGTACCGCTTGACATTCGAGAGGATTCCAAGTTTTTTTGCAGCAGTCTTGGCTTTTGATTCGATGTACTGTCCAAAGTTGAGATTGGTTGATAGCTCAACACCCAGGAGCTGTAGGTTGTCGGTAATTTCCACAGACACACCCCGGAAAGTCGGAGCTAGATGGAATGGACTCCGTTTAGCGGAAAACAAACACGCCTGTGTTTTGGTGGCGTTGAACGACACTAGATTGGCTTCGCCCCAATCGGACACTGCATTGAGAGCCTCGTTCAAGCGACCAACCATGGCCTCTCGACAAGACTGAATATCGCCTCTGCTAGCTTTTGCATCTGACAGATATCTATCCGTTACTGTGCTGTCGTCTGCGTACCCAAAGATACCGGGTCCAAGCAGATTGTTAATATGCAGCAGGAAAAGAGTCGCGGACAGAACCGACCCCTGAGGAACTCCCGCGTCGATAGCCTTAAGTTCAGACGTGTAACCGTCTAGAACTACACGGATTGATCGTTCACTCAGAAAATCCGATATCCAGGTGCAAAAGCCAGCAGGAATACCATATGAGGGAAGCTTGCTTAAAAGGGCTGCGTGCCAAACCCTGTCAAAGGCCTTGGAGATATCGAGAGACACAGCAAGGGCCTCGCCATGCCTCTCAATGGCCTCACTCCACATATGAGTAGCATACACCAGAAGGTCCCCAGTTGACCGACCACAGCGGAATCCGTACTGGTGATCGCTGAGGAGATCGTTACCTTCAAGATGCATGAGGAGTTTCTTGTTCAGTGCACGCTCCATAATCTTACAGAGTATGGAGGTAACCGAAACCGTCTGCGTGGCTGCCCTTCTTGGGCACGGGCTGCACATTGGCAAGCTTCCATGTCTTCGGTACAATTCCAATCTCAAGTGAGAGGCGATAAAGGCGCGTGAGAATAGGAGACAACTCAGGGGCACAACTACGCAGGACTATTGCTGGTATACCATCTGGTCCACTAGCCTTGTCTATTCTGATTTCTGACAGTGTCTAGTGTCTAGATAGGTTCGACAGCGACGGTGATGACATATGTCAGTTCACACTGTTAACTGACATGTACCGGGTACCCGGTTTGAATCCAGTACCCGGCGAATATGACACTTTTTCAAGGAACCGGCCGGGAATCTGGTAATAGCGCCGGCCAGGTACTTAACCAGCTATAAAGAACATATAATTTTCAACTAACTTATCTATGAAGTTCACAGATAAGTTTGTTGCTATAATGGCATATAATTTCTTCTATTAATAAGCTCAACTCACCTGACGAAAAGCGACGATGAGGTCCAAGAAGCTTGCCGATGTCTATTCACTCTTAACTTGAAGACCCAAAGGTTAAACTTATCGGGGATCAGAAACGACCTTCTGCTAAACAAAGGACCTCCCACCGTTTACACCTGGAGCGAATTGTAATCTAATGATTGCGTCAATGTTTAGATATCCGCGAGCCGAATCTAGTTATCTGGAGATACCATTCCGGTAGCATGGACAAAGAAAACTTTAGTTGTAAGTACAGAAAATGTAATTTAGATTAAAGAGGTATGATTAAGGTGGCAAACAGAGAAGATCGAAGAGGCCCGACTGCGCTGGTTTGTTCTCGTGTTGCGTAAGCACCAGGGGCCCCAGGGATTCGTGGGGAATAGGTGTCTTAACCTGCCTGTATCAGGAAAGAGGTCACGCACGAGACCTAAGAAGCGGGAGACCTAAGATGAATTGACATCGCCAAGTCGGACGCGAGAGCCAACGGCCTACGACGTGAGGATTCCGAAGACCGGGCAAAGTTGAAAAAACAAAGCAGGAAAGCGGACCCTGGCAGGCGCCTAGACCTAGACAGATAGCAGGATGTTGATGAAGATGACTAAGGTGGCAAACGAGCATGGCCTGCCTGATGGTAAGCTGTTACCACAGGCTGTCATCATGAACTTGGCGTTAATGTCCCGGTTATGCTCTTGCGCATGAGGTCCCGGCCACCCGACTTGACCATGATCCAAAATTTGGCAGATCAGGTTATTACAGTGGTGCGACTGCCATCTGTCCTCCGTGCCTCCTCAAGGGCACCTGACCAGGTTGGATAATGGTTCCACATTCAGTCGCCTGAAAGTGCAGCTTTCACGATGTTTTCCCTCACCGTAAGAGCATCGGTTAGAATTCAACTAATGTACATACATCAGAAAAGACTCATTGGTACAGCCGCAGGGAAATTTGAATCGAATGTTACCGCCGGCTATGAATGTTTGCAACACCAATGGTGGTACCATAATTGCCACCTTGATCCAATAATGACGTCACAATATCCAATTCAAATAGGCTCTACTCCTATTGACCATTGAGAAATGGGTCAAATTTAGCTTGCAAAATTCTTTTACTAACATGGGGACATGTGAAAGTAAAATGCTTGTATAAATTTAGGTCCTATTCGTACGTGGCCGTTTCTTCGCAATGGCAAATATTAATTGAATTAAAGAATAAAATAACTATGTTATTAGGAAATCATATTTACATGACATATACTAGTTCTAATGAAAACAAATTTATACAGTAATATGATACAAAACGTAAAGAAAGATTACCCTAATAATAAAAATAAATAATTACAAAAAATCAAATAATGAATGAATGAACACTTTATTCCATAAATTCAGTTGGTACATATCGGTAGCAAGAGAAAACAACAAGCGTCCTTATCACTTAAAGGAATTTCTTCCAAGCAACCTTTGGGTGTGTGGTGTCCGGCAGAGTAGAATAGCACCAACCCCTTACACTCGTGGGTGGGTGTCCTACAAGGCAACTAACGTTTTCGAGGCATAAAATTTAAAGTCTCCGTAGGCTGGAAAATGGGCAGCAGCGTCTTCCATTGTTATATTTACAACACTGCGATTTCCAACCCGCCTGTCAAGCGTGGAGATTATGGCAATAGCCTCCCATTTTAGTGGGAGAGGCCCTGATTCCTGCAGTGGACTGTTATGGGCTGTGATGATGAACCTTTGGGTAGCGAACTATTAATTGTTGTGGCGCGCTGTGAGACCTCATATTAACGTTTCTATACACAGGTTACACACACACTTCCAGAAACAGTTATTTTATCAGTAGTGAGCAACTAACTGTGTTTACTTATTCTTGCCTATGACTAATGCCAGCGTCACGGCAACTGTCATTTATTTATTTATTTATTTACCATAAATTTACAGCGTTACAGTACTTACAAATTACTAATACACTGCAAATATCAATAAAATACAAAATCTTAAATTATGGCTTAAGTCATGGCATATGCTGCGTATTTTTTTTTTACCGGCAGACAATCAGGCATGCGTGCCACCTGATGGAAAGTGGTCACCGCCGCCTATGGACATCAGCAACACCAGGGGAGTCACCAATGCGTTGCCCGCCTCTGAAGAGACCTCTTGAACGATCCCATGTCATAGTCCAAAGGAAACACTGTGGTTGGGAGCTCATTCCACATCCGAATCGTACGAGCGAGAAACGTTCTTTCAAACCTTCGCGTGGTGACCAACAGAGGGAACCCATTGCACTCTCCACATTGCACAGGTAACGAGATTAGAATATCTTTTTTTCTTTTTCTTTTTTCGTTTGTGTCTCTGTTTTATTATATTTTTTAAATTTAATTTTAAGAATTTTGTGCTGTGTCTCTGAGTGTAATAAATGTGTTTTACTTTACTTTACTTTACTAGATATGACGACCTGAGTGGTTCAATTGGTTGACATCCGGTCTGCCACGCAGAGGTCCCGGATTCGATTGCTGACCGTTTTTTTTTTATGTCTTACGGTAGGCTAACAGACAAGCAGGCCACCTGATGGAAAGTGGTCACCACTGCCCATAGACATTAGCAAAACCAAGAGTATCGCTAATGCGTATTCATATTCAAATTATTTATTTGGTAATATAAATTACATGTCAATATTAAATTAAATTAAATACGCACATAATTATTACATTGGTTGTAATATCTATGATGAATTTTAATTTCTGTTACGGGTCTGAGGGTATAATGTATAATATGTACCTATGTATTGAAAAAAGTATGTAAGTAGTTTATCAATTACCCATAACACAAGCTTTGTTTACTTTGGGGCTAGATGGCGCTGTGTGAATTTGTCCAAGCATATAAAAAAAACTACTGCGCAGGTATATAAAAAAAAAACATAACTTAATCTTCATTTTGTTTGGTTAGCCAATTAAAAAAAAAATGAAAACAGAATAAAAATCGATTAAAACCGATACAAAACTCCTTAACAACATCACCTTTTCAACCCAAATCCTCGGTTCGAGGCACCTGTCCAAACAGCCCGAAATTAATTCGTAAGAAGCCCACAAGACCCTACCTTGGCCTATCGTAAAAAAAAACAAGCGCACCTCGCCATCTCATTGGCCTATTTATAGAAAATAGAAAAAGGGGCCCTTTACGGCCGACCAACTGTGTTTACTATCCTAGAAGCCCGCTAGTTTAAATGCATGTTTTTTTACGGTTGGCTGTATAGATAGAGAGGCCTGTGCCCAACCTTTGCCCGATAGATGAAATAGCGGCGACCAATCAGCGTCCGCGTGGAATTGTTTGATTTATTTTTGACAGAACGGTTTCGGAGGGAAACCGTATCTTAGTTTTTTATTACTCTTTATTTTAGTACAGTACTTTTAATTGTTATTTTGCTTTGGTTGAGAAATGAATAAATGAATTTGTTTTAGTGGATATCGTGTCACTATAATTTTGTTTTTATTTTGGTTTCCTAGTAAAGTAAAGTAATGTCGGAAACTTTTATTTCACTCATGGCACAAAATTCAAAAATATTCAGAATGAAAAAAAACAGTATTACGGAATGTAGACGAGCAGACCCTGACTGTCAGACTTACCGGCTATGAAGAAGAAAGCCTATGGAACCCAATTACCATTACATCAGCTACCACATAGGGTTGCCAACTTTTTTTAGACCAAATATAGTATTTTCGGGTTTAGAAGCCATAAAAATATAGTAGGTAGGGAATTAAACAAAAAATATATAGTAGGTTTTTTTAAATTAAATGTTCGTACCTGTATTTTTTCCTAAATGTATATTTTCTACTACATTGAGCTTCATAGCTGTTTTGTTTTATTTGACTTCAGTTTGTCGTCACGTCAAACAAATGTCAAGGCTCAAGATCGTTCTGAAATATTCGATTTGCATCAGGATTTATTTTATTTTGTGGATATTATAGACACGTTCCGTTTTGCGGTAAGCAGTAATGTTGTGCTAATTAAATATAGTAGTTTCGCCTACTATATTTTAATTTTTAATTTATAGTAGGTAGTATTCTAATATAGTAGGATACTATATTATATAGTAGGGTAGGCTACCCTACTACCACACCCTCTACGCTGCACAACACTTCTTAGCCATTCTTTGTTCGGACCTAAGCCAGAAATAGCTGGCCATCTTGGCGTTAATGTCCCGGTTGTGCTCTCACGCACGAGGGCACGAGGTACGCCGCGACCATGATCCAGGATTCGACAGATCAGATAATTACAGTGGAGCGACTGCCATCTGATCTCCGTGACCTTGCTATCACGGGAATCAGCGGTCTTAGCCAAGAGGTGTCATGTGTATGGAATTTGACATAAGCTAACGTTATCTGACATAAGCTAACGTTTGTGGTAGAACTTGGTCCATAGACAATTCACGTACTTTCGGTGTGCAAAGCAGGCGGATTAGCGGATGATCCTACACAATCAGAGTCAATGTAGATGTTGGTAGAAATAGTCGTATTTCGACCTGTCAATTTTCTACCATACACGCATCACGCAAGCGGAGCTGTCAAAGATGGCTAGACCGGCAGAACAGATTGGATCGTGGTTACGCATTAAGTCGCCAGCATGTGCAGGTATAATCACGATGACTGATATGATTTTCCCTCACCGTAAGAGCATCGGTTAGCATTCAACTAATGTACATAACTCAGACAAGAGTCATTGGTCTCGACAGCACTGGGGTGGTGTTCGAATCCGGTACTTCAATGTACAAGTAGGCCATCGACGCGGCTAGAAATACGCACCTACGCATTACATTGCTAAAACCAAGCTGTCCTTGAAATATTTAATAACCTCATTGATATAATCAAGAGATAACGATAGGTTATCAGCCATTCGCTATCGTCGACAATGCTGAGGGGCGCCAAGGTGTCTAACCGCAGACAGTTTGCAATTTTTTCATGTTGAATTCAATAAGCAGTTTTCCAATAGGTATCTAAAGCATTCCTAACCACTCACTAGATGGCGCCCCGACAATTTTGGTAATTGATAATCGCTTGAAATAGGTTCTTAGCAAACAGGATATAAACACTGGGTACGTTGAATTGGATAATATTGTATTTGTCAACAGTTTTCAACTATTTTAGAGGGTGTAATGATAATGGAACATAGTGCCAACTTCTATAAATATTTATTTATACATTTCGTCCAACCTTTAACAGTTATGTTTATATTAATTAACATTTTATTTTTATTTTAGTATTAGTTGGCTGCATGAAATCACTGCCACCATCATACAGATTAAAAAAAGATTACCAAAATTGTAGGAGCGCCATCTATTGATGCTTTTTGAAACCAACTATCAATACCTACTGGAAATCTCCTCATTGTGTATCTGTCGGTTAGTAAGGTCTCCAGTGCTCCATGGGGTGGGGATTTGAGGAACCGTGGCTTTGGCAGTGGAGGGACGTTTGCCTTTTTGCTGCCAGAGCAACGTGTTATAGAGGTGGACAACGCATTGGCGATACTCTCGGTGTTGCTTATGTCTGTAGGCAGTGGTGACCACTTTCCATCAGGTGGCCTTGCCTGTTTGCCTACCGTATGACATATAAAATTCTCGTGCTTTGACATCTCGAGTTCGAAATTTTCTTTAGCTCTCTATAAAGAATGTGATTGAATACGTTCTTCGACAATAAAGCTATGGCAAAGATAATTAGAATAAGGTTGTTGCCTGCTATTGAGATTTCAGTGACTTATTAAGTAAGATTTGTGCCTAGAAGATTTGTGCTCCTTTTTGACGATTGAAAGAGATATTTAATGTCCTAATCAATAAAGAAATTTTGAATTTTTTGAATTTTGGGTAAATGTCGAAAGCGCGAGTCGTTACCGTTATGATATACCAATACTCTATGTCCAACATTCTAAATCATTCTGCAAAATCCTACATTCCAACATTTAAAATTCGAATATCAACAATTTCGCTCGATTGGCTATTGTCTAACTCAGTTGCCAACTGAATTTAACATAAAATAATCTTACACTATATATATATTATGTATATTTATTTTCTTTTGTTATTGTTCTTTATGTAGTTATACGCAATAAAGAGTTTACATACATACATACACTACTCTAATTTGATAGACGCTACAGCCAGTGGCTTACGAAGATGACGTATTGTAGAATAATGTAACGTCAAATTCAGTTGGCAACTGAGTTAGATAATAGCCACGCTGAGTGGTTCACTTGGTTAACATACCGGTCTGCCACACAGAGGTCCCAGGTTCGATTCCCGGCCGGGCAGAAATTGAAATGATGAATTTTAGTTTCTGTTACGGGTCTGGATGTTAAATGTACAATTTAAAAAATATATCAATAATATAGTAACCAGGCATTTGACCGCCATCTCACCTGGTGGTAAGTGACGATGCGGCCGAAAATGGAGCATGCCTGTCTAGGTGCAGCCTTTTCACTCCTGCCTTGAAGGCGTCCAGATTATAATGATCAGGGAACCTTGTAATTAATTATGTACTACAGGCCGTGTGGTGTAAGGCAGAGTAGCACCAACCCCTTACACTCGTGGGTGTCGTACAAGGCGAATAATTTATTCAAGCCACAAAATCTAGAGTCTCCGTAGACTGGAAAATGGGCAGAGCGTTTACCATTGTTATATTTACAACACTGCGATCTCCGACCCGCCTGCCAAGCGTGGAGATTATGGCAATAACCTCCCGTCTTATGGAAGAGGCCCTAAATCTTGCAGTGGACTGTTATGGGCTGTAATTATGATGTTGAAATATGTATGTAATTTATTATTTAAATGTTGTGTTGTGTCCAATTGACCATAAAATATTTATTCTTTAATTTATTAATGACTGTTCATTCACTTCCACAAGGTCCCATATTATTCTAATCCGCTACAATACAGTAGATACTCGTAAATCACCATTATTTCGGTGAGCCATTATAAAAATTGAAAATCGAACATCGACAACTCCAAATTCAAATCGCCACTTTAAATCCAGAAAAACCACCATTATTTCTATGAGCCATTACAAAAAAATTGAAAATCGAACATCGGACTCCAAATTCAAATCGCCACATCCCGAACGCAGTAAAATATACGCACCAAAATATCGTGTCTAATTGCTGGCGTGAAAAAAAAAGCGACAAAATTTTTCGCGCCACAACCGCGTAGCAACAATGTCTATTTTTAGCAGGCGGTCTGTCCGCACAAGTTGGAGGCAGACGTTTGCTGTCTCGTTCTGACGCAGACGTGAAAAAAACTAGTACCGCCGGCGCTTCGAAGCAGGGATTGTTGACATTGAGTCAGTGGACAGGCTGCGGCAGTCTGCTGATACCAGACGCCTAGATGTGTGCTAAACATGATTTCATAACCTAACTGACGGAAAAAGTCTGATAAGCCCTGACCAAGTACACGTAGTTTGCAATATTTCCTAAAGTATTGAACGGATTTTAATGAAACAAAGCTGAGAACCATTTATATTTAACTGGCTCACTTGTATTATAATATAAGTATACATTTGACATGCTAAATATTTTTTTTTGCCAATAAATGATTTGAATTGAATTGTAATATTATTAATATATTTGTGACATCTGAATTTGTAAATAATTTCCTTTGACAAAATATTTTATTCTGTGTTACTAACCTCATGACATTAAGATTGTGATTTTCTTTCTGTTGTTACATTATTTTGAGAATATTGACTACTCAAGAATTGTAATAGCATTCAACAATAACATTTGACGTGTAAATTTATGTTTATCAAATAAATGAATTGAATTGAATTGGCTTTTAAATAACGAAAACCCCATCGAAGGTAACCTAACCGACAAAAAGTCAAGACTAAGACAGACCAAGTTTACTTAAACTCAATTTTATTCTAAACTACTGGACCGATTTTAATGAAACAAAGTTAGGAACCATCTCGATTAAACTGCCATTCATACAAAGAAAACCGCCCAGAAATAGGCTAATCCGTTTGGGAGCAACGAACGAAACAGACACACATACAAAAATAACCGCCAAAAACAATCTGATAAACCCCGACCAAGTTTACATTTTTGTCAATATTTCCTGATCTACTGAACCGATTTTAATGAAACAAAGTTAAAAACCATTTAGATTAAATTGGCTTTCAAATAGAGAAAACCGTATAGAAATCGGTCCATCCGTTCGGGAGCCACGATGCCAGAAACAGACCACACCTCCACACATACACAAATAATCGCCAGAATATTTTTTTAAAACCAAGTTTTTTTTTTTTTTCATACGGTAGGCAAACAGGCAAGCGGGCCACCTAATGGAAAGTGGTCACCACTGCCTATAGACATTAGCAACACCAAGAGTATCGCTAATGCGTTGCCTACCTCTATAACACGTTGCTCTGGCAGCAAAAGGCAAATGCCACTCCACTGCCAAAGCCATTGTTCCCCAAATCCCCACCCCATGGAGCACTGGAAACCTTACTCACCGGCAGAAACACAATACTATTTAAACGAGTATTATTTAGCTGCGATATTCTGTAAGGTGGAGGTACTTCCCCAGTCGGGCGGCTCCAATTCGAACGAGATACCCCGCTATGCCCTACCTCTCTTAAAAGTTCACATATTCTTCAATATTTACGAAACTATTGAACCGATAATACTAACACGCCGCAGATATTAGTAACGTTATTCATCACCCTAATCTTGCACTTACTTATTTCGAGTAAAGTTCGTGATAGGCCGTCCTATTAGCAAAAAACTGCTGAACCGATTTTAATGAAACAAAGCTAAAAACCATCTCGCTTACAGTGGCTCTCAAATAACAAAAACCTCATCGAAATCGGTCCATCCGTTCGGTAGCTATGATGCCACAGACACACCTCCAGACATACAGGGAGCCACAAATACCGATATACACGTCTAAACTTATAATACCTCTTTTTTGTGGAGGTTTAAAATGCGATGTCACTCCAAATAAATAATAATACAAGTTCTCGCTAAAGAATCAAGTTACATACCTAGCAGCTAGTTACCCGGCGCTTAGTTCTCGGGTTTCAGTTTAATTCATCATCATCATCATTTATTTATTCATTTACAGTTACACTGTGTGCGAATATTCATTAATGTCCTATACACAATAATATTAAAATAAAATAAAAAAGTTACATTTCATTAACTCTACTCCTACCCTATCCTACACTTCTCCTACCCTACCTTACACAAACCCCTACCTACAATTTTTATAAAATTTTTGACAGTTACAAACACAAAAAAAAAGATTGTAGTCGTTCTGAAATGACGCTCAACCATGCAACATATTGTAACCACACATGCATAACCTTGAGTTATATCATTGCTATTTGCCTAAGGATCTCTAATTATTTAAAGATCAAATATGGCGTATGTTACTCGCTGAAAATGTAGCTTTCTGTGTATGAATTTTCAAAAAGCGGTTATTTGATTTTCGAGTTTAGCCATTACAAACAGAATGACAAACAGTCACATATTTTCTCTTCATAATATTTCTAGCTAGCCCGACGCGACTTCATTCGCGTGGTGGTCCACACTACCCTACTCTACCCTAGCTCTACCTTACCCTACCCTACCCTTGCTATAGATTCAAGTACAGACTAGACACACAAGTAAGTATAATAATGATCCAGGAGGCAACACTAAACAATTTCGGCACGCTTTGCTATTCTTGTTTGCTATCTGTTATAATATTTCTCTAATTTCCTTTTCTGTTAAGTGTAGGTGAGTACTATCAATTTTTGTTTGTGAATATTTGTTAATTTGCTCAAACATTTGTTCTTCTTATCGAGTCGATGGACTAAACTCTGACTTATACTTTATTCGCCCAGTATTCGGCGACGGATACAGCGTTTGAACTGGCCTCGAACAAGTCCTCCATGGTACCAGTTTTAGGGCACGGGTACAAACATTTGTTAATTTGCTACTTAGTTTCGTTAGAGTTAATGTTTGTCTGTTTTATATGTGTTTCTATGTTTTTGCACCGCCCTGAATTTGTCATACTGCCAGCTCTCCGGTTGACTGGTAGATAAAGCTTTAAGTCCGCCGTTGTACATAACAGTGCAATCAATTAATTTTTTTTTTATTTTTTATTTTTATTACTTTACTAGACAGGCATTTGACCGCCACCTCACCTGGTGGTAAGTGACGATGCGGTCTATGATGGAGCATGCCTGTCTAGGAACAGCCTATTCACTCTAGCCTTGAAGGCATCCAGATTATATTGATCAGGGAACACACTCGCAGGCAACGCATTCCACTCCTTAGCCGTACGCATTAAATAAATAAACAAATGTCGCTTCTCACCGTGAGCCTCTATGTACGTTTAAATCTTTCAAACTACGCAACGGATTTTAATGCGGTTTTCAACAATAGATAGAGTAATTCACGAGGGAAGTTTATAAGCAAGATAAAAAGGGTAGGTAGGGGTAAAGTAGGTGAAGTAATCGCGAGAGATTTTAATAAAACAAATCTAAGATCTATCTCGATTAAACTGGCTTTTAAATAGAGAAAACCGTTTCCAAATCGGTCCATCCGAGCGGGAGATACAATTTTTATTATTACCACTAATGTGGCAAACAAGCGTACGGCCTGCATGATGGTAAGCATTTAACAACAGACACACAAAGCCACAACGCCACAGAAACACAACAAACTTGTAACGGATAGACCGATTTCGATGAGGTTTTCTTTGTTTGATAAACAGTTAAATCGAGATGGTTCTTAGCTTTATTTAGTAAAATCTCTCGCGACTTTTTATCTTGCTTATAAACATTCTGTCTACAGGTCTAAAAATGAACATGGACAAGACGAAAATTATGTCGAATGTCCATGTTGTGCCTACTCCAGTGACAGTTGAAGTTGTTGACGACTATACATACCTAGGACAAATAGTCCAGCTAGGTAGGTCCAATTTCGAGAAAGACGAATCCAACTCGGTTGGGCAGCGTTGGAAAAGCTACGCCACACATTTTCGTCCCAATTACCGCAGTGTCTCAAGACGAAGGTCTTTGACCAATGTGTGTTGCCAGTGATGACTTACGGAACTGTGGGCCTGTGGGCTTTATAAGAAAGCTCACTGTTACCCAAAGGGCAATGGAAAGAGCTATGCTCGGAGTTTCTTTGCGCGATCGAGTCAGAAATGAGGAGATCCGCAAGCGAACCAAGGCCACCGACATAGCTCTAAAAATTGCCAGACTGAAGTGGCAGTGGGCAGGGCACATAGCTCGAAGAACAGGCCGATGGGGCAGTAAAGTTCTCGAGTGGCGACCACGTATCGGAAGACGCAGCGTGGGTAGGCCACCTGCAAGGTGGACCGACGACCTGGTAAGGATCGCAGGTACCAGCTGGATGCGTAAAGCACAGGACCGGCCTTTGTGGAGATCTATGGGGGAGGCCTATGCCCAGAAGTGGGCGTCTTCTGGCTGAGATGATGATGATGATTTACAAAAAAATATATGTAAGTGGTTTATCAGTTATCTAGCACCCATAGCACAAGCTTTGCTTACTTTGAGCCTAGATGGCGCTGTGTGAATTTGTCCATGCATATTTATTATTATCATTATGAGGCGGGCTCCAGCTCTTTTATCACAACGTAGCATAAAAAACAAGCAAACAAGTAAAGACGTAAAGACGAAGTAAAATATGTCATCACCAACAATATTTATGCCAACTAGTTGCAACCCTAATATTCTTAAAGAACGCAGAAACTTTTGTAGCAACTTCGAATTCAGTAAGTCGTCATCCTTGGAGTACAGCAGACAGAGACAGGTCTGAACTGACCTTGAGACACGACCCTCAGCCCTGCAAGGCCGCTCCCATACAAAATTGTATGGAAATCCACAAAAAAATGCAACTAACCTGTTCTGTAACAGGTCGAATTAAAATTTCACTTGGGGTGCATATATTTGGGGAACATTATGTCGTCCCTGGAGAATTTTTAATTTGTGACTCCGTTTATTATATCTTTTTATACGTACAACGTGCCAGCTTCCATTGGCCTAGCTAGAAAATAGATTCTTTACATAGGGTGTAGAATCTCTTTTGTCATTGGCACTCGTCTATGGAATGGAATTCTTTGGATCGAGTCGCTTTTGTATTCTTTATTTATTTACTTAGAAAATAGAATAAATAGGAGATAGAGGCCGTGTGGTGTCCGGCAGAGTAGAATAGCACCAACCCCTTATACTTGTGGGGGTCGTACGAGGTGACTAATGTTTTCGAGGCAAAAGATCTAGAGTCTCCATAGGCTGGCAAAAGGTGAGCACTGTTTTCCATTGATACATTTATAACACTGCGACCACCAACCCACCTGCCAAGCGTGGAGATTATGGAAATAACTTCCCCTTTCGTGGGAGAGGCCCTGAGTCCTGCAGTGGAGTGTTATGGGCGGTGATGATGAGAAACTTAAGTCCAGCAGTGGATCGTTATCAGCATTGTTATGCTCTCACACGCGAGGGGCCGTGGTCCGCCTTACTATTTCCCTTTGTCCACTTCGGTCGGTCTTCAGCATCCTTAGTGGTGACTTTGTTGGCACGCCTGGCACCCTTGACGACGTCAAGCCATTGCTTCTAGTCACTTGAGTGGTTCATGTGGTTAACAAGGGCTTTGTTTGCCGCATACCAGAGTTTCTGGTTCAATTCCCGGCCGGAACCCGGCCGAATATAAAAATAAATATGCTTAGACAAATTCATACAGCGCCATCTAGCCCCAAAGTAAGCAAAGCTTGTGTTATGGGTGTTAGATAACTGATAAACTACTTATATAGTGTTTTTTTAAATACGTAGATACTTATTATGCATACTACACCCACACCAGTAACAGATATTAAAATTCATAATTTAAATTTCTGCACGGCTGAGAATCGAATCCGGGCCCTCGGCGTGGCGACCGGCATTATAACCAAATGAACCACTTTCCGTCCATACCATTTCAATGTATGATAATAACCGCGTAACTTTAAAACATTGTGATAAAAGTAAGTCCACCAAGGCAGCACCCGTCCGAGTATAACGCATGGCCCAGCCATCGAATAATTCAACCATATTTGAGGGAAAAGAGCTACCTGGCCTGCACATAGGGTTGCCAACTTTTTGAGACTACATATAGTATTTTCGGATTCAGTAGCCATAAAAATATAGGGAATTCATTAAAAATATAAAGTATTTAAAATATATATTTCGTATAAAACTGATCCAGGATGGAGTTATTTCTGAATTCTTAACATTAAAATTCAGGACGCATTCCGTTTTACGATAAGTGACACTGATAAGCAACTTTGCTGATAAAATATAGTAGTTTCGCCTACTATATTAGAATTTTAAAATAATAGTAGCTGAACACCAAAAACAGTAGGATACTATATAGTACGGTTGGGAACCCTACCCCCACACCACCTTTCCGCTCCATCGGCCATCAGGTTTGCGAGCAATGAGGCCTGGCCAGTCATTACAGTTTTGCGAATCTAAAGCCTATGTCGATGACCTTAGTATATTTAATCAATTTAAAAGTACCTTAACAGGGTGGCAAACAAATAAATAAATAATCGTGAACGAATTCACACAGCGCCATCTAGCCCCAAATTAAGTAAAGATTGTACTATGGGTTTTGGCTTTTAAATACATATATTACATTTAACTCTCTAAATTTAAAATAAATAAAGCTTTTAAAGAAAATCTATGTACATATTTGCATGCCATTGCTAGTTGAACATATGGTACATTAATGTTAAAACCACCTAATTGTGTAACTATGTTTTTTGCAATTTTTTTTTCTTTTTTAGCTTTTTTTTTTCCTGCAATCTGTCAATTTTATAAACATTTAGCGAGGATGTTATGTATGTGTCAAGGTGGCCTGAATGGTATGAGCCCACTGACTCCATCCACTTAATCACTTCCTGTAAGCAACTCCTGTGGAGTCCTTCTCTTCAGCCTTCTGAAGGTCGGATTGTGCATAAGTTTTGACGCCAATTCATTTGGATGATTCTTGCAAATATGATTATGATTAGTTCTGAAATTTTCTTTACCTCTGATTTCTTCTTTTTCTCGACTTTACAAAATTGGACCGGGTTTGATTCTCGGTTATATATGAGTTACAAATTTTAAAGTCAAAATACAAAAAAAAATTCAGGATTGGGCTTATGGCTTATGGTCAATTACGCTTTTCGGAATTCTCCTCGAGATTGCTCAACCTGTACATAACATTAGCAAAGCTCAAGCGAAGTGAGCAGAATTACGTCATTATTTTTTACTAACCTAAAGTACGGTTCCGTTTCAGTCTTACTTGGCGTTTTACGCACTGTATCATACCCGAGCATTCTTATAAGCCGTGCCCATACAGACGTAGATGATTTCTGCTTGTTCTGTATACTGTATTGTCTGTTTTTTTTATACCACTAAGGTGGCAAACAAGCTTGCGGCGTGCCTAATGGTAAGCAGTCACCGCAGCCTATGGCCGTTTGCAATACCAGGGGCATCACCCACGCGTTGCCGACCCCGTAAAAACCTTTGTAAGCGATAACGTATAAACGGTCCCTTGCTTGGTGATACATGGTGATTTACGCACTGTATCATTCCAGAGAATTTTTGCAAGCCTGCGTACTTGCTTATGCACGGACAGTACGTTCTCAACTTTTTGCTACTAATGCGAAAGTAACTCTACCTGTAGGGTGCCTATGTTTTCACGCCTAAACTACTTAACAGATTTGGATAAAATTTGGCAAGGAGACATGTATACACTTGGACTAGGACAGTTGCTTTTTATCCCAAAAGAAAATTACGCAGAGAATTCGCGACCGTTTTCATGGCCAAGTCATGCTGGCCAAAATTTAGAGTTTATGGAGCTTTGTAGAGTAGGACAGGAATTCAGTATGAACTACCTGGAGAGGTTTTCCCTGGAGAGTACAACATGGAGTTCTTCAAGAAAGGGGTTAAAAGGTTTTTACGGGGTCGGCAACGCGTGGGTGATGCCCCTGGTATTGCAAACGTCCATAGGCTGCGGTGACTGCTTACCATCAGGCAGGCCGCAAGCTTGATTGCCACCTTAGTGGTATAAAAAAAAATGTATGCATAGTTATTTCTTTATGTTACCACCATCACCTCCACCACCACCTGCCGACAACCTGCCTGTGACGATTCGGCCTAAGATGGAGCATGCCTGTCTAGGAACAGCCTATTCACTCTAGCCTTGAAGGCGTCCATGCATCCAGTACGCAGTAGGCGTGTAGTATCAAAAGAATTGGTTTAGAACATGAACTTGAAAAATCAAAACGAAAACGAAAAAGATTACTAAACCAGAAAATGACGTCCCTCGAAATTGATCTACTGAGAACATAACTAACCCAGAAAATGACTTGGAACGAACATAAACTTCTTCTAAATGGATTTTTCAAGAAAATGCCCCGCCTCGCCAAAAGCAGACTTGGCTCTACATGAAATCTGATAACCTTTGGACTATGAAAGCATTAGGACCTTCTAATTTTACTAATTTCAACTTCTGGACCTGTACATTTTAAGCACCAGATATTCCAGCAAATAAATAATTCGACTGATTGATTGAAGTGGCAATAACAGTACTGTCACAGGATGCCGGTTCCCAGACAGTTCAGCCAATCTCAGAGTCCGCACAAGATCTTGGTCAACCTTGTCCAGCCAAGAGGCGAACTTTAACTTTACCAGTAGCGAGCTCGTTGCAGTGATGAAATGGAACTAGTACGAAACGGTCACCGAAGCAGTTCCCAGACTCTGTCTTGCTTCATCTTGGCCTTCAAACCTTATTTAGGCTATCCAGGCATTTGGCCTCCATCTCACCTGGTGGTAAGTGATGATGCGGCCGTAGATGGAGCATGCCTGTCTAGGAAAAGCCTATTCACTCCAGCCTTTAAAGCATCCAGATTATAATGACCAGGGAACACATTCGCAGGCAACGTGTTACTTGACATCAACGTGTTACATGTCACCAAGTGTTCGAAAGTTACCGACATAGCTCACAGAGTTAGTAAGCTGAAGTAGCAGTGGACTGGCCATAATGGGATATCTGCCAAAGAACTAACACTGGAGTGAACGTGTTCTTGAGTGGAGACCGCTACAGGACAAGTCATGATCTTGGTGTTAATATTGGATTGGTTGTGCTCTCACGCACGAGGGTCCGAGATCCGCCTTGATCATGATCCAGGATTTTGCAGATCAGGTCAGGTGATTACAGTGGCGCAATTGCCATCTGACCTCCGTGACCCTGTTACCATGGGGAATCTGACGAGATTGGATCATGGTTACACATTTTGAACTGATAGGGGGCCGTATGATGCTGAAGGCTAGGAGAAGTGGAGAAGGCAGGGGAGTATGATCAGATGGTAAGGCTCTGTCAAACCTGGGGAGTTCGCCTATTTTTTGTTGCCTACAATTTTAATGCGTAATTCGTAGATTCTCAGGCAGACCGGAAGCTTGTTTGCCAAAATAACAGAAAATACCAGAAAATAAATTTGAGAAAGGAAAAACATGAAGATAACACAACGTGTGAGATATTGCTATTTCAAACACACATAAAGGAAATGATGAAAGAAACAACAGAGGGTTATTAGGTAGGTAATTATAGTGCATAGAGTAGACGTAAAAAACACATCTTGGCGTTAATATCCCGGTTGTACTCTCAAGCACGAGGGCCCGGGGTCCTCCTTGACCATGATCCAGGATTTGGCGATCAGGTAATTACAGTGAAGCGACTACCATCTGACTCCCGTGACCCTGCTACTGAACAGTTTGGATCATGGTTACAAATTCAGTTGCCTGAATTTGCAGGTTTCATCACAATGTTTCCCTCACCGTAAGAGCATCGGTTGGTGTTCAACTAATGTATATAACTCAGAAAAGAGTCATTAGTACATTGCCGTAGCGGGATTCGAACCGGGTACGTCTCGCTTACGAGTCGGATACTCAACCGCTCGTCCATAGACCCGGTAGTCGTAAGACTCATCATCACAGCCCGTAACAGTCCACTGCAGGACTTATGGCCTCTCTCACGAAAGAGGAGGTCATTGCCATAATCTCCACGCTTGGCAGGCGGGTTGGAGATCGCAGTGTTTAAATATGACAATGAAAAATGGTGCTGCCCATTTTCCAGACTACGGAGACTTCGCCTTCGGATCTTTTGCCTCGAAAACATTAGTCGCCTTGTACGACACCCATGAGTGTAAGGGGGATTTGATCTTGTAACCGAAGGATCGTCGACCTCTGAGTAATGTATGTTCACTATTTTTAGCCTAGATACTAATTTTAAATCTGGCCTGTATACTGGCTCTGAAAGAATTATGCAGATCGTTTTTTGCATGTTAAATAATGGAGATAACGTCTTCAGTTCTTTTTGGGGTTCCGTACAAAAAGTATGTAATTGAGGGTCAGTGGCCTAATGGTTAAGGGGTTCTACTCGTACCCCTAGGTACCGGGATTGAACCCCAGAGCCGCCACGTGCCAATTTCACGACTTTTTTGTGTGTTATGTACATTAGTTGAACACTAACCGATGCTCTTACGGCGAGGTTCCCATGTCATAAGGGTCACGGAGATTAGGTGGCAGTCGCTCCACTGTAATTACCTGATCTGCTAAATCTTGGATCATGGTCAAAGTGGGTTCAGTCTCTTGTATTCTGCTTTGGAGAAGCAACTATCATAACTGATCAATTATCATCAGTATGGATTCCGTCAGGGTCGATATGGTCATGAAGATTAGTTGATCTAAAACCCATGGATGGGCTGAGGCGAAAGAGAGTGATTGAAATCGGATCTGGCAACAAGCTCTTTTTTTATACCACTTAGGTGGCAAACAAGCTCACGGCCTGCCTGATGGTAAGCAGTCACCGCAGCCTATGGACGTTTGTAATACCCGGCGAACGACGCTTCCCTCCTATGGATTGTCTGAGTAGTGATGTACATGGGTCTTCTTCCGTACGGTTCGTAGCATCAATGTCCTAATCATGCCCTGATTCTAAGCCAGTGAATACTGGAGTCCCACAAGGCTGCATGTTATCACCAACGTTGTCTGGTCTGCATATGAATATGTTACAATCCAGTGACATTCATTGCTACGGGGATGATGTCACATCCCAGTGTCCAGTAGACGAGTGATAGCGAGGCTCCATCGAACGGTTTTGCTGGATTTTGCGTCGATTCCCAATTCTCTTGCCCTGACCCTCGGCCGTTTGGCTTCCTCAGTCGAAGGGTCTCCTGGTTGTGCTCTCGTGCACAAGGGCCCAGGGTACGCTTTGACCATGATCCAGGGTTTGGCTGATCAAGTAATTGCAGTGGAGCTACTGCCATCTGACCTTCGTGACCATGCTAGAACCTGACCAGATTGGATCAAGGTAACACATTCAGTCGTCTAAATGTGCAGGATTCATCACGATGTTTCCCTCACCGTTAGAGCATCGGTTAGTATTTAAGTAATGTACATAACTCAGAAAAGAGTCATTAGTATACGGCCACAGCCGGTGCCTCTCGCTTGCGACTCGGATACCGTAACCACTCGGCCACCGCTTTATTTGTAAATGGCACGGAACCCTTCGGTCACGAGGCCGACGCACACTTGACCGGTTTTTCAGTTAGCTGCGTTGAGCTCCTCCTTTATATTTGACTAGCTTTTAGGGCTGTTTATCTTTTTCCCGAGCGACAATTTGAAAACGAAGAGGTCAAGCTGTATCTCTGGTTTTACCCAAACGAATCAGATGAAACATGGTGATTTTAAATTGGAGCCCAAACTACAAAAATTCCTATCGGCGCCATTTCCATATTTTTATAGTTTATAATTATGGTTCAGATGAGCCTGTTTCCAAAATCAATTTTACCCTTGATTTTGCCCAGGCTTAATAGCTACACAACAAAAAAGTTTCATTCAAATCCGTCCATTCAATCCAGTGGTTGCGAAGATTAGCGTGAACAAAGAGCCAACATTTTAGAAATTCCTGTTCTGTTCTTCATCGCCGTAAATTTATTTTTTGTAAATAAGTTCAATGTGTTTTGACGACCTGAGTGGTTCAGTGGTCAACATGCCAGGTTCAGTGTGAAATTGAAATGATGAATTTTAATTTCTGTTACGGGTCTGGTTGTTCTACGTATAATTATGTATATATTTATTTAAAAAGAAAGTATTTTAGTAGTTTATCAGTTATTTAGCACCCATAGCACAAGCTTTGCTTAGTTTGGGGCTAGATGGCGCTGTGTGAATTTGTCCATGAATATATATGTACAGACACACTTTTAACTGTTTTATTATTTGTATCTACATAGTTTTTTCTTTATTACTTATTAAGATAGCTGATTACCTTAAACCATATATTGCATCATTTTCTGAGTCTAATTTAGGTTACCGTTGTGTTAATTACCTTGTAACTGAAGTTATAATGACAGTACACATATTATGTTATATGCAAGCATGATTTATTTTCATAGGTTTTATATGAAAAGGTATATAGGTTTTATATAAAAATAACAATAGGTAGCTATGTGCTATAAATATTTCAAGATGAACGAAATTGTATTTTTTTTATTACTAGCGACTTCGTCTGTGGGTTCAGTTACTAACAAAGTTCCATTGCAATAAACTGAAATTATTAAATCGATCATACGTAATCGCAAAAGTAACAGTTTCAATAATTGAAATCAGAGAATGGTTAGCAACAGATCATCTTAAATCTCAAATTGCCCCATTTTCAGAATCTAAGTTAGGTTGCCGTTGAGTTAATTACTTGTAACTGAAGTTATAATGACAGTGTAAAATTAGATATATTATGTTATATGCAAGCATTCTTTATGTTCTTTGATTTATATGAAAAATAGCAATATTACTATAAATATTTTGGGATGACCAAATTAGTAGCTTTATAATTTTATATTATTATTTTAAAACTCATTTAGGTACTATAATTATACACGCAAAATCAACAAGGTTTATATACGAGTTCTAAGAGTAGGTCTAATAGAATAGAATTTGCTTAAAACATTGTAAAATAATAATATGTATGTAACATAAAATAGTAGGTAGATTTAATAATATGACATTCATATAATAGGCATTAATATTGTTATCTTCATATAAAACTCGCTGCAAAGAATAAGTCGTGTTATTTTTTAATTTTGTACCTATAAAATAAATGATATTTTAATTGTAACTAAATATTAAAGTTTTTTAATTTGCTCGCGACATTGTCCGGCCACTAAGGAAGAAATCAAAATAAAATTATTCATCTATTTATTTTTCTTACTTTGTATATTTTTACGAAGCATCAAGATCAACCAATTAAATATCTTTATTGTAACACTGACTTCAATTTAAATTTATTTTAATGTTGTAACACGTAATAACAAGAAATACCTACTTTACCTATTGCATAACTCTAAACTGTTAGCATTTTTCTATATGGCAATGACACTTACCTACTCAAATAAATTTTCTAAAAACATTGAGTAAAATAGATACCTATTAATATTTATTTAGTTTCTGAAACCAACATCTAAAAAGTAAAGGAGTAGGCGTAAATAATAATAGCCATAGAGAGTGTATGCAATAATTATAATTACCTTAAGCAAACTTTACTTACTTTAATTTTTATAACATTTTGTATTGGAGCTATATTCTGAATATAGACATGCCTAGGCTACGGTAATTGCTTACCATCAGGCAGGCCATAAGCTTGTCTGCCACCTTAATGGTATGAAAGAATATCATTAAAAAAATAATCATCCTGGCGTTAATGTCCCGGTTGTGCTCTCGCGCACGATGGCCCGGGGTCCGCCTTGACCATGATCCTGGATTTGGCAGATCAGGTAATTACAGTGGAGCGACTGCTATCTGACCTCCGTGACCCTGCTACCAGGGGAACCTGACCAGATCGGATCATGGTTACACATTCAGATGTGCAGGTTTCATCACGAGGTTTCCCTTGCCGTAAGAGCATCGGTTAGTTTTAAACTTATGTACATAACTTAGAACAGAGTCATTGGTACATGGCCGCGGTATTTGAACCTGGAACCTAACGCTTACGAGTCAGACGCCTTAACCACTCGGCTACCGACTATCATTACTTTGCAATTTATTAAAATTTATATATCTTGAACTTAAAAATATATTCGAATTTTTTATATAAGTAAAGCCTACCAATCTAATTACCAAAAGTATTATTTATATAAATTCATTTAAATTATCTGGTTAAGTTATCTAAAATGTAGTCTACCGGAAAGGGGCGTGACGTTATTCATACAAGTAAACTTGTACCTAAAGATAACTTATTCTACTCCTTTTGTAGGCATTTTCTGTGTGTTTTTTACCCCTGACAAAAGACAGGGTTGTTATAAATTTGACGGGCGTATCTGTGGCTTTGTGTGTCTGTTTGTGGCATAGTGACTCCCGAACGGCTGGACCGATTTCGATGCGGTTTTCTCAATTTAAAACGAAGTGCCGCCATTTTTCCAGTTCCTGTTCTGGCCACCAGTTCCAAGGACCAAGAATACCGAGTCAGACAAGTTTGTGGAACTGTGTGTTTTAATTGCCTCCCGGATCATTATCATACTTAGTTTTTTATGCTTCTGTTATTATTGTAAAGACAAAAGTTTTCTCTATTTGAAAGCCAGTTTATTCGAGATCGTTCCTAGTTTTGTTTCATTAAAATCGGTTAAGTAGTTTGTAAAATATTTGGTATATATCTTGGTCAGCGGATATCCGACTTTTTTGTCTGTTAGGTTATGTCTGATTTGTATCTAACTTGGCATTTTGCACGTATCACAGGTTTCTAATGTAATTCAATTCCTTATATTTATTATATATCATAGTTCATAAATAACATAACTGATATGTTAATCCTTCTGACTACTGTCAGGGTCTGCTTTTCAGCACCAAAAATTGAAATTCCCTGATTTTAAAATTAAAGTTTAATATGATACATAAAAATAAATATTTAAGCCTACTATACCTACATACTTAATAGAATCTAAGCCACTGCAACTAGCAACTAAGTCTAAATTAAATAAAGATTTATTATTATTTTACCTCCACTTGGCTCGGTATTCGGAATCCTTACAAAGCAATTATTTAGATAAATTTTTCTATGTTTGAACCTATTTTTAATTACGCAACTACAACGTAAATAATTTTGAAGTAGATTTCCCTGTATTTACGTCTCTAATTTAGTTATTATTTTAAAGTGGTAGTTAATATTTAAAAAGTTCTAGATCTAAGTATACGACATAGGATGTATTGCTTAATTTATTATTAAATATTTTAAGGTATTTAATTTAGATAGGTACTTTTAGACAGATCATGTAATACGTTTAAAAATGAAGCAGGTCCTCATCTCTCTCCATAGAATTTTGTGGGATAATTTATCAAGCAATCTTACTTAATTAAAAAGATGGCTTACCAAAAATAATAATTAAGTACAACAAGTGAACCAGGGGCTCTATATCTGAATCGTACGCCTCAAATCGAACGGTTTTCAATTTTGATTTTTGGCATGAAATATTCAATATTTTTCAAGTCACAGACGCAACACCGAGAGAGTACGGTTCAAAAACGGGGAAAATTAGCAACATGCATTAAGTTTTCGAATTTTTCATGACGAAAATCAAAATTGTAAGCCGTTTAGTTCTAGGCGAGCGATTCAAAAATAGGGTATAGAATCTATTGATGAAATGGTCTTTTAAAATACAAACTAAATACCTTCCTACATTTAAATAACTGAGTATTATTTTATTTGTGATTAAATAATTAATTTATGGCAATATTTATTTACTTTTCTCTATGTAATAAAAGAAATGTAACATAATAATAGATACTTTTGTGTACACGGAATACTTTATGCGCTTTAAAAAAGTAATGAGTCTAGACTATTGTAAAATTATAATTGGTGGATATACCTAACCACGTTTTAACTAAGAATAAGAAATACTTCTTTGTGTATTATTATATTGTTTATTCCTTAACTTATATACCTTTTTAACATAAGTTCATGGAAATATTCTCTACTCTACGGTGCGAATACGTACAGTAACGTAATTTGTTTTAAAGACCGATTCCACACAGTTTTACGTTATTTACAATAAAAATAACTATTCTTACGATGGTTTAGAAGAATTAGTCAATGTTGTGGGTAACAAATAAACATTATTATTGGTCATTTATATCGATATGTATAATATTTTTAATTTAAAACTCTGTACAGGTCTCCAAGAAGAGTAGTTCGGCGTATTAGACAAAAAATCTGTTTATATACCTTATAAACTTTATATACTCGGTATATTTGGCAAGTAATTCGTGTTCTTATGTATTTAGGTATATTATTTAGTCGAATAGTTGTATTTTTTAATACGTATCTCAAATAAAATGCGAAATTTGAAAGCCATGATTTAGATCCCTTGCAGTCGCTATTTGGTAGAAGGTAGAGCATCTTCTGTGTCTTTTTATTAACTTATTTCTTTTTAAAATACTAAAATGACTATTTTAAATTAGAAAGTACATTTCCAATTATCGTTTTTAGCAATAGTTTATAAGACATATAGAATAAATTTGTTAAAAAATCTCATTATTTATAATTGATCTCTTTGGGGTAATTAATGGAGGAAAAATAACAAAAAATGATTGTTATCGTCTAATATTTGTATTCAAAGATGTAAATGAGGTCTTATACTCACATTATTAGCGGGAACATTTCAGAAATATCCATTAAGAACAAGTCCACATCACTTTGAACCGTCGGCGTCGTCCCGTGCGCACTCACTCCCGAAAACCCTTGTAAAAACATCGTCCTAACCGACTCCGGGTCGGAAACTCCCATCAATCCTATAGTACAGGGTCCACTGGTCACAAAACAGTAGTTTTCTAAATTGGCCTATAAGAATCTTATTGGACCTTATTCGGTCGAAGACGCGCGAATTTTTGGCAAGTGCGCGCGACGTGCGCGTATTTAGGCCTACCACGGGTGGCGCGCGGCAGGCCAGCCGCCGCCGAAGCTACGTTCGTTACTATTTGCAATCCACAAACCGAACGATTACACACATCGACATCCTGATAAGGGCGTCGTGTCCCTACCTAGCCACAACAATACCTTACCCGAAACTTGGTAGCACTTAGCCCGGTCGCGGAACACAAATCTGTACACGTTTTCAAACACAGATCAACTTCAAAATTTTATTTCAAAACTAAAAAAAATGAAAAAAATTCCCAAATGTAAAGAAAACGACGCGTCCTGTCAAAAAAATATATCAAGCCCCCGTATCGTTCGAAAATTATTTACTTAGCAAGAGGATATGAGTAGCGCGTGGGTTCGGTCTTCGTTCCGCGGTAATTATTACGTTCGCGCGGGTTGACTGTTGGCTAGGGGGTGTAAGCCGCCCTCACGAGGGTGTATAGGGACTCTCGAAGGGCGCCTCGGTCCGTGGCGCTAGAACTCGCGACGCACGCGCACCTACCGGCGCTGCCCGAACGAAATGGCGGCCAGCGACTTCGACTGAGTTATAACCTTGTTTCTATCGACCTCGGGACAACGCCGTAACTGTAGGTATACGCACGCCAGACGGCCAATACCTATTACCTATCGGCGAATGTGGTTGAAAAAATTCTTAATTTTTTTTTGGATAGCTAGCTTCGACAGGTTGGCGAAATCCAATGGGGTTGACAATTTTTTTTCGTTGATTTTCTCCTGTAAAATAGGTTTTGAATAAAAGTAGCTGTAAAAATAGGGGATTAGTCCTATTATAATAAATTACATTTTATTTGTTCTGTGATGATATTCCAAATACTGGCGTTTAAAAAAATTTGAATTTCTTTTAAGATAAAGCTTTGACAGGTTGGCAAAATCAAAGATCTCAGAATGAGATGGAGAACCTTTTGCGATTTTTTTTCGGTAACATGGATATGTGGTTTTGGATTATATTTGGTGTAGAGATAGTGGATGAGTCCTATTTTAACACGTTTTAGTCCAAATGTATGTATGTGGTTAGTAAAAGTACTTAGGTAATTATTGAACACTAGCTTTGACAGATTGCCGAAATGTGACCTAAGAATGGGTACGGCTTAGTTTTATCGTTTTTTTTTTCTATAAAATTTACAGGTGGTTTTGAATAAAATATTCTGTAGAGATAGCGAATAAGTTCTATTTCAATATGGTACACTCTAAGTGTCCATATCCATTGTAAAAATGGTATGATTCTTTTTAGCAATAGAACAAGACTATTCCACGATTTGTTGCAAAAACGATTAAGTGATTTTGGCAAAAATTGCAGTAGAGATTGGCGAAGAGTCTCTTTTCATTATGGTATACTCCAATCGTCATCATTTAACGTAAAATTCACCTTTTTATAAAAATTTTTTTTTTAAAGTATGTATTGTCTTGGTTGAAAAACTCAATATTTCTCCATACATGACAGAACGACATAAATAATCCCTTTATATTTTGGGTACAGAATTAATGTAATCCATTTATATTTAGGGTGCAGAATTTAGTACTTATATATTTACTGTACAGAATAGGTTGTCGTACCTATCTATTCCCATACATTGTAGTTTTAATATTATAATAACTGTGATTACTATGGGAATATTTCATTTGCATAGGTACCTATATACCTAACAAGATTATAAGATGAGATTGTAAACGCCAGTATTTTCCAAAGAATACCTAATCGTGTAAATTAATAAAATGTGTAGCAAAATATAAAGAGTAAAATACACGCTACAATAAACATAACAGTTTTAAAAATATTGAAGTAAATTTTTTTCAGTTATTAGGTAAGTAGACCTACATAACCTAATAATTGATTTATAAAAAGTGCCTGGATCTGGATCACAAGCCTAGGTGGGTATTAGTGATAATATGCACGGTTGTATTTAATTTTTTTGACACAATCCATCCCAATATGAATTTTAACCGAAATCGTTCTAATAAGTTAAATAAAAGACTTATGTATCCGGTTTATTTTCGGTCTGCAAAAATATGAGAGATGAATAATATCGCTCAAGCGTAAGCTCTCGCTTTCAATTCCTACTCACAGTTCCGATTTCCTCTCCTATTCCTTCACTGTTCATGCAGCCCGGCTGTGGAATTCTCTCCCACACGAAGTGCGGGATAGTCAGTCAATACATATTTTTAAGAAACGTGTGAAAGAACACTATCTTTCCCAGTGTGCCTAGATGTAATTCAGTATTCTCAATGCCTTTATGTTATATTGTATTAGTTGTTATGGTATATGTTTATTTTATTTTTATGGTATATTGGTATAGTAAGTATATAATTTTATGTATGTATTTATTTATAGTATTATAATTATAGTCATTGTGCACGTCTTATCTGCGTTTAATTTTCACATATCTCTTTTGTAGGCTTACTGGAAGAGATTTCTTTTAGAGATAAGTAGTGCCTGTTGTGTCATAACTAATCTGTACTTTCTGTATTTGTTATATTGTGTACAATAAACTGTTAAATAAATAAATAAAAGATTTGTTAGGGAAACGAATTTGAAAATGTCAGAGCTATATATTTTATTATATGTAACTTTTTACATTTGAAGAGAACAAGGTGAATATACATAAGTACCTAAGAAAAACAAGAAGCGGACTCCTATATAAATAAAGCTAGTCCATAAATATGAAACTAAAATTGTGTAAACTAATAAAATACAAACATGTAAAAACCGGCCAAGTGTGATGTGAACTGGCATATAATGGGTTCCGTACGATTACCAACAACAAGATTTTGATGCCAGACATGTAGTTTGTCAAATGCAATTAAATTCGAAATCTTGTAGCACGGGCCCGTCTCACGCTTGACAAATTTTTAGGATTTCATTTATTTATTTTAACAATTTATTGCACACAATATAAAGTATACAGAAATTACAAAATTAAAGACGACACAACAGGCACTACTTATTTCTAAGAAGAAATCTCTTCCAGCAGGCCTATAGAAGAGAGACATTATAGATTAGATTTATGTTAATATTAGCACAATAGTCACAGAAAGTTTCGTGCTTATACATATGTAATGCCGTTATTTCGATAGAGAAATAATAAAAAACCTCGGAAATATTGCGAAGAAGTTCTTTTATACCCCGTCATTTTCAACATTTTAATTTTTTTTATTTATAAAATCTGTCAAGGTTCCCAAAGATCACATGACATGACCAGTGACACACAGGCAGACAGCGAGGGCCCGGGATCCGCCTTGACCACGATCCAGGATTTGGCAGATCAGGTAATTACAATGGAGCGACTGCTATCTGGTTTAATAAACTTATTTTAGCAACAATATGTTTTGTCTTTATCTGTCAGTGATTTTATACAATTTGAAAGAAAGTGACAAACCGTAATTCAGCTAAAATAGGTTTATATAAATAACTTTTATGAATAAGACAAATACAATAAACCTATATTATAATTCACCACCAAGTAAGATGGCGGCCAAATGCCTGGATAGTCTGAAAAAAAAAAAAATTGTAATAATAATACCTTGAAGGCGTACCTAACCAATATATCTACTCATTTAATTAGTCAAGCGATACCATTCTGACAGTTTGTAGATTTTTATTTTGTTTCTTTCCTATTAACGGTAAATAAATAAAAATAAATAAATAACCGTAAGACACAAGAGTTATCGTCGGACGCATCCGTGGATATCGTGAGTTTTGTGTGTCGTGCAGTTCCGAATCAACAACAAATTGACAATTTTATGTGAGGGTAGGAGTCTACCAGCACATCACCGCAGCTGTCACCTCCCACGGCAGTCGTCTCGTGACCACGGTGGGTGTAACCCTACCGAAACGTCGGGAAAACAAATCATAAAGGTACGTCGCGTCCAAGTCCCGTCTAATATAATAATAGGGGTAAAAAGGTTTTTACTGGGTCGGCAACGCATGGGTGATGCCCCTGGTATTGCAGACGTCCATAGACTGAAGTGACTGCTTACCATCAGGCAGGCCGTAAGCTTGTCTACCACTACAGTGGTATAAAAAAAAATGATGTCCGCAACTTGTTTTCCTCATAGAGAAGGGAATGGAAAGTAGAGTGTAAGTAGATACTTCAATCGGTTGAATTTTTTTCTCGGTCGGCTATTTTTCTGCACTAAACCTACTTGGTCATAACGGTATTTTATTATTAAAGAATTCTCAACAAAATTAAATATATGACATGAAATGAAATGAAAGATATTTATTGATTAACAAGGACACCACATTACAACAATCACATAATATAAAATAAACAATAATCATACAAATAAAAAACATATGTACCAAATTACAAAATGAATATATCGATTCGGAATTGCTGTGCTGTGGCACACCTTGTCAACAATAGGACCTCACTCAGCATGAGCCACGGCCGGAGCCGAGGAGTGAGTTATGATATCCGATTGCACTAAATATTCCTAAGCATCTAAATGCTGAGTCCCAAAATCGGTGTCCTAAAGTTACGTAACGTACCGAGTTTAGTTTTCACATAAGTGAAAACGTTTGGTGCTGGTGCAATGCTTTTTACAAGCTTTCACATGTCGCCATGTTTTTCCGTAATAAAATCATGCAAGTTAAATTTGATCCGACCAGTTTCCGATGTAGATGAAATTTATCACACTCATGTAACTTCGGGGTAGTGCAATGTTGCGATGCCGACGAGCTGATCTGATGTTGGAGACGGAAAGTGGCCATAGGAACTGCTAAACTACGCATAGTAAAGCCATCGAGTTTGGGCTCGTTTGAGTAGTCTTGTTAATACAAAAAAAATCTTAGCGATCCGATATTGATTGTAACTATTTAATAAGAAATGCTTTTTTCATATAGTTACCTTCTTTCTTTGGTTATATTAAATATAAAGAAAGAAGGAAAACATTTATTACCGCCACGACACTAACATTTTGCAATACAATAATATTTAACAAAAAATCGGTACATAAAAGACGATTACAATTATTGGTTCCCAGTGGGATTTTTCGTGGGCATTCAGCGTAAGTGGACGCTCCTCATCATAATATAACACAGTGTGAATTTGTAACTGACCTGTTTGTAAGTAAAGTGTACTTATTTTACTTGTTCTGAACTTGTTAAATCAAGAAAATTAATAAAATAGAGTACTCTGACTGATCATAGAGACCGAAATTCGAGAACTTGTTTTGTTAGAAATATTTTAAATCAACTAAAAGCGTCGCCTAAAGTTTAGTGCAGCTTCCTAAAGTAAAAAAGAAACAGGAATACTGGCAGTAACACGAGAAACTCTGGTCTAGACCCGTTCTAGGTCGCCCACACTAATACCTAGGTGAAATCGTTACCTAGACAACATTAATAACCTGGCCCAAGTATTTTCTCTTAGATTTACTTAGAGACTGCCCTCGCAATACATTTCAGGGTTCCGTAGTCAGAAAAAGTCGGAAAATCCTCGACTAAGTTTATTTAAACTTTAAATAATATACAATACAAAACTCTTTACTACACACCAGAGGACACAAGTACAGATACAAAAATATGGTAGGTAGTACAAAGGGCGGTATTATCACTAATGTGATCTCTTCCAGGCAACCTTGGTATGGAGAGAAGAATATACCTAATTCAATATAAAATATTTTCTAAACTATGGAACCGATTTAAATAAAACAAAGCTGAGAGTCATCATGATTAAACTGGTTACCAATAGAAAAAATCGCATCCAAGTCGGTCCATCCGTTCGGGAGCTACGATGTAACAGATAGATACACAAAGCCACACATACCTCAACTTATAACACCCCTTTTTTCGTCGTTGGTTAAAGAGAAACCCTGTTATAGATATTTCAACTCAGTTGTGCGTACGGCCCTATGTGTGGGTGAACCTTAATACCTGGCTTTCGCTGTATGTTTGTCCGTCTGTCTGTCACAAGGTGAAATGTTTGAAACCTTACAGGTAGACACTTGAAATTTTTGTAAATAAACAAAAACAATAAAGTTATTATATTTTAAATATGTATAATATTGTTGAACTGTGTAGGTACATTTAGGTTTTACAAATTATATTTCGGACATACAATATTTAAAGTATCAATAATTAAATACTTAAAAAGTAAAAATTCACATCCATTTACAGCAAAACAAAAATTAAGAAATAAATCAAACAATACAATAATCATAATAAATCCAAAATGTCAAATTCATACCAATTTCAAGAACAATTAAAATGAAGGAGATCCCCTTACAAAAGAACTGTAAGGTATAGTGTTATTTTGTTTCATCACTATAGCAAAAATGTAAAGAAATATAGGCATCAAACTATACATGTTTAAATCATGGACCAAGTCATTTTATCCGGGCACTATTTACAATGCCCGGGCAAAAAGTTAAATAGACACGCGTACGCACTTTACGAACTAGCAAAGACTGTCAACCGTGAAGCCGTTCTTAATGCATACCACGGGCTTGTTGCATCAATTCTCCGATACGGAATAATATTTTGGGGAAACTGTTCTGAAAAAGAATCAATATTCAGGGGACAAAAAAGTTGCATTAGAGCTATATGCAATTTAAAAAGAACTGATAGCTGCAAACCTCACTACGCTAAACTAAAGATTCTTACACTGGCATGCCTCTACATATATGAGGTAGCTGTGTATGTGAGGTCTAACCTCCACTTGTTCACATCTGTCTCTCAGGTGCACAATAGAAGCCACCGTGATCCTGGCCGGCTGTGCGCTGTCCAGTCTAAAACAGCTCTAAAACACAAGAGTATTTTTTGTATGGCCCCCAAAATATACAATAAGATACCTAAACAGATAAGAGAGTTAGATGTGACGGAATTTAAACACAGTCTCTTTAAAATGTTGACCGAAAAATGTTATTATCGGTGTGACGAATTCCTTAACGATACTTTTATATAAATGTAGTAATATAAATAATAATTATATATAAAATGATAAATGACATTTATATTTTAACGATTTATAAAAATTTGACATTCAATTATTTCAATTAATTATAGTTATTGACGATTTAATAATGATTTATCTTGATATATTTTTGTTAATTTAGTGTATTAATATCGGATATTTAAAAGGGATGAATTTCATTTGATTCTAGTATTGTATAAAGTGATAGTTAGATAGGTGGATTGTATCGTATACCGTAAGGTGGAACATGGAGATCTATAAAATACATGAAACCAACTTTGTAACCCATGTTGACGATTAAATAAATGATTTGATTTGATTTGATTTGAATATGAATAATGATTAATCAAATCGGGAAATTTAATTAGTACTTATTTAAAGTTCATTATTTATCACATTGTCCGGTCATTCTGAATATTGCTACGGAACTGTTGGCCAAACTGATAATTAAGATACATTATGCAATAGATTGACCTGGTCCTCAAGTCCGCTATTTTTAGTTATCTCACAATTCGCCAGCAATTCAATTACATGTAGATTACAACTTGAGATAGATATCCATTGAAATTTGCAGGTTAGATTTGTTTTTATTTATTTTTATTTTCCATTTCTTGTTTTAAGTTTACCTAAATTAAATGTCCCCAATGAAGACCCTTGTTAGGCGGACCCTGGGCCCTCGCGTGCCGCGCGGGGGCCCATCCGGGACATAACGTCAAGATGATGATGATGATGATGAAGACCCTTGTTAAATAAGAGAAGAATACCTGCCGTTTTATCAAGCAATCGAATCGTGCTACGATTATAACACCAATCGAAAACGAATAGAATTTGATTGGTCTTTTATTAGTAGCAGAATACAAAAAGTGTCAAACTTCGATTATTCTTCGGTCGCGATCCAATTACAATTCGATCGCGTCATTAGTAACTTCTCAAACGATAAATGAAAGGGGTACCTATTTTCAATCCCTAAAAACTGAAGACCATAATTTTTATTTCATTATTTACTGGGCGTACTGGCATCTTGTAATACCTACTCTATTTTCGACATAAAGTTTTTATATCGATCTGATAAGTATCTATCTATCTACTACAATAAAAAATATTTGTGACTAAGAAATTGAATTACATTAATAATAAATAAACAGACTGCATAATAAAAAATAAATATGCTTAGAAAAATTCACACAACGCCATCTAGCCCAAAAGTAAACAAAGCTTGTTATGGGTGTTAGATAACTGATAATCTACTTATATACTTTTTTCATTTAAGAAAAAACCCACGTAGGTACTTTTATACAATTTTATTACGAAAGAATCCTAAATTATATTAACATAATAATAGGTTGGACTATTGGACTAGAAATTGAATTGCATATAAAATGAATAAACAGGCTGCGTATCAATAAACAGCCCAAGTAGGCACTTATACAATTATACTACGCAAGAACCCCAAATTATATTAGCATAATAATAGTAGCGTATCTATTATTATTATTACATAATAGATCGGAAATAGAGGAAGGGTGCATAATTTAATGTAAACCGTATACTATTAAATAGATTGGTTAGAGGGAGATGTAGGATATAAGTACTATTACCTATGTTTACTTTTATTACTGTAGGTACAAATAAGTCTGGTAAGCTGTCCTATTTTATTTATTGAATTCATTGTAAGTGCATTTTGTTAAATTAAATTTTCTTAAAATTTTGTTTAGTACATAAATTGATTAATAGTGAAAGTTTTAGGTATATTTGTTAGATTTTAACCTATTACGCAAGAAGAGGGGTGTTCAAGGAATGTTATAAGTTGACTTAAACACCCGTGGAGAAGATGTTTTAAAGGTAAAGGTTTTAAGGTAAAAGGTTTTTACGGGGTCGGCAACGCGTGGGTGATGCCCCTGGTATTGCAAACGTCCATAGGCTGCGGTGACTGCGCACCATCAGGTAGGCCGTAAGCTTGTTTGCCAACTTGGTGGTATAAAAAAAATAACAACAATAATGATGGACTAACATAGATGCGGTTGTATTTGATAACCAGTTTAATCGAAAACATTCTTAGGTTTTTTTAATTATGTTACCTTTGTTGGGTGTTACCTTTGACTGTAGTAACAAACGACGTATTTCTGAAAATAAGTAGACGGAACAAACAAAGGACTGGGGTCTATTCTGGAGCTGTGACATCTCAAATACTATATTTTCCCTAGCCAAAAAACTGCATTAAAACGCCACCAAACTTGATCTTCAACAATACACGACTGTCGAAGATCGTTTAGAAAATGATTTTTGGCTGCAATAGACATTTCAATGTCATTATTAATGGAGATTTGTGGATAAAAGAATGTCGATTTCGAGATGAGATAAAAGAATGCATCATTGGCTGTGTATGAAAGTCCACTGCTGATCTTACTTGAGCCTCCTCCACCCTGTGGAGGGTATTGCCAACTTTTATCAGGTGGCAGGACTCTGTCAAGCTTTTCCGGGTTGAAGGATAAGGTGGCCAGCGTAATTACAGACATGAGGCATTTCATCTCAGTCCTCAATATGGCAACGCAGCTGCCGTTCTGCACTTCTATCGTCTGCAACCTAAATACATGCATCGTAGATTTTATGGGCGACGGTTACCGCTTACCATCAGGGATGCCTGCTCGTTTGTCACGGTGTAGAGTAAAATATCATACTTGGTAATGATTTAATGCATCAGAAAACTCTACTGTCCATTTTCTGGTCTACAGAAACTAGATAGAGTCTACAGACAAAACGTGGGAATTGAGAGTGAGTCGAGTAGAGTAAGTGAACGTGGATACCATCGAATTAGATGATGTGTGCGGACACAGCACATGATCAAATTGCTGTCTGCCCAGGGATACATGGCAGAGCAGAACGTGCTGTGTCAACCCCAGGGACCAAAGTAGGAGTTTATTTAAATAACATGAAACTTAAATGGCAAGAAATTGCATTTTTTTTATACCACCAAGGTGGCAAACCAGCTTACGGCCTGCCTGATGCAATACCAGAGGCATCACCCACGCGTTGCCGACCCAGTAAAAACATTTTAACCCCTTTCTTGAAGAAAACCGGGAAAACATAAAATAATTACAGTTATAATAAAAATATAAAATCATACCTACATCTAAAATACTAAAAATATATAAGTACACTAATACATATAAAATAGACTAAACTAAAACCTTATAATCAGGTAACCCCAGGGTCCCTATTTTTGAATGGCTCGTCTCGATTCTAGCGGTTTTCAATTTTCTGCTGCGATGCTGATTTTCCCTATTTTTGAACCGTACCTACTCTTTCGGTGTTACCAATGTGATTTAAAAAATATTGAATTTTTCATGCCGATAATCATAATTCAAAATCGTTCGAATTGATGCGAGCGATTAAAATATAGAGTCCTTGGTAGAAGCCGGAATGGGCTGCTCGGATAATGATGAGTACTACGTCAAGTACCTAATTACTAAACTAGTATTTTTTAAAGTATATTACTTACCTATTCCTTCTTTTCACTGCCGATACGTGGCAATCTGTATAGCTGTAAAATCGTAGATCGTCTGGATAGGTACATATCTACAAGCAAATAGGTAAGTAGGTACAAAGTTATCATTGTAAGAAATTAACTGCAACTGTAGGTAATTAGGTACCTAATCTACAGTTTTGGGTAGGTTAATACTTAGTAAATTAGATATAATATAGTATGTAGGTACCTATCTAGTTACTTACAGGTAATTTATTAACCATCCAATAAATTAAATTTTAGTTGACAGATACATACTCTTAAAATGACTAATTCACTATTGCATGTAGATACCTATTCTATCTTGGTATCTACTTGTTTCATTTTAACTGAAAATGAAACAACTGAATTTGCACAGCGCTGTCTAGACCCAAACTCTAAGCAAAGGTAAAAAAATTCCAAATACTAGCTGTTATAGACTTCAAGGAGTTGCAGACGGAACATATACAAGGTAGGTAGCTAGGTAGGTGCATAATCCTAAACAAAAAGATAAAACAAAGTTAGAAAAAGTTTCCTAATAAGAAAAAGCGCGAATATAGGAAATGTTATGACTTGGAGCCCCATCTGTTGAGCAATAGTTGTACTATTACATTTTCAACATCAACCACAGGTCGCTTTTATATAAGTTCTTCAACTCGTCTATAGATGGCATTTAAATAATAAGTTACGTTTTAGTTTTTCTACTACACGCAAGAGGGCGCTAACCTGCGTGCAGCGTAGCTTTAGACTTGTTGTTTTAACTCTATAAAGTGCCACAAACTTATCTGACCCGCTGGTCAAAACTGGAACTGTGGCAAAATGGCGTCATTTCATTTAGAAAAGTATTTGAAATTACATGACAATGCCTACACCAGAGCAGAAGGTCGGAATCGTTTGTGGCACTGTACAAGCACCCTATTAGGTGCGTTAATCTTCATTATCCTAATGTCTACCCCGATTTGTGCCAGGGTCCACTTTCCTACTTGCCTTCCTCCACTTCGCCTGATCGGCATCACATGGTTCACGTCGTAGGCCATTGGCTCTCGCATCCGACAAGGCAATGCCAATATATCTCTACCTAAGACTCTATTTTTTAAAACACTCGCATACACGCTTGCGCTACTATGGCTACACTACTGTTTTATCTGTAATATCTTCAGTTTGTTAATCAAATTCAAACTTGTATTTTTTTTATTGATTAGCACCAAAGAGATTGGAAAGTTAGCTACCTTCATGGTTAGACTGGATGATTTTTTTTTGCTCTGTGATTAGGTTAATATCACTTTCAATCGTCATAAGGGAGGGGAAGGGTAGGAAAATAGAAAGAAAACACACAGTGACACGTTGGCCGCCCCACCGACAATGTCAGGTAGAGCCGGACCGTAATAGTTCATGACATCGGATAGTTCAAGAGGTTTTTAAGGTCTCTTTAGAGGCGGGCAACGCATTGGTAGCGCCGCTACCGTTGCTGATGTCCATGTCGGTTACCACGCACCATTAGGTGGCCCGTTTGCCTGTTTCTATGACGTATAACATAAGGATAAGAAGAGATAGATAACCCTGGTCGCATGCCTATTTAATGACTATGAAGGTATGAGAGTCTACAAAACCTTGGACAGTTGAAAACTCATTTCACTCGTAAAAATTCACGGAACAAGAAAAACCAGGTAAAAGCAGACTACTTGTAGGTACTTGTATTGTAATTGTATGGTAATGAAATATCTGTGGCAAATGAGCAGACAGCCAACCTGATGTTAAGTGGTAACTGTCGCCCATAACATCTGCAATTCCTACATTTAGGTTGAAGGTAACAAAAATAAAGAACCGCAGGTGCGTGGTCACTGTGAGAACTAATTATGCCTGTAACTGCGCTGGCTACCTTATCCTTTAAACCGGAACACAAGAATGCAAGCATTGTTGCTTGGCGACAGAAATAGCTAAGGCGGTGGTACTCACCCAGACGGACTCCTCAGGCTTGACAGTGTCCTACCACCTGATACCAACATAGAAATAAATAAGGACAAAGGTTAAATGAAACACAATTGTTAATATTTAAAAAATCCTACTCTAACAACAGAAACCTTAATTCTAAGTAAACTAGATAGATAAATTGACCTAGGGCTTGCCCTCGAATTTGAAAAGGTGCCCAGAAGGCTGGCCGCGTTGCCCCGCTGAATACCAACTGCTGACCCAAGACGAGGCCAGCTTTTCTGGGGATTCGTAATTTAACCAGGCGCTTAAATAACTCCCGGTATAAGGAATGCGCCTGGTCTCCACGGTCCAAGATTTTCAACGTCAAATTAAAGGTTAGACAGCCTAGGTACCGATGCAAGTAGCATCCGATATTCGTCGTATTTATCAATTAGTCTGAATAGGTTAGATATTTTGTATGGAGATTGTACCATTTATAAACTTGTACTTGTATTGACTCCCGCTCCAGGTCGTTCTTGGTGCAGAGGTTGGCCATTGCGATTTAACGCGGTAATGCAGCGAGCGAGATGGGCACCTTTGCACCGGGAGCGGCCAGGGGTGGGTTATTTGGCTGACAAAGATATTTGTTAAATTAGTATAAATTTTGACATTGTATTGATGACTTTGTATTATTAAATTTTTATGGAATTAAAATTTGATTAAAAATAAATTATAATTTTATAGACAAAATATCTAGTACCTATATTATTATTTTATTTGTTTTATTTTATTTTAATTTATTCGGAAGACCAACAGCCATATTACAACATAATACAAGTATTCATACGTAACAGAAATGTTTGGTGTATAATATAATAACGGCATATATAAAATTTCTGGCGACTCTGGGCTTTTTTTAGCCAAGACTTTTCTTCCGCAAGTTTTACATGCATAATTCAAACTTATTAAAGAAAAGCTGAGAAAACGAAGCGAAGCCGGACCGAGGCGCCAGTACTCTTATAACGAACTAGAGGGCGCTGCGCGACATTTAGATCGCGGTATTGAGGTGTCCCTTGCAAAAATATAGGGAGAGACCGTCTGAGTCATTTATGCTTGACAGACGGACGAAGGTTCCGAATTTATTTTTGCACGTCTACGTAACGTATTCGTTATTGTTGACGCCATTGTTATCTAACAAATATATTTTAATAATTAATAATAATAACGGCATATTTTTAAAAGTGATAATTGAAGGAAAGAGAGGAAGCGGAAGGCTAAGGATATATGAATTTTGGAAGGACGTGAAGGAAAAAGTGAGCGCCGGAGATTATAAAGAGATGAAGAGGTTGGCAGACAGGAGAGAAGGGTGGCGATTGCTCCACCGACAAGAGTCATACTCTTAAAATTATGATGATGATGATAATATTTCAATTTAAAGTTCTCCGCCTACTACCCTTTATTAGATTTATGGAAATTAATAAATGGGCGAATAATAATAGTTTTTTGTGCTGGTTAGTGTACTTGTAGATAAAAGAATACAGAGCTAAAACAAAATAGTAAAAATATACAAAAACTATTTTTTGTGGGGAAGTAGATTGTCTTTCACACATCTTTCATTATTTTACATTTTTCTTTTACTCACCTTCCGAGGACCCGGGGTCCGCATCGACCATGATCCAGGATTTGGGAGATCGGATACTTATAGTAGAGCGACTGCCATGTAAGTTCCGTAACCCTGTTAACAGGGGAATCTGACAGATGGTTACACATTCAGTCTCTCTCACGAAAGGGGAGGTCATTGCCATAATCTCCACGCTCGGCAGGCGGGTTGGAGATCGCAGTGTTATAAATTTAACAATTAAAAACGCTACTCCCCATTTTCCAGCCTACGGAGACTACATCTTTTGTCTCGAAAACATTATTCGTCTTGTACGAAACCCACGAGTGTAAGGGGTTGGTGATATTCTATTCTGTCGGACACTACAAGCCTGTTGAAATCGAATCAAACAAATAATATGTTTGAATATAATTTCGGTCATGCGGCCGTCGTGTGCTTATTATTAACTTGATCATTCAACCAAAAGTGAATGAGGGATCGAAATGAACATCAACAAATCATTGGCGTATCCACCCATATATAGGGCTATTATCCAGGGGGGGCCTGGCCCCTGAGCCAGTGAACACCCCATCCTGGGGTGGGCACCAGACCATTCTGGGATGGGCACGGCCCACCCGGTGCCCCCCTTCCTAAGCCTATGCAACAAATAACGAACAAAATGAACATAACTATGGCTACCTACCAAGACTTTGTAATCAACTCCATTACGTTATTTTGTTTGGAGATAGGTCAAGCACTTTTTTTACACCGATATTCTAGAGTTATTAACGAAATACGGCCGCAATTGTAGCAAAAAGTTTATGAAAATAGGATATGCAGATCGGGCTATCTACGCGCCAGCCACGGCAACCACATTGCCGAAATTTTTAATTCAAACATAAGTGCCATAAAATTATCTTTAATTATATAAACCTAGTTTCACTTATACAAAATCCTTTTCTATTTATGTTAATTCAATTTATAGTTCTTTACCTCAAAAAACCCTTTATATTTCTGGCAAATCAATCTTTAACTTCATAAATACTTAATCGATTTTAATTTGGTTTCCGCGGTTTCACGCCATTAACAAATGATTATCTCTGCATTTAATTAATTTCATCAACATGACTTTACGCCAAACAATATTTATTTCAAAACGGGATAAGATTATGAGGTTTGGATAATCTCATAAGATTATGAGATTATCCAAATCAGGAAAGCGTATGGAAAAATGTTGTCTGGTCTAAAATGATCGTGTTGAAGAAGTTAATTAAATGCATTATCTTATTGGCTATCAATCCGCGAAAACTTAATTAAAATTGATTAAGTATTTATAAAGTTAAAGGCTGATTTGTAATTCTGCCGCGAGCGTATAACAAAAACAAATATGCAATAGTTCCAAACGTACTCGAGAGATGGCGCTGGGCGTAAATTAGAACGCGCTAGCGACCGCACCACGCCAATAGTACAAGTCCCAAGACGAATTCTCTGTCGACTTCCTACTCTTTCTTCGAAACTTCGAAGTAACAGTTTTTGGACCTTCTGGCCCGAATGGCAGCCGAAGGTATAAAAAAAATAACAAAAATTTACGAAATGTGTGGGCCGCCGAATTCGCATTAGGGGTGTCCACTTTGAAAAACCATCGATGTTTTTTTCAATTCGATAAATCGGAACTGTACTATTTCGCATTGGGCGAACACAAAGGGTTTCGTCCATATAGGGTTTTACCAACAACATTTTGATGCGGATTCACCTTAAGTAGTGTTTAGTGTTTGTTGTTGTACTTTAATATTATGGCTACAATACACCGTTTGGTGCTTGTATTGTATTGCCGTTCTTACGATAGAGAAATAATAAAAGACCACAGTGGCCAGATCGTACCTTTTGGTACGATTTACGTACTACTTGGCCGACTGTCGTACCTTTGGCGTACTTTGCTCCGCATCGTACTATTTAGTACGTTTATTTTGGGAGCCCGGTCGCTCTTTTTTGGAAACTACTGCTGGTAACACTGTCAAAGACCTGAAAAACATTTTGCTCTACCATTCGTTTTCTACTTAGCTGCTTGCTATTTTGTCTTTATTATTATTTCGTTTCGCAGACTTTCCCACTCAAAATTACAGGATCTAGAATTGGCCTATATAACTTTCTAGGCCTAGGCCTTTCTAGGGCCTGGACTTAAACAAAGAACCAGGACCTGAGCTGAGACCGAGACCTGATCTTGGATATGATTTTAATTCAGGTCCAGCTCCTGATTTCAAGACCAGGCCTGGTGGCTGGTCTGGGCCAAGTCTATCAGCTCCAAATGTCCAGATCCCGGTTCTTCGTTCTGGTCCAAGTCCAAAACATAGGCCAGGCCCAATCCAAGTTTAAACACAGGTCCAGGTATATTAGAGGTCTTCGAGACGGGCAACGCATTGGTAGCACCCCTGGCGTTGCCGATGTCCATAGGCGGCGGTGACCACGCACCATCAGGTGGCCCGCATGCCTGTTTGTCTGCCGAATTACATTTAAAAAACGTCCTTAGTCCTTTTCCAGGTAGTTTTGTGTGTAACAGAATCTTATTTTATTACTTATTTATTATTTATATATTGTTACACAGGCCTAATTTTCGAAATCGGTTCAATAGATTCAGAGATTACCCAGACTTTCTGATGCAATGGACATTCTGGTACAGTGAACTTCCTGATACAGCGGACATATTGAATAGGCAGGCAAAGTAAACCTACTTCCTTAACCCTTTTACTGTGCTCAAAAAGACAACTTACACTTAATTTTAGTTACATTCATATAAAAGACATCAACGAGGCCGTCCCTCGCGTTGAACTCGTTTGTACAATTAACAACTCATAATTTTAATGACAGCATGTAGGTATGTGTATTTACAACAATAATACTAATTTATAACCATTTGTGAGCGACCCAAGAAGCGATGGATTGACATCGCTGAGTCGAATGCGAGAGCCAACGGCCTATGACGCGAGGATGCCGTGACGATCGAGGAGAAGCGGAGAAGAATGAGTAAGAATGCGGACCCTGGCAGTGGCCGGGATAAGCGCTAGGACGATAATGATGATGATGACTAATGTATAACCATCTCTTCAGCTCTAAAAACTGATATACATCTTGTTGTGTTATCTTTATTTGCTTTCATTTTTCTTCTGATATTTTCTGTTACCATCAGTCTTGGTTTGTGAATATTGTATGTCAAATTTGCTTAAATATGAGTATGTGTTCACCAATATTTGTGTCAATCATGTTGCACCGCCCTGTCATTTCTCATACTATCAACTGTCCGGTTGACTAATAGAGAAAGCTATGAAGCTTTAAGTCCGCCTTTGTACGTAACAGTGCATGAAGTTTAAAAAAAAAAATATATATATATATATACATATTTATTATATATATTTAGGGTATATTAGGGGTCTCTTTAGAGGCGGGCAACGCATTGGTGACTCCCCTGGTGTTGCTGATGTCCATAGGCGGCGGTGACCACTTTCCATCAGGTGGCCCGCTTGCCTGTTTGTCTGCTGAGTAACATAAAAAAAAATATATATATATACATACTAGTGAACCCGGCGCGACTTCGTTCGCGTACACCCACTTACCTCTACCTTCCTTTTTTCTTTTGATCCATACCGTACTGTACAGCCTTCAACAACCTGCTGATCCTCAAACCCCGATCCTGGTGCTGCTGGTCTAGGCGGCAGCGTCCAACCGCTACTGGAACTTTGGTCCCCCGCGCAGGCCCTTAGTATTTTGATGTTTTTTATTTTATACCACTAAGGTGGCAAACAAGCTTACGGCTCGCCTGATGGTAAGCAGTCACCGCAGCCTATGGATGTTTGTAATTTGCAGGGTAGTTTCGATGTGGGTTTTATAAGTGGTAATTTTGAAGATTATGCTTGTTGTATAGTTCAGTACAGTAAACAGTACCTACAATACGGCAGTGTGGATAATGTAGACATGGACATAGCGATAGGGTAATTTCTATTCAGTGGTCATTTTTATAGAATCGACTTTTCTATAGGGTGTATATTTCTGTACAGTGGACATTTTGGTAGATTCGACATTTTCATGAATTGACCATTTTGACACAGTGGATTATGTTTTTTTTATACCTCTTAGGTAACAAACAAGCTTACGGCCTGCCTGACGGTACGCAGTCACCGCCAGTCACCGCAGACGTTTGCAATACCAGGGGCATCACCCACGCGTTGCCGACCCCGGAAAAATCTTTTCACCCCTTTCTTCAAGAACTCCATGTTGTTCTCTCCAGGGTAAACCACTCCAGGAAGTTCATTCCACAACCTTAGTGTGCGTGGGTGACCATTTGAAACTAAAGATCTTTTTAATTACCAAACCTTTAGTATTTACTGTTTCAGACAGACCCCTAGTATAATGTCGTTACCAGGTGACTATTTATCAGGTGGTAGGACTCTGTCAAGCCTGAGAAGTCCGCCTGGGTGAGTATCACCGCCTTATCTATTTCTGCCGCCAAGCAACAATGCTTGCATTGCTGTGTTCCGGTTAAAGGATAAGGTAGCCAGCGAAATTAAAGTGACAACACACCTACGGTTCTGCATTTTATTTACCTGCAACCTAAATGTATGAATCGTAGATGTTAAGGGCGACAGTTACCGCTTACCATCAGGTGGGCTGTCTGCTCGTTTGTCACTGTGTAGTATAAAAAATTACCATCAGGCTGACCGAATTGTCACCTTAGTGGTATAAAAAAAGGAAAATTTCAGTTAGCGAGAGCTGCGTGACTAAAAGGAGTATAAGAACAATTAGGACTGAGCGTAGGTGACCGAGTAGTTATGGTATCCGACTCGTAAGCGAGAGGTACCGGGTACGAATCCCACTGCAGCCATGTACCAATGACTCTTTTCTGAGTTATGTACATTGAATGCTAACCGATGCTCTTACTACTTTCCATCCTATTTTCTACACCATTATCCAATCTGGTCTGGTTCCCCTGTTCACGGGGTCAAGGTCAAGGCGGACATCAAGACATGATGACAAGATCATGAAATGATGAGTATTTTGTAAAGAAAATAAGTACAAGCAATACACAAAAATACATTTTATTAAATACCATTCAACCTCCATACCTACGTCACTGGGACTACATCACTACAGAAACACAGCACTATACAGCTCACTATCCGTGAAATTTCATCTTTTTACATCAAGTAACTACATACTTACAGCTATAGTTTATGTGAAACATAACCGTGTAAGGCGCTGGCCTAATTTACAATGGTCTATCGACCATGGTCGTACAATGGATGTCGGCCGACCAATAGGAGACCTCAAAACCACCCGTCGCACGGCCGTTGCCACTAAGGACGGCGCCTAAGGTGATTTATAACGATATTTAGTAGGAACTGTACACACAGTGGTGGTTTGACGACCTGAGTGGTTCAGTGGTCAACACGCCGGTCTGCCACGCAAGAGGTCCCGGGTTCGATTCCCGGCCGGGCAGAAATTTAAATAATTAATTTTAATTTCTGTTACGGGTCTGGGTGTTCTATGTATAATAAGTATGTATTTAAAAGTATATAAGTAATTTATCAGTTATCTAGCACCCATAACACAAGCTTTGCTTACTTTGGGGCTGGATGGCGCTGTGTGAATTTGTCCACGATTATTTATTTATTTATTTAGATTTTTGGCTACAGAAAATGTCGATTTTGACATGCCACAGAGCGAGCATCGCCCCCTCGGGCCTTACATACTTTTGAACCGCTTGCATTGACACGAGCGCATGCGTGCTCTACCTGTCTCTATCACATTCATATAAAGTTGCTAGATATAGAAAGACAGGCATTAGAAGCGAGCGCTTCAAAAATAGGTGCCCTGAAAATAACATCGTTTTTTCTGGTCGCCACGTTCAGCTTTTTGTTTCAAAATGTATATCCTTCATTTAAATGTATTTCATTTCATTTCGCCACATAAACATCAAACAAAATTTAATATCTACAAGTGACTGGGGAACATGGGGAAGTACCTTACAGAATATCGCAGCTAAATAATACTCTTTTAAATAGTATTGTGTTTCTGCCGGTGAGTAAGGTATATATAGTGCTCCATGGGGTGGGGGTTTGGGGAACCGTGGCTTTGGCAGTGGAGTGGCATTTGCTTTTTGCTGCCAGAGCAACGTGTTATAGAGGTGGGCAACGCATTAGCGATACTCTTGGTGTTGCTAATGTCTATAGGCAGTGGTGACCACTTTCCATCAGGTGGCCCGCTTGCCTGTTTGCCTACCGTATGACATAAAAAAAAATATAAAAAAAAATGGGAGAGAGGCCCTGCACTGGGACACAAAGGACCCTTAAAAAAACTTAGGTACTAGATACTTTGTATAGGTAGATTCCGGACATCGGATATTTCGGGAGACCGGGATACCTGTTTTTGAAACCGCTCACATCCACGCGCTCGTCTTCTAATGCTTGTCTTTTCTATCTTTAGCAACTTACCACGAGTGTGAAAGAGATAGGTAGCGCACGCAAGCGTTCGCGAAGATACGAGCGGTTCAACAATAGAGCCCCGGAGCCGGTCGCTATACAGATCATATTGAAATTCACAGGGTAGGTAGAGATTATCGATAGGATACAACGTTCATTCAAATCATCATCTTTCATTCAACAAATTCGGGATGACGAGCATTATTTTGTTTATGTTATACGGTAGGCGAACAGGCAAGCGGGCCACCTGATGGAAAGTGGTCACCACTGCCTATAGACATTAGCAACACCAAGAGTATCGCCAATGCGTTGCCCACCTCTATAACACGTTGCTCTGGTAGCAAAAAGGCATATGCCCCTCCATTGCCAAAGCCACGGTTCCCCGAATGGGGACCCCGTGGAGCACTGGAGACCTTACTTACCGGCAGGAACACAATACTACATAAAAGAGTATTGTTTAGCTGCGGTATTCTGTAAGGTGGAGGTACTTCCCCAGTTGTGCGGCTCGTATCACCGTAAAGTTTATATCAGGAGTTTGCCATGGCCAAATTTCAATCATTTGTGTGTGTGTGGAGTCATAAAGGTAGAAGTGTGAGTACGTCACTCGTGATCGGGCTCATAGGGCCTCAGAACTTTCAAACTATGTTATGTTTCACACAAACCATAAAGACATAGGCATTCTTTAAGACATTATGTACTTCTTACATTTATAATTATGTATTTATTTAGGCATTGAACATAATTAATGGCACTAATTATATGTATATAATTTTGTTCTTTCAATAATACTGCGTTTGCTAAACGAGAGCTGCCATTTTAAAATCATCACGTTCATGTTTTATTCATTTTTGGGCCAAAAACTTAAAAGTGCCAGCCAGAAAAATAACTATTGATTTCTGATAGAGGAAATAATTTCTAACATTTTTTACTATGAGGGCAAATTTGTATGGCAAATGGTTCGGTTGTTATAGGCTTTTAAAATAAAGATATTTAGTACTGTATGCCCAAGGGTACATAATGGTCGCGGTGGGTGTACCGGCTTGGTCAAAAATGTTAGTAATTATACTTATACTCTATCTGAATTTATTTATTTTTGTTCGGCACTTTTGCCTTTTCGGTCCAGCATGGATAGTATCCTTTCCAGCAAAAAGGGTTGTGAAATAAATTTTTTTCTCACTATCCTTTTTCTCTATAAAAATTCCACCTACATTACTAGTTATTTGGCTGAAAGTTTTTCCACAAAGATAACAGGGGCAATATTTTTGAAACCGCTCGCATGCGCGTGCGCATGCGCATGCTTTCTCTTTCATACTCGTGATAAGTTGTTAGAGGTAGAAAAGACAGGCTAGTAGACGAGCGCTCGCGTGAATGCGAGCGATTTCAGAAATAGGGCCTCAGGTTACAAAAGGTTACAAATTAAGCACGGCTTGCACAAAATTCTTCATCAAAGCACGTTTAAGAGTTTCGTTAACGTTTTTTTTTTTATGTTATCCGGCAGACAAACAGGCATGCGGGCCACCTCATGGAAAGTGGTCACCGCCGTCTATGGACATCAGCAACACCAGGGCAACATCAATGCGTTGCTTTTGTATGAAGATTTTTGTTTAAGTGTCAGCTTAAATTCATTTAAGAATTTGGTGGAAATGGAATTTACATAGGAACTGCTTCAGGGGCTCTTGTTTTGAATCGCTCGCCTCGATTCGAACGGTTTACAAATTTGATTTTCGGCAAAAATAAAAAAAACATTTTTTTAAATTACATTTGCAACATTGAAAGGGTACTGTTCAAAAATAGGGAAATCAACTTCATGCATCAAAATATCGAATTTTACATTCCGAAAATCAAATTTGAATACCGTTCGTTTTGAGGCGAGCGAATCAAAATAGAGCCTAGAGCTGTAAAAAACAGTGACAATATTTCAAATAACATATTTCAGTAAAAAGCTGCCTTTACACGTCTCTTTGATTTATCTATCTTAAAAACTAAAATACTATGAAAAACACGCACCTGATTTTACTATAGAAATACCTGTTCTACGTTGAGATTCTAATTAGATACTAACACTATCATACGAACCTATTATACACTATTATATTCAATATTCACAAGATTTGCAACAAAGTATAACTCCAACTTAGGCGTTGTCCTAACTGGCTACGGTCGTGTGACCATGGTTGTACCAGACCTCAAAACCGCCCGTCGCGCGACCGTTGCCAATTAGGACTGCGCCTTAAAACTCAAATTGATTATACTTAATATTACGTCATAAAAGTGTACTTCTTCTAAAAACAAAAACTTATCAAAAGGCTCATTTCTCACAAAAACAAATCAACATAACCCTTAGAACATGTTCTAAGAATAAATAAAAACATTACATAAGTATTGTCGGTCTTTTTAGCTTTTTAAATAACTTGGCAATATTTAATTAGCTGCCCTATCGATTACTGAGAACCGTATCTAAATTCTAAATGCCTGTATAAATTCTGGTGGAAGTCTTGCAAACAAAAAACGTGTAAAAACTTGTATTTGTTGTATGTTTGTTGAAAAAATAATCTATTGTACTTACCTATTTTTAACCTTACAATCAGCTAAATGCTTGCATAACGATATCTACAATTATTAGGAAATACTGATCTAAAACTAGTGACTGTTAACTGGTTTTTGTGCTATATAATTCGAGTTATCAAATTTAGTACCATTCTCCTTTAACGGTATGTTCCGGGTTTCCTACCGCGTACCTTTGTTGACGAGTAGCCGGATATTTCGACACACTTGCATGCGTCATGATCACCGGTCGGGCTACTCGTCAACAAAGGTAAGCGGTAGAAAACCCGGAACATACCTTTAAAATGTGTGATAACAACCGCAATAGTTTAAAACATTATGTCATTCTCCTTTAAGTTGTTGAAACCTGCACATTCAGGCGACTCAATAAATCAAAGATCATAGCGTTAATGTCCCAGTTGTGCTCAGAATTTGGCAGATCAGATAATTACAGTGGAGTGAGTGCCATTATACGTGGCCGCAGTGGGATTCGAGCCCGGTACTTCTCGCTAACGAGTCAGACGCCTCTCGCCAACGACACTCCTGTTTAGGCGACTGAATATTCAATCCAAACTGATCAGGGTCCCTTGTTAACAGGGTCACGGAGGTGATCTGCCAATTCCTGAATCATGTGCCAAGCGGGCCCTGGGCCTTCTCGTCACACCCGGGAAATTTACACCAAGATCATTCACTTTAATGTTTATTGTACCTTAATAAATTCAACGTTCAGGGGTCTGTCTAACACAAACAATGGAAGCCTTCACATTTGTGATGAGACGAAAATAAACCTTATGGTACTTATATGAAAAAAAAAACATTTTTTTTATTATGGTGTCGGTCAACGAGCCGATTTCAAGAACAGCTTCTTAAAAATTCACATAGATAGCGCGCACTAAGGACTCAAAATTTATTATAATCTTTTGACTATATTATTATAGTTATATGGCAAATCATATTTGTGACTGTCATCATTCATTGCCACAGAACAAATTAAACCGCATTAAAACACTACTTTTATTTGATATTTGTTAAAGTGCTACCATGCTAACCTAAAGTTTATTTATTTATTTAAACTTCATGGACGATGAGGTACTAAGGCGGGTATAAAATTCTGGTCAAAAAGAAATCGATTATTAAAATTTAAAAAGTTGAGTCCCAAGGACCATTGACATTCAAAAACCGTTAAATTAATAGATCTAAAATGAATTGCCACGAAATAAAGATAAATATCAATACCATACAGCTAAGATATTAGGATAATGTCGTCCGTCGTTAGAGCGCGCCATCTATTATTATTTGAGGGAAGCGAGCTTTGAAAATGACTCATTATCATTTATCGCAGAGTAAATGACCCCATAGTTTCTCAAGAGATAATGATGGAAAGGTATTCAGTGGAATGACACTTTCTTAACCTGTCATTTTCGATAAAAATACTGATTTAACTTAACAGAAACCTGCGATTGAGATTTCAGAGGATAATATATTTAAAAAGAATATAAAGATCTAAAAAGATAAGTACGGCTTTGTAAATACATATTGGTTGTAATGTTCTCTGTAGGTAATACTTTAGTGTACCATATTATGAATTGTGTATTTTGTTGTCTATTGAATTCATTGATAGTTTGTATAGTGCATTCTATATGGAAGTCCATTGTATAATAGAATTAAAACACTTTTTTACTCAAATTCCAATATAATTAAAATAAACTTAATATATTGCGATCGGTTTCAAATGAATCATCATGGTTTTAAATTAACAATTTTATTGTACCGTTGGCCATATAGCGCCTCCAGAGTAGAATAGCACCAACCCCTGACACTCGTGGGTGTCGTACAAGGCGACGTTTTCGAGGCAAAATCTAGTCTCCGTAGGCTGGAAATGGGCAGCAGCGTTTTCCATTGTTATATTTATAACACTGCGATCTCCAACCCGCCTGCCAAGCATGGAGATTATGGTAATAATCTCCCCTTTCGTGGGACCCTTCCCCAGTCCTGCAGTGGACTGAAATGGGCTGTGACGATGATTGTATCGTACCTATAACATGACGGTACCCACACTGCTTGTATGTAGACGTTCTACGGTACCTACATTGTTAAAACATTGCCCGATTATGATTCATTCGAAACCGGTCGCAAATATATTAAGATTGTTTTAATTATAGTGGACTTGTGTAAAATTGTGTTTTAATTCTATCTAATATTGAATTCAATTGAAATTAAAGCCTTTGAACGGTAAGGCCTCATTAAGTACTGTCTATGTCTATGTCTCATGATTTTTAACGAAATAAAGTCACACATTTAAGGGTATGTTCCGGGTTTCCTACCGCGTACCTTTGTTGACGAGTAGCCCGATATTTCGACGCAGTTGCATGCATCATGGTCACGTTACGACTGTCGTCAACAAAGGTACGCGGTAGAAAACCCGGAACATACCTTTTAAAATGTGTGGTTATAACCGCGATAGTTTTAAACATTATGAAAAAAAGTCATCTAAAAAAACCGTCATAGATTCTGTTCGACATTTTGAGCTTGGGTTTTGAGTGAAATCTGATCTGAATCTGACACCCGCTTATCACGCACTTATTTAGAACGAGATGCATAAAGCAGACAAATATACAAGATCTCTTTCCTTTCTAGACAAGATTTAAAAGTTTTTAAATTTTACTTGACGATTTGTCTGTACCTAAAGTTAGAGATTTACAAACTTCTACATTATTAGGACCTTTGCATTCCTGTTATTCACTTGCTGTACAATTTTCGCATTCATGACAGTAGAATTAAAGTCTTTTGTTCATTGATTTACTGTGCTTCATCTTCGTTGCGTCGATTTCTGTTTCACAGTTCTTTTTCATCACAAATCTCATAAGAAGGTAAGACTTCTAGACCCCAATGTCACTTCACAAGTACAGACCGGTTCCAATGCAGATACTCACCCGTAAACCCCAAAATTCACCGTAAACTTTGACCCCAAAGCCGCTTCACTGATATTTTTGACCACTAAATCACTTTGCCCGATTAATTCTGTATTCTATACACCATTGTGTGCTTTACACTATTCCTATTTTTGGGGCAACAATCTTGAACTTTAGACTACGTGTCACACCTGCTGACCCTAAGAACTTCACTCACCCTTTTTGACCCCAACACTTCAGGACTTTCCTCAGACATCTAGTTGCAGCTATTGTAGGCATCTCTGCAATGACTTCTTTGAAGAATCATCTTCGTCGTTATTTCTTCCTACGTAATGTTGTTCGTTCATCCATTTTGACCCCAAAACTTCAGAACACTCCTTCCTCAGAAACTGAGTTTTTGGAGAATCAACTTTGAGGTCGTTGTTTCTTCCTACGTAATGTTGTTTGTTCATCCATTTTGACCACAAAACTCCAGGACAATCCTCACACATCTGCTGTTGTAGGCATCTTAACTGCAATGACTTCTATTTGAAGAATCACCTCTGAGGTCGTTGTTTCTCCCTACGTATTGTTGGTTCTAGACCCCATGGGGTCTTAGCTGGTAGAGGCAGGCGGGTCGTCAGAGTCCCCCCTCAACGCCACCATGTCTGGTAGCTTGTAGTGTTGCATGTGGAACGGGGGCTCGGGGCTAGTGCAGGGCCGGGGCATCTGAAATTGAAATTGAAAAATTTTGTTTCCGACAGATACATCCATAGTGTTAGTAACAATCTACCTTACATACTAGCGTTAGTAGTTATTGTATATGGCGTAAATTAGTGTTCGGTGTGGAGCTTCACCCAGTGACGCCGCAAAGGAGAATCCCACCGGTCTTTGAACACATTTAGGAGACTGTTGGCGCTGGAGCGGAGCCGAGTGAGCATTGAAGCTAATCGCTTTCGGATCATGGCATAAAAGTCATGTATGCGCCTCCGAAATGAATTGAAATGAAAATAATTAAATTATTCTTTTATGAATATCTTAAGTTTTCAAAACATACATTATAAAGGTTTTGTATTCCAAAGGCTTTGATCGCGCAGCGTTTGATTGAATAGCATAGATGATGACGGATAGTGGCCACAGGAACTACCAAACGCAACAAGATAAACCCATCGTATTTGGGCTTTTTAGAATGATCATCCAATTACATAAATATCAAATTTTAGCTCAATTGAACACCGGAAAGTGGGTCAAATTAGACTTGCAAAATTTGTCCCGAACATTCATACGAGTACATACATACAAACGTTGCAAGTTAAATAAAAGCTTGTAAAAAAATAGTCATAACTGTGGTGACAAACCCGGTGTGTGTGACGATTCAAACTCGGTACGATTTCTGAGAAGATAACTAACTCCCTCACTAAAGGACCATAGGGCAAAAGTCGTATTTGGAACGGAATCCCCCCAGAGAGATCTGGGACTTAACTATGCACAAAGGACCAATTGAGGAGCTGGCGAACAAAACGGTATAAAAACGCTTCTAACAAATATTATTATTTTTTCAATTCGGAGGTTTTATGCCCGCTGAATAGACACAAACCAAACGGCCTAAAATTGTGTTAAAAATGCATCCAAACTTCATGGTTTCGATCATAACGGCATAATTTAGAAGTTCTTATAGCCACCTTCCATCTCCGTCGTCAGATCAACTCGATAGTATCATAATATTGCCTTTTCACCGAACTTACATGATAGCTCAATCGGAAACCAGGGAATTGGTCAAAAACTTGCATGATTTTATTACGAACAGACATGGGAACAAAATGTATATGGGAAAGTAAAGTGTAAGGAACTCTGTAAACTGTGCGTGCGTGAGTATATCGTTACCAACATGCGTACTGCGTCCGCGCCGTCGCCTCGGCAGGATACCTTTGCGCGCCATGAAGAACCTGAAACGATGTAGTGGTTATAAGTAAAGTAAAGTAAAGTAAAACACATTTATTACACTCAAACTCACAGCACAAAATTCTTAAAATGTATGAAATAATTTTTTTTGTATGGGCAATAAATAGATTGTGTATTATTAGCAGTATTATATCTCTCTGTATCTTCATCATTTGGAACTGCGATTCCCTCCTCTCAACGTATGGTAAAGATGAAAACCCTTATTGGTCCTAGAACCCTGGTCCCTGTGGGACCCCCGTAATACATCTGACATCGTTGAACATAGTACATTAAACATAGTATGTATGGGGATGTATCCCATAGGGATAAATTTTAGGTCCTACAACGTTTGTACTTTCAGGGGTCCTAAAAGGGTCAGTTTTAAATCCTATAAGGTTTATAAATTCCGGGGTCCCACAGGGGTCAGTTTTAGGTCCTATAAGGTTTATATATTCCAGGGTCCCACAAGGGTCAGTTTTAGGTTTATATATTCCGGGGTCCCACAAGGGTCAGTTTTAGGTCCTATAAGGTTTATATATTCCAGGGCCCCACAAGGGTCAGTTTTAGGTTTATATATTCCGGGGTCCCACAAGGGTCAGTTTTAGGTCTTATAAGGTTTATGTGTTATGCAACTCACCGTATCGTAGAGATGGGAATGTTGAACTGCTCGCTGACCGTCTGGAAGGTGCCGCCGCGACTGACAGCCTCGGCGGCCTGTCGGAGTAACGCCTCGCTGCGGCGGATGCGTTTGCTAATTGCGAACTCGCCTGGAGCGGGGGACATCTGCACCTGAAAGGGGAAAGGGATTTTTGTGTCATATGTAGGCAAACAGAAGCGTCGGTGGTCGAGTGGTTAAGGTATCCGACTCGGCAAGAAGTACCGGGTTCGAATCCCACTGCGGCCATGTACCAATGACTCTTTTCTGAGTTATGTAGTGTTAGTGTTGAGTTATGTACATTAGTTAAATGCTAACCGAGGCTCTTACGGTGAAGGAACACATCGTGATGAAACCTGCACATTCAGGCGACTGAATGTGTAACCATGATCCAATCTGGTCAGGATCCCCTGGTAGCAGGGTCATGTAGGTCAGATGGCAGTCGCTCCACTGTAAATTAACTGATCTACCAAATCAATGGTCAAGGCGGATGATGGAGCATCATCGGCACTGGAGAGTCTAGGAACAGCCTATTAACTCTAGCCTTGAAGGCGTCTAGATTAAAATGGTCAGGGAACACACTCGCACTCGCGTACAGCCGTACGCATTATAAAAGTTAAACTAAAGCTGCTGAAAATGAATTGCTCGCCCGGATCACGTGTTCCGACGATGGAACGAGGTTGTGCAACTACTTCGCACATTCTCCGAAATGCTGCCAATATACAGTGTGTGGCCTAGAACCAGGGCAAATATTAAAAACGGAGGCTCTATAGGTCACTAGTAATTGAAACAATATAGTTCCAACTATGTAAATCAATACCTAACTTTTTTTTTTTTTTTTTCAAACTTAATCGTAAATATTTTCAGCAACAGAGTCGTGGCGCCTTGGAACAAGTTACCTGAGCAAGTTATATCAGCACCGAGTACCAACGCCTTTAAGAATCTATTGGATGAACATTTAAAGAAAACCAAAATTAATTAATGAATTGAGAATGTCAATGGGTTGAGGATAATGAGATACAGACATATCAGTTGTTCCAACTGCCTGTCTGTTCTGGAATAATAATAATAATAAATTAAACAAAACAATAGTTCCACTAAACTCGATCGAATTAATTCTGCATCGTACTTATTCGGAGCTACTCGGAACGTCTCGTTGACATTTTATGGATTGAGTCGGTATTCTTATGCGCTGTACCACGACATTGACAATGTTAGCGATAATATCGTTTTGCACTGCCACTGGGAACCCTGTAATTGTCTCCGTGTTTTATGTACTTTTTTTTTGTGTTAAATGTAAATTATCATGTCGTGGCGTCCTTTGTTATAAATATTTTCTTTCTTTCTTTCTTTCTTTCAATAATCACTAATTACAAATAGTAACTTTAAATTTGTATTGTGTGTAATGCATGGGTTTTGCATAACTAGAATATTTTCAGAAAAAATACCAAAACACTAGAGTCTCTATTTTCAATATTAGCCCCGGTTGTAGACCACACACTGTATGTAGGTTCGTACCTGCACCTGCGGCCGGTCACCCACGTGGATCACGTTGACGGTGGGCGCGCAGCCCGGGCTCAGCGTCAATATCTTGGGCACCTCCACGAACGGGTGTGACAGCTGTGCGGGCTGGGGATGGTAAGATGTTAGGTAAAGTAAAGTAAAGAGAAAGTCGGCTGATATGATGATGATGATGATGATGAAAAAGTAAGTGGGTGGGGTCGAGTATTGGTTGCTGTTGGTTCATGTCGTCTCCAACTCCTCCTGTTAGTATAGATATTCTGGTTTTTCTTCTCCCTTGGGTACACCTCATAAGATTAATAAATGACCACATGTCACATCGTATGTGTCGCTACAGCTGTCTTTGTAGGTAGCGCGTCCGCGGCGTTGAACGACATGCGTCTGTACGCCCAGAGTGTTGCATTACTGGCTTTTCAGGCATGCTTCATGACCCTTGAAGCAAGCCTTAAAAACCTGTTAGGGTGCTCTTTGCTCGTTGTGGTGGGCGCAAAGAAACCTCATCGCGGCATACGTAACAGAGTGGACCAGCTACCACCGCGATCTAATCTCCACCCAACGGCACCTATCGTCTACGTAACGCAACTCACATTAAGATTATGTATGATGAAGGGCGGCGGCTCGTCGCGCGTATCGTACGTGTGGTCCGGCGGCGCCCGCCGCCGTTCGGGCTCGTCCGCGTCCGACGTGCTGTCGTACTGGCACTGCACGTTCGCCATCGCGTATTCTGCATCTGGGATAGAGATGGGGATATCGTAAGGAAAATTTTGTGAGGAGGCAAAGGAGGGGCAGAATTGTTAGACCGGCAGCGGCACCGCCTATCTCCAATCGCATGATACCACCCTCTGGAATGACGTGATAGAATATCCGAAATGCATAATGTCGCTCTGCCTCTGCCGCTTCGGTAGAGTATATAGCACCGACACGCTATCTAGAGAGGACCTAAGTAGTAGTGTACTTAACTACTACCGCCGATTGGCGTAGTAAAATACCACTAGCTTGGTATTGTATTCCGGATACTGGGTCTAAGCAAAAATACTATGAAAGACTCACCTTACCAGTGGTATTCTGAACCCGTATAGACATATTTGAGGCGTTCTTGTGGCCAGAACCTTGTTTCAGACTTACCAGTTTATCATCCATAGGAGGATAACAGACCACAATTGGCAATTGCGTTGACAACTGCGCTGGTCAGATCCACTTAGACCTTTAGACGCTGCATCTGGAAGTTAGTACGACGACCTGCGAGGCCGCACTTACCAACTGGATGCTGACGGTAGAGGAGCGGTCTTTGTATAGATCTTAGGAGGGCTTGTGAACAGAAGTGGGCGTCTTTCGTCTCATATGATGATGATGGTTTTGTTGTACCTACTGCCGACGATGCATCTTGCTGCCTGAAGTCGATACTCGAAGATATTTCAGCGTATAATGACCTCATCATCATCTTGGCGTGTTGACACCCACCATATCCCTAATAGGCGAGAATGTAGAGGGTCGAACAAAGTCCCGGCTAAAGTTTTGCCGAAAGTTTCGGCGAACATGTGAAGACTGCTTTATCCATTAGCGTATCTAGATTATCTAGATATCTATTTTTCAGGGGGGGCCTGGCCCCTGACGTGGCCGATGAAGCCGAGTCAATCGCCAATGTACAGCCAGTGAGCACCCCATCCTGGGGTGGGCACCAGAGCATTCTGGGGTGGGCACGGCCCACCTGGCTCCCTCCCTTCCTACGCCTTTGGCTTTATCCAGCAACTTAAGTCATCAGAGAGCAGATCAAAATAGAATATATGCTCACAGAATAAGGTTTATTTGTATATCACTTACATATTTTATATACCTGCTCCGCTTTCCAAATGGCGGAATACTGTGAGCAATCTGTTGGCCTTATTCTGGGAGCAATACAGTCAATTTTGATCTGTTCTCTGATATGTTAGTTTGCTGGATTAAACAAAAGTGTAATCGCCTCTTTATAAATTCCTAAGTCACTTGACTTTTTAGACAGAGTCTCTCCCTTTTCGGTACCTTTTTCTTGGCCCTTCATTACTCACAAATAGCACGGACTATAAAATCAGATAGGGATAATGCCCTACAAGTGGAATATTAATAAGTTGGCAACACTTAATCAGATATGTAGCCGTATTCACAATGATTCGAAACCGTTTCCGAACGATTCGACACGAAATTCGTGAGTGGCGAATCCGTGTCGAACGATTCGAAAACTGTTATTCAGAATCCCGATAGATTCCACGGAAACTCTACTCTCTATAACATATGAAAATTTCATCAAAATTAACTGAAACCACATTTTCCTAAGAACTTTTGCAGCGTCCTTTGTCGAATCCGTATCCGAATCCGATTTCCGAGCCATTGTGAATACGGCTAATGGAGGTCTGAAAAGGCCACATAAGTGTTTTATATTATGATTCATATTAGAGTGCCACAAACTTATCGGATGCGGTGGCCAGTACTGGAACTAAGTGACCCCATTTTGAATTGTCATGTCAATGTCAACAACAGCGACGCTGCAGATAAGTTGGTGACAATTTAATAAAAATCATTATAGGAAACGCTTATGTGGCGTTCTTAGACCCCCTGAATTGTAATATAGAAAATAAGTGACAGATTCCGATTTGTCTGGCGGTTGGAAGTGGTCGGCTCACTCGCGCTATGGATGGATGGATGGTATGCTACACGTTAGCTCCGTGGCTACACGCTCGATAATTTTATTATCGTGATACGTGGGCTGCGATCCTGAATTACGATTTTTATCAAACTTGTAGTGCCTAGTTATTCACGGAACGTGAATACGGATCACAGGATTACTAGCAATTCAGAAATCCACGATCCGTATCAACGATATCCATCACAGCTCTAAGTCCGGCAGTGGACTGTCACTGCAGGCCTAGAGCCTCTCCCATGAAAGGGGAGGTTATTGTCATAATCTCCACGTTTGGCAGGTGGCACGGTCGTACGACCGTTTCTATTTAGGACAGCGCCATGACTCGCACAACGAGTCTTTATTTTCTTCTCTTAATACTGAGATTTATTTATTTATTAAGATGAAACAGAGTATCTACTCAATTGGATCAAGACGGCGCGGCGGCGAACTATCGGAGATTGGCGGTACGGCCCCTGGCCTTGTTTAATTTTATTCGACCATACGCGAGGATTCGGACAAACGGGGCAAATAATGAGTAGTACAACATACAGACAGAAACCATTATAACTTTATTATTATCATTCGACACAGTCACCCCAGCCTACGGGCTGCAATTCATTTAATTATTTAACTAACTTAATTATAAATCCGCAATAATTAATTAAGTACTTCCGTTACATAATAGTAACATTATTTATACAATTAATTAATTTAATACAATAGGTAGATAATTTATTTTTTAATTTGCAGATGTAGGTAGTTTAATAATTTAAGTACCTAACTTGCCTACCTACATTTCGTAAGTAGTTTTTTAATTATGGCAACACTGAAATTAAATTATTTTTATAAAATACGATAGATACATTTGTGGGTGTATTTGTATATTCATTCTTTATGGATTTAACGCTTTTAAAGATAAACAGCATATGAAGCATGAAAGTATAAACAACAACCCATTAGATTATTTATTGCCATTGGAGTACCTAGGTACGTACTTGCATGGCTTACTTGATATTTGCCTAAAGAACTCTGAATAAAATAAATAATTGACAAGAAAACACAAAATTTCCTAAAAATAATTAAAATTTACTACCATCGCCGAAAAACTAAATTCGCGTAAGGGACAAATTCAAAAGCCGAAACAAAATAAAATGACGGGCTTGCTTCAACATCCTAATAAATTCTGGATTATTAAAATCTAATTTTATAATTTTTTGGATCTTGCATTTCGTTATTTAAAAACTAACTACTCCGGTTGACTGGTGGACAAGATATAAAAAAATAAATTAAAAGAAACAATGTTAGTCCATTGAAGTGGTTGAGTCATCCTAAGCTTATGGGCCTATCACTAAACATGAGCCCAGATATGTGCCAAGGGTTCATCATGTTTACCTAACTTATGAAGCAATAAATATTGAAATATAAATATAAGGATGTGTACAAACGTATTTTCAAAGTTTTACTCTTTTACAATGCGACTTCCCATACATGTTTCGTTAATATTTTCTTAACAGTTTTTGCAAAGATAGCGGACATAATGGACGACAATATACCGCCTAACAGCGAAACAAGTCTTTGCAAAGAGTGTGTGTCGTCAAAATATTTATGTGTTGCGCCCTTTACGTCAAGAAACCGACACATGTGTGGCAAATACGAAATATTTATACAAAATCTGAAATATTTGTACACATATTTACAAATAGGCCACACATTATTTTTGCGCACCTTTGTACACATCTTGACACATGTCTGGGACGGGCATTAGAATTATTTTACGAATAAGACAATGTGTCTTCCGGGTGTTAAATCTATTTCTGCAGTCAATTTTCTACTAATAAAAATAAATTGGTAAACAATATTGCTAAATATATTATTAGATAAACAATGTCGGCTTGGCCATTTATTTTGTTGTGCTACTTCTGCAAAATCACTTTTTATTCCACAACCGAAAATCCTGAATAGCTTGTCTTTTCTATCTCGAGCAACTTAGCACGAATGTGAAAGAGACAGGTAACGCACGCGAAAGCTCGCGCGGATGCGAGCGGCTCAAAAATAGCGCCCCAGGTGGTCAACTAATTCAATGACTGTACAATAAATATTGTCATCACATTTGAAAAGTCTGGTATCGGATATTTTCTCTTATTCTAATTTAATATAGATAATGAGCCACCTAAGTAACTAATAAATTCCCTTATTCTTTTTAATTAAACCAATTTTAAATATTGCTGTTTAAACTATCAGTGTAAAAATATAACTGTGGTTATTGATTGCTTTTATTACTATTTTTGTTTATTAATTACGCTTATAAATTATATACGATATTATTATAATATAATAATTACATTTAAATGGTAAAATTCATTAGAAAATAGTCGTTGTAAGTATAAATTAATTACCTATTATTTAACAGAAAAAAATATAAATTAATTAACATAACAAAAATATAAAATTAAATCCTTTGGATCGTTTTACCCTACTTTGGCCTTCTAGGAACTAAAAAAGCTGAAAATACTTTAGTTGCACATGAAACTTAACTTTGAAATATCATCTACCGAAATAAAGTACATAGGTATCTACAATATATATTATATTGTGGTTTAAAACATCGTAAAAAATAAGCGAAGAACTAAACTATTATTTAATTAGAAAATCAAAATAAAAAGACAATTTAAGTATTATGACAAAGTACAAACCGAAAATTGTAAATAAAATTTACTTCTAAATACCATAAAAACCACTAACTTACACGCTAGACTAGACAAATTAAGTATAATTACTCAATAATACGGGTTAGGTATTTTATAAAAATGTAGGTATTAGAACTAGACGGAAATATAATTTTTAATCAATATTTCAACTCCTGATAGAAAGCCCTACCTATACCTAAATTTTTATTACTTAATTCCACATAAATAAATACATAGCTAGTTTATTTCGCTTTCCAGTGTTTATCTGGAGTACAGTCACTACCTACAATCACAACGTTATAACTAATTCATTAGTAAGCTATCTTTGACAATGTTCTTCACAATATTTCTTTGGCTCTTAGAAATTATTTTGTCCCTGTAAATATAATTAATTATATCAAAATACCGGCATACTAACGATACGTTGTTGTAAAAAACAAATCCCTTGAATGTTTATTATTGATTTTAAATAAGTATGCTAAAAATTAATGCACAAGTTGTTACAAATATCAAGGGTGAACCAAAATTCGTTTTGGCAAGAGGCAGTATTATTTTTTATTTAAACATTTTAGCCACTTCTGTCCCACTGCAGGGCAAAGGCCTCCCTATCCATCTTCCACGACTTACGGTCGGATGCTTTCCTTAGTCAATCCTTACAAAAAGCGTCCAACTCGTCCCGCCATCTCCGTCTGGGCCTACCGTGCGAGAGGCGAAAACATAACCAGATGCCTCTGGTATAGTTACTTAAAAATCTTTGCTGCTCAAATCGTCGATAAGCTTAGAGACCACCACGACATTCATTCGTGGATTTTTTACTTTTTGTTTTCAATTAATAAGTAATTAATTTAGAAAAACCTTGCTGATATTACAAATGATAATCTTCGACCGATGTGAAATTACTGGACTTGAATAATTTATAAAAAAAAATGTGAACCTCCTTTCTAGGTTCAGTTGATTTCCTCCAGTTACAACAATGAAAATAATGCCTGTTTTGTTAAATATTGTGGTTTAAAACATCGTAAACGAAAAACAATGCAGAGCTTTATACATAAAATCGAGCGCCTATTTGCGATCATTTTAAAATTAAGAATACATATTAACTATGTCGGTCGAAAAAAATTTGCAGAAAAACTAAAGAAATCATAATATTAGGTAAACTCTTCTTTGACGCAGCATACGTCTCACATTCTCCAGGCATATTTTATTGTATGCCAGAATTAATATCGCATTCAGCGTTCTCCTACCTCGTTGCATTACAACGCTTCGTCAAACCTCTCCGACCGAGTCTCGGCCATTAGATCTAGTGGATCCAAAATCTGCGTCCCACTCGTCCGAGCCCCCCGTCGCCCTTTAGAAAACTGACTTTTTATATCATACTTCTCCATCCAATTCCGCAAAGTCTTCCTCGGAACCCCATACTTGTTCGACGCTGCGTAGACACTGTACCCTTTCTTCACGGCAATCAGAGCATCTCTTAAATGCTGAGAGGAATATTGCTTGTACGATTTCTCTTGGAACACGTCGGTTTCGATGTTGACTATTGCGTTCGGTCGTCGCCCTACTATCCTTGGTCGAGCGTGAATGTTCAGGGGTATGCCATGGTCCATGTCTATAAAATGCCGGGTCACGATTTCTGTCGACGTCCTCACGCCTGCAACAAGCAAGGTCAAGAAACTGCCCGTTAGTTTTGCATTTGCAATTGTTGGGTATATTTTTTGTGAAAATGGGAGATTTGAAAGGAGTATGTGGCAACACTGACTAGTGTCCATCTTGGGCGTTTCTTTTCCTGGCTTCCTACAGGCGGGGATTGGGGTTGCACAATTGTTTTTTTTTTTCATTTATCGTCGTGTAAAAAGCGAGGAAAAGCCGCTGAGTGGTTGGATTGTATCAGTGGAATTCGAAAAGATAAATTCTTGAAATTACTTTAATTAATAATATTAAAGGATTACATTCTGTGACAAGATACTCTAGACACAACTGAAGAATGTCAAAAATCACTGATAAAATCGTCGTTTACGAAGTTCACAATACCTAAGTAAAATATTTAGAAATTATTTTCACATTCATTAAAATATCTGAGAACTCGAGGCGTATATTTTGGATAGTTTTGAACATATATACGCCAGCATATAGTAAAATTCATTTAACGTATTTTTGGGGTAATTTTAAAGCAACGAAGTGACTGTATAGCAATAACATAAGTTACTAGAAAAAATTATGGGATTACTCGTGACGGGTAAGAATCAGCTACATAAAGTAACTAAGGTCCATACTACAAAATACTACTTAACTAAATCGTAGTCTATAGTCTTGAAGACAACACAAAAAATCACTCAATATGCTTGGCGATTGAACTATCATCACGTTCCAATAACGTTTAGTAATACGAACGCCTAAGTAAGCATTAAGTAGGTTTTAATTAGATATAATTTGAATTTCGATTTAGAATTTGCAACTTATTACGAATATTGTAATGTCAAAATAAATAATGTCTATATCTATGTCATCAAAAGGCAAAATGAAAATCCAGCATTTTTATTACATGATTTATTTATTAACTCCCGTAATAGCAAAATTGGTAATAATACAATAGTTTCGCGTCAACCGACAACGTCACAATACTTATCATAATTATCATATTATTAAACTTTTATTAAATATAATAAACGGGCGGACGTCTTATATTAGTATATAATAAAAATAAATATTAGGCAATAAAGATTATACAGACACAATTGGAAATTCCAAATAAACAACAAGAAAGCTTTGAACGACATCCATTTTCAAGAATAGCTTCTCAAAAATTCACACAGCTGGCGCTCTCTAAGTACTCAGACATTATTAGAATCTTTTGACTATTTGGGGCTGTTGTTGTGGTTATATGGCAAATCATATGTGTGACTGTCATCATTAATTGCCTCTGAACAAAATAAACCGCGTTAAAACACTAGTTATTGAAATCTCTAAAATGAATTGCATCGAAATAAAGATAAATATCAATACCATACAGCCAAGAGATTAGGATAATGTCGTCAGTCGTTAGAGCGCGCCATCTATTATCATTCGAGGGAAGCGAGCCTTTAAGACGGCTCATTGAATATGGTAACAAGGTGTTGCCAGGCACAATAAGGTTCCTTCTTAATGGTAAAATATATGTAGACATTTATTTTAAACAATTATTCAACTACCGTTCAGCTGAATTATTATGAAAAATGTAATCAACTAGCTTTTTTGCCCGCGACTTCGTCTGCGTAGAATTCATTTACTACGTTCCGGACCTATTCCCGTAGGAAAAACATCGAATTTCGAGGAAAAACGATGCCTATGTTACTCGCTGTTAATGTAGCTTTCTATAGGTGAAGGAATTTATTAAATCAATTCAGTAGTTTTTGAGTTTATCCGTTACAAACAAACAAACAATCAATATATTTCTCTTTAAAATATTAGTACAGATAAATATTAGCACACATTAAAAAGAAAAAAAAACTATCAAATGTAATACTGAATACAACACTGATTTTATTATAATAAGTAGGTTTACTATAAAATAATTAATGAATGTATTATAATAGCCACTTAACCATAATATATAATGTATATTTAATTATGTATAAGTACATATATAACTAGTAGGCACTTCATGGGTTGGTAATTAGCGTGTTTCGTATATTTATATATATATTTTTGGACCTTACTATTATGAAAACAAGATACTATCTATGTACAAATTGGACAGAATTAGGATACAGAAAAAAAATTTTAATCGTTGAACGGCAATGGGAAGAACGTTCCACCTGACGTCATAATTATGTAAGTTAATATATAGCTCAATAAAGAATATTTTTTTATTTGTTTCAAACTAAACTCGCGTTCTTTACACATGGACACGTGGACATCGTGAGTGTTGTGCGCCGTGCAGTTCCGAATCAACAACAAATTGACAATTCTATGTGAGGGTAGGAGTCTACCAGCACATTACCGCAGCTGTCACCTCTCCACGGCAGTCGTCTCGTGACCACGGTGAAGGTATCGAAAGTAAGAAATCGAAAACGTATGTCGCGTGTAAGTCCCGTTTAATATAATAATAAGAATATTTTTATCCGTGACAGAAAATGAGTCAGATTGCTTTGTTTATATTAATTATCTATGAAACTGTTGAAAACATTAGGTGCCTCTTTCAACCTCTCTAGTTATGTTTAAGTACATATAGAGATCACAATAATATTAACTAGAAAACGGTTTTATATTCAGCAGTTCGCTTAATTAATTAGAGAAAAAAAAGTAAAATATATGAAACACGCGCACAAAATAAAATAAAATTTCAGTGGTCCTATACACCTTAGTTAGAGTAGGAACATAATGCTAGGCCTCTATTAATTGAATTCCATTAAAAAATTATTAATTTAAAATTGAAGCATTTCATTTACCTCGTTCCAATTCCAAGCTGAGCTTTCATCGTGACAAAGATTATATTATTTTATTTCATTATTAAAAACATATGATTGCACATTAATTATTAAAAATTAGTAACTAATACTTTGGGAAATATAATATTATGTGTATTACATAATATTTACAGTTTATTTTAAGTACATATTTTTTGGAAATTTGCATGTTAAAAATTATTTTTTGTTTTAGAATTTAAATGGTCAACTAATAAAATATTGTCCACAGAATATTGACATTCTAGACTTTATGAAAAAGATATTGAATTTATTTAAAACTCAATTTAATTGCAAGTTTTACAAAGGCATCGATTATACGAAATGTTACTTCGTTTTATAACTTGACGTTACAAAGTTTTTATAATGAACCTTATACCCTACAGGTACAATTATAAATCTAAAAATTTCATTTTAAGTCTTTTCATTAAACAGGACGCAGTCCACAAGCACTCAATTTTTTCCAATAAAGGCCAATCTTTTCTTTTTTATACTATAATATAATATAACTATTCTTATATTATTATCATATAATTTAACTATGAATACTTAATTTAACACTAACAATTAATAATAATAATATAAATACAATAAAGATGTAGTGTAAATTATTAATCGTAAATAGTAAATGTAAATATGACTCAAATATATTTACTTATTAAGTGTTTTGGCTAATGTATTAATCTACATACATATTGTAGATACATAAATAAACATTATAGTTTCTTTATAAGTAGGTAAAAATATTTGAGTCAATAAATACTTACTCTATTATTCATCTTTGGATTTCTAATTGCAATTGAATAATCAAAAAATAATAATTTTGGCAATTTAAACGTAGATAAACAGGAATCAATAATCTTTGGATATATTTAGTTACAATAAAATAGCTAAATTAATTTATTTAATATAAATTAATAGGTAGTGCATTTATTTTCGCTTCTTCTTTGCTTTTTTCTTTGGCAGTATTTTTTTTGAAGATCGTATACGCTTTATTGGCGCATCATTTTTAAATATATTATTTTTTACATTTCTAGTGTATTTCATTTCATTATGTATTACAGACAGCCCACCTACCTGCTGTCATATCACCTAACTCCGATAGTACGCTGCCATATATATTTAATTATCAATAGGTTTGCATTTGACCTCAACTCATCTGATGGAAAGCGACGATGAGGTCGAAGATGTAGCATGCGTGCCTAGAAGATACCTATTCACTCTTGATTTGAAGACCCCAAGGTTATACTTATCGGGGAACAGTGACTCAGGCAGAGAGTTCCAGTCTTGATCCCATTCTCTAGAATGACGTTACAGAATTCGTACCTGCTAACTCAATATCGGTCAAAAGAACGAAATGAATGCCTCGTTGTGGAGTATAACCAACTTTATGTAGTTCAAAATCGTACATTTCATTCCATAAGCCTTTTCGAATAGGATGTTGTGACGTCATTTTACCCTATTGGACCAAGATGGCGGCGTACTATCGGAGATCGGCGGTTATCACCCCTGATAGAAAGCGGTACTGTCGCTCATAACCATGTCGCAATAACACTTATTTTTAATGCACTTCAGTTTCATGTAAACAATACGCCTGTGTCTAAAAAATGAAACTAGAAGACCTCAGTTTCTTATGATTTGGTTTAACTACAGCCACATATGAAAGCTGTGTCATCTTACCATAAGTAAAATACAACTTAAAACACAGGATAAAAATAAATATTAAGTTCCCTTATATTATTATTTCTGCTAACAAAAAAAAGATTGAAAAACAACATAATTTCTTAAATTACACCTTGGCTTATGCCGCAAGGCTTATGTAGCCAGCACATAAAAATAACAAAACATCCTTTTCCCATAACACACTGTATAATCGACTGATAATGTTGCCAGCAGCCGATCGAAAATTCCCAACTCTCAAACCAAAATGTTGCCATATTTACGCCTTCTAACAAAAAAAACCCTACTCATGTAGCGACATATTAAGAGCAGCATTACCAGTTTCCTTGACTTCCCCAGTTGTTGGGTCTGCTTTATCATTTTTGTCCCCAGCAACATTGCCTTCATCCTCACTGGACACCGTTCCTGTGAACGTAAGAAAATGTTTACCAAACTCCAGCTCTTCATACGTCGCCATATCCGTCTCTGTGCCGCTTTTTTCGCAGTAATTCTGCCCGTCTGGCAACCCCAACGTGTAGTTTTCATTGTCATAGTTCAGTTCCTTTTGTTTCTTGCTGTTTTCGACGAATTGTTTCAGTTGCTGGGGCATCGGGAACGAGGACTTGATGTGGCATCGCTTCATCCAGTTCCTTAGAGATTTCCGTGGCACTTTGTGGGTTTGCGCAGCCCTGGAATGTGATATTTCGTTGGTTAATGACATGCGGTATACTTGAAGTGATTTAGGATACGTGTCAAAACCTTTTGACAGTATTAAGATGCTGGACGAAAAGTGTGGCCGTGCGAAGAACTAAAATTGGGAATTCCTTTTATTTTTCATTGTCAATTTGGTCTACCACATTATTGTAATTTTAAAACGATTCATACAAAGAAAACATCACGATTTTCTTCCGTAGGTGTAGGTAGGGAATATATTGTCCCACTTACTGCGGTACCGACACATCTCTCTCTCTTCGTCCACATTCATAAACGTAAATTGAAAACGATGGCAGTTGTTAAAAACACATCATAGGCTTAATATTATTATTAATATTCTTCTGTACAAGGCAACTACTGTCTGAGTGACAGACCGACTAGACCAGAAAATGAGTTAAGTAGTTTTTGTAGGGATAGTACTTATATTTCGCTTTTCAGCCACATTGAAGTCACTTTTCTTTTTGGTAACTATATTGTGGCTGAAATGCGAAACTGCCAAGAGCCATGTTTGTTTAATACTATGAATAGATTTAAGATTTTTTGGTAGTAATAGTTTGATCAAATATGTTTTAATGTACTAAATCAAAAATAATACTTGATTTCGAAAATAGAGTAGTTATGTTCAGATACCACAAAATCCTTAATATTAAAAAAAAAATATTGTCTATTAAAAGTCATCATCACAGCCCATAACAGTCCCCTGTAAGATTAGGGTCTCTCCTACTAGAGGGGAGGTAATTGCTATAATCTCCACGCTTGACAGGCGGGTTGGAGATCGCAGTGTTATAAATATAACAATGGAAAACGCTGCTGCCCATTTTCCAGTCTACGGAGACTAGAAGTTTTGCCTTGAAAACATTAGTCGTCTCGTACGGCACCTACGAGTGTAAGGGGGTTGATGCTATTCTACTCTACCGACCACCACACAGCATTAAAATTCAATACATGAATGAATTTTTCGCCGATGTAGCAATAACTCATTATGCTACAATTCACCCCGAAATCAATGTGGTTCCCCCGGGAACTCGATATAAACGAAATTTACGCGAACGAAATCGCGGGCTAAAGCTAGTTTACCATAATAACTAACCTGTATATACTGCCTCCTTTCTTCACATCCATGAGAGCAGCCCACATGGCTTCGTTGGAATAGCGACGGTTAGGATTAAACTTTCCCATCATAACTCGCTCCAAATCCTTACGGGACAAACCTGAGGAACTGACCTCCTTCCCCTCCAAGAACTGGTCTAGATCAGACTTCAACACTGTATCGCCTATGTCTAGATTCTTGTCCTTGAATATAGGCGGTCTGCCACGGCGTCTTATCTGGTTTTTCTCCACAACTTTGGGGCAAACTTCTTTGCTGGCAACACTGTCTTTAATTTTCGGTATCAACTCGACCTCTTGTTGGTTTCTTGTCTCCGCTTTGGATTTCTTCACCTGACTAGCTTTTAGCAGGGATACTTCTAATTCCCCGTTCTGTTCTAGCCAGGATTTGTAGAAATCATTTTCGGATTTGTCGCTAGCTTTCTGTGCGTAGTCTTCAGACATGTTTGTGAGACCATATTTGCTGAATTCGTTCTGGATTTCTGTTGCGTTCATTTTGGATAGTCTTTGGATGTAGTCGGTGTTGGCTTTGGCTAGTTTTTGGAGTTTCGTTTGGAAGAATAACTCGCTCTCAGGCTTTACCCTTATGTAGGGCGCTCGGCCTAAAATATTGACAAAGATTTATTATATATTCCATTGGCAAAAAAACTAACATGCAACGAATTGTATGTTAATTTAGAAAGATTAATTTTAAGGCTGAGATTCAGAAGTTGAAATGTCCTTTTAGGCAACTTTTTTATAGCTTATTGTGTGCCTGATGGTAAGCAGTTACCAATGATACAGTTACGTATGAGGTTTACCATTTTTGTTACCTGAAACTTATATGCATGTATCTTTGATGTTAGGGCGACAGTTATCGCTCATCAGGTGGGCTATCTGCTCTTTAGACACTGAGAGAGCTGCATAAAAAAAATTGCCGTTTATAAATTCTGAATGTCACAGTTAAAACTAAAATATACCGACACTGAGCGCTAAGAGATTTATTTTTCTAAATACATTATTATTATACTGCAATCTGTGTCTCTCGTGGAACATTAAACAGTAAGTTTGGCGAAATTTTCGGAAGGTATGTCTGTGTAAGTAGGATGTGACCTATAACACATCCTACTTACTTAGGTTACTTAGGTAATTCAAAGTTCTAAGTAATTTATTTATTTGTGACTCTTCAACCAGTCTCAGTTGTCACACAATTTTAAGTCAACATGATGATTGATGTAATATTTATTGTACCAAAAAAATATACATTTTACATCAATGTTACAGAGGTAGAAAGGCGGACTTATCCCGCAGGGGTATTTCTTCCTGTCAACCTTGAGAGATTTACATTCTTTTCTCCCTTTCGAGGCTACTCAACAACGAATAGACAGCCCACCTGACGGCAAGCGATAACTGTTGCCCAAAATATTTACGATTCATATTTTAGGTTTCAGATAACAAAAATGGATATCTGATCTCCCATCCCATGTTTTATCTTTGAATTTCAGCCTGCCAGTGCTTTAAAATCGCTAGAATTATGGCAAATTCACAGTTCCAATATAGTGCCGTGACATATTTTTTACGATAAAAGTAACAAAGATATTGTGATTATTTATTTAATAATTTTGAATTGCCATCAATATTTTAAAACTGTGACAGTTATTTAATTGATTTTTTTTTAAATTATATTATAGTGCAAAATATGTCACAAACATAATTTATGGAAGGATTAGTGCATGAACCATGAATGCTTCGTAAATTGGACAAGAAAAAAACAAAAATAAAATGACAAATGACATGTCTGTAAGATAAAACCTGGTGTAAAAAACAAAAACTGAATAACTCAGAACAAGTATTTTAACAAAATAAATTTAAAAAAGAAAAGAACATTCATGGTTCATTTATTTAGAACTAAAAAATTTCAAACTACCAATTTTACAGTATGAAAAAGTGGCCTACCTTACAGACATTCATTTTTTTTCTACATGTCCATTCGCAAAATGATCTTCTCTCTATTCACACACTATGGACCGAGTTATTTTTATTTCGCGGTTAAAAAAATGCAATAGTTCATTTCGAAAATGCATTCAAAAATATTTTTCAAATTGAAAAAAAAACAACAAAAAAGATTGAAACAAAAGCAAGTGACTAGAGGAAGTCACATTGCAAATAAACATTCAATAAAATATAAAAATTAACAACGTAACTGTTTTTTTATTGAAAATTCAAAACAGACTGGCAACACTCACCGGAAGTTTGTCCAAGACTGCTGCCAGGTTTGCCGGGTTCCTCGTCCTGGAACATCAAAAGAAGGGAGATTTTGTATATACGTATGGCAACATCGTTTTACCCTACAGTGTGACCAACTTATCTGTGAAAAGGCGAAATTAAGAACTACGGCTGTCAGGTGAGATGTCATTTGAAAGTCAGTGTCCATAGGCACTGACTTTAGACTGAATGCCTGGTTCAAAGAATATGGCACTGGTCATACAAATGTGACAAATAAATGCTTTTCTCTCAAAACTGCCGGAACCGATTTTGATGCCCTGTTGTACAGTCGAGTTCATTAATATGGTAGCATTGTCAAGGCTTCAAATACAAATGTTCATGGAAGGGTACTTATATATCTGAGCAGATGTACATATGTTTGATTGATGAATCTGCTCAGATATATAAGTTCCCTTCCATGTACATTTATATTTGAAGCCTTGGTAATGCTCACATATCAATGAACTCGACTGTACAAATATGCAGCTGAGGCACCCTAACCCATAGGTCATCACCGTAATGCTGCTGGTCCATACACCTCTTTTGTCCACTCTCCTTTATACTATAACCTAGTAGAGCTCGTCTAATCTAAAATGCCGCGCCACACTATCGCATTAACGCACACAAGCAAGTTTAAAATATCGACGCAATACACATACAAATGCCGTTGTAATTGGTCATTCAGTTGCCGGTGAGACTCAAATGTAGGAGCACGCGTCATTCGATTGGAGCAGTCGACGCTCGCACACAGATGAAGTGTAGTTATTAATATTTGCACTCACACATCGAAATCAACCAACTAAGTAGTGGGGCGCGTCATTTTAGACTAGACGAGCTCTACTAACATAAAAATTAAGTTTAAAAAATTAAACTAACACATATTTAAGTCTGAAAATAAATATATTACATATACACACATAAAGCTCACGCCTGTGTCCCCACAGGTGGGGTAGGCAGAGACTATGGACCGCCACTTTGCTCTGTCCTGACACAACTCCCTAGCCTCGCATATATCCACAACTCTTTTCATACATCTCCTTTTATTCTTGGCACTTCGGACCCCAGCTTTTTTGAGAACATCACTGATCAGTAGCCGTATTCACAATGATTCGAATCCGTTTCCGAACGATGCGACACGAAATTCGTGAGCGGCGAATCCGTGTCGATCGCTTCGAAAACTGTTATTCCGAATACCGATAGATTCCACGGAAACTCTACTCTCTATAACATGAAAATTTCATCAAAATTAATGAAACCACATTTTCCTAAGAACTTTTGCGGGGTCCTTTGTCGATTCCGTATCCGAATCCGATTTCCGAGCCATTGTGAATACGGCTACTGATCAGCGAGTGTTTTTCTGGGTCGTCCTCTTAAATATATTATTATTATTAATAACATCGAAAGTTTACATTACCTCATTATACTCAATATTATCCGTGTCCAGCTCCCCGTAGTACAAGCCATCTTCCTCCACAGTTTCCTCTTTCACCTCTTTTCCCTCTCGTGCCTCGGTGCGTTCCTCGGATTTACGTTTCTTGGGTCCGTTGGCCGCCGGGGGCTTTGCTACGGGTCCTGGGGCAAGGCTGGATGGTTAGTTATCATGATCATCATCACAGCCCATGCCAGTCCACTGCAGGACTTAGGGCCGCGAAAGGCGAGGGCCATAATCCCCACGCTTGGCAGGCAGATTGGAGATCGCAGTGTTATAACATAACAATGGAAAATGCTGCCGCCCATTTTCCAGCCTACGGAGACTCTAGATAATTTGCCTCGGAAACATTAGTCGCCTTGTACGACACCCATGAGTGTAAGGGGTTGGTGCTATTCTACTCTGCCGGAGACCACACGGCCGCAGGTTGGTTAGTATACTTAGGTGAAGATGATGGGCAAACTTCGAGCTAGGGTTGGAAGTTATCATTCATGTCAGTATCGCATAGAAGTAGGCACAGAATATCAACTATAATTATGCATTTTCACAGATATTACTCTGTTAAGCCTGAGAAGTCCGCCTGGGTGAGTATCATCGCCTTATCCACACAGCAGAAAAAAAATTGCCAGTCTAAGGCACCTAACTGTCCAATTTCTTTGGCCTTATCTATTTCTGTTGTCAAGCAACAATGCTTGAAGGATAAGGTAGCCAGCGCTATTATCAGAGAAAGACAAGGCATTGGTAATCACTCAGCTGGGCTCCTCCGATATGACAGTGTCCTACCGCCTTTTGAAAAACCCACGTTAGAGTGCAAAGGATTTCCTATAACGTGATATTTCGGGAGGGAGCTCATTGCACATCTAGCACGTGTGCGGTAAAAGGGCTCGCGGTGCCCGTAAGTCGGAATCAGTCATGGCCAACGTGTCACTATGTGTTTCATTCCTACTTTCCTACCCCACTTTTTAACTATTGAAAGAGACACTAAGAGGTATATTATTATATCTAAAAGGTATATAAGCGAGCGGCCACACAGAAAAGACTTAGACACGTCGCGGACAGGGCACAGACGGGACGCGGACGCGACTTAAAACATACAGAAAAGACAGGGCACGGACGCGGCGCCGTCGCGGACCAGTCAAGAGCGTAGGCAAGACAAGGACAGCAAGCGCTGCGGGCGAGGCCCGGCTCCCGCGCCCCGCCCGCACCCCCGCTCTCGCCCGCGGCGCGCCCTTGCCTCGTCTTTTCTGTATGTTTTAAGTCGTGTCTGCGACGCGTCCTCGCCCTGTCCTCGCCCTGTCTTTTCTGTATGTTTTGCGTCGCGACGTTTCTATACATTTAGTATGAAAGTAAATTGAACGGGCGCCGCGTCTGCGACGTGTCTGCGTCTTACGTCTTTTCTGTGTGGCCGCTCGCTTAGAGGTTTCCTCAGAGGCGGGCTACGCATCGGAACCGCCGATCTCCGATCTCGGCCAGAGCTGGCTTAATACGATTGATTTAAACTCAATTGTATCAAAATGTCCGCGTACAAACGGAGATCGGCGGTACGGCTGCTGGGTCGCTACCGATGCGTTTCCCGCCTTTGAGGAGACCTCTAATATAACTCTTTGATACAGTAAAAGACCTCTTAAAATCTCTTTCAATCGTTAAAAACAAGGGAAGGAAAGTAGAAATAAAAAACACAGAGACACGTTGGCCCTGGCGTTGCTAATGTTTATGGGCGGCGGTGACCACGCACTATCAGGTGACCCCTGTTAAGAAACTATGAGATAACTATTACACTTACCATTACTAGTGTCCCTCTGCGCGTGTGCGACTAAAGCGTCGCTGGCGACGGTAAAGTCGCGTCTCTCGGCCGCGGTCGCCGCGGACGCGCCGCCTTCGCCCGAGCAGAGGCCTACAGGGTTTAGAATAAATAAATAATTGTGGACAAATTCACACAGCGCCATCTAGCCCCAAAGTAAGCAAAGCTTGTGTTATGGGTGCTAGATAACTGATATACTACTTACATACTTTTTTTTAATACATACTTATTATACATAGAACACCCAGACCCGTAACAGAAATTAAAATTCATCATTTAAATTTTTGCCCTGCCGGGAATCGAACCCGGGAACTCTTGCGTGGCAGACCACTGAACCACTCGGGTCGTCAAGAATAAATATAATAAATAGATATCATAAATAAATAACATAATATTTTTTCGCTCCGTCCAAGTGAGTGAGCATTTGTGCTTTACGTGAATTGAAATTGCTGGTATCGATATAAATGTCACCTGGTGTCACCAAGATTGACTTTGTTAAATTTTTTTTTATTATTTACTTCGAGCAGCTTTAATGTAATCGCACTAACTAACACCTTAGTGGAAATTATAACGTTGCAAAAGCTAGGCATTTAGTGCAATCGGATGTTACACGGACACTAGTACTGATATTTGACAAAATATCTCCTAAAGTAGTATAACCAGTACTCACCCCTGATCTGCAGCGCCTCGGCGCTCTTCAGCAGGCTCGGGAGCTCCTCCTGCGTCACGTTCACCTCGCCCTTGTACATGAAGTCCACCAGGGCTTGCATCTCGCTGAACCTGGGGAGGGACAGATTCAAATAATAATAAATAAATAAACTAAATATGCTTGGACAAATTCACAGGACGTCATTTAGTCCCACAGTAAGCAAAGCTTGTGTTATGGGTGATAGATAACTGATAAACTACTTGGCATACTTTTTTTAAATACATACTTATACATGCTACACCCAGACCCGTAATAGATATTAAAAATCATCATTTCAATTTCTGCTCGGCCGGAAGTCGAACCCAGTAGCTCTACTTGGCAGACCGGCATGTAAACCAACTGAACCACTCTGGTCGTCAACACAATACAGTATGGTTGACCAAAGACCATCGGTGACCTATTAAATGGCTAGCACCTGAGTCGTAAGCGAGAAGCGAGGCCTACGATCGCCAGTGTCGCCATGTATCAATGACTTTTTCCGAGTTATGATACATTAATTGAACACTAAGGAAACGTTATAAAAACCTGCACATTTAAACGTATGTGTAAAAATGATCACATTTGCTCAGGTTCCTTTATAACAGGGTCACGGCGGTCAGATCGCTCCACTGTAATTACCTGATCTGCCATATCATGGATAGTGGTCAAGGTGGACCCCGGGCCTTCGTGTGCGAGAGCATAACCAAATTATTGACGCCAAGACTACGTTTCTTTTTTTAGTACCACTAAGGTGGCTAAGCTTACGGCCTGCCTGATGATAAGCAGTTACCGCAGCCTATGGACGTTTGCAATACCAGTGGCATCACCCCTTCCTTGAAGAACTTCATGTTATCCATATTAGTATGCGAAGGAGAAAGTTCTCAGGTACGCCTGCCAAGTCGTGACCTCTAACCCCCTGACGACTCACCTCATATCCTTCATCAGCACAATAGGATGCTTGCAGGGGTTCTGCAGCAGCAGCCTCTCGAGGTACGCCGAGCACGCCGACAGCACCAGCTTGTGGCATCGCAGTTGGCGCGACTCGCAGGCCAGGGTCACGTCGGCGAACTGCTCCGTCAAGAGCAGACGGGGGAATACCGCCTGGGAGTGGACAGATGGTGAGGTTCGTGTGGTTGCAGCAGAATATAGTATTGGATCTTTGAATGCGCGGGGGCGCAACCGGGATATAACGCCAAGATGATGATGATAATGATGATGAACATTATGGATAGCGCGTCAAAACGCGATGCATGAGCCGCGCAGAAAGGAGCGCCTGTGGCCGAGCGGTTAATGTACCCGACTCGTAAGCGAGAGGTACCGGGATCGAATCCCGCTGCGGCCGTGTACCAGAATGTACCAATGACTCTTTTCTGAGTTGCTTTACTTGAATGCTAACCGATGCTCTTACGGTAAGGGAAAACATCGTGAACCTGCTCATTGAGGCGACTGAATGTGTAACCATGATCCAATCTGGTTAGGTTTCCCTGGTACCAGGGTCACCTGTCCATAGTGCGCATATAACTGATAGCTTAAAACTTTTTAAACGAAACTCTTGTCAAGGAAAGAAAGATATCGTTAAAGTTAATTCGAAAGCTTATAGCGCCTGTGGAAATTATGAGAGAAAAATTGTTTGCGTACGAATATGGGTATACTCTATTTTCCATTATTAACTAAAACTAAACAATTTTGCTCGTATAATTTCTACAGACGCTTTGAGTTCCGAATTACTTTAATTAATCGATATCTTTCTTATAAAATATATGTATAATAAATATGTCGTCACGGGGCGCCGGCTCCGGAGACTGTTCAACAGTCTCAGGGTCCACAGTGGAGGACATTGTATGAAACGGTCACCCATCCGGCGTGCGTTGCTTAACTTCTGCTATCAGTCTCGCCAGCACGCTACCACCACACGCCGCTTCCTCTCTCATTACTTAGTATTACTGATATATTGCTCGACATGATATCGTTATCATCTCCGTGGTAACAATCCGTCGATATCTAAAATTACAATTCGCGTAAAGCACAAAATGAGTTTTAAATGCCTTCATTAAATTTCATTATTCTTACCTGTAAATTTGTATGGTAGGAGTTCCACCGCACGCAGAACTGTTGTGGTGGCAACGCCATCTTGTTTTCTTCCAAAACTCCTTATAAATCGTGAATAGTCAAAAACATGTTACACTATCTTTGGCCAAAGTCCTTATTTGTTTTTTTATTTTACTTTTTTTAATAATAAATTGCACAAGCGTTAGTTTAAAATTGCACGTGGTTTTTTTTCTCACAAAATGTCCACAATATTGTTCGATATCACAGATCTAAGTTTAATATTATTAAAATATATAGGTATATTTCTTTCTTTTTCTTCTATTAAGTACATACAACGAATACTTTCCGTTCTAGTTTTTTTTTATATATTTAAGTAGAAACTTTTAGACTAGACTGTATAATTTTTTTTTTAGGTGTAGAATACTGGCATCTGGTTTATACTCTTCAAGGTTATACCTGGAAAGAAGAAAGAAATAAATAAATACAGGATTCTTTTTAAATCATACTTAGATAATCTTTTTTTATACCACTAAGGTGGCGAACAAGCTTACGGCCCGCCTGATGGTAAGCAGTCACCGCAGCCTATGGACGTCTGCAATACTAGGGGCATCAAAACCACGCGTTACTGACCCCGTTAAACCTTTTATCAGCCATCATTATCATATCACAGATACGTTAATATTTTTCCCAACATTTACAGCCCAACGTTTTGTGGGTCTCCTGAACGTCTACTATCACTACAAAGTGGATTTTTCTTGTACTCGATGACGTAGGATAACCTACGGCGCCCTCACAGTCTAGTACGACGTGAAATAAAAAAAAAATTCGTGTACAAATTCACACAGCGCCATCTAGCCCCAAACTAAGCAAAGCTTGTACTATGGGTGCTAGATAACTGATATACTACTTAAATACTTTTTAAATTCATACTAATTATACATAGAACACCCAGACCCGTAACAGAAATTAAAATTCATAATTTCAATTACTGCCCGGCCGGTAATCGAACCCGGGACCTCTTGCCTGGAACCACTCAGGTCGTCAATATGCGCGAAGTAGCTATATTTTGTAGAGTAGGTACGACTACGTATCACAGATTAAAATAAACATAGGCAAACCAAATATGGAACCTACGACAGAAATAGAACCTCTTCACAGCGAGTTTCCTTAGGCGTTAGGTGTGTTCTGTGTTTTCTTATCTTTGATTATGTGCCAACTGCCTAGTTTTAATCTCGAGGACAGTACGTACTCAGGGGCTTGCGATTCTGTCTGTTTTTAAGCTCCTACGAAAAAAGAAGGTTCTTATTTTTACATGTGTATTTGTGCATCGATGTATCGATCTGTTTCTGTGTCTGTCTGCGACATCGAAGCTATCGAACAGATGGACCGCTTTGGATGCGGTTTTATCTATTCGAAAGCCAGTTTAATCACAATGGTTCATTGTTACTATAAAATCGGTTCGGTAGTTTTTGTTACGTTACACGGCAGACAAACAGGCAAGCAGGCCATGTGATGGAAAGTGTTCACCAGCATGCGTTGCCCGCCTCTGAAGCGACCTCTAATATACCTCTTTAACGAAAGTATTAGATAATAGTTCATTTTAAATAAACTTGGTCGAGGAGTTCTCCGACTTTATCTGTCGGTTAGGTTATACTCATCAAAATCGCAAATAAAAGCTAGTTAATAAATTAGTCAGTTGCCATTCAGTGGAATTCAAACCGTGACAGAATGAATCTAATCAGGCATCACGTGAAGAGAAACCCAGACGACGGACATACGACCTTGGGGATCGCGGTCGTGTTGTGGTCGAACTCTTTGGATTTACTGTTAGTAAGTAATAGATTCCACGAGGCTCTGCACTTTGCCGAGGACAGGGGAAGATATCGTGCCTTTGTCCGTGACAGGATTATGGGGGAGAAACGTCACGACCCTCAGATATGAGGAATACGAACGGAGGAAGAGGAAGTAACAGATACTTTAACAGTTTAAGTTACAGGCTCTGCCTAGTTTGGAGGCTAGTACACACTGTCTAATTAAGTTATTTAAGAATACTAAGTATATAACGCTGTTGTTACTTTCATTTGGAGACAATAAAATTATTATTATTACTTTTTTATGTTATCATCATCACAGCCCATAACAGTCCACTGCAAGAATTAGGGCCCCTCCCACGGTTGTTGCCATAATCTCCAGGCTTGGCGGGCTAGTTGGAGATCGCAGTGTTATAAATATAACAATGAAAAAGTTGCTGCCCATTTTCCAGCCTACGGACACTCTAGACCTTTTTCCTCGAAAACATTAGTCGCCTTGTACGACACCCACGAGTGTAAGGGGTTGGTGCTATTCTACTCTGCCGGACACCACACGGCCAATGTTTTACGTTATACGGCAGACAAACAAGTCGCGCGGGCCGTCTGATGGTGCGTGGTCACCGCCGCCTATGAACATCAGCAACACCAGGGGCGCTACCAATGCGTTGCCCGCCTCTGAAGCGACCTCTAATATACCTCTCGAACGATCCCATGTCATGGTCCAAAGGAACACTGTGGCTGGAAGCTCGTTCCACATCCGAATCGTACGAGCGAGAAACGTTCTTACGAAACTTCGCCAACTGGTGAGCGGTGGTACTTGTATAGCAAAAGACTCGGCATTTTCCAGAATATTTTTAGATGAAAATGCGACTATGTTGATGTAGACCGTATCAAGTACAAATAAAATTCAATTTTGTAGCGATAGAAGTTAAGGAGACAAAACGTTGGTTTGCCTGTGAACAACCTGGCACAAAAAGTGACTTTTTTTATAACCCAAACTTCGACTTGTCTTAGCGATAGTACTTACATTTCCTCTTGTATGGATTCTGTAAAAAAAATCTGTCGATCGCTTTTCTTTTTGGCGACTATCATGTGCTTCTGTCTTAGATCATATAAGTGACTGAATTCAGAAACAAAAAGCGTGAAAGCAAATCAAAGTGGAATGTATTGCTCATAAAATAAGGTCCATTTTTGTATCTCGGATTTTTGAAAAGTGGAGCGTCGCGTGACTTAATATAGAGATACAAAAATGGACCTTATTCTATGAGCAATACATTCCATAACTATATGATCTAAGGCTTCTGTAGATAAATTTATAATTTTTTTTCTCTATGATCATGTGTCACTTTTCTTTTTGGTGACTATAGACAATGTGGCTGAAAAGCGAAACTGCCAAAAGGATGAGGCAGACCGGTTCTTTTTACTTGTGCGCTTATTAAACATTCCTAACTTCAGTAACTGAATTCAGAAACAAAAAGCGTGAGAGCAAATCAAAGTGGAATGTATTGCTCATAGAATAAGGTCCATTTTTGTATCTCTATATTCTAAGTCACGCGTCGCTCCACTTTTCAAAAATCCGAGATACAAAAATGGACCTTATTTTATGATCAATACATTCCACTTTGATTTGCTTTCACGCTTTTTGTTTCTGAATTCAGTCACTTAATTTAGGAATGTGTAATAAGCGCATTATTATAGAACACACACAGGAGAATATGTACTAAGTACTATCGGTAAGAAAAATTTAACTTGGGTAATTAGAAAAAATGTTGTTTTTTTGTGCCACGTTGTGCACCCACCTAGGAGGATATGCAAGTACTATCGCTACGAAAAATTTAAGAGTAGGTAACAAAAAAAAATTTTTTTAGTGGTAAAAAAATTTTTTTTTGTGCAAGAGCAGTCCAACGTTTTGTGGGTCTCCTAAACGTCTACTATCGCTACAAAGTGGACTTTTTCTTGTACTCGATGACGTAGGATAACCTACGGCGTCCTCACAGTCTATTCAGATTCATACAGAAATCTATAAGAAGGTAGAATACTTAGCTACAGATAGTAATGCTATAAATAAAAAATCCATAAATGCTCCACCGCTGTCCCTCTCACAGAAATATGACGAGACGTACTTCACTGTATGCGTGAATGAGACAGCACTACGTCCGGGAGCTCCGCACCGCGGCAAAAGTTACAAACAAAAAGGTTAGACACCAGACCCCTACCATGTGTAAGTGTTATCTTTGCCCATGGGCAGAAGCGGAGTTTGAAGTGGTTCACTTTTTTAGTTGAACGATGGAGAAACATACTAGCGGGCCACCTGATGGAAAGTGGTCGCCGCTGCCTATAGATATTGCCCGCTTCTATAACATGTGGCTCTGACAACAAAAAGTAAATGCCCCTCCACAGCCAAGCCTCGGCTACTAAAATCCCCACCCCAAGGAGCATTGGAAACCTTGCTCACCGGCAGAAACATAATAGAATTCGGGAATTCAAACGATCATCTTGCTTGTCTTTAAATGTTTCTTTTTTGCTCGATATTCCTCATAAAAATAATAACAAAATAGCCAAACATTTTCATTTTTGTATGTCTCAAGCGCACGATGAGAGACCATATTGATAAATTATTACGCGATATCATGGTAGGGGCGCAGGAACATAAAAATCGATAAAGGAAGTGGGCAAATTGGACCCTCACTGGGAATGATGCGACCATTTTTATTGTGGGCTGGCTCACTCATATTGGGGTAATTAAGGGCAATTTCAATTTTCTATAACATAGTATGGATAGAGAAAGCGTAGATATGGAGGGAGGAAAATTGAAGTAAATGGAATACGTCAAAGTCGATATTCTCGCAATTCTAAACCGCCCAATTCAATGTAAAGATATTAAATAAATCAGGGAATATTTTTTTAAATTCAATTAATAGCTACACAAAAAAGTTTCATTTAAATCCGTCCAGTAGTTCCGGTGATTAGCGTGTACAAACAGACAGACAAAAAAAAATTAAATTATTTTTCTAATACTATTTCTTGATCGCCCTAAATATTTTTTTTGTAAATACATTCAATGTAGAGACACACTTTATTAACTGTTCTATTATATGTATCTTTAATTCCAAAAATCCCAACTGGCAAATCCCCTACAGGGATTTATCAACAGTCTGATTAGATTAGCTATGTGAAAATTTCAAGTACCTGGATGTAACAGTTCTAAAGACACTGTGACAGATACGGACGGACACAATTTTTTTTGTGACCCAAACTTCGATAGTCGCCGAAAAACTGACTTTAATGTGTCTGAAAAGCAAAACTGCCAAGAGGATGTGAGGCCAACCGGTTTTTTTACTGATAGAACCCACACAAGAAGAATCACCACCACCACACCACTGGTGACCGGAGAGCTACCTCGTTCCTCGGGCAACGGATTAGCATCGCTATTCAACGAGGCAACGCAGCCAGCTTCCTTGTATAATAAATTGTGAACAAGAGGAATCTAGAACCCACACAGTAAGTACGCTACGAAAAAGATTGGGTCAATAAAAAAAAATCTTGTGCGATTTTGACCAACGTTTTGTGGGTCTCCTAAACGTCTACAAACTACAAAGTGGATTTTTTCTTGTACTCAATGACGTAAAACAACCTGCGTCACCTTCAGTCTATTTTGGCTTTCAGGTTCGGAACCCATGTACCCCAAATGCACCCGAATCCATAGTAGATACGTGTGCGCCATGTTTTTTCCCATAGCTAGCGCCCCTCCCGCGGGGTCGGAGCGTATTTCGGGAAGGTCGGTGACCCTAAGGACCCCGCCGTTTTCACCGGGGCGGGGTGCGTCTCGACAGACACATTCCCGCCCAGAGAAAATGTTTTTTTTTTTTACGCGACTGCGTCAGATGGACGGTAATGTTGTTATTATTATGCTCTTTATTTATTTTCGTTCTTAAATTTAATTTTTTTACAGTAGGTACAAATAAAAAATTTACGCATTAAAATACCTAAAAATTATAAGTTTTTAACGATATAGACATATCAAAACAAGATATTTTCAAAACCGAGGGAGGGACGAGGCCCGTTAAAGCTTAAGATAAACACAAAAATTCATACAAAATTATGCTAAACGTCATTCCTAACTATGTTTTATAATTTGGTGCAAGCCGGGCTAAGAATCGATACAAGGTACGATCGATATTCATCAAGGAAAATCCACCCAGTGTTGATTCGCAGGTATATTTTGAAACGTGTGGATAAACCAGGCTACGAAGATGATTCCTATTACATTCCGCCTGCGAAGCTATAATGTAATTTTCCGAAAGCCGATTAAAAAGAGAAAATAGTTCAAATACTTGTGATAGATGGCGCTGATTGACACGATTCTCTCAAAAATAATTCAAAACGAGACTGTTCGATGTAGACATTATCGCGTTCTTCTCAGAAAAGATACTAAAACTAAGTATATTTTCATGAAACACGTTTCCCAGTACCTTCGGTAATCAAATTCAATGCTTGAGAATCCTGTCTAAGCAGCGCCATCTAGTGAGGCACGCCGAACTACACCTTTTACTTTTTAATTTCCCAAATTCCCACTACAATCTTTAGATACTATTATATTCTTTATAGATCCCAAAATTCATGTGATTCCAGTTCCACGGAATACGACATAACCAAATGTTGCGCTGACCAAGACGCGGACAAAATCAATTTAATTCTTTAGCTCCTAATGAGTCATAAAAAAAGTGTTAATAAATATTAAGACCTTGTCCATTGTGAGTCTCCGACTTTATACAATAAAAATAAAAGATCTTCACTGCTGTGACGTGCAAGTTACATCAACAAAGAGATTTGTCATATGGTGAGGTCCAAAGCCCTCTTTTTTCTTATATTACCTACCTATCTAACAAGTGGGTAGGGCATTGGAATTACAATCTAGTCTAAACACTAATAAGTAATTATAATTTAACATGATTTTATTAATATTATAATTAAGCAGGCAAGCAGTTGACAAAACAACTGATTGATGCCTGTATCCGTCTTTTCTCTCTTCATCAATTTGCTAAGTTACAATAATATAAGAATATTTGGCCCGACTTTTATAATGCGTACGGCTAAGGAATGGACTTGCGACTGTGTTCCCTGTTCATTATAATCTGGATGACTTCAAGGCTAGAGTGAATAAGATGTTCCAAGACGGGCATGCTCCATCTTCGGCCGCATCGTCACTTACCAACAGGTGAGATAGCGGTCAAATGCCTGTCTTGTCTAGTATAAAAAAAGTGTCCATTAACGCCATTTCTTATTGTCCCCATTAAGGGGAAGACAAATTATTCTTGTGTCAAAGCACACAACGCACTATTTCTCACTAACATTCACTACACTAACTCAAAAAGTGTCCTTTCTACTCTTCGCATTATGTTCGTGTACCGTAAGCCCTCTGTAACGAAAACTTTTCCAAAACCCAACCCTCTGCACTCCGAACTGATAAGGCCCCCCACGTGGGGTCCCCCGAGCGTTGACCCCAACCCGAAATAGCTGATGCGGGGGGTAAGGACCCCCGCTCGGTGACGATAATGACTTATTGCTTTTATAAATACCTATCGGTGTCTTCTTGACTCATCTTTGGGTCGTGTATGTTTAAAACTAGATATATAATTTAGATAACTAAATAATTAGTTATCTCATTGTGGTCATCTTGGCGCTTGCGCTCTCGCGAACGAGAGTACAATGTCCTTTTGACTAGGATTTGACAGATCAAGTAATTGCCATCCGACCTCCGTGACCTTGCTGCCAGTGGAACCTGACCAGATTGGATCATGATTACACATCCAGTCACCCGAACGTGCGGGTTTCACGTGCGGGTTCGTTCGTTCGGGCATTCAACTAATGTACATAACTCCGCAAATGTACGGACCTGGTCGCAGTGGGATTCTAACCCGGTACCTCTCGCTTACGAGTTGAATACCTTAACCAATCGGCCACAATCGCTCCTATTTCAAGTAACTAAAAACTAATACTGTAAACGATATACATTGCCGTTTGTCACTTTTGCTACACATTGTAAACCGTAAAGCTATCTTAATGTAATATATCAATCGTAATTGTTATAGATAATAGTTCTACACAGCATCCCATAAGGTGGAACGTCTGAACGTTAGCCACAAGACTACCGATCTATAATCCTCTTTACATAGTATGAAACAAAGTCGCTTCCCGTCTGTATGTACGCTTAGATCTTTTAAACTACACAACGGATTTTGATGCGGCTTTCACCATCAGTTAAAGAATTTCTTCTTGAAGGTATATGTATAATACATGCATATTATAGTAAAGACTAGGCCCACTGAAAACCAGCATTGTGGCACGTCAAGCGGCCACAACATTATGCTGAGGAGGGTCCACTTACGTTGGATGGCACGAACAATGCTATTGGGAACCTAATAATTGTCTCAGTGTTCTTTACTTGCTTACTTATTAGCTAATAATTTTTCGTCTTATTGTATTGTAAAAGTACTGTGTCATGGCGTCCATGCGTAATATTTTTTTTTCTTTTTTTTTCTTTTTAAAGAAAATCCGATAAAAATACGAAGCCGGGGCGGGCGCTAGTCTAGTATAAAAATAGAAGTTAGTTTTCCTATTTATTTCTATTACTTATTCACATAATCAATTATTATTGTTACGTCATTTAGTTATTAGATGATTTAGTGATTTGTTTTCTAATAAATTATAAATGAGAAGGTATTGTGTTCATTATTATAAACCAACGTGTAAGGTTGGACTACTTTTATCCGCTGACAACAATGTATTTGCTAAAATGATTAATATTGTCAGTATAGCATACGTTCAACTCTTAGAAACGAAGCAAATCGATTAGGTATTTTAAATTTTTACTTGTCGTCTTCATTTTGACGTTATTGTCCCGGTTGTGCTCTCGCGCATGAGGGCCCTGGGTCCAGGATTTGGCAGATCAGATAATTACAGTAGAGACACTGCCATCTGACCTCTGTGACCCTGCTACACGGGGGACCTGACCAGATTAGATCATGGTTACACATCCAGTCACCTGAATGTGCAGGTTTCTTGACGACGTTTCTCTCACCGTAAGAGCATCGTTCGCATTAAGAATTTGATGCAAGACGCCCTAAAAATTATTGGTAAAAAATCTTACGAGACCCCACGATAGCTTATACCTAACAACTAAAAAACAGATATTCTCAGAGATAATGGTTCCATAGCTCCCAATTTCCATTACCAATACGAAGCAAGCGTGCCCTAAAAACAGCCGGGAGGGGGCCCTGGGGGCGACGACCCCAGGCCGAAAATAGCGCGGGGTCTGTCTTGTACGCGGCGGCGTAGGGGTTAAAATGGTCTAGGCTTGACAGAGTCCTACCACCTGATTAAAATACTATTATATAAGTAGTGAAGTATAGACAAAGGCATACCAACAACAACGATATATAGTTCGCACATTAAAATGTAAGCAATTTCAAAGAAAACTTTAAAAAAATTTGGTAAAAAACATCATACGAGACCTCACGACAGCGTCATATCAAACGACATAACAGAAAATTCGAGATAATGGTTCCATAGGCTTATACTCCCGATTTCCATTTCCAAAGCGAAGCTAGCGTGCCCTAAAAAACAGCCGGGAGGGGCCTTGCGGGCGACGACCCCAGGCCGAAAATAGCGCGGGGTCTGTCTTGCACGCGGCGGCGTAGGGGTTAAAATGGTCGATTTGGATAACTCCAATAGGAGTTTTCGAGGCGGTAGTTTGTGTAGTCTTTTAATGCTCTAATGAGCTGTGAAAGGGCTGGAAAAATCCTTTCTTAGCAATCAGAATACCTAATTAAAGTGAAGCCAATGATCCTAGAGTCTTTTAATGCTCTAATGAGCTGTGAAAGTGCTGGAAAAATCCTTTCGTGGTAATCAGTACTATATTACTAATCATTAAATATCGAAATGTATATCTAAGGTACTTTTAAATAGCGACCTAAGTAGACTTATAAGTACTTAAAATTACAACTTATGGTAAAGTTCAAACCAAACATTAAAATTATAGCTCTTCAATTAAAAATTTGCTAAGTACCTGCAATAAGTAGGCACCTAAGTAATATGAGTGCTAGAGTGCGAGCAAACGGTCAAGATAAGATGGTACCAGGAAAGGTCTTGTATTTGATTTTTATTATTAAAATACACGACACACGGTCAAAGTGATCGCAGAAATCGTCTTGTAAAACGTCCTGTAACGGGGTCCTGTTTTATAAGGTTATTTTAGAAAAAAATACGAATTCGAGATGTCACAGTGCGAGAATATAGGCCTGTAGGCCTAGCACAAGTTGCTCTCGCGCGCGATAAGCAAGCTATCTCTTTCGTCTTAGTATTGAAAGAAAGAGACAAACGCTCTTTCGCGGCGCGAGATTTGTCGCGGACACACTTGTGCTAGGGCCACTGGGCATTATTCAATCGCTCTTCTCGATTAGAACGGTTTTCAAGTTTGTCTTTCGGCATGAAAAATTTAATATTTTGATGCAAGATGCTGATTTTCCCTATTTTGAATCGTACTCTTTCGGTGTTACCAATGTAATTAAAAAAGATTGAATATTTCGTGTCGAAAATGAAAATAGTAAACCGTTCGAATCGAAGCGAGCGGTTCAAAAATATAGCCCCACGACAGTTTACCAGTAATATGGTAATAAATAACCAAAAATAGGTACGGGGAATGAAGAATGAACCACGCGGAAAAACCTTGAAAATCGTCATCCATTTTTGCCCATTGTTCTTTTTAGTATGTTTTCGATTCATCCTTTTCCTTTTTTATCCTTACTTACCTCGTGTAATATTATAAAGACATTTCCAAGGCATTTCCTCTCCCAGCCAGCGCTAAGCGTAGTCTCTATAAATATAGAAGGTTTCTCCAATGCGAAATCTGAAGTCTTATCGGAGCTGTGCCGCACAACCAGATGTGATATCATGTGTGTTCAGGAGACTCACAGAGATTCGTCCCAACCAAGCCCATTTGTCGAAGGCATGACTTTAATTGGTGAAATCCCCCATCATAAACATGGGAGCGCAGTTTTCTCCAGACAGAATATCCCTATAAAATCTGTATGTCATTCAAATCACAACACAATTGAAATTGTAACCGTAGAGTTGGACAACTGCACCATCTCCTCTGTTTACAAACCACCTGGACAACCGTTTAGCTTCCATAAAACTCAAAATTTTGACTACCACTCGACCAAAATAATTGTTGGTGACTTTAATAGCCACAACGTCACTTGGGGATACCGACAAAATAATCCAAATGGACTAGCAGTAGAAGAGTGGGCTGACGCGCTAGACCTCACTTTGATTCATAACGCCAAAGCACCCGCTTCATTTAACAGTTGTCGCTGGAGAAGGGGCTACAATCCAGATATAATATTTGTGAGCTCATCCATCAGCCCACAATGTCACAAATCTGTTTGCCCACCAATACCAAGAAGCCAACATAGGCCTATAATATGCACAGTCCAAGCCATCATCAGGCCAACAGAAGTGCCTTTCAGAAGACGCTTCAATTACGCAAAGGCCGACTGGACCAAGTATTCGGAAAGTATTGATAAAGCTTTATCGGACGTAATCCCAGACCCGCAAAACTATCGGCAGTTTGTCGATATAGTTGCGTCAATCTCCCGAAGATGCATACCCAGAGGTTGCCAGACGGCATATATACCTGGTTTGTCACCTGAGACCGCAGAGATGTTGGATCGGTATGAAGCCCTATATAATGATGATCCGTTTTCAGAAGAGACTCTACACCTGAGCGAAACTATCTTGGCACAAATTTCCGAAAAGCGCCGGGAAAAATGGATCAATACAATAAGCTCTATCGATCTGACACATAATAGCAAAAAAGCGTGGTCAACTATCCAAAAACTTACTAGCGACCCCTCTAAAGCAAAACAATCGAGTCAGGTAACCGCAAACCAAATTGCTCACCAGCTAATTGTTAATGGTAAACCCGCCCAGCGCCCTAAGCGACCGACCAAAATTCGCCCTTAAATTCTGAAAATTGTTCAGATTCATGCGCAATTAGCAGCCCTTTCGATATATCCGACATAGTTTCTGCCATCAAAGATCTAAAATTGGGAAAGGCTTCTGGCGTCGACAACATTTCTACGGAGCAGCTTAAACACCTCGGTCCAATCGCTGTCTCTTGGCTTCTTCAACTCTTTAATGCCTGTATCGAGTCTGCGAAGATACCCAGTCTGTGGAGAAAGTCAAAAGTCATAGCAGTTCTGAAACCCGGAAAAGCTCCCGACGATGCCAAAAGTTTTCGACCAATATCTCTTCTATGTCATACTTTCAAACTCTTTGAAAGAATGATTCTAAACCGCCTCACAAGCATCATAGACCCGAAACTGATTCCCGAACAAGCTGGATTTCGACCGGGAAAGTCTTGCTGCAGCCAAGTTCTCAACTTGACCCAGTATATCGAGAATGGCTTCGAGTTGCGAAAAGTCACAGGAGTCGTTTTTGTCGACCTATCAGCGGCATACGACACAGTAAACCTCAAAAGATTGCTTTGGAAGGTGGAGAGCGCTACTGGGGACCACAAATTCGTCCGACTTCTGAGCGAGCTTCTGCATAACAGAATATTTCAAGTGCATATGCTGGAAGGAAAAAGTAGGTGGCGACGTCAAAAGAACGGACTACCACAGGGTAGCGTGCTCGCACCTACTTTATTCAACATATATACGAACGACCAGCCTCAGTCACCAGAGACGGTTCGTTTCTTGTATGCCGACGACCTGGCACTCGCTGCACAGACGGATTCCTTTGAAGAGGCGGAAACCAAGCTCGAAACCGCCTTGTCCAGCCTCAGTGAATATTATAAGGAGAACGCGTTGAGGCCCAATCCTACAAAGACCCAGTCATGCGCATTTCACCTACGAAATAGATCAGCGAATCGCAAACTTAATATCTCATGGCAGGGAATTCCAGTAGGCCATTGTAGCTCCCCAAAATATCTTGGCATCACCTTAGACCGTTCGCTTACTTATAGGAAAAACTGTGAGAACATACGCCACAAAGTAACCGCCCGAAACAAACTACTCTCACGCCTCATTTCCTCAAAATGGGGTGCCACGCCACAGGTTTTACGCTCTACCGGTTTAGCACTATGTTTCTCTGCGGGCGAATATGCGTGTCCTGTATGGCACCGATCAGCTCATGCTAAGACAGTGGATACAGCTCTTAACGACACATGCCGGAAAATCACAGGATGTCTTAAACCGACTCCGGTGAGTAAGTTGTATCCACTAGCTGGCATTGCTCCACCAGCCGTTCGCAGAGAGATAGCCAGTGCAGTTGAGAAACGCAAACAGGAAACGGACTCACGGCACCCTCTCTATGGTCAGGAACCTACTGTCAAGAGATTGAAAAGCCGATCCAGTTTCTTGACGTCCACCACTGCCTGTGAAAGTGACGTCCCCACGGCCAGAAGAAACCTGTGGATCACTGAATTTTCTAATCCCGCCTTTATCCCTCCTACTGAAAAGCTCCCACCCGGAAACAAACTTCCGTGGCCAACCTGGAAGGCGTTAAATCGGCTGCGAACCCAGGTGGGCCGATGTAAAGAGAAACTCTTTAAGTGGGGATATACAATTGACAGTTCTCAGTGCGACTGTGGGATATCTCCGCAAACTATGGACCACCTCGTTTCATGCTCGGCGTGCCCTAAAACTTGTACCATGGAGGACTTGTTCGAGGCCAGTTCAAACGCTGTTTCCGTCGCCGAATACTGGGCGAATAAAGTATAAGTCAGAGTTTAGTCCATCGACTCGATAAGAAGAAGATTATAAAGAGGAAAGATTTGTACATGTTTTTGTTTGTAATGGACAAACTCAAAAACTTCACAACCGATTTAAAAAAAATTCTTTCATTTGTAGAAAGCTACATTATCAGCGGGTAACATAGGCTATATTTTATCTTCATAAACTCATAAGTCCCTAAGAACATTACAATAACCATGTAAAGTACACAAGGTATCAAAATATAAAGGTAATAGCTGAAGCAATCTGCAATCGCGCATAATTTCGGAACGGCTTTAGCTATTTAACTTATTCTTTTTTTGTTGTGTTTGTAACTATCAGGACAAAGTTTGAATAAAAGAAAAAATAATAGGTAGGGGTAGGGTAGAGGTAAATTGTGTCCAGATGAAACTAAATAGTAGGGTTGGGTTAGGGTAGAGGTAAGGTAGGGGTAGCGTTGGGGTAGGGTAGGGGTAGGCAAAGGGTAGGGTAGGAGTTGAGTCGGGTTAGAGTTAATTCAACTGAAACTGGGTGTCGCGTTCGACGAGACCTAAATAGCCTTCCCGGCCATAGATACTCCCAAGGCAGAGTGTAGCTGGTAGGCGCCTAGGTCTCTCGCGAGTCCAGCATAGCCAGCCGGCGGCCGCGCTGGGACACATGAGTGTTCTCTGCCTCCCTGCCTCGATAGTCCGGAGGGTGACATATACCCTTTGCGGTAGGCGCAAAAATAAAAACCGAAGTCGCGCCGTGCAACTATAATTTAATAAGTGGGTACCAACATTGATAAAAAAAAACGTTTTGGCGTTAATGTCCCGGTTGTGCTCTCGAATAGAATAGAATAGAATAGAATAGAAATCTTTAATTGTATGACACTTACAATAATTTCTTATTAAGTGTTGCCCATTTCGGACGTACAATATTCTAGGTATAGTACATATTATAAATAAGCTAAAACAGACAAGCAGCTGTCATTTTGACACTTAAAAGTAGGTAAAAAATTTTAACATAATAATAATCTAAATCTAAAAACAAAGCCTAAACATTTTTAGAAATTAACAATGTAGGTAGTATTTCTATAATTATAGAATTCAGATAGACTGTAGAACGACTTCTGTAACAGCCAATCTTTAAGTGTTAATTTAAATTTGTTACCATCCAACTTTTTTATTTCATAAAAATCGAGAACGAGAGATCGGGGTCCGCCTTGATCAGGACCAGGATTTGGCGATAAGGTAATTACAGTGGAGCGACTACCATCTGACCTCCGTGGCCATGCTACCAGGGGAGCCTGACCAGACTGGATCATGGTTACAAATTCAGTTGCCTGAATTTGCAGGTTTCATCACGATATTTTCCTTCACCGTGAGAGCATCGATAAATGAACTAATGAACATAACTCAGAAAAGAGTCGTTGGTACATGGCCGCTGCGGGATTCGAACCTTGTACCTCTCGCTTACGAGTCCGATACTCAACCGCCCGGCCACAGACGCTCTTAGCCGGTACCTACAAAGATAACGTAACTACAATCTAGATAGATATACCTACTATTATATTATCTTTTCTACAATATAATGCCATCATACTGAGCGTAAGACTGTTTAAACATTCGTTGATATTTTGTAATAATTGTACTATTGTTTACTTGAATGTTTGTAAATTAATCGGCGAAGACAATCGACAGTCGTTGCTAGGTGGTTCAGTTGCCGGATATCCGGATGTTTTATTGTGAAGGGTCCGTGACGGGTTTTTAATGTCAGTTTGTATGTTTTACAGACTTCAGCGGCCTTAGCCAAGAGCTTTCGTTAATCTACAATTGTTTGTGGTAGAAAAATTTATGGGATTTGACATAAGCTAACGTTATCTGACATAAGCTGTTTGTGGTAGAAATTGTTGGTCCATAGACAATTCACGTACTTTCGGTGTACAAAGGAGGGCGGATTGGCGGATGATCCTACACAATCAGAGTCAATGTAGATATTGGTAGAAATAGTCGAACTTCGACCTGTCAATTTTCTACCATACTCGCATCACGCAAGCGGGGCTGTCAAAGATTGCTAGACCGGCAGGCACTTCAGGGGAAGGAGCGTCGGTGACTTAAATGGTGTAGGTGGTACCAGATTCGAACCCCACTGCCTCCAATTACCAATGACCCTTTTCTGTGTCATGTACATTAGTTGAACACTAAACGCTGTTCTTACGACGGTGATGGAAACCTGCACATTCAGGCGACTGAATATGTAACTATGATTCAATCTGGCCAGATTACCCTGTTAGAGCTCGTCTAATCTAAAATGACGCGCCCCACTATCGCATTACCGCACACAAGCAAGTTTAAAATATGGACGCAATACATATACATATGCCGTTGTAATTGGTCATTCAGTTGGCGGTGAGATTCAAACGTAGGAACACGCGTCGTTCATTGGCTCCCCACACAGATGAAGTGTCGTTATCAATATTTGCACTCACACATCGAAATCAACTAACTAAGTAGTGGGGCGCGTCATCTTAGACTAGACGAGCTCTAACAGGGTAACGGAGGACAGACTGATCTGTCAAATCATGGATAATGGTCAAGGCGACCCCTGGCCATCGCGCGCGAAAGCACGACCGGAACATTAACGCCAATTTTTTATTTATATTGAACCGCATGATGTCTTCTACGAGGTGACAAACGAGCAGACAGCCCTCCTGATGGTAAGCGGTAACTGTTGCCCATCATCTAGGACGTTTAAGGTAATAATGTGCAGGTTTCATCACAATGTTTCCCTCACCGTAAGAGCATCGGTATTCAACTAATGAAACAACTCAGAAGAGAGTCATTGCTACATGGCGGCAGTGGGATTAATATATTAAATTGAATTAGGTAGATAGAGCTCGTCTAGTCTAAGATGACGCGCCCCACTACTAAGTTAGTTGATTTCGATGTGTGAGTGCAAATATTAATAACGACACTTCATCTGTGTGGGAGCCAATGAACGGCGCGTGCTCCGACGTTTGAGTCTCACTGGCAACTGAATGACCAATTACAACGGCATTTGTATATGTATTGCGTCCATATTTTAAACTTGCTTGTGTGCGTTAATGCGATAGTGGGGCGCGTCATTTTAAATTAGACGAGCTCTACCTGCCTATGAGTAATAATATCCGATACACGAGAACATTACAACTACACTAAACAAAACAATCTGTCTGTCAATGAGACCACAAAAACGCTAGCTAAAAATGTTTACTATTAACTAATAGATTGTGTAAATACACGTACGTGTAACGTAACTACGCGAGGTCCGAGTGATGATATCTATTACGAAATACCGACCTAACATAATAACATCTGAGCATAATACAACGTGAGAAACCGTAGTGCTCCGCTTAGTCGACGCTTCACTTGTTGACTTAGGAGAAGTGTTTTCCCGAGAGCGCTCCATTCAAAATTCATCATCATTGTATCAGCCAGAAGACGCTCACTGCTGGGCATAGGCCTCCTCCAGAGATCTCCACGGCGGCCGGTCCTGTGCCTTCCGCGTCCAGCTCGCACCTGCGGTTTTTACCAGGTCGTCGGTCCACCTTGCGGGAGGCCTAACCACGCTGCGTCTTCCGGTACGTGGGCGCCACTCGAGAAGTTTACAATACAAAAATAGTAAATTGATATTGTCCCACTAACCCTGATGCCTAAGATACAGGTAAATCGCTTTCTTAGTTTAGGTATATATTAATTATATTTTGCTTAGCCATAGATTTATTGTAAACAACTTTAATTTCATATGTATACGCATTTTTCATCCGTAAAAAAGTAACTGTAACATGTGAATTAAGGCTTAAGTTTTTCATTAATAAAAATATTTTAATATCCTTAAAAAAATTAAATTAGTTTAATCATATTTTTAATATTACCGACGCCATCGAACCAAAGGAATTTTGTAGACGTGATTTAGAAACCAACAGCTTGTGGTTTGTCAGATTATCGTAAAAAAATATCGTTTTTATGAAAGAATAGGAGTAGGCTTTTGCCCAGCAGTGAGATGATTCAGACCGATATAAATTAATATCGTTTCAAAGTTGCGCCGGGCTTTAAAATTTTCATATCAATTTAAAACCATTGTTAAGAAAGTTCCACTTTTAAACGATATATTAGTCACTCTCTTTTTAGTGACTTAGCGAAACTGTCAAGAGGATATGATTCAGACCGGTTTTTTACTTCTAGAACTAGAGGATGCGTAAGTACAATCACTAAGAAAAATCTACTTTTGGTACCAAACCTGAACCAAAAAATAAGATGTCGTGCCAACTTATACACAACCAGACCAGACCAGACCAGGGCAGGCCAACGTTTCGTGGGTCTCCTAAACGTCTACAATCGCTACAAAGTGGAATTATTCTTGTACTCGATGACGTAGGATAACCTACGGCGCCCTTACAGTCTAATGGGAATGTGGAAAAAAGGTCCGCCAAAGCGATTCGTGCGAATTATGTCTATAAATATGAGTTACCACCTGTTATAGAGCCACCCGTACTATACTTTAGACAGTTGTACTATAAATTATAGAAAAATAATATAGTATGAAAAATACTATATTTCCCAGCGTAGCATGAAGAGTTTCAGGAAACTTTCATGGTCACACCTTGTTCCTGTAGGGGTAGGAAGAAACCATATTGTTCCATTCGTTGGCCAAAGCCAAAAGCTACCAAAAATATGTATGGAAAAATTCACAAGTACCTAATAATATAAATATAAATGTGTACTTTATTTTTACCTAAATTTCCTATATATTTCGGCTAATATAAAAAAAATGTATCTTAAAAAAAAATAAAAAGGTGGCAGCCCTAGTTCCATAGCCAGACTGGCTTATGCGCTTATAACACATTCCTAAATTCAGTGACTGTGAAAAAAAAAGCGTGAGAGCAAATCAAAGTGGAATGTATTGCTAATAAAACAAGGTCCATTTTTGTATCACTCATATTAAGTCAGGCGTCGCTCCGCTTTTCAAAATTCCGAGAAACAAAAATGGACCTAATTCTATGAGCAATACATTCCATTTTGATTGGCTCTCGCACTTTTTGTTTCTGAATGTGTAATAAGGTCTAATCCTAGTAACAGACGTTTCGTTTTGGCTGGAGCTGACCAACCGTCAGTTGTAGTTGATACTAATCCTTACGAAGTATAAAATAGAGTCGATTTCGGCGCGGAGAACGTTGTCTGAGGTCCGACCAAGGTCGGCTCGCCTGCGCATCCGAATTAATCTAAAAGCGACTTTATTTTGTACAACGTAAGGATTAATATCGACTGCAACTGACGGTTGGTGGTCTCAAGCCAAAACGGAGCGTCAGTTAGTAATCTAATAGTGCAATGATTATTGTAAGAGGAGACCGATGGCATCAGTTTCGGAGGGAAAACTAGATAGAACTAGTTTACATAATATTTGACCAATCACAGTATCAACATTTCTGTTACGGAAAATCGAGTAGGGCTGGGTGCATGCGTCGCCAGGTCGTCATTGTAGTACCCCATTTTGGTGTTTCAGGCGACTGAATGTGTAACCATTATTCAAGCTGGTTAGGTTCCCCTGGTAGCAGGGTTGCGGAGGTCAGGTGGGCGTCATCATCATCATTATAATATCAGCCGGAAGACGCCCACTGCTGGGCATATGTCCTGTGCCTTCCGCATCCAGCTGGTACCTGCGATCTTTACCAGATCATAGGTCCACCTAGTGGAAGGCTACCCATGCTGCGTCTTGCTTAAACAAACTGACACAGCGTTTCCAGTTGTGTAGGTTCCTATTTTCGACATTGCGGCCTCCAACCCGCTTGCCAACCTTGGAAATTTTAGCAAAAATCTGCACTAATGCCGAGGAGGCTCAAGCCTAACAGTGACAAGTTATTCTAGTCCTTATCGAACTCAGAACGTAGGAAAGTTAGATCGCAAGATGACTGCACGCGGCTGAGAATGGAACTACAATTAACAGATAGCCAAAAAGAACAATTCCCAACAAATTCAATGCGTGGGACGCCATGCGTATTAGCAGACTTATCTTGCGTTTGTAGTCGATTACACAAACAAATTAGACATAGAGGCACTCACAGATGAAGTCACAATATATATTTTGTTTCTTTTTTAATGGTGCATATATCGTGTCCAAAAGGAACGACTATAAGCTGTCAAATACTCCTCCATAACCAGTGCTATTGTAAAATTTGGTGGCCTTGGCCATCTTATAGAGTGAGGGCCGCGAGACTTTGCGCCCGGATGATAGTGGAACTAAATTTGACTGAACTAAAGCCAATGATTAATAAACAATAATCGACAGGCGCGCCATCACCTGTGAGCATGGTTTCGTGGCCCTCAGTCTTCAAGATCTTTGTATGACGTTGAGTATTCGTATAGAGTTATGACAGCTTACTTTGACAGTGCACATTCTTTATAGATCGAGGCTCCATCTATGTTTTATGTCCTATATATTTGCGACTACACTTCCCAGACCTATACTTATCTCATAGAACGTCATCAGAACCTGACAAGCCAACTGTACAATCAGTATTGATTTAGGAAGACTTGTGCCGTCATTGTGTGCGTACGAGTACACTTCAAACGAACGATACGATAGTAGAAGATAATCAGAAGTTATGATTAGGGTCCCACTGACTCATATAGGTAGGTAGTTAGTAAGAATTGTGTCAAATTTTCTAGATACTAAATTAAGCATTGGCCGTGTGGTGTCCGGCAGAGTAGAATAGCACCAACCCCTTACACTCGTGGGTGTCGTACAAGGCGACTAATGTTATCGAGGCAAAAGATCAAGAGTCTCCGTAGTTTGGAAAATAGGCAGCAGCATTTTCCATTGTTATATTTAAACACTGCGATCTCCAACCCGCCTGCCAAGCGTGGAGATTATGGCAATAACCTCCCCTTTAGTGGGAGAGGCCCGAAGTCCTGCAGTGGACTGTAATGGGCTGTGATGATGAATTAAGCATTAAGCTGCAGTTTCTGCAGCGCCTCGACGATGTTTTCGGAAGCAGGGGTAGATACTTTTCAGGCCATACTGCGTAAAAAGACGGCGTCTTTACTGTGTAGAATTCGGGATAGCTCTAACAGTATCCTGAAATCTATTGGCGAAAGGTTTGATTCGCCCATCGTTGGACACTTCGTCCGCCGAGTAATTGGCGACACTATATAATAAATGTGCGTTCTTTTCTGCTCTCAGTCGGGCGGGGTGTTTGACGATGGGGGTTTCAACCAGTACCTAATTATACTACCAGACTTTTATAAGATTATTTTAGAGCTCGTCTAATCTAAAATGACGCGCCCCACTATCGCATTAACGCACACAAGCAAGTTTAAAATATGGACGCAATACATATACAAATGCCGTTGTAATTGGTCATTCAGTTGCCGGTAAAATTCAAACGTAGGAGCACGCGTCGTTCATTGGCTCCCACACAGATGAAGTGTCGTTATCAATATTTGCACTCACACATCGAAATCAACTAACTAAGTAGTGGGGCGCGTCATTTTAGACTAGACGAGCTCTACTAACATAGTGGTGTAAGATAATATGATGTTACTAACATGTTTTTTTTGGATTCAGTAATGATCTGATCAATAAATATATTTATTATTTATTTATTTATAACTAGGAAACTCTTATATCTAAGAATAGCCTTAGCCAATTGGTCTACTTCACCAATCTACATCTAGCGAGATTTATCTATGGTTTCGCCTTGTACTGTAGAGCAACTTATATGAAACAGTGACGGCGTCGCTGTTGTCGGCAACAAAGTGACATTACAAAATGGCAACATTCAGTTCCAGTTCTGGCCACCGGGTCAGATAAGCTTGCTGTGGGAAACAGGATGCAACCGTCTTTTTAGGCGATGCCTAGGGACTAAGTACCGCCAAATCCACTTCCTAACTTTAAGCGTTACCTAACGGCGGTAGTTATTTCTAGAGATGTAACGTATATCCGGCCACTATCCGGTATCCGGCCTATCCGGCCATAATTTACTATCCGGCCGGATACCGGATAATGCGTTAATATCCGGCCGGATACCGGATAGTTAAAAATGTATGAAAAGCCCATAAAAGTGATATTGCTCATCGGAAATATATGCCCTTCTGTAGCAGTCGAGTAAAAAGTCGTATCAATACGTTTAAAAACCATAAATATTAATTAAAGAACTATTGATTATGTCGGCATCGGCACCTATTCTACTCGTATCGTTCATTTGGTAGGTTAGCAAATTTTTAATAGTTTTCTGGTCTCTTCCTTTTGCACTATGCCTTTTCCATTAGCTGGAGACAGCTCTCCTTGTCTGCTTCCTCCATTTCTTTCTATTTTGAGCAGTAGCAGCTACAATAATATTGTCCTTCAGGTCCCGTTGGTCCGCCGTCAGCCAGGTGGCGTGTCTTCCGCGTCAGCGAGTCGTCGTCGCCAAATTTAGGGCTACTTGCACTAACGTGATCTTAGGGGCGGCGGAGCACATGCTCACACCATCGCATTGAGCGTTCTTAAATTTTCTCGGGCATAGGTGTGACTTTGTAACTTCCACGAGTATGGACATTACGTACTTTGCCCAACAGGATGACACCCGCTGATCAGCATAAATACGCATTTTTGTCGTGTGCAGTTTTGACAAGTGTTGTTTAGTATTAGTGTAATAATTTAAAGTCAATCAAGATATATATTTATATTATAGATTAAAAAAAAAATTATCCTGGATTAAAGTATGAATTCTTTATATATTTAGAGGTAGTATACGATGTCGTTTATCCTCTACGATGCTGTGGGCTAGTTTAGTTCAACGTTCAAATTATTGACATTAAACGAAAACTTTAAATTACATAAACACATGCAGTCGTATAAAGTCCCACGCCGCGATTACAGCTTGTACAAACTTGTTCAGAGACTATGACCTGTGAATATCCGGCCACCGGATATCCGGCTATCCGGCTAAGAGACTGGCCGGATATCCGGTATCCGGTATCCGGTATCCGGCCAAACAACTATCCGTTTCATCTCTAGTTATTTCCTAGCGGTGGATGAAACGTATTTTCGTCTCACGTAATTCCTAAGTATTCGAGCATCGGATGTTTGGTGAAGACGGTTGTAATGGTTGCGTACCAACACATACAATACATAACGTCAACCCATTTTTCTGTAAGGGTAGGTAGGCAGAGGCTACATAGGCTACACTTGTAGGTAATTTAAATTTTGGCCCTTTGGTAGCCGGCTACGAAGTGGGAAATTTTCGTTCCCATTTCACAGCTAGATGCGAAATGAAAATGAGCAGTTTTCCAATAGGTATCTAAAGCATTCTTAACCACTCACTAGATGGCGCTCCGGCAATTTTGGTAATTGATAATCGCTTGAAGTAGGTTCTTAGCAAACAGGATATGGACACTGGGTACGTTGAATTGGATAATATTGTATTTGTCAATAGTTTTTAACCATTTTAGAGGTTGTAATAATAATGGAACATAGTGCCAACTTCTATAAATATTTCTTTTTACACTTCGTTCAACCTTTAACAGTTATGTTTATATTAATAAACATTTAATTTTTAGTTTAGTATTAGTTGGCTGCATGAAATCACTGCCACCATCATACAGATTATAAAAAGATTACCAAAATTGTAGGAGCGCCATCTATTGATGATTTTTGAAACCAGCTATCAATACCTACTGGAAAACTCCTCATTGAACTTGAAATACTATTAAAATTGCCATTTGGTAGAATTGGTGGCTCCAGAATAGGAAATTTCATTTTATTTTATCGCAGCGTCACCGTATATGTAAGTAACCTACCCCGTACAATTTGTAAACTCTCCAAGTGCATCCGGCTTCCCAGCACCATGAAAACTGGAGTTGCATAACAGAATTAGGCCAACTTTTGGTTATTACCATTTCTCATATCAATACAGCATGTAACGACCTACGTACAGGTACCCCAATTTAATTAAGCAGTAAAATAAACTTATTTATCTGTTCTTTTAGTTTAAAATTCAACCAAATAAATAAAAACTATGTCCTTCAAAGTCCCTGCTGTCCAAGCAGGCCTGTGCGTGGTCACCGCCGCCTATGGACATCAGCAACACCAGGGGCGCTACCAATGCGTCGCCCGCCCCTAAGGAGACCTCTAATATACCTCTTCAACGATCCCATGTCATAGTCCAAAGAGAACACTGTGGCTGGGAGCTTATTCCACATCCAAATCGTTCTTTCGAACCCAC